>CM076854.1:92166455-93456455 GCA_039519185.1 Astragalus membranaceus | reverse complement strand
GTGTGAGAAGTCTGGTACTCTATTAAGATAAGAAAAGAAGAAAATTCCCTGATCGTCTGTCATACGTGCTGCCCATATCCTGAGCCAGCTTAGAAGGGACTCCATAACGGAGATCTTCTTTGACACCCGTCCTATTTTGTATTGCGATGCCTTACCCAGGGGTATCGTGATGGAAGAATAGGGTAAATGTGACCACCAGGGATCTCCCCTTATTACTTCAACCTTGTGAGTCACTTAAAAGACACACAACTTGGAGTAAGTAAGGTTAGGGGTGAATAGACAAGGAAGTTATGGTCCTGAGCTATACCTCAGATAAAACTTAGCCAAACTCTTCTTAGTCGATTATCTAATTCTTTCTGAAAGTGTTGCTAAGGGTAGTTCAGTTTGAAATCTAGCTATAGTAGGAAGGAAGTAGCTGACCCTGAGGAAGCCGAAAGCATACCTAGAGAAAGGAAGAACCGTGTTTGGAAGTAGGACTTGCCTAGACTAACTCTATAAAATAAAAGAAAGAAGAATCTTTTTCGTAAAGAAGGTGTATACCGGAAGGCAAGGAATCAAATTCAGTGACATAATGTATAAGCATCTGATGAAGCAAAAGCCTAGTTCTCGGTAAAGAAAGCTCTCACCTCAGGGAAGGGGATCCATTCCATTTTATATTATTCTTTATATGGTCTTGGACGGGAAAAGAAATGCTAGAAGAGTTGGAGCCCTTCTTATTCAAGTCAGATTTGTAGCTAAGCTCTTCTATAAGTGAGTTCTCTGGGCTGAGAAGCACAGGTAGGTGCTTACATCTGATGGATTGGGCAGTTCTACACTTATCTGCTTTTCTTATAAATATAAGAACTCGGTAACTAGCTTCGCAACTAACCCCGAGAAGGATAGAATAGCTCGACCGGTCCTATCTCTACACATCAACTCATGGTACTCCCTGGGCCCCCTAACAGGTTAGCGACAGCATTCTCGAGGGCCATAAATCATCGCATCTATCTACGGTAGGTAGGTCAAGTTTATAGGTCGAGCACTTTCATACATATAGTAGTCAATCATGATATAAATTCTTTCAAAGCTCGGGATTTCAGTCAGTGATAGACAGCTTGGCTAGCTATCCTCTCAAAAAGGTCATTCAATCTCAGTAGTGGCAGGAAGAACACAGCTCCCAGGCGTACTGATAAGGCTTAACCGGAATAGCCGAAGATCAAAACCTAAATCAGGGGTTGATCATCGAAGCCAGGGCTATAAGGATTCAGGAATTTGAGCGCTGATGTAGCTAACAGCCACCTTCATAGTCGATTCATTAGGGTCGTCACCTTCTAGCCAACTAGTTGAAGTCTCCACCGCTTTCTTTGTCTGTTAAGCCTCACAGCCGAAAGGCCGATCCCTCTTTATTATTTCTCTTTCGTCTTTGCGGAAAAGAGGCGGGCAATCTTGCGGAGAGTTGGTGGTAAATTATTTTATATAGTTAGTGTTCCGCGAGTGGGATAAGGACAAATCCGAGATCAAATAGAACCGCAACACCCCCGAGGTTCAAAAAATAACATAAATGAGGACAACGTGCCGTCCCAAAATTCTAATAAAACACGCTATTTACCCTGTCTTTACTTCCCCAGGCCTTTATTTGATCCTGTCTCCTAGTGGTTACCATCTCTACTTACTATTTATTCTCTCTTTCACTCCTTCAAGGCTTCGATTAAAGCATCAAAAGACGGGATCGCTATCACCCTACGTGACTTAGTCTAAGAGCTTCGGTATATAGAAATGAATTCATTATTAAATTCTATATTCAATATAAATTTATTTAACTTTCCCCAAGCACCCGGAGCTCTTTCTTCCTTAGAGCTACTTCTCTCAGTGCATTCGATGGAGCCAGAGGAAGAATGTAACACCCCCTTTCTAATAACTTTACTTTTAATAAAATCAGAGTCTTTTTTTTTTTTTTTTGAAAACAATTCAAGCGAGTGCTACATTTACTTCATAAAAATCACGATACATAACACCATAAGAAAAAGGCTTAGCTCGCATCAACTAAATCCAATCACCATCAGCAGCGGAATAATAATCAATTCAAAATTAAAACCAATACATCACCAACAAAGTCTAGCAGTTTTAAGAAAATAAAGCATAAACCTAAGACACCCCCCCTGGTGCTACGTATCAGAGCGTGACACTTCCTACCAGACGAAGGCATACAGGAAACCTTCACTCATCATTACCTGCACGTTGCCGACATAAGAAGCAACATAAAGGCAGTAGGGTGAGTCTCTTTTCATAATTAATAACATATGAAAATTAAGCAATGCATAGGAAAAAGTAAGTCAGGCACACCAATTCACAATAATGGAACAGTCGCATCAATATTTTATTTCCAAACAGCACCACACAATATATGATTTATGCATGTAATGCAACCCAAACTCCACGGGTACATGCATGTCGGATCCGTCACCAATACAAATAGGCCGTAGCCTCTGCTCACCAAATCAAAATTAGGCCGTAGCCTCTGCTCACCAATAATGCATATGTCCATGAGATGCTATGGGAAATGCATTACAACACACCAAGTCCAAGCAATTTCATCATTTAAAATTCATGATCTCACCATTGTATATAAATCAGCTCACCACATTAAAATTAGGCCGTAGCCTCTGCTCACCAATCTCGCCCTATCACACTCACCAATTCATTTCACCACTCACACCAACACCAATTCAAATAGACCAGCTTAGGACATTGACACAACATAGAGAAAGTGGGTAAAAATAGCCATTTGGACACTTGAACACCATCAGCCAGAAACACCAGTGAAAATAAATTATTTTTGCATAAAATTGAGACTATTGGATAGGCACTGAAATTAGCTTCAAAACGCATTTTGAACCGTTGGATTTGGATAACCGAGTCAAAAGTTATGTTAAAAGCAGTTTAGGAAAAATGTTAGACATTCTGGAAACAGGCGCATGGGCGCTGGGCGCCCAGGGGCAACACAGCGCTTGGCGCATGGGCGCTTGGCGCCCAGGAGAAGCAACACGCAACAGCGCACAGGCGCATAGGCGCTTGGCGCCCAGGAGCAACACGCGCAACAGCGCACAGGCGCTAGGCGCCCAGGGGAACAAGCGCGCAACAGCGCACAGGCGCTAGGCGCCCAAGAGGCAACACGCGCACATAGGCGCTGGCGCCCAGAAGCAACATCCAGGGAACAGCAGCAACATGGCGCCCAAGCACTAGGCGCCTAAGGCCAACATGCTACACAACTCATTTTGCTTCGAAATTCATTTTACACGAGCCAAATGCTCAGGACATGATAAATCAATAAAAATTTTCTCAAAAACTGAACTTTAATTTTGGCGCCCATGCACTAGGCACCTATTGAAATTTCGCAACTCAACTCCTTTCTTGACCAAAATCAGTTTTCATGAGCCATTTTACCCAAGTATAAAAACCTGAAAACAATTTTCACAAAACTATCACCAGAACTTTGGGGCCCTTGGCGCCCATGACACAAGCAACAAGTGCCAAAACTGGCAGCACAGGGAACACAGTAGGCAACACAGGCAACAGGGACAGCAACACAGGCAACAGGGACAGCAACACAGGCAACACAGTGACACAGAATTTTGGAAAACTGGCGCAGCACACTGCTGGGCACTTGGCGCCCATGACCATGGCGCAAAACAGAATTTTCAGCAACAATCCATATGGCGCCTAAGGCGCATAGGGCATCCAAACAGAAATTTTCTCACTTTAAATTACCAATTAAAATTCACCAAAACACCCAATTACATATATGATACTAAGGGTCACCATGATTCTCAATTTTCAACCACAAGTGTCAACAAGTCATATATTCAAACATGTGACATACAATTCACATTTTGCAATAATCAAACATCAATTCATGCGATTTTCAACATAGGCAATCCATGATCATATATTACAACACTACGATTAATTCAATCAACACACAATTCATTCATATGATTTATCCTAGAACCTAACCCTAGGCACTACAATTCGCATAAGCCATTAAAGATAAAAAGAGGACCCCCTAACCTTGTGAAATTCGAATTTGATAGCCAAGCTCCAAGGGAAAAATGCGAATCACAATTGAGCCTCCTCCTCTTCTCTTTGAGCTTCGCCCCTTCTCCTCTTCTTCTCTCCTTCTCTTCGCAACTTTCTCTTCTCACTCTCTCTACGTTACTTTCTTTTCTTTTTCTTTTTCCACTTGAGTCAAAATGAAAACTAGCCTCAAGGACCCCTTGAGAGTCGAATTACTTGACTAAGCAATGGGCCACGGGCCTAATTGTGGATCACGGGCCCTTGCTCGCACCACCTAAATAGTGACACCATCTCCTAATAAAATAAAATAAAATAAAATACTTAAACTCGAATTATTTAATTAAATTAAATAAATATTGTAAGCCTTAAATAATTTAATTAAATAAATAATTAAATTATTTTGGGGCGTTACAAAGAACTCCTACGCAAACAGAAAAGACTGGGGCTGTAAACTCCAACTGTAGCAGCAGTAATACCATCAAGAGCGTCAAGGCTTAGAGCTTCTTCTCAAGCTGCCTATTCTGTGCGTGGCGTGGGTTAACTATTGATTCAATTGCGCAACGCAAAGAAGCCTAGTTGTCATAAGAGCTGATTCGAGAACTGCTTCAATTCCAAGAGGAGCGCTTACTCTTGCAATTTTTCTCACAACTCTTTCTATCACAACCAATTTTTCCTCATACGGATCTAAGCTCTCGCAATTGCCTTCCCTTCCTGGCGCGCAGACAGAACATCTTTAGTGAAGTCCCTCATTCCCTATTTGTTTGGTATTTCTACCACACCTGTGAGAAGAAAGCAGCTAAGATTCATAGTTTATGTCGCCGATGGTACGATTGGTCCCGATGAATTAAAGAGAGAGCACTCCTCTAGTCGAAAAGAAAGAATCACTCACCTCACGAGGCCAGGAAACCATAGGATGAATGGAACATTGAACCCGAAGTATAATATAAGAAGAATGTGGTGCAGAGGTGGAGTCCTTCCTTTGATCCTATGAAAAACACACAAGGCAAGACTACAATTTGGGTTCGGGTTCCAAACCTTCCCATTCATTGTTATAATGAAGAGTTTTTATGGAACTTGGGGAACATAATAGGCAAATCTCTGAAAGTAGATTGAAAGACTCTCGCCTATGAACAGAGTGACAAGTCTATTATTGAGCGTGGCAGATTCGAAAGAAGTCCTTGTTTTCAAACTGTTAGAATGGCGTTTGACAGAAAAGAAAAGGAAGCTCCGCCAGGCAATATTCTACTACTGACTGACCTGTTTAGAGGATAGCAGGGAGCAAGAGTGTCTGTCATAGAGTATCCTTTACTTAATGATTAGGAAAGGAGGACTGACTTGAGCAGCATGTCTCGTTTCGAGTGCCCTTGAACTCCACTCGCTGCATAGAGACGGCGAGCTACTACTTATACTTAGAAGTACTATTGCTAAACGAACTTTCTGACTGGAAAGGTCCTGAATTACATTTATTTATTCAGAACGGACTGAGGGATTTCAATCTTACTGAAGGCACGAAGGAGATTATAGACCAACTAATGAACTAGTTGAAGAAAGACAGGGATTATACCACACACAGCTTCTTTCTTTTTCTTGTTTCAAGGATATGAGTCACTGCTCACGAAGGGTGGGCTAGTAGCTAATGAAGGAAGTTGACTTGGTTATTTGATGGGAAGGAATCTAAACTAAAAGGCTCTCGCCTAAGAAGTCAAGGTATTCGAAAAGGATAGAAGGGAATGGTCTTAGAATAAGCTAGTTGACACACTTATCTATGAGATAAGAATTCTTTGTATATAGGATATAGGTAAGGTATGGTATAGGCTCTTAGAGATATTATCATTCGTGTGGAACTCTATATTACATTATTCGAATGGATCCTAATTATTTCTTCCTTTATTTTATGTGCGGAGTGCCGGAGTAAGGTTTTACGGTGATCGAGTCTAGGTCTTCCGGTATAGTTTCCTACTAAGACCTGGAGCCTAGGTTAACATTCTAAGGGTAGAATACAGGACTCTTTTTTATAGGTCATGAGTCTATCCTGCTATAGAGAAAGAATCGTGTAAGGGAAGGAGTTAGGGTATAGAAATATAAGTCATTTTCTTTGATCATGATATTTTGACTAAAAAGGAATGTTTGAAAGTGACGACTTTCGGAGAGAAGATCAATAGATAATAAACTTAAAATCTCCTTTAGGTGTAATTGCTCATTTTTTGATGGATCGGATTTACGGAGATAGGTTGACTCTCTTTCTTCAAATAGTTATACATAGTACTCCTATGATTACTAAGGAATCCCACAACTACGAATGCTGCTACTCGATAAAGTTAGCCTAGCTAACCCTAACTTATTCAGACTACTCTAGAACCAATCTCTTTTCCACTAACCCTACTCTGTCGCCTTGTTTATTAGTTCTCGTACATATACTAAGTAAGCAGTGAGAGAAGGACTAGTTCCAAGCCTAGCATATACTAGACAAGTAAGATAGTGAAAAGAGACAGAATAGGATAGTTAGTTGATTTTTAAATGATTGATAAAGAAGCATAGGGCTATAGTCGAAGTTGGATTGACTCCCGCGAATAAGTAGAGGGATGCCACAGCTTCTGGAATAACTTCTTTGCTTGAATTCTATAAGCTTTCTTTTTGCCCTCCTCCTTTCGTTATCTGCGATCTAGGCTGAGCTAGAACGTATAGGAGTTGTTTGCCTAGTCTGTCTAACTAGGAAATCAAGAGGTACATCAGAGGGGCTTTCTATATCCTATAAAAGAGCCTAACTGTATTTGATTGGGTAGAAGAGAAGGAAGGATGCTAACTAGCTTAATAAGTCACTGAGATATTGGTACATCTATTAGAAAACTTACGTACTCTACCAAAACTACCCCCAGTCAGACGCGGTTAAGAATCTGTGCACTATCTTTCAGAATATACTGCATTTCTATCCTACTTCGCGAGATGCCTCAATTTTTTCGTGCTTTGTCTAGTCTGACTCTATCTAGTGGTTCTCCCGACAATATCTCTCATTGCTTGGCTAAAGTTGTCCATTGACAAATAACTCCCTAGTCAAAAAGAGAAGAATGCTCAGATAGGTGATAGCCTCTTCAGGATTATTCTAATGATTATGTAAAAGCAGGATGGTTTCTCTCGGATCTAAGACTAAGGCAGGGAGTAAGTCTTGCTTCATGTTTATTATTACTAATCAACAAATTGTTTAGTTAAACTAAACAATTTGCAGTGACCAAAATTGATCATGTTGTAATTATAGGGACAAAAATGATATTTAAGCCAATTTTTAATTTGTATGAAACTTGATAAACATGATCTCAAAGACAAAATACATTATTAATTAGTGTAAGTCGCTAAGTTTGACAGTTAGTGTCTATGTACCTCGACTCACACACACACACACACACACACACACACATATATATATATATATATATATATATATATATATATATATATATATATACACACACACACACACACACACACACACACTATACGAACTCACACACACTATACGAACTAACTGATATGTATACTATGCGCATGCATGGTTCACGAAAAATAGCAATAAACTACTTCCTCTGGTCCCTATTATAAGAAGAAAATATAAAAATCATCACTACCAAGGAGCCCAATTAATTCTTGTTTTTTTAAATTAAGTCTTCGAAATACCCTCCACTCAACTCCACATGTGAAATAACTCACCTTGAAAACTGAAAAGACAAAACATTCAATGAGGCTAAAATTGGTATTTAAGCAATAAATATATACTAAACCCTGTAATAGTTTCTTATATTTGGTACCAAAATTTACTCCAAAATTTTTCTTATAATAAGGAACGGAGGGAGTACCATATTTCGTCTTTCCATCATTTGGCTTCGACCACCATGATAGAGCCATTCAAACCACAGTTATAACCCTACAAACAAACAAATGAAGGATCGTTATATTATCCAGTTCAATCAAACTAAAAGGGGGATAGTGCAGAAGGATGAGACTACGAGAGTAAGAGGAGAAAGCGTAATTAATTAACAAAATAACATTAGATAAAGTTGATTAATTGCAAGACTAAAGCTAATGATCTCTCCAATTCCATTCCCATTATTAGAGCATAAAGGAGTGTACCGCATTAAGAAGGTGACAACTTCCTTATCCTAGAATTTTGTTAAATATGATACACAACATTTTCTGTAGCACTCCGAAACTTGACCTAATTATAGGTTGAGGATAGATCCCAAAGTAGGATCAAATTGAAGTCATTGTTTATAATGGACCAAGCGCGACCCAAATCCGACTCAATGGACCAAGCGCAGCCCAAATTAGGACGACCATGGAACAGCCCTACGCGAGCCAGTCCCCTGTTGAGGACAAACACTGATCTCGCGCACATTAAAGCGGTGGTCCGAGCGCCACAATGATCAACGACAAACATTAGTTTGCTAGATTGGACGGTTGCGACACGACCGGGCAATCAGGCACAGCCAAACTCCTAATGCACACATCAAGTCAATAAATAGAGGTCAACCCCTAACGTCAGGTACACTTTTTCCATTCTCATACCTACTACATGACTCTCTGCTACTATTATAGTGTTGATTGATTATTACTCGCAACAGTTGTCTCTTTACTAACTAAATGACATAATGAAAGATCATGTAATTTTCAAAAAAAAAAAAGATCATGTGACTAATCAATGTAACTTATTTTTCCTCCAAAAAGTAACTAATGTAACTTTAAAATATTAAATCTTTTCATAAAAGTCGATGAATAAAAAGTAACCTCAATATCATCGAATTTTAAGAAGAATCTTGACTCTGGCACCGACAACATGGTTTGAAGAACCGAGGAAATTTCTGCACTTAGTTTCTTGTTCAGTTCCGGATTAAGAACACCAATGGCAACAAATTCACCATATGCAGCTGGTTCCTCAGTACCCCCGAAACATATGGGTATTGATCCTTCTAATGATACCGTCACATACTGCAACTCAACATTATATAAAAATATTAAGGAAAACGATCGATGGTACAAGAGTACAGTTCTTTTTACGAAACGAAAGAATTAATACGTGGCTGCATCTATGCTTTATTTTCACCAAACTTCCATATTCGCAGTCAAATGCCCATGATGTCACATGGAAAAATATAACTTCCTCTTTTTCAACGAAAATAAATTTCGTACTACATAGCACTACTGAAATATTAATACTAAATACTTTCGCCAAAATTTTCCGCAATCGAAACTGGCCAAAGAAACAAAATATTAAAACTACAAATCAATCCAGTAAAAAACTAAAATTAACTATTAAATATACACACAAAAATATGTAATTAGAGGCTAAAGTGAGATAGGGGAAAAATTATTCATACAGATTCAGGGTAGCCCAAGATCTTGGCGATGGTAGAATTAAACTGAAAGAGTATGGAAGAAATATTTACACCAGAAAGGCTAACGTTTGTTGAAAGGGTGAGGCAAGGCATCTTCACTCTACTTTTTGCTTCTAATCTTTCTAGTTATATATAGCTTTTATCTTTTCACTTTTCTTACTTTGTCCTTGGATTTGGTTCTCTTTGGTGTAATAGTAGATTGCTTCTTATAAAGTTATACATGTCGCTCTCCATTTTGAATAAGTATTGTTCTTAAGGTCATTTTAGGATAAGATTCAATATTTTCAATGGTTGATATTAATTGGGTTCACTTTCACGTAAACTTGTCTTACTTTAATCATTTTCTCAGTTCTAAACGGTTTGACCAGTATTCCATTAAGAGTTAGGCACAAATACGCTTTGGTCCAATCCAACTCACAACCCAACTCAATTCAACCCCCAAACTATGAAGTCCGGATACGGGATACGATACGGGATACGATACAGATATGGGAATACGGAAAATTTTTGAAAATCAATATACGACACGGCTGGGATACTTTAATAAAAAATTAAATTAAAATTTAAATATATAAAAACATAACAAAAAAAATAAAAAGTAAGTTCACTATTCACCCAACACGATAGAAAAAAACAAAGATGAAAAACTGAAATATTGAATTTTATAGATATGAAAAAAGAAGTCAAAATAGATAAAAAAAATTACACAAAATATATGGATGAAAGGAAGAGGACAATCAACACACCTATGTATGAGTGACTAGTCATAAAAAGTAAGGGTGGACAAGTAACTGAGAGCACCCGAAATCGTATAATCCGAATAGTCAGTGGCAGTAATAGATGGCTTTTTATAGACTAAAATATTCATATTAGTATGTAGTTGCTCAATAAAACATAAACATATCATTAGTCAATATATGATCATCACATTATAGAAATAAATACTTGTGATCATATAAAGTAGAGATAGTTATCTATCCCAAGTAGGTAGCTCAGTTGGCGAGCTAAGAGATACCGAAGGAGTGCAAGAAGGAGGTCCCGGGTTCAAACCCCAGAAACTAACATTTCCCCACCCCCACTAACCTTGCTTATCAAAAAAAAAGTAAAGATAGTTATCTACATTTATCCAACCCATATCACAATGTATTATTTTTTTCTATTATTGTGTTACGAAAAAACATATAATTTTGTCTTGTATCGAAAATATATCTGAGAAGTATCCTTAATTGGTAAGTATCAAAGTTGTCCTTAATTGGTAAGTATCAAAGTTGTATTTGAAAAATATCGAGTCAAATATTCTCTAAAAAGAATTAAAAAATTATTGGATAATCTTTAGACATTAATCGGGAAGTACGTGGGATTCACAGACCCCAATTGGATTGAGTTAGTTTCAAATATACAAATTTATATTTATCGAACCAACTCGACTCATCAAATATAAGTGAAAGTCTAGATTCGGTGATTCACTCTTAAATTATTCAATTCACTCGGTTTTAACCTTCAAATTCCAAAGTCCAAATTAAAGTTGCTCTTCCTTCAAAAAGAAATTAAAGTTAGTCTCGTTAGTACTGCTCCCTCGCTTCTCTCGACAGATGTGGTTATCATTTTTAGCCTAGTATATTGGTTTTTTCTTTTTCTCTTTTTGTTTTTTTATAAATATAATTTACTAATGAGCCTGATACCAATTCTACTCATTTGAGACCGGGTTGTGTTAGTTCCTGTTACATACAAATGTAGTACTTCTACTCTTTTGTTGAATCTAACTCATAAGTATTTGATTAAATTTTCTATGAACATTTTAGTACTTTTAAAATTGTCAATTTAATAAATAAAAAAACTCGAAAAAAAGGCTATATTTCAACTTACTTAAAAAATCTGTGTTGCAAAAAATTTAAAAAAAATCAGTATCTTCTTTTAATATTAATAATGGAGTAAAAATCAGAAAAATAAAACGAAGTATAAGATATGCACCCCCCCGTTGCGGCTCTCATTGCCACTCCCTGTTTCCTATCCTGTTGTCACTCTTGTTGCCACTCTCGTTGCCGCTCATATTGCCGCTCCTCGTTGCCGCTCTCTGTTGCCTCTCCCGTTGTCCATATTTCGTTGTCTCTCCCGTCGTCAGTCTCTCGTTGCCGCTCTCGTTGTCAGTCTCTCATTGCCACTTATTTATATTTTTCATGCAATGATCTTTTAATATTAATTTAATCATTTTAATTTAATTAGTAAATTATTTAAAAAATATTTTGGATTTTTTTGATAGTTGTTAAATTTTTTTTGTCAAGAAACCATTTTTTCATGTGTTTTCCATTTCCCATGCTTGGAAACACAATAGTAGTGGCGCATGTGATTTACTTTATTGATTAAACCAACTTTTTGTCTTTTAGCTAACAATTTGAAAAAGGTAGATTTTTTTTTGTCTTTTAGTGATGATTTGACCTATTTGTCCTTATTTTTGGACAAATGGCATGCTTATAAGTAGACTAAAAATGACAATTTCCAAACATATGATTTTATTATATTAGTATTGATAGTATTGATGATTGATTGATATTGATATTGACTGATATTGATGATTGATGATATTGATTGATATTAGAATTGATTAAATCATTAAATTATTTTAAAAAAATATATTTGAATATTTTGGATTTTTTTGATAGTTGTTAAATTTTTACTTGTCAAGAAACCATTTTTTCATGTGTTTCTTTTCCAATGCTTGGAAACACAATGGTAGTGGGGCCGTGCGATTTACTTTATTGATTAAACCAATGATTTTACCTATTTGTCCTTATTTTTGGACACATGGCATGCTTATAGTATTGATATATTAGTATTGATTGATATTGATAGTATTGATGATTAGAAAACACAAATTAAACCTCATAACCCTAATTCTCTCTCTCTCTCTGCCATTGGAAGAACATCAAGGTTGCGGAAGCTGCTTTGTGAGCTCACAATGCGAAGAGGAAACAACGAGGGTTAAGCTTCAAAAGGGAAAGGGAATTCACTCATGGCATCAAGCTCAATTGTGTTTTCATCAACACCATGGGGTAGGAAATGTGGCTGTGGTGTGAGAACTGTTCTCTACATCTGTACACTCAACATAAACAAAGGAAAGTATTTCTAGAGGTGCCCATATTGGATGGTTTGTCCTTAATTCTATTTTGTTCATTATTTAGGGTTTAGGATTTCTGTAAATGTTCTGAATTTGTGACTTAGGGGCACAACAAATTAGGGGCCATAATTGTTCTGATTTTATGTGTAGAGTCCGGAGACTTGTGACCTCTTTGTGTGGGTTGAAGAAATGAAAAATATTGAAGATGGTGGAAACAAAGCTGTCCTGGATGTTGTTGCACTTGGCATTGAAATTTTGAAAGAAGGAAATGTGGATATCTTGTGTTGCAGGTTAAGTTTTGATGATGAAGTAAACTAGGACAAAGTGACAAATGGAACTCCAAGGCACAAACAAGACTCAAGAAGTAAGTCTGTGTCAATGGTAGTTACTAGGAGTTTGGGTCGTGTCTTAGGAATAAACTGCGAACCGCTTTTAAGGGTCGGGTCAAGTCACTCATCTCTCAATCTCACAGCACGTATGCATGCATAGGTTAGGCATAGGTAAGGCACGTAACATGAAAATAAGTTTTGAAAGCACAAAATCGATTTTGCACCTGATACACCAAGCACAAAATCGATTTTGCACTTGTTTCCCTTAAAGATAGAAATCGATTCAAAGCCTTCTTCCTTAAAGCCCAAAATCGATTTCCAAACATATTTTAAAGGCAACAAATCGATTTTCTCCTCAAATACATAAAACTAAAATTCGATTTACTCCTTATTTTGATCAAGCAAAGAATCGATTCATATACTGAACACTTTCAAGCTAAAAATCAATTTTTCTACTTATGCGCACTTAAGCACATAATCGATTTTTCATTTAGTGTTAGAAGCCGTCAACAGTCATTTTTTTAAGCAAAGAATCGATTCACACACTAAACTATTTCAAGCATAGAATCGATTTTATTCTTATACGCTATCACAACATATTCTGTCCAACAGTCATGTTTTTCCTAAATCTATAAATAGGGACCTAGTGTTGCACAGAACGTACAACCCCTTCACTCATAAGCTGAAAGGCAAAAACCCTAGCACACACTTTTGTTCTTCACGTTTTTCAATCTATCAGAGCTGATCTCTCTCAAGGGTTAGATTGGGTTGGGAATCTTCAAGTTGTTGTATCCACCTTCATAGAGGTATTTTGTTATTTGTTTGTAATTTATTTTAATCGTTGTAATTGGTTTGTACTAGAGAGTGGGGTATCTCTCTAGGGTTTGTGGTTGTAACAAGGGTGGGGTATCTCTTGTTGGTTTTAGATCTTGAGGGCTCTTACAATAGGTGGGGTATCCTAGGTGAAGAGTGCCTGAGTCTGTAAGGGTTTTAAAGCACCCGGTTAAGCTTTGGTTTTGTTAGTGGAAAATCTCACAGGGTTTTGAGGACTGGACGTAGGTCACTGGGAGGTGACTGAACCAGTATAAAATCTACTATGTTCTTGACTGTTTTTATTTCTTTTTCATTCATTCCATAAACCTGCGCGAAAAATTAATCTAAGTCGTTAAAAGGGAAAAAAATTTAAAATCTCAATTCACCCCCCCTCTTGACACTGAAGCCACTTGGTAACAAGTGGTATCAAAGCTAGACTCTTGTTTAAAGGGCCTTGCAGCTTCAAGAGAAATGGCTTCAGGTTGGTCTACGCAAGAGGGTGCTTCTCTTAGCCATCCTCCGGGATTCAACGGGGAAGACTATGCATATTGGAAAGAAAGAATGAGAATATTCGTAGAAGGGGAAGATATAGATGTATGGGATGCTGTAGAAAATGGACCTTTTGTTCCCAGACATATGGTTGGATAATGATAAAAGGAAAGTTCAATACAATTTCCGTGCCAAGAACAATATCATTTCCGCACTTAGTCCCGATGAATTCTTCAAAGTGTCAAATTGTAAAACTGCTCAAGAAATGTGGGACAACCTTCAAGTACTCATGAAGGTACTAGTGAAGTAAAAAGAGCAAGAACAAATACTCTCACCCGGGAATATGAATTATTCAGAATGAATCAAGGAGAATCTATACAAGAAATGAAAAAGAGGTTCACTCACATAGTGAATAAATTGGGTTCATTAGGAAAATCATTTCCTGCCGAAGACTTGATCAACAAAGTGTTGAGATGTCTATGCAGAGAATGGCAACCAAAGGTAACTGCGATAACTGAATCAAGAAATTTGGCTACCATGACTCTCGCCACCCTGTTTGGAAAACTACTAGAGCACGAGTTAGAGCTCACTCGTCTAGCAGAGCATGAAGAAAAAGACAAGAAAAAGAAAAGTTTAGCTCTCAAGGCTTCTAGTTCAATTCCACCAGATGATAGTGATGATTCCGAAAATGAAGATGATGAAGACGATGAGAATATGGATCTAATGGTTAGAAAATTCAAAAATTTCATGAGAAGTAAAAGCTTACTCAAAAGGAAATTTCCACACAAAAGATTCTCAAGCAAGGAAAACTCCTCAAGTCAACCAACTTGCTACGAATGTGGAAAATCCGGACACATGAAGATGGAGTGCCCGATATTAAAAAGAAAACTGTCAAAGTTTGAGAAAAAGGGATCCAAAGGAAACAAGGGTAGGAAATCCTACATAGCATGGGAAGCAAAGGACATGGACTCATCAGATGATTCAGAAAGTGAAGATGCTCAAGTTGCTCTCATGGCCGACCAAGACAGTGAAAATGAAACTGAGGTAAATTCTAACTCCGAAACTTCACAAAATGCATATGATGAATTACATGAAGCATTTCTTGAATTGCATAATGATTCTTTAAAACTAGCTAAGGCATTAAGGCAATCTAAGAAAGCAGTTGCTCATCTCCAAAACGAAGTTATTGCTTTAACTAAGGAAAGATTAGAACTTAGAAAAGAAAATAACAGTCTTGGTTGTTTTAAAGCTAACTATGTATGTGATAAGTGCACTGAATTTGAAAAGAAAATCCATGAGCTTGAATGGACATTAGGAAAAATGCATGTACAAAACAAACAACATGTGCATCCAAGGCCACAAAGAAACACTTCCATGAAAAGAAATTTGCATTATAGGCCTAAGTTCACTACTAGTCCATATATTAGATGTTATTACTGTGCCAAACTAGGACATACTGCATCTGTGTGCATGGCTAGAGGAAGACAAGTTGTGAAAAAGGTATGGGTTCCCAAAGGGACTCTGTAACACCCCTTTTTACCCGTCACTTTGTTTATAAAAATCAGAGTTTGAAAAAAATCTCGTTCATAGGAAATGTTACACATACTCAAATCAAACGTCGCTTATCAAACTTTAAAAACAGTTTAACTCAAATTCATACGTCCACGTAGCACATCACAATATCAAAAACTCAAGCCTCATGGTTAACGTCACTTATAACACTCCTCATAACACAATCAACTACGCAGCGGAAATTAGTAAAACATAACCAAATCGTCCACATGGACATAATAATCAAAAATCATTAATAAAGGCCGAGTTCGTTATCCCCCCTGAGTGCTACGTATCAGAGCATGACGACTCGACTCGAAAAGTGAAGCTAATACCTTCACTGGGAATCACCTGCACGTTACCAACACGGGGGTAACATTCAAACAGGAAAGGGTGAGCATCATTTCAGTCTATATAATAGAAATTATGATAAGCACTAGTCATAGGCTACACACTAGAATAATCAGCATCCAATACACAAGACATCCACATCACAGTCATCATTCACATCATGTACGAAACTCATCTCATGTCATATAGGTTTATGAAGTGCAACCCACTCGCGGGTATATGCATGAAGGTACCTTTTCACAAGACGTCGCTTAGCCACTCAGGCCTTATCATCACTTAGCCACCCAGGCCTCAAAACATCACTGGGTTTTATGCATATGGGCATGAGACTCTATGACATGCACCACTCAGTTCACGAAATCACACAATTACTCAGATTACAGTCAACAATGTGACCCATCACTTACCCGTTTGCTCGCACGGAGCACAGCACCTGTCAAATTCATAATCATCACACAACATCACTAGGCCACTTAGACCTTAATATCACTTAGCCACTCAGGCCCCAAATGTCACTTACACATAAACATCATTCAACTCAAATATTAGCCACTGAGGGCAAAAACGTCATTTGACTAACCACCAAGGGCATCCTCGTCATTTACACATCATTATCATTAACTTTGGCCGCTAGGGGCAAAACAGTCTTTTGACTAGCCACCAAGGGCATCCTCGTCATTTACACATCATTATCATTAACTTTGGCCACTAGGGGCAAAACAGTCATTTTTGACACTACCGTGTTAAAACTGTTGTTTATACACCAAAAGGGATTTTTAAAGAGTTCCACGTCATTTTTCAATGTCACTGGGACGATCACCGGGGGCAGCCACTTGGGCGCCCACAAACAGTCAGAAAATAACAATTTTCCATTTTAAAAATTGAACACATAGATAGACAGCGGAAAAAGCTTCGCGACACTTTTTGAATCGTTCGAAACGGACGTCGGAGTCAAAAGTTATGATAAAAATAAGTTTGGGAAAAATTAGACAACGTTCTGAAAATTGGCGCCTTAGGCGCCCAGGCAACACAGGCACCCAGCGCCCAGGCGCGCACAACACAAAGCAACACAGCGCCACAGGCGCCCAGCGCCCAGGCGCGCACCAAGCAACACAGACACGGGCGCCATGCGCCCAGGGAGCAACAACGCGCGCACAGCGCAACAAAAACAAGACACGGGCGCCTAGCGCCCAGGCGCAAAACGCAACACGCACGCCCCAGGCGCCCAGCGCCCAGGCGCGCCAGACACGCACAGCAACACACTCCATCAGGCGCCCAGCGCCCTGCTCAAGCACCCAGCGCCCAGAAAACAGCAACACACCCAGAATTTGTTCAACACTCTTTTTAACACTAAAAATTGGTTTTTCTTGACAACTTGAAATTATAAAAACTCAACAATTTCCAGCAACACAAAAACACACTTTTCTCATTCAAAATTACCAAACTCAATTTATCAAAACCCAATAAAAGAAACCAAACAACATCACTAACCCCATCATGCGACATCACTTCCAACAAAATCAACACATAGATCAACACCATATTTCTCATTACATACTCATGGCACCATCAATAATACAAATTCGTAGATCACACCAATTAATAAATCAAATCGCATGAACTCATAGTATATACATATATATACGAAAATTTACATCAAGAACGCAAAGAAACATCAAGAACGCAAAGATCACCAAAACACAAAGAATATCAAGAACGCAAGGAACAATCAAGAGCATCACAAATCTAGCATGAACTTTAGATCTAGGGCCTATCATAGAATGTATTAGATAGAGTGATAGAGCTCCCCTAACCTCGAAATTGAAGAACGGAGGCTCCGGAGATAGTCACGTACAGGACCACAGCAACAAGATCACGTTCTTGCTCTTCCTTGGTTGCGACTTCTTCTCCTCTTCCTCTTCTCTCCTACGGCGCCTTGCTCCCTCTCACTCTCTCACGCTTCCTTTCTTTTTTTTTTCTTTTGATTTCGCAAAATGCCACAAACCCTAGCCCCCCACCAACTAACCACTTCGCCTATATTGTGGATCATGGGCTTGGGCTTTCCACTTAAGCCCAAGTCATGCAAGTGGCGCCTCCACTCCCTCCTAATACCACCAAAATAAATAAAACTCTAATTAATCGAATTACATCAAATAATTTAATTTAAATCCCCAATTATTTAATTAAATAAATTAATTAAATAATTTTAGGGTGTTACAACTCTCCCCCACTTAGAATATTTCGTCCTCGAAATTTACCTGATCAAACAACTCTGGGTAGGACTCTCGCATCTTGCTCTCTAGCTCCCAAGTCATACTCTCGCCGGCAGCTCCTAGCCAGACCACTTTCACTAATGCAATCTCTTTGCCTCTAAGCGCCTTCACTTCACGATCCTCAATCCTTACGGGCATCGTCTCCACAGTGAGATTATCCCGCACCTCTACATCGTCCACTTGGATCACATGAGATGGATCCGAAACATACTTCCGAAGTTGCGACACGTGAAACACGTCGTGCAAGTTCGAAAGATTTGGCGGTAAAGCCACTCTATAAGCCACATTTCCAATTCTCTCGGATATCTGATAAGGACCAACAAATCGAGGAGTGAGCTTCTTCGATTTCAACGCCCGACCAACACCGGTAATAGGAGAAACCCTCAAGAACACATGCTCGCCCTCCTGAAACTCTAAATCCTTCCTCCGCTTGTCATGATAACTCTTCTGACGACTCTGCGAAGCCTTCATCTTCTCACGGATCATCTTGATCTTCTCCGTAGTCTCCCGGACAATCTCCGGTCCCAAAACTACACTCTCTCCCGAATCATACCAACATAATGGCGTCCTACACTTTCGACCATACAATGCTTCAAACGGTGCCATCCCGATACTGGAATGGTGACTGTTGTTATAGGTAAACTCAATCAACGCAAGATATGAATCCCATGAACCCCGCTGTTCCAATACACAAGCCCTCAACAAATCCTCTAACGATTGAATTGTCCTCTCTGACTGACCGTCTGTCTGGGGATGATACGCCGAACTCATTTTTAACTTAGAACCCAATTCTTTCTGCAAACTCTTCCAAAACTCGGAAGTGAACCTCGGATCCCTATCGGACACAATACTCTTCGGAATACCGTGCAGCCTCACAATTTCTTTGACATATACCTCTGCCAACCTCGACACCGGATAAGTGATATTAATAGGAATAAAATGAGCAGACTTCGTTAACCTATCGATGATCACCCAAATAGCGTCATGACCCTTAACTGTATTCGGTAACCCCGTCACAAAATCCATCGCTATGCTATCCCATTTCCACTCTGGGACTTCCAACGGTTGCATTAACCCTGCTGGCTTCTGGTGCTCGACCTTCGACTTTTGACAGGTCAAACAGGCATACACAAACTGTGCCACATCCCTCTTCATACCATACCACCAAAACACCTTTTTCAGATCTTGATACATCTTCGTTGCTCCAGGATGGATGCTTAACTTGCTACGATGACCTTCCTCTAAAATTGCCTTTCTCATCTCTTCATCGTCTGGAACACAGATCCTACCCCGGAATCTCAACACGCCACTGGAATCTAATTTGAAATCTTCATCTTCAGACTGACCGACCCCATTAATTAAATCCACCAGCTTGACATCTGTCTTCTGAGCTTCTCTAATGCTGCCCAGGAAATCATTGTCGATCTTTAACATTCCCAGCTTGACACTGCGAGGTGTCATCTTACAAACCAAACTCAAATCCCTGAATTCTTCAATTAACTCTAATTCTTTCACCATCATAGCCGACATATGCAAAGACTTTCTGCTTAAAGCATCAGCCACGACATTAGCCTTGCCGGGATGATAATTCAAACCGAAGTCATAATCCTTCAAGAGTTCCAACCACCGACGCTGTCTCATATTCAACTCTTTCTGATCGAACAGATACTTTAGACTCTTATGGTCACTGAACACTTCGAACCTCGAACCATAAAGGTAGTGCCTCCAAATCTTGAGCACAAATACCACAGCAGCCAATTCCAAATCATGCGTAGGGTAATTTTTCTCATGAATCCGCAACTGCCTCGACGCATACGCAACGACTTTCCCATTCTGCATCAACACACCACCGAGACCCATCTTCGAAGCGTCACAATACACAACGAACGGTTCCTCTGGATTAGGCAACGTCAAAACAGGCGACGTCGTCAATTTCTTTTTCAGCTCCATAAAGCTTTCCTCACACCGAGCATCCCAAACAAAAACTTTACCCTTGCAGGTCAACTGAGTCAACGGAAGGGCCAACTTGGAAAAACCCTCGATGAACCTCCTGTAGTACCCAGCCAAACCCAAAAAGCTTCTAATCTCCATTACGGACTTCGGAGACTCCCACTCCAACACTGCTTCTACTTTTGCCGGATCAACCGCAATACCATTACCAGAAATCACGTGCCCAAGGAAACTCACCTCTTTCAGCCAGAACTCACACTTCGATAACTTAGCGTACAACTTTTTCTCTTTTAAAACTTCCAACACTGACTTCAGGTGCTCAACATGCTCTTCATCTGGCTTAGAATAAACTAGAATATCATCTATGAAGATTACCACAAACCGATCTAGGTAATTATGGAAAATACGGTTCATATATTCCATAAATACACCAGGAGCATTGGTCACACCAAACGGCATCACTGAATACTCATAATGCCCATACCTTGTCCTGAACGCTGTCTTCTGAACATCTTCATCCTTCACTTTAATCTGATGATATCCGGACCTCAAATCAATTTTGCTGAAAACACGGGCACCCACTAACTGGTCCATCAGATCGTCGATCCTCGGAAGCGGATACTTATTCTTGATAGTTACCTTATTCAACTGACGATAGTCCACACATAACCTCATGCTCCCATCTTTCTTTTTCACTAACAATACCGGAGCTCCCCACGGTGATACACTCGGTCTTACAAATTTCTTCTCAAGCAATTCTTCAAGTTGCGTCTTCAACTCAGACAGTTCCGACGCCGACATTCTGTACGGAGCCATAGACACAGGCCTCGTACCAGGTACAAGATCAATCGAAAATTCAACCTCTCTCTCCGGTGGCACACCCGGAATTTCATCAGGAAAAACCTCAGGAAATTCACGTACTACCTTCAGTTCTTCAATAACAGCCTGACTCTCAGCAGACAACGAAGCCATCAACGCAAATAACTGAACTCCTTCTTTCTTCAATTTCTTCAACTGACCAGCAGACACCAAAACCGAACTTTCTTCACCGAAACTAACCGACTTGCTACGACAGTTGATATGAACGTGATTATTCTCTAACCAGTCCATGCCTAAGATTACATCCAGACCTCTCAATGGCAAACATACAAAATTCACAATAAAGTCCCTGCCGAAGATCGACACGGGACACTGAGAACACACCTGGGACGTAATCACCGACCCCTTCGCAGGAGTATCGACAACCATATCCCCACACATAGCAGATAAAACAAGACCCAATCGTTTACAGCAATCAACAGATATAAAACAATGGGTAGCACCAGTATCAATAAGAGATTTCAGAGAAGCACCATTAATAAAACACGTACCTCTAATCAGACCGTCATCATCCTCAGGCTCCTCTCCTGCCAATGCAAATACCTTCCCAGTAGACTTTTCCTTTTTCGGCTTTGTACACTTTGTACTGATATGCCCAGACTCACCACAGTTGAAACACACCACATCCTTGACCTTACAATCGGCTGCCATATGACCCTTTTTACCGCAACGGTAGCAACTCCTATCATCCGACCTGCATGTAGTACTCTTGTGGCCAGGCTTGCCACACTTATAACAGACAATGCTAGCAGGGGCATCTCCCCCACTAGGACCCTTACCTCCAGCAGTCTTCTGATAACCCTTACCCGCAGGAACCTCATACGGCTTGCTTCGACTCTGAAACTTGCCCTTTCTCTCAGAAGTAGCTTTGTAGCGAGCAGTACTGTCCTCCTCGAAGATCCTGCAACTATCAACCAGATCTGCGAACACACGAATCTTCTGATAACCAATGGCCTGTTTAATATCAGGCCTTAATCCATTCTCAAATTTGATGCATTTTGAAAATTCAGCTGTAGCCTCACTGTAGTGTGGATAAAATTTTGCTAGTTCCACAAATTTTGCCGCATAGGCGGTCACGGACATACCACCTTGCTTCAGCTCCAAAAACTCTATCTCCTTCTTCCCGCGGACGTCTTCAGGAAAATACTTTCTCAGAAATTCCCTGCTGAATACCTCCCAAGTAATCTCTTCCTGCACAGCCTCTAACCTCTGCCTAGTAGCCAACCACCAGTCGTCGGCCTCCTCGGCTAACATATGGGTACCAAAGCGGACCTTCTGCTCAACAGTACAGTTCATCACCCTGAAAATCCTCTCGATCTCCTTCAGCCAAGCCATAGCACCATCTGGATCATATTTGCCCTTAAAGGTGGGCGGATTCTCCCTCTGAAAGGTTGTCAGACTCCTAAAACCAGCATTATCCCCAGCATTCTGCTGACACTGCATCGCCTGAGCCATAGCTTGCAATGCAGCAGCAAGAGCAGCGTCGTCTCGTCTGGCCATTCTAGCACTGCAACAGAAAACAGAACTCAGAAACGAGTAACAAACTCAATGTTACTCAACACGACGACTCAGCTACCGGCCGGACAGACCGAACTGCTCTGATACCACTAATGTAACACCCCTTTTTACCCGTCACTTTGTTTATAAAAATCAGAGTTTGAAAAAAATCTCGTTCATAGGAAATGTTACACATACTCAAATCAAACGTCGCTTATCAAACTTTAAAAACAGTTTAACTCAAATTCATACGTCCACGTAGCACATCACAATATCAAAAACTCAAGCCTCATGGTTAACGTCACTTATAACACTCCTCATAACACAATCAACTACGCAGCGGAAATTAGTAAAACATAACCAAATCGTCCACATGGACATAATAATCAAAAATCATTAATAAAGGCCGAGTTCGTTATCCCCCCTGAGTGCTACGTATCAGAGCATGACGACTCGACTCGAAAAGTGAAGCTAATACCTTCACTGGGAATCACCTGCACGTTACCAACACGGGGGTAACATTCAAACAGGAAAGGGTGAGCATCATTTCAGTCTATATAATAGAAATTATGATAAGCACTAGTCATAGGCTACACACTAGAATAATCAGCATCCAATACACAAGACATCCACATCACAGTCATCATTCACATCATGTACGAAACTCATCTCATGTCATATAGGTTTATGAAGTGCAACCCACTCGCGGGTATATGCATGAAGGTACCTTTTCACAAGACGTCGCTTAGCCACTCAGGCCTTATCATCACTTAGCCACTCAGGCCTCAAAACATCACTGGGTTTTATGCATATGGGCATGAGACTCTATGACATGCACCACTCAGTTCACGAAATCACACAATTACTCAGATTACAGTCAACAATGTGACCCATCACTTACCCGTTTGCTCGCACGGAGCACAGCACCTGTCAAATTCATAATCATCACACAACATCACTAGGCCACTTAGACCTTAATATCACTTAGCCACTCAGGCCCCAAATGTCACTTACACATAAACATCATTCAACTCAAATATTAGCCACTGAGGGCAAAAACGTCATTTGACTAACCACCAAGGGCATCCTCGTCATTTACACATCATTATCATTAACTTTGGCCGCTAGGGGCAAAACAGTCTTTTGACTAGCCACCAAGGGCATCCTCGTCATTTACACATCATTATCATTAACTTTGGCCACTAGGGGCAAAACAGTCATTTTTGACACTACCGTGTTAAAACTGTTGTTTATACACCAAAAGGGATTTTTAAAGAGTTCCACGTCATTTTTCAATGTCACTGGGACGATCACCGGGGGCAGCCACTTGGGCGCCCACAAACAGTCAGAAAATAACAATTTTCCATTTTAAAAATTGAACACATAGATAGACAGCGGAAAAAGCTTCGCGACACTTTTTGAATCGTTCGAAACGGACGTCGGAGTCAAAAGTTATGATAAAAATAAGTTTGGGAAAAATTAGACAACGTTCTGAAAATTGGCGCCTTAGGCGCCCAGGCAACACAGGCACCCAGCGCCCAGGCGCGCACAACACAAAGCAACACAGCGCCACAGGCGCCCAGCGCCCAGGCGCGCACCAAGCAACACAGACACGGGCGCCATGCGCCCAGGGAGCAACAACGCGCGCACAGCGCAACAAAAACAAGACACGGGCGCCTAGCGCCCAGGCGCAAAACGCAACACGCACGCCCCAGGCGCCCAGCGCCCAGGCGCGCCAGACACGCACAGCAACACACTCCATCAGGCGCCCAGCGCCCTGCTCAAGCACCCAGCGCCCAGAAAACAGCAACACACCCAGAATTTGTTCAACACTCTTTTTAACACTAAAAATTGGTTTTTCTTGACAACTTGAAATTATAAAAACTCAACAATTTCCAGCAACACAAAAACACACTTTTCTCATTCAAAATTACCAAACTCAATTTATCAAAACCCAATAAAAGAAACCAAACAACATCACTAACCCCATCATGCGACATCACTTCCAACAAAATCAACACATAGATCAACACCATATTTCTCATTACATACTCATGGCACCATCAATAATACAAATTCGTAGATCACACCAATTAATAAATCAAATCGCATGAACTCATAGTATATACATATATATACGAAAATTTACATCAAGAACGCAAAGAAACATCAAGAACGCAAAGATCACCAAAACACAAAGAATATCAAGAACGCAAGGAACAATCAAGAGCATCACAAATCTAGCATGAACTTTAGATCTAGGGCCTATCATAGAATGTATTAGATAGAGTGATAGAGCTCCCCTAACCTCGAAATTGAAGAACGGAGGCTCCGGAGATAGTCACGTACAGGACCACAGCAACAAGATCACGTTCTTGCTCTTCCTTGGTTGCGACTTCTTCTCCTCTTCCTCTTCTCTCCTACGGCGCCTTGCTCCCTCTCACTCTCTCACGCTTCCTTTCTTTTTTTTTTCTTTTGATTTCGCAAAATGCCACAAACCCTAGCCCCCCACCAACTAACCACTTCGCCTATATTGTGGATCATGGGCTTGGGCTTTCCACTTAAGCCCAAGTCATGCAAGTGGCGCCTCCACTCCCTCCTAATACCACCAAAATAAATAAAACTCTAATTAATCGAATTACATCAAATAATTTAATTTAAATCCCCAATTATTTAATTAAATAAATTAATTAAATAATTTTAGGGTGTTACAGACTCTACCAAATATTAACCCACAAGGACCCAAAAAATTTGGGGACCAAAATTTTCAACTTGATCTTATTGCAGGTCTGCTTCAAGGTATGGGGGACAGATTAATACCTTGATAGCAAATACTCAAAGTACATGATTGGAGATATAACAAAGCTCTTAACACTCACCCTCAGAAAAAGCGGTCATGTGACTTGTGATAATAACAATAGAGGAAGAATCCTCGGTGAAGGTAAGATTTGTAAAGGTTTATTCACCTCTATTGGAAATGTGCTTTATGTAGAAGAACTTAAGAACAATTTATTAAGTAGTAGTCAAACATGTGAGTATTGAATTAGAGTAATCCTTAATATTGTTTCATGCATCATTGAGGACAATATTTGTAAGGCATGTTAGAATAATAAGAAAAGGAGTAAACAACATCTCATTCATATAGATGACAATCCGGTTGAATGCGACATCTCAGGCGCAATTAATCTATCAAAGAACCTCGTTCAACTTTCTAGAATTAAGCATATAGAGTCTAGACATCATTTTCTTAGAAGTCGTGCTCAAAAAGGTGATTGTATGATTGATTTAGTTGAGTATTTAAAATTGCTAGCTGTTTTTTTTCATTCGAAGAGAACATTAAATCATTGTTTTATCATTTATCTGAATGAAATATCAACTGTTTAGTTATCTTGTGTTGCAACCCGACTCTCAAGCCATTTTGTGGTTTATGCCGAATTTTTTAAATGCAATGGACTCACTTTCCTTATTAGCTGCGTTTTCAACTCACTAACTAAGCTTTGTATTAACCCTTTTGATCATGACAAAAAGGGGGAGAAATATAGGATTGTTGTATGAGGCATATAGGTGTGATGCATATAGAATTGTCACTTTGCATCTTACATTTAGTCAGGGGGAGCATCAAGTAAGGAGGAATCTAGATACATATCATGATATAATGCATTCTTTTTGCTCAATGAACTAACCTCCCACCTAAGATGAATCAAAGTTTTGCCATCATCAAAAATGGGGAGAATGTGGATATCTTGTGTCGCAGGTTAAGTTTTGATGATGAAGTAAACTAGGACAAAGTGACAAATGGAACTCCAAGACACAAACAAGACTCAAGAAGTAAGTCCGTGTCAAGGGTAGTTACTAGGAGTTTGGGTCGTGTCTTAGGAATAAACTGTAAACCGCTTTTGAGGGCCGGCTCAAGTCACTCATCTCTCAATCTCACAGCACGTATGCATGCATAGGTTAGGAATAGGTAAGGCACGTAACATGAAAATAAGTTTTGAAAGCACAAAATCGATTTTGCACCTGATACACCAAGCACAAAATCGATTTTGCCCTTGTTTCCCATAAAGATAGAAATCGATTCATAGCCTTCTTCCTTAAAGCGCAAAATCGATTTCCAAACATATTTTAAAGGCAACAAATCGTTTTCTCCTTAAATACATAAAGCTAAAAATCGATTTGCTCCTTATTTTGATCAAGCAAAGAATCAATTCATATACTGAACACTTTCAAGTTAAAAATTGATTTTTCTACTTATAAACTTAAGCACATAATCAATTTTTCAATTAGTGTTAGAAGCCATCAACGGTCATTTTTTTAAGCAAAGAATCGATTCACACACTAAACTATTTCAAGCATAGAATCGATTTTATTCTTATACGTTATCACAACATATTCTGTCCAACGGTCATATTTTTCCTAAATCTATAAATAGGGACCTAGTGCTGCACAGAACGTACAACCCCTTCACTCATAAGCTGAAAGGCAAAAACCCTAGCACACACTTTTGTTCTTCACGTTTTTCAATCTGTCAGAGCTGATCTCTCTCAAGGGTTAGATTGGGTTGGGAATCTTCAAGTTGTTGTATCCACCTTTATAGAGGTATATTGTTATTTGTTTGTAATTTATTTTAATCGTTGTAATTGGTTTGTACTAGATAGTGGGGTATCTCCTGTTGGTTATAGATCTTGAGGGCTCTTGCAATAGGTGGGGTATCCTAGGTGAAGAGTGCCTGAGTTTGTAAGGGTTTTAAAGCACCCGGTTAAGCTTTGTTTTTGTTAGTGGAAAATCTCACAGGGTTGTGAGGACAGGACGTAGGTCATTGGGAGATGACTGAACCAGTATAAAATCTATTGTGTTCTTTACTATTTTTATTTCTTTTTCATTCATTCCATAAACCTGCGCGAAAAATTCCTCTTGAGACTGAAGCCACGGTAACAGGAAAGAAGAAGATTACTAAAATGCAAAATTGGTTCAATGGGGAGGGATTTTATTATAAATTGGCACTAATTTTCCTTGATTTTTCACTTTTGTTGAATGTGTGTTTGGCCATGAAATGAAATGTGGTTTCTAGGAACTCGTTGAATTTCTGGGAATTTTTAATGCATTGTTATCTAATTTATGGTTTAGGAGCTAATTGTTATTTGGGTTTAGGTTGTCTAATTTTATTTGTAAGTTGTTTTATGTGGTTTGGGTTTGTGTAAGAACTCATTTGAATTTGATGTTTTATGAACAATTGCATTTGGTTTATGAGCAACATTTGATTTATGTGAGTTTCATTTATCTCAATTATGGAATAGGAATGAAATGACGAAAAGAGGGAACATTCAATAAAAGTAGGGACTAAAAGTGGGAATCAACTAACACTACTATATAAGAAAATATAGGGTTGATATAATTACTATTTTGCCCTTTTGATTTTTTACTACATTGAGAGCAAATTTGGAAATTCTTATTTAATCACTCATTTTCTTTCACTTTTTTTAAAAGTTGTGTCAATCTCCTTTCTCTCTTTTTTTCTTCTTTCAAATCAATCTTTTATATTCTCTAACTTTCAAAATAATGTATTTTATTCTCTCACTCTCTTTTTCCAAAAAATCACCCCATCTCCCTCCCTTTCTTACTTTTCCAATTTTTCTTTTACTTTCTCCTCCTCTCTTATCCTCACTCTTTTTCTTACTTTTTCATTTTTGTTTTTCCTTTCTCCTATCTCTCTATTCTACTATTTATCTTCTACTACTAACTAACTTCTCATATTCACTAGAACACTGACCCGTGCTACGCACGGGCTGTAGATACAAATGGTTTGAAATGGTTTCATTTCTCCCACTTTGGGTCGTAGATACAAACTTTTTAACTCTTTCTCACACATTTTTTCACTCTCTCCTCCTTTGACTTCCTCTAACTCTATCTCATTTTTCTATTTTTTAAAATATATCTACTTTAATTTCATCTATATGTATCCTTTATTTTTTTAAATATTCACTAGTGCAAAAAAAGGATTTAAAATCAGGCGAAAAGGGGATTTAAAGTCAGGCGCCCGCTTGACTCTTATTAAGTCGACTTTGTATGTAAAGAGTTTTAAAGTCAAGCGATAGCCTGACTTCGTAAGTCTGATTTAAAGTCAAGCATTTATCAGCCTGACTTCGTAAGTCTGATTTAAGGTCAAGCATTTATTATTGCCTGACTTTGTAAGTATGATTTAAAGTCAAGCATGTATTATTGCCTGACTTCGTAAGTATGTTTTAAAGTCAAGCATTTATGGCCTGACTTCGTAAGTTTGTTTTAAAGTAAAGCCTGAGCCTGACTTTAAATCTATACTTAAGTCAGGCATTATTGCGCCTGACTTCAAAAGTTTTTTTTTTCTTTCAAATTTTGGTTTAATCTCCTACATACACCCTGGTTATACGATTTTGGTCATTCTCCCAGCAAAACCAGCAAATAAAATTCTACACTTAAATTCAGCAAAACCAGCAAATAAAATTCTACACTTAAATTCATCACATTCTATAAGTACATCCAAAGCTAAAATTCATCACTTTAAGTAGAATTCTACACTTTAAGTACAAAATACATCCAAAGCTAAATTATATTAAAGCTAAGTACATCCAAATAGAATTCTACACTTAAATTCATCACATTGTACTTAAATTCATCATATACAACAAATTCATCCAACATTTGCCAGTGTTTTAGTCATATGACAATGTCAAGCAATAAAAACATAAAAGATAAGTAATCTACAAAACCAGTGAACAACAGTCAAGTCTTTTCCTCGGAAAGCTCTTCTGCAGTCAAGTCCAACTTCTTCCTTGAGAACTCGTTGATCGATAGTCCTGGGTAAAAAATTAGAGATGTATGTCAGATCAAATGCATTCATTCAATTCAGAAGTATCTATAGTGTGCTTGGGAAAAAGTTCACCTTCAAAGTTCAATATCCTATTAAATTATCTAATCTTACCTTGAACTATTTTCCATTCTCCATTGGCACAAGTGACAGGGAATGAATAGATAAGTCCAGCTGGTACATTGTAAGAGCCATCAGAATATACTCCCATTGATACATAGGTGCCCTGATATTGCAATGGAAAGAAAAATAAGCTAAGCTGGAGACATGTACAGAATCTGAATTAAAGATCAAACAAATTTGGCAAACCTCGGGAGTTCCAAGAACCCAATCGCAAATGTGGTCACAAAATAGTGCACTTGAAAGCTTTCTAGCCTTAATAATTGCAGCACCACGTTGTTGAACAGTAGTAATGAATTCTCCATTCAACCTTCCTAACAAAAAATTACAACAATGCTTCAATATCAAAAACTTAAAAAAAAATAGAATTTGCTAAGATTCTAAGTTAAAGAATTTCTCATGTACCCAGTGGTAATTTTAAACATTCCAAGTGCAAGAACAAAGAAATCCCAATACAAACTAATCAAAGAAAATAGAAAGAACACTATCTACAACAAAAGCAAAAAGTTAAGGTTGAAACAAAATGTTTGCTGTTTCAAGAAACACAGAAGCAAGAAGTCAATTTCCTACCTATCTACAACAAGAAAATTTAATAAAGCACAAAGCCATGATTGATTGAGCAAGAACAAAGAGGCATCAATTGATTTACATATGTTTATATTCTGCATGTAGTAATAGTAACAACCATGTGTAATTGCAAGAATGAATTACACGATAGGCTCAACTCATGATTAATATCCTTACAAAAACAAAACATTTCAATGAGCACCTAATATCAAAAGGTCATAGGAACCAACCTTAGCTAAATTCAAACCTGCTGCAGAACACCAAAACAAGCATAGAGTCTAATTAACATGGTCCCCAATTCAAGTGTGCTACTCCCCAAGTTCAGCAACAGCAATTTCATCCATCACTTGAGGTTTTTTCAACTTCAAACTGTTCAGAATCTGCACAACAATATAAAACTGAGAGACTGATATGCAGTAGAAGTGCTAGTAAAACTAAAGATTTATATGCAACATTAAAAGATTGAATTGAAAATATCTAACAACCTTTAGATGGAGCGAGAAATCTACCACAACAACTTGTATTGTGGGGACATTATCCAACATTAAGTGTCTCAATATTGGCAATGGCACAAACATAATCCAAATATGTTAAAAGGTTTTGAAGCTGTTATAGAAGTAAATGGTTAATCTTGGGATCTTGAATAGAGCAAAGAGGAAGCTGAGTGATCGGACTCTAAACTTGCTTCTTTCTATTTTGTGGGCTCTAGACCACTGCTTTTGCAAACACCCAAATTGTCCCCTCAACATCAATCACACACAGCAAATTAAACACAAAGATGAAGTCTTGTAACTTAATAGGGCCAAAAAAATCAACAGACACAAATATCAAATTAAAATAAAATCAGGCTCTCAAACAAACAACTAAGAGAAGACACTAATAAAAATTAGGGGATAGTGGTATTTTGTGTGAAAGTGTTCCAGTGAATCATAAACTTCAAAAGGACAGAGTGCACGCATCACATAATTACAATTAAGTTAGAAAATCGAAAATAAAGGTATAAAAGGCTTACCATTGGCCACCACCTACGGTGGTTGCTGCAACTACGATACCAACGAGCATAATCCACCCATCTGTCAAGCATTGCCGGTCCGAACAGCAAAGCAAATTGCACTATAAGCTTGTGCTGGTGCAACATCGGCTCCAAAATCCTCTGTTCAATAATTCCAGCAAGGACTTGATACCTGTCAGCCAAATCAGATTCTTAGTAAAAGTTTTAGACTACAAATATATAAACATGATGGAAAGTAATCATTTTAAACAAGAATGCCCAAATCATATCAACAATTAATAAAGACAGTAATCTAAGATCATGTATTTTATAAAGCTTAAAAAAATATTACAATGATGGTTTGCCAGTCTGTTTTGTTTCCAGAGTCTGATTTCCTGATACATTGGCCTCCTTCTGGTTCACTGCATGCAAAAATATGTTCTCAAACACTCAAATCAATAGAAACAAAGAGGGATCAAAAAAGAATACAAGTGGAAAAGTATAACAAAGGTAGGCTACTTGCCTTCTAATTGCACACCAGCAAAGGAAAACAACATAAAGTCCCATCAATCCTGGACTTAGAATGCCGGCATTTACCTATTAAGAGAAAGAAATTGAGTTTAGTATTGAAACACAGACACAGATACACAGATGCCAACATATCAAGTTTCTAATCCAGCCTCTTTGACTACTGTTATACAAAAGAGGAGATTGGGAAGACAAGATAGCCGAAAGAATGAGATGTATCATGTAACACCCCATTTCTACCCGGCAAAATAATTCAAAAATACCAGAGTTCATAAAAATCTTTTTCAACAAACAATATAGAGTGCCACATTTACTTCGTGAAAACAACAACGAGTTAATTCGCTTTTTGAAAATAGACACATAGCGCTTCGGATGAACCGATAAAACGATATCTCAAAACAAGTCAAACTTCTTTCAACTACCCAGCGGAAAATTCAAACGGTTCAACTAAACAATCGTGGCAACTATGCAAGATTCATAACTCAAAATCCAACAGTAAACAATTTAAATAACATAAATAAACGTTCATCCCCCCGAGTGCTATGTATCAGAGCGACAACACCGACTCGATCAAATGAAGGTGCAACGGCATTCATTCGAGATTACCTGCACGTTACCAACATAGGGGTAACATTCAAACAGAAGGGGTGAGATATCGAACTATATAATGAATCATATGAAATACAATATATAAAAGGTCAGGACATCAGATCATCATTTCACAACAGTCAACATATCACATCACAACGGTCAATATCATCATATCACAACGGTCAATATCTTTACGTCACGACAGTCGAAATCATTTCAATCGCATCAATATGCAACGTGAATGCAGAATGTGACTCGACTCAGGGCCACCGCCCTATAATGCATGTGGTACCATAATTGAAACCCGTAAATAGGGGCATCAACATCGCAACATCGTCGTCGTGGTTTGAGCATAGCTCCATCGTAAAAGTATGCTATGAATGCGACGCTATGTAAATACACAAACAAATAACAACGGTTACATAGCAACGCAACAACATCGGAAAGCAACATTGGCCGTAGGCCTACAACACATCACCTGCCAATGAATAGAGGCAAATTCGTCTTCGCACAACCTTCGTCATCAACAATTTACAACTCAGCAATTTTCAACATTTTGGCAACATTGCAATATTTTAGCAACTTTCAGCATTTTGGCAACTTTGGGCCTAATCACATTTTCAACATCATTTTAAATAATAATCGTGAGATTCACATTTGGGCAGCCACAGCAACAATAGCAACAACGACAACAGCAACAATAGCAACAACGGCGACAGCGACAGCAACACTGCAACAGCAGCAACAATAGCAACAACGGCGACAACGACAGCAACACTGCAACAGCAGCAACAATAGCAACAACGGCAGCAGCAACCGCAACACTGCAACAACGGCAGCAACAACACCAACAGCAACGCAGCAACAGCTGCACAGCAACAGCAACACATCAACAGCAGCAACAACAAGACAGCACACAGCAAACAGTAACCAGCAACAGCAGCAACAGCAAGACAGCAGCACAGCAAACAGCAACCAGCAACAGCAGCAACAGCAAGACAGCAGCACAGCAAACAGCAACCAGCAACAGCAAGACAGCAGCACAGCAAACAGCAACCGGCAACAGCAGCAACAGCAAGACAGCAACACAGCAACCAGCAACCGCAGAAACAGGGTGTGACGCCTAGGGACGGGGCGCCAACACCAGCAACAATTAAATAGAACATGGCGCCTAGGGACAGGGCGCCATCATCAGCCACACAAAAATAGGGTGTGGTGCCTAGGGGCAGGGCGCCAACACCAACAGCACAGAAATAGGGTGTGGCGCCTAGGGACAGGGCGCCAACACCAACGGCAACAAACACAAGTCACAGGGCGCCTAGGGCGCCAAATTCAGCAAGCAACACACTGACAGGCACAGCGCGCCTAGGGCGCCAGATTCGGCAACAACAACAGGGACTGGGCGTCTAGGGGACCAACTTTAGCAACAACACAGGCACTGGGCGCCTGGGGCTCCAACTTCAGCAACATCAATAGGCACTGGGCGCCTAGGGCGCCAACTTCAGCCACATCCACAGGCACTGGGCGCCTAGGGCGCCAACTTCAGCAACACCCACAGACACTGGGCGCCTAGGGCACCAACTTCAGCAACATCAACAGGCACTGGGCGCCTAGGGCACCAACTTCAGCAACATCCACAGACACTAGGCGCCTAGGGCACCAACTTCAGCAACATCAACAGGCACTGGGCGCCTAGGGCGCCATTCTCAGCAACATCAACAGGCACTGGGCGCCTAGGGCGCCATCTCAGCAACACAAGACAGCACTGAGCGCCTAGGGTGCCACTTCCAGCAACATCAAAACAGCACTGGGCGCCTAGGGCGTCACTTCCAGCAACATCAAAACAGCACTGGGCGCCTAAGGCGCCACTTCCAGCAACATCAAAACAGCACTGGGCGCCTGGGGCGCCACTTTCAGCAACAACAACATGGTCTGGGCGCCTAGGGCGCCACTTTCAGCACCCAATTCAAGTTCTCATGATCATGGCCAAAATACAATAACAATTCTAGGGCATAGGAATATCAATCACACAATCATAATTATTCAACAAGGCATTCACAACATATATGTTCATACCTATGACAATCATCAAACCCTAACCCCCACATAAAGTAATTCATATATCCCATTATAAAGCTTGAATCCCACCCTTACCTTAGCCTTAGAAGATCACGAACCCTAGCCTTTGAAGGTCACGAAACCTTGCCCTAGCCTTCTCCTCCTCTTCGCCGCGCCTCCTCCCTCTTCTCTCACTCTCAAACTTTTGTTTTTCTAATAAGTGAGCAAAACCCTAAAAATGCTTATTTATACTTAGTTAATTTTTATGGGCTTTTCTATAGCCTATGCGAATTACATCACGGGCCTCGCTTAACACTTCTCATATTACTACTCCCAACCCTAACAATAGGCCCACCTATACTAGCATTATTATTATTCTATTATTCTTCTACCAATTAAATTCCCAAACAATTCAATTAAATAATTAATTAAATTTTGGGGCGTTACATATCAACAGGCTAGTTGGCTGCAAGTGCAAAGATATGAAAACAAAGAAATTTAAAAAACTAAAAATATTACAAATCGGCGACCAATTCTTTACTAAATAATGTTATCAATTAAGTATAGGTAAGCCTACCTCTTGAGCAAATAATGGCAATTTGTTAATGTGACTAGGAAAGTTTTTCTTTTTAAAACTATAAATAATTTAACACAACATTTGTGGGAACATCATCTCACATAGAGAAATAAAAACACAAAAGAATTCATGAATATACAGAACATTAAATCCATATGAATGTGAGGGGAGTACCTGCAATGGCTTTTGTTTGCTCAGCAACAACAGCCACAGTTGTACCAGCTTCACGCTGTTCAAGAGTCTCTCCAATGCAAGCAATAACTTTCAAACCTAGTGAAAGTGCATATGCAGCTTTGTCTGCCACAAACTGTTACAGGTAATAACGCAATCAAAAGTGGGCAAATTTAGTTAGTAAAATTTGAAATTTTGCAAATACAAATACAAGTGACTCCAGAAAGTGGTAGAAGTTACAACACAACCAGCATAGAATGAGAAAATCCAAATATAAACCAAAGACAAGTGAACACTTCGTACCTCGTTCGTTTCATTTAATAGCTGTCTTCGCTCATAGTGACCGATAATAACCCAAGGAATATCCAAATTAACAAGCATTTCAGCACTGTTAAAACAAAAGATATAACGGACACAGATTAAATGATGGGTTAATTTTAGAAACTTCAAGATTATGTGCCACATTATCAATAAACCATTGATACAAATGACTTGAAGAAGCAAGTATAGAGAGCATACCTAATCTCCCCGGTATAAGCACCACCTTTGCGAACCCAAACGTTTTGAGCAGCAACATGGAAGTCAGAGCGGAGCAAACTTTTCACAAAGGGAAGGAACACATAGGGAGGGATCACAACAACTTCTGTAGAAACAGAAACCCGTTTATTAGAACATGTTAACGCTAGCAACAACATCATCATCAATAACAATTAACAACAATAAACGTTGGATGGAATGAACTAATATGAGAAGCAAATAATTGGAGGTATACAAATGATGGATATATGATACCAGTGAGGCAAGAGCAACCAATTCAACAATTGCTAGAACCTTGATATCAAGGTCAAAAGTTATAGTTCAAAATAGTCCAGCAAAATCCATTGATGCCTGAATGATAAAAAGGTTTAATTGCTACGTAAATAAGTAGTTACATATTGAAACAAGCAGATATAAGAACTTCTAGTACTCGAAAATTCTGATTCGAAGTAGAATTTAAATTAATAGAGAAGGTTACTTAGCCAGATTAGATAGATAGACCATTGCCAAGAGTGAGTTAAGAATGAAATGTTTATCATGAAAATAGATAAACCCGTTATAATCAAGCTAAGACTCACCCACAACATCTTCTCCAGGGACTTTAGCTTCATTCAAAGTACCAACAATCTTCTTCACCTCTTCAGTGGTTCCATTCTGCAACAAAGTCAATTTAAAGCACCAGTTAACAATATGGATCACTTGAAGAAATATTAAGAACACAGTTGACCTAATTCCTTCTATAACATGATCAACAACAAAAAGATCCGAGGAAAACTAGGAAAACAAAAAAAATGAAAACAAATAATTTTGTTAACAGCCAAATCAAATACCAAAACCGTAGTAATTAGCAAAAACCAGAATACCAAAAAGCAATTAGCAAACAACTATATACATATTTGTCCCAAAATAAAAACCCTAATACAGAGAAACTACAAAATCATTCCCAAATTATGTTTTAAAACCCTAAATCTGGGAATGATGAAGGAAAACGAAAACGAAGAAGAACGATGAAGGAAAACAAAAACGAAAACGAAAACCCTAAACTCAGTTCTCAATTCCAAAATCCCACAAACCCTAAACAAAGAAGATGAACCCAAGAAGAACGAAAAGGAAACAGAAGTGAACGATTGCAGTGAGAAGCAGTGAGATATTTCAAATCGTACCTGGGATAAAATCGTTTTAGAGGGTTAGGGTTCAAATCGTGCTTGGACCAGTGAGAAGAAGAATCGATCCAGGGAGAAGCTTGGACCAGCGAAGAGAGAAACGGAAAAGGAATCGTTCCAGAAGAAGAATATGGATCTAGAGAGAAACGGAAAAGGAAGGGAAGCTAGGGCGGAGAACGGCGTGAGAGTGAAGGGTTCGCGAAGAGGAGAGTGTTCTGAGAGTGAAGGGTTCGCGAAGAGGAGAGTGTTCAGAGAGAAACGGAAAAGGAAGGGAAGCTTGGGCGGAGAACGGCGTGAGAGTGAAGGGTTCGCGAAGAGAGGAGAGTGTTCTGAGAGTGAAGAGTTCTGAGAGTGAACGTGCACCACGAAGAACGTGGGAGACAGGGCGAATGACGAACCAGGAGAGAAGCTTAACGATTCTGAGGGTGAGAAGGGTTCTGAGAGTGAGAAGGGTAGGGCGTGTATTCGCTTGACTTTAAAACTCGCGAGTTTTGCCTCTTAATTACAAGTTTGCCACCGTGTCTACTTATGTAGTCAGGCATCTGAGCGCCTGACTTTAAATGTCTAATTCTTATCCCATTTTTGCACTGGTGATTCTATTTTTTCCCTGTCAATAAGTTTTATTTAGTCTCTATGGGAAATATTTCAATTTCTAAAATTTGAAAATTTACTAGAATTTGGTTTCTAATCTCTACAGGAAATATTATTTATCACTCTCTCATATGTTTTTTAAACCTTTTCAATCTTTCTCACACATTTTTTCACTCTCTCCTCCTCTTTCTTCTTCAAACTCTCACATTTTCTCTATCAAAAAGTTTGAATTAGTCTCTACGGGAAATATTACAATTTGGAAAATTTGAAACTTTAATACAATTTTGTTTTCTAATCTCTACCACTACAAGAAAATCGACGATTTCCGACGGCAATTTTCGTCGCAAACGCAGCAATTTTCGTCGGAAATTGACGTTTCCGACGAACTTTCCGACGGACAAAAAGTCGTCGCAAAATCGCTCGTCACAAATTTTTTTCCGACGGATTTTTTCGTCGCAAATGTCTCCGTCGCAAAGTCGTCGGAAACCTGTCGCAAATATCCGTGGCAAAGTCGTCGCAAACTCTGACACATTTTCGTCGCAAATCCGTCGCAAATCCGTTGGAAATTTAAAAAAAAATAAAAAATAAATAAATTATATATCAAATTCTAAAGCTCAAATTCTAAATTCTAAAGCTATATATACAACTTTGTGAATATGTAAATGTCACTGTATTTTTCTCTCCTATGTAAGTATATATACAACTTTGTGGATATTAACTTCACAAAAAAATAGTGATATCTATACATATTAACTTCACAATAAAATACCATAATTAAAGAAAGTACATAACTAAATACAATGTGAAAAGTATATTGATCTGAATACATTGTATCAGAGTCATCATCTTCTACCTTATTATGATAAAACCAATATTAAGTCTTCCAACAAGTCATGGAAAATTCTAAATTGTACATCTAGTGAAAAAAATCCTATTTGAAGCTACAAAAGATATATATATATATATATATATATATATATATATATATATGAATAATGAAACAGCAGAAACAAGCTTGAGGTAAAGTCAAGGCAATAACAAAAAATAGAAATTTTTTATAATAGAAAAACAACAATATTGACTGATATACAGCCTTGTTAGTTGGTAAACATATAGAAATTGAGTGAATTTCGTGCAAAGAGGTCTTTTGCGGCTTCGACTGCCTCAGGAATCAAGAGATCACCATCGATGCATGAATCGCGTAGAACTAAGAAAACAACTTCACGAGCATTCTTTGCACCTGTGAAAGCAAATCTCATAATTTTAACCACTATCATTTGCACATTAAACGTATATTTTCAATTCAAGAAAGGAAGAGCATGAGAAACGAGACAAGAACAACAAAAAAAGCATTTCAATATAATCTTCAAATTTAGGTGCCAATGAACGATTTTTCAAATTGCTGCTTATCTTGTCACCTTATTTAAGGGAGCCTGCTCTAGAAGTTCTTTCACTGAAGAAATCATCCATGTACACTTAGCTTTGGAATTGCCAACCCAAAATCAAGATAAACCTCTAGGAGAAGATTGAGTTACTTGCCAATCAACATATAATTCAAATTCAAATATAACAATACAAGTCACTGAGTTTTGAAATGTTTTCCTGGGAGTACACTGATGCCATATATATATATATATATATATATATATATATATATATATATATATATATATATATATATATATATATGATGCTTCCTTTGAGAATGGATATATTACATATTGCTGGTAAATGTTTACGGGGTAATGTTTGGACTAACTCAATTACAATTTGAAACTTTTTGTTTATCTACTTTAAATTAGTCTTGATTTTCACAGGGTAGTGTTCGGACTAATTAAATTATATCTAAGTCTATTAATAAGAATAACACGACAACACCTGTGCGTATGCACGGGTATACTGCTAGTTTTACAAAAAATCACCTCATCTCCCTCCCTTTCTTACTTTTCCAATTTTTCTTTTACTTTCTCCTCCTCTCTTATCTCACTCTCTTTCTTACTTTTTCATTTTTGTTTTTCCTTTCTCCTATCTCTCTATTCTACTATTTATCTTCTACTAGTAACTAACTTCTCATATATTCACTAGAACACCGACGCACGGGCCGCACGGGCTGTAGATACAAATGGTTTATATAATGGTTGCAAGTAGAAAACTTTATAAATTTAAAAGTGTTTTTTTTTTTGACAAATTTAAAAGTGTTAAGAATCTCTTATTTGGAAATGAAATAAGACCAATCACCCGCGTTCCAAAATTGGATATTTTTTCATGGGGTCTTCGAAGATTTAGCAATTAGCAATTGCACTCTCTTGTTGGTCTTGAACTGAACACAACAATGAAGGAAGGGGGCATGCATGAGAAATAAAAACACAATTAATTGAAGTAAGATGCAAATATCAAAGGGGAGATAGTGAATTGATTGATAAGTGGTAGTGAACCCTCTCGTCCAATAAATGATGTCATCGTTGAAATAAATTGTTTGCAAAGTCCATATTAAGAAAGAGCTTGATATTTATGAGGATAATAAGTTTCGAACGACAAAGTACTTAGCTGGGGATTTCTCCAGCCTTGCTGATCTTAGACATCTCCCATTTGGTCACAAATTAGTGCAAAGCCATCGTTGATATAAATAAAAGTGGAAGAATATATAAGATGCAAAAAGTTTGAAAAAACTAAATACAAATTTTAAGTTATGTAGAATACGTGAATGAAAATATTTTTTTCCACAAAACAAAAAGATCTATTGGCCATGAGTGGTACGAATAAGCATTAGAAGTAGTGATTCAAACGGTTGTTCGATTTCTTTTTATGAGAGGGGGCCCTTAAAAGAGTAAGAAACAAGTAACTAACTAACCTCAATAATTTTAAATCTCTAAGTTACTTCTAGAATATCTTACATCCTATACATATAATCATACTTAATGATCACCATGTCTTTATAGACCTTTAAAATATAATCTTGCTTCTAATATATTTCTCCCTTCAATTCTGGTGTTCCTTTTAGTCACTTAATTACAAGATATATTCTCCCCATATAGCTATACCATATGGGTTTATATCCATCTAAGCATAAATTGTTTTTCTTTGTCTGTGAACAAGTAACATTACAAATCTCCTTTGAAAATATTTTCCTAACCAAGTCACGCATCCGATAAAAATGCCATTAATAAAATCAAGAACTTTACGTTTCCTCCTTTAAAAGTTCTTTGCAAAAAAAGGCCTCTAACTATAACTAGATTTATTGCTATAAGTTCTATTACCCCTTTTCATCACTACATCTGGCTTATAATAAAAATAAAAGTTAACTTTCGATCTCCACTCCTCAATATTACCTATAGCAAACTTAAGAACCTCCACCAATGATCAATGAATAATTTCGATAAAATCCTTGGATTCCAAAGATTAAATACATGATCCAAAGCCACTACACAATATGTACTCTAGATACTTTTAGGATGTATTATAATATTTAAATAGTTACCGACTAAGGTATCTAAGTCCAACTTAGTTTTTTTTCCCCCACAAGTTCAAAGGCATCAAACAGCAAAACTTATATTCTTACTAATTGCATAAGTGCATCTAGTTTATAGCATCCAAAAACTAACCACCCTTAAAAGATCTATCTCCTCATCAATATGTACAATTATTCCTCTTAGGAATCACAATTTCAATCATCAACCAAATTTCATCTATTAATCATAACATAACCATAAGTGGAGACGGATACCTTTCTGCATCTAGGGCATTTCGAATAGTATATCTAAGTATGAATATCCCATATGCCACTCCTGTGAGGATAATAAGGAAAAGGTCTATTATTCGCATCAGATAATATTTTCCTCACATCCAATCCTACCCCAAGATCTCTCTAACTTGAAAATTCCAAATGCATTCAATTGTATCTTTTTCCAATGATAGTCCTCACTCACCTAAGATTTGACTATACTAATCTACTATTTGTTCTTATCACAACTCTATTCCTCTACTCCCATTTAACATAAACTATATTTAAAAACAACTTCTACATTCTAATACTTACACAAATTTCTCATTGACAGGAAAAAGGATTAGTGTTTTTTTTTTCCCACTCCTCTAACAATTTGTTAGATAAGTCTCTAACTTAGTAATTTATATCAATTCCTAAGATATCAGATTACGTAGCTTACTTTTTTTTCTTTTTCATGGAACCAACCTATCGATAATACTAATAACCCTCAAATTTATACCCAACTGAAATATCTCGTTCACTCTTCTTTATCTAGTGGAAGTACGTCTAAATGTGCTAAAAACATTTTATACCAATAAGAATCCATACTAGTTCAAAATCACTACAAGAAACACGCCCAAAATCTCCTTAAAAGAAAATTGAGATCAATCTTAACTCTCCTTTCAATTTCAATTCACATCTATATCTTATAACCAACTAGGTCTAGTATTCTCATTCATCTCACACTGTTGGATTCAAAGATTTAAGGGTCTAAGGAAATATCAGTTCTTAGGTTCAGACTATATAAAAACGAGGACAAGGTTGAAACAGGAACCTTCTATCATATTCTACAACCTTCAAACTAACTAATGACAACGGAAGAGAATAGTCTGTGACCCACGAGACATTGAAGAAATATGAAGACTTTGAAAGAGAAATGGACAATCCTAAAAGGTCTTTAATAGGGTCGTGATTGTGAGAATGCCCGGGTTCATAATCACAATCACGATTCTATCAAAGGCCCCTTGGCTCTGTTACATATAAACCCAAACCTATGCTCTGATACCAATTTTGTCACGACCCAAATTGGACCATGACAGACGCACAGACCATCACCTAAGTCTGGCAAGCCTTGCCAAAACTCTATGTTATTTGAAAAATCAAACATATCTTATTTACTTAATCTACCTATATTTCAAATATGTATGTACAAAAATTTCGGCAGAACCTCCTCTAAAATATGGATATGCTATAATATCATATACACATTTATAGTCGTAATACAAAACACGAACTAAGATAGGTCCTCAAATAGGGCAATCGAGTCACATGTAACAGCTAATATACAACCCATTAATGTAACAGAGCCACTACAAACTTTGGAAGATCAAATACATAAGGAAACCAAAAGAAATCTAGATAGAAACACTAACAGGTCTCTAAACTCAAAAGGGAGCATCACCTAGGGAAGACACTAAACTCTGGCAAGGGTGCTCGGTTTGGCACGAACCTGGGAATCTGAAACATATAAGAGAGACGAGGCGAGTCACCACTCAGTGAGTAAATAATAAAGAGCATAACAAGCGGAACACAATAATATCATGTATAAAACGAATTCGTCGAAAATCAGAGTTTAATCAAGTAAAGCATATAAAAATGTAAATCCAGTTTAAATGGGGTAATGCTTATACATAACTAACATAGGCTCCCCGCCACTATAAAGAATAGGCTCCCAGCCTCGAAATATCAGTAATAGACTCCCCGCCTCAAAATATCAGTAATAGGCTCCCCGCCTCGAAATATCAATAATAGGCTCCTCGCCTCGAATTATCAATAATAGGCTCCCCGCCTAATAAGTAAATCATGGTGCACCAAGGCCAACATATACTGCTGTTAGCCTGCAGAGTTCTGACAAAGTTTACCCCAAAGCCGTTGAAAATCCAAAAGCCATCAACTTATACTTATAGAATAGTTCGGTTCAACAATGAATATGATATATAGATAGTTCCACAATATGTTTCCAAAATATCAAATCAAATATGTACCCGATAATAATCCATCAATACTTGAAATTCGAGAGTCACAACAATTAAAAATAAATTTTGATGTTCTTAAATTATTCCAATAGAATCCTCACATTTAAATGGTTAAACCATAAGATGATATTACCAGGTTCCTCTAAAGAAAAACAAAGCATTTCAAATTTTTCGTTGATCAAGAATCAAGAACAAAATAGAGCAACTTTAATCAAATTGTATGAATGAAGTTTAAAGAAATACTCTAGGACTTGTTATAGTCTCCATTATTTACTCACCAACTTCCTAAGCCGCGGAGAGAGGATTCGAGGTCTGATACCGACGAGATGGATTCTCCGAATCTAGATTAGGATGAAATTTAATTAGCATTTTAAGTAAGATGCATACAACTTAATTAAATGCTAACCCTCATTTATATGATAATATGATAGCACATCAAGTTCATATGTTTCTTATAACTTTTCGTATTTTTAGCCTATTCTCTAAATTTGCTTAATCAATTTTAACCACCACCTATCCCCAATGTGTAATATAAAGAATGACAATCTATACCCGTGAATTCTCTGTATCTCTTTGTTCCCTAAAAATGTTTTATAAGTAGTTTAAAGTTTCCTATTTTTAGATATAATTTTTACTAAATTTTTACTTTCCCTATAATCAATCCTGTTAAATATTCAATGTTGTTGAAAGACAAACTGAAAAAACCCCTCTGCTAGGGTTTGCGAAAATAGAAACTCCTGCTAGGGTTTGAGCGATGGTTCTACGCTGATGCTTGTTAGCATTCCAGATCCTGATTCTTGCGGTCTGAATCTCTTGCGGTTTGTTATTATCTTGCTGGGTCGGTTGCTAGTGGTATCGTGTTGCTGTTGCGGTTTGTTTTTGTGATATCCTACACGTGGATCTGCTTGCTGGGTCGGCTGATAGTGATCGTTATCGTGATCTCTTACTGCGTTTCAGTCTGAAGATCCTGATTCTTGCGATCTGAATCTCTTGCGGTTTGATTTGTTCCTACACGTGGATCTGCTTGCTGGGTCGGTTGCTAGTGATATCGTGATTTCTTGCTGCGTTTCAGTCTGAAGGTATTTGGATATTATCGTGAGTTATCAAGTGGTTCGGTGCAAAAATTTTCATCGTGACATCTGGTACTCTATTGCTACGCTTCTAGTGTGGCATAGCTTTTATTTTTCATTGTGAAATCTGGTCTGCTTGCGGTCTGTGTATGCTGGTTATTCGCTGGGTTGGTTCTGGATGCGCTAATGGATTTCTATCCATGGCCATGCTCGGCCGATACGGCACCGGCAGCAGCGCCTCGGGTTCAGCCTCAGCGAGTATCCGCATCAAAATCCTTTGCTGCTGCGCTCACAAACTCATGCGTGATTCCTCCAAGTCAGTTGCCCAAGCCTTGCATCAAAGGCGATGCATTCACTATTAAGATTACTGAAACTGAATATCAAGAAGGTGTCAAAGAATGCAAGAATGTATTGCATGGCCGCCTTACTCTGTCTAAAGGGGATTCTCCTCTAAAAATTAATGATCTCCGAGCAAAACTTTTGCAAGAATGGAAATCCATAGGCGCTTGGAAAATGGTCTCCTTGGGAAAGGGATACTATGAATTTTGTTTTCAATCGTTTGAGGAGATGCGAAGCCTTCAAGCCATTGGGTCTTGGTCGTTTCATCCGGGATTTCTACGGCTATTTGCATGGACGCCAGACTTTGATCCAAACAAGATCCGAAACACCAATGTTCAATGCTGGGTGCGTATACATGGACTTGCACGTGAATACTGGCGTCCAATCACTCTTTTTGAGATTGCCGGTGCAATCGGGGGTCCTATTGCTCTGGATGATGCTACAAAGAAACGTACTTTTGGCCACTTTGCAAGAGTGCTTGTTGATATTGATTTGAATGGAGATCTTCCTGAGCGTATTATGGTTGAGCGTGAAGGCTACGCATTCTATGTGGAAGTTGTTTATGAAAGGTTGCCACAGTTCTGCTCATATTGTCATATTATTGGACACAATTTTTCCAATTGTAAGCAGGCTCATAAACAGGAGCCACGTGTGCAGCCCCCAGTCAATAGGCAAGTTTGGGAGCCAAGGAGAAAAAACGTACTTGATGACATTAATGTTCGTGAAATGCACGTGCCTGACGCAGAGAAAGAAGCTCGGGTCAAAGGTAAGACTACATCTAATGACACTGTTGTTATCGCTAACACTATTGATAATGGTGCAGGCAAAGATATCCAAAAGGACAATGGAGCTGGTATCGAAGCCACTGTGAGTGTGGGAAAAGATAATCACTCGAATCGTCCCAGAGATCTCATTTCTATTGAAGAGATCACTATCCCTAATCAGTTTGGAGGCCCTAACAATATCCCTCATGATGATATTAATCCACTGCTTGGATTTATTTCTAATCATTTTGAAACAGGATCCCCAAGTGGTAGAGCTCCATCTATAACGACCCCTGATCAAATTTCAGCAGGTGACTCGCAAATAATGGAAGCAACCTTTGAAGTCGATAGAAACCGAGTCCAAGTGGTTGCAGACCAAGAAGCAGCTCAAGTTGTGATTGATGATTTGAACATCCTTAAGCAGCCTTGGGCTGATGTTGTTGAGGAGGATGATAACTTGGAGAAAGATAATGCCCAGAATGATGAGGGATCCGAATTTGAAATAGTTCGCACCAAGTCTCAAAAGAAGAAACAAAAGCAGCGGCAAAAGAAAGTTGTTACGCCGGTTACAACCCGTTCTAGGGCAGGATCTCAAAGTCTTGCTCAATGAAGTGCTTATATTGGAATACAAGGGGCCTGGCTAATCCCCCTACAAGATTAGCTCTTAAAAAGCTTTGTTCATCTAACAAGCCTGATTTCGTTTTTATCTCTGAACCTTGGTGTTCTCTTGATGATTTCCCGCGCAGGTATTGGCCTCGCCTTGGTATGAAAGTCTTTGCTATTAATGACAGGAATAATTTAACACCTAATCTTTGGGGTCTCTGTACGGATAATTTCAATCCTACTGTAATCGCTTGCTCAGATCAGCAAGTCTCTTTTACAGTGGAGGTCAATAATGACACATTAGGTATTTCTGCAATCTATGCTTCTTGTAACTATTTGGGCAGGAGATCCCTTTGGCAGGATCTTTCTCTTCTTCAGCAAACCTATAAAATCCCTTGGTGCTTTATTGGGGATTGGAATGCTGTTCTGGGCAGCCATGAATATAGAGGTAGTGGAACCCCCTCTAAAGCAGCCCGTGAAGACTTTTAAAATTGGACCAATTTGAATAACTTGATTCATCTGCCAACAAGGGGTGTTCAGTACACTTGGTCTAATGGTCGTAAAGGTCGGGCTTTCACGGAGAAAAGGCTTGATCGAGCAATTTGCAATGATGCCTGCTTCACTTTTTACACAGGTATCTCTTGCTATACTCTTACTAAATCTAAATCTGATCATTTCCCTTTATTGCTTGATCTTCAGACTACAGATGGGGCGCATCCCTCTTCTTTTAAATTCCTTCGCACTTGGGCGAGTCACCCTGACTGCCTGAATGTGATTAAAGAAGCTTGGCAATCTCATGTTGTTGGATGCCCTATGGTGGTCCTCAATCAGAAGCTTAAAAACCTTAAGTTAAAGCTTAAGGCTTGGAATAGAGATGTCTTTGGGGACGTTAATATGAGGGTGCAGGTGGCGACCGCATCCCTAGATCACGTTCAAGCACAGATTGATAATGATGGCTATTCAGAGTTGTTAGAGGAGCAAGAAAAGGTCCATCAGCTTGAGCTACAGCAAGCTTTAGCTTCCCAAGAGGATTTTTGGCTCGAAAAATCTAGACTTAACTGGCACTCACATGGTGATCGCAACACAAAAATTTTCCATCAGATGGTCAAAATTAGACATATTACCAAGCAAATAACTGCCCTAAAACATGGTGATGTTCTTCTTACTTCTACGAATGAAATTGAATCTCATGTTGTTAATTATTTTGAGAATATCTTCGCCTCTAATAACCAGTGTCTCGATAATGGTATGGTGGAGGAGATTATCCCTAATCTTGTTACAAGTGAGGAGAACAATATGCTCACCAGCGTTCCTAATAGGGACGAGATCAAGCAGGCCATCTGCGCGATGGATTCTAACGGTGCCCCTGGGCCGGATGGCTTTGGTGCTTTCTTTTTTCAGCAGTTCTGGGACATCATTGCGGAGGACACGGTGAACGCAGTCCAGCAGTTCTTCAAGAAGGGTTGGATGCTCCCGAACTTCAACTCTAATTTGGTAGTCCTTATTCCTAAAGTCAACGAAGCTGACAGTATTGAGAAGTTTCGGCCTATAGCCCTTGCGAACTTCAAGTTTAAGATTATTACTAAGGTACTTGCTGACCGTCTTTCAAAAATTGCTCCCCGTATTGTTTCATCTCAGCAGCGTGGCTTCATCCCCGGTAGAAATATATCGGACTGCATCTGCTTAACTTCGGAAGCCATTAATATGCTTCATAATAAGGCTTTTGGTGGTAATATGGCGCTCAAGGTTGACGTCAAGAAAGCTTTTGATACTCTGGATTGGAATTTCCTTCTTAGAGTCCTCAAGGCTTTTGGGTTTAATAGCAAATTCTGTGATTGGATTAATGCTCTTTTACATTCTGCAAAGCTTTCAATCTCAGTCAATGGCAGGCCTTCTGGATACTTTAGCTGCAAGCGGGGTGTGCGTCAAGGGGGCCCCTTCTCCCCCCTTCTTTTCTGCTTGGCTGAGGAGGTTTTGAGCAGAGGCATTTCCAAGTTGGTGCATGATGGGGATCTCCAGTTAATTAATGGTCCTAGAGGCACTCAGGTTCCATCTCACACCCTTTATGCGGATGATATCATGACTTTTTGCAGAGCTTCGCTGAAAAATACTCATAGTCTTCTCAACTTCTTTACCAAATATGGGGAGGTTTCTGGTCAGATTGTTAACTCCAGTAAATCTACCGTTCATTTGGGCGATGTTCCCACTCAAAGGCAGAGTCGCATTGCCGAGCTTCTGGGCTTCTCTATTGGCCAGCTGCCGTTCACCTACCTGGGCATCCCCATTTTCAAAGGTAAGCCTAAAGTTGGTTATTTAATGCCTATAGCTGACAAGATTAAAGCCAAGTTATCAGCTTGGAAAGCTTCGCTCCTCTCTATTGCCGGAAGAGCGCAGCTTGTCAAGTCGGTTGTTCAAAGTATGTTAGTGTACAGCTTCCTAATATACAAATGGCCTACCTCTCTGTTGAATACGGTCGATTCTTGGATCAGAAATTTCATTTGGTCTGGTGACGTCAATCAGCGTAGAGTGGTTACAGTGGCGTGGCATAAGGTTTGTAAACCAACATCTGAGGGGGGTCTCGGGAATAGATCCCTTAAAGACACAAATAAGGCAGCCTGTCTTAAGCTTAGCTGGGAACTCAGCATTTCCCAGAATAGCTGGGCAGTCTTATTAAGATCTCGGGTTTTCAGAAATAGGACTACGATTTCTTATCATATCAGTTCGTCTTTGTGGGGTACTTTGCGTGCTCATTTATCCGATATCCATGAAAATTGCATATGGCAAATTGGTAAAGGTGACTGTATCAACTTTTGGATAGATCCGTGGATGTCGGACCCTCTGGTAAATCTTCTCCATGTCCCTGAGCATCGTCAGAAATATCTAAAAGCCCGTGTTTGTGACGTCATTCAGAATGGTCAATGGTGTATTCCAGCATCTCTCTCTAATATCTTTCCTCAGCTGGCTTCGCAACTTCGTGAAAAAGATCTGCCTTCATTTGAATCTCAGGATCAACTGATTTGGAAAAACTCTACAGATGGTATGCTTACTTTTAAGACTGCTTATCTTCATTATAGGCCTATAGGGCAGCCTAGTAGGCGGTTCAGAAATATTTGGAGTAGTGTCATCCCTCCCTCCAAATCTCTTCTTGTCTGGCGTATCCTTCATAAACGTATGCCTACAGATGAGTAGCTTAGAAACCGTGGTTGTGGAATTGTTTCCATGTGTAGTCTATGTGAAGCGGAATATGAGACTTCATTGCACCTTTTCTGTGAGTGTCCTTTCGCTAAGAAGCTCTGGGACTGGCTTAGTGGTAACCTTTCAATTAATATTAATGTTTCCTCCCCGGAGATGATTTTTGAGGTTTGTCAGCGCCCTTGGTCTAACCAAGTGAAAGATGTTGTTACAGCCGCTGTTATTAATGTTTGGACTAAACACTGTCCTCAATGATTTGCAATAAAAACAACATGAAAGGGGTAAGAGTAGCTCACGTGTATACTGCTGCCCAGGCGGAGGAGCCTGATGAATATTGAAATGCTGCATCAAGGAATGAAGCATGTCTGTCATGTGCTCCACTTGCTGACTGTGATGCAATTGGTCCTCCCTTATCAGTTGCAGCTCTGCTCCCTGCCTTATTTGCTCATTTTCAATTCTTGCACACCATGTTTCCTGATTAAAATTTTGATTATTTTGAACATTCTGATCATCCTGCCCAGCTGGTGCTTCTTCTTCTTGTACCTGTTCATGCTCAACTGGCTGGTTTATCCTGGCAGCAACAGGATAGAGCCAGTTATCAGGATTTGTGGTATTAGTTCTTTCTGGGTTAGGTAGTTGAATTGACCTTTTCCTAGAGATTAAAAGATAAGATTTGCCTACTTTTCCTCTTGCGACCAGTTGAATCATTTGCATACTAAGGCAAAACTCAATATCAATTTTTCCATATCCAACTATTTCTTCAAAATTCTCAAGTCTGTCTCCTAAGCCCAATTTGTCCACGATAAAAGTTATCATACCACCAACAGCAGTGAACCCCTTTCCATGCTCTGCTACATGAGCTAAGTGGCTAACCAGATAATAGCAAGTATTGACCGGGTGTGAATGCACCATAGCCCATAACATAAACAATTCAACACTCCTTACGCCGCCCGTCTCACCTCGCACAAAAATTATACAAGCCATAATTCGATGAATGTATCTGAAAACTAGGTTATGAATTCGGCTTGCCTTGGCTATCTTAGCATCATAACGTTCTTCCCGAGTTATTGAGGCCCAAAATGCCTGGTCATCGAACCCCTTCGGCCTAAGTATCAGGTTCCTAGAGTCATGAATCGACCCTTCATTGGCGTAGCCCTGTTTTTCAGCAAATTCAGTCAGAGAAAATTCAAAATCAAAATTAAACACTCGAAACGACAACCTATGATTTGGATTCTCAATGTTGGCCCTATCCTCAGTAAAACACAGGGAACTCAAATTCCAGGGCCAACTCTTCATAAGTGTCCCAGGACGGTTTCAAAAATTTCATCCAGTCCAAATTTTTCAACAACATTATCACATTTTCTTTTATTCCCAAGAATGTAAGAGTAAAATCGCAAAAGGGATACCTGGTGGGAACAACAGGTATTTCTTTCAAAGACTCGTAACACTTTCTTTGATGGGCACTCTTGAAAACAATACCGTGATGATTGTTTGAACACACACCGCCCCTTTTCCTTGTAGTGCCAGTAGAAGTTCCAGCAACATCACCAATTCTTGCCTTTTTTGGTGCCATTTTCGCACTTTGACTTGGTTGGGATTTGGGGCTTTTTGTGAATTAAGAGACAAGTTTGAGGTATCAGTACATTAGAAAAGATATCAATGTCAGCATAGAACCAGTTCCCTAGCATTCTTAAGCTTGGATCTTGTAACATACCCTATTTTTACTATTTAAATATATTGCCATGAAATTACATTAAATGATTTATTGGGTTTAATTGAAGATAAAATGATTTGGTAGTGGATTGCTTGATTTAACTATTATGTGAATTGTGTGTTTATTTAAAGTTAATTACATCAAGTTAGAGTATTGGGGGCTGAGGGGAGTCATTAGGAATGAAATGCGTAAGTGAGGGGCAATGTGGTCTTTTTACTTTATCCCTTTATAAACCCTTTTTCAGCTGGAATCAACAGCAGAATTTCATTTCCTTCACCTTAGAAAAACTGAATCAGTAAGAGTGAAAGGGAGATAGGGGAGAGGACGCAAGGGAGAGGGAAAGGAGAGAAGAGGGAATCCTTCAAACCATCATGCATGCTTCATCTATCAACATATTCTGAATGAGCTCCCTATTTCCTTTCCATTGATGCTAAGTTCGTAGTCATCCCCAACCTCCACCACAAAGTCACCATTAAAGACCAACAAAGGTTCATTTGACCCAATTCTGAAAGTTGTCCTTTGCATGTTCAATTGGAGAGTGTTAGAACCTACTCCAGCCACTACATTTCACATTGGAGAAACCTAAGAAGTAATTTAGTGTTTGGTTCTGAGTTTAGTAAACTAGGGTGCTGGGTTTTCGATTTGGGGCTATTGGAGTGGATTCGGAACCGTTCGTAGAGTTCTCGGTGATTGCCTGGCTAATTCTGAGTGTGTTATTGTCATCATCAAGAAAAGGTGAGTTCTATACTCACTAGGGAAATTATTATGTGTTCTGGTTGAGTCTCGCGTTTTGAAAAAAGTTGGCAACAAGCCGCTTGCGAAAACCTGTTTTAAATACCGAGTTATGTTGTTGTTTGATTGAGATTGTGTTTGATATTTATGGTTGTTATGATGAGTGATATATGGAGTGTTTGACTGGATGATATTCTGTTATTAAAGGTTGATAAGTTAGGTATCGATCGGGAAAAGATTTGGACACGAAACAGAGTCAAAAACAGCACGAAATGGCCATTTTACAGGACTGTGCATCAGGCACGGATCGTGTGCCCTGGCACACGGATCGTGCGGATTCTTCTGATGCTTTCTGTAAAATTTCCATTTCGCGCACGGATCGTGCGCCATTAAGCACAGGTCGTGCGTATCTGTCTGACCCAGATTTTAAAAGGTGTCCAAACGCTTCCTAATTGATTCCAAACCTATCCTAATCCCTTCCCAATGTTATACGATGATAATATAACCGTAATTCATGGAAACAACTTGTGTTTGGATCATTGTTATGTTCACGCTATTTTTAAGAACGACTCTTGTGGTCCATGGTTTTATGAACGGCCCAATGCGGGTACATGGAATGTGTTATGGATTTGATTGTCATGCTATGATTGTGATTGAGATAAGCTTATGCCATGGATATTGCTTAATGTGATTGGTGTATTGTGCTGGACTGGCTGGATTATTATCAGGATAAGTTAGAAGAGTAAACCTTAGTAAGCCGTGTGAGATCACCTAATAATAAGATCATATTAGTACAAGACTAAGTTAAGTACAAGTTCACTGTTAAGCATAAGCTCATGGTTTGATTAAGTTCATTGTTCACTGATCACGGTTCACGGTTTACTGCTCATTGGTTATTGTTCATCGTTCACTGCTCATTGTTCATGGTATATATTATATACATCATTGCTGGGGTGACGACCCTGTTCATGGATTAGCGTACTAGTGGGAGAGGAAGTCATGAGCCTTATCCCCTAGGCCCACTGCATTGTTTGTCCCTAAGGTAGTAGAAATGGCCGGGGATTGGGTTTGCCGGAAACTTTAAAATAAGACCCGGTGATATGCTAAGAATCATTGTCATTGTGTGTGCCTTGTGTGTCACTTAGAAGGGCCACGAGTACACGTTGTATGTTCCCCGTAGTCGACTTAAGGGCTACGATTCATGAAATCAAGCATAATTGAACCGAGAGAGTTAGAAAGGGGTCTCGATAGAACTCACTGAGACAAGTTGTCTCACCCAATCCATTGTTGTTGTTTTTCAGTTAAGCAGGGAAAGTTGAAGACCGTGAGGCACGGCTATGGAGACGCTTGAAGAGTTGCTGACGACATTCATTTTGTCATGTTATGTATCTTTGTATTTCAGTTTCCTTTGTATCTCTGTATTTTTTTTTAGTACCTTGGATGTACGATTGTACGACTTATGTCATGAAGTTGTAAATCGCTTCCGCAGACTTTCGGTTTTGAGTATTGAACACTAGTTTGAGTTATGTGAGGACCGACTTTATTTATATTATGTTCAGATATGTAAGTGCGTTTGATGAGTTTCATCGAAGTTTAGAATGTGTTCAATATTTTAAAAGGAAAGTCACTCTGATGTATGCCAGCAGTGCATTTCGGTAGTTTCTACAAGTTAGAAATTAACGGGGTGTTACAATTGGTATCAGAGCAGTTCGACCTAGTCGGGCTTAGAATCATGAGTCTCTTAAGTCCTCTAAGTGTGATTCCTCTTTATATGCTATTAGACGTTTAGCCTGATCAACTAAACACTTTGTGCATATTTTGCAGAATCATGGCTGGTGGAAGTAAGAGAAGCGTCCCCGTTGATCCGAATACCGAATGGATGCAGAGCATGATGGAAAGGCAGCAAAAGATGCTGGAAGATATGGTAGCACTAAAGCAGAATGCTCAAGTTCAACCTCAGCAGGCCCCAGAACCGCAAGTTAACCCCAGGCAAGTTTATTCAGAATTTCTGAAGATGAAGTGTAACATCCTCAAAATAATTAATGGAATTATTTGGGTGTTAACCCAATTAAACCAATTTAGTACTTAACTGGTAAATTTATCGAGTGCTAAAATTATTTAATTGTTGTCATCGAATCGTTAACCGGATAATACGGACCAAGGAAGTTTTGGAATCGAAATAGGAGATTTCGATCAATATGGTAATCTGACCGCGTTACAACAAATATATTAAATAAATATATATGTGTATACGTGTGTGCATGTGAGAGGAGAAGAAAAGAATTAATTGAAAGAGAAAGAAAGAAAAGAAAGGAAGCAGCGAGAGAAGAGAAACAGAGAGGAGAAAAGAGAGAAAAGAGAAAGAAGAGGAAAGGGGCATGGAGGAAGAAGAGGAAAAAGGGAGGACTTCGGTTCACCGAAACGACTTCCTTCCAACACGAAAAATGTTCAACGTTACTTCCTCTTCGTTTTGGTACAAAGATCTTCATCATCAACTCACTCTCTCTCACTTTGCCATTTTCGAATTTAAGAGCAAAATGGAGGTTTTTGTTGTTCAAGCGCAAAGGAAAGCTTTGGATGGTGTTTGGGAGCGAGCTCAAGGTGGATTACGCGAATATTGAAGTCCGATTTGGGGTTTATGAAGAATTAAAGGTTAGGGTTCAAAAATTGGGTTTATATGTGAATATGGGTGATTGGAGGTTGGAGTTAATGAATAGTAATTCCATGGAAGTTTTGTGATTGATTGTAGGTACAAGCTTTGGAAGCGGTTTTGTGTGTCGCCGGAACGTGCAATGATTTCGGGAATTCGGTTTTACGGTCGAAAGATTTCTCGAGGTCGAGTGGGAAGCTTTGGGAGCGGATACGGATGTCGCCGAAGCGTGGAATTGATTCGGGGAGCGTTCGTGCGGTTATGCCAGAAAAGCGTTTTCACGGAAAGTTTCGGTGTTTCGTGATTTTCATCACGATAGGTGAGTTCTACTCACGTTTAGGATTTTACGTTTCGAATTAATTAATTAACTGTTTTATCGCTTTCGCTGGACTGGAATATTTCTGGATATTGTCTGTTTCGGGTTAGGAATCGATCGGAGCGAGTCTCGAGTTGTGTCGTGTTGAAATGGAATTTTTGGTGATTTGATTTCGAAAGATTTTGACTTAAAAACCGTTAATTGGAAAATATGTCGTTTTTGATACAATCCGTTTTGATTGAGTTTTTGATTGGATTGATTGATTGTGTGGTTTGTATTGGGTCTATTGTATTGGTTGTCAAATCTGTTTTCGATCGGAACTAAAATCGGAATTGAGCGGAATCGCGGTTTTCGCGCGAAACCGCCAAAATCTGCCCTTAACAGACCCCCTTGCTGCCATTTCGCGCTCCACTTGCGCCCCAGGCGCGACTCCAGCGCCATTTGGCAGAACCTGCTGCCAGTTCGCGCGCCACTTGCGCGCCAGGCGCGACTCCAGCGCCAGTTGGCAGAATTTCAGCAACCAAACACTGTTTTTCGTTTCGCGATAACTTTTGATCCGGGAACCCGATTGAGGTGTTCTAAGATGCGTTAGAAAGCTTATTCAGAGGCCTAACTGGATATTCTATTTTTAAGGCAAAATGAACTGTTTTTGATATTGAAAATTGTGTCGAAAAGTGGTCAACTAGATTGCGAGTGTGAACTTGGATTTTATAAAGTTGTGGATTAAAGTGTTTCATTGATTGTCTGATTTGATGGACCGTGGGTTCATAGTACTGTAGATATATATATTATATCGAGTTTGGGTGACGACCCATGTAGACATACTAGGCGGGGTAGTCATGCACCCTTACCCTAGGCCTCTTGCAATAGGGAAAGTACTATTGGTAAGGTGGTTCACCGGGTATGTAGCGTTCGCGCAGTCGGTGGTATGTTGAATTGTTTGTTGTGCGAATACCGGGTATGTAGCGTTCGCGCAGTCGGTATCGTACTTGGTTGTAACAGGTTCATCGGGTATGTAGCGTTCGCGCAGTCGATGACCTGTCAAAGGTTAAATAATGCGGTTCATCGGGTTTGGAGCGTTCGCGCAGTCGATGCCGTATACAGTCAAAACCATTTCATAATTGGACCGAGAGTGTTAGTAGGGGTTTCGGTAGAGCTCACTGAGATTGTATCTCACTGTTTATATTTTGTGGTTTTTACAGAGAAGCAGGGAAAAAGCAATGGTGAAGAAGCACCGCTAGGTGGTGTGCTTATGAAGACGGTGAAGACTTAGTTTTCATTGTTAATGTCTTTCCCTCGAGATCTTTGTATTTACGATTGTATAACTTGTACCAGTAAAAGTTGTAAAATCGTTTCCGCTATTTCTTGGTATTTGGATATTGGACTCTAGGTTATGAGCTGTTTTTATTTATGTTCAATATCTAAAACAGGAAAAATATCTCTGATTATTTTATGATGGTACACTTGGGTATTTTTACTCGATAAAAATACCGGGGTGTTACAGTTGGTATCAGAGCAGTTCGACCTAGTCGGACTTAGTTTAGGGTTGAGTCGATTCCTTGCTAGTCCTTTTTGTAATTACACTTGTGATGCTAAGAGACATTGAGCCTGATCAACTTAATACTTAGTGCATCGTAAGCGGAATTATGATTGGATGATCAAGATGCAATCCTCGACCACAATCGGAATCTTCAACCGGTGCATCCTCAGGAAAGGTGACATGACGGTGGAAGAGTACACCGATAAGTTCGAGAAGTTGTCTCAGTTTTACCAAGTGGTAAAGTAAGCTCTGGATGACGAATAGAAAATGCAGAAGTATAAGAAGGGCATAAGTGCTTTTATGACTTAGGGTCTCAGTTTTTATACTATTGCCAATTTTGTTGCCTTAGTACAATCAGCCTATGTCGCCGAGGATGATCTCATAGGGAATATGGGAAAGGAAAGAAGGTAGTCGAAATATCAACTCCGACTGCAAAGTCCTAAGATAATTTCATCAAAGGAAAAGCAGATGCAATTCCTTGATTCTTCAAAGGTCAGAAGATGTTCTAACTGTGGAAAGCCTCCCAGCGGTGATTGCAAGCGAAGATCTAATCGGTGCTATTATAGAAATGTGGAGGGTCACTATGGTAAAGAGTGCCCCGTAAGGAAAGTTCCAAGGAGTCACAAGCAGCTCCAAGGCAAGGACGAGTCAACACTTTGAATGCTTAGACAATTACAACTGCATACGAGTTACTGAGGGGTATGGAATCGGTTTTCAATAACTCCTTCAGTATATTATACGATTCGGGTGCAACCCATTGTTTTATAGCACAAGCATGTGTAGGTCGGTTGGGATTAGCAATGTCTCCGCTATCCGAGCCGATAACTATTTTAACTGCTGCTAGGGGTCGTGTCCAGACATAATCTTTGAATAGAATTGTCTACTTGTCATAGGAGGCAGAAATTTCGTTGTAGAATTTATTGTTTGCGTATGAGAAGTGTGGACACCATTTTGGGTATGAATTAGATGACTGCAAATCATGTTGCAATCGACTGGGTTAATCAACTATCAGTTCCTCTTCAGAATCAGTTGAATTGTCTAACACAAATTCGGAAGCGGTTACCTAGTTCACCTTAGACGGTCAACCTTCATTCCAAGGTGCGGGAGCACATGTTAGTATGTTATCTGCATCCGCTGAAACTAGTTTAGATTTGGCGAGCGTTCGGGTCGTGAATGACTTTCTGGATGTTTTCACGATGGAGTTTCTTCTGGACCTCCAGAGCGAGAAGTAGAGTTTACTGTAGAATTGATTCCTGGCACGGGATCAATATCTATTGTTTCTTATTGAAGGTTTCTTGAGAATTAAAGGAAATGGAGTCTCAACTTGAAGAGTCGATGTTAAAGAAATTCATTCGACCAAGTGCTTCTCTATGGAAGGCTCCGGTGTTGCTTGTCAAGAAAAAGATGGAAGTTGGAGATTGTGTATTGATTATCGACAACTTAACAAAGTGGCGATCAAGAATAAATATCCCTTACCAAGGATAGACGCTTTACTTGAGCAATTTGAGGTGCTGCAGCGTTTCTAAAATTGATCTGAAGTCAGGATATCATCAAATGAAAGTTAGAGCCTTAGATATTCCGAAGACAGCTTTCCGTACTAGGTATGGACATTACGAGTTCGTAGTGATGCCCTTCGGTTTGACTAATGCTCTAGCGGTATTCATGGATTACCTGAACCGAGTTTTTTCCTCAATTACCTAGATCAATTCGTAGTCGTTTTTATTGATGGTATCTCGATGTGCTCGAAGACCATTGAGGAGCATGTCCGATATCTCTGCATTGTTCGGAAAGTACTACGAGAAAATAAGTTGTACTTGAAACCCTCGGAATGTGATTTTTAGGTGTCAGAGGTAAAATCTTTGGGACATGTGACTTCCCAAGTCGGGAGTTTCTGTAGATCCCAGTAAGGTGGAAGCTGTATTGAACTGGGAACGACCAACGTCAGTCATAGATCAGAAGTTTTTGGGTCTAGCCGGTTACTATAAGAGATTTGTTCAAGGGTTCTCACAGTTAGCTTTCCACTTACTCGGTTAACTCGTAAGGGTCATTCGTTTACGTGGGATGCCGATTGTGAGGGATGTTTTCTAGAGTCGAAGATTTTGACTTCTGCTCCAATCCTGATTCTTCCGGATCCGTCATTGGAATTTTAAATTTTCGATGACGCTTCAGGGAAGGGTTTAGGATGTATTCTAATGAAAAGATCAACAAGTGGTGGCTTAGGCGTCCAGACAATTAAGGTCTCGTGAAGAGAATTATCCAACTCATGAATTGGAGTTAATAACTATTGTGTATGCACTGAAGATTTGGAGACGTTACCTGTATGGGTCTCGTTTTGAAGTCTCTAGTGGTCACAAGAGTTCAAGGTATCTGTTTGATCAGAAAGAACTGAATAGCAGGCAGAGAAGTGTGTAGAATTTCTGAAGGATTATGACTTCGGGTTGAAGTATCATCCAGGAGATTCCAATGTTGTAGCTGATGCGAATAATAGGAAGTCGCTCCACACGGCAGAATTATGATGCATTAGATGGAATTATTAGAGTCTGATAGAGACTTAAATCTGAATTCAAGATCGAGAGGAACCTGTTAGTGTTGAGCCATATGAGGATCTCTAGTTCCTTAAGGGATTCTATACACTTAGCACAGGAAGTTGATGTGAAGCTGCAATCACAAAAGGTATTTGCAGATTTTACTATGGATAGTGATGGAGTCAGTTGTTTCAACGGTAGAATCTGTGCGGCCGATGATGAGAACAATAAAAGGCAAGTGTTAGAGGAAGCACACCGAAATTTACATTCTGTTCCAGGGTGTACAGAATATAAAGCAGAGGTATTGGTTTGTTAACCTCTCCTTTGTGAAAGTTAACAATGAGATAGTATTATGAGATTCTGTTTGACAAGTCGAACGTGAACACGAATATGTAGGTGAGGTAACTGCTGACTGTTTTCACGTTGCGAATAACCATCAAGGGATTGATTGATGGATTTGCTTGTAAGTGACTGAAATTTCCGAAGTGAAGCTTGGCGTGCGGTATAATAGTTTTGAAAAATCGTTGTTGTGAAAACCCGCATGCTAAGGTTAATTTTGGGAACGAATCAAGAGGCTAATAGGACCTGATTGAAGAAAATCATAGGAGGCGCACTTAGGTTGAGGGGAAGCTCTCAACGCTATTGACTAATTCGGAAAGGAGCTTTGAGTTCTGTTTGATAGTTGTTTGGAGAACAACTGAGGTGATTTTCATTATGTTCAATTGATTTGATGTCCCCGTGGTTTATTTCTACGTTTAAGATAAACGTTTCTGGTAAATCCTTATTTCATCTTTCTTCGATGAGTTTTACCTCGAAGACTTGGAAGCGAGTCAAGAAGTTTCACCAATGACTTTCCGTCACATTGTCGGTGTGTACGAGAACTGTTATGGATTTTAAAAGGTTTGTTGAGAACGTGTTTATTCCCTTCGAAGAAATTGTGTTTGTTCTTACCTTTGCCGAGGAGTACCAGTTTGTGGATCTCGTTTTCAACCTGTATGTCTATCAAGTGTCTTGTATTAAACCCTTTGATTTAGATTAATCAAAGTTGGGGAGCAAGCGGGGATAACTAGAATGAAGCTTCAGAAGTGTTTTCAAATGCGGTGCCGAGCTTATGTAGGCGAAAGAGGAGTTTCTCGTGTCGATTCGTAATAAGGGAGTTCGGACTGTAATCTTAGAAGCGTTCTGGGGTAGTAGTGGATCATACCTGGAGATTGATGTGCCAACTTGGAAAGCTTTTCTACCCTCATTTCGTTAATTCAAGAATGTTTTCTAGCAAATTTAGACCTTTCTGGGAATGTCAACCCTCGGTAAGTCGGATGAAAGACTTAGCGAAATTTTGAGGACAAAATTCTTTCAAGTTGAGGAGAATGTAACATCCTCAAAATAATTAATGGAATTATTTGGGTGTTAACCCAATTAAACCAATTTAGTACTTAACTGGTAAATTTATCGAGTGCTAAAATTATTTAATTGTTGTCATCGAATCGTTAACCGGATAATACGGACCAAGGAAGTTTTGGAATCGAAATAGGAGATTTCGATCAATATGGTAATCTGACCGCGTTACAACAAATATATTAAATAAATATATATGTGTATACGTGTGTGCATGTGAGAGGAGAAGAAAAGAATTAATTGAAAGAGAAAGAAAGAAAAGAAAGGAAGCAGCGAGAGAAGAGAAACAGAGAGGAGAAAAGAGAGAAAAGAGAAAGAAGAGGAAAGGGGCATGGAGGAAGAAGAGGAAAAAGGGAGGACTTCGGTTCACCGAAACGACTTCCTTCCAACATGAAAAATGTTCAACGTTACTTCCTCTTCGTTTTGGTACCAAGATCTTCATCATCAACTCACTCTCTCTCACTTTGCCATTTTCGAATTTAAGAGCAAAATGGAGGTTTTTGTTGTTCAAGCGCAAAGGAAAGCTTTGGATGGTGTTTGGGAGCGAGCTCAAGGTGGATTACGTGAATATTGAAGTCCGATTTGGGGTTTATGAAGAATTAAAGGTTAGGGTTCAAAAATTGGGTTTATATGTGAATATGGGTGATTGGAGGTTGGAGTTAATGAATAGTAATTCCATGGAAGTTTTGTGATTGATTGTAGGTACAACCTTTGGAAGCGGTTTTGTGTGTCGCCGGAACGTGCAATGATTTCGGGAATTCGGTTTTACGGTCGAAAGATTTCTCGAGGTCGAGTGGGAAGCTTTGGGAGCGGATACGGATGTCGCCGAAGCGTGGAATTGATTCGGGGAGCGTTCGTGCGGTTATGCCAGAAAAGCGTTTTCACGGAAAGTTTCGGTGTTTCGTGATTTTCATCACGATAGGTGAGTTCTACTCACGTTTAGGATTTTACGTTTCGAATTAATTAATTAACTGTTTTATCGCTTTCGCTGGACTGGAATATTTCTGGATATTGTCTGTTTCGGGTTAGGAATCGATCGGAGCGAGTCTCGAGTTGTGTCGTGTTGAAATGGAATTTTTGGTGATTTGATTTCGAAAAATTTTGACTTAAAAACCGTTAATTGGAAAATATGTCGTTTTTGATACAATCCGTTTTGATTGAGTTTTTGATTGGATTGATTGATTGTGTGGTTTGTATTGGGTCTATTGTATTGGTTGTCAAATCTGTTTTCGATCGGAACTAAAATCGGAATTGAGCGGAATCGCGGTTTTCGCGCGAAACCGCCAAAATCTGCCCTTAACAGACCCCCTTGCTGCCATTTCGCGCTCCACTTGCGCCCCAGGCGCGACTCCAGCGCCATTTGGCAGAACCTGCTGCCAGTTCGCGCGCCACTTGCGCGCCAGGCGCGACTCCAGCGCCAGTTGGCAGAATTTCAGCAACCAAACACTGTTTTTCGTTTCGCGATAACTTTTGATCCGGGAACCCGATTGAGGTGTTCTAAGATGCGTTAGAAAGCTTATTCAGAGGCCTAACTGGATATTCTATTTTTAAGGCAAAATGAACTGTTTTTGATATTGAAAATTGTGTCGAAAAGTGGTCAACTAGATTGCGAGTGTGAACTTGGATTTTATAAAGTTGTGGATTAAAGTGTTTCATTGATTGTCTGATTTGATGGACCGTGGGTTCATAGTAATGTAGATATATATATTATATCGAGTTTGGGTGACGACCCATGTAGACATACTAGGCGGGGTAGTCATGCACTCTTACCCTAGGCCTCTTGCAATAGGGAAAGTACTATTGGTAAGGTGGTTCACCGGGTATGTAGCGTTCGCGCAGTCGGTGGTATGTTGAATTGTTTGTTGTGCGAATACCGGGTATGTAGCGTTCGCGCAGTCGGTATCGTACTTGGTTGTAACAGGTTCATCGGGTATGTAGCGTTCGCGCAGTCGATGACCTGTCAAAGGTTAAATAATGCGGTTCATCGGGTTTGGAGCGTTCGTGCAGTCGATGCCGTATACAGTCAAAACAATTTCATAATTGGACCGAGAGTGTTAGTAGGGGTTTCGGTAGAGCTCACTGAGATTGTATCTCACTGTTTATATTTTGTGGTTTTTACAGAGAAGCAGGGAAAAAGCAATGGTGAAGAAGCACCGCTAGGTGGTGTGCTTATGAAGACGGTGAAGACTTAGTTTTCATTGTTAATGTCTTTCCCTCGAGATCTTTGTATTTACGATTGTATAACTTGTACCAGTAAAAGTTGTAAAATCGTTTCCGCTATTTCTTGGTATTTGGATATTGGACTCTAGGTTATGAGCTGTTTTTATTTATGTTCAATATCTAAAACAGGAAAAATATCTCTGATTATTTTATGATGGTACACTTGGGTATTTTTACTCGATAAAAATACCGGGGTGTTACAGTTGGTATCAGAGCAGTTCGACCTAGTCGGACTTAGTTTAGGGTTGAGTCGATTCCTTGCTAGTCCTTTTTGTAATTACACTTGTGATGCTAAGAGACATTGAGCCTGATCAACTTAATACTTAGTGCATCGTAAGCGGAATTATGATTTATTTAAATGAAGGGAGTAGTATCCGGTAATTACGGAGCGGTAAGATTGGCCCAAGAGCCCAAGCCCATTGACTTAGGCTCCTAGGCGCATGTGGTGAGGGGTTAGTGAGGGTTGGCTTATTTGCGAATTGTGGGAGAAAGAAAGAAAACAAGGGGTTGCGAAATAGAAGAGAGAAAGAGAAACTTGCGAACAGAAGAGAAGAGAGAAGAGAGATCGCGAGAGAGTGAGAAGAGAAAGAAAGGTGCGATCGCGAGCAAGGAAGGAAACGGAAGAATGAGCTTTTGTTGCTGTGGTTACTTTGGTGCTTCGTAGAGATCTCTTCGTTTTCGGAAAACTTAAGGTAAGGGTGGGTCTTACCTTATAATAGGGATTATAATGGGGTGTATGTGGGTTGTAGGAATTATAATGATCTCATTGTGTTTTTATTGTTGTTTTGATGTATGATTGAACGTATGATGAATTGATGCCCTCTATGTGTTTGTTGGAAAATGTGTGAATTATGAGATGTGTGTAAGAATTGTAATGCATGCGAAAAATTGGTTGCAACGTGTATATGAAGATGTTAGAATAAAAATGAGGTATAATGAAAACGTTATTGATGATTGAGTATATAAAAATTTGGAGGAAATTGAGTTTGAAGGACCCTAGGCGCCTTAGGCGCCATTGTTGTTGCCATTGTCTCGCATGGTTGCTGCTGTCTGGGCGCCATGGGCGCCTGTGCCTGTCTCGTTGCGTTCAGTGTTGCTGTCCTGGGCGCCATGGGCGCTGGTTCCCTGTGCCTGGGCGTCAAGGGCGCCTAAATTTGGCTGCCCGTGTTGCGTTCCCAAGTTGTGTTTCTGAGTAGTCATGTTACTTGGATGTCTTTGGGGTTGAATTTTGGTTGCTAGGCTGTGTGTTCTAAAATGTCACTGGGATCCCCTCCCCTGGGAGCCATGTTGCCTGCCTTGTTTTCTGTTGCAGTTTTTGGTTCCCTATGCCTAGGCGCCAAGCCATTTGTGTTTCCCTTGATGTTTTAGCCTCTGTCTTAGTGCGGGATACCTTGCCTAATTATACTAAGTTGTTCCAGTATGGCTCCATGTTGTTCCAGTGCTGTTTGGGAAGGCGCCCTAGGCGCCCATGCACATGTTCCCTTGCCTGTGTCACTGGTTCTGGCGCCCCAAGCGCCCAGAACTTGTTGTTATATCATATGTTGTGGGTTGGACCTTGCTCCTGAGCACTTTGTGTACTGTTGTGACATTTTGGTGGGTGCCCTGTCCCTGGGCGCCAATTCCTGCGCTGTGTTGCCAATTCTGTTCCCTGCGCCAGTTTCTGTGTCTGGGCGCCAGGATCCCTGCTGCGCCAGTTTTTGTGCTCCTGCACCAGTTTTTGTCCTGCTGCGCCAGTTCCTGTGTCTGGGCGCCAGGATTCCTCCTGCGCCAGTTTTGTGTTGCTTGTTGCTGTTTCTGTCTAAGCTGCGCCTGTTTCCTGCGCCAGTTTCCTGCGCCAGTTTTCCTGCGCCAGTTTTGTGTGCTGCTGTTCCCTGCTAGGCGCCCAGCGCCTGGGAGCCATTTTCAGCACGTGTCTTAGTTTTGTCCCAAATTTGTTTTTGACGTATCTTTTGACTCGGGTGTCCGTTTTAAGTGCTTCAAAGGGCGTTTCGAAGCTTGTTCAGTCCTTTATCTGTGTATGCTACTGTAAGGTGAAAACTGATTAATTTTTCTGATAGTTTCTGGACACTAATATTGTGTTGCCTTGTTGATGGTAATGATGATGGGTCTATTGACCAAATAAGTGACGATGTTATTGGTGACGGGCTTAATGCCAAAGTGACGATAATGTTATAGATGATGTTGACGATGTGGAAATTATAATTGTTGGTTGTTCATGAAGTCACATGCATACATTAGGCTGCGGTCTTGACGATTTTAGGCTGCGGTCTTGACGATATTACGGCTGCGGTCGCGACGATATGCCCAATTGGCAATGATAAGTGATGATGATGGTACCACATGCATACTTGCACTTCATACATGCATGCTCATCATTAATAATTATTTTGGTTGATGTATAATATGGTTGTGTGACAATTATATATATATATATATATATATATATATATATTGTGGATGTCGATAAATATATATATGTGAGTTGGAGATGTTGCTGTATATAAGTTATGAAAGTTGTTACATGTATATGTATATGTATATATATATATATATATATATATATATATATAAATTGTTGAGGCTGTGATATGTGTGAATATATATATATATATATATAAATTACGAGAGTTGTTATATGTAGAATTTGGTGAAAGTTGTTATACATGTATATTATGTGTTGTAAAAGTTGCTATGCTTATCTAATCAAAAATTATAAATGTGTTGCTGTGATTGGTGTATTTCTATACTCCAGCATATTGCTTATTATAAGCTTTATTATGCGGTTTAGACTCACCCCTTCGTTGTTTATTACTACAGGTAACCATGAGTGAAGGCTTGTCTCCCTTCATTCCTGAGTCGGTCTTGTGCTCTGATACGTAACACTTAGGGGATGGGCGCTAGTTTTATTTTGTTTTGTTTATTTGACATGTTGAGTAATTTTTACTGAAGATATGATGTTATTGTTGAGACTGTGTTATGTTTTTATGAGAATTGTATTTTCATTCCGCTGCGAGATGTTGAGGATCCTGTTATGTGAACTGAACTAAATATTTTTGAGGATTCCATCCCACTTGTTACGTGTTACTGTTGCGCCCGAAAAATCCGGTTTGGGACTTTTCGTTTGACAACGTGGAAAAATTTGGAGCCGCCACCAATATTTTAATTTTAAGACCAAAACATTGAAAAAAGGTCTTTTAAACAAGGCGGATGGTCTTTTGAAAACGTAGAGATGTAGGTTCGGGGGTCGGTTAGGTACGGGGAAGGTATTAGCACCCCGCACCTCCTTTCTACCGAAAGGGAACCATTAACTTGATGTGTGGTTTGGACAAAAGTTTGAGTTTGAAAGCGGTTTATTCTACTTCTTTTCTTTTCCTTAGGATTTGCTTTATTGAAAACAGGAGGGAAGAAGAATATTTTTGGTTATCTTTGAAAATCAGGACAAAACAAAGATTTTTTAAGAGTGTGCCTGACGGGACAAGACCCCGCTCCTACGTACCCTCACTGGAAGAGGGATCAAAGCTACGTAGTTCTCGGTTTATCTTTTTGAAAAAGGATTGAGGGGTCTTTCGCAATTGGGTGAGCGTTTGTGAAGACCGAACAACAACGGTTAGAATGGCCTCACTACTAACTCTTTTGAAAATGAAATCATCATTAATGACCTAATCGGCAATGGCGCGATTGGTGTTCAATGACAATTGATTTATTTTTGAGAAATGAATAAATTTTCGAAAATGGGATAGAGCTTTTGCGAAGACCGAACAACAACGGTTAGAATGGTCTCGCTACTAACTCTTTTTGAAAACAACATCATCATTAACGACCTAATCGGCAATGGCGCGATTGGTGTTTAATGACAATTGATTTATTTTTGTTTTGAAAAAGTTTCTTTTTGTTTTGAAATGATTTTAGGAAATGGGTTTTAGAAAAGGAGTAGAACATTTCAAGTCAATTCTAAATCCATAACCAAATGCAAATGAATGAATAATACTCAAGCAAATACGAACATATCATTCATTAAACAAGATTAAACATGCCCATACAATCAAAAGATTCAATTATTAAAGATGCAAAACAAAGTTCTCAAAGTAATTGTGTGTGTGTGTGGGAAGGATTGTATTTACCCTAATGGCTCTATGCTACAACATGCATGTAGACTTACGTCTCTATTAGGAGGTCATACAAGTGGAGAGGAGGGCACACAATCAAGTCAAGACATTTACATGGCATCAAGAACAAGTGAATACAATTGATTGTAAACATAGAGTATTCTAAGTTAAATGATTGAATATGTAAGCAAGGATGCATGATTAAGTAAGCATGTAAGTGTATGAGTGTACAATGAATGGATGCATAGCACTTTATTTATGAATGGATGGCATACAAGGATGCATAAGAGGATGCAAGAGATATAAGCATATGAGGATGCATGAGAGTGTCACATAGACTAAGTATGAATGAAGATGCATGAATGTGAAAATGTTTTGGGTATTTTTGCAAGTTGATAAGTTGTAAAACTTTAAGTAAGAAGTTAGTGAAAAGTAAAGTAAAAATGCATGAAGTAAATGGTAATTATTTAATGAGATGGTAAAGTAAAAATGCATGAGGTAAATGGTAATTATTTAATGAGATGGTAAAGTAAAAATGCATGAGGTAAATGGGAAGTGGTAAAATCTTTTTATGTTTTAGTAAAAAACTAATGAAGTAGTAAAAACCAAAGTAGTAAAATATTTTTATGTTTTGGTAAAAAGTTAATGACTGGTAAAGTAAAAAGGTAAAAAGTAAATAAACACTAAAACCAAGTTGAATCACATAGAGCAATCCTCTCACTTTGAGAAAAGTGCACTAGGCACTAGTGAGAATCAACTTGCCTATCATCAACAATGAGAAATAAGCAAACCAAAATGCAAAGATTAACTAAACACACAAATAAGTTGAATCACCTAGAGCAATCCTCCCACTTTGAGCAAAGTGCACTAGGCACTAGTGGGAATCAACTTGCCTATCATCAACAATGAACAATAAGCAAATTAAAATGCAAAGATTAACTAAACACACAAATAAGTTGAATCACCTAGAGCAATCCTCCCACTTTGAGCAAAGTGCACTAGGCACTAGTGGGAATCAACTTGCCTATCATCAACAATTTAGAACAAGCAAATTAAAATGCAAAGATTAACTAAACACACAAATAAGTTGAATCACCTAGAGCAATCCTCCCACTTTGAGCAAAGTGCACTAGGCACTAGTGGGAATCAACTTGCCTATCATCAACAATTTACAACAAGCAAACAAAGACACAAAAATGAATGGACACATAAACTAAATTGAGTCATTTCTAGCAATCTTCACCACTTAGGTCAAGGTGCACTAGGCACTAGTGGGAATCATATTGCTAAATCATCAAACAAAAAAAGTAACATTTAACACTAAAATGAAATACTAATAACAAGATTAAACATCACTAAACAAAGAACAACAACAAAATCAACTTGGAAATTTTTTTAGATCTATAAGCATGTGAACCAAAGGAAACATAGATCCACATTTTATTTAATAAAGAAAACACCAAAATTAACACTAAGCAACATAGATCTATTTTTTTGCAAGGATTTATATGATTAAGCAAGGAAGCACAACAAAATCATATCAACCCTAATTTTTTTATGATATGCGAAATACTAAAGCCTATAAACAACAACTTTATTTATGAAATCTAGTGCAAAATATGTAAAGATGCGAGGGAAATTATTCAAGTAGAAGAATGACTCCTTCAAGGTCAAGGACCCATCTCAAACACCCAAAGCTCCCTAAGTCTTTGTCAAAATGTTTGAAATGGATCCTCAAAGCAAACAACAATCAATAAGGAGTTTGGAGTAGAGGAGAGATTATGCAAGAAAATTAAATGTGAGGTGCAAAGCTTCAAGGATTACCTCAAAACTACAAGGAGGTGAAGAAGGAGATGATAAGCTCAAAAATTACTAGCTTTTAGCAATTTGATGATGCAACCTTGAAGAGAATGGAAGGAAAGATGGTGATCTAACAAGAAATGGAGGATTTGGTGGTTGATTTTTGAAGAAAATATATGGAAGAGGGGAGGAAGGGCTACGGTTTTGGTGAGGAACGAGAGGGGGAGGAGGTGCTTTTGGTGTGCTAGGGTTTTGTGTAGGGGAATGAGAGGCAAATGAGAAGAAAAAAGAGAGGATCCTTAGGTGTGGGAATGAGGGAGTATTTATAGGATGAAACTAGGTCTAAGGGTAGTTTAGTCTTTGTGATTTTGATGTGCTCTAGGATTGAGCTTTGATTTTGAATGGAGGGTTGAGATCACTCATCACAAGGATTGAGGGTGGAGAGAAAACACAAAATGTGAGAGTGAGAGAGTGGGGGGCGAAAGTTAGGGGGAAAAAAAGAAAAGAAAAAATGAATTTCTTATTTTGGAAGAGATATTTTATGTGAGGTAGGGTTAAGGGCATTTTAGAGAAGAATTGTTACCAAAGAGGGAAATTTGGGTTTTCTTATGAAGGGGTTAGTGTAGGTGAGTGAGGTAATTTACCAAAGAGGGTATAATGTTTACAAAATGGAAGAGTTTGGAAGAATTTTGTGAGAGGGAGAGAGAGAGGGAGGATTTCGAAATTGAGGAGAGGAAGAGAGAAAAAAAAACTTGTTTTTTGGTCTTTTGTCTTATTGAAGACACTTCCCTTTTTTGAGTTTTTGAATTTAAAATTTTTGGGCATGGGAAATAATGGGAATGCAACTATTGAAGATGTGTCACATGCTTTTGGGCATCATAAAATATTCCCTCTAGTCACCTATGACAATAAAAATTGTCACTTAAGAATTGAGGAATATTTAATGGTCCCTTTTTTTATTTTTCTATGCACTAAAAATGGAAAAATACATTTTTAATTATTTTGACTAGGGTTTTCTTTCTAAAAAAATTGTACAAAAATTATCCTTGATAGAATAAAAATGTACTTTTTGAGGATGTGCATTTTTGGCGAGAAAATCAACTTTTTGCGAAAAATGACCAAAATGCCCTTTTTGACCCTAAAACCCTAATTTGCCTAAAAAGTGCATTCCTACCCTAAAAATGATTTTAAAGACCTTGGAATGACTTCTAGGACCCAAAATGCAATGCATGATGCTCTTCATTCTTCAATTTATTTATTTATTTATTTTTGTCGAAAATTAGGGTTTTGACCTAAGCCGGACAAAATTGGGGTATGACAGCTGCCCCTCTTTATCTGAATTTTAACGAGGAATATGAATTGGCCGAAACATATTCCAAGGAAAAATGAAGATAAAGAATTCAGAAATTATACCGATTTTGTCTACGTAGGGAAACCCGAATTTTTCTCTTTTTTCTTTTTTTATTTTTATTGGGTGTTAGCCCGAGGTGAATGCAATGGATGAATCGTCAACTCTCAGTAAGCAGGAAACTAAATGGTGCCAATCCTCAATAAGCTAGCGGAAAGCAATAAAGAAAGCAATAAAAAGGGAAGTAAAAAGGGTGCCGGCCCTCGTTAAGCCGGCGACGGAGGCTGCCTAAAGCCTTTTAACGAATCGCGAACGATCCGAACTTGCACTTGGGCTTGGTAGCACGTGGGCTCCAAAGGGGTAGTCTTGCGAGCGACCAGGGGAGGGTACTATATGAAGTCTAGATCTCGATATTTCCCTAGGACTGCGCCATGTTTTAGGCCAACACAGCTATCCTTTTCGACTGGACCCAATGAGGTCAGGGGGACTTACCTGCAGCTCGAATACAAGGTGAAGTCAATCTTGCTGGGGACACGTGGGTCCAGAGGGAATTCCAAAATCCAGTTGGTTTACTTTAGTCGGTCAATGCTTCCACACCGATCCAGGATGTCTGCTCAGGTTAGCGGACTTTTTTTCAGCTTTCTCTTGATTGATGATCAATACCATTGCACTGATCCAGGATGCCTGCTCAGGCTAGCGGACCTTTCTTCAGCTTGCTCTGATTGATGATCAATGCCATTGCACTGATCCAGGATGTCTGCTCAGGTTAGCAGACCTTTCTTCAGCTTGCTCTGATTGATGATCAATGCCAGTGCACTGATCCAGGACACCTGCACATGCTAGCAGATGCAAGACATGGTGCATGGAATATGAATGCATGCTATGCAAAGTTCGTTATGCGAATGCATGTCATGTGAGTGCATGCGATGTGATGATTTAGTGGAATGATGAATGCAATGGGATGCTATTCTTGATTCTTCGTTTCTTTTGTCAGCTTTCTTTTTTCTGACTGTTTGTTTTTTCTTGGCTTTTCATTCTTTGATCAGCTTTCTTTTTTCTGATCGTTTGTTTTTTTTTTCTTGGCTTTTCATTCTTTGATCAGCTTTCTTTTGTCTGATCGTTTGTTTTTTCTTTTGCTCTTTTGGCTTATTTTTTTGCTGGTTCAGCCAACCCGCGACACTCATGGCACGAGACTGAGGAACCCATTGGAATTGCGGGGCTCATGGGCCGAGTGCATGTTGGCTTTGACTTCGCCGTTTGAAGCAATCGTGAGTGCAATCGTTTTCTCTTGCATGATTAACTGGTTTTGGGGAATTGCTTTTTTCCGCGACCTTTGGGGACTTTGCAATAATTGTAATGCTCCATGATTTATGCACATGTTTTACAGGTCATCATCACCATCATTATAAAACGTTTATTTTTAGCAGAAAAAAGCAGAAAATAAAAGAGTGAACAGATATGAGAAAGTTGAACTTTATTAATGTGGAAACCGGTCGCACAAGAAGTTACGCCGATTGTTTATTACACTTGAAAGTTTAAACTATAAAAAGACACGAAAAAAGAGAGAAGTTAAATTCTAACTGTCCGTCTCTGTGGAACAGTGCTAAACATTTATGTCCTTGACCTTGATCACTCCCTCATCCAAGTCTTCAGAGGAGTTGCATGCCTTTCTTTACTTTTCATGACCAAGTTTTCTGACCCTAATTTTTGCCTGGATCGCCCTTTGCGGGTTTTCAATCCACCGGGTCGCTCTGATTTTGCCTAGGCAGCCCTTTCGTGTTTTCAACCTAGCGAGCTAACTCTTACTTGGCTTGTCTTTCTCTTTTTTCGTCTATTTCTTTCAGGCATAATACTTCTTCACTTGATCAGAATTGACTGGGTTCCTTAAATCCTCTCCGTCCATGCTCGTGAGTATCAGTGCTCCTCCAGAAAAGGCTTTCTTGACCACATACGGGCCGTCATAAGTGGGTGTCCATTTTCCTCGGGGATCAGTCTGGATGGGCAAGATCTTCTTAAGCACCAAATCTCCCTGCTTGAATTCACGGTGCCGGACTTTCTTGTCAAAAGCTGTTCTCATTCTCTGTTGGTACAGCTGCCCATGACACAAAGCTGCAATTCTTTTTTCCTCAATGAGGTGTAGCTGATCCAGACGAGCCTGCACCCTCTCTGCTTCTTCCAGTTTAGCTTCCATGAGTACCCGTAGGGATGGTATCTCAACCTCGATTGGGAGGACCGCCTCTGACCCGTATACCAGAGAGAAAGGAGTTGCCCCAGTTGAGGTACGCACTGAAGTACGATATCCATGCAAAGCAAAGGGAAGCATTTCATGCCAATTCTTGTATGTGACCACCATTTTTTGCACAATCTTTTTGATGTTCTTATTAGCTGCCTCCACTGCTCCATTCATCTTGGGCCGATAGGGGGAAGAATTATGATGCTGAATTTTGAACTCTGCACACAGGTCCTTCATCATTTTGCTATTCAGATTACTGCCATTATCAGTGATGATCTTGTTAGGAAGACCATAACGGCAAATCAGATCCTTCTTCACAAATTTGGCAACCACTGAACTGGTTACACTGGAGTATGAGGCAGCTTCAACCCACTTCGTGAAATAGTCAATGGCGACCAAGATGAAGTGATGCCCATTTGATGCTTTGGGTTCAATGGGACCGATGACATCCATTCCCCACATTGAAAACGGCCAGGATGCAGTCAGAACATTCAATTTGGCAGGCGGCACATGAATGTGGTCAGCGTAGATTTGGCACTTGTGGCACTTTCGGACAAAGCTGTAGCAGTCACCTTCCATCTGCAACCAGTAATAGCCCGCCCTTAAAATCTGTTTAGCCATAGTATGCGCACTGGAATGAGTTCCGAATGAGCCCTCGTGTACATCTTTCATGATTCTTTCAGCTTCTTCTTTAGCAACACACCTTAAGAGGACCATGTCATAATTCCTTTTGTAGAGAACCTCACCGCTGAGGAAGAAATTCCTTGACAGTCGCCGAAGAGTTCTCTTGTCATTTTCAGATGCCCCAGGAGGGTATTCTCTGTTGATGATGTACTTTTTGATATCATGATACCAAGGCTTGTCATCCGGCTCTTCATCTATGGCTGTGCAGTAGTCATGCGCAGGTAGACTCCGATGCTGGATTGTGACATGAGTCAAGCTTTTATCACAATTGATATTGAACATGGATGATAAAGTTGCCAATGCATCCAGTTGGTTTTCGCTTCGAGGGATGTGTTTGAAAGTGATTTCGTCAAAAGACTCCATCAACTCTTGCACATAAACACAATAAGGAATCAGTTTGGGATCTCTGGTCTCCCAATCGCCTCTTACTTGATGAATAACCAGGGCTGAATCTCCATACACATCTAGCCTTTTAACTTTCCATTCTAGGGCTGCTTGAATACCCAAGATGCACGCTTCATACTCTGCTATGTTGTTTGTGACATAGAAGCTCAACCTTGCAGTGACAGGAACGAAGCGATTGTCAGGAGATATTAACACAGCACCTGCCCCATGCCCCCATACATTTGACGCACCGTCGAAGATCATTCTCCACCATTCACTTTCTTGGGACTTCCCCTCATCAAACAGTGCCATGATATCTTCATCAGGAAAATCATGCTGGATTGGTTGGTAGTCTGGAATCGGCTGACATGCCAAATACTCAGCAAGTGCACTACCTTTAACTGCTTTTTGTGTGACATACAGGATATCGTATTCTGAAAATTGCATCTGCCAACGGGCAATTCGTCCTGTAAGAGCTGGCTTCTCAAATATGTACTTGATTGGATCCATTTTTGACACCAACCAAGTGGTGTGACTCAGCATGTACTGCCTTAAACGGTGAGCAGCCCAAACTAGAGCACAACAAGTCTTTTCCAGCATAGAATATCTTGTCTCACAATCGGTGAACTTTTTGCTAAGATAGTATATGGCATGCTCCTTTTTCCCGGATAAATCATGCTGCCCCAACACACAGCCCATTGAATTATCTAGCACTGTAAGGTATAAGATGAGAGGCCTGCCTGACACAGGTGGCATTAAGACTGGTGGATTCTGCAAGTACACCTTGATTTTCTCAAAGGCAGCTTGACACTGGTCATTCCACTTCAACTCTTGATTTTTGCACAGCAGTTTGAAGATCGGCTCACAAGTAGCAGTCAACTGGAAGATGAATCGGGAGATGTAATTCAACCTTCCGAGGAAACCACAGACTTCTTTCTCTATTTTGGGCATCGACATCTCGAGGATAGCTTTTACTTTGTCCGGATCCACCTCGATTCCCTTCTGGCTGACAATGAAGCCCAACAACTTCCCTTATCTCACCCCAAACGTGCACTTGGCCGGGTTTAACTTGAGTTTATATTTCCTCAACCGTTCAAAGAGCTTCTGCAGATTGACAATATGCTCCTTGTCAGTTTTAGATTTTGCGATCATGTCATCCACATAAACCTCAATCTCCTTATGCATCATGTCGTGAAACAGCGTGACCATGGCCCTTTGGTAGGTTGCACCAGCGTTCTTTAACCCGAATGGCATGACATTGTAACAGAACGTTCCCCAAAGCGTTATGAAAGTTTTCTTTTCCATATCTTCGGGGTCCATCTTGATCTGATTATATCCCGAATATCCATCCATGAAGGAGAATAACGAGTGTTGAGCTGTACTATCCACTAAGACATCAATGTGGGGCAAAGGAAAATCGTCTTTAGGACTAGCACGATTCAGATCTCGGTAGTCAACGCACATTCTGACCTTCCCGTCCTTCTTTGGAACCGGGACAATATTGGCAACCCACTGTGGGTATTTTCCCGGATAAATCATGCTGCCCCAACACACAGCCCATTGAATTATCTAGCACTGTAAGGTATAAGATGAGAGGCCTGCCTGACACAGGTGGCATTAAGACTGGTGGATTCTGCAAGTACACCTTGATTTTCTCAAAGGCAGCTTGACACTGGTCATTCCACTTCAACTCTTGATTTTTGCACAGCAGTTTGAAGATCGGCTCACAAGTAGCAGTCAACTGGAAGATGAATCGGGAGATGTAATTCAACCTTCCGAGGAAACCACAGACTTCTTTCTCTATTTTGGGCATCGACATCTCGAGGATAGCTTTTACTTTGTCCGGATCCACCTCGATTCCCTTCTGGCTGACAATGAAGCCCAACAACTTCCCTTATCTCACCCCAAACGTGCACTTGGCCGGGTTTAACTTGAGTTTATATTTCCTCAACCGTTCAAAGAGCTTCTGCAGATTGACAATATGCTCCTTGTCAGTTTTAGATTTTGCGATCATGTCATCCACATAAACCTCAATCTCCTTATGCATCATGTCGTGAAACAGCGTGACCATGGCCCTTTGGTAGGTTGCACCAGCGTTCTTTAACCCGAATGGCATGACATTGTAACAGAACGTTCCCCAAAGCGTTATGAAAGTTTTCTTTTCCATATCTTCGGGGTCCATCTTGATCTGATTATATCCCGAATATCCATCCATGAAGGAGAATAACGAGTGTTGAGCTGTACTATCCACTAAGACATCAATGTGGGGCAAAGGAAAATCGTCTTTAGGACTAGCACGATTCAGATCTCGGTAGTCAACGCACATTCTGACCTTCCCGTCCTTCTTTGGAACCGGGACAATATTGGCAACCCACTGTGGGTATTTGGCCACCGCTAGGAATCCGGCGTCAAACTGCTTTTTTACCTCATCCCTAATCTTTAGGGACATCTCAGGCTCCATCCTTCTAAGTTTCTGTTTCACAGGCGGGCATTCAGGTTTGACTGGCAACTTATGCATCACAATGTCAGTATCCAACCCAGGCATATCTTGGTAGGACCATGCAAACACATCCATATAATCGTGCAACAGCTGAACCAACTTCATGCGATCCTCGTCATTCATGGCGGTACCCACTTTGACCTCTTTCTTGCTCTCAGCTGTACCCAAGTTGATCACTTCAGTAGATTCTCCGTGTGGCTGAATTACCCTTTCTTCCTGTTTCATTAACCTCATGAGTTCTGGAGGAGCTTCCCAGTCTTCCTCAACATCCCCCTCAGCTTGATTAATAGGGTGATCAAAGTCAAAATATGGACTGTTGGCACTGTTACTTTGGGAGACAATTGCTGTGGATCTGCATTTTGCCGAAGCGAAAAAGCAGAATGAAAGGCGAGACAAGCAAGCAAACAATAATAAAGCGAGGAAAAGACACATGAAATGAAAAGGATTGATTTTTATTGATTGAAATTCAAAAACAACGTTTTTATTAATGATGATGATTCTGAAAATAAAAACATGCTCGCCCCTAACAACTTGTCCTATGGCCTTGGGCAGAGCCACAGGGTTGCATAACAAATGATTACTTTAAATTAAAAGTCACAGGAAGATCAGCAGCCTTCCAATTCTTTAATTTTTCACTGGCACCGCAGCGTCGAACCAAACTTGCACCACCCTCTTCAGACTCAGAACCATCCTTGATGACAGCAACTTGATTGGGATCCAACAAACTAGCGCTCACAAAACTTTGACTGATGTCGCAAATTGGAATCCTCTGGGGCCATGAATCCTGGCCTTTGGACTTGGCCAACCATCTGCCCTTTCGTTCATCTGCCATTTTTCTTCTTTCTTCCTCACTTGGGGTGTATCCCAGCCCGCAACGGTCCTTGTTTTCCTTCAGTTGAATGGGAGCTAGAATTCCCTGACCAAACTTTCCCAAGCCAGAACCAACCTTATATCCTTGGGCTAACATGATCTTAGCAACCATCTCCTCCTCTTTGGTCCTCTCAAATATGGGTCCTCTACTTTTATCAGAATGTAGAGTCAACACTTCTTCTTCAACATCATGGGTTCCTATCTGGACCACACACCGATCCATCAGGTCCTGCAGGATCATCTCAAAGCTTTCACAATTCCCCACGCACGTGGAGTCAGCACACCCCTCTTCATGGCAACACCCCTTCTTAACCACCCCGACATGGCATAACTCAGTAGATAACACCCAATGGGGTCTTGATCTTCTGCACATCCTTTACCAATTACCCAACGGAACTTTCTATAGCATTGGTAGCTGGCCTCTGATGACCTAGCAATGGATTAGTTGTTGTATTCGGGCTGCTCTGCTTGAACGAGATCCACCCAGCATCTACTAGGTCTTGCACCACATGCTTGAAGGCTTTACATTCCTCCACAGTATGACTGACCGCGTCTTCGTGGAAACTGCAGGTAGCATTAGCGTTGTAACCTCTGGGAAATGGTGGCTGCAGGGCCTTCATTGGCCGGGTGTTGATCAAGTTCTTGGAAGTCAGGTAATCAAACAATTCAGTGTATGTCATTGGTATTGGATCAAAACTGGTCCGTTTCTTGTACTGATAACCCTGAGCCCTGTGACTGTCACTGCTTTGCTGGGATGGCACAGGAGCATGAAATGGAACAGTTTGTGGTGGAGGGGTACCAAAGGATGAACTTCCTCCCGAGATTACATTTGTTTCCCCTTCCTTCTTCCTTGGGAAATGGGTGTGAGGCTTCTTCTGATTGCTTGAACCACCAGAGCTTCCTGCATTACTGAGGTGATTCGAAATCTTCCCACTTCGGAGACCATGCTCAAGTCTTTCCCCGAAGACTATCATATCGGAGAAGCTAGTTGAAACACTTGTAATCAGCCGGTCATAGTAAATTACTGGCAGAGTTTCCAAGAACGTGTACACCATTTCTTTTTCAGTCAAAGGAGGTTGGACCTGGGCGGCTAGGCTTCGCCATTTCTGGGCATATTCTTTGAAAGTCTCCCTTTCGCCCTTACTCATGTGTTGCAATTGCGACCTGTCTGGAGCCATGTCCATGTTATACTTATATTGTCTCATGAATGCTTCGCACAAATCTTTCCAACAACGAATTTCAGAGGATTGCAGTTTCATGTACCAATCTAGAGGAGCTCCAGCCAAACTATTTTGAAAGCAGTAAATCAGCAGTTTGTCATCATTGGCGTAAGGACCCATTTTTCGGACAAACATCGTAACATGGCTCTCCGGACAGCCTGTTCCTCTGTATTTGTCCACTTCGGGAGCTTTGAACTTTGGTGGCAGAACCAAATCTGGGACTAAGCACAGCTCACGAGCTTCCTTGGCTCTGACACCAACACCCTCCATTGCCTTTACTCTTTCTTCAAGTGCACGAATCGGGTCATTTGACTGTGATCCCTCAAACATATGTCCTTGGGAGTGACTCCCCATACTGTAAGAATACCCTCCAGGCTGAGGAACATTGTGAGGGTGTGCTGCAAGCCCCGGAGTAGGACTGAGCACAGCATGAGGACTAGGAGCTTGGATCTGCGGTCCTCCGACAGCTCCCCCGGACACGGCGGCAGTGACCTGATTAGGCGCAACCATACTGACGGGGATAGGTCCAACAGTTTGCGGCATGTACCCAGTAGGCATACCCCAAGGATATCTTTGTGAAGTGTATTGATTCGGCCCATTCATTCCTGAAGCAAAGACGGGAGGACTGACCCCGGATCCCGGAGGAACTGTGGCTGATATTGGAGGAGGAACGAAAGAAGTGACACCATCTGGACCCACGACGGCGGCACCTTCAGCAGCTGTCCCACTCTTTAAACTTTGCAGCATGACCATAATCTCATGCATCTGGGCCTCCATTGCCCCAACTTTATCCTTAAGCACTTGGTTCTCCTGAGCCAGCTGCTCAGGATTCAAAATTTGCACACCCAAATCTTCATGTTCTGGATTACTTTCAGTTTCAATTTCTGGATGCCCTTGAGGATCAGCCATCAGCTTTGCTTGTAATCGGGTGAAGTATCGGTGGCGGAGAACCAGCTTGCCTCTCGCTTCTGTTGGTAGAACATTTTTATTAAGTGAAGGAGCAAGTTAATGAATGCAATGCGTGCAATGCAGATGAGTGTTAGTTTTAGTTTGTCTTATGCCGTGAACCACTGTGTGCCATGTCTTGCCATAGGTTTAACAGTGAATTTTGATTTGTTTTGAACATAACAAGAGTGGAGTCAATAAGCGAAACAAAGTACATTCCATGCATTCAAACTTAAACAAACACTTCGGTGTGTACGCTGTTTCACTTTTGATTCCACACCGTGCCTATGGCAAGATTCTTTGTCACGTTGGGATTCTCGGCAAACACACTTTGATGAAATGCAAGGTTGCATGCATGAGCTGTAAAAGCTTATGTTGGATGCAATGCGAGGATGCATGCAAAATGATGATGATGTTTTATGCATATGCAGATTAGGGCAAAACCTTTATTGGCATTAGTTCAAGTTTTTTCTTCTTTTTTTTTTTGAAAAATGCGGGCCGTACGTGGTTTCATATGGGCCAAGTAAGAGAAAGGCTACAACGACAGCTCGTTCTCTCTTTTTTTGAAAAGAGTGGGCCATATGTCACTTCGTACGGACCGGCAGAAGAAAGGCTACAATGGCAGCTCTTTCTCTACTTTTTATTTGAAAAACCTCCTACTTTTTTTTGAAAACATGTCTATATTACCATGCAACACACAATTTGGTATGCCCCTTGTGTCCTACGAAGGTGGGGACCTAAGTTCTAGGACAACTCAAATGTTCCTCCCATGTGGGTTCTGGTCACTTCCTCACCAGGTTATCAGAGCTAATTCTTTCTCACAATAGCACCCACAACGATGGAACGCCATCTGGTGTGAGGCCTCATTAAAGAGCATACTCTGGCTGAAACTTTCGTGAGAGTCGGAAGGACAATAGTCCAATTGCCAGTCACTACTCGTTTCCACTCTCCTAAGTTTTGTCAGACCTTGGGTTTTAGGCCCCTCTCAAAGCATAGTAAGCATAAGGTATGAGTGTGTGCAGCAAGGGCATACCGCCTAAAACTACCCACATATACCCCACCTGCAAAAGGAAAACCCAGAACAGTCCAAACAATAGCAAGCAATAACATGTCGTCTACCCTAGGGTTCAATATCACAATACCAATAATCCAACCTAGGTTTCAGCAACAGTCATATGCACTGCTTACCTCAAGAAAGGGAGCGGAGAAGAAGGGATCATAATAGAACGGGAGGAAATGCATGTTTTTCCCTTAAGAAAGGGAGTAGAGAATAGGGGACATGGGAATTGAGGAATGCATGAACACGGCATTGTGAACAAATAGAAAAGGAGTAAAAAAAAAGCTTTCAACTCAATTAATTTTAAACCACACATCAAATTAACTAGGTTTGACACTCGTCTTTTTTTTAAAAAAAAAAAATGCTCCCCAGTGGAGTCGCCAGCTGTTGCGCCCGAAAAATCCGGTTTGGGACTTTTCGTTTGACAACGTGGAAAAATTTGGAGCCGCCACCAATATTTTAATTTTAAGACCAAAACATTGAAAAAAGGTCTTTTAAACAAGGCGGATGGTCTTTTGAAAACGTAGAGATGTAGGTTCGGGGGTCGGTTAGGTACGGGGAAGGTATTAGCACCCCGCACCTCCTTTCTACCGAAAGGGAACCATTAACTTGATGTGTGGTTTGGACAAAAGTTTGAGTTTGAAAGCGGTTTATTCTACTTCTTTTCTTTTCTTTAGGATTTGCTTTATTGAAAACAGGAGGGAAGAAGAATATTTTTGGTTATCTTTGAAAATCAGGACAAAACAAAGATTTTTTAAGAGTGTGCTTGACGGGACAGGACCCCGCTCCTACGCACCCTCACTGGAAGAGGGATCAAAGCTACGTAGTTCTCGGCTTATCTTTTTGAAAAAGGATTGAGGGGCTTTTCGCAATTGGGTGAGCGTTTGTGAAGACCGAACAACAACGGTTAGAATGGCCTCACTACTAACTCTTTTGAAAATGAAATCATCATTAATGACCTAATCGGCAACGGCGCAATTGGTGTTTAATGACAATTGATTTATTTCTGAGAAATGAATAAATTTTCGAAAATGGGATAGAGCGAAGACCGAACAACAACAGTTAGAATGGTCTCGCTACTAACTCTTTTTGAAAACAACATCATCATTAACGACCTAATCGGCAACGGCGCGATTGGTATTTAATGACAATTGATTTATTTTTGTTTTGAAAAAGTTTCTTTTTGTTTTGAAATGATGTTAGGAAATGGGTTTTAGAAAAGGAGTAGAACATTTCAAGTCAATTCTAAATCCATAACCAAATGCAAATGAGTGAATAATACTCAAGCAAATACGAACATATCATTCATTAAACAAGATTAAACATGCCCATACAATCAAAGGATTCAATTATTAAAGATGCAAAACAAAGTTCTCAAAGTAATTGTGTGTGTGTGTGGGAAGGATTGTATTTACCCTAATGGCTCTATGCTACAACATGCATGTAGACTTACGTCTCCATTAGGAGGTCATACAAGTGGAGAGGAGGGCACACAGTCAAGTCAAGACATTTACATGGCATCAAGAACAAGTGAATACAATTGATTGTAAACATAGAGTATTCTAAGTTAAATGATTGAATATGTAAGCAAGGATGCATGATTAAGTAAGCATGTAAGTGTATGAGTGTACAATGAATGGATGCATAGCACTTTATTTATGAATGGATGGCATACAAGGATGCATAAGAGGATGCAAGAGATATAAGCATATGAGGATGCATGAGAGTGTCACATAGACTAAGTATGAATGAAGATGCATGAATGTGAAAATTTTTTGGGTATTTTTGCAAGTTGATAAGTTGTAAAACTTTAAGTAAGAAGTTAGTGAAAAGTAAAGTAAAAATGCATGAAGTAAATGGTAATTATTTAATGAGATGGTAAAGTAAAAATGCATGAGGTAAATGGTAATTATTTAATGAGATGGTAAAGTAAAAATGCATAAGGTAAATGGGAAGTGGTAAAATCTTTTTATGTTTTAGTAAAAAACTAATGAAGTAGTAAAAACCAAAGTAGTAAAATATTTTTATGTTTTGGTAAAAAGTTAATGACTGGTAAAGTAAAAAGGTAAAAAATAAATAAACACTAAAACCAAGTTGAATCACATAGAGCAATCCTCTCACTTTGAGAAAAGTGCACTAGGCACCAGTGAGAATCAACTTGCCTATCATCAACAATGAGCAATAAGCAAACTAAAATGCAAAGATTAACTAAACACACAAATAAGTTGAATCACCTAGAGCAATCCTCCCACTTTGAGCAAAGTGCACTAGGCACTAGTGGGAATCAACTTGCCTATCATCAACAATGAACAATAAGCAAATTAAAATGCAAAGATTACCTAAACACACAAATAAGTTGAATCACCTAGAGCAATCCTCCCACTTTGAGCAAAGTGCACTAGGCACTAGTGGGAATCAACTTGCCTATCATCAACAATGAACAATAAGCAAGTTAAAATGCAAAGATTAACTAAACAAACAAATAAGTTGAATCACCTAGAGCAATCCTCCCACTTTGAGCAAAGTGCACTAGGCACTAGTGGGAATCAACTTGCCTATCATCAACAATTTACAACAAGCAAATTAAAATGCAAAGATTAACTAAACACACAAATAAGTTGAATCACCTAGAGCAATCCTCCCACTTTGAGCAAAGTGCACTAGGCACTAGTGGGAATCAACTTGCCTATCATCAACAATTTACAACAAGCAAACTAAGACACAAAAATGAATGGACGCATAACTTAAATTGAGTCATTTCTAGCAATCTTCACCACTTAGGTCAAGGTCAAGGTGCACTAGGCACTAGTGGGAATCATATTGCTAAATCATCAAACAACAAAAGTAACATTTAACACTAAAATGAAATACTAATAACAAGATTAAACATCACTAAACAAAGAACAACAACAAAATCAACTTGGAAATTTTTTTAGATCTATAAGCATGTGAACCAAAGGAAACATAGATCCACATTTTATTTAATAAAGAAAACACCAAAATTAACACTAAGCAACATAGATCTATTTTTTTGCAAGGATTTATATGATTAAGCAAGGAAGCACAACAAAATCATATCAACCCTAATTTTTTTATGATATGCGAAATACTAAAGCCTATAAACAACAACTTTATTTATGAAATCTAGTGGAAAATATGTAAAGATGCAAGGGAAATTATTCAAGTAGAAGAATGACTCCTTCAAGGCCAAGGACCCATCTCAAACACCCAAAGCTCCCTAAGTCTTTGTCAAAATGTTTGAAATGGATCCTCAAAGCAAACAACAATCAAGAAGGAGTTTGGAGTAGAGGAGAGACTATGCAAGAAAATTAAATGTGAGGTGCAAAGCTTCAAGGATTACCTCAAAACTACAAGGAGGTGAAGAAGGAGATGATAAGCTCAAAAATTACTAGCTCTTAGCAATTTGATGATGCAACCTTGAAGAGAATGGAAGGAAAGATGGTGATCTAACAAGAAATGGAGGATTTGGTGGTTGATTTTTGAAGAAAATATTTGGAAGAGGGGAGGAAGTGCTACGGTTTTGGTGAGGAAGGAGAGGGGGAGGAGGTGCTTTTGGTGTGCTAGGGTTTTGTGTATGGGAATGAGAGGCAAATGAGAAGCAAAAAGAGAGGATCCTTAGGTGTGGGAATGAGGGAGTATTTATAGGATGAAACTAGGTCTAAGGGTAGTTTAGTCTTTGTGATTTTGATGTGCTCTAGGATTGAGCTTTGATTTTGAATGGAGGGTTGAGATCACTCATCACAAGGATTGAGGGTGGAGAGAAAACACAAAATGTGAGAATGAGAGAGTGGGGGGCGAAAGTTAGGGGAAAAAAAAAGAAAAGAAAAAATGAATTTCTTATTTTGGAAGAGATATTTTATGTGAGGTAGGGTTAAGGGCATTTTAGAGAAGAATTGTTACCAAAGAGGGAAATTTGGGTTTTCTTATGAAGGGGTTAGTGTAGGTGAGTGAGGTAATTTACCAAAGAGGGTATAATGATTACAAAATAGAAGAGTGTGGAAGAATTTTGTGAGAGGGAGAGAGAGAGGGAGGATTTCGAAATTGAGAAGAGGAAGAGAGAAAAAAAAACTTGTTTTTTGGTCTTTTGTCTTATTGAAGACACTTCCCTTTTTTGAGATTTTGAATTTAAAATTTTTGGGCATGGGAAATAATGGGAATGCAACTATTGAAGATGTGTCACATGCTTTTGGGCATCATAAAATATTCCCTCTAGTCACCTATGACAATAAAAATTGTCGCTTAAGAATTGAGGAATATTTAATGGTCCCTTTTTTTATTTTTCTATGCACTAAAAATGGAAAAATACATTTTTAATTATTTTGACTAGGGTTTTCTTTCTAAAAAAATTGTACAAAAATTATCCTTGATAGAATAAAAATGTACTTTTTGAGGATGTGCATTTTTGGTGAGAAAATCATCTTTTTGCGAAAAATGACCAAAATGCCCTTTTTGACCCTAAAACCCTAATTTGCCTAAAAAGTGCATTCCAACCCTAAAAATGATTTTAAAGACCTTGGAATGACTTCTAGGACCCAAAATGAAATGCATGATGCTCTTCATTCTTCAATTTATTTATTTATTTTTTTTCATGTGGAAAATTAGGGTTTTGACCTAAGCCGGACAAAATTGGGGTATGACAGTTACGTATTATTCTGAAACTATAAGGGAGATTGTTATTTTACTGTTGTTGTTTATTTGAAGAGAATGTAGCATCCCGTTTGGATGTGTTGAAAAATAATTTTTTTGAACTCTGATAATTATGATTTAAATTTCCGGGTAGAAATGGGGTGTTACATTAGTGGTATCAGAGCAATGGTTGGTCCGTCTGGCCAAGTCGTCGTGTCGTTGTGTCGGTTAACGACCAACTGTTGTCTTTTAGTACTAACCGTTGTTTACATTGCAGGTTGTTCGAATCAGGTAAATTTTATTGGATTGTTCGGTCCTAACCGGACTCTTTGTGTTGTTTGGTTTGCCTTTCTGATGTGTGAACTTTGAGTAGAGTTGCATGCATTGCTTCTTTGATTGTTGATAGTCGTGAAACTGACCAATTTAGTTGGTTAAGTTCTCAAGGTAATGAGATATGCAATAGGTATTCCTTAGAGGAATCATCAAAGTTATAGCAGATAGAGAAGAGTTAGGACCCAAGTGAGAATCTAAACTACTCTTTTCCTTGGAGAGAATTTTCATAGAGTCCGGTCTACTTTTTAGGCTGTGTTGTGTGTCTATTGTATTTCTCTTGTGGACTCTGTGTTGCGATATATTTTGTAAATTCTTTTGTTTTATATACTCCTAACTTTTGCAATTTAAGTTTCTGTAACATTATTTGTGTCGTTTGTTGTATTAGTGGCATTATATGATTTTGTGATTTAAGAATGAAATTCGAATGGAGCTATCCTTATGGGATATTGGTAAACTAGTTTATTTGTTTGATGTTAAGACTTGTATTATTTTACATCTATTAATGGTCACGTGTGATTCCTCCACTCTGCATCTTTAGAAACCACATTGATAATCACGTCATTTAGCAAATCTGAAACGTGGTACATATGCATATGAATTGAATTAACCTTTCGAGTACCTATGCATTGAATGCTTTTTGGGGTTAATGCCAGCATGATTTGTGACAAAAAAAGGGGGTCAGTATAATTAATTTTCATTGCTTGGTTGCCATGATGATATATATGATAGCTACAGTAAACTTATTGGTTGATGTCCCGAAGAAATGTCTTGGAATCGATGTCTGAAACTTAGGGACTTAAAATTATCCTATTTAATTGTTGATTAATTTCTTTTAAACTAGTTTATACAGTTGGATGCTCACATTGTTACTTAATTTATTTTAATTAATTGATACAAGGTCTCATATAAAGTCTTTTGTTATAGCGTGTTTGTATTTTTGTATTGACATTTGAGGCTAAGTGATTTGTGGATTCGTTTTGCTAACTATTTTAAAGTGCTACTCCTTTACTAATGTCAATCACAAGTTACGGTGTTTGAAAATAATATTTTCCTTATATAAATCCTACAATTAGTTGTAACGATTTTGGGCTATTGAATATATTTATATGTCATTATTAGCCTCGTTTTCTATACGCTATTTTGAACAGTTGAAACTTTGCTAACCAATGTGTTAGTTACTTCTTTAGAAATCCGAAGAAAATTGTTATTGAGGTTGCTTTGAATTGTTGATTTGTCGTTGCTGTTTGTTGATGATGTTGACTTGTGGCTGCCTTGTTGATGATGCTAACTTGTTGTTGTTTTGTTGTTGATGTTGTGTTGTTGATTTGGGCGTTGGCCTAGAGCTTGTCTCCAACAGTCGTTGATGTTGTTAATTGTTGTGTTGTGGGTACCGCCGATATGGCCCACATTGTTGTGTGGTGGGTAGCGCCGATATAGCCCACGTTGTTTTGTTGAGGGTACCGCTGAATGGCCCGAAATGTTTTGATGGATTTTGTGTTGTAGGAGGGATTTTAAACAATGTTGTGATTTTTGTCATTGTTGATGTCGCCTGAGTGGCAAATTAGTTGTTGATTTAGTCCGGGTGGCGAATTTATGTCGTGAAGCCTCCTTTGGCGATTTTAGTTGTTGATGTTATTGTTGTTATTTTGTTGATGTTGTTGTCATCGTTGTCGTGATGTTGTGATGAAACTATAAGGCACCGTAGAGATAGATGAGTGAGGTAGAACACAAGTGATGCTTATATCTACGAGTCTGGTTATTATTTCTTGGGTTACCTGGCTGAATAAGTAGGAGGGACGGCCGCCCAATCACTTCCCGCCGGTAATCAATGAAATGATAATCAGCAGAATAGACGGCACTAGTTGTCTAGATAGCTGAAGTTTGTTAGTGGAAGGTGTACAGTTTTGGGCCGGTAAATTTCGAGGACGAAATATTCTAAGTGGGGGAGAGTTGTAACGCCCTAAAAAAAAATTGGCTAATTATTTAATTAATTATTGGGAATTAGGTTGTGGAAAAATATTAGAAATAATAAAATGGTATTTTATTAAATTACTAACATAGTGATTTATTTAAATGAAGGGAGTAGTATCCGGTAATTACGGAGCGGTAAGATTGGCCCAAGAGCCCAAGCCCATTGACTTAGGCTCCTAGGCGCATGTGGTGAGGGGCTAGTGAGGGTTGGCTTATTTGCAAATTGTGGGAGAAAGAAAGAAAAGAAGGGGTTGCGAAATAGAGAGAGGAAAAGAAAGAAAGAAATCGCAAAAGAGAGAAGAGAGAAGAGAGAAAGAGAAACTTGCGAAGAGAAGAGAAGAGAGAAGAGAGATCGCGAGAGAGTGAGAAGAGAAAGAAGGGTGCGATCGCGAGCAAGGAAGGAAACGGAAGAAGGAGCTTTTGTTGCTGTGGTTACTTTGGTACTTCGTAGAGATCTCTTCGTTTTCGGAAAACTTAAGGTAAGGGTGGGTCTTACCTTATAATAGGGATTATAATGGGGTGTATGTGGGTTGTAGGAATTATATTGATCTCATTGTGTTTTTATTGTTGTTTTGATGTATGATTGAACGTATGATGAATTGATGCCCTCTATGTGTTTGTTGGAAAATGTGTGAATTATGAGATGTGTGTAAGAATTGAAATGCATGCGAAAAATTGGTTGCAACGTGTATATGAAGATGTTAGAATAAAAATGAGGTATAATGAAAACGTTATTGATGATTGAGTATATAAAAATTTGGAGGAAACTGAGTTTGAAGGACCCTAGGCGCCTTAGGCGCCATTGTTGTTGCCATTGTCTCGCATGGTTGCTGCTGTCTGGGCGCCATGGGCTCCTGTGCCTGTCTCGTTGCGTTCAGTGTTGCTATCCTGGGCGCCATGGGCGCTGGTTCCCTGTGCCTGGGCGCCAAGGGCGCCTAAATTTGGCTGCCCGTGTTGCGTTCCCAAGTTGTGTTTCTGAGTAGTCATGTTACTTGGATGTCTTTGGGGTTGAATTTTGGTTGCTAGGCTGTGTGTTCTAAAATGTCACTGGGATCCCCTCCCCTGGGAGCCATGTTGCCTGCCTTGTTTTCTGTTGCAGTTTTTGGTTCCCTATGCCTAGGCGCCAAGCCATTTGTGTTTCCCTTGATGTTTTAGCCTCTGTCTTAGTGTGGGATACCTTGCCTAATTATACTAAGTTGTTCCAGTATGGCTCCATGTTGTTCCAGTGCTGTTTGGGAAGGCGCCCTAGGCACCCATGCACATGTTCCCTTGCCTGTGTCGCTGGTTCTGGCGCCCCAAGCGCCCAGAACTTGTTGTTATATCATATGTTGTGGGTTGGACCTTGCTCCTGAGCACTTTGTGTACTGTTGTGACATTTTGGTGGGTGCCCTGTCCCTGGGCGCCAAATCCTGCGCTGTGTTGCCAATTCTGTTCCCTACGCCAGTTTCTGTGTCTGGGCGCCAGGATCCCTGCTGGGCGCCAGGATCCCTGCTGCGCCAGTTTTTGTGCTCCTGCGCCAGTTTTTGTGCTGCTGCGCCAGTTCCTGTGTCTGGGCGCCAGGATCCCTGCTGGGCGCCAGGATTCCTCCTGCGCCAGTTTTGTGTTGCTTGTTGCTGTTTCTGTCTAAGCTGCGCCAGTTTTCCTGCGCCAGTTTTGTGTGCTGCTGTTCTCTGCTAGGCACCCAGCGCCTGGGAGCCATTTTCAGCACGTGTCTCAGTTTTGTCCCAAATTTGTTTTTGACGTATCTTTTGACTCGGGTGTCCGTTTTAAGTGCTTCAAAGGGCATTTCGAAGCTTGTTCAGTCTGTTATCTGTGTATGCTACTGTAAGGTGAAAACTGATTAATTTTTCTGATAGTTTCTGGACACTAATATTGTGTTGCCTTGTTGATGGTAATGATGATGGGTCTATTGACCAAATAAGTGACGATGTTATTGGTGACGGGCTTAATGCCAAAGTGACTATAATGTTATAGATGATGTTGATGATGTGGAAATTATAATTGTTGGTTGTTCATGAAGTCACATGCATACATTAGGCTGCGGTCTTGACGATTTTAGGCTGCGGTCTTGACGACACTACTACAGATTTTTTAATGGGCAGCGCTTTTTTTTATCAATGGGCAGCGCTTTTGAGCGCTGCTAATATTTGCGCTGCTGATTCCACTCTAATAATGGGCAGCGCTTTTAAAAGCGCTGCCCATTTATAGCAATGGGCAGCGCTTTTAGGAAAAAGCGCTACTCATTGCCTTAGCGCATTTTCAAATGGGTAGCGCTTTCTAGGAGAAAGCGCTGCTCATTGCCTTAGCGCATTTTCGAATGGGCAGCGCTTTTTAGGAGAAAGCGCTGCTCATTGCCTTAGCACTTTTACGAATTGGCAGCGCTTTCTCCTAAAAGCGCTGCCTATTCGTAATAGCGCTAAGACAATGAGCAGCGCTTTCTCCTAAAAGCGCTGCCCATTGTGTAATTTTTTTTTTATTTTTTTTTCTATTTTTGTTATTTTCCTTTTTACAATTGCAATTTTCCTGGACATATATACTCATAACTAACTTAGCTATACATATCCAAAAAGGCAAATCAAACATTATGAGCAAAATCAAAACCAGCTATTTTTCAGAAGTAAACCAGCATATAACTAACTTGTTTTTACATTCCCAATTCCTTCCAATTCTATTTCTCAGCAAATCAAATTATATCCAAATACACCAGAATCAAAACAAGTGCTTAAGTTTCCCAATTCATTCCATTTCTACACTTGAACCAAAACAAACTAGCTAACAAGTTATTATCCAATTCATATGTACCCAAAACTAGCTAAACTTACAATATGAACCAAAACTAGCTAACAAGTGCTTAAGTTTCCCAATTCATTCCATTTCTACCCTTGAACCAAAACAAACTAACTAACAAGTTAGTATCCAATTCATATGTACCCAAAACTAGCTAAACTTACAATATGAACCAAAACTAGCTAACAAGTGCTTAAGTTTCTCAATTCATTCCATTTCTACACTTGAACCAAAACAAACTAGCTAACAAGTTATTATCCAATTCATATGTACCCAAAATAAGCTAAACTTACAATATGAACCAAAACTAGCTAACAAATGCTTAAGTTTCCCAATTCATTCCATTTCTACACTTGAACCAAAACAAACTAGCTAACAAGTTATTATCCAATTCATATGTACCCAAAACTAGCTAAACTTCAATATGAACCAAAACTAGCTTAGTTGTATGTATCTAAATCAAACGCTAACATCTTACAGTATTACATATTCTATCCAAAATCAAAAAAAACGGGAGACATAACGGCACCACTCTCCTCTAAGCTCAACTAGCTGTTCCTCAGAGTATGTCTTCACCCAACAATCAGGAAAATACGAAAATTATATAAATAAATAAAATTAGAATTGAAATGGTTAAATGGAATTAACTATTATTATATCAAAATCAAAAAGAATTCTAGATACCTGTCGGGGAATAATCGTTTGGTTGTGGGTAATAATTTCCTTCAAAAATTTCATTACATAATACCCACAATCATTGCTATTGGGTTGTTTTGGACACTACAAAACAAAACATTAGTTAAATGTTAAATTTAATTTAATACATTTTTTCACAAAATAATGTAATTAAATATATAAGAACATTGATTAAAAACTTACAACTATCGGTATCCATTTGGTCTTTGATTGTTCCACTCCCCAATATGTTTTCAAACAACTGAACACAATGACATATAACTATATTATTCGAAATACATATATACGTATATAAGTAAAACAAAGAAATATGTAGAGGGATCGAAATACACACACCTATTAAATAACTCAATCAACTCGGGGTAGTTGTTGAAATGACCATGTAATGGATCAATGAAGTACACCGCATCTCTCCCCGGATATATTGCTAACAGAATCCAACGTTCCCTACAAAATAAGATTTTGAATAAGTAATTGACTAGTATATAAAAAATGCATGTTATATAAGAATGGATTAAATCTCTCACCGAAAGAGACACGGTGCCAAAAACATGTAATCATCGCTTTTACTTTGAACTTCCCAGAAGCGTCGAGTGATATAATTTTTAACCTCTGACCTTTGTTACTGTACCCAGATAGATTTTCGTAAGCTGGAAAGTCATTAATTGTGCCAAAAATCATAGCCCTCAGGGTGAAACTTTCTTCTCTGAACCCATCATACAACTCTACTCCAGTCTCCCACATTAACTTCAAGTCTTCAATTAAAGGAGCCAAGTATACATCAATATCATTTCCTGGTTGGTTGGGCCCAGAAATTAACAATGACAACATCATATATTTGCGTTTCATGCAAATCCATGGAGGTAAGTTATAGATCGCCAAAATCACGGGCCAAGTACTATGGGAGCTACTCTGAATACCGTGCGGGTTAAATCCATCAGCACACAATACAAGTCATAGGTTTCTTGAATCCAACCCAAAATCAGGAAAATCAATATCAATTTTTTTCCACTGCGGAGAATCCGCCGGGTGTCGTAGCATGCCATCTTTAATCCTTTCATCCTCATGCCATGTTAAGTGTTTTGCATCTTCTGAACTACGGTACATGCGCCTAAATCGAGGAATTATGGGAAAATACCACAACACCTTTTCTGGAGCAGATTCTTTCTTTTTATACCGCGATGCGTTACATTTAGGACACAACTTTAACAATGCATGTTCATTCCGAAATAAAATGCAATCATTGGGACAAGCATGTATCTTCTCATAGTTCAAGCCAATGGACCCTAACATTTGTTTTGCATCATACGTCCGAGAAGGGAGCACATTATCCTTCGGCAACATTTCTTTCAATAGTGCGAGTAATTCCGTAAAGCTCTTATCCGTCCATCTGTGGCAAGTTTTCAAGTTATACAACTTTATCACAGCCAATAATTTTGTGAATTCAGTACAACCTGAATACAACGGTGTCTCCGCATCCTTTATCAACTTCTCAAACATTTGAGGACAGTCATTAAGATCGTCTTCAACAGCCTTTGCCATCTCTTCAAATTCGTCCCCATCCAATGTAGGTCTTTCAGTGTCAACCGACGCACATCTCTCGGTATTATTACCCATATTTGAAGATTCACCTCTTTCCTCACCATGCATTGTCCAACAAGTATAACTTTGATCAATTCCGTAACCCTTTAAATGTCCTGCCAACTCCTCTGCATTAACCGATTTTACATAACAACAACTTAAACAAGGACATTTGATATCACTAGAAGTCCCTAAACATTTAACAGCACAGTTCACAAAATAATCCACTCCAGCGACATATTCCTTGGACAGACGATTGGCAGACATCCACTTTCTATCCATAATTTCCCAATATTATAATAAAATCCTGATAAGAGAACTTAAACCTATTACAGGTGAAAAACACACAACGAACAATTTTTTTGAAGCTAAGACATTCAACTATTTTCAGCTAAAAAAATCAAAGACTTTAATGTCTTCAATAATGTCATTCTTCATATAATAAATATAAGAAAACAACAAAAGTACCTGAACACGTGGAAGCAACAATGAACTCGAATGAACTAGAACGAACACTCGAACCAGGACGAACTCGAACAATGAACGCGAAGCTCCGGCAAACCAAACTCGCAAAACCTAACAAACAATTCGTATTAAATTCGCATTAAACAACAAATCATCAACATCAATCCTAAATTTTTCAAATTTATAAATACAACACAAGAGTCCATTAACCTAGAGCAACATTAAATTAACAAGCATTTATTTGGACATTTCAACAAATACTACACCTACATTTCCCCTTAAGTTTAGAAACACTACACCTACACCTACTTTCAAAGAACCAATCAACAAGCATCAAAATTGAATCATCTAACCTAAGGTTCCAATGCCATTAAAAGAACTAGAACAAAATGCAATGCCATTAAATTCGCATTAAACAACAAATCATCAACATCAGTCCTAAATTTTTCAAATTTATAACTACAACACATGAATCCATTAACCTAGAGCAACATTAAATTAACAAGCATTTCATTTGGACATTTCAACAAATACTACACCTACATTTCATTTGGACATTTCAACAAATACTACACCTACACATACTTTCAAAGAACCAATCAACAAGCATCAACATTGAATCATCTAACCTAAGGTTCCAATATGCCATTAAAATAACTAGAACAAAATGCAATGATATATATTACCTTTGGTGAAAGTGTAACGAAAATGAAAGCTTCACGAACCCAAAGAAAATGGAAAAGCTCCGTACGGACCCAACAAAAAAATGGTGAGAGTGAGAGGTAGTGAGCAACGAAAATGAGAGAGGGAAGAAAATGTGAGGGAACGAAAATGAGAGTGAGAGGGAACAAAAATGTAAATGGAGTGTGAGAGTGAGAGGGATAGGGACGTGAGTGAGAGAGTGAGAGTGAGAGTGAGAGTGAGACCGTGCGTATGAGAGAGCTACTGGAAGTGTGAGTGAGAGTGAGAGGGAGGAAGACGCGAAAAATTAACAAAATAAACTTAAAGGAATAGGCAGCGCTCCAACAGAAAAGCGCTGCTTATTCGTATAGCGTGTTAAGGAATGGGCAGCGCTCAGCCAAAAGCACTGTTCATTAGTCTGCGCGTTTCATCAATTGGCAGCGCTCCATCCCAAAAGCGCTGCCTATTCGTATAGCGAGAATCAGCAATAGTCAGCGCTCACCCCAAGCGCTGTCCATCACTCAGCGCATTTCATCTATGGGCAGCGCTCACCCCATAAAGCGCTGCCAATTGATTTAGCCCGTACATGAATGAGTAGCGCTCCCAACCAAGCGCTGCCCATTGTTAAATTTTTTGCAGATTGAGTAGTGCTTTTATGGCAAGCGCTGCTTATGTGTGCGACTAATTTCAACAATTCTGGCGTAGTGCGATATTACGGCTGCGGTCGCGACGATATGCCCAATTGGCAATGATAAGTGATGATGATGGTATCACATGCATGCTCATCATTAATAATTATTTTGGTTGATGTATAATATGGTTGTGTGACAATTATATATATATTGTGGATGTCGATAAATATATATATATATATATATATATATATATATATATATATGTGAGTTGGAGATGTTGCTGTATATAAGTTATGAAAGTTGTTACATGTATATGTATATATATATATATATATATATATATATATATAAATTGTTGAGGCTGTGATATGTGTAAATATATATATATATATATATATATATATATATATATATATATATATATATATATATATAAATTACGAGAGTTGTTATATGTAGAATTTGGTGAAAGTTGTTATACATGTATATTATATGTTGTAAAAGTTGCTATGCTTATCTAATCAAAAATTATAAATGTGTTGCTGTGATTGGTGTATTTCTATACTCCAGCATATTGCTTATTATTATAAGCTTTATTATGCGGTTTAGACTCACCCCTTCGTTGTTTATTACTACAGGTAACCGTGAGTGAAGGCTTGTCTCCCTTCATTCTTGAGTCGGTCTTGTGCTCTGATACGTAACACTCAAGGGATGGCCGCTAGTTTTATTTTGTTTTGTTTATTTGACATGTTGAGTAATTTTTACTGAAGATATGATGTTATTGTTGAGACTGTGTTTTGTTTTTATGAGAATCGTATTTTCATTCCGCTGCGAGATGTTGAGGATCCTGTTATGTGAACTGAACTAAATATTTTTGAGGATTCCATCCCACTTGTTACGTGTTACGTATTATTCTGAAACTATAAGGGAGATTGTTATTTTACTGTTGTTGTTTATTTGAAGAGAATGTAGCATCCCGTTTGGATGTGTTGAAAAATAATTTTTTTGAACTCTGATAATTATGATTTAAATTTTCGGGTAGAAATGGAGTGTTACACTATTGGAGTGGATTCGGAACCGTTCGTAGAGTTCTCGGTGATTTCCTTGCTAATTCTGAGTGTGTTATTGTCATCATCAAGAAAAGGTGAGTTCTATACTCACTAGGGTAATTATCATGTGTTCTGGTTGAGTCTCGCGTTTTGAAAAAAATTGGCGACAAGCCGCTTTGCGAAAACCCATTTTAAATCCCGAATTATGTTGTTGTTTGATTGAGATTGTGTTTGATATTTATGGTTGTTATGATGAGTGATATATGGAGTGTTTGGCTGGAAGATATTCTGTTATTAAAGGTTGATAAGTTAGGTATCGATCGGGAAAAGATTTGGACACGAAACAGAGTCAAAAACAGCACGAAATGGCCATTTTACAGGACTGTGCATCAGGCACGGATCGTGTGCCCTGGCACACGGATCGTGCAGATCCTTCTGATGCTTTCTCTAAAATTTCCATTTCGCGCACGGATCGTGCGCCATTAAGCACGGGTCGTGCGTATCTGTCTGACCCAGATTTTAAAAGGTGTCCAAACGCTTCCTAATTGATTCCAAACCTATCCTAATCCCTTCCCAATATTATACGATGATAATATAACCGTAATTCATGGAAACTACTTGTGTTTGGATCATTGTTATGTTCACGCTATTTTTAAGAACGACTCTTGTGGTCCATGGTTTTATGAACGGCCCAATGCGGGTCCATGGAATGTGTTATGGATTTGATTGTCATGCTATGATTGTGATTGAGATAAGCTTATGCCATGGATATTGCTTAATGTGATTGATGTATTGTGCTGGACTGGCTGTATTATTATCAGGATAAGTTAGAAGAGTAAACCTTAGCAAGCCGTGTGAGATCACCTAATAATAAGATCATTTTAGTACAAGACTAAGTTAAGTACAAGTTCACTGTTAAGCATAAGCTCATGGTTTGATTAAGTTCATTGTTCACTGATCACGGTTCACGGTTTACTGCTCATTGGTTATTGTTCATCGTTCACTGTTCATTGCTCATTGTTCATGGTATATATTATATACATCATTGCTGGGGTGACGACCCTGTTCATGGATTAGCGTACTAGTGGGAGAGGAAGTCATGAGCCTTATCCCCTAGGCCCACTGCATTGTTTGTCCCTAAGGTAGTAGAAATGGTCGGGGACTGGGTTTGCCGGAATCTTTAAAATAAGACCCGGTGATATGCGAAGAATCATTGTCATTGTGTGTGCCTTGTGTGTCGCTTAGAAGGGCCACGAGTACACGTTGTATGTTCCCCGTAGTCGACTTAAGGGCTACGATTCGTGAAATCAAGCATAATTGAACCGAGAGAGTTAGAAAGGGGTCTGGATAGAACTCACTGAGACAAGTTGTCTCACCCAATCCATTGTTGTTGTTTTTCAGTTAAGCAGGGAAAGTTGAAGACCGTGAGGCACGGCTATGGAGACGCTTGAAGAGTTGCTGACGACATTCATTTTGTCATGTTATGTATCTTTGTATTTCAGTTTCCTTTGTATCTCTATTTTTTTTAGTACCTTAGATGTACGATTGTACGACTTATGTCATGAAGTTGTAAATCGCTTCCGCATAATTTCAGTTTTGAGTATTGAACACTAGTTTGAGTTATGTGAGGACCGACTTTATTTATATTATGTTCAGATATGTAAGTGCGTTTGATGAGTTTCATCGAAGTTTAGAATGTGTTCAATATTTTAAAAGGAAAGTCACTCTGATGTATGCCAGTACTGCATTTCGGTAGTTTCTACAAGTTAGAAATTATCGGGGTGTTACAGGTCTTCCTTTCACTAGACCTGGTCTCAAAGGAGGGTCTTTATACGCTGGGCATTCGAGCATTTTTTTTCTTTTTCTTTGATTTCACATGCAGGCCAACCACTTTTAATTTTTAAAATTTTCAATCTAAACTAAACTGGCCAGCCGTTTTTGCTTGATGTACTAATTTGCATTTTTTTCTTTTTTTTTTCTTTTTTTTCTTGATACCCCAACTCAGACATTTTTCTCCAGTAACCTCGCATCCAGTGAATGTCACCAAGAAAATTAGATTACTAGTTTCTTTTCAATCCTCCTAATAGTACTAATATCAAAAACCAGTCTCAAGAGTGTGTGTGTGTGTGTGTGTGTGTGTGTGTGTGTGTGTGTGAAAACCGAAGAAGCAACAACAAACAAACAGTTATATTATTTTTACCAGTCAGTCCACCTAGATGAATGCTATGATGCTCAAATATTTATCCAAAAGAGGTCTTTTAAACAAAACATGCTTTTAGGAAATTCACAAAGACTTGTAACAAGGGGAGATGATATTTATTCAAAACAAACTAGACTTAATAGAAACAAGAAAAACAGTAAAAAGGGCAAGATACCCCCCAAGCTTGGACTAGACATTGTCCTCAATGTATTTTTAAAGATAAACAAATGAAAGGGGTAAGAAAACTCACATTGATTGGCATTTTGTAGCTTTTCTTCTTATTCCAGGAAAACAAAACATAGGTAAACCAGTGGGTTGCCTCCCACACAGTGCTCGTTTATGGTCATTAGCTTGACCTTTGCCCTTTATAGACTTATTCCTGGGTCCCATTGCTTGAAGCATAAAGACCAAGTGACACATGAAGAATGAAAACATATTCCTGGATCCCATGGCTTGTAAAATGGAAGTTGTGTAAGCAATAAGATCTTATTTTCAATTCCTCCTAGATCAAATGTTATTTTCACAAAGGAAGGTGAAAAATAAGATAAAGGGAACAACAATACTCACACTTGCTTTTTAGCAATAGTATGTTAGCAATGTATACACTTTCTATTTGGACTAAACACCATGGTTTAGAAAATAGGACCAGTCGGTTGAACCAAGAACCAAAGAGGGAACCAAAAATGAACCAAAAAAACATTTTTACTTGTTGAGAGTTTATTTCAAAAATTTATAATTTCAGAAAATGGGAAAAGAAAACGTGAATTTCATTATTCAGGGGCAATAATAATGTGCCAATTTTTCCAATTTTTTTATTGAAGCTTCAAAATTCTAGAATGTAACATATTTTTAAAATTTTAATTTGTAATATGTGATATATATTAGCATAATTGGCTATAAATAAGAAAGAGAAGTCCTTTATTTATTTCTAAAATTGATGAGTATCTTAGAAAATCGGATGAGTCGTTGAACCGTGAACCAAAGAGGGAACCAAAAATGAACCAAAAAAACGTTTTTACTTGTTGAGAGTTTATTTCAAAAACTTATAATTTCAGAAAATGGGAAAAGAAAACGTGAATTTCATTATTCAGGGGCAATAATAATGTGACAAATTTTCTAAATATTTTTTATTGAAGCTTCAAAATTCTAGAATGTAACATTTCTTAAATTTTAATTTGTAATATGTGATATTAGCATAATTGGCTATAAATAAGAAAGAGAAGTCATTTATTTATTTCTAAAATTAATGCAGAGAGAGAAAGCATTAAATTATGATAGAATTTTTAAATATAAAAAAGTACTTTGAATATTAAATAACATGTATGCCCATCACATTAAGTTGTTTCTAAGTGAAAAAAGAGTTGTGTTTTGCCACGTGCTCTCTTTGATGATGACCGTATGTGTGATTGTACCAAATTATTATTATTATTGTTATTATTATTATTATTATTATTATTATTATTATTATTATTATTATTATTATATATGCATTACGTGACATGTCTAAGAGACTAACATTTAAGAATTTGGGCATTAAGCTACATTCTAAAATGTATTTTTAATAATTCGTGAAACATAATTTTATTAATTTTGATATGTAAAATACAATAAAATAGATCGAATATACATGAAAGAGATTTAATAAGTGATTCATTATAATTTTGTAAAAAAAGTGATTTATTATAATACTCATAAATTTCTCCTCACAGAAAAGTTAAATAAACTTAGTCATTTAACTTATATTCATAATCAAAATAATTTATATAATATAAATTTTTAATTAATTATATTTTAGAAAAAATACTTAAATAACTCTTAATGAAAAACTCTTTGAGTGTTGATAAATTAAATAATTTTCGAATACAATTTGGATTCATTAGAAAAACATGTTATTTAGTCTTTATTATGCATATATAGTATTTGTAGAGCATTAATTACAAAAAAAGATATTAATTACCAAATTGTTGTAGAAGTGACACATGGAATAACAATAAATGAGATTCATTCTCCAATGTTATATATATAGATATAGATATAGATTACGCTTCTGATATTAGAACTAATACTGTAGCTCCAGTTTACCAGGTCTGTGTTTCCCATCGCCTTAAGATATATTTACCAATAAATGTTTTTGAAGATGTAGTTTTAAACCGAAATGTCTACATGGGTGGGAGGAACATTAACCAACTCTGCGAGCTCCACGTTATTGTTTAGTATAAGGAACTCTTCATACAACGCAGCTGTAAATTCCATTGGTTGGGAAAAATATTAAAAAATATCAGAGATTAGGATTGATGAAATTAAACTGGAAGAATGACCTTATGAAAATAATAGAGAATGAACTAATACCATTAGCATTTCTTACACCATATATATAGTAAATGTTGTAGAATTTTTCTGATGGGAAATTGATTTCGAAAATGGATGTATCAAATTTCAAAATTTGTGTTGGAATTTTGAATTTAAAATCTGAAAAAAGAAAACAAAATATGAATTGAATGAGCTGGCAATAAGATAGACAATAATAACATAAATGCGAGATTTTTGGATCCAATTATACCATTTTCAGTGTACGTGGAGAATTATACCATCTGGTAATAAGAATATTCCATTTTGGTTGGTTGGTCAACGTATACAATTATACCATTTGGTAATAAAACGAGTCCTTAGACATCATAATAATAAATGTAGAGATTTAATGTATAATAACTATGGAAAGTATCCTTTTGATATGTCTTGCGGATTCAGCAAGCTTGATGTCCATGTTGTTAGGAATGTCCATGTGTTTTTTATTGGCACAATGAGGTGTACAATGATGTGTATTAGTGGTTGGTCTCTGTGGACATCTTTTCGAATTAGTATAGTTAAGAGTAAGATTAAGATTATGATTAAGATAAGATTAAGATTACCATTAAGATAAGATTAAGATAAGATTAAGATTACTATTAAGATAAGATTAAGATATATATGACAATACATAATTAATTTTCAGTAGTAATGTGAAAATTAATGAAGTTACTAAAGAGTGGATAAGATTAAGATATATATGAGAATACATTATTTCTCAGTAGTAATGTGAAAATTATTTGTATTAGGGAATATCTCAAATAGTACATCCATATTTTATGTATACAACATATTTTATTTTTGCACTATGAAAAAGAAATCCATGGAAGTTGACTATTACATACTTAATACACACCCACATTATATATATATATATATATATATATATATATATATATATATATATATATATATAATGTGAGAGGAGTGTTTATTGTAAGAGATGATAGGAGTAAATCTAGAACGCATAACACTACATGGGTGGTTGTGATTAAAAAGTGGGTTGTTATCACATTGACTTTTTACTTTAATCTCAACCTGTGACACCCCGATAATTTCTAACTTGTAGAAACTACCGAAATGCACTACTGGCATACATCAGAGTGACTTTCCTTTCAAATATTGAACACATACTAAACTTCGATGAATTTCTCATCAAACATACTTACATAACTCAACAGAATATAAATAAAGTCGGTCCTTACACCCTCAACTAGTGTTCAATACTCAAAATCCGAAAGTCTGCGGAAGCGATTTACAACTTGAAAGACATAAGTCGTACAATCGAATAGTCTTAAGATACTGAATAGAAATACAGAAATACAAAGGAAACTGGAATACAAGACATAATGAAATAAAGATAGCGGCCGCTCTTCAGGTGTCTCCATAGCCGTGCCTCATCGTCTTAAGCTTGGCCTGCAACTCTGAAAAACAACAACATGGATTGGGTGAGACAACTTGTCTCAGTGAGTTCTATCGAGACCCCTTACTAACCCTCTCGGTTTAATTATGCTTGATATGTTATTCTTGATTCATAATTCATAGTATTAATATTAGACTATGTGGCTAACATGAACGTTGTCCTCATAACCCTCATAAGCAGTTACAAGAGGCAACACATGAACAATGATTTTTAGCGTGTCACCGGTCACTTGGCAAAATAAGCTCCCGGTGAACCCAATCCACTAATCCGTACATTAGTGGGCAAACCTCAAGGGGCCTAGGTTCATAGGACTCATGACTTCCCCTCCCCTAGCACACTAAACTAAAATAGGGTCGTCACCCTAACATAATGTATATATTTTAATATACCTTGAACAATGAACAGTGAACAATGATCTGTGAACATGACAATGAGCTTGTATAACAATGGTCTTAATCTTAACCTAATCTTATACTTAACATGATCTTGTCCTTAGGTGATCTCACACGGAATTACTAACATTGATAACTTAACTTATAATTATCCGTCACATAAACTGCGTCATAATGTATCTCCCATACTCAACATTATGATAGCATACTTAATCATAATCAATCTCGCAATATATGTAAACAAGATTTAGAACTTTAAACAACTTCAATCATGCTTAATCTCAAAATATTAATATGTTTCCATCCTTGGGAAACCTTAGGGAATGAATTAGAAGGGACCTAGGACCAATCGGAATGACTTAGGACATAGTTTAAAATTGGGCATCAGCAAGGGACGCACGATCCGTGCTCAGTTTTCATAAAATCCACCTTGAGTATCAGAACCCCACGCACGATCCGTGCCCAGGGGCGTACGATCCGTGCGTGGCTACCAGTAATTCAGAAAAGTCAGTTTTCCTGTTTTCTTGTCCATTCCGATCGTTCCCGTATCCAACCCGATTCACCTCCGAACTTAATCATATATTCACACAGTCCTGGCAACCACATAACTCAAACATCCAATCAACAATCAATCATCAATCTTAACAACCATTCATAATCAACTCAACACATCTCACAATTCAACGATTCAGACGATGTTTTTATAAAATGGTTCAATATCGGTTTTCATAAAACGCGTGACTCGATTCAGAATACATACACACGAAAATCAATCCCTAGTGAGTATAGAACTCACCTATTTGCCGAGACTTCAAGAATTCGATCGTTCCCGAGAACCACGAACTCTCCTCGGACTCGATCACAACACCAACTCGCGAACTATCTCCGGAATCGCTCCAAAACTATCCCAATCAAACTCTACTCCCACAATTTCGAACTGGCTAAGCACCAACCCTCCTAGTGACTCCAAGACTTCATGCTTGACACTTCTATTACCTCTTGCTGGCCCTAAGATGCACTTCCTAGCCCTCCATTTCAACATGCACAAGCTTGGATTTCAGTTTTGGCTAAGTGAGGCTTTGATGGCCAACAATGGTGATCTCAAGGGGGAGGAGGGGATGACTTGGAATTTGGTATCAATGAAAAGAAGGAGATGAGCTTAACACTTTGGTGGCAATGGATTAAACATGCATGAACATTTTGAGGAACTCTCCTCTCTTCTCGTTCCCTCTCCCTCTCACGCCCCCTCCCTCTCTCTTTGGTTCTGTTTTTGATTTTTAGAAAATGTGGAAATGAAGTGTTTATGCATATGGCTCAGCTGGGGGGTTTTACAAGGGGTAGGGTACAATGACTAATTTACCCCTCACTTACTAACTCTATTCCATATGACTCCTCTCAACCCTAATCACCCTAACTTAACATAATTAAATTCTCAATCACACACAATTTCATACTTAATAAATCAAACAAGTCATTTTCAATTTAAATAATTTCAATCAATTAAATAAATCACTAATAATTAATATTATGCCAATATAATTAAATAGCAAAAATAGGGGATGTTACACAACCACTCATGATTTGATCTATGGTCATGATTGGTTCTTCTCACCCTCTCATTATAAAAATCCTCTCATAATATACATATAGCTTAATACACAAATCACTAGTGCAAAAATGGGATTAGAATTAGACATTTAAAGTCAGGTGCTCAGATGCCTGACTACATAAGTAGACACGGTGGCAAACTTGTAATTAAGAGGCAAAACTCGCGAGTTTTAAAGTCAAGCGAATACACGCCTGACTTCTAAAGTGAAAAAATAGGAAAAAAAAATTAGACTTTAGAAGTCAGGCGTGTATTCGCCTGACTACATAAGTAGACACAGTGGCAAACTTGTAATTAATGGTGAAATTCTTTTTTTCTATTTTAGTACTTTAGAAGTCAGGCGTGTATTCGCTTGACTTCTAAAGTACTAAAATAGACAGAAAAAAAAAGAATTTCACTTACGCGTACCCTATCTATCTCCACTCTCAGAACTCTTCTCACTCTCATAATCTCACTCACTCTCAGAACACGAAGCCTTCACTCTCAGAACTCATCAGAACACGAACCCTCTTCACTATTAGATCTCCACGCCGTTCTCACTGTTTCCTCTCCCTCACGCCGTTCTCACCGTCGCGCTCGTCAGAATACGAACCCTCATCACTCTCAGATCTCCACGCCGTTCTCACTGTTTCCTCTCCCTCACGCCATTCTCACCGCCGCCGTTCTCACAATCGCCTTTCTCAAGCCGTTCTCACCGTCGCCCTCGTCAGAATACGAACCCTCTTCACTCTCAGATCTCCACGCCGTTCTCACCGTTTCCTCTCCCTCACGCCATTCTCACCGTCGCCGTTCTAACCGTCGTCGTTCCCACACCGTTCTCAGCGAAAGTCTCTTCCAACACAACGAACAAGTATTATACTTCTTCCTTCTCAAAACTCTTCTCTGCTTCTCACAGTTGAAAACCCTAATAATTTTCAAACACTGATTTTGCCTTTTTTCTTTGCTTTTTCTGGTGCGATCTTGATGAATCTTGACGCTACTCACACGAATCCTGCACAACGAGGGTAAAACCATTGTACTTGGTCCTTTTTAGTTTCAGTTTTAAGGTTTTGCTACGAACACAAAACCCTAACCTTCTGAATCTTGTTTCTGATTGCAGTTCTACGAAGATCTGCTTGTGGAGATCTCCAAACATTTATAAAACTGCACTTCAGTCTTTTCCTTTAATTTGTTTGAAGATCTGTTGCTGTTTGAGATGATTCTGACCTTGTTTTTTATGATTCTGGGCTGCTGATCTTCACGCCTTGAAGATGCTATGGACAGCTTCGGTTCTCACCTTGAGAACAGGTACTTTCTCCCCTCTTTCCCTCTGTTTTTCTTTTCTGGGTTTGTTTCAGTCACTGAAACACTGTAATCTGACTCTGTTTTATTTCTCTTTGTATGTGAGTATAACTTGTTATGGAAATATGGTTCCAAAGGCTTCAACATTTGCTTCAAGAATTAAGGCTTTGGCTCACTATATTCATAGGAAAAGTTTGAAGTTGGGGATTTATTCAGATGCCGGGTATATCAACACTTTAACCCTTACTTGACACATCCATGATTATTTATTCAAGCATTTCTGATCACTGACAATTAATTTTTTTCCTGCAGTAATCAAACATGCAGTAAACGTATGCCAGGATCACTCCAAGATGCAAAGACATTTGCTTCATGGGTATATCAATGATTGTGTATACATTATTTGAAAGTCATTTCCCATTTCTATCAATTTAATTAACTAACATATCATGTATAATATTGCTTCTGGGAGTTGACTATTTGAAGTATGATAATTGTGAAAACCTTGGTATAAGCGTTAGGCAAAGGTATTTAGTTTATTATATCCTTCAAATATTAATGCAGATAACGATATGTGTGTTCTTATATTTTTTAGTTTTATAAAAAGTAGGGAAATTTATAGTTTTGTAAATTTTGCAAAACAGATACCCTCCAATGAATGAAGCTTTATTAAAATCTAGAAGGCCAATCTTCTTCTCTATTTGTGAATGGTGAGTTGAGTTGGTACTGATGATGTTTCTAATACAGGGATTCTAAATTACAATGACATGGGGAAGTCGGCTCCCAGGTTCGAACTCGGGTGTGAGCAGTGGTTGTGTGTGTGTGGTGTTTATTTGTCATTTCATCTAAGTCCAAAAAAATAATGTGATAATTAGAGTTCTTCATCGCATACTCTATCTCTGAATATGACGATGGTAATGATCATATCATAACATGGTCATGTCAGGTCATATATTTGTTCAAAGCAATCTAATACTGAGTCGCCTACCTCCTAATCAAGGCTGAGTAAAAAAAATACTCGAAGCTTCGAGATTAGTGCTTGTAACAAAGATATCTCAATATCAACCCTACATGTTTTTTGGGTTTTTCCCCTTTTGCATTTCTGCTATCTATCGTTTTCCATTCATCCTACTAACTTTTATATCAAATATTGTAGTAGCAATCATAGAGAGTTATCAAGTTCGAAAGCTCCCCCCGAATGTAACTTCAATTTCAGCAAGATAACTCTTTGACTCCTTGTCTTCAAAGCAATATTATAGCAACACCCATATAAATCAATCATTCAATGCAACAACCTTTCAATTTCATAAACTTGTCAGTAATTCCTTCCCCATGTTGCAAAACAGTCTATATGTAAATTTCATCTTGCTGATAAGTGATAACCAACTAAACTCATGAGAAAATTATCCTATTCATCATAAATGATTTTGCTAATTTTTACAGCAACAAATTTTAACAGCTGGTCATATAATATTGCCACTGAGATACTATATGTGAAGAAGGCATATGCTAAGATACTCACACTTGCATTTTAGTAGAAATATGCTAGCAATGTATACACTTTTTATTTGGACAAAAAATCAGCCATATGCTAAAATACTCACACATGCTTTTTAGCAATAGTATGTTAGCAATGTATACACTTTCTATTTGGACTAAACACCATGGTTTAGAAAATAGGACCAGTCGGTTGAACCATGAACCAAAGAGGGAACCAAAAATGAACCAAAAAAACATTTTTACTTGTTGAGAGTTTATTTCAAAAATTTATAATTTCAGAAAATGGGAAAAGAAAACGTGAATTTCATTATTCAGGGGCAATAATAATGTGCCAATTTTTCCAATTTTTTTTTTGAAGCTTCAAAATTCTAGAATGTAACATATTTTTAAAATTTTAATTTGTAATATGTGATATATATTAGCATAATTGGCTATAAATAAGAAAGAGAAGTCCTTTATTTATTTCTAAAATTGATGAGTATCTTAGAAAATCGGATGAGTCGGTTGAACCGTGAACCAAAGAGGGAACCAAAAATGAACCAAAAAAACGTTTTTACTTGTTGAGAGTTTATTTCAAAAAGTTATAATTTCAGAAAATGGGAAAAGAAAACGTGAATTTCATTATTCAGGGGCAATAATAATGTGACAAATTTTCTAAATATTTTTTATTGAAGCTTCAAAATTCTAGAATGTAACATTTCTTAAATTTTAATTTGTAATATGTGATATTAGCATAATTGGCTATAAATAAGAAAGAGAAGTCATTTATTTATTTCTAAAATTAATGCAGAGAGAGAAAGCATTAAATTATGATAGTATTTTTAAATATAAAAAAGTACTTAGAATATTAAATAACATGTATGCCCATCACATTAAGTTGTTTCTAAGTGAAAAAAGAGTTGTGTTTTGCCACGTGCTCTCTTTGATGATGACCGTATGTGTGATTGTACCAAATTATTATTATTATTGTTATTATTATTATTGTTATTATTATTATTATTATTATTATTATATATGCATTACGTGACATGTCTAAGAGACTAACATTTAAGAATTTGGGCCTTAAGCTACATTCTAAAATGTATTTTTAATAATTCATGAAACCTAATTTTATTAATTTTGATATGTAAAATACAATAAAATAGATCGAATATACATGAAAGAGATTTAATAAGTGATTCATTATAATTTTGTAAAAAAAGTGATTTATTATAATACTCATAAATTTCTCCTCACAGAAAAGTTAAATAAACTTAGTCATTTAACTTATATTCATAATCAAAATAATTTATATAATATAAATTTTTAATTAATTATATTTTAGAAAAAATACTTAAATAACTCAATCAAAAACTCTTTGAGTGTTGATAAATTAAATAATTTTTGAATACAATTTGGATTCATTAGAAAAACATGTTATTTAGTCTTTATTATGCATATATAGTATTTGTAGAGCATTAATTACAAAAAAAGATATTAATTACCAAATTGTTGTAGAAGTGACACATGGAATAACAATAAATGAGATTCATTCTCAAATGTTATATATATAGATATAGATTACGCTTCTGATATTAGAATTAATACTGTAGCTTCAGTTTACCAGGTCTGTGTTTCCCATCGCCTTAAGATATATTTACCAATAAATGTTTTTGAAGATGTAGTTTTAAACCGAAATGTCTACATGGGTGGGAGGAACATTAGCCAACTCTGCGAGCTCCACGTTATTGTTTAGTATAAGGAACTCTTCATACAACGCAGCTGTAAATTCCATTGGTTGGGAAAAATATTAAAAAATATCAGAGATTAGGATTGATGAAATTAAACTGGAAGAATGACCTTAGGAAAATAATAGAGAATGAACTAATACCATTAGCATTTCTTACACCATATATATAGTAAATGTTGTAGAATTTTTCTGATGGGAAATTGATTTCGAAAATGGATGTATCAAATTTCAAAATTTGGGTTGGAATTTTGAATTTAAAATCTGAAAAAAGAAAACAAAATATGAATTGAATGAGCTGGCAATAAGATAGACAATAATAACATAAATGCGAGATTTTTGGATCCAATTATACCATTTTCAGTGTACGTGGAGAATTATACCATTTGGTAATAAGAATATTCCATTTTGGTTGGTTGGTCAACGTATACAATTATACCATTTGGTAATAAAACGAGTCCTTAGACATCATAATAATAAATGTAGAGATTTAATGTATAATAACTATGGAAAGTATCCTTTTGATATGCCTTGCGGATTCAGCAAGCTTGATGTCCATGTTGTTAGGAATGTCCATGTGTTTTTTATTGGCACAATGAGGTGTACAATGATGTGTATTAGTAGTTGGTCTCTGTGGACATCTTTTCGAATTAGTATAGTTAAGATTAAGATTAAGATTATGATTAAGATAAGATTAAGATTACCATTAAGATAAGATTAAGATAAGATTAAGATTACTATTAAGATAAGATTAAGATATATATGACAATACATAATTAATTTTCAGTAGTAATGTGAAAATTAATGAAGTTACTAAAGAGTGGATAAGATTAAGATATATATGAGAATACATTAATTCTCAGTAGTAATGTGAAAATTATTTGTATTAGGGAATATCTCAAATAGTACATCCATATTTTATGTATACAACATATTTTATTTTTGCACTATGAAAAAGAAATCCATGGAAGTTGACTATTACATAATTAATACACACCCACATTATATATATATATATATATATATATATATATATATATATATATATATATATAATGTGAGAGGAGTGTTTATTGTAAGAGATGATAGGAGTAAATCTAGAACGCATAGCACTACATGGGTGGTTGTGATTAAAAAGTGGGTAGTTATCACATTGACTTTTTACTTTAATCTCAACCTGTGACACCCCGATAATTTCTAACTTGTAGAAACTACCGAAATGCACTACTGGCATACATCAGAGTGACTTTCCTTTCAAATATTGAACACATACTAAACTTCGATGAATTTCTCATCAAACATACTTACATAACTCAACAGAATATAAATAAAGTCGGTCCTTACACCCTCAACTAGTGTTCAATACTCAAAATCCGAAAGTCTGCGGAAGCGATTTACAACTTGAAAGACATAAGTCGTACAATCGAATAGTCTTAAGATACTGATTAGAAATACAGAAATACAAAGGAAACTGGAATACAAGACATAATGAAATAAAGATAGCGGCCGCTCTTCAAGTGTCTCCATAGCCGTGCCTCATCGTCTTAAACTTGGCCTGCAACTCTGAAAAACAACAACATGGATTGGGTGAGACAACTTGTCTCAGTGAGTTCTATCGAGACCCCTTACTAACCCTCTCGGTTTAATTATGCTTGATTTGTTATTCTTGATTCATAATTCATAGTCTTAATATTAGACTATGTGGCTAACATGAACGTTGTCCTCATAACCCTCATAAACAGTTACAAGAGGCAACACATGAACAATGATTTTTAGCGTGTCACCGGTCACTTGGCAAAATAAGCTCTCGGTGAACCCAATCCACTAATCCGTACATTAGTGGGCAAACCTCAAGGGGCCTTGGTTCATAGGACTCATGACTTCCCCTCCCCTAGCACACTAAACTAAAATAGGGTCGTTACCTTAACATAATGTATATATTTTAATATACCTTGAACAATGAACAGTGAACAATGATCTGTGAACATGACAATGAGCTTGTATAACAATGGTCTTAATCTTAACCTAATCGTATACTTAACATGATCTTGTCCTTAGGTGATCTCACACGGAATTACTAACATTGATAACTTAACTTATAATTATCCGTCACATACACTGCGTCATAATGTATCTCCCATAGTCAACATTATGATAGCATACTTAATCATAATCAATCTCACAATATATGTAAACAAGATTTAGAACTTTAAACAACTTCAATCATGCTTAATCTCAAAATATTAATATGTTTCCATCCTTGGGAAACCTTAGGGAATGAATTAGAAGGGACCTAGGACCAATCGGAATGACTTAGGACATAGTTTAAAATTGGGCATCAGCAAGGGACGCACGATCCGTGCTCAGTTTTCATAAAATCCACCTTGAGTATCAGAACCCCACGCACGATCCGTGCCCAGGGGCGCACGATCCGTGCGTGGCTACCAGTAATTCAGAAAAGTCAGTTTTCGTGTTTTCTTGTCCATTCCGATCGTTCCCTTATCCATCCCGATTCACCTCCGAACTTAATCATATATTCCCACAGTCATGGCAACCACATAACTCAAACATCCAATCAACAATCAATCATCAATCTTAACAACCATTCATAATCAACACATCTCACAATTCAACGATTCAGACGATGTTTTTATAAAATGGTTCAATATCGGTTTTCATAAAACGCGTGACTCGATTCAGAATACATACACACGAAAATCATTCCCTAGTGAGTATAGAACTCACCTATTTGCCGAGACTTCAAGGATTCGATCGTTCCCGAGAACCACGAACTCTCCTCGGACTCGATCACAACACCAACTCCCGAACTATCTCCGGAATCGCTCCAAAACTATCCCAATCAAACTCAGCTCCCACAATTTCGAACTGGCTAAGCACCAACCCTCCTAGTGACTCCAAGACTTCATGCTTGACACTTCTATTACCTCTTGCTGGCCCTAAGATGCACTTCCTAGCCCTCCATTTCAACATGCACAAGCTTGGATTTCAGTTTTGGCTAAGTGAGGCTTTGATGGCCAACAATGGTGATCTCAAGGGGGAGGAGGGGATGACTTGGAATTTGGTATCAATGAAAAGAAGGAGATGAGCTTAACACTTTGGTGGCAATGGATTAAACATGCATGAACATTTTGAGGAACTCTCCTCTCTTCTCGTTCCCTCTCCCTCTCACGCCCCCTCCCTCTCTCTTTGGTTCTGTTTTTGATTTTTAGAAAATGTGGAAATGAAGTGTTTATGCATATGGCTCAGCTGGGGGGTTTTACAAGGGGTAGGGTACAATGACTAATTTACCCCTCACTTACTAACTCTATTCCATATGACTCCTCTCAACCCTAATCACCCTAACTTAACATAATTAAATTCTCAATCACACACAATTTCATACTTAATAAATCAAACAAGTCATTTTCAATTTAAATAATTTCAATCAATTAAATAAATCACTAATAACTAATATTATGCCAATATAATTAAATAGCAAAAATAGGGGATGTTACACAACCACTCATGATTTGATCTATGGTCATGATTGGTTCTTCTCACCCTCTCATTATAAAAATCCTCTCATAATATACATATAGCTTAATACACAAATCACTAGTGCAAAAATGGGATTAGAATTAGACATTTAAAGTCAGGTGCTCAGATGCCTGACTACATAAGTAGACACGGTGGCAAACTTGTAATTAAGAGGCAAAACTCGTGAGTTTTAAAGTCAAGCGAATACACACCTGACTTCTAAAGTGAAAAAATAGGAAAAAAAAATTAGACTTTAGAAGTCAGGCGTGTATTTGCCTGACTACATAAGTAGACACAGTGGCAAACTTGTAATTAATGGTGAAATTCTTTTTTTCTATTTTAGTACTTTAGAAGTCAGGCGTGTATTCGCTTGACTTCTAAAGTACTAAAATAGAAAGAAAAAAAAGAATTTCACTTACGCGTACCCTATCTATCTCCACTCTCAGAACTCTTCTCACTCTCATAATCTCACTCACTCTCAGAACACGAAGCCTTCACTCTCAGAACTCATCAGAACACGAACCCTCTTCACTCTTAGATCTCCACGCCGTTCTCACTGTTTCCTCTCCCTCACGCCGTTCTCACCGTCGCGCTCGTCAGAATACGAACCCTCATCACTCTCAGATCTCCACGCCGTTCTCACCGTTTCCTCTCCCTCACGCCGTTCTTACCATCGCCGTTCTCACAATCGCCTTTCTCAAGCCGTTCTCACCATCGCCCTCGTCAGAATACGAACCCTCTTCACTCTCAGATCTCCACGCCGTTCTCACCGTTTCCTCTCCCTCACGCCGTTCTCACTGTCGCCGTTCTAACCGTCGTCGTTCTCACGCCGTTCTCAGCGAAAGTCTCTTCCAACACAACGAACAGGTATAATACTCTTCCTTCTCAAAACTCTTCTCTGCTTCTCACAGTTGAAAACCCTAATAATTCAAACACTGATTTTGCCTTTTTTCTTTGCTTTTTCTGGTGCGATCTTGATGAATCTTGACGCTACTCACACGAATCCTGCACAACGAGGGTAAAACCATTGTACTTGGTCCTTTTTAGTTTCAGTTTTAAGGTTTTGCTACGAACACAAAACCCTAACCTTCTGAATCTTGTTTCTGATTGCAGTTCTACGAAGATCTGCTTGTGGAGATCTCCAAACATTTATAAAACTGCACTTCAGTCTTTTCCTTTAATTTGTTTGAAGATCTGTTGCTGTTTGAGATGATTCTGACCTTGTTTTTTATGATTCTGGGCTGCTGATCTTCACGCCTTGAAGATGCTATGGACAGCTTCGGTTCTCACCTTGAGAACAGGTACTTTCTCCCCTCTTTCCCTCTGTTTTTCTTTTCTGGGTTTGTTTCAGTCACTGAAACACTGTAATCTGACTCTGTTTTATTTCTCTTTGTATGTGAGTATAACTTGTTATGGAAATATGGTTCCAAAGGCTTCAACATTTGCTTCAAGAATTAAGGCTTTGGCTCACTATATTCATAGGAAAAGTTTGAAGTTGGGGATTTATTCAGATGCCGGGTATATCAACACTTTAACCCTTACTTGACACATCCATGATTATTTATTCAAGCATTTCTGATCACTGACAATTAATTTTTTTCCTGCAGTAATCAAACATGCAGTAAACGTATGCCAGGATCACTCCAAGATGCAAAGACATTTGCTTCATGGGTATATCAATGATTGTGTATACATTATTTGAAAGTCATTTCCCATTTCTATCAATTTAATTAACTAACATATCATGTATAATATTGCTTCTGGGAGTTGACTATTTGAAGTATGATAATTGTGAAAACCTTGGTATAAGCGTTAGGCAAAGGTATTTAGTTTATTATATCCTTCAAATATTAATGCAGATAACGATATGTGTGTGCTTATATTTTTTAGTTTTATAAAAAGTAGGGAAACTTATAGTTTTGTAAATTTTGCAAAACAGATACCCTCCAATGAATGAAGCTTTATTAAAATCTAGAAGGCCAATCTTATTCTCTATGTGTGAATGGTGAGTTGAGTTGGTACTGATGATGTTTCTAATACAGGGATTCTAAATTACAATTAATATTCCATTTGTTGTTTTCCTTAAACTTGTAAGATACTATGTTGCATGTTCATGAATAAATTCTTTATGAAACATATATAGGGGATGGGAAGACCCAGCAACTTGGTCCAAAAGTGTGGGAAATAGTTGGAGAACAACCGGTGATATTGAAGATAATTGGAAAAGGTGAGCACCAAAGTATTTCACAATATTCATACTTTACTCAAAAATTCACAAATGTCTTGGATATATAAAAATGATAACTTAGTTAAAGAAGTATCAACTCTCTAGAATAGATTATATCTTCATTAATTAATTTTGTTAGATTTTGGGGAACTAATTAATTTTACTCCCTCCTCCCTATAGCATGACTTCCATAATAGATGAAAATGACAAATGGGCATCTAATGCTGGACCTGGAGGATGACGGGATAACGTTGATTTCTTTTTTCACTTGGAGATGCCTATGAGGCAGGACAATCCACCTTTGTGTGGAAGAGACAACATGGCCTAAAGATCTGCCTACTTTCCTGTTAAGCTATACCTAGTCAATATTAAGCTGTTTATTCTTTCTGATATTACAAAGCACTAATTGCCTTTTCAATATAATTATAGAGTTGGGTTAATATATTAGTAGAGGGAAGATGGAAGACAGCCCATATTTTTTCTTAAGATTAGAACTTAAGTAGCTAATGGTCGACTTGAATGGATCGGTGTTTTGCATAAACTACCTCCTGTCGCCCTGAAGAAATGATGCCCACTAATTGCATTGCTTACTTTTTATTAGCAGAAATTTTGATGTTTTATATTCAAGTGTGTATGGCTTCGTGGACAAAGGTCATAAAATGAACCGTAAAAATTTGCGAGTATTGTGCTTTTACAGATATTCAAGTGTTGTTTGTTTGTGATGGTAAAACATCTGTTGTTTTTAATACTTTTTTTTATTTGTTAAGTATGTTGAATTTGCAGGTTTCCACAAGTACATTGTCTGATATTTTCTTTGATGCAGGTGGATTTATTCTTCTATAGAGAACCAGAGGAGGCCAAGCAGATAGAGGGAGATGAAGCTCCTGTGCCAGATTATGCTATTGCTGACTTCAATGCTTCTGCAATTCCTTCTGATGGTCAGTGGCCTTCTGCAATTGACCAACCTTGGACTGATGCTCCAGCACCTATTCCTGCTGTCCCTGCTGTCAACTGGGCTGCCTCAGAAACTGGGTGAAGAATACTCACACAGTTGTATATGGCAAGAATATAGTAGTACATATTTGTCCTTCTTTTTGCTTAAACCACTTGTTTGTATATTTGAAGAAGCATTTTTATATATTTATGTATTAATTTTATTTAATGTCTTTCTTACGTTTTCCATTATATGTACTGCAAATTCAAATTCTTTAACAATTTCTCACCTGCGAAAAAATGCTTGACTTTAAATCAGACTTACGAAGTCAGACAATAATAAATGCTTGACTTTAAATCAGACTTACGAAGTCAGGCTCATAAATGCTTGACTTTAAATCAGACTTACGAAGTCAGGCTATCGCTTGACTTTAAACTTCCTTACATACAAAGTCGACTTAATAAAAGTCAAGAGCGCGCCTGATTTTAAATCCCCTTTTCGCCTGACTTTAAATCCCTTTTTTGCACTAGTGAATGACTATTTTATTTAACTTCAAAAACAATAATACAACACATTTCAAATGTCAGTATAACAACAACACGTAAAGTCCCCCAAACATAAACCTCCATTTTTAAAGCCTTCAAATTTGCATGTTTCGTTGCAGTGAATACATAGCCCATGCCCAAAACAGTCAACCTTCACATCGTTCCAATCTCCTGCTGCTCCTACTACAAGAACAAAATTCACAAATTCAAAATTCCTTGTTAAGTTTGTTTTAATATCAACATTAAAACCTTTTGAAGTTTGAGATTTAATTGTTAATGTTAACTACAATGTCAAGAATATAACGAACTTATTTTGATAATATCAAATATCTTCCTTCAAGCAGAAACATAACTAAATATGTACCAATCTATTAAAATTCAAAATTCCTTGTTTAATTTGTTTTAGTATCAATTTCAAAACCTTTTGTAGAAAGAGATTTAAGTGCTAACTACAATGTGTAGACTATAACGACCTAGTTTTGATAATATCAAATATCTTCGTACAAGCAGAAACTTATATTGAAATTTGATTAAAAAGAATAAGAAATAATTAAATAGTAAAGAAAAAAAATTATTAAAAGAATAATTCTTTTTTATTGTTGTGTAGAACTAAGTATGTATCCACGTTTCATACCTGCAACCAGAACCAATGCAATGCATAAAACTCCTACAAGAATAGATTGATAATTGCGCATCACCATTTTTGTTATTATTTTACCTTTGGTCTTGTAATCAATTAGTTTGTGATTCTTTAAGGTTATTATATTGTTTTCATATAATAACCTTATATTGTTCGAGATTTAGTTCATATATTCTTTCAGCGATTTTTTCTTTAATGCTCTCGGCCATGTGCTAATAGTCAACTCTCTCTCTCTCTCTCTCTCTCTCTCTCTCTCTCTCTCATTGGGTTAACCCAATTATGGAGATAAATCTCTCTCTCTCTCTCTCTCTCTCTCTCTCTCTCTCTCTCTCTCTCTCTCTCTCTCTCTCTCTCTCTCTCTCTCTCTCTCTCTCTCTCTCTCTCTCTCTCTCTCTCTCTCATGTATACGTAACCTTCTTTTTTTTCTTTGCCTCTAATGTTTCGTTCCTCATCGTCATCGGTCTCTGTCTCGTCGTTCCTCGCTCGTATTGCTTCTCATCACCGCTATTGTGTTTGATTTGTTGATTGCTTTTCTTTTCATTGTCTTCTGATTCTCGAAATCGTCTTCTCACCACCACTGTGTATTTCTTTCATTCCGGAAATTTTCTAATAGTAGGTTTCTAAATTTTTATGTTTCCGTGTCTCTGTTCATGTGTTTGAGTTTTCATGTATCTTTTATTATCGATCCATGCGAATATTTTAGTCAAGTTCCGCCACTTCCTGCATATCTCAAACCCAAGAATAAGGGCAAGGGAAAAGTGTCAGAGCATGCAACTAGCAATGTAGGAAGATATAGACCTTCCCCTCCTACCATCAGTAAATCGGAAACCGTCGGATCAGTTACATCCCGACTACATATAGCCCCTTCTACATAAATCTTAATTTTCTTTAAATCCATTCACTAACGAATATGAAGAATCAAGAACAAAATTGCAAGCAAAGGTTGCAAATTTTTTGATTATATGAGCATACATTAATTCTTAGTAGTAATGTGAAAATCAATGAAGTTACTAAAGAGTGGGTAAATCAGACTCTTATTAGCGAATATATATGCATGGGTATGTGTGTGTGTCTATATATATATATATATATGACTATTTTATTTAAGTTCCTTCTCATCAGGGAAACAACAAAGCAAATCATTTCAAATGTCAAAATAACAACAATACGTAAAGCCTCCCAAACAAAAACCTCCATTTTTAAAGTTGGCGGTTTTTGCACGATGCGTTGCACTCAATCCCTAACCTAGCTCGGGTCCTAAATACGCAACTCGTCCCTCTATTCTATCTATTATTCTCTCTGCCGATGTGAAGACCTTGTTGGTGGGTAATATGTAAATACCTTTGTAAGTGTTCAAAGCGCCTTGAGGCTTTCCTTGACCTAGTGAGCCTCCAAGGCCCAACTCGTCTAAACTTGTTGTAACAAAAAAAAGATGATACTTAATATCTCAAGTTTAAATACTTGGAGTCAAAGAAAATTTGTATCTATATTTTTTATGAGAGATAGATCGAGTTTGGCGCTTTAAGATTAAACCACTGTACTTATTTCAAGTGATTCCGTTAAAGGAGAAATATTTTCAGGAGGGTCGAGTTGGTTTCGAGATCATTAAGGAGACAGGTGAGAGACGGCCGGGATACATGTTTTTGGTCTCATAATTGGATAAGTATAAATTCTTTAAAATTTTGCTTCCCAGAATTATACAATCTGGCTAGATCTGTGAAGGAAATATTGCTGATATGGGAGAGTGGTCTGGTGGCGTTTGGGTGTGGAGATGGGAGTGGGCTCGGATACTAACTGGTCATGAACAGAACAGAACCTTGTTCGTGAGTTTGAAGACACCGTGGTTGCTTTTAGACCTTTGGAAAGTCTGACAGGTCGATGGTCTTGGTTCCCAAATCCAGTGGGAGGCTTTATATTTAAATCTTGTTATGGACTATTAACAGATACCCTCAATAATTCGATATCAGATACTGTTTTTATAAAATCTGTGAATCGCTTGTCGGCAACTGATTCCTATCAAAAATCCATATTTTCGGGTGGAGGCTCCTACAAAATATGGATAGACTTGCAACATGTGATAGCTTGGTGAAATCGAGGAGTCATTCGGCTAGAATTTAATCAGAGTTGTCTGTTATGTTTTTAGGAGGATGAAACTGAAAGTCACATATTTTTCCGTTGCAAGTTTGCCATTAAGGTCTGGAATTGGGTAGCAGGTTGGCTTGGAGTGTATGAAACCCCTCAAGTGGATCCCTTAAACCACTTTTTGCAACATGGAAGGTTCTGTTCAGGGAAAAAGAAAAGACGGATTTGGTGTATCATTTGGCTTGCAGTGACTTGGGTCTTATGGGGAGCAAGAAATGATGTGGTGTTTAAGGGTCTGGTTGTTGATGGGGAGTCCTTATTTAACCGCGTCATAGTGTTTTCTTCGCATTGGTTCAAAGAGAGGGTAGGTAGGAATACTTGTTGGACGTACGTATGAACAATGACGAAATAATCCATTAACTTGCGTCAAACCCGGTATGCGACACTCTCATTCCCCATTTCCCCTATATGTGGCCATTGTACCGGCCTCTTGAAAAAAAAGAAAACACATAATTAATAAGTTCAACATAACATAAAAATATAAGATTGGAGGAATTTAATATTTAGCTCAACACACAAATGGCTATTTTATTTAGCTTCCTCCTCATTGCAGATAACATTGCTTGATCAGACAACAAAAGATGGTTGCCACACATTTGCCTCCACCCCAAAATCCCTAGCTAACGCACCTTTTGGTCGCAGTAAATACATTGCCCATGACCAATACAGTCATATCCCGGAATAAAGAACTCACCTGTTGTCAATCCAACTGTAAAAAAATATATATCACAAATTCAAAATTCCTTGCTTAGTAATTTTCTTGATATATCATATGTTAACTGAAATGAACAAGACTAGACAACAAATTATTAACAATAGCAAATAGTTTCCTAATTAAATATACGGACACTCCCATAAGAAATTAAAAAATAGTAATAAGACATAATGATATAGAGGAAAAATAAACAAAACTAAAATAATTTGATATATAATATCATTTTTTCTTTGCTTTATTAGTTAATTGTATATTGTATATTAGAAATAGAACTTAAGGGACCAAATTAATTGTGTTTACCTAAAGCAAGGACCAATGCAATGAGTAAAGTTCCATAAATAGAAGAATGACAAGTGCGTGTAGCCATTTTTGGACCACTTCATCAACAAATAAAAAAAAAATTATGATTCTGACATGATTTTTTTATAGGCAATGTTAGTTGTTATTTGTTAGGGGGAAGAGGAAAATATTAGTTTCTAGGATTTGAACACTGGACCTCCTTCATATACTCCTTCGATATCCATAGCTCGCAAACTGAGCTACCTACTTTGAAAATGTTGTAACCGGTGGGCGGTGGCAGATCTAGGGTGTAACATACCTAATTTTTAAAGACTCGTACTATGATGCCTAAGACCGAGTAATTATTTGTGGGAATAATTGGTCGTGTCTCGGGGATTAATAGTCGAGGAAAAGTCCAAAGAAATCCTACTCTACATTTAATTGTGGCTTAGTCATGATTTAAATGAACAATTCAGCTGAAGGGTAAAATCGTCATTTCACCTCACATCGAAGACGTATCAATTGAGTGAGCAGTTAGTCTCGACTCGAATGAGGATTAGTCGAGAAACCTATGCCGAGCGGAAAGCCATAAGATAATTGGGGATTTAGCCTCAAAACCAAGACTTAATGGGCCAAGGGCAATTTGGTCTTTTCCACCCAATTAAAACCCTCAGCCCCTTTGAAACATAACAACTCTCATCCTCATTCCCATTTTCAGTCTGAAGTTCAGAAAAATAGATTAGAGAAAGAAAGAAAAGTTGAGTAAATGGAGAGGAAGAGGAGGAGAAGTCGAGAGAGTGGAGAAGGAGGAAATGGATCAACACCCAAGCTTCATGCATGTAAGTAATTTTTGTACCATTCTCCTCCATTTTTCAAGCCCTTTCCATTGATACCCCTTCTGATAGCTCAGTCACCTTCCTCACCCTTCTACCATTTTCGAATTCCAAAGCTTCATCTTGACCAAATGGGGTTTTATGCTTTCCTTGAAATTGCATGTTCAAATCGAAGCTTGAGGGAGTCAAAAGTGAAGATGCATGGCTGATTTTAATGCATTAGGGTGAAGTCCAGTAGCTTGGTTCTGTATTGGAATGTTTAGGTTAGCTATTGGAGCTTGAATTCGTAATGGCAAGTGATTGAAGATGATGATCAAGGCTAATTAGAAATTCTGGGTAAAACTTGTTTTACCTACCTTCGACGATTGCATCGTATCTCTCTGTACACACCTCCGATGGTCGTGATTTTTGTTCCTATGGAATCTAGACAAAACGTTCTTCAAAATGGGCACAAGAACCATCGGATTCCATTTAGAAATGAAGAAGATATTGTATCCACAAGTTCCAGTTGTGAATCAGTCACTATCCTGGACCAGTCACCTTGTCTTGGTGATATCTCCCAAACCACTGGATGCATGCGTGTGAATCCTTGACCATCTGAAAGTAGACAAGATTACCTTCACAATGAGCACTAGTTTGGATAGTTTTGGTCACGGATTAACCAAGTTATGGCTGTTGCAAAATGGAATCCTGATGCTGGGAAATGGAAGCGAAGCTGGGAATGTTGATTCGTCGGATTTGGGATTCGAGTTGACAAGTCACGCGAGACGTCGATTCTATGCACCGAAAATGAAGTCAGTAGCGAGAGGGGTATTGGTTGCTGAATTCAGATACGGAGGCATTCGGAGCTGCTCGTGATTACGGGAACAGTTCGAGTGGTTACGGTCTCATCGTTCGTGCTCCAACGTGAATTCTCGCGAGGTCGTCTAACCGGGTGAGTTCTACTCACGGATAGGGTTAAATTGATATTCTGAAATGGTTTTGTTTTCAGTACTATGGTATATGTTCGATCTTTGAAAACTCTGAAACCGAGAAACGTTTTATCGAGTCAAAAACCGTTTTCGTCGGAAAACGCTATTTTACGTTTTATACGAAAATACATATATCTATACCCTGGTTATGTGCAGGAATATGGTCTGAATATTATCGATAAAATTCTGTTTTCATGTCTCAGGGCTCATGGGAAGTCTCGGTATAAAGTGGGATCGAATCGGGAGAAAACTGTTTTCGAAACAGCTGAATTTTTAACCTTCTGGTGTTCAACGCGTCGCGACCCGTGTCTGTCGCGACGTGACCATCTCAAAAAATTTCAAAGATTTCGGTTCTGTGTGATTTCCCGTCGCGACGGACCCTGTCCGCGTCGCTACGCAGTGTAAATTTTCAGCAAACCTAATTGGAATTGTTTTCGCTATAACTTTTGATCCGGTGGTCCGATCGAAGTGTTTTCAGTTGCGTTTTGAAGCTTATTAAAAACCCAATTTAAAGGTGTGATTTGAATTTTGAAATGATCTGTTTTGAAAGAGTTTAACTCGTGATTTTGATAAGTCTTGTGAAGACAAATGGTTTTGAAAACCGAAACTTAGTACACGTGTGGGTACGCCTATTAAATGGATGGACTAAATATACATTCATATATGTTAAATTGAATAATGATTATAACGCCGGATGTCTAACTATTGAATTCATCTAAACGGGTTATAGATCGATAAAGATATATATTATCTAAATGGCTTATGTGATTGATCCTTTGGTGATCAAAAAGATATAGATTATCTAACTCTCGAGAATTGATATGTATTGTCATATGTATCGCGTTGGGTGACGACCCGACAAGTAGCATACTAGGAAGGGAAGTCATGATCCCTCACCCTAGGCCCTGAAACGTTTTGGCGTGGTCAGACATGGGTTAACGGGATTGTTGGTTTCTATGCACGGCCGATTTATGCTAAGTTAGTTTCACGATTCTTCGAGATTGTGGTTTGTATGCACGGTCGGGCTTCGTTCGATAAGCAAGCGATTATAGATTAATCAATGAAGCTTAACAATATATAATAGTACTTCATTACCGAGATTGTTGGTTTGTATGCACGGTCGGTAATTGGGCTAGTTATATATATTGACGCAAATAGTGATAGCCATACTATCTGGCAACGGTTTTAAAATAAACCGAGTGATTGTGAGGGGGCACGGTAGAACTCACTGAGACAAGTTGTCTCACCCAATCATTGTTGTTGTTTTTACAGAGAACGGGATATAAGGATAGCAGGCGGCTCAGATAGTTGTCAGGCTCGAGGAGAAGTTGGAAATGTGACATTCCATCCATGTTTTAGATTGCTTTGATGTAGTCTCTGTATTCTGTCTTATGACTCGAAATTGTATTATGTTATTTCATAGTTTCCGCTGTTTCTTGTAAGGATTTATATCTGAACAGGAATTTTTATACTCTAATGTAAACCAAATTGTATATTTAGGTGTTTCTTTGTTAAAGAAATACCGGGGTGTTACATTTGGTATCAGAGCGGTTCGGCCTTGTCGGACGTAATGATGACCTTCGGGTCGATTATTAGGTCGAGTCAGCTAGGGACTTAGACAATTACGTGTCAGATTTTTTTAGTATATTATGTGACGTATTGAGTCAGGATCCACTCAATGTTTCATGTAAGTTACTGAAAACTATGACAGATAGTTGCCTCAGCCCCGAAAATGTCTGAAACCCTACACAATAGGATTCTTAGCCTTCTCGTTTCATCAGAGCGCGTAGCAGCAGCAGAGGGCTACATATGACATCTGGAAACAACGATGGGCATCCGCGATGGTTCGAGGAAACTGTGGGCGGCTGTTCAGTAAATAAATCGGATGCGGCCAGTGAGTCGTAGTATAAGACATCGTAGGTCTTATCGAGGGTTCAAGTTAAGCAAAGCCATTGGGCAGTAGTAACGTCAGTGTCCTAAAATCTGTCAGATTAGTTAACATCCAAAACCCTGACCATTGATTAATCAGCCTATCAGTTATCTAAATACTGTTTCACAGTAAATCTTACCTTCTGGTATAAGTCAATCCCAGTTTAGGTAGCAGTTAAGGAAGTCCTTATCGGTTAAATCCAAGTATAAATCTTGATTCTTCTTCCTTCGAGTCACAATGTGACAGATGATAAAGCCAACTGAGTAAAGATACTCTATCGCCGGTATTGACTACCAAAGTCATAATGTGCTGATCAGGTTAAGTCCCGATCAGGAATTTCGAATCAAATCCTTCAAAGCATATTAGTATGTGGAATCAATGTAAGTGGCCTTACTTCAATCCTCTGACTGGAAGCATCCCGATCGCGGTTTCTGAGAAATCCTCGTTAGTCTTCCGACTTATTTTGTTCGTAACTTCTGCTCCGGAACTCCGATTTTTATGTTCCGAGAGGCGTTGGAAAGCTAACGAAAATATCTACACCGATGGATGGGTTGTGAGTCATACCTCCAATGGTATTGTGAAGTGTACCTCTGTTTTAAAATCTGAACCGTAAACTCTAAAGCATTCGTGGAATGCGAACCTCTCTGTTATTCGGGAAATTGGAAAGAGGATTTCCAATCAGTCAGTTTAGACTCTGGCACTAGTTCAGAATGATGTTACTGTAAGTTTTGCCAAGAAACCTAATTCCGGAGATTGTCATTAGTAGTGATAGCTGTTCAACCATAAGAAGTGATTCCGAAATCTTAATCTATAAGACCTCAACTGACTGGTTGGGAGAACGAGGAGCTTAAAGTCACCTAAGTAGCGAACATGATGTTTTCATGGGAGTGGAACTCGTTCTGAAGCTTGGGTAATTAATGTGATCGTAATAATTATGTTTGGATAGTTACGGGAAATTCGGAAAGGAGCTGGGCCAAGGAAATTCTGAAGGATATATATATACTCAAACTTTATGAATCAATACGAAGACACTTAAGGTGCGCTCGTGTGATTCCCGAAATAACTTTTGTTTTCAAAAATTCCCTGGTGCCACCGCAATTTCAATTTCGTGACTAATCCGAGAGTAATTGCTACGCTAAAGTTAATCGAGAAACCAAGGATTGCCTAGGATGACTCTAAATCTCATCTTCGAAAGAAAACCTTATGGCATTCTCGTAGGGTTCCTAATATCAAAATTCGCGTCTCATTGGGATCTGAGTGATCAAGATCTATGAAAGATAGGTATCGAAATGCAAAGCCTAGTTAATCTAGAAAGACAACTGTGGTGGGATAAGTCGTTGACTTAGACAATCCTGAAGGAACCATATCCTGTATAAGGGCACTGAACTGTAGGTTTGAGTTCTGAAGACAGAGTCATAATGGTCGAAAGACACACCCTTATCATTGGTTTGGGTTAGCTAAAACATCGGTTGTACCGGTGACTACCTGAAATGCTAGAAATGTTTCTAAGATGACCAAAGATGTGAGTTACTCAAACATTTGCTCGGAAACAATGGAGGCTAGGTAACACGTGAATATAATTGCTGGTAGGAAAAGTGTCAAGCCATGTTAGGGCAATCATCTTCGGCAGTTCTAGTGCTCAAGCTTCCGCTATTATAGTGGAACTCCAATCGTTAATCTTGAGTTCGTTAAAATCAACAGTAAGTTGTTGTGGCTTGAATCCGTCGGATGGGTCAAAGCTAGTTCTCCATTCTATTAACCTATGGTTAGACGTCGATAAATCAAGTATGTGCTGAATTCAGAATTGTCCGATCGTGGTCCAGTACACGATGCCTTTCTACAACAATCCGACAATTGAGTACGTATAGTGTTTTTCCCTTTCACCCACTATACCCGTATGATGGGAGAAGGTCGAAGGATGAACAGTATGTCAATCTGAGACTAAATGATTGGACAGTGAATGTACGACACATGAGTCCTTGATAGTTCATCCTATAACCATTGTGTAGTCTCTTGAGACAATTGAGTCGTGTCTATTTTTGTCACGAAATACAAGCCTTTGTTCTAACCTCAAAATTTTATCTTGGACTGATTCGAGAAAGGAATTGAAGGGAAATGAATTGAATCGAATAAAATAGCGGCTTGGGGAAAATTTTAAAACAAATATCCGCTTTCCCTTTCGGCTCAATGTCCTTCCCGATCCCTTCCTCGAACGAACCCAATTGTTTTGTCTTAACAGAGCCGAACTCAAGCACGATAATAGAAGTTTGTGAGATCTTGATCGCACAAATGGCTGGTTCCAACAAAGTAACACTTCTACTCTCACTTTCAAACTCGTAACTTTTAAATATCAAAGAATGAGATTCCGCTTTGTTGGAGCGCCGTGCATTGAGTAAGGTCATCTATAAGTTGGGGTGAATTAACTTTTTGGGATAGTCGTATTTTCAAACTATCGTCATTAGAAACCCCATTGAAAAGAATTTTCATTCAAATGGAACTATTGTACCTTCAAGTTTTGGAACTGATTTAATGAAAGAATATTTTACTATTAATTTAGAGTTTTTCCTGGATTCGGTTGCAAGGAAAATCGTTTCTAGATTCCTAGCTTGGACTGAAAGTCAACCTATTTTATAAAACAACTTTGTTTGCTTCAGTCGAGATTTTTAGTAAAATGAGTCAAGCGCTTACGTGAGCGTAACTCGGGAAGAGAAGAAAATTTTTCTTCTGGATACCGTATGGTTTGATTCCAAAGAAATTTTCTTAAAGTCATCGTTTCGTCCCAATTCAAGCTACGGCTAGGCCGAAACCTTCCGAGTTCCTGACTTCGATAGTGTAGAATGTGTGGATACCATAACTATGAGTTCGTGTCCTCAACAGATTGTAGGCATTCCATTGTCCATAACAATTAGTGTCAGCTTTCAAGAGGTCGGAATAGTTAATTTCTGAAGAAAGTCCGTATCTTCATGATGTCTTTCACGTGTCTCAGTTGAGAAAATGTATTCTCGATCCACTTCAGCCGTTGAGCGTTGAAACGATCGATCTTCGACCGGATTTATCATTCCAACGTTATCCTAGTCATATCCTAGGGCGTGGCGTGAAGACATTGAGGTCAAGGAGTATTCCGATTGTCGAGGTAGTCTGGGAATTCTTCTCTGCCGAAGAGGCTACTCGGGAATTGGAAGAGGACATGATGAACCGATATCAATATCTTTTTGCTTAAGGTTCGTCTTGTCAAAGTTGGGGTGATTGTAACATCCCTAATTTTTAAAGACTCGTACTATGATGCCTAAGACCGAGTAATTATTTGTGGGAATAATTGGTCGTGTCTCGGGGATTAATAGTCGATGAAAAGTCCAAAGAAATCCTACTCTACATTTAATTGTGGCTTAGTCATGATTTAAATGAACAATTCAGCTGAAGGGTAAAATCGTCATTTCGCCTCACATCGAAGACGTATCAATTGAGTGAGCAGTTAGTCTCGATTCGAATGAGGATTAGTCGAGAAACCTATGCCGAGCGGAAAGCCATAAGATTATTGGGGTTTTAGCCTCAAAACCAAGACTTAATGGGCCAAGGGCAATTTGGTCTTTTCCACCCAATTAAAACCCTCGCTGAAACATAACAACTCTCATCCTCATTCCCATTTTCAGTCTAAAGTTCAGAAAAATAGATTAGAGAAAGAAAGAAAAGTTGAGTAAATGGAGAGGAAGAGGAGGAGAAGTCGAGAGAGTGGAGAAGGAGGAAATGGATCAACACCCAAGCTTCATGCATGTAAATAATTTTTGTACCATTATCCTCCATTTCCAAGCCCTTTCCATTGATACCCCTTCTGATAGCTCAGTCACCTTCCTCACCCTTCTACCATTTTCGAATTCCAAAGCTTCATCTTGACCAACAATGGAGTTTTATGCTTTCTTCGAAATTGCATGTTCAAATCGAAGCTTGAGGGAGTCAAAAGTGAAGATGCATGGCTGATTTTAATGCATTAGGGTGAAGTCCAGTAGCTTGGTTCTGTATTGGAATGTTTAGGTTAGCTATTGGAGCTTGAATTCGTAATGGCAAGTGATTGAAGATGATGATCAAGGCTAATTAGAAATTCTGGGTAAAACTCGTTTTACCTACCTTCGATGATCGCATCGTATCTCTCTGTGCACAGCTCCGATGGTCGTGATTTTTTGTTTCTATGGAATCTAGACAAAACGTTCTTCAAAATGTGCACAAGAACCATCGGGTTCCATTTAGAAATGAAGAAGATATTGTATCCACAAGTTCCAGTTGTGAATCAGTCACTATCCTGGACCAGTCACCTTGTCTTGGTGATATCTCCCAAACCACTGGATGCATGCGTGTGAATCCTTGACCATCTGAAAGTAGACGAGATTACCTTCACAACGAGCACCGGTTTGGATAGTTTTGATCACGGACTGACCAAGTTATGCCTGTTGCAAAACGGAATCCTGATGCTGGGAAATGGAAGCGAAGCTGGAAATGTTGATTCGTCGGATTTGGGATTCAAGTTGTCAAGTCGCGCGAGACGTAGATTCGATGCACCGGAAATGAAGTCAGAAGTGAGAAGGGTATTGGTTGCTGAATTCAGATACGGAGGCATTCGGAGCTGCTCGTGATTACGGGGATTGTTCGAGTGGTTACGGTCCCATCGTTCGTGCTCCAACGTGAATTCTCGCGAGATCGTCTAACCGGGTGAGTTCTACTCACGGATAGGGTTAAATTGATATTCTGAAATGGTTTTGTTTTCAGTACTATGGTATATGTTCGATCTTTGAAAACTCTGAAACCGAGAAACGTTTTATCGAGTCAAAAACCGTTTTCGTCGGAAAACGCTATTTTACGTTTTATACGAAAATACATATATCTATACCCTGGTTATGTGCTGGAATATGGTCTGAATATTATCGATAAAATTCTGTTTTCAAGTCTCGGGGCTCATGGGAAGTCACGGTATAAAGTGGGATCGAATCGGGAGAAAACTGTTTTAGAAACAGCTGAATTTTTAACCTTTTGGTGTTCATCGCGTCGCGAATTGTGTCTATCGCGACGCGACCATGTCAAAAATTTTCAAAGATTTCGGTTCTGTGTGATTTCCCGTCGCGACGGACCCTGTCCGCGTCGCAACGCTGTGTAAATTTTCAGCAAACATAATTGGAATTGTTTTCGCTATTAAAGGTGTGATTTGAATTTTGAAATGCTCTGTTTTGAAAGAGTTTAACTCAAGATTTTGAGAAGTCTTGTGAAGACAAATGGTTTTGAAAACCGAAACTTAGTACACGTGTGGGTACGCCTATTAAATGGATGGACTGAATATACATTCATATATGTTAAATTGAATAATGATTATAACGCCGGATGTCTAACTATTGAATTCATCTAAACGGGTTATAGATCGATAAAGATATATATTATCTAAATGGCTGATGTGATTGATCCTTTGGTGATCAAAACGATATAGATTATCTAACTCTCGAGAATTGATATGTATTGTCATATGTATCGCGTTGGGTGACGACCCGACAAGTAGCATACTAGGGAGGGAAGTCATGATCCCTCACCCTAGGCCCTGAAACGTTTTGGCATGGTCAGACGTGGGTTAACGGGATTGTTGGTTTCTATGCACGGCCGATTTATGCTAAGTTAGTTTCACGATTCTTCGTGATTGTGGTTTGTATGCACGGTCGGGCTTCGTTCGATAAGCAAGCGATTATAGATTAATCAATGAAGCTTAACAATATATAATAGTACTTCATTACCGAGATTGTTGGTTTGTATGCACGGTCGGCAATTGGGCTAGTTATATATATTGACGCAAATAGTGATAACCATACTATCTGGCAACGGTTTTAAAATAAACCGAGTGATTGTGAGGGGGCACGGTAGAACTCACTGAGACAAGTTGTCTCACCCAATCATTGTTGTTGTTTTTACAGAGAACAGGATATAAGGATAGCAGGCGGCTCGGATAGTTGTCAGGCTCGAGGAGAAGTTGGAGATGTGACATTCCATCCATGTTTTAGATTGCTTTGATGTAGTCTCTGTATTCGGTCTTATGACTCGAAATTGTATTATGTTATTTCATAGTTTCCGCTGTTTCTTGTAAGGATTAATATCTAAACAGAAATTTTTATACTCTGATGTAAACCAAATTGAATCTTTGTTAAAGAATTACCGGGGTGTTACATAGGGCTCAGGTAAATGGGTCAAAATTTTTTAAAGTCACACATAACTAAAAAGAAATAAAAATAAATATTTAATATATTTAATTAAATAAATATTCACAACTTATAATTGTTTTCTATGCACACAAAAGGCAGATGAATTGACGTGAGTAATTGTGTGAGTGTAGACTGAGTACAAAATTAGAGACTTGGTTGCATATTATTTTTCAGGGTGTGAAAAATATATTTTTTCCTATAAGGGGTAAGTCAAACTTTGGTTTTTGAGGATATGCACTTGACCACCCTCACTTGAGATTGTATGCCTCTAGTTGTCACCATTTTTTTATAGAATCCCGCTCAACTAAGGATATTGTAAATGATAGTGTCAATTAGGTCTAAATAAATAATTTATATTTTAATTTAGATGTTGAAGTCTAATTAGCTAGACTTTTATTTAGTGTTATTTTAGTTGGGGCAATGGCCATTGGGCCTTTTATTATCCATTATCCACTACTTTTTTTATAAGCTAATAAATTATATTAAAGTGGGTGCAAACGGGCACCCCAATCGTTACATATACAAGGGGCTTCATTAAAAACTCCCTAGGCCAAAACCCCCTGGGAAAAACACTCAAGGAGGAAAAAGAGTACATCGGGAAGAAAGAGGCAATAACCCAATTACAACGACTTCATACAAATCAAAGGTTTACCCCACCAGTCATGGACCTTAAAAGTATAATTGTGCCCTTCTATACATATGAATCAGGTCCATGTTATAGATTTAACATGATTCACAACTATCTGCGAATTAAAAACATGGCCTCTAAAAAGAATTTGGTTACGATGAATCCAAATACACCAAGGGACTGCCATCCATATCATATATTTCAATCTGCACTCCTTTTTTGATTCCAATTGCAAGCCATGAGCCCGAAAATGCTCGACACCTACCAGAGCATCTGTAGTCGCCATTCCCGACCAATTCTGGATAGCAATCCAAACTAACTTGGAGCACCTGCACAAAAAAATAAATGGGAAATCGACTCTTCCTGCTCAAAACAAAAAGGACAGCACGCGTCATGAGGATCATTAATAATGCCCTTAAAAATAAGAGAATCCCGAGTTGGAAGCTTCCCCAAGAATAATCTCCAACTGAAAACTCCCGCCTTAGTAGGAATAGAAAGCTGCCACATATCATTAAACGCGTTCTGAATATCACTATCTAACCTATCCTGCTGCAACCTATTCAACAAGAGCACATAACATGATATAACGGAAAAATGCTCCAAAATGCTACCATATTTAAACGTTGCTACTTCAAAAAGACTCGGAAAAAGATCCTTAAAAGTATCACTACTTTCCCACTTATGATTCCAAAAAGAAATAGGCCTAAGCGCAGACTCAAATGCACCATTCCACAAATGATTTCCTTCTTCCAACAATAGTATGTCCCTCCACCATAAGGAATCCTTAGTACCCCCTCTAGGCAAAATAACACCTGTAAAAATATTCCTCAAATCCCCATATCTGTGAGAAAGCAGCTGCCACCAACTAGCCCTACTGTCGTTAATACATCTCCACTTCCACTTGCTCAAGAGAGCCAAATTGAAAGCTTCAAGATTCTTTACCCCCAAACCACTGTCCTTCTTGGGCCTGCAAACCTTTTCCCAAGACACCCAATACACTGGACGACCCTCTCTATTACCTCCCCACAGGAAGTCCCTCTGAATCTTAACAAGCTCTTGAATAACAAGTTTGGGGGCCTTGAAAAAAGAGAACATATACAACAGAATATTGTTGAGGACAGAGTTAATGAGAGTCACTCTACCCCCAATAGATAAGAAGCTCCCACTCCAAGAAGAAAGTCTCTTTCTCACCTTAACAATAATCGAAACCCAAGTATTTCTTCTTCTAGGATTAGCTCCCACTGGAATACCCATAAACTTGAATGGAATATTAGCGGTGCTGCATGACAAGAAAGTTGCAACCGCCTCCAGAAAATCATCCCGAAGGTTAATTTCATAAAGACAACTCTTATGGAAATTCACCTTCAACCCTGAGAGCAATTCAAAAATTCTGAAAATAGACTTTATACACCATAAATTTTCCCAGGTGCCATTACCAACCAAAATAGTGTCATCCGCGAAGTGAAGCATCGAATACCTCAGACTATTATTAACCTGAAACTCAAAAACAACCCACACTCAAAAACAATGAGAAAAAGAAAAGAAGATAAGGGATCCCCTTGCTTTAGACGCTTATGCATCTTAAAATCCTCGGTTGGCCTCCCGTTGACAAGAACAGACATCGAAAAATTGTAAAGACAATATTTAAAACTCATGTTTATAAAACTCATCTTGAATGAAGAAGGTTTTCCCCGGGTGTAAAACCTCGCCGACCTTAGCTGCACTAAGTTCCGAAATCACATCAACCGGAGAGGTAAAGTGAAGACCCACCTCATAGACAACTAAAATCGTGTCCTTAGCGCCCGTCCCAACCGATAAAGGTTTATCAGAGGCACCCCCTTGATTCTTGGCGATCCACACCTTCCTAGGCTCCCGCACACCATTGTCATTGGTTTGATTCTTATGATGTATCCCAACACCTTCCCTCTCAAACCTGGGTTAATTGACAAACTACTTCATGTTTTCAAGAAAGATGTTATCAAGCTTAACAGCTAAGCGATTCGACTCTTTGACCGCTTGGAACCGGACGAACCCAAATGTCCTACCAAACTTATCCCTTCTCGCAGGAATAATAACCTCCCGAGCCTCCCCAAAAGTTTTGAAAACATTTAGGACGTCTTTGGCCCGATAATGCTCAGGGAAATTAGAAATGAAAAAAGACGTCAAACCCCCACCGTTCCCTACTTTGGATGTGGTGGCCAGGCCCGCCTGCATACTCCTCAGGTAACCTCTACCTTCACCACCTCTCCTACGACTAGAGACCACTTGCCATCCATCCGCACCTTCAGACTTTCCTTCCCTACTACACAATCTCCATTCAACCCCTTCCCTCGTATTCGACACTCTCCTTCGGAGACCAAAATCCCTCCATCTACGATACACCTCCGGACGTCCTCGCCTGAAACCATAGTCACCGAAACGCCCTGTAACACCCCGATAATTTCTAACTGGTAGAAATTACCGAAGCGCACGACTGGCATACATCAGAGTGACTTTCCTTTTTTAAAATATTGAACACATTCTAAAATTTCGATGAAAATCATCAAACGTGCAAGCATAACAGAACATGAAATACATTGAGTCGGTTCTCACATAACTCGAACTAGTGTTCAATACAAAATCAGAAAGTCTGCGGAAGCGATTTACAACTTAATACAAGTGCAAGTCGTACAATCGAATATATATGATAAAGAGAGAAACCAAAATACATAAACATAACAAAATAGACGACAGCGTCTCCACGAAGCGGTTCCACGACCATTGCTCCTGCACACCCAACTTCTACCTGTATCACTGAAAAACAACAACATGGATTGGGTGAGACAACTTGTCTCAGTGAGTTCTATCGCGACCTCTTACTAACTCTCGCGGTTCAGTTATGCTTGATTCGTTATTCTTGATTCATGAGTTCGTAGTCTTTAATTCGACTACGTGGAACATACAACGTGTACTTGTGGCCCTTCTAAGCGACACACAAGGCACACACAATGACAATGATTCTTAGCATATCACCGGTGACTTTATTTGAAAGCACCGGCAAACCCGATCCCCGGCTATTTCTACTACCAAGGGACAAACAATGACGGGGCCTAAGGTCATAAGGAATCATGACTTCCTCGCCCTTAGTACACTAATTTGAAAACTAGGGTCGTCAGCCTAACATGATGTATAATATAAATACATGAACAATGAGCAGTGAACAGTGAACTTGTACTTAACTTAGTCTTGTACTAACATGATCTTATTATTAGGTGATCTAATTACTAACTTATTCTTATAATTAAGTGATCTCACATGGCTTACTAAGGTTCTTAACTTAGCTTACACTAATTATCCAGCTAGTCCAAACATAATACATCAATCACACTTAGCATAATCATAACATAATAATCGGTCTCATAACATGAACTTAGCTTAGGCATAACAATCTCATAACATCAACTAACATCATTCACAATCCCAATTACACCCGAACAGAGAATAATACAATTTTGATTACGTATCCAGTTAGGCCTTTTTATTAACTTTCCAACGCATCTGAGAACACTGAAATCGGACCACCGGATCAAAAGTTATTGTGAAAACAAGTTCAGGGACTTTTTAGTAAAAACTGCAAACCGTCGCGACGCGAACACCTACCGTCGCGAAAGATGACAGAAAGTTTTGCGTTGCAAAAATTAAGGGAGGTCGCGACGCGATGGCCACGGGTCGCGACGCGAAATTACACAGAATATTACCCTAATTTGTGATGCTCATATCTTGAGCTACACAATTCCAAATTCAACCAAATCAGGACCAAATTGACGAGCATTCAGTCTAGTTTCTAAAAAGGTAAGTTATATAATTTTTGAACCGGTAAAACAGTCCCAGTTATCATAAAACCGAACCTATCCAAAATGGCTCTACATAGTGAATTTAGCAGCACATTATAAACATTCAAACAGCAAACAATCCAACCATCCATTCCAGCAGTCAATACACATTGATTAACATACCAATCATGCAATTCAAATCATAGTTTCAGCCAAACAAATCGAACGGTTCTATGACTTAAAAACGACATTTTCGCAAAGCGGTTTCACACCAGATTTTCGTAAAACGTAAATCAAACTCAGAACATGACATATATGACCACAATATCCTAGTGAGTTTAGAACTCACATTTTCGTGACGACAACCACACAACGCCGAGACTTCCCGAAACGAACGAACGGAGGATCACGACTTTGTTCACTAAACCGCTCCTAGACAGCCCAAAACTGAAAACCCAGCCTTCCGATGGCTTGTATTTCAAATCCAGCCACTGTGATGATTTCTAAGTTGCTTCAATCCTTAATATAGGTGTTGAACTTGGCTCTAGAGCTTTCCAATAAAACATGCAAGGGTTCAGATTTTCTGTTTTGGTTAAAGTGAGCTTGGTTGCCTTCAATGGTGGTTTGATGAAGAGGAAAGGGTTGGGGCTGATATAGGTATGGATGGGAAGAGGAGAGCACTCTGATTCTATTGCACCAAAGATCAAGAACATGCACTCAGAATTTCTCCTTCTCCCTTCTCTTCTTTCCCTCTCACGAGCTCCCCCTCTCTTTTCTCTCCAACTCTCTCTTTCTCTGGTTTTGAAAATGAAAGGGCAAGTGTTTCCTCTTTTGTTTCAGCTGGAAGGGAATACTTATATAGGCTAAGTAAAAGACCACTATACCCCTCACTTAAACAATTCATTCCCAATGACTCCCTCAGCTCTAATTAACCCAAATGTGAAGCAATTAATCCAAGTAAGCACACAATTTCCACAATTATTTAATCAAGTAAGTCATTTTAAATTTATTCTATCTTCAATCATGACAATAATTCACTAAATATAATTTCAAGCAATAAAATAAAAATCACGAAAAATAGGGGATATTACAATCACCCCAACTTTTAAAAATTTTGTCCTCAAAATTGGACGAACATACCTTTCGCCTAACCATCCACGATCTTGCCTTTCTCTTTTTGAGCTTCCATCACCAATACTCTTGAAGCAGCCGTCGCCTCTCTATTCCTCCTTTTTGCCGGACAATCCCTGGTGTAGTGTCCTTCCTTCTTTCAATAGAAACAATGATCTGAGCCCATGCGACATTCTCCCCTATGAGGCTTTCCACACTTAGAACAATTTCCAGGCTTTGAGAACTCGGACGTCTGCACTTGCTTATCCTTACCGAAGTTACCCCTTGACTCATCGTCCCGGTTTGCCCATTCAACTACTCTCTTCTTATTCTTGTGATACTCCTTCCTTTCCTCATACATCTTCTTGAGATCTCCCTCTGCAGAATGAGACTGTTGCACCAAAGCTGGATAACTGGTCATAGTATAGGAACTAAGACCTTGGTTCACATCACCACGGAGACCTTGCTTGAACATAATCATCTTCCACCTTCCACCTATCATTCAGAGCATGAGTTCCCAACTCATAGAATTGAGATAGCCTTTCAAACTTCGCAGCATACTCTCCAACAGACATATCTCCATGTTTCAGACTGACAAACTCCATCTGTTTAGCTAGTCTTTTAGCATCCGGAAAATAATGACCCAGAAACAATTCCTTGAAGTTTACCCAGTTGAGCTCCGTCCCTTGAGTTTGCATCATCCTGCGAGCATTCGTCCACCAAGTATGGGCGTCTTCATCCAAAGCATCTGCAGCACAAATTACCTTCTCCTCCTCATTGCATTGTAGAGTCACAAAAATCCGCTCCATAGCATCTATCCAAAAATGAGCCTTCATTGCATCGGATCCTCCTTTGAAAGTTGGAGGCTTCATCTTCAGAAACTTGAAGTAAGCTCGATTGGGATCCTCCTGCGGCACATGAGCTTGCCCATTCTGTTGCACGTGTTGCATCTGCTGCTGCTGCATGAGCATCATGTCGTTCATCATTTTCTGCTGAGCCTCGATGACATTCTGCATCCATTCGGTATTTGGTTCAACGGGGACGCTTCTCCTACTTCCACCAGCCATGATTCTGCCAAATATGCACAAAGTGTTTAGTTGATCAGGCAAAACGTCTAACAGCATACTAAGAGGAATCACACTTAGAGGACTTAAGAGACTCATGATTCTAAGTCCGACAAGGTCGAACTGCTCTGATACCAATTGTAACACCCCGATAATTTCTAACTGGTAGAAATTACCGAAGCGCACGACTGGCATACATCAGAGTGACTTTCCTTTTTTAAAATATTGAACACATTCTAAAATTTCGATGAAAATCATCAAACGTGCAAGCATAACAGAACATGAAATACATTGAGTCGGTTCTCACATAACTCGAACTAGTGTTCAATACAAATCAGAAAGTCTGCAGAAGCGATTTACAACTTAATACAAGTGCAAGTCGTACAATCGAATATCTATGATAAAGAGAGAAACCAAAATACATAAACATAACAAAATAGACGACAGCGTCTCCACGAAGCGGTTCCACGACCATTGCTCCTGCACACCCAACTTCTACCTGTATCACTGAAAAACAACAACATGGATTGGGTGAGACAACTTGTCTCAGTGAGTTCTATCGCGACCTCTTACTAACTTTCGCGGTTCAGTTATGCTTGATTCGTTATTCTTGATTCATGAGTTCGTAGTCTTTAATTCGACTACGTGGAACATACAACGTGTACTCGTGGCCCTTCTAAGTGACACACAAGGCACACACAATGACAATGATTCTTAGCATATCACCGGTGACTTTATTTGAAAGCACCGGCAAACCCAATCCCCGGCTATTTCTACTACCAAGGGACAAACAATGACGGGGCCTAAGGTCATAAGGAATCATGACTTCCTCGCCCTTAGTACACTAATTTGAAAACTAGGGTCGTCACCCTAACATGATGTATAATATAAATACATGAACAATGAGATAATTAAGTGATCTCACATGGCTTACTAAGGTTCTTAACTTATCTTACACTAATTATCCAGCTAGTCCAAACATAATACATCAATCACACTTAGCATAATCATAACATAATAATCGGTCTCATAACATGAACTTAGCTTAGGCATAACAATCTCATAACATCAACTAACATCATTCACAATCCCAATTACACCCAAACAGAGAATAGTACAATTTTGATTACATATCCACTTAGGCCTTTTTATTATCTTTCCAACGCATCTGAGAACACTGAAATCGGACCACCGGATCAAAAGTTATTGTGAAAACAAGTTCAGGGACTTTTTAGTAAAAACTGCAAACCGTCGCGACGCGAACACCTACCGTCGCAACGCGAAAGATGACAGAAAGTTTTGCGTTGCAAAAATTAAGGGAGGTCGCGACGCGATGGCCACGGGTCGCGACGCGAAATTACACAGAATTTTACCCTAACTTGTGATGCTCATATCTTGAGCTACACAATTCCAAATTCAACCAAATCAGGACCAAATTGACGAGCATTCAGTCTAGTTTCTAAAAAGGTAAGTTATATAATTTTTGAACCGGTAAAACATTCCCAGTTATCATAAAACCGAACCTATCCAGAATGGCTCTACATAATGAATTTAGCAGCACATTATAAACATTCAAACAGCAACCAATCCAACCATCCATTCCAGCAGTCAATACACATTGATTAACATACCAATCATGCAATTCAAATCATAGTTTCAGCCAAACAAATCGAACGGTTCTATGACTTAAAAACGACATTTTCGCAAAGCGGTTTCACACCAGATTTTCGTAAAACGTAAATCAAACTCAGAACATGACATATATGACCACAATATCCTAGTGAGTTTAGAACTCACATTTTCGTGACGACAACCACACAACGCCGAGACTTCCCGAAACGAACGAACGGAGGATCACGACTTTGTTCACTAAACCGCTCCTAGACAGCCCAAAACTGAAAACCAATCCTTCCAATGGCATGTATTTCGAATCCAGCCACTGTGATGATTTCTAAGTTGCTTCAATCCTTAATATAGGTGCTGAACTTGGCTCTAGAGCTTTCCAATAAAACATGCAAGGGTTCAGATTTTGTTTTGGTTAAAGTGAGCTTGGTTGCCTTCAATGGTGGTTTGATGAAGAGGAAAGGGTTGGGGCTGATATAGGTATGGATGGGAAGAGGAGAGCACTCTGATTCTATTGCACCAAAGATCAAGAACATGCACTCAGAATTTCTCCTTCTCCCTTCTCTTCTTTCCCTCTCACGAGCTCCCCCTCTCTTTTCTCTCCAACTCTCTCTTTCTCTGGTTTTGAAAATGAAAGGGCAAGTGTTTCCTCTTTTGTTTCAGCTGGAAGGGAATACTTATATAGGCTAAGTAAAAGACCACTATACCCCTCACTTAAACAATTCATTCCCAATGACTCCCTCAGCTCTAATTAACCCAAATGTGAAGCAATTAATCCAAGTAAGCAATTAATAGCGTCAGATTAGCGTCGGCTAAGCCCACGCTAAGCAAAAAATGATATTTGACGCAAGGAGATACAGATTAGCATCGGCTAGGCCCACGCTACGTGATAAGATATGCGACGCTAAAAAGTGATAAGATTAGCGTCGGACGGCCCACGCTAGTTTTATGTTAATTTACCAAAATACCCTAACTCTCCCACTCTTCTTCTGTTCATTCCCTCGCTCACTCTTCTTCTGTTCATTCTCTCCATCACTCTCTCAGTCTCGCGCCTCTCTTCACCGAAACCCTAAGCACCTTCACCTTTTTCTCCTCCACTACACAGAGGCGACGGCGCCATCCGGAGTAGACGAAGAACACCTCGACGACAACGCTACTTTCTCCACCATCGCTCCTTCTCTCTTCGTTCTCATCTCAAATCGAAGAAACAAAAAACCCCAAATCCACCATCTTCCTCTGTTCTTTATATTTAGCAGTGAAAAAAAATTCGTCCAAGGTATTGCTTACGTATTCTTCCTCTGTTCTTCTGATTTTGATTCTATATAGTTGTTATGATGTTATTTTAGGATTTGTAGTTTTGTTCTTTGTTTGTATCTGATTTCAACATAGACGTGTGTTCTTCGTTTTTGGTGTTCTCTGTTCTTAATATGTGTTTGTCTACTTAGGTTAAAGATTATAGCAGTCATGGTGCCATTACCTGCTGGGGTTTGTTTCTTGATCTTGCAAAAAAAATATTATAGCATTGTTTCTTACGAATTAATTAGAATGTTGCCTTATGTTTTATTCAGAACAGAATGGATAATAGGTTTTGAAAAATATGTTGCACCTCATTAGTTAAAGCGGCTAGGAACACTGTAGAAGCATATGTACACAGATATCTACATATTTCTCCAATATTCTCACTATCCTGACCTGCCTCCAGAATTTCTTTACTCTCTGTAAGTGTAAGCCATCCCTTTTTAACACCGTTGCTTGGTAAAGCTGTCAATATTAAGATGTTCTATATATAAATAAACTATTTGAAGCTTCAAGTGCTGGTTTTTATCCCCTAATTTTGTATAGGTTGGTCTATCGTGATTTATATCCCATCAATGCCATTGGTAATGTCTAGGCTTGTCCCACCATGATACTAGTATAAGAATCTTGTTTATACCTTTTGTAACAGTGTTATACTGAACTGTATAAATTTAATTGTTTTTGCTTAGGTGTGTATTGGACTGATAGTATTTCACAGGTTTCATTCTCTCTTGGTCTCTCAGTATAACGAGTATAATCCTTATTATAATGATAGCCTCTTTTACTTTATAATTTATAATAGGAAAAATGCAAAAAACTTATTATACCTTTATGATTATAGCCTCCGTACTTCTCATAGAACTGAGAGGCCATTGCTACTTAGGTAGAATTAATTTTTTTTACACAAATATCCCCTAATATTTCTTATCATATACCTTTAAAACATCACTACAGTCCCACGAATGACCTAGGCATTTTTCAGCGGTAACTAGTCTCCATATTATATTCTCATGTTTATCTTTAATCGAGTCCATTTGAAGTTTAAATTTATCTGATTTGTAGTTTTCTTTGTTTAATGATTTTGGGATTTTACTGATTTTGGAGATTTGATTGATTTTAGCGATTTTAAGTGAAGTTGCGGCTGAACATTCATAGTGTTGTTTCCTGCTCAATATGAAACCATGAATTATTAGTTTGAAACTCATTTTATTTTGAGATTTTTGACATAGGATTTCCTGCTTCTTTCTCTTATCAGGTTTTTCTATTTGAATATACTTCCAGGTGAACAAAATTGGAGATTGTTGTTGACTCCACCAGCAAATTTGCCAGCTTCTTCAAGGTCATTTTTTGTGAACGGTAACGTCTCTTTCTTTTCTTTGTTTTGGTTGCTTCCTACTGTTCAATTTTGTGAATCAATTTTTGGATGAATCGATTTGATCTAAAGTGGTGCTTTTTAATTTTCAATGATCCCTAATTTTACACTCGTGTGTTTTTTTTTGCTGCTTGTTGTATATTGATCCATTGTTTGTGCTGGTGCTGCTTGGCATTACCATGATAATCTTTTTACTGGTTACCATCTTAATTTAAAGATTTTTGAGGTTTCTAAGGATTATAGAAAGCTTGTTACTGAGTTTAAGAATTTGGGGTTAATTAAAAAGAAAGAACATGTTGCCCTTTATACATTAACATCTGATGCTATTAACACCAAGGGCTTGTCTATCCATAAACAAAATCTGATGATGTTATGTTATCAATTGTTGTTTACTGTGTTGTTAAATGTGATAGTATTTGGACTTATTTGGCCTCTTGTATGTTGTTGGGTTTGATTTGGATGCAAAGTACTTATATTGAAAGTTTATGTGTTGTTAAATGTTATAGTGACAAATTAAGTGTTTGCCTCGTAGAGAATGGATCGTACTTGGATGTACAATAGTGCATATGCTAATAGGCATGGATTGAAAAAAGAGTTTGTTAGTGGTGTTAAAAACTTTGTGAAGAGGGCCTTGAAGCTACCCATTTGTATGTCTGAGGGAGGGATAAGGTGTCCGTGTACAAAATGCAAGTGTATCAAGATATCTACGGCAACTAATGTTAGGCTTCACTTGTATCAGAATGGATTTCAACCAGATTATTGGATTTGGACTGAACACGGAGAAGTGAACCCCAGTGTTGACAACTCACAAGTAGATGTGTTTGAAGAGATTTTTGATCATTCGCCTCACAATGATTGAGCGTGTAATTTACTATAGTACTTTGTATTGCACATTATTAGAGCTTATTATATGTATTTTGTATTGCACTATCATGATTTAGACTAGTTGGTGTACTTTGTAATTAATAATAGTTTGCAAGATATATCTTTTATCCTTTTGTTTATTTTCATTGCCCATTTTCTGTTTCACATGTTTTGTCACTTGTTTGAAAGATATACCTTATTTCTATTTTTGTATTCTATAACGGTAGCATGGATTTTGTATTTTATGTCAACAGATGAATAACAAAGGTGGCCGTGGCAAAGGACAAAAGGTCCATCCTACCAGGGGGTAGACCAAAGATGTTACCACCGCGCAAACTTGAGCAGCAGAATCTCTTGCGTCGCAATTTGATTAACACTAAGTCACTTGACCGATCATCTTCACTTTTATCACAGCCTCCTGTGCTGACCCAGACTGCGACACCTGCTGAGAATGTAGCACCTGCTCAGACACCATCACCCATTCATGCACCTACCCCGGAGGTATTTGTGTTTATGCCAACTCCAGGTATAAACCTTCAAACCATGGGTGCCTCTTCACAACATGCCCCACATGAGGCTTTAGTAGCGGATGATGATGTGCCCGACCAAGAGGATGAAGTTGAAGACCATGACGAAGAGGAAATTGAGGACGAGGACGAGGACGAAGAGGATGAAGCTCAGGTGGGTGAAGGGTCATTTCCTTCTCACTTGCCAGAGAGAGATGCTGATGGGAAGGTCGAGATACAACCTTACGGTAAAGGGTAAGTTACAACATTCTACAACTTGTTTTAAAATATTCCTTTCAACAACTTTTTATTACTCTGCGGATGTGTTGATTTTGATGCTTCATACATCTTCCTTTTTATTACTTTTCAGGCTCATTCCTAGCAAGGAAGTTGCAGATGCAATTAGGGTTGCCATTCAAACACAATTTCGAAAGCCAATCTGTGGTTGGAGTGCAACAACCCAAAGAAAGAAAGATGTTCAGCCTAAATGGATGGGGGATAAAGCTTGGATTGATCTTAAAGAATACTGGGCTAACTAAAAATTCAAGGACATCTCCAACCAAAATAAGATTAATAGAGCATCAACAAGAGGTGGAGCGGTCCACACTTCAGGCCGCAAGGCTCACATTGATTTAGCACTTGAGCTAGTAAGTATTAAACTCAACAATTCTAATTTCTCACTGTTTTGATTAAAAAATACACATCCATATAAGTAGTGATTACATGAGAAGATAAAGAATAAAGAATCTCAGATGAGGTAGGGGAAAAATGATGTATGGTTGCAATGAAAATCTTGTAGGTAGGTAGGAGCTTTCTTTAATCTAGTTGATTTCCTAGACTGGTTATCAGCTTTCCATAGTAGGATGTTGATTAACGGGAATATCCAGGAATAGAGGCTCAGAGTCAGAGGTGTGAGAATGAGAATCTGTGTGAATGGTTGGAGGGACAGAATCATGGTAATGGAAAATATGTTTATGAAAAACATGTCTAGTAGGCAGCAGTTAAGAAGGTAGCAGAATCACCAACATACATTGTTTGTCATTGCCTCTTCCTCTACCTCAGCCACCTTGACTGTTAGGTTGATTTCTTCCTTGTGATGTGGAGAAACTCTTTGATTGAGTCCAATTGCTGCTGCTACAGGAAGCAGTTAAGAAGGTAGCAGAATCACCATTGCTGCTGCTACAATATTGGGATCAACTCAATATTCTCTTTTTGATCTAACTGATTTTATGTTGTGTATACATTTTTGGAATCTGATTACAGTTGCGTCAACTTATATATTGAGGAGAACTTCTAACTAACAGCATTAGGCAGTTTCAGAGAACTTCAGGGAACTGACTTGAGCTTTTTCTCAGTCAGTTAGTCACGGTAGAGGGAATATTGTAGGGGAAGGTGCACAGTAGTGCACCGTAATAATACAAGGGTCTCTAATAGGGATCAACAAAATGTATTATCATGTTCATACCGCCTGCTATCAATATGCCCAATGTACAACTACACTGCTTTTATGTTAGAATACTTGTTGTTCTGGAATTGTTTTGGAACTGTTTTGTAATTGTTTTGGACTGATTAATTGAACTGATATTGATTAATTGAACTGATATTGATTAATTGAACTGATACTGTTTCTGCAATTGTTTCTGGACTGATTAATTGAACTGATATTGATTAATTGAACTGAAGTATTAATTAAGTGGAAATGAGTTCTGATTGCTCCTTTGCTTACAGTTAATACAGAATTTATGTTAGAATAGTGTAACCCAGATAGTGTTTGAATGTACAGAATTTATGTTAGAATACTTGTTGTTGTTCTGGAATTGTTTTGGAACTGTTTTGTAATTGTTTTGGACTGATTAATTGAACTGGTATTGATTAATTGAACTGATACTGTTTCCGCAATTATTTCTGGACTGAATAATTGAACTGATATTGATTAATTGAACTGAAGTATTAATTAAGTGATTACATCTTGTTTCTGGACTGATTAATTGGAGCAAGCTAATTGTGATTACATCTTGATTTTATTTGTAGTGCAATGAGATGCAAAGAGATGTGCGACCGGATGAGTTATTTTTAAAAACCCACAAGAGAAAATCTGGTGTTTGGGTTGAACATAAACTACCTATGTAAGTTATTGTCATTGTTTCTTGAATTTTTGGTTAATTCCTTATACGTTGTTTTGGTTTAGTTTGGTCCTTTTGCTAGTAGCTTATCATTATTTTCTTATTGATCAGAATGCATACAAACAAAACGTGGCTGAAGTACTGGCACAAAATGGTGAATTAGGTGGTGATGATCAACTGGTAGATGGAGCAGTGGCACTTGATTGTTGGAAGGTGGCTGTGGGGGGTCCTACCCGTGGTCGGCTTTATGGCACAGGAGGCTTATCTGCGAATGCCCAACCTGGATCCAAGTCACTTACCCAACTGTCCCAGAATCCTTCTGGTTTCATGATTGGGATAGCTTTGGAAGAAGAGAGAGCAGCTAGACTTAAAGCTGAGAAGACGGCTCAAGATGCAATAGCCCGAGCTGAAGTGGCTGCCCAAGACGCTCGAGAGGGAAATGAGCGTTCGCAGAAGTTAGAAAGTGATTTTAATGCGCTAAAAAAATTATGTGTTGATCGCATGGATGCTTTTGAGCGTCGATCTGAAGGTGGATCTTGTAGTGCTAGCCATCCTGCTTATGATGATGATTTGGATGAAGAGTCACAAGATAGCGATTGATCTTGTTATCGTTACTTTTCTCTAGATGTTGGATGCCAAACACTTTGATATTTTGATGATGAGTATGTTACATATTTTGTAGTTTCTCTAGATGTTGGATGCCAAATACTTTGATGATGACTATGGTATATATTTTGTAGTTTATCTAGATGTTAGATGCCACACACTTTGATCTGTTGTTCTGATTAGTTATGGTATTTTGTATTTTGATTGGTAATAGGTGAATATTAGCAGGTGTGGAAAGCAAAGTAGGCTGTCACTTTTTTTAAAAAAAAAAACCCAATTATTAGCGTCGGCTACACGGATGCTAGAATGTTCTTGACTTTTTCTTTTGTTGACTTTAGCGTCGGCTAAACGGACGCTATATCATTTTGTAGACTTTTCTTTAGTTGACTTTAGCGTCGGCTAAACCGATGCTAATATTAAATAGTTGACTTCCCAAGCGTTGACTGTAGCGTCGGCCTTGTCATTAGTGTCGGCTTTAGCGTGGGCTTAGCCGACGCTAATTAACGTCGGTCTAAATATACGGGACGCTACGGATTATCTTCGACCCTTTTAGCGTCCACACGAGGCCGACGCTAATCCGACTCTAACTCACTGTTAGCGTCCATTTCAAGTGTTTTAGCGTGGGCTTCTGGCCTACACTAAAACCTGTTTTTCTAGTAGTGCATCGAACTCTCTCCCTCTCATCATGTCGATCTCTCTCTCTCTCTCTCTCTCATGACACAAACACCAATTAAAACCAAAAAAGAAACCAACCAGACCCGAACATGATGGAAAGTAAATTAATGGAATCCATTATCCACTACTAGTCCTATATATGTAATCTTCTTGAGACATGTCAAATGAATCAAAGCAAATTAATGAACAAGTCTTTTATATTAGTTTAATTTCTCTATTCATTACTTATTGGTTTAGTAGTTTTCGTTTGTTTTGTTAGATCTAGAGCTAAAGGCTACCCTAATAAAACTAAGGAAAACTAATAAAGCAAGAAGTAAATAGAGAAATTAAACTATTACAATAAAAGACTACACATTTCCCCTTCAACGGAAACCTTTCAAAATAAAAATAATAATTAAATAAATTTGAACACAATGTGGACACAGATGAAACGTATCTTATTTTTAGAAACCTAAAGATTACTACGATAGATCTTGATATATAAACACATAAATTAAAGTGATAACGATGAAAATTACAGAAGTGTGATAAATATACATATTATGAAATGGAAACTGATCAATGCTAGCTCAGTGTACAAATCGGTATCTGGTGGATTAATTAGTCAATTGAAAGGGTTTTTATTCAACGATTCCACACTACTGCCATCACTATATATCCGGGAAATTTTTTTCTGTACACCTAACAAAGATTAATATCTCTTACATCTAAATTTCGAATTCAAAATTAGCTACATGGACACGTCAGCAAGTCTGTGACATGATCATGGCATATTTTTTATTAGCAAATAAATTTTATGATTGTGACATATGATTCATATATGTTGTCACTCTTAATTAGAAAATAAAAACTCTCCAAAGAGCAAATTAATTTGTTTGTAATTTGAAAGTAGTGTAAAATAAGGATGGGATTATGTGAGTCGAATTTTTTAATAGAAGAGAGATTTATCCAATAGTTAAAAAAAATATTATTTCAGAAAAATTATTTAATTTAATTTATTGACTCATTCTCTCTCTCTTATTGGAAAATTCCATTAATCGAAGAGGAATGTAACATGTAAACCTTGTCAGATAAAAAAACTGTAAACCAAAGGGTTGGTTTTGCGAAATATGCTGATTTTTATTTGAGACGCAGTAGTTTTTTGGGACTTGGATCCTTCCATCCTCTTTATTTCTCACGCCGTTCTTACCGTCGCCGTTCTCACCGCCGCCGTTCTAACCGTCGTCGTTCTCACGCCGTTCTCAGTGAAGGTCTCTTCCAACACAACGAAAACAGGTATAATACTTCTTCCTTCTCAAAACTCTTCTCTGCTTCTCACTGTTAAAAACCCTACTAATTTTCAAACACTGATTTTGCCTTTTTCCTTTGCTTTTTCTGGTGCGATCTTGATGAATCTTGACGCTACTCACACGGATCCTGCACAACGAGGGTAGAACCACTGTACTTCCTCCTTTTCAGTTTCAGTTTTAAGGTTTTGCTACGAACACAAAATCCTAACCTTCTGAATCTTGTTTCTGATTGCAGATCTACGAAGATCTGAATGTGGAGATCTCCAAACAGGTATAAAACTGCACTTCAGTCTTTTCCTTTAATTTGTTTGAAGATCTGTTGCTGTTTGAGATGATTCTGACCTTGTTTTTTATGTTTCTGGGCTGCTGATCTTCACGCCTTGAAGATGCTATAGACAGCTTCGGTTCTCACCTTGAGAACAGGTACTTTCTCCCCCTCTTTCCCTCTGTTTTTCTTTTCTGGGTTTGTTTCAGTCACTCAAACACTGTAATATGACTCTGTTTTATTTCTCTTTGTATGTGAGTATAACTTGTTATGGAAATATGGTTCCAAAGGCTTCAACATTTCCTTCAAGAATTAAGGCTTTGGCTCACTATATTCATAGGAAAGTTTGAAGTTGGGGATCTATTCAGATGCCGGGTATATCAACACTTTAACCCTTACTTGACACATCCATGATTATTTATTCAAGCATTTCTGATCACTGACAATTAATTTTTTTCCTGCAGTAATCAAACATGCAGTAAACGTATGCCAGGATCACTCCAAGATGCAAAGACATTCGCTTCATGGGTATATTAATGATTGTGTATACATTATTTGAAAGTCATTTCCCATTTCTATCAATTTAATTAACTAACATATCATGTATAATATTGCTTCAGGGAGTTGACTATTTGAAGTATGATAATTGTGAAAACCTTGGTATAAGCGTTAGGCAAAGGCATTTAGTTTATTATATCCTTCAAATATTAATGCAGATAACGATATGTGTGTGCTTATATTTTTTAGTTTTATAAATAGCAGGGAAATTTATAGTTTTGTAAATTTTGCAAAACAGATACCCTCCAATGACTAAAGCTTTATTAAAATCTGGAAGGCCAATCTTCTTTTCTATGTGTGAACGGTGAGTTGAGTTGGTACTGATGATGTTTCTAATACAGGGATTCTAAATTACAATTAATATTCCATTTGTTTTTTTCCTTAAACTTGTAAGATACTATGTTGCATGTTTATGAATAAGTTCTTTATGAAACATATATAGGGGATGGGAAGACCCAGCAACCTGGGCCAAAAGTGTGGGAAACAGTTGGAGAACAACTGGTGATATTGAAGATAATTGGAAAAGGTGAGCACCAAAGTATTTCACAATATTCATACTTTACTCAAAAATTGACAAATGTCTTGGATATATAAAACTGATAACTTAGTTAAAGAAGTATCAACTCTCTAGAATAGATTATATCTTCATTAATTAATTTTGTTAGATTTTGGGGAACTAATTAATTTTACTCCCTCCTTCCTATAGCATGACTTCCATAATAGATGAAAATGACAAATGGGCATCTAATGCTGGACCTAGAGGATGACGGGATGACGTTGATTTCTTTTCTCACTTGGAGATGCATATGAGGCAGGACAATCCACCTTTGTGGACAAAGGTCATAAAATGAACCGTAAAAACTTGCGAGTATTGTGCTTTTACAGATATTCAAGTGTTGTTTGTTTGTGATGGTAAAACATCTGTTGTTTTTAATACTTTTTTTATTTGTTAAGTATGTTGAATTTGCAGGTTTCCACAAGTACATTGTCTGATATTTTCTTTGATGCAGGTGGATTTATTCTTCTATAGAGAACCAGAGGAGGCCAAGCAGATAGAGGGAGATGAAGCTCCAGTGCCAGATTATGCTATTGCTGACTTCAACGCTTCTGCTATTCCTTCTGATGGTCAGTGGCCTTCTGCAATTGACCAACCTTGGACTGATGCTAGCTGCTCCAGCACCTATTCCTGCTGTCCCTGTTGTCAACTGGGCTGCCTCAGAAACTGGGTGAAGAATACTCACACAGTTGTATATGGCAAGAATATAGTAGTACGTATTTGTCCTTCTTTTTGCTTAAACCACTTGTTTGTATATCTGAAGAAGCATTTTTATATATTTATGTATTAATTTTATTTATTGTCGTTCTTACTTTTTCCATTATATGTACTGCAAATTCAAATTCTCTAACAATTTCACCTGCGAAAAAATGGTTGACTTTAAATCAGACTTACGAAGTCAGGCAATAATAAATGCTTGACTTTAAATCAGACTTACGAAGTCAGGCTCATAAATGCTTGACTTTAAATCGGACTTACGAAGTCAGGCTATCGCTTGACTTTAAAACTCCTTACATACAAAGTCGACTTAGTAAAAGTCAAGCGGGCGCCTGACTTTAAATCCCCTTTTTGCCTGACTTTAAATCCCTTTTTTGCACTAGTGAATGACTATTTTATTTAACTTCAAAAACAATAATACAACACATTTCAAAGGTCAGTATAACAACAACACGTAAAGTCCCCCAAACATAAACCTCCATTTTTAAAGCCTTCAAATTTGCATGTTTCGTTGCAGTGAATACATAGCCCATGCCCAAAACAGTCAACCTTCACATCGTTCCAATCTCCTGCTGCTCCTACTACAAGAACAAAATTCACAAATTCAAAATTCCTTGTTAAGTTTGTTTTAATATCAACATTAAAACCTTTTGAAGTTTGAGATTTAATTGTTAATGTTAACTACAATGTCAAGAATATAACGAACTTATTTTGATAATATCAAATATCTTCCTTCAAGCAGAAACTTAACTAAATATGTACCAATCTATTAAAATTCAAAATTCCTTGTTTAATTTGTTTTAGTATCAATTTCAAAACCTTTTGTAGAAAGTGATTTAAGTGCTAACTACAATGTGTAGACAATAACGAACTAGTTTTGATAATATCAAATATCTTCGTACAAGCAGAAACTTATATTGAAATTTGATTAAAAAGAATAAGAAATAATTAAATAGTAAAGAAAAAAATTATTAAAAGAATAATTCTTTTTTATTGTTGTGTAGAACTAAGTATGTATCCACGTTTCATACCTGCAACCAGAACCAATGCAATGCATAAAACTCCTACAAGAATAGATTGATAATTGCGCATCACCATTTTTGTTATTATTTTACCTTTGGTCTTGTAATCAATTAATTTGTGATTCTTTAAGGTTATTATATGGTTTTCATATAATAACCTTATATTGTTTGAGATTTAGTTCATATATTCTTTCAGCGATTTTTTCTTTAATGCTCTCGGCCATGTGCTAATAGTCAACTCTCTCTCTCTCTCTCTCTCTCTCTCTCTCTCTCTCTCTCTCTCTCTCTCTCTCTCTCTCTCTCTCTCTCTCTCTCTCTCTCTCTCTCTCTCTCTCTCTCTCTCTCTCATGTATACGTAACCTTCTTTTCTTTCTTTGCCTCTCATGTTTCGTTCCTCATCGTCATCGGTCTCTGCCTCGTCGTTCCTCGCTCGTATTGCTTCTCATCACCGCTATTGTGTTTGATTTGTTGATTGCTTTTCTTTTCATTGTCTTCCGATTCTCGAAATCGTCTTCTCACCACCATTGTGTATTTCTTTCATTCCGGAAAATTTCTAATAGCAGGTTTCAAAATTTTTATGTTTCCGTGTCTCTGTTCATGTGTTTGAGTTTTCATGTATCTTTTATTATCGATCCATGCGAATATTTTAGTCAAGTTCCGCCACTTCCTGCATATCTCAAACCCAAGAATAAAGGCAAGGGCAAAGTGTCAGAGCATGCAACTAGCAATGTAGGAAGATATAGACCTTCCCCTCCTACCATTAGTAAATCGCAAACCGTTGGATCAGTTACATCCCGACTTCATATAGCCCCTTCTACATAAATCTTAATTTTCTTAAAATCCATTCATTAACAAAGATGAAGAATGAAGAACAAAATTGCAAGCAATGCTTGCAAATTTTTTGATTATATGAGCATACATTAATTCTTAGTAGTAACGTGAAAATCAATGAAGTTACTAAAGAGTGGGTAAATCAGACTCTTATTAGCGAATATATATGCATGGGTATGTGTGTATATATATATATATATATATATATATATATATATATATATATATATATATATATATATATGACTATTTTATTTAAGTTCCTTCTCATCAAGGAAACAACAAAGCAAATCATTTCAAATGTCAAAATAACAACACTACGTAAAGCCTCCCAAACAAAAACCTCCATTTTTAAAGTTGGCGGTTTTTGCACGATGCGTTGCACTCAATCCCTAACCTAGCTCGGGTCCTAAATACGCAACTCGTCCCTCTATTCTATCTATTATTCTTTCTGCCGATGTGACGACCTTGTTGGTGGGTAATATGTAAATACCTTTGTAAGTGTTCAAAGCGCCTTGAGGCTTTCCTTGACCTAATGAGCCTCCAAGGCCCAACTCGTCTAAACTTGTTGTAACAAAAAAAAGATGATACTTAATCTCTCAAGTTTAAATACTTGGAGTCAAAGAGAATTTGTATCTGTATTTTTTTTTTTAGAGATAGATCGAGTTTGTCGCTTTAAGATTAAACCACTGTACTTATTTCAAGTGATTCCGTTAAAGGAGAAATATTTTCAGGAGGGTCGAGTTGGTTTCGAGATCATTAAGGAGACAGGTGGGAGACAGTCGGGATACATGTTTTTGGTCTCATAATTGGATAAGTATAAATTCTTTAAAACTTTGCTTCCCAGAATTATACAATCTGGCTAGAGCTGTGAAGGAAATATTGCTGATATGGGAGAGTGGTCTGGTGGCGTTTGGGTGTGGAGATGGGAGTGGGCTCGGATACTAACTGGTCATGAGCAGAACCTTGTTCGTGAGTTGGAAGACACCGTGGTTGCTTTTAGACCATTGGAAAGTCTGACAGGTCGATGGTCTTGGCTCCCAAATCTGGTGGAAGGCTTTATATTTAAATCTTGTTATGGACTATTAACAGATACCCCCAATAATTCGATATCAGATACTGTTTTTATAAAATCTGTGAATCGCTTGTCGGCAACTGATTCCTATCAAAAATCCATATTTTCGGGTGGAGGCTCCTACAAAATATGGATACACTTGCAACACGTGATAGCATGGTGAAATCGAGGAATCATTCGGCCAGAATTTAATCGGAGTTGTCTGTTATGTTTTGAGGAGGATGAAACTGAAAGTCACATATTTTTCCGTTGCAAGTTTGCCACTAAGGTCTGGAATTGGGTAGCAGGTTGGCTTGGAGTGTATGAAACCCCTCAAGTGGATCCCTTAAACCACTTTTTGCAACATGGAAGGTTCTGTTCAGGGAAAAAGAAAAGACGGATTTGGTGTATTATTTGGCTTGCAGTGACTTGGGTCTTATGGGGAGCAAGAAATGATGTGGTGTTTAAGGGTCTGGTTGTTGATGGGGAGTCCTTATTTAACCGCGTCGTAGTGGTTTCTTCGCATTGGTTCAAAGAGAGGGTAGGTAGGAATACTTGTTGGACGTACGTATGAACAACGACGAAATAATCCATTAGCTTGCGTCAAACCCGGTATGCGACACTCTCATTCCCCATTTCCCCTATATGTGGCCATTGTACCAGCCTCTTGAAAAAAAAAGAAAACACATAATTAATTAGTTCAACATAACATAAAAATATAAGATAGGAGGAATTTAATATTTAGCTCAACACACAGATGGCTATTTTATTTAGCTTCCTCCTCATTGCAGATAACATTGCTTCAGACAACAAATGATGGCTCCACCCCAAAATCCCTAGCTAACGCACCTTTTGGTCGCAGTAAATACATTGCCCATGACCAATACAGTCATATCCCGGAATAAAGAACTCACCTGTTGTCAATCCAACTGTAAAAAAAATATATATCACAAATTCAAAATTCCTTGCTTAGTAATTTTCTTGATATATCATATGTTAACTGAAATGAACAAGACTAGACAACAAATTATTAACAATAGCAAATAGTTTCCTAATTAAATATACAGACACTCACATAAGAAATTAAAAAATAGTAATAAGACATAATGAATTAGAGGAAAAAATAAACAAAACTAAAATAATTTGATATATAATATCATTTTTTCTTTGCTTTATCAGTTAATTGTATATTGTATATTAGAAATAGAACTTAAGGGACCAAATTAATTGTGTTTACCTAAAGCAAGGACCAGTGCAATGAGTAAAATTCCAGAAAGAGAAGAATTACAAGTGCGTGTAGCCATTTTTGGACCACTTTATCAACAAATAAAAAAAAATTATGATTCTGACATGATTTTTTTATAGGCAATGTTAGTTGTTATTTGTTAGAGGGAAGAGGAAAATATTAGTTTCTAGGATTTGAACACTGGACCTCCTTCATATACTCCTTCGATATCCATAGCTCGCAAACTGAGCTACCTACTATGAAAATGTTGTAACCGGTGGGCGGTGGCAGATCTAGGGCTCAGGTAAACGGGTCAAAAAATTTTAAAGTCACACATAACTAAAAAGAAATAAAAATAAATATTTAATATATTTAATTAAATAAATATTCACAACTTATAATTGTTTTCTATGCACACAAAAGGCAGACGAATTGACGTGAGTAATTGTGTGAGTGTAGACTGAGTACAAAATTAGAGACTTGGTTGCATATTATTTTTCAGGGTGTGCAAAATATATTTTTTCCTCTAAGGGGTAAGTCAAACTTTGGTTTTTGAGGATATGCACTTGACCACCCTCACTTGAGATTGTCTGCCTCTAGTTGTCACCATTTTTTTATAGAATCCCGCTCAACTAAGGATATTGTAAATGATAGTGTCAATTAGGTCTAAATAAATAATTTATATTTTAATTTAGATGTTGAAGTCTAATTAGCTAGACTTTTATTTAGTGTTATTTTAGTTGGGGCAATGGCCATTGGGCCTTTTATTATCCATTATCCACTACTTTTTTTATAAGCTAATAAATTATATTAAAGTGGGTGCAAACGGGCACCCCAATCGTTACATATACAAGGGGCTTCATTAAAACCTCCCTGGGCCAAAACCCCCTGGGAAAAAGACTCAAGGAGGAAAAAGAGTACATCGGGAAGAAAGAGGCAATAACCCAATTACAATGAGTTCATACAAATCAAAGGTTTACCCCACCGGTCATGGACCATAAAAGTTGAATTGTGCCCTTCTATACTTATGAATCAGGTCCATGTTATAGATTTAACATGATTCGCAACTATCTGCGAATTAAAAACATGGCCTCTAAAAAGAATTTGGTTACAATGAATCCAAATACACCAAGAGACGGCCATCCATATCATATATTTCAATCTGCACTCCTTTTTTGATTCCAATTGCAAACCATGAGCCCGAAAATGCTCGACACCTACCAGAGCATCTGTAGTCGCCATTCCCGACCAATTCTGGATAGCAATCCAAACTAACTTGGAGCACCTGCACAAAAAAAATAAATGGGAAATCGACTCTTCCTGCTCAAAACAAAAAGGACAGCACGCGTCATGAGGATCATTAATAATGCCCTTAAAAATAAGAGAATCCCGAGTTGGAAGCTTCCCCAAGAATAATCTCCAACTGAAAACTCCCGCCTTAGTAGGAATAGAAAGCTGCCACATATCATTAAACGCGTTCTGAATATCACTATCTAACCTATCATGCTGCAACCTATTCAACAAGAGCAGATAACATGATATAACGGAAAAATGCTCCAAAATGCTACCATATTTAAACGTTGGTACTTCAAAAAGACTCGGAAAAAGATCCTTAAAAGTATCACTACTTTCCCACTTATGATTCCAAAAAGAAATAGGCCTAAGCGCAGATTCAAATGCACCAAACCACAAATGATTTCCTTCTTCCAACAATAATATGTCCCTCCACCATAAGGAATCCTTAGTACCCCCTCTAGGAAAAATAAGACCTGTAAAAATATTCCTCAAATCCCCATATCTGTGAGAAAGCAGCTGCCACCAACTACCCCTACTGTCGTTAATACATCTCCACTTCCACTTGCTCAGGAGAGCCAAATTGAAAGCTTCAAGATTCTTTACCCCCAAACCACTGTACTTCTTGGGCCTGCAAACCTTTTCCCAAGACACCCAATACAATGGACGACCCTCTCTATTACCTCCCCACAGGAAGTCCCTCTGAATCTTAACAAGCTCTTGAATAACAAGTTTGGGGGCCTTGAAAAAAGAGAACATATACAACAGAATACTATTGAGGTCAGAGTTAATGAGAGTCACTCTACCCCCAATAGATAAGAAGCTCCCACTCCAAGAAGAAAGTCTCTTTCTCACCTTAACAATAATCGAAACCCAAGTATTTCTTCTTCTAGGATTAGCTCCCACTGGAATACCCATAAACTTGAACGGAATATTAGCGGTGCTGCATGACAAGAAAGTTGCAACCGCCTCCAGAAAATCATTCCGAAGGTTAAAGCCATAAAGATAACTCTTATGGAAATTCACCTTCAACCCTGAGAGAAATTCAAAAATTCTGAAAATAGACTTTATACACCATAAATATTCCCAGGTGCCATTACCAACCAAAATAGTGTCATCCGCGAACTGAAGCATCGAATACCTCAGACTATTATTAACCTGAAACTCAAAAACAACCCACACTCAAAAACAATGAGAAAAAGAAAAGGAGATAAGGGATCCCCTTGCTTTAGACCCTTATGCATCTTAAAATCCCCGGTTGGCCTCCTGTTGACAAGAACAGACATCAAAGAATTGTAAAGACAAGATTTAATTCAGTTGATCCACTTCGACCCAAAACCCATCCGACCCATTATATATTAAAAAAAAACCCTAGAAATTGAATCGTAAGCCTTTTCAAAATCAACTTTAAATAACATACACTCATCTTTTCTTCGCTTCGCCAAGTCAACCAACTCATTAACAACCAACATGAGAATTGGAGTCACTAGCATCCAATTCAACATTTTTAGCAGAAACCTCTTGGATGTGAGCATTAGAGATTGAACCAACAACCTTAGCAGAAAGCACCTCCTCAGTATCCTCTTCATCCGAGCTAGACTCACAGTCCTTTTTGGCAATAAGAATGTTCCATTGCATGGGACCACCCCAATCCTCCACCACCCTAATCTCAAAATCAACCTCATTGATCTTAACTTTAACAACATTATTAACAGCCGCAGAGGACTTCGTCCTGACCAGGATGCGGGAAACATCCATAGCTCTCTAGTTTTCTTGTGTTATCATCAGACAAAACATAAGAACCAAACGACTCGACTAACGAGGAGAAAAAATCCAACGTCCAAGCGTGAGCCGGAACGCCAAAACACCGAACCCACATCAATAGCTCCTTATCCAACTCCCCTTGGCTGCCTTGTTCTGATATTCTTGAACCATTCAGCCAACCAGTCACCTGCCTCATCAACAAAAGCTTGAAGAACACCGTCTTTCCTTCCTTCTAAAAGAACCAAGTTCGCACCAAGAGGTGTCACCTTCACCAAAAAAACCCATGTTTATAAAACTCATCTTGAATGAAGAAGGTTTTCTCCGGATGTAACACCTCGCCGACCTTAGCTGCACTAAGTTTCGAAATCACATCAACCGGAGAGGTAAAGTAAAGACCCTCCTCATAGACAACTAAAATCGTGTCCTTAGCGCCCGTCCCAACCGATAAAGGTTTATCAGAGGCACCCCCTTGATTCTTGGCGATCCACACCTTCCTAGGCTCCCGCACACCATTGTCATTGGTTTGATTCTTATGATGTATCCCAACACCTTCCCTCTCACACCTGGGTTAATTGACAAACAACTTCATGTTTTCAAGAAAGATGTTATCAAGCTTAACAGCTAAGCAATTCGGCTCTTTGACCGCTTGGAACCAGACGAACCCAAATGTCCTACCAGACATATCCCTTCTCGCAGGAATAATAACCTCCCGAGCTCCCCATAAGTTTTGAAAACATTTAGGAGGTCTTTGGCCCGATAATGCTCAGGGAAATTAGAAATGAAAAAAGAGGTCAAACCCCCACCGTTCCCTACTTTGGATGTGGTGGCCAGGCCCGTCTGCATACTCCTCAAGTAACCTCTACCTTCCCCACCTCTCCTACGACCAGAGACCACTTGCCATCCATCCTCACCCTCAGACTTTCCTTCCCTACTAGACAATCTCTATTCAACCCCTTCCCTCGTATTCGACACTCTCCTTCGGAGACCAAAATCCATCCATCTACGATACACCTCCGGATGTCCTCGCCTGAAACCATAGTCACCGAAACGCCTTCTACCAAAATCAGATATATCTTCCCGCCCTACCCTACCCCCTCATCCCACTGCACCCTCCCGCGAACACGTTCCCCCCCACCACCGACTTCCTCATCTCCCTCCATCGAACTCTCTCCCTCTCATCCTGTCCCTCTCTCTCTCTCTCTCATGACACAAACACCAATTAAAACCAAAAAAGAAACCAGTCAGATCCGAACATGATGGAAAGCAAATTAATGGAATCCATTATCCACTACTAGTCCTATATATGTAATCTTCTTGAGACATGTCAAATGAATCAAAGCAAGTTAATGAACAAGTCTTTTATATTAGTTTAATTTCTCTATTCATTACTTATTGGTTTAGTAGTTTTCCTTTGTTTTGTTAGATCTAGAGCTAAAGGCTACCCTAATAAAACTAAGGAAAACTAATAAAGCAAGAAGTAAATAAAGAAATTAAACTACTACGATAAAAGACTACACATTTCCCCTTCAACGGAAACCTTTCAAAATAAAAATAATAAATAAATAAATTTGAACACAGTGTGGGCACAGATGAAACGTATCTTATTTTTAGAAACCTAAAGATTACTACGATAAATCTTGATATATAAACACATAAACTAAAGCGATAACGATGAAAATTACAGAAGGGTGATAAATATACATATTATGAAATGGAAACTGATCAATGCTAGCTCAGTGTACAAATCGGTATGTGGTGGATTAATTAGTCAATTGAAAGGGTTTTTATTCAACGATTCCACACTACTGCCATCACTATATATCCGGGAAATTTTTTTTTGTACACCTAACAAAGATTAATATCTCTTACATCTAAATTTCGAATTCAAAATTAGCTACATGCACTACAAAAAAATTAGTCATTAGCGAGGGACAGTTCCCTCGCAAAATGACCCGATTCCCTCACTAATGGTTATTTGCGAGGGACTGGTTCCCTCGCTAATTCCCTCCTCGCAAATGGGATTAGCGAGGGAAGTTGGATCCCTCGCTAATTAGCGAGGGACTATGCCGTCGCTAGTTCCCTCGCTAATGACTGCAGCTTTTCAGGTGATGGGACTCAGTTGCAGGGGTTGGTAAATGCGCAGGAATTAGCGACGGCTTTTTCCCTCGCTAATTCCCTCGCTAATGACTGCAGTTTTCAAAAAAAAAAGGACACGTGTCCAGTGCTGAATGGCTTGTTTTTTTTATATATATTAATTAATGAATATTATATTATATTATTAATTTTGTGGTGATGTGTGGTGGTGGTGGTGGTGGCGTGGTGGTGGTGTGGTGGTGGTGGTGGCGTGGTGGTGGTGATGGGTGGTTTAGAGAAGAGAGAAGGAGAAGAGTAAGGGAGAAAGAGAGAGAGAGGAGTGAGAGTGGTGGTGGTGGCGTGGTGGTGGTGTGGTGGTGGCGTGGTGGTGGTGGTGGTGATGGGTGGTTTAGAGTAGAGAGAGAAGGAGAAGAGTAAGAGAGAGAGAGGGAGAAAGAGAGAAGAGTGAGAGTGGTGGTGGTGGGGTGGTGGGTTGGTGGTGGTGAAGAGTAAGAGAGAGTGAGTGAGAGTGGTAGGAGGTATGTGGTGGTGGTGGTGGTGGTGGAAGAGTGAAGAGAGAAGAAGAGTGTGAGAGGAGGTGGTGATGATGGTGGTGGTGGTGCTGTTGGAAGAGTGAAGAGAGAAGAAGGGTGTGAGAGGAAGTGGAAGGGGGAAGAGGAAGGGAAGAGGAATGGTGAAGAGTGAGTGAGTGAGAAAGAAGAGTGAAGGTGTAAACGGATATAAAGGAAAAAAGAAAAAAATTTGCGAGGGAATTAGCGAGGGAACTGTCTCATCGTCTGAAAAGTTAACGTTAGCGAGGGAATTAGCGAGGGAACTGTCCCTCGCTAATTTCTGCACCTTTACCAACCCCTGCGCTGAGTCCCATCATCTGAAAAGCAAAATTTAGCGAGGGAATTAGCGAGGGCAGTCATTAGCGAGGGACAGTTCCCTCGCTAATTCCCTCGCTAATGACAAAAAAATTGACAGCTCTATGTCCTCGCTAATTCCCTCGCTAATGAATGTTTTTGCGAGGGACAACAAGTCCCTCGCTAATGTCCGTCGCTAATTAGTGTTTTTTTTGTAGTGATGGACACGTCAGCAAGTCGGTGACATGATCATGGCATATTTTTTATTAGCAAATAAACTTTACGATTGTGACATATGATTCATATATGTTGTCAATCTTAATTAGAAAATAAAAACTCTCCAAAGGGCTAATTAATTTGTTTGTAATTTGAAAGTAGTACTGTAAAATAAGGATGGGATTATGTGAGTCGAATTTTTTAATAGAAGAGAGATTTATCCAATAGTTAAAAAAATATTATTTCAGAAAAATTATTTAATTTAACTTATTGACTCATTATCTCTCTCTTATTGGAAAATTCCATTAATCGAAGAGGAATGTAACTTGTAAACCTTGTCAGATAAAAAAACTGTAAACCAAAGGGTTGGTTTTGCGAAATATGCTGATTTTTATTTGAGACGCAGTAGTTTTTTGGGACTTAGATCCTTCCATCCTCTTTATCTCTCTTAAATTCACTCTCTCTTATCATTATTTATAATTTTATAATCATTTTCTCTCTCCTCTAACTCTTATATTTTGTGATGGAGAAAAATGAGATGATCCAAACACAGTTTTTTATAGGCTTGAGACGTAGTAGTTAGTACATTCAAGTCGTTACTAGCCCTCTTGCTGCAAGTAAAATGTAATTAATTCTTTTCTTCCTTAATGTTTAAAGAGTTTTGTTTTCTTCCTTGAACTACACATTATCCCTTCAACCGAAACCTTTAATATTCAAAAAAATAATTTGAAAGCAGTGTGGACAAAGATCAAACGTAATTTAATTTTTAGAAAACTAAGATTACTACGGTATAGATTTCGATATATAAACATATAAATTCAATTGTTAGCAATAAAAAGTACAAAAGAGCGATAAATATACATATTCTGAAATGGAAACTACTGCCATCGTTATCTCGCAAATTTTTTACTGTACACTGAAGTTTACTGTAACATCCGCAAAATAATTAATAGAATTATTTGGGTGTTAATCCAATTAAATCAATCTAGTACTTAACTGGTAAATTTACTGAGTGCTAAAATTATTTATCGGTTGTCATCGGATCGTTAACCGGATAATACGGACCAAGAAAGTTTTGGAATCGAAATAGGAGATTTCGATCAATATGGTAATTTGACCGCGTTACAACAAATAATTTAAATAAATATATATATGTATACGTGGGTGTGTGTGAGTGAAGAGGAGAAAGAATTAATTAATTTAAATAAATATAAGTGTGTGTGTATTAATAAGAAAGGAAAGAAAAGAATTAAGAAAAGAAGAAAAGAAAGAATGCGAGAGAGAGAGTTACAGAGAGGAGAGAAAGGGAGAAAGGAAGAGAATGGCGTGAGGGAGAAGAGAAGAGGGAGTGGGGAGACTTCACCGAAACGACTTCCGTCCAACACGAAAAATGTTCAGCGCTACTTCCTCTTCGTTTTGGTACCAAAATCTTCATCATCAGCTCACTCTCCTCAAATCCACCATTTTCGAAATTTGGAGAAAAGTGGAGGTTTTGTTGTTCAAGCTCAAAGGGAAGCTTTGAGTGGTGTTTGGGAGCGAGCTCAAGGTGGATAGCGCAAATATTGAAGTCCGATTTGGAGTTTGTGAAGAATCAAGGGGTTAGGGAGCAAATTGGGGTTTTGTGAATAGTGACTTGAGGTTGAAGAAGATGATGAATAGTGTTCATGAAGAATTTCGGAAAATCGGTATTTCGGTCAAAAAGCGGTTTCGTGATCGAGTGGGAAGCTTTGGAAGCGGATTGGGTGTCGCCGGAGCGGGGAATGTTCGTGTGGTTACTCGGTGATTTCGGCTCGATCGTGGATCACGCGTCAAAGGTGAGTTCTACTCACGTTTAGGATTTTACGTTTCGAATTAATGGATTTAATATTTTATCGCTTTCGCTGGACTGGAATATTTCTGGATATTGTCTGTTTCGGGTTAGGAATCGATCGGAACGAGTCTCGAGTTGCGTCGCGTTAAAATGGAATTTTTGGCGATTTGATTTCGAAAGATTTTTGACTTAAAAACCGTTAATTGGAAAATGTGTAATTTTTGATACAATCCGTTTTGATTGAGTTTTGATTGGATTGATGGATTGTGTGGTTTGTATTGGGTCTATTGTATTGGTTGTCAAATCTGTTTTCAGTCGGAACGAAAATCGGAATTGAGCAGAATAGCGAATTTCGCAAGAAAACGGAAAACCTGCACTTTCTGCAGAGGGTCGCGTCGCGACCCGTCCCTTTCGCGTCGCGACCTGGCCCAGTTTTGTCACGCAAAAACTTTCTGTCGTTTTTCGCGTCGCGACGGTAGCAGTTCGCGTCGCGACGCTTTGCAGATTTTCAACAGTTTTTCACTGTTTTTCGTTTCGCGATAACTTTTGATCCGGGAACCCGATTGAGGTGTTCTAAGATGCGTTGGAAAGCTTATTCAGAGGCCTAACTGAATATTCTATTTTTAAGGAAAAATGAACTGTTTTTGATATTGAAAATTGTGTCAAAAAGTGGTCAACTAGAGTGCGAGTGTGAACTTGGAATTTATAAAATGTGGATTAAAGTGTTTCACTGATTGTCTGATTTGATGGACCGTGGGTTCATAGTACTGTAGATATATATATTATATCGAGTTTGGGTGACGACCCATGTAGACATACTAGGCGGGGTAGTCATGCACCCTTACCCTAGGCCTCTTGCAATAAGGAAAGTACTATTGGTAAGGTGGTTCACCGGGTATGTAGCGTTCGCGCAGTCGGTGGTGTGTTGAATTGTTTGTTGTGCGAATACCGGGTATGTAGCGTTCGCGCAGTCGGTATCGTACTTGGTTGTAACAGGTTCATCGGGTATGTAGCGTTCGCGCAGTCGATGACCTGTCAAAGGTTAATTAATGCGGTTCATCGGGTTTGGAGCGTTCGCGCAGTCGATGCCGTATACAGTCAAAACCATTTCATAATTGGACCGAGAGTGTTAGTAGGGGTCGCGGTAGAACTCACTGAGATTGTATCTCACTGTTTAAATGTTGTTGTTTTACAGATAAACAGGGACAGAAGAAACCTCAGAGGCACGAGTAGGTGGCCCCGGGTGATGGAGGATGACTTAGTTTATGTTTAAGTTTAATTTCCTTCTGTTGTCCATGTATCACAACACTATGGCATTAGCGTTTCGTTTATCTTTCTTTCCGCTTTCTTGTATGACTCTGATTACCACAGTTGCTGACAGTTTATGGTCTGAGTACCGTATAATCTTATTTGTGTATAAGATGGTTATGTTGTATTTCAGCAAAATTTTATAGTGGTGTTCAGTGTCTAAACAGGAATTATCATCTCTGATGTTTTTACATTTAGTGCACTTGGGTATTTTTACATGTTAAATATACCGGGGTGTTACAGTTGGTATCAAAGCAGTTCGACCTAGTCGGACTTAGTTTAGGGTTGAGTTGATTCCTTGTTAGTCCTATTTGTAATTACACTTGTGATGCTAAGAGACATTGAGCATGATCAACTTAATACTTAGTGCATCATAAGCGGAATTATGACTGGATGATCAAGACGCAGTCCTCGACCAAAACCAGAATCTTCAACCGGTGCATCCTCAGGAAAGGTGACATGACGGTGGAAAGAATACACCGCTAAGTTTGAGAAGTTGTCTCAGTTTACCAAGTGGTAAATAAGCTTTGGATGACGAACGAAGAATGCAGAAGTATAAGACGGGCATAAATGCTTTTATGATTTATGGTCTCAGTTCTTATACTGCTACCAATTATGTTGCCTTGGTGCAATCATCCTATGTCGCCGAGGATGATCTCATAGGAAATATGGGAAAGGAAAGAAGGTAGTTGAATTATCAACTCCGAATGCAAAGTCCTAAGATAATTTCATCAAAGGAAAAGCAGATGCAATTCTTTGATTCTTCAAAGGTCAGAAGATGTTCTAACTGTGGAAAGCCTCGCAGCGGTGATTGCAAGTGAAGACCTAATCGGTGCTATTATATAAATGTAGAGGGTCACTATGGTAAAGAGTGCCCCGTAAGGAAGAGTTTCAAGGAGTTACAAGCGGCTCTAAGGCAAGGACAAGTCAACATTCTGGATGTTTAGGCAGTTACGACTGCAGACAATCTACTGAGGAGTATGAGATCAGTTTTCAATAACTCGATCAGTATATTATATGATTCGGGTGCAACCTATTGCTGTATATCTCGGTCGCATGTGAATCGGTTGGGATTAGCTTTATCATCGCTATCCGAGCCGATAACTATCTTAACTGCGGCTAAGGGTCGTGTCCAGACCCAATCTTTGTATAGAATTGTCTACTTGTCATACGAGGCAGAAATTTCGTGGAAGGATTATTTGTTTGCCTGTTAGAAGTGTGGACACCATTTTAGGTATGAATTGGATGACTGCAAATCATGTTGCAATCAACTATCAGTTTCTCTTCAGAATCAGTTGAATTGTCTAAGACAAATTCTGAAGCGGTTACCTAGTTCACCTTAGACGGTCAATCTTCATTCCAATGTGCGGAAGCACATGTTAGTATGTTATCTGCATCCACTGAAACTAGTTTAGATTTGGCGAACGTTCAGGTCGTGAATGACTTTCTGGATGTTTTCACGATGAAGTTTCTTCTGGACCTCCAGAGCGAGAAGTAGAGTTCACTGTAGAATTGATTCCTGGCACGGGATCAATATCTATTGTTTCGTATTGAAGGTTTCTTGAGAATTAAAGGAAATGGAGTCTCAACTTGAAGAGTCGATGTTAAAGAAATTTATTCGACTGAGTGCTTCTCTAGGAGGAGTGCTCTGGTGTGATTAGTCAAAAGAAAGGTTAGTAGCAAGAGATTGTACATCGGTTATCGACAACTCAACAAAGTGACGATCAAGAATAAATATCCCTTGCCAAGGATAGACGATTTGCTGGATCAACTTCGAGGTGCCGTGGTGTTTTCAAAAATTGATCCGAGGTCAGATTATCATCAATTAAAAGTTAGAGCCTTAGATATTCCGAAGACAGCTTTCCGTCCTAGGTATGGACATTACGAGTTCGTAGTGATGCCCTTCAGTTTGACTAATGCTCCAGCGGTATTCATGGATTACATGAACCGAGTTTTTCATACGTATTAGGATCAGTTTGAAGTCGTTTTCATTGATGGTATCTTGAAGTACTCGAAGACCATTGCGGAGCATGTCCAACATCTCCGCATTGTTCTGAAAGTACTCCGAGAAAATAAGTTGTATGCTAAGCCTTCGAAGTGTGATTTTTGGGTGTCAGAGGTAAAGTCTTTGGGACATGTGATTTCCCAAGTCGAGAGTTTCTGTAGGTCCCAGTGAGAAGGAAGCGGTGTTGAATGGGAGTGACCGACGTCAGCCGCAGAGATCAAAAGTTTCTGGGTCTAGCCGGTTACTATCAGAGATTTGTTAAAGGGTTCTCACAGTTAGATTTCCACTTACTCGACTAACTCGTAAGGGTCATCCGTTTACGTGGGATGCCGATTGTGAGGAATGTTTTCAAGAGTCGAAGATTTTGGCTTCTGCTCCAACCCTGATTCTTCCAGATCCGTTTTTGGGATTCCAAAGTTACAGCGACGCTTCTGGGAATGGTTTGAGACGTATTCTAATGCAAAATCAACAGGTGGTAGCTTATGCGTCCAGACAATTAAGGTCTCGTGAAGAGAATTATCCAACTCATGAATTGGAGTTAATAGCTATTGTGTATGCACTGAAGATTTGGAGACGTTACCTGTATGGGTCTCGTTTCGAAGTCTTTAGTGATCACAAAAGTTTAAAGTATCTGTTTGATCAGAAAGAACTGAATAGCAGGCAGAGAAGTGTGTTGAGATTCTGGAGGATTATGATTTTGTGCTGATGTAGCATTCAAGAGAGGTCAGTGTGGTAACTGATGCACTGAGTAGGAAGTCCATCCACATAGCTGAGTTTATTGATGCATTAGATGGAATTATTAGAGTCTGATAGAGACTTAAATCTGAATTCAAGATCGAGAGGAACCTGTTAGTGTTGAGCCACATGAGGATCTCTAGTTCCCTAAGGGATTCTATACGCTTAGCATAGGAAGTTGATGTGAAGCTACAATCACAAAAGGTATTTCCAGATTTTACTATGGATAGTGATGGAGTCAGTTGTTTCAACGGTAGAATCTGTGCGGCCGATGATGAGAACAATAAAAGACAAGTGTTAGAGGAAGCACACCGAAGTTATTATTCTGTTCCAGGGTGTACAGAATATAAAGCAGAGGTATTCGTTTGTTAACCTCTCCTTTGTGAAGGTTAACAATGAGATAGTATTATGTGATTCCGTTTGACAAGTCGAACGTGAATACGAATATGTAAGTGGGGTAACTGCTGACTGTTTTCACGTTGCGAATAACCATCAAAGGATTAATTGATGGATCTGCTTATAAGTGACAGAAATTTCCGAAGTGAAGCTTCGCGTGCGGTGTAATAGTTTTGAAAAATCGTTTTTGTGAAAACCCGCATGCTAAAGTTAATTTTGGGAACGAATTAAGAGGCTAATAGAATATGATTGAGGAGGAAAAATCCTAGGAGGATTACTTAGGTTGAGGGGAAGCTCTCAACGCTATTGACTAATTCGGAAAGGAGCCCTGCGTTCTGTTTGATCGTTGTTTTGAGAACAACTGATGTGATTTTCATTACTTCCGAAATTAATTGATGTTCCCACGGTTTACTTCTACGTTTAAGATAAACGTTTCTGGTAAATTCTCATTCCATCTTTTTGAAGAGTTCTATCTCGAAATCCCAAGGGTGAGTCAGGAAGTTTCACAGATGACCTTTCCGTCACGCTTTTTCAATGTGTATGGGAACTGTTATGGATTTTTAGAGAACTTGCGGAGAACGTGTTTACACCCTTCGAGAAGATCATGTTTGTACTTATCTCTACCGTGGAGTACCAATTTGTGGATCTCATCTTCGACCTGTATGTCTATCAAGTGTATTGTAATAGGCCCTTTGATTTGGATTAATCAAAGTTGGGGAGTAAGCGAGGATAATTGGAATGAAGCTTCGGAAGTGTTTTCAAAACGCAATACCGAGCCTATGCAGGCGAATGAGGAGTTCCTCGTATTGATTCGTAACAAGAGAGTTCATATCAAGGTAGTAGTGGATCATACTTGACGATTGGTGTGCTGGATTGGAAAGATTTTCTACACACATTTCGATAATTCAAGATTGTTTTCCAGCAAATTTGGACCCTTCTGAGAATGTCGATCCTCGGTTAGTCGAATGAAAGACTTAGCGAAATTTTGAGGACAAAATTCTTTCAAGTTGGGGAGAATGTAACATCCGCAAAATAATTAATAGAATTATTTGGGTGTTAATCCAATTAAATCAATTTAGTACTTAACTGGTAAATTTACTGAGTGCTAAAATTATTTATCGGTTGTCATCGGATCGTTAACCGGATAATACGGACCAAGAAAGTTTTGGAATCGAAATAGGAGATTTCGATCAATATGGTAATTTGACCGCGTTACAACAAATAATTTAAATAAATATATATATGTATACGTGGGTGTGTGTGAGTGAAGAGGAGAAAGAATTAATTAATTTAAATAAATATAAGTGTGTGTGTATTAATAAGAAAGGAAAGAAAAGAATTAAGAAAAGAAGAAAAGAAAGAATGCGAGAGAGAGAGAGTTACAGAGAGGAGAGAAAGGGAGAAAGGAAGAGAATGGCGTGAGGGAGAAGAGAAGAGGGAGTGGGGAGACTTCACCGAAACGACTTCCGTCCAACACGAAAAATGTTCAGCGCTACTTCCTCTTCGTTTTGGTACCAAAATCTTCATCATCAGCTCACTCTCCTCAAATCCACCATTTTCGAAATTTGGAGAAAAGTGGAGGTTTTGTTGTTCAAGCTCAAAGGGAAGCTTTGAGTGGTGTTTGGGAGCGAGCTCAAGGTGGATAGCGCAAATATTGAAGTCCGATTTGGAGTTTGTGAAGAATCAAGGGGTTAGGGAGCAAATTGGGGTTTTGTGAATAGTGACTTGAGGTTGAAGAAGATGATGAATAGTGTTCATGAAGAATTTCGGGAAATCGGTATTTCGGTCAAAAAGCGGTTTCGTGATCGAGTGGGAAGCTTTGGAAGCGGATTGGGTGTCGCCGGAGCGGGGAATGTTCGTGTGGTTACTCGGTGATTTCGGCTCGATCGTGGATCACGCGTCAAAGGTGAGTTCTACTCACGTTTAGGATTTTACGTTTCGAATTAATGGATTTAATATTTTATCGCTTTCGCTGGACTGGAATATTTCTGGATATTGTCTGTTTCGGGTTAGGAATCGATCGGAGCGAGTCTCGAGTTGCGTCGCGTTAAAATGGAATTTTTGGCGATTTGATTTCGAAAGATTTTTGACTTAAAAACCGTTAATTGGAAAATGTGTCATTTTTGATACAATCCGTTTTGATTGAGTTTTGATTGGATTGATTGATTGTGTGGTTTGTATTGGGTCTATTGTATTGGTTGTCAAATCTGTTTTCATTCGGAACGAAAATCGGAATTGAGCAGAATAGCGAATTTCGCAAGAAAACGGAAAACCTGCACTTTCTGCAGAGGGTCGCGTCGCGACCCGTCCCTTTCGCGTCGCGACCTGGCCCAGTTTTGTCACGCAAAAACTTTCTGTCGTTTTTCGCGTCGCGACGGTAGCAGTTCGCGTCGCGACGCTTTGCAGATTTTCAACAGTTTTTCACTGTTTTTCGTTTCGCGATAACTTTTGATCCGGGAACCCGATTGAGGTGTTCTAAGATGCGTTGGAAAGCTTATTCAGAGGCCTAACTGAATATTCTATTTTTAAGGAAAAATGAACTGTTTTTGATATTGAAAATTGTGTCAAAAAGTGGTCAACTAGAGTGCGAGTGTGAACTTGGAATTTATAAAATGTGGATTAAAGTGTTTCACTGATTGTCTGATTTGATGGACCGTGGGTTCATAGTACTGTAGATATATATATTATATCGAGTTTGGGTGACGACCCATGTAGACATACTAGGCGGGGTAGTCATGCACCCTTACCCTAGGCCTCTTGCAATAGGGAAAGTACTATTGGTAAGGTGGTTCACCGGGTATGTAGCGTTCGCGCAGTCGGTATCGTACTTGGTTGTAACAGGTTCATCGGGTATGTAGCGTTCGCGCAGTCGATGACCTGTCAAAGGTTAATTAATGCGGTTCATCGGGTTTGGAGCGTTCGCGCAGTCGATGCCGTATACAGTCAAAACCATTTCATAATTGGACCCAGAGTGTTAGTAGGGGTCGTGGTAGAACTCACTGAGATTGTATCTCACTGTTTAAATGTTGTTGTTTTACAGATAAACAGGGACAGAAGAAACCTCAGAGGCACGAGTAGGTGGCCCCGGGTGATGGAGGATGACTTAGTTTATGTTTAAGTTTAATTTCCTTCTGTTGTCCATGTATCACAACACTATGGCATTAGCGTTTCGTTTATCTTTCTTTCCGCTTTCTTGTATGACTCTGATTACCACAGTTGCTGACAGTTTATGGTCTGAGTACCGTATAATCTTATTTGTGTATAAGATGGTTATGTTGTATTTCAGCAAAATTTTATAGTGGTGTTCAGTGTCTAAACAGGAATTATCATCTCTGATGTTTTTACATTTAGTGCACTTGGGTATTTTTACATGTTAAATATACCGGGGTGTTACATTTACCTAGACTTAGATTGCATAGAGAATAAAGAAAAAATGTTAAGTCTACGGATTAAAGAAAATGGCGCTGTAGCGAATAAAGATTGAATGACCAAAGAACAAACAATAGATTTGATCAATGCTAGCTCAGTGTACAAATCGGCATGTGGTGGATTAATTAGTCAATTGAAAGGGTTTTTATTCAACGATTCCACACTACTGCCATCACTATATATCCGGGAATTTTTTTTCTGTACACCTAACAAAGATTAATATCTGTTACATCTAAATTTCGAATTCACAATTAGCTACATGGACACGTCAGCAAGTCGGTGACATGATCATGGCATATTTTTTATTAGCAAATAAACTTTACGATTGTGACATATGATTCATATATGTTGTCACTCTTAATTAGAAAATAAAAACTCTCCAAAGGGCTAATTAATTTGTTTGTAATTTGAAAGTAGTGTAAAATAAGGATGGGATTATGTGAGTCGAATTTTTTAATAGAAGAGAGATTTATCCAATAGTTAAAAAAATATTATTTCAGAAAAATTATTTAATTTAACTTATTGACTCATTCTCTCTCTCTCTTATTGGAAAATTCCATTAATAGAAGAGGAATGTAACATGTAAACCTTGTTAGATAAAAAAACTGTAAACCAAAGGGTTGGTTTTGCGAAATATGCTGATTTTTATTTGAGACGCAGTAGTTTTTTGGGACTTGGATCCTTCCATCCTCTTTATCTCTCTTAAATTCACTCTCTCTTATCATTATTTATAATTTTATAATCATTTTCTCTCTCCTCTAACTCTTATATTTTGTGATGGAGAAAAATGAGATGATCCAAACACAGTTTTTTTATAGGCTTGAGACGTAGTAGTTAGTACATTCAAGTCGTTACTGGCCCTCTTGCTGCAAGTAAAATGTAATTAATTCTTTTCTTCCTTAATGTTTAAAGAGTTTTGTTTTCTTCCTTGAACTACACATTATCCCTTCAACCGAAACCTTTAATATTCAAAAAAATAATTTGAAAGCAGTGTGGACAAAGATCAAACGTAATTTAATTTTTAGAAAACTAAGATTACTACGGTATAGATTTCGTTATATAAACATATAAATTCAATTGTTAGCAATAAAAAGTACAAAAGAGCGATAAATATACATATATATTCTGAAATGGAAACTACTGCCATCATTATCTCGCAAATTTTTTACTGTACACTGAAAAAAGATTTGTATCCTACGATACCATCTTTTTCAAAAGGCTAAGTATGTTTTTGTCACTATAAAATTGGGACCTTCTAAGTTTAGTTCCTACATTATGAAAATAGGCTTTTTCGTTCTTAACTTACTTTTATGTTTTCATTAATGATTCCTAACGTTAATTAACTGCTGATTAGACTAACAAAATCATGACTGAGCATGCTTTATACATGGATATTTTAATTGATGTGGCGTCCATATGGCATGCTAATTCATATTTTTTGTTAAACTAACTCAGAAAATCAGAAAAAAAAAGAACAAATTTACCCACAAAAACAAAATCAGAACCCTAAAAAGAATTTGTAGCGAACCTTGTTTTCCATCACCCCCAATTATTCTTACATGCATGTTTTTTTTACAAGCAAATATATATATATATATATATATATATATATATATATATATATATATATATATATCTAGCATCAGTTATTTTGGACATTTAGCATCGGTTATTTGCCGATGCTAAATGTCGCGATGCTAAAAGTGAGACATTTAGCATCGGTTAATTAAATAACCGATGCTAATGTGACATTTAGCATCAGGTGTTTAAATATCCGATGCTAAATGTCCATTTCATCACTGTTTTTGATGTCTGAAAATTACATTTAACATCGGTTATTTGAAACAACCGATGGTTATTTGAAACAACCGATGGTTATTTGAAACAACCGATGCTAAATGTCCTGAAAAATGACATTTAGCATCAGTTGTTTAAAACACCCGATGCTAAATGTCTATTTTTTCTAAAAAAAAATAGACATTTAGCATCGGTTGTTGTAAACAACATATGCTAAAAGTCTAATTTTTTTAAAAAATAGACATTTAGCATCGGTTGTTTAAAACAACCGATGGTAAATGTCTATTTTTTAAAAAAAAGTTCTCAATTCACATCTTACCACACACCACTATCCCTTCCCCTCAAGATAGTCTAAATGAGCTTAGTTCATCTAAATAGCAATACATGATGGTCAAAAATGAAGACTTAATATCATGGGTAGAATAATACAGATATCACAAGATTCTAAACTACGTCTCCACTCAATATACATTTCAGTGACTAAATATATGATCTTTCTGTCCATTTAAATCTATCAGCACCAGAACTTAATAAACATGGTAGCACACTAGTGCAAAAAAGGGATTTAAAGTCAGGCAAAAAAGGGATTTAAAGTCAGGTGCCAGCTTGACTTCTATTAAGCCGACTTCGTATGTCAGGCGTTTTAAAGTAAAGCGGTAGCTTGACTTCGTAAGTCTGTTTTAAAGTCAAACATTTATTGCCTCACGTTAATAATTGATGTTCCGCCGCTGGAATCATTTTTAAAGTCGAGCCTGAGCCTGACTTTAAATCTGTACTAAAGTCAGGCATTATTTCGCCTGACTTTAAATGTGCTTATTTTAAGTCAGGCTTAAATACGCCTGACTTTAAAAGTTTTTTTTTTTCAAATTTTGGTTTAATCTCCCTACATATACACCCAAAACACATTAAAAGTACAAAAGCTAAATGCATTCAATTCATTAAACCAGCAAAACACATTAAAAGTACAAAATTACTATATAATACCTTTTATTAAGTTACTCTATATACAAATTTACAGATTGAGTAAGGTTCAAATTACTCTAAGAATAACTTTTATTAAGTTACTCTAGATCTTAGCCTTTGATTTGAATCTAATCTAATGGTTATGTATTGTAACCAAATCCAATGCTAGGATATAGAGTAACTTAATAAAAGTTACTCTGTAACACTATTCTTAATTCATACTAGGATTCAACGGTTACAAGAGAATCTGTTAAAGGTATCAAAATTTAAGAAAACCTATGGAGGTGTTATCCTATTGTTGCATTCTTTCTGAATATTAAAGTGCTGAGTCCCTTAACATCTTGGTGGAAAATTCATGACTTGATATCTTCCTTAGTTCGCGCCACTTCTCACCGTCAACAGCGAAAATCCCCATTTGTCACATTGCACCGGCCACCTCCAAAAACTTTAACCTGCCAACAAAACCATGAGAATGAGAAGAACAATACAAAGAGAACAAGAAAGCTGCATAATTGAATATATCACAATAGAACTATCCACATGCGGTCAAAAGGAATATGAAATGAGAAAGTAAAGGATAATGAAAATTGGTATAGGTGAATAGAAGAGAGGAACCGAATAGTTAGGACCAAAATCTTCTGCAATGCAGTTCAAAGCGTTCTGCATTCTGCAAACAATTTGCAAGATCAAACTGATAATGGATGCGCTTTACTTTCCAAACAAGCTGATGAAGAAGAACAAAAAGCCTTAAGAGGCTCTTTTCTTGGCGACTAGTAGGCAGTTCTTGTTGAATGCATTGATTGATTCCACAACTCTTTTGTTATCTAACTGAAACTAATAAGCCAACAATGAATATTCTTGAAAGTCAAACCATCAGTTCAGAAAAATGCAGTTTAAAAATAACTAACTTCATGCATGTTATAGTGAAGAGAACGTTCATAATCACTAAGGCTGCTAGAAGACTGCTTTGAATAATATCACATAAATAAATGCAACTTTTTTATTTTAGTATAGAAACTGAATTAACTATTATTCATTAAGATGTTTTATTACTTGCTATGTTAGTTGGATCAGTCATTAGTTCATTTGTTTTCCTTTCATAAACGTTAACACTTAAAATGGTAATTGTCTTCAATGGTTCCCAAATTTGGCAAGATTTAAAATGCATGCTGAAGGTGCCAAGAGTCTTGAGCTCGGCTTCTCCATTTTTAAGGATTCCTTTCAGCTGAGAGATTATGGCTATGAAAGAAGGAATATGTAATCCAGCATTAAATAGCATAGAGAGTGAGGAGCTCAACAATGTAATAGTAATTAGACAAGCCCTCACTAAATCTAGATGCCTAGAATCTAAACATCTAGATGCCTGCCGCACATAGAGACTGAATTTCATTCACTGTTTCATTGATTAAAGAAAAAGTTTAATGAAAGAGATCCAAAGCATACTTATATTACATCCCAGCCATTTTATCTTTAAATATTATTTTGACACTTCCATGTTTATTTAGGCCAAATCAACATCATATCTAATCATTAATTTGTATCCATTGAAAAACAAAGGTTGATTATGTGGCAAAATGCAGGATTTTAGGATAGGTTAGTATTGTATATGATCATACCAGCAGATCAAAGTGTAATAAGAGGACAGCAATTAGTGGCTTTTCAATTGGAGAAGACTTCTTGAGATACATCAGCAGGATATCCATTGTACTATGTATATCATCACCCACCAAACCACTTATGAAAGAAGTCACATCCTTTCTCCTAAAAAAAAAAGTAGTATGGTAAATAACATTTCAACTTCAACAAAATTTCTCTAAAATTACAATATCAGATAAACAAATGAACCTGGCCAATAAAATACACCAGGCTAACCTTTTCATGGACAACAAATTAGTAAGGAATAGTATTGCATTTGTTGTTGGGGTAACCCTCTTGCTGTGAAGAAGCTTAAGAAGACATTTTTTGTTAATACTTGTTGCTATCCTCTGCATATAAACAATATATTCAGAAACCATAAAAAGTTAAAAGAACAAATGTAATTCAGGGGTAAAAGTTAATTTTAGTTTTCAAGGTTAGCAAAATATTGTGAAACTGTCTTGAACCATTCAATGTCCGCAAGTTTCCAATTTCACTAACAGATCTCATTCTTAAATAGGATTGATTTGCATTACCTAAAGCTGGAACCATATTAGCTTGTTGATTTGAAACACAATTATTTCTTTTCAGATACAGTCTATATTTCTGCAGCCATTTCACAAAAAAAAACTAATTAGGCTTCATGATTTAAAAATGGAGTTATTAGCAATTTTTTCAATTTAGTCCTTGACATTTACAATATATCAATTAGTCCCTATGTTATATCAATTTAGTAACCCTATTTTGCAAAAAGAGACTAAATTGAAACACTTTTACAAAAGTCAGGGACTAAATTGATATATCGTAAATGTTAGGGACTAAATCATAATAGATAAGAAAATTACCTGGAGATGGCTGGCCACATTCTCCCTAGTAGGATTTTCAACATTCATCAAATCAAGAATCTTCTTTGGTACAGCTTCTGCAAGCAAAATAATAACGACGATTATTATCTATAATATCAAGAATCGCGACACGACCTCAATCATGTTTTAAAACCTTGCACTCAACATTGACTACTAATCAAGAAGCAAGAAGAACTTACTGTCGACGCCTAACTGATTAACAGCAGCGAGAAACTTGCGGTGTAGCTCGACAAACCAAACAACTCGAGGCTTCTTATGCGCTGTGAAGTCCTCATCGTCGCGGTCATTCTCATGCTCGTCAATATCACCGTCATCGTCGTCATCATTATCATCACTATGTTCCTTTCTTTTTTTAGATGACTTTTGCTTTTCATTTGCTGTTAGTGCTGAATTTAGTCCATTGTAGCTATGAGAATTAGGTGTGTCTTCTTGATTTCTGATTTTGGTAGTAATCTTCTTCTTTCTGATTAGATGCTGCCAAATGTTCTTTAGCTCCTCAATTCTAACTGGTTTTAACAGATAATCACATGCTCCTTGTGTAATTCCCTTCACTACCATCTTTGGATCATCATTTACAGAAAACACTGTCATCAAACAAATTATAATGTTAATCAATGCTGTAGCACCGAGACTTCGAGTTGAAGACGTGTCCAATGTCAGACATGTATTGTATTATTTGTACTTTTCAAACTAAAACAATGTCTGCGTGTCCGTGTCGTGTCATGTGTGTCCGTGTGCTTCATATATAGTAAATTGAAGATAGAGATAATGAATTTACTTACTTATGACAGGTAAGTCCATTTCAAGTCCAATAAGCTCAAGAAGCTTAAATCCATCCATGTCTGGCATGTGAACATCACTGATTACTAAATCAAACATTTTCTTGTTTTCTCGCAACAAATTCAGCGCCATTATTGCATTGTTTGCAATGGTTACTGCAACCAACCATTACAAAAATAAATATCATTCTGATAGAGATACAAACCATAACATAAAATCTATGAAATTTTTAACTAAAAAAAATAACTTCAATCAGAAAGATCGAAAAGAGTTACATTATATACGGCCACCAAATAATCCTATTAACTTGAATTCAATTAAATCTTTGAAATCCAACAAACAACATAAGATCATCAAAGATCAGAAATTAAGGTTCACATTTGACTTATCAACAAACCCTAGAAATTAAGGTACACTGATTTTCAGAGATGCTTACCTAAGATTTTTTTGGGTTTCGAAGATGAAAACTTAGGGTTTCGAAGAGTTCTTGACGGCGACGGCGAGCAAGTCGACAGCGACGGAGAGCGAGCAACGGTGACGGCGAACAAGCAACGGCGAGCAAAGAACGACGACGGCGACGGTGTTCTCTTCAGCGTTCTTCTCCTTTCTTTTTCAATTCAGTTTGATTTGAGAGAGTTCAGAGAAGATGAGAGCGAGAGAGTTCAGAGAAGATGAGATCGAGAGAGTTCAGAGAGTGAGAGAGAACGGAGAGAAGAAACGCGACGGTGAGGGAGAGGAAAGGGTGATGGTGAGGGAGAGGAAACGGAGGGCAGAAACGCGACGGTGAGGGAGAGGAAATGGTGATGGTGAGCGTGAGAGGGAGTGCGAATAAGAATAGATATTTTAGTACTTTAGAAGTCAGGCTAAATACGAGTCTGTCTTCAAATATTAAAACTTTTCACTTTTGAAGTCAGGCGTGTTTACGCTTGACTTAAAAACATGCGTGTCAGATAAATTTTTTCCTCTTAATTACAAGTTTGCCACCGCGTCTACCTATCAAGTCACGCATCTGAGCGCCTGACTTTAAATGTCTAATTCTTCTCCTAATTTTGCACTAGTGGCGCAAGAGAAATCATAAATTTGAGAAGATATTTGCCTTGATTCAAGCTCAGACTCAGTTAACAATAATGCAAAACATTGCCAAGTAAAACTATATTTCATTCCATCAGCTGATTCAGCTCAGAATCGGTTAACAATAATGCAAAACAATGCCAGTTAAATACTGTTGTCTTGCCATAACTGAAGTAAAACTGTATTCCTGTCTTGTACCCAAAAAAAAACTATATTTGTGTCAGTACAACAACAAAGGGGAGATAACCACCTAAATTCTTGATTTATATCACTCAACTTCCTCGTCGCGCTCCGATACTCCTTCTCAAGAAGTGGAATGATCAACGGTATGTTATTTATATACCTGGCAGGTTCATCCTTAGGACTTAACCATAGAAAATATATCTAAAAAATGAAATTGGGAAAAACCAGTAGAAAAAACAAATTTTAACACATAAATTAAACCTTTTTGTAGCATTTCTTCTAGAAACAACTTAAGTTTGCTCACACCTATCCTACTTCTTTCTTGCTTTGACAATGGCCTACCCAATTTCTCCTCCAAAGATGAATACACCAGGCTAACCTTTTCATGGACAACAAATTAGTAAGGAATATTATTGCATTTTTTGTTGCAGTAATCAAACATGCAGTAAACGTATGCCAGGATCACTCCAAGATGCAAAGACATTTGCTTCATGGGTATATTAATGATTGTGTATACATTATTTGAAAGTCATTTCCCATTTCTATCAATTTAATTAACTAACATATCATGTATAATATTGCTTCAGGGAGTTGACTATTTGAAGTATGATAATTGTGAAAACCTTGGTATAAGCGTTAGGCAAAGGCATTTAGTTTATTATATCCTTCAAATATTAATGCAGATAACGATATGTGTGTGCTTATATTTTTTAGTTTTATAAAAAGTAGGGAAATTTATAGTTTTGTAAATTTTGCAAAACAGATACCCTCCAATGACTGAAGCTTTATTAAAATCAGGAAGGCCAATCTTTTTCTCTATGTGTGAATGGTGAGTTGAGTTGGTAGTGATGATGTTTCTAATACAGGGATTCTAAATTACAATTAATATTCCATTTGTTTTTTTCCTTAAACTTGTAAGATACTATGTTGCATGTTTATGAATAAATTCTTTATGAAACATATATAGGGGATGGGATGGGCCAAAAGTGTGGGAAACAGTTGGAGAACAACCGGTGATATTGAAGATAATTGGACAATGTGAGCACCAAAGTATTTCACAATATTCATACTTTACTCAAAAATTGACAAATGTCTTGCATATATAAAAACGATAACTTAGTTAAAGAAGTATCAACTCTCTAGAATAGATTTTATCTTCATTAATTAATTTTGTTAGCATGACTTCCATAATAGATGAAAATGACAAATGGGCATCTAATGCCGGACCTGGAGGATGACGGGATGACGTTGATTTCTTTTCTCACTTGGAGATGCATATGAGGCAGGACAATCCACCTTTGTGTGGAAGAGACCACATGGCCTATAGATCTGCCTACTTTCCTTGTAAGCTATACCTAATCAATATTAAGCTGTTTATTCTTTCTGATATTACAAAGCACTAATTGCCTTTTCAATATAATTATAGAGTTGGGTTAATATATTAGTAGAGGGAAGATGGAAGACAGCCCATATTTGTTCTTAAGATTAGAACTTAAGTAGCTAATGGTCGTCTTGAATGGATCGGTGTTTTGCATAAACTACCTCCTGTCGCCCTGAAGAAACGATGCCCACTAATTGCATTGCTTGCTTTTTATTAGCAGAAATTTTGATGTTTTATATTCAACTGTGTATGGCTTCGTGGACAAAGGTCATAAAATGAACTGTAAAAACTTGCGAGTATTGTGCTTTTACAGATATTCAAGTGTTGTTTGTTTGTGATGGTAAAACATCTATTGTTTTTAATACTTTTTTATTTGTTAAGTATGTTGAATTTGCAGGTTTCCACAAGTACATTGTCTGATATTTTCTTTGATGCAGGTGGATTTATTCTTCTATATAGAACCAGAGGAGGCCAAGCAGATAGAGGGAGATGAAGCTCCTGTGCCAGATTATGCTATTACTGACTTCAATGCTTCTGCTATTCCCTCTGATGGTCAATGTGTAACATCCCCAAATAATTAAGCAATTATTTTGAAATTAACCCAATTAACTTAATTTAGTGCTTAATTAATAATTTTATTAATTGAGTGTTAGACTAATTATTAATTGGTGTAAGGTTTTTAATTGAGTAATAGATAGGAATGGGTATCTTTGAGGAATTAGAATTAATTGAGGGTAAAATTGTCTTCTCCATCAATTGAGTTATTTAGTTATAATATAAAATAAAAAGAAATGAAAGAAATTAAAAGGGGTAAGAGAGAATAGAGAGAGTGGGAGCCGTAGAAAGGAAAATAATAGAAAGAAGGAAGAAAAGAAAAGAAAGAATGGAAAAGAAAAGGAAGAAGGAAGCGAAGGTGAGAAGAGGAAGAAAGGAAAAGAGTTTTATGGAAACTCCCATTTTTATTTCACAACAACAATCACCTCATCACCCTCTTCATTTTCACACCAAAAACGTTACCTATAGTTTACTCTCACTCAACCCACCATTTTCGAATTTCAAGCACAAAAATGGAGGTGTGAAGTTTCATCCTTCTATTCATGGATCTTGGAGTTGTAGAAGCTCAAATAAGGGTTTGGGTGTTACTTTGGAGTGAGGAATTTGAGTTACAAAGTTTAGGGTTATGGAAGTTCAAATTAGGGGTTTATGTGTGAATAGTGAATAGAGCTTGAAGATGATGAATAGTAATTCTTGATGAATGGAGATTGATGGTGGAGTTCATAGCATGGGTTGAAAGCTTAGGAATCAAAGTTGAAGCTTTGGAGTGATTGTGGAAGGTCTAGGAGCCATTGTTGGTGTCTAGGTGCAAATTGGTACTGAGCGAGGATTTCTCGAGTCTCGCGAACCGGATGTTCGAGTAGCGGAAAGTCTTGGTATTTCGTGATTTTCATCACGATAGGTGAGTTTTACTCACGTTTAGGATTTATGTTTTGAATTGACTGATTGAAACGAATTTTATGTTAATTGATTCGACTGTTTGTTTGATGTGATTGTTTCGACTTGAATTGCGTGTAAAATATCGTTTTGGTCGAAAAACCGTTAGATCGACGATTAACGGATTTTGAGGAAATTGATGTTTGAGTGTTATGGATTGATATGTTTGATTGATTGATGAATATTATTGGATATGTGTTCGTACGGTTTTTGCGTTGGGACTGGACTGGAACAGGTACCGGAAGTGATCGAATTGATTGGAACAAAGAAAAACTTAAAACGGAATGCTGTCAAATGCGCACGAACCGTGCGTCCCATTCGGTTTCCATTCCTCAAAAATGCGTTACAAGGCGCACGACCCGTGCGTATGGGAGCACGGACCGTGCGCTGTGTTCTGATTCTGTTTTCCAAAATAGCCCAAAATGATCCCGATCGATTCCATTCCTCTTCTAATCCTTTCCTAACCCTTTTCCAATGATATTAGGCTTATAATGCCATGATTTTGAGTATAATTAAAAAGGGCTTTATAAAATACTTTGAAGTTATAAATTGTTTCCATAAACCGAAATAATAGTACTCGTGTGCAGATATGTTTTTATTAATAATAAAGCGGGCTATGAGTCCTAATCGGTATGGTATAACTAACGCGAGATGATTATTATTTATTGTCTAAACCGGTCTACGATTCACGATATATATTATATTGACTATAGGCAACGGCCCAGTGCGGGTATTATGTTCGATTAACGGTCAAATGTAGATGGACTAAATGTTCATTGAGTGTAGGTGAACTAACCGGTCATCGAGTGTAGATATATTTAATATATATCGAGTTGGGTGACGACCCATGTTGACATACTAGGAGGGGCAGCCATGATCCCCTACCCTAGGCTCTAAGGCCAATAGTGAAACTATTATTGGTAATGGGTTCGCCGGGATTAGCCTCGGGGCAGTCGGTGGTGTGTCGAAGAGTATTGAGTAACGTTCGCCGGGATTAGCCTCTAGGTAGTCGGTGGTACGTTACTATGATTTTGTAGTGTGGTTCACCGGGATTAGCCTCGGGGCAGTCGGTGATGCACTGAGTTATAACAGAATTTCGTAATTGAACCGAGAGTGTTAGTAGGGGTCTCGGTAGAACTCACTGAGATTGTATCTCACTGTTTAAATGTTGTTGTTTTACAGAGAAGTAGGGGAAAAAGCAAAGGTGAAGAAGCACATCTAGGTGGTGTGCTTATGAAGACGGTGAAGACTTAGTTTTCATTGTTAATATCTTTCCCTCGAAGTCTTTGTATTCCAGATTGTATAACTTATATCAGTAAAAGTTGTAAAATCGTTTCCGCTATTTCTTTGTATTTGGATATTGGACTCTAGGCTATGAGCAGTTTATGTCATGTGAGACTTATTGATATGGTTTTTATCAAGAGTTTATAATTATGTTCAATATCTAAAACAGGAAATTATTCTCTGATGTATGCCTAAGTGTGCACTTCAGTATTTCTGCTTGTTAATTGCGCATCACCATTTTTGTTACTATTTTACCTTTGGTCTTGTAATATGGATGGAAAAACACTTCATGTTCATTATATTTATACTACTCATTTGATAAGAACAAGGAAATTGAAACATTTAAATCAATTATTTTGTGCTGCCAATTAATTATTATTTTTTTAAAAAAAAATCAAACTTTTAAAGTCAGGCGCCATAAATGCTTGACTTTAAACCAGACTTACGAATTCAGGCAATAATAAATGCTTGACTTTAAATCAGATTTACGAAGTCAGGAATAACAAATGCTTGACTTTAAATCAGACTTACGAAGTCAAAAAATGCTTGACTTTAAATCAGACTTACGAAGTCAGACAATAATAAATACTTGACTTTAAATCAGACTTACGAAGTCATGCTCATAAATGCTTTACTTTAAATTAGACTTACGAAGTCAGGTTATCGCTTGACTTTAAAACTCCTTAAATACAAAGTCGACTTAATAAAAGTCAAGCGGGCGCCTAACTTTAAATCCCCTTTTCGCCTTACTTTAAATCCCTTTTTTGCACTGGTGAATGACTATTTTATTTAGGCTAAATACATATTTTGGCCCTTTATCTTTGGGGTTGTGGTCACTTTGGCCCTTTATCTTTTTTTTTTCTCATTTTAGACCCTCATGTTTTTTGTGTGTGTCATTTTGGCCCCTGCCGTTATCATTTTGGTCCCTTATGTTTTTAATTGATTTCATTTTAGTCCCTTATGTTTTTAATTGATTTCATTTTGGGCCCTTATGTTTTTAATTGATTTCATTTTCGTCCTTAAAAATTTGCCTAAAAAAACATAAACATAACGGTAGGGGCCAAAATGACACAAACAAAAAACATGAGGGTCTAAAATGAGAAAAAAGAAAGATAAAGGGCCAAAGTGACCACAACCCCAAAGATAAAGGGCCAAAATATATATTTAGCCTTTTATTTAATTAACTTCAAAAACAATAATACAACACATTTCAAATGTCAGTATAACAACAACACGTAAAGTCCCCCAAACATAAACCTCCATTTTTAAAGCCTTCAAATTTACATGTTTCGTTGCAGTGAATACATAGCCCATGCCCAAAACAGTCAACCTTCACATCGTTCCAATCTCCTGCTGCTCCTACTACAAGAACAAAATTCACAAATTCAAAATTCCTTGTTAAGTTTGTCTTAATATCAACATTAAAACCTTTTGAAGTTTGAGATTTAATTGTTAATGTTAACTACAATGTCAAGAATATAACGAACTTATTTTGATAATATCAAATATCTTCCTTCAAGCAGAAACTTAACTAAATATGTACCAATCTATTAAAATTCAAAATTCCTTGTTTAATTTGTTTTAGTATCAATTTCAAAACCTTTTGTAGAATGAGATTTAAGTGCTAACTACAATGTGTAGACTATAACGAACTAGTTTTGATAATATCAAATATCTTCGTACCAGCAGAAACTTATATTGAAATTTCATTAAAAAGAATAAGAAATAATTAAATAGTAAAGCAAAAAAATTATTAAAAGAATAATTCTTTTTTGTTGTTGTGTAGAACTAAGTATGTATCCACGTTTCATACCTGCAGCCAGAACCAATGCAATGCATAAAACTCCTACCAGAATAGATTGATAATTGCGCATCACCATTTTTGTTACTATTTTACCTTTGGTCTTGTAATATGGATGGAAAAACACTTCATGCTCATTATATTTATACTACTCATTTGATAAGAACAAGGAAACTGAAACATTTAAATCAATTAATTTGTGCTGCCAATTAATTTTTTTTTTAAAAAAAAAACAAATTTTTAAAGTCAGGTGTCATAAATACTTGACTTTAAAACAGACTTACGAAGTCATGCAATAATAAATGCTTGACTTTAAATCAGATTTACGAAGTCTGCAATAACAAATGGTTGACTTTAAATCAGACTTACGAAGTCAGGCGAAAAAATGCTTGACTTTAAATCAGACTTACGAAGTCAGGCAATAATAAATACTTGACTTTAAATCAGACTTACGAAGTCAGGCTCATAAATGCTTGACTTCAAATTAGACTTACGAAGTCAGGCTATCGCTTGACTTTAAAACTTCTTACATACAAAGTCGACTTAATAAAAGTCAAGCGGGCGCCTGACTTTAAATCCCCTTTTCGCCAGACTTTAAATCCCTTTTTTGCACTAGTGAATGACTATTTTATTTAACTTCAAAAACAATAATACAACACGAGTATGACTTACGGTACTAAACTATTGTTTAGCAACTATTACTAAATGGGCAAATTTGTCATATACTCCATTTAATATAAAAAACGGGCGAGGATCATGCACCTCATTAATCGTGCATTCATCAATTCAACACATTAAATGCCTAAAGTCATGGAATTCAATTTTTTCAAATTAAAAAACTCCCAAAAATATTTTCAATCATGGAATTCAATTTTTTCAAATTAAAAAACTGCCAAAAATCATTGATTTTCACTCACAAAAAAAACTCCGTTCATTAACCACAAATGTGCATAGCAATGGTTAGTGGCCACTAACCACAAATGTGCATAGCAATGGTTAGTGGTCACTAACCACAGGTATGCATAACCGTGGTTAGATGTCAATGACTAGATGTCACCAACCACAAATGTGCATAGCAATGGTTAGTGGTCACTAACCACATATATGCATAACTGTGGTTAGATGTCAGTGGTTAGATGTCACTAACCACAAATGTGCATAACAATGGTTAGTGACCACTAACCACAGATATGCATAACTGTGGTTAGATGCCACTAACCACAATTTTGCATAACAATGGTTAATTGCAGTAAAACCAGCCTGAAAAGAAGAAGAAGAACACTAAATGAAGAGAACATAAAGATAGAAAATGCAAAGAAAGAAAGAAAGAGAAGAGGACAGAAAATAAAAAATAGTGCAAAAAAGAAACACTAGTGGAAAAATGGGATTCAAAGTCGGACCTTTCGGACATTTAAAGTCGGACCTTCACCCGACTTCTATTAAGGCGACTTAGAAAGTATGTGTTTTTAAAGTCGGACCAAGGTCCGACTAAAAAAGAACGTTTTTAAGTCGGATATTTAGTGCGTCTGACGTTAAAAGTGTTATTTTAACGTCGGTTATTTTATTAACTCCGACTTGAAAAGTATTATTTTAAAGTCAGGTGACATAGACGTCCGACTTTAAAAGTGTTTATTTATTTATTTTGGATGGTTTCAATTTTTTTGATTCTCCTTATAGGTACCAATATTTTCTATACAATTTCAGCAGCATTTTCAGCATAGTTTCAGCACACATACATACACGGCTAATTAAAATTCTACACTTAAATATCGTGTTAAACTCTTCGATATCATACCAAAATATATGTAAATGTACTACACTTTTATCTATGCAAAAAAACAAGGTACGTACGATAATCTACTACAACTTATTGATATTCTAATAATATACCAAAATGTACGCTAATCTACTACTAATAATATACCAAAATGTACGCTAATCTACTACAATTCCACTTAACCTTCTTTTCTTTCTTTGCCTCTCATGTTTCATTCCTCATTGTCATCGGTCTCTGCCTCATCGTTCCTCGCTCGTATTGCTTCTCATCACCGCTATTGTGTTTGACTTGTTGATTGCTTTTCTTTTCATTGTCTTCCGATTCTCGAAATCGTCTTCTCACCACCACTGTGTATTTCTTTCATTCCGGAAAATCTCTAATAGTAGGTTTCTAAATTTTTGTGTTTCTGTGTCTCTGTTCATGTGTTTGAGTTTTCATGTATCTTTTATTATCGATCCATGCGAATATTTTAGTCAAGTTCCGCCACTTCCTGCATATCTCAAACCCAAGAATAAGGGCAAGGGCAAAGTGTCAGAGCATGCAACTAGCAATGTAGGAAGATATAGACCTTCCCCTCCTACCATTAGTAAATCGCAAACCGTTGGATCAGTTACATCCCGAATTCATATAGCCCCTTCTACATAAATCTTAATTTTCTTAAAATCCATTCATTAACAAAGATGAAGAATCAAGAACAAAATTGCAAACAATGGTTGCAATTTTTTTGATTATATGAGCATACATTAATTTTTAGTAGTAATGTGAAAATCAATGAAGTTACTAAAGAGTGGGTAAATCAGACTCTTATTAGCGAATATATTTGCATGGGTATGTGTGTGTGTCTATATATATATATGACTATTTTATTTAAGTTCCTTCTCATCAAGGAAACAACAAAGCAAATCATTTCAAATGCCAAAATAACAACCATACGTAAAGCCTCCCAAACAAAAACCTCCATTTTTAAAGTTGGCGGTTTTTGCATGATGCGTTGCACTCAATCCCTAACCTAGCTCGGGTCCTAAATACGCAACTCGTCCCTCTATTCTATCTATTATTCTCTCTGCCGATGTGAAGACCTTGTTGGTGGGTAATATGTAAATACCTTTGTAAGTGTTCAAAGCGCCTTGAGGCTTTCCTTGACCTAGTGAGCCTCCAAGGCCCAACTCGTCTAAACTTGTTGTAACAAAAAAAAGATGATACTTAATCTCTCAAGTTTAAATACTTGGAAGACATCGTGGTTGCTTTTAGACCTTTGGAAAGTCTGACAGGTCGATGGTCTTGGTTCCCAAATCCGGTGGAAGGCTTTATATTTAAATCTTGTTATGGACTATTAACAGATACCCTCAATAATTCGATATCAGATACTGCTTTTATAAAATCTGTGAATCGCTTGTCGGCAACTGATTCCTATCAAAAATCAATATTTTCGGGTGGAGGCTCCTACAAAATATGGATAGACTTGCAACACGTGATAGCTTGGTGAATCGAGGAATCATTCGGCCAGAATTTAATCGGAGTTGTCTGTTATGTTTTGAGGAGGATGAAACTGAAACATGTTATAGATTTAACATGATTCACAACTATCTGCGAATTAAAAACATGGCCTCTAAAAAGAATTTGGTTACGATGAATCCAAATACATCAAGAGACAGCCATCCATATCATATATTTCAATCTGCACTCCTTTTTTGATTCCAATTGCAAGCCATGAGCCCGAAAATGCTCGACACCTACCAGAGCATCTGTAGTCGCCATTCCCGACCAATTCTGGATAGCAATCCAAACCAACTTGGAGCACCTGCACAAAAAAATAAATGGGAAATCGACTCTTTCAGCTCAAAACAAAAAGGACAGCACGCCTCATGAGGATCATTAATAATGCCCTTAAAAATAAGAGAATCCCGAGTTGGAAGCTTCCCCAAGAATAATCTCCAAGTGAAAACTCCCGCCTTAGTAGGAATAGAAAGCTGCCACATATCATTAAACGCGTTCTGAATATCACTATCTAACCTATCCTGCTGCAACCTATTCAACAAGAGCACATAACATGATATAACGGAAAAATGCTCCAAAATGCTACCATATTTAAACGTTGCTACTTCAAAAAGACTCGGAAAAAGATCCTTAAAAGTATCACTACTTTCCCACTTATGATTCCAAAAAGAAATAGGCCTAAGCGCAGATTCAAATGCACCATTCCACAAATGATTTCCTTCTTCCAACAATAATATGTCTGTCCACCATAAGGAATCCTTAGTACCCCCTCTAGGCAAAATAACACCTGTAAAAATATTCCTCAAATCCCCATATCTGTGAGAAAGCAGTTGCCACCAACTAGCCCTACTGTCGTTAATACATCTCCACTTCCACTTGCTCAGGAGAGCCAAATTGAAAGCTTCAAGATTCTTTACCCCCAAACCACTGTCCTTCTTGGGCCTGCAAACCTTTTCCCAAGACACCCAATACACTGGGCGGCCCTCTCTATTACCTCCCCACAGGAAGTCCCTCTGAATCTTAACAAGCTCTTGAATAACAAGTTTGGGGGCCTTGAAAAAAGAGAACATATACAACAGAATACTATTGAGGACGGAGTTAATGAGAGTTGTAACACCCCTTTTCTTCCCCATAATTTATACGTCATTTATCAGAGTAATTCTTTTTCGCAAATATTAATTCAACTGATAGAAAAGAAATGCCACATCGTCATTAACAAAACTCATCAATTGCACCCATCAAGGTTTGTGCAAAAAGGCACCCGTCATGAAAGTTAAACTCCAAAAATCACATCACAGCGGAATAAAACAATAACTCACTAATACCACTCAAACACGTCTCACATCATCGACATAATCATTAAACAATTATTTAATTAATTAACAAACTTCAACCACGCCCCCTAGGTGTCACAGTATCAGAGAGCGACTCGACAGACATCCCAATAGCTATTAAAGAAGGCAGCAGGACCTTCACTCGCGGTTACCTGCAGCGTTGCCGCAATAGAGCAACATTCCAAGCAGAAGGAGTGAGAATTTCAACAAAATATACTCAAGCACATAACAGAGTAATGTGAACAAAACAGTCATACAACATCGTCATCACCACCAACATCATCGTCACTGAACACTAACTCAAATCACAATTTTTACCACAAGTCATAAATCATGAACGTGCATGAAAATGCAACCCACGCCTGGGCATATGCATGATGGTACCATTCTCGTCATAATTAAGCCACTATGGGCACATCGTCACTGTTTTACGTCAATAAGAGGCCGAAGCCTATTCGTCATAATATGCACATGCTATGAGACACTATGGACACATGTGCCACACCAAATCACTCACCTGGAGTCCTCGTCATCGTCGTCATAAAAACACTCATAGAGTGTACTCGTCATAATCATCACAATTATATCACATCATCATCATAGACATCACATTTAAATTGAGAAAACACACCTTAACATTTAAGGAAACAGCAGCATTTTTATTTCATCAACAACAGCATTTTTATGTTTAAAATATTATTTCCGGACTCTCGGTAAAATTCCGGCACAGGCATAAAGTTTTTGGCGCACGTGGCAGCGCACAAGGCGCGCCCAGCGCTACGCAACACACGCACCAAGCGCGCCCAGAGGCAGCGCCCAGCACCACGCGCACAGCAGCGCCACACACACACACCCCCAGGACAACTCCCAAATGACACGTGAAAAAAATTAAACCACTCGAGCCAAAATGTTTAAAATTGAATTTGGGCACACAATTGCAAAAGATGGCACGGTAAAATATGCCCAGAATTCGAAGTTTCACCCAAAACACCCCACATGTGCACAACAGCAACACCCACCGGGACAACTCCAAAATGACAAGTGCAAAAATAAAACCACTCGAGCCAAAATGTTTAAAATTGAGTTTGGGCACGCAATTGCAAAAGATGGCACGGTAAAATATGCCCAGAATTCGAAGTTTCACCCAAAACACCCCATACGCGCACACAAGCAACACCCACCGGGACAACTCCAAAATGACACGTGCAAAAATAAAACCACTCGAGCCAAAATGTTTAAAATTGAATTTGGGCACGCAAATGCAAAAGATGGCACGGTAAAATATGCCCAGAATTCGAAGTTTCACCCAAAACACCCCACATGCACACACAATGGTCATTTCATCGAATAGTTTACATGCAGCAGAATTTTTTTTTACACAAAAATCAGCATGATCACATCATAATTCCTTCCCAACCATCATCGAACATCACACATACGAAACTACACATAACAACATCAACGATTCATCAAACAACATCATAATCCGCAACTCTCATAATTCGCAACATCATAATTCGCAACATCATAATTCGCAACTCTCATAACAACATCATACTTCGCAACATCATAATTCGCAATTCATCAAATCACATACTCAATTATATTAAATTGAAACGCTCACCCTTACCTCGAATGCGTAAGCCCCTAGCACGAAGAAGATGATCACGTACGAGAACACCGCAACACGAAAGCTCTTCCTTCCCTTCCTCTTCTCAGCATCGTCGCACTCTTCTTCTCTCTCCCTCCCTTCGCAAGCTTTTTCTTTCTTTTCTCTACAAGTGATGCGATTCCTAAGACCCTAGCGCCTTTGGAGCCTAAGCTAACGGGCTTGGGCTTCATGGGCCAGTCACACCGTCCCGGAATTACCAACACCACTCCCTGACTCGAATTTAAATAAGAATAACATATTAATAATTTATACTAATAATATTACCAATAATAATAATAATAATATTGCAACACTTAAATAATTTAATCAAATAATTAATTAAATTATTTCGTCCTCGAAATTCTTACCTGACTCAAACAACTCTGGATACGACTCTCGCATCTTATCCTCCAGCTCCCATGTCAGGCTTTCACCAGCTGCTCCAAACCAAACAACCTTCACCAGATTGATCTCCTTACCTCGTAAGGTGTTCACCTCACGATCCTCAATTCGTGCAGGCATAGTCTCCACAGTGAGATTATCCCGCACCTCCACATCGTCTGGTTGAATCACATGAGACGGATCGGCAATATACTTCCGAAGCTGCGACACGTGAAACACGTCGTGCAAGTTCGAAAGATTAGGTGGCAAAGCCACCCGATATGCAACACTTCCAACTCTTTCCGTAATCTGATACGGCCCAATGAAACGAGGAGTCAACTTCTTCGATTTCAGCGCATGCCCAACACCAGTCATAGGTGTGACCCTCAGGAACACGTGGTCACCCGCTTCAAACTCTAAATCTTTCCTTCTCTTATCATGGTAGCTTTTCTGTCTACTCTGCGACGCTTTCATTTTCTCCCGGATCACCTTCACTTTCTCAGTAGTTTCTCTGACTAGCTCAGGTCCAAGTACTAAACTTTCCCCAGTCTCATACCAACACACCGGAGTCCTACACCTTCGACCATACAACGCCTCAAACGGCGCCATCCCGATACTGGAATGATAACTGTTGTTGTAGGTAAACTCGATCAATGGAAGATGAGTATCCCACGTACCTCCCTGCTCTAGAACACAAGACCTCAACAGATCTTCCAACGATTGAATCGTCCTCTCTGTCTGCCCATCGGTTTGAGGATGATAAGCTGAACTCAACCTCAATTTCGAACCCAACTCCTTCTGCAAACTACTCCAAAAGTCCGAAGTGAACCTTGGGTCTCTATCCGACACAATGCACAAAGGAACGCCATGCAGCTTCAAAATCACCTGAATATAGATTTCTGCCAATCTCGACACCGGATACTTGATGCCGATAGGAATGAAATGAGCCGACTTCGTCAATCTATCGACAACCACCCAAATCGAATCATGCCCTCTCACCGTATTGGGTAACCCAGTCACAAAATCCATGGAAATACTATCCCACTTCCACTCTGGAACATTCAACGATTGCATCATCCCCGCAGGCTTCTGATGCTCGACCTTCGATTTCTGACAGGTCAAACACGAATACACAAACTGCGCCACATCGCGCTTCAACCCAGGCCACCAGAACATCTTTTTCAGATCTTGATACATCTTTGTCGCTCCGGGATGGATACTCAACTTACTTCTGTGGCCTTCCTCGAGAATTGCCTTTCTCATTTCCTCATCCTCGGGAATACAAATTCTTCCACGATATCTCAATACATTCTGTGCATCTATCTCGAAGTCCTTATTCTCAGACTGATCAATCCCACCCATCAGATCAACCAGTTTCACGTCTAATTTCTGCGCTTCCCGGATACCATCCTTAAAATCGTTGCCAGTTTTCAACATACCCAACCTGATACTCTGAGGCGTGACTTCACAAACTAAACTCATGTCCCTGAATTGCTCAATTAACTCAAGCTCTCTAGCCATCAATGCCGACATATGCAAAGTCTTCCGACTCAAAGCATCTGCAACCACATTAGCTTTTCCCGGGTGATAACTCAATTCAAAATCATAATCCTTCAATAGTTCTAACCACCGGCGCTGCCTCATATTCAACTCTTTCTGATCGAACAGATACTGAAGGCCCTTGTGATCACTGAACACCTCAAATCTCGATCCATACAAGTAATGTCTCCAGATTTTCAACGCGAATACCACAGCAGCAAGTTCTAAGTCATGAGTAGGGTAATTCTTTTCATGAGTTCTCAACTGTCTCGACGCATAAGCGACCACCTTCCAATTCTGCATAAGCACACCACCCAAACCCATCTTGGAAGCATCACAATAAACCACAAATGGCTCAACCGGATTAGGCAGGGTCAACACTGGAGACGTAGTCAACCTCCTCTTCAACTCATTGAAACTCTCTTCACATCGGTCATCCCAGACAAAAGCCCTACCCTTGCAAGTCAATTGGGTCAACGGCAAAGCCAACTTCGAAAACCCCTCAATGAATCTTCTATAATAACCAGCTAATCCCAGAAAACTCCTTATCTCAGTAACCGACTTCGGGGACTCCCACTGCAACACTGCATCAACCTTAGAAGGATCCACCGCAATCCCATCACTAGAAATCACATGACTGAGAAAACTGACTTCTTTCAACCAAAACTCACACTTGGACAGCTTCGCATATAACTTGCGATCCCTCAGAATTTCCAGCACCAACCTCAAATGTTCCGCATGCTCCCCTTCTGACTTAGAATAAATTAGAATATCATCAATGAAAACCACCACAAACTTGTCCAGATACTCGCGAAAGATTTGGTTCATGTACCCCATGAATACCCCCGGCGCATTAGTCACACCGAAAGGCATTACGGAATACTCATAGTGCCCATATCTTGTCCTAAACGCTGTCTTCTGGATGTCTTCATCTTTTACCTTGATCTGATGATAACCAGACCTTAAATCAATCTTGCTGAATACTTTAGCACCCACCAACTGATCCATCAAGTCATCAATCCTCGGTAACGGATACTTGTTCTTGATTGTAACTTTATTCAATTGACGATAGTCTACACACAACCTCATACTACCATCTTTCTTTTTCACTAGCAACACTGGAGCTCCCCACGGCGACACACTCGGTCTTACAAACTTCTTTTCTAACAAATCCTCAAGTTGCTTCTTCAATTCTGCCAACTCAGACGCAGACATTCTATATGGTGCCATAAACACAGGCTTAGTGCCAGGGACCAGATCAATAGTAAACTCCACCTCTCTCTCTGGTGGTATATCCGGAATCTCGTCAGGAAACACCTCGGGAAACTCACACACCACCTGCAACTCATCAATCTTCGCTTGGCTCTCAGCAGACAACGACGCTAACAGAGAAAACAGCTGAACCTCTTCTCTCATCACCCTGTGCAGCTGACCCGCAAATAGAAAACCAGACCTCTCTTCAGGCGAAGCGAAACTCACGGACCTTTCGCGACAGTTGATATGTACATGATTATCCACTAACCAGTCCATACCTAGAATGACATCCATTCCACTCAGCGGCAAACAGATCAAATCAACTAAAAATTCTCTACCATATAAAGATACAGGACATTTGGCACAAACAACGGAGGTAGTTACTGAACCCTTAGCTGGAGTATCGATAACCATGTCTCTCAACATATCAGATAAGACAAGACTTAGTTTCTCAACACCTGCGGCAGCAATAAAACTATGGGTAGCACCAGTATCAACAATAGCAATAAGAGGAAAATTATTGATATAGCACGTACCTCGAATCTCATTCACCACATCAGACCCAGCCAGAGCGAACACTTTCCCAAAAGACTTCTCCTTCTTGGGTTTTGAGCACTGTGTACTGATGTGACCACTCTCCCCACAATTAAAGCATACCACCTCTTTCTTATCACGGCTGGAAGATATGTGCCCCTCTTTCCCACACCAATAACATCTCTTCTTATCCCCGCTTGGGCAATCTGGACTCTTATGACCTGCTCTCCCACACGTGTAACAAGTAATACTGGCTGCAGCATCTCCCCCATTTCGCTTAGACCCACCAACAAACTTCCCTTTGCCCTTACCAGCAGGCACCTCATATGGCTTACCACGACTCGAGAAGTTCTTTTGCTTTTCTTTCGTAACTCTGGAGAAGGCATTACTGTCCTCTTCAAAAATCCGGCAGCTATCAACCAACAGAGAGAACACACGAATTTGTTGATACCCTATGGCTTTCTTAATATCGGCACGCAACCCGTTTTCAAAATTAATGCATTTGGAGAACTCAACACCCTCTCCATCATAGTGCGGATAAAACTTGGACAGCTCAGTAAATTTTGCAGCATATTCAGTTACCGACATGTTACCTTGTTCAAGCCTTAGAAACTCAACCTCTTTCTTTCCGCGGACATCTTCCGGATAGTATTTCCTCCTGAACTCTCTCTGGAACACAGCCCAAGTAATCTCCTCATTGGCGACCATCAACCTCTGCCTAGCCGCCATCCACCAGTCATCAGCCTCTCTCTTCAACATGTGGGTACCATAACGAACCTTCTGAGCATCGGTACAATCCATAACGCGGAAAATCCGCTCCATCTCTCTCAGCCACTCAAGGGCACCATCAGGGTTATACCCGCCTTCAAAAGTAGGAGGGTTCTCTCGCTGGAACGTAGCCAAACTGCGCGTCCCAGCATCACCAGCACCTGGTATGTTGCCCACAACCCCAGCTATAGCCTGCAAAGCAGCAACAAGTGCAGCATCGTTCCGTCCTGCCATTCTAGCACTGAAACAGAAACAGAATTCAGAAACGAGTAACAAAACTCAAATGCTACTCAACTTGACGACTCGACCACCGGCCGGACAGACCGAACTGCTCTGATACCACTAATGTAACACCCCTTTTCTACCCCATAATTTATACGTCATTTATCAGAGTAATTCTTTTTCGCAAATATTAATTCAACTGATAGAAAAGAAATGCCACATCATCATTAACAAAACTCATCAATTGCACCCATCAAGGTTTGTGCAAAAAGGCACCCGTCATGAAAGTTAAACTCCAAAAATCACATCACAGCGGAATAAAACAATAACTCACTAATACCACTCAAACACGTCTCACATCATCGACATAATCATTAAACAATTATTTAATTAATTAACAAACTTCAACCACGCCCCCTAGGTGTCACAGTATCAGAGAGCGACTCGACAGACATCCCAATAGCTATTAAAGAAGGCAGCAGGACCTTCACTTGCGATTACCTGCAGCGTTGCCGCAATAGAGCAACATTCCAAGCAGAAGGGGTGAGAATTTCAACAAAATATAATCAAGCACATAACAGAGTAATGTGAACAAAATAGTCATACAACATCGTCATCACCACCAACATCATCGTCACTGAACACTAACTCAAATCACAATTTTTACCACAAGTCATAAATCATGAACGTGCATGAAAATGCAACCCACGCCTGGGCATATGCATGATGGTACCATTCTCGTCATAATTAAGCCACTATGGGCACATCGTCACTGTTTTACGTCAATAAGAGGCCGAAGCCTATTCGTCATAATATGCACATGCTATGAGACACTATGGACACATGTGCCACACCAAATCACTCACCTGGAGTCCTCGTCATCGTCGTCATAAAAACACTCATAGAGTGTACTCGTCATAATCATCACAATTATATCACATCATCATCATGGACATCACATTTAAATTGAGAAAACAACACCTTAACATTTAAGGAAACAGCAGCATTTTTATTTCATCAACAACAGCATTTTTATGTTTAAAATATTATTTCCGGACTCTCTGTAAAATTCCGGCACAGGCATAAAGTTTTTGGCGCACGGGGCAGCGCACAAGGCGCGCCCAGCGCTACGCAACACACGCACCAGGCGCGCCCAGAGGCAGCGCCCAGCACCACGCGCACAGCAGCGCCACACACACACACCCCCAGGACAACTCCAAAATGACACGTGAAAAAACTAAAACCACTCGAGCCAAAATCTTTAAAATTGAATTTGGGCACGCAATTGCAAAAGATGGCACGGTAAAATATGCCCAGAATTCGAAGTTTCACCCAAAACACCCCACATGTGCACAACAGCAACACCCACCGGGACAACTCCAAAATGACAAGTGCAAAAATAAAACCACTCGAGCCAAAATGTTTAAAATTGAATTTGGGCACGCAATTGCAAAAGATGGCACGGTAAAATATGCCCAGAATTCGAAGTTTCACCCAAAACACCCCATACGCGCACACAAGCAACACCCACCGGGACAACTCCAAAATGACACGTGCAAAAATAAAACCACTCGAGCCAAAATGTTTAAAATTGAATTTGGGCACGCAAATGCAAAAGATGGCACGGTAAAATATGCCCAGAATTCGAAGTTTCACCCAAAACACCCCACATGCGCACACAATGGTCATTTCATCAAACAACATCATAATCCGCAACTCTCATAATTCGCAACATCATAATTCGCAACATCATAATTCGCAACTCTCATAACAACATCATACTTCGCAACATCATAATTCACAATTCATCAAATCACATACTCAATTATATTAAATTGAAACGCTCACCCTTACCTCGAATGCGTCAGCCCCTAGTGCGAAGAAGATGACCACGTACGAGAACACCGCAACACGAAAGCTCTTCCTTCCCTTCCTCTTCTCAACGCCGTCGCACTCTTCTTTTCTCTCCCTCCCTTCGCAAGCTTTTTCTTTCTTTTCTCCACAAGTGATGCGATTCCTAAGACCCTAGCGCCTTTGGAGCCTAAGCTAACAGGCTTGGGCTTCATGGGCCAGTCACACCGTCTCGGAATTACCAACACCACTCCCTGACTCGAATTTAAATAAGAATAACATATTAATAATTTATACTAATAATATTACCAATAATAATAATAATAATAATAATAATAATATTGCAACACTTAAATAACTTAATCAAATAATTAATTAAATTATTTTGGGTGTTACAAGAGTCACTCTACCCCCAATAAATAAGAAGCTCCCACTCCAAGAAGAAAGTCTCTTTCTCACCTTAACAATAATCGAAACCCAAGTATTTCTTCTTTTAGGATTAGCTCCCACTGGAATACCCATAAACTTGAACGGAATATTAGCGATGCTGCATGACAAGAAAGTTGCAACCGCCTCCAGAAAATCATCCCGAAGGTTAATGCCATAAAGACAACTCTTATGGAAATTCACCTTCAACCCTGAGAGCAATTCAAAAATTCTAAAAATAGACTTTATACACCATAAATTTTCCCAGGTGCCATTTGTAACGCCCTAAAACTTAATTAATTATTTAATTGAATTGTTTGGAATTTAATTGGTAGAAAATAATAAAATAAAAATAATGTTAGAATATATGCACCTATGGTTAGGGTTAGTAGTAGCGAATTTGAAGTGTTAGGGAAAAGGCCCATGATTAAGTCGCATAGCCAAGAGAAAAGCCCATGAAAATTAACTAAGTATAAATAAGCATTTTTAGGGTTTTGCTCACTTATTAGAAAAACAAAAGTTTGAGAGTGAGAAAAGAAAGAGGAGGCGCGGCGAAGAGGAGGAGAAGGCTAGGGCAAGGTTTCGAATTCTTCAAGGCTAAGGTAAGGGTGGGGTTCTATCTCTATAATTGGGTGTATGGATGGCTCTATGTAGGAAGGTTAATGGAACCCTAGGTGATTAAGTTAGAAAACCCTAGTTGTAGGAATTGAATTTGATTGATGATGAATGAATGTGATTTGATGATGATTGAGCACGATTGATAATGATTGGACATGATTGATGATGATTGAGCTTGCTTGTTGATGATTTGAACCAAAAATTCTGTCCATAGGGCACCATGGGCGCCTCCCTGGGCGCCAATTTCCGTGCGTATGTTGTTGCCTGCGCGCCACGGGCGCCGTTCCCGAAACTGTGTTGGGCGCCATTCTGGGGGGTGTAGTGTTCTGGCGCAGGGGCACCAAGGGCGCCATGTTGGCTGCCCTGTCCTGTTGCTTGGCGCCATGGGAGCTGTTCCTGAAATGTTGCTGGGCGCCATGGGCGCCATCTTGCTGTTGTATGTTGCTGTCTTGCAGATTTCTGGCGCATGGGCGCCAAGGGCGCCAAAAACCTGGCTGACCAATTGCTGTTTTCTATGTTGTTCTGGCGCATGGGCGCCAAGGGAGCCAAGGTGGTGGCTACCCAATTTCTGTTTTCTATGTTGTTCTGGCGCATGGGCGCCAAGGGCGCCAAGGTGGTGGCTGCCCAATTGCTGTTTCAGGTGTTGTTCTGGCGCATGGGCGCCAAGGTTGGCTGCCCGTTTGCTGTTGTTGCGTGCTGTGTCTTGTGCAGGGGCGCCAGGGGCGCCTAAATCAGGCTGCCTCGTGCTGTGTCTGGCGCAGGGGCGCCATGGGCGCCAGAATCTGGCTGCCTTGTGCTGTGTTGCGTTGCTGGGCGCCATGGGCGCCAAGGGCGCCAGTTTGGCTGCCCGTTGTGCTGCTGGGCGCCATGAGCGCCAGTTTGGCTGCCAATGGTGTTGCTTGGCGCAGTGGGCGCCAAGGGCGCCAAGTGTGGCTGCCCAAATGTGAATTTCACGATTATTATTTAAAATGATGTTGAATATGTGATTAGGCCCAGAGTTGCCAAAATGTTGAAAGTTGCTAAATTATTGCGATGTTGCCAAAATGTTGAAAATTACTAAAATATTGCGATGTTGCAAAAATGTTGAAAATTGCTAAGTTGTAAATTGTTGACGACGAAGGTTGTACGAAGACGAATTTGCCTCTATTCATTGGCAGGTGATGTGTTGTAGGCCTACGACCAATGTTGCTTTCCGATGTTGTTCGTTGCTATGTAACCGTTGTTATTGTTTGTGCATTTACATAGCGTTGCATGCATAGCATATTTTTACGATGGAGCTATGCTCAAACCACGACGACGATGTTGCGATGTTGATGCCCCTATTTACGGGTTTTGGATTATGGTACCACATGCATTATAGGGCGGTGGCCCTGAGTTGAGTCACATTTCGCATTATTGCATACTTATGTGATTGAGATGATTCTGACTGCTGCTAAGTGATGAATTGACCTGAAATATATATTGTTTTTCATGTATCCGATTATATAGTGCGATATCTCACCCCTTTTGTTTGAATGTTACCCCAATGTTGGTAACGTGCAGGTAATCCCGAATGAAGGCAGTTCACCTTCGTTTGATCGAGTCGGTGTCGTCGCTCTGATATGTAACACTCGGGGGGAATGAACACGCGTTTTAATACTGTTTGCTTTGTTATTTGGTTGTTGGAGCCTTAAGCCGTTATGTTGCTATTTTGATGTTTTCTGAGCTGTCTTGAGTTGTTAAGACGCAACGATTATTTAATTTGACTTGTTGTTGATCCGCTGCGTAGTTTTTTTTTTAAAGATGAATTATTTCTGAGGATTAACATGGTTGTTTTATCGGTTCATCCAAACGTGTTATATAACTGTTTTCCAAAGCGAAATAACTCGTCTATTGTTTTCACGAAGCACATGTGGCACTCCATTGTTGTTGAAAAAGATTTTTATGAACTCTGATTTTGCATTATTTTACCGGGTAGAAATGGGGTGTTACATTAGTGGTATCAGAGCAGTTTCGGTCTGTCCGGCCAAGTTGTCAAGTTATTGTGTCATTGACGAACAAGTATTGTCAACTAGTTATAACTGTTGTTTATGTTGTAGTGATTAGGTGAGATGGCTGGGAGGAACGATGCTGCTATTGTTGCTGCGTTAGCTGCTATGGCCGTGGAGGTTCAGCAGAATGCTGGTGAGAATGCTGGGTCTCGTAGTTTGGCGACCTTTCAAAGGGAGAATCCGCCTACTTTCAAATGCAAGTATAATCCTGATGGAGCGTTGGCTTGGCTGAAGGAGATGGAGAGGATCTTCTGTGTGATGGACTGCACTCCAGCGCAGAAGGTTCGTTATGGTACTCATATGTTGGCGGAAGAAGCTGATGACTGGTGGTTAGAGACTAGTCAAAGGTTGGTAGCTGCAAGTGAAGAGGTCACTTGGGTTGTGTTCCGTAGGGAATTTACTAGGAAGTATTATCCGGAAGATGTTCGGGGTAAGAAGGAAATTGAGTTCCTTGAGCTGAAGCAAGGAAAACTGTCGGTCACTGAGTATGCTGCTAAGTTTGTGGAATTGGCTAAGTTTTATCCGCACTACAGTGAAGCGACTGCTGAGTTCTCGAAGTGCATCAAGTTTGAGAATGGGTTGCGACCAGAGATCAAGAAGGCAATTGGGTATCAGAAAATCCGTGTCTTTTCCGATTTGATTGATAGCTGCAGAATCTATGAAGAGGATAACAATGCTCATTATAAGATCATTAATGAGAAGAGGAGCAAGAATCCGAGTCGTGGTAAGCCGTATGATGTGTAACACCCCGGTATTTTTATCGAGTAAAAATACCCAAGTGCACCATCATAAAATAATCAGAGATATTTTACCTGCTTTAGATATTGAACATAAATAAAAACAACTCATAACTTAGAGTCCAATATCCAAAAACCAAGAAATAGCGGAAACGATTTTACAACTTTTATTGATACAAGTTATACAATCGAAAATACAGAAATCTCGAGGGAAAGACAATAACAATGAAAACTAAGTCTTCACCGTCTTCATTATGCACACCATCTAGCTGTGCTTCTTCACCTTTTCTTTTTCCCCTGCTTCTCTGTAAAACCACAAAATATAAACAGTGAGATACAATCTCAGTGAGTTCTACCGAGACCCCTACTAACACTCGCGGTCCAGTTTTAAAACGTTTTTAAGGTTTGACACAACACCGACTGCAATCCACTTGCTAATCCCGGCGAATCATACAATAAGGCTTCGATCTAATAGGACACCGACTGCAATCCACTTGCTAATCCCGATGAACTAATATTCTAGGCCTTTCTACGTACCACCGACTGCAATCCACTTGCTAATCCCGGTGAACGCAGCACAAACTTTTGACACAACACCGACTGCAATCCACTTGCTAATCCCGGCGAACCCCATAACCAATAGTGTTTCCTAATGGCCCAGAGCCTAGGGTAAGGGTTCATGACTTCCCCGCCTAGTATGTCAACATGGGTCGTCACCCAAACTCGATATAATATATATATCTACAACACTATGAACCCACGGTCCATCAAATCAGACAATCAATGAAACGCTTTGATTCCAAGTTTTATAAAAATCCAAGTTCACACTCGTACTCTATTTGACCACTTTTAGACACAATTTTCAGTATTAAAAACAGTTCATTTTGCCTTAAAAATAGAATATTCAGTTAGGCCTCTGAATAAGCTTTCCAACGCATCTTAGAACACCTCAATCGGGTTCCTGGATCAAAAGATATCGCAAAACGAAAAACAGTGTTTGGTTGCTGAAATTCTGTCAGGCTGCGCTGAAGTCGCGCCTGGAGCGCGAGTTACGCGCGAACTGGCAGAAAGTTCTGTCCAATTGCGCTGAAGTCGCGCCTGGAGCGCAAGTTAGGCGCGAACAGGCAGAAGGGGGGGTCTGTTAAGGGCAGATTTTGGCGGTTTCGCGCGAAAACCGCGATTCCGCTCAATTCCGATTTTAATTTCGATCGAAAACAGTTTTCACACACATATAATCAAACCCAATCAACATCAAACAATCAATCAAAACCTTGATCAAATCGAAGTTTATCAAATTACGGCGATTTTCCAAATAACGGTTTTAAATCAAAATCTCTCGAATCAATTCACCAAAAATTCCATTTTTAACACGACGCAACCCGAGACTCGCCCCAATCGATTCCTAACCCGAATCAGACAGTATCACATAATATTCCAGTCCAGCGAAAGCGATAAAACAGTTTATCAATTAATTCGAAATGTAAAATCCTAAACGTGAGTAGAACTCACCCTTGAAGCGTGAACCACGAGCGGCCGAATCCACCGAGTAACCACACGAACATTCCCCGCTCCGGCGACACCCAATCCGCTTCCAAAGCTTCCCACTCGATCACGAAACCGCTTTTGACCGAAATACCGATTTCCCCGAAATTCTCCACGGACACTATTCATCATCTTCCTCCCCTAACCTCCATGACACTATTCACCAAAACCCCAAATCACCCAACTCGCTTCCAATCTTTCAATCGAACCTCAATCAACGATCCATCATCCTTGGGTTCGCTCCTAACCGAACCTAAACCTTCAAAACCAACCCAAAATCGGATTTCCCACAAAAGCTCCAAAAAAAACGAAAATGGCCAAGTGAGAGAGAGTGAGCTGATCGTCACGAAATTGGTACCAAAACGAAGAGGAAGTAGCGATGAACATTTTTCGTGTTGGACGGAAGTCGTTTCGGTGAATTCTCCTTCCTCCCTCTTCTCTTCTCCCCCACGCCATCTCTCTCTTTTCTTCTCCTTTCCTTCTCTGTTTCTCTTCTCTCGCTGTTTCCTTTTCTTTCTTTCTTCAATTCATCCCTTTCCTTTCTTTTAATAACACACACACACACTTATATTTATTTAATTAATTAATTAATTCTTTCTCTCTTCACTCACACACACCCACGTATACATATAGATATTTATTTAATATATTTGTTGTAACGCGGTCAAATTACCATATTGATCGAAATCTCCTATTTCGATTCCAAAACTTCCTTGGTCCGTATTATCCGGTTAACGATCCGATGACCACCAATAAATAATTTTAGCACTCAATAAATTTACCAGTCGAGTACTAAATTAATTTAATTGGGTTAATATCCAAATAATTTTATTAATTATTTTGCGGATATTACATGATGCTCCTGCAGGAAGAGGTAAACCGAAGGCCGCTGATTGTAAGAGAACTAGTGGGGGAGATGCTCCGGCTAGTATTGTGTGCTTCAGATGTGGCAAAGCTGGGCTTAAGAGTAATGCGTGCAAAGCTGAGCCGATGAGGTGTTTCCGTTGTGGTAAGATCGGGCATGAGGCGCCCGGGTGTGAGCATAAGGAGGTGGTTTGTTTCAATTGTGGCGAAGAAGGACACATCAGTAGTCAGTGTCAGAAACCAAAGAAGGAGCGGGCTAGTGGAAAAGTGTTCGCCCTGGCAGATGCAGAGACTTCCGAAGAAGATGGACTTATTAGAGGTACATGCTTCATTAATAATATTCCTCTATCTTCTATTGTTGATACCGGTGCTACTCATTGTTTTATTGCTGCTGATTGTGTTGAAAGATTGGGTCTTGCGTTGTCTTCTATGAATGGAGAGATGATCGTCGACACTCCAGCTAAGGGGTCGGTGACTACTTCTCTAGTGTACTCTCAATGTCCTTTGTCGATTTTCGACAGAGACTTTGTTGTTGATCTGATTTGTTTGCCGTTAAGTGGATTGGATGTGATCTTAGGTATGAACTGGTTAGAGCATAACCATGTGCATATTAACTGCCGTAGTAAGTCTGTAAGTTTTTCTACCCCTGAAGAGGAGGAAGCTGGTTTGTTGTCTGCCGGTCAGTTGCGGAAGTTAATGCGGGAGGAAGTCCAGTTATTCTCGCTGATGGCATCAATGTCTGTCGAGAACCGAGCCGTGATTGAAGAGCTGCGGGTAGTATGTGAATTTCCTGAAGTTTTCCCTGATGAGTTCCAGGTGTGCCGCCAAAGAGAGAAGTGGAATTCGCTATTGATCTTGTACCTGGTACCAGACCTGTTTCTATGGCACCGTACAGGATGTCTGCATCTGAATTGTCCGAATTGAAGAAGCAGCTTGAGGATTTACTCGAAAAGAAGTTTGTGAGACCAAGTGTGTCGCCGTGGGAAGCTCCTGTGTTGCTAGTAAAGAAGAAAGATGGAAGTATGAGGCTCTGTGTTGATTATAGACAGTTGAATAAGGTAACTGTTAAGAACAAGTATCCACTCCCAAGGATAGATGATTTGATGGATCAGCTGGTGGGTGCTCAAGTGTTTAGTAAGATTGATTTGCGGTCGGGCTATCATCAGATTAAAGTGAAAGACGAGGATATTCAGAAGACGGCTTTTAGAACGCGTTATGGGCATTATGAGTATTCGGTAATGCCTTTTGGTGTTACTAACGTGCCAGGGGTATTTATGGAGTACATGAACCGTATCTTCCATACTTACTTGGATCAGTTTGTGGTGGTATTCATCGATGATATTGTGGTCAACTCTAAGTCGGAAGAAGAGCATGCAGGGCATTTGAGATTAGTGTTGGAGGTACTGAAAGAGAAGAAGTTGTATGCAAAGTTGTCTAAATGTGAATTCTGGTTGAAGGAAGTAAGTTTCCTTGGTCACGTCAATTCAGGTAGTGGCATTGCGGTAGATCCGTCTAAGGTAGATGCTGTGTTGCAGTGGGAAGCCCCGAAGTCGGCTACCGAGATTAGGAGCTTTTTGGGGTTAGCTGGTTATTATAGGAGGTTCATTGAAGGATTTTCTAAGTTATCGCTCCCGCTAACTCAGCTGACGTGCAAAGGTAAAGCTTTTGTGTGGGACGCTCGTTGTGAAGAGAGTTTCGCCGAATTGAAGAAGAGATTGACGACGTCTCCGATCTTGACGTTGCCCAATCCGGGAGAATCTTTTGTGGTGTATTGTGATGCTTCCAAGATGGGTTTAGGAGGTGTGCTTATGCAGAATGGGAACGTAGTTGCTTATGCGTCGAGGCAGTTGAGGACTCATGAGAAGAATTATCCTACGCATGACTTAGAGCTTGCTGCGGTTGTGTTTGTGCTGAAAATTTGGAGGCATTATCTTTATGGTTCTAGATTTGAAGTATTTAGTGACCATAAGAGTTTGAAGTATTTATTTGATCAGAAGGAATTGAATATGAGGCAACGACGGTGGTTGGAGTTATTGAAGGATTATGATTTCGGGTTAAATTATCATCCAGGAAAACCTAACGTCGTGGCTGATGCGTTAAGTCGAAAGACCTTACACATGTCGGCAATGATGGTTAAGGAGTTGGAATTAATTGAGCAGTTCAGAGATATGAGTTTGGTCTGTGAAGTGAAACCGCAGAGTGTCAGGTTGGGAATGTTGAAGATTAATAATGACTTTTTGGACAGTATCAGAGAAGCTCAGAAGTTGGATGTTAAGCTGGTGGATTCGATGGTTGGAATCGATCAGTCTGAGAATAATGATTTCAAGCTGGATGCGCAAGGTGTGTTGAGGTTCCGTAATAGAATTTGTATTCCTGATGACGCGGAGATGAAGAAAGCAATTCTTGAAGAGAGCCATAGGAGTAAGTTGAGTATTCATCCGAGAGCTACTAAGATGTATCAGGACTTGAAGAAGTTGTTTTGGTGGCAAGGGATGAAGCATGATGTAGGGCAGTTTGTGTATGCATGTTTAACTTGTCAGAAGTCGAAGGTTGAACATCAGAAGCCTGCAGGGTTGATGCAACCGTTAGAGGTTCCAGAATGGAAATGGGATAGTATTTCGATGGACTTTGTGGCGGGATTGCCAAATACCGCGAGAGGTCATGATGCTATTTGGGTGATTGTTGATACGCTAACGAGGTCAGCTCATTTTGTTCCTATTAACATCACATATCCAGTGCCGAAGTTGGCAGAGATTTATATCCGAGAGATTGTGAAGTTGCATGGTGTTCCGCTATGTGTCGTTTCGGATAGGGATCCGAGGTTCACGTCTAATTTTTGGAAGAGTTTGCAAGCGGAGTTGGGTTCTAAGTTGAGGTTGAGTTCGGCGTATCACCCCCAGACGAATGGTCAGTCAGAGAGGACTATTCAGTCGTTGGAGGATTTGTTGAGAGCTTGTGTTCTGGAGCAAGGAGGTTCGTGGGATGCGTACCTTTCATTGATAGAGTTCACTTATAATAACAGTTACCATTCTAGTATTAAGCCCTTGATTAATTCGAATTAGCCCAAGAAGAAGCCCAAGCCCTTGATTAATTCGAATTAGCCCAAGAAGAAGCCCAAGCCCGTTAGCTGAGACATTAGGTGCTGGGGTTAGGGGTTTTGCGCCTCCAGCTTGTGAGAAAGAAAGAAAAACGTAAAAAAGAAAGAAAAGAAAGAAAAAGAGAATCGCAAAAGTGAGAAGAGAGAAGAGAGAAAGAGAAACTTGCGCACAAGGGAGAGAAGAAGGAGAAGGGGATTCGCAAATCAAGAGGAAAAGAAGAGTTGTTGCTGTGGTTTTGTTGGTGACTCCGTAGGAAGGACCTCGTCTTCGGTGTAATCAAGGTAAGAGTGGGTTTAACGGTTATAATGGGTTATGATGGTGGTTTATGGGTAGATAGGTGTTGTCTAGGGTTAGGTTCTAGGGTGATTTTCCATGATTGATTTGGTATGTTTTGATGTTGTTGCTATGCTGAATTTTAATTGTGCAAAGATATGTTTGATTGGTGTTGAGTGGAGTGCAATATGAATGATGCATGCTAGGTGTTTGTGGTTATGACTGAATGATTTTGGGTGGAAGATGTGATGGCTACTATTCATATAAGTATTTGGCATCGGTGATTTAATTCGGTATTTTTTTTGTTGAGAGGAACTCTAAAAGTGTTGGAGCCTTAGGCGCCCTAGGTGTGTGTGTGTTGCTGGAAAAATTGTCCCATTGTGTCTTGTGTGTTGCTGGAAAAATTGTCCCATTGTGTCTTGTGTGTTGTTGAAGAAATTGTCCCATTGTGTCTTGTGTATTGCTGAAGAAATTGTCCCATTGTGTCACATGATGTTGATGGAAAATGGTCCCTAAGTGCATTAGTGATAGGTGCCAAGTGTTTGTGCCAAAGTATGCTGTGTTCTGCTGCTGTCTGGGCATTTCTGCCAACTTGCGCCTCACTTGCGCCTAAGTCGCGCTCCACGCGCTAATGTTACTGGGCATTTCTGCCAAATCTCGCCCCACTTGTGCTTAAGTCGCGCTCCACGCGCGAAGCGCCAGAATCTTCTGCTGTTCCGAGTCGTTTTCAGCACGTGTCTCGTTTTTGTCCCAAATTTGTTTTTGACATAACTTTTGACTCGGTTATCCAAATTTGACGGTTCAAAATGCGTTTCGAAGCTAATTTCAGTGTCTATCCAAATGTTCTGGTTTTATGCAAAAATGGATTATTTTATTGGTGGTTCTGGGCTGAGGCGTTCAAGTGTCTAAATTTCAATTTTTACTCACTTTCCCTACGCTGTGTTAAGTCCTAAATTGGCCTAATTGAAATTGGTGTTGGTGTGAGTGGCGGGTGAGTTGGTGAGTATATTATGGTGTGATTGATGAGCTGAAATATTTATTGGTGAGAAACTACGAGGTAGCCGTGATGCTACAACACGAGATAGTTGTTAATGTGGTATAGTAATTGTTACATGCTTTGTTGTGGTTATGTTACGAGGTAGCTGTGATGCTACAACACGAGATAGTTGTTAATGTGGTATAGTAATTGTTACGTGCTTTGTTGTGGTTATGTGACGAGGTAGATGTGATGCTACAACACGTGGTATTTTATGAAATGATTTATAACGAGATATGGTGATATAGTATTTATTAATTGAATGCCTTGAGTTGGTGTAATTGGTGCATGAGTCATGAGTCGCATTGTCATATGCATTCTTACGAGGTAGCTGTGATGCTACAACACGAAGTTTATTACGAGTTGCGCCTGTCGTGGCCTTTACGAGATCGGTACCGCATGCATATGCCCGGAGGGGTTGCATCTCATACATTTCTTCATGGTCCATGTGTACATAACTATTGTGGTTGGCGTTTTATGTCTGATAGAGATATGAATCTTGTGCTGTTGTGTGATATGGTATATACGTGTTTGCCGTGTTGTGCCTGCTGCTTATGTACTGCTGTCATGTGCTTATTATTTCTGTTAAACTCACCCCTTGTGCTTGAAATGTTGCTCTATTGTGGCAACGCTGCAGGTAACCGCGAGTGAAGGTCTTGCTGCCTTCTGTGATAGCTATTGGGATGTCTATCGAGTCGCTCTCTGATACGGTAGCACCTAGGGGGCGTAGTTGAAGCTTGTTAGTTGTTAATTAACTGTTTAATGACTATGTTGAGAAATATGAGATGTGTTGGAGAGGCTTAGTGAGTTATTATCTTAATTCCGCTGTGACGTGTTGATTTATGAGGTTTAATTTTTAAGACGGTGGTTTGTTGCACACACTTTAATAAGTGCAAACGATGAATTTCTTATGACGATGTGGCATTTCTTTTCTATCAAATAAATTAATATTTTTTAAAAAGGAAATTACTCTGATAACGACGTGTAAATTGAGGGGTAGAAAAGGGGTGATACACCATTGGTGCCAGAATCTGGCTGCCTTGTACTGTGTTGCGTTGCTGGGCGCCATGGGCGCCAAGGGTGCCAGTTTGGCTGCCCGTTGTGCTGCTGGGCGCCATGGGCACCAGTTTGGCTGCCAATAGTGTTGCTTGGCGCAGTGGGCGCCAAGGGCGCCAAGTGTGGCTGCCCAAATGTGAATTTCACAAGTGTTATTTAAAATGATGTTGAATATGTGATTAGGCCCAGAGTTGCCAAAATGTTGAAAGTTGCTAAATTATTGCGATGTTGCCAAAATGTTGAAAATTACTAAAATATTGCGATGTTGCAAAAATGTTGAAAATTGCTAAGTTGTAAATTGTTGACGACGAAGGTTGTATGAAGACGAATTTGCCTCTATTCATTGGCAGGTGATGTGTTGTAGGCCTACAGCCAATGTTACTTTTCGATGTTGTGGGTTGCTATGTAACCGTTGTTATTGTTTGTGCATTTACATAGCGTCGCATGCATAGCATATTTTTACGATGGAGCTATGCTCAAACCACGACGACGATGTTGCGATGTTAATGCCCCTATTTACGGGTTTTTGATTATGGTACCACATGCATTATAAGGCGGTGGCCCTGAGTTGAGTCACATTTCGCATTATGGGCATACTTATGTGATTGAGATGATTCTGACTGTTGTTAAGTGATGAATTGACCTGAAAAAATATATATTGTTTTTCATGTATTCGATTATATAGTGCGATATCTCACCCCTTTTGTTTGAATGTTACCCCAATGTTGGTAACGTGCAGGTAATCCCGAATGAAGGCAGTTCACCTTCGTTTGATCTGAGTTGTCTTGAGTTGTTAAGACGCAACGATTATTTAATTTGACTTGTTGTGGATCCGCTGCGTAGTTTTTTTTTTAAAGATGAATTATTTCTGAGGATTAACATGGTTGTTTTATCGATTCGTCCAAACGTGTTATTTAACTATTTTCCCAAGCGAAATAACTCGTCTATTGTTTTCACGAAGCACATGTGGCACTCCATTGTTGTTGAAAAAGATTTTTATGAACTCTGATTTTGCATTATTTTACCGGGTAGAAATGGGGTGTTACACCATTACCAACCAAAATAGTGTCATCCGCGAACTGAAGCATCGAATACCCTAGACTATTATTAACCTAAAACTCAAAAATAACCCAAACTCAAAAACAATGAGAAAAAGAAAAGGAGATAAGGGATCCCCTTGCTTTAGACCCTTATGCATCTTAAAATCCCCGGTTGGCCTCCCGTTGAGAAGAACAGACATCGAAGAATTGTAAAGACAAGATTTAATCCAGTTGATCCACTTCGACCCAAAACCCATCCGACCCATCATATACTTAAGAAAACCCCTAGAAATTGAATCGTAAGCCTTTTCAAAATCAACTTTAAATAACATACACTCATCTTTTCTTCGCTTCGCCAAGTCAACCAACTCATTAACAACCAACATGAGAATTGGAGTCACTAGCATCCAATTCAACATTTTTAGCAGAAACCTCTTGGATGTGAGCATTAGAGATTGAACCAACGACCTTAGCAGAAAGCACCTCCTCTTCACCTAACTCCTCTTCCGATGTGAGCTCCGGTCATCGAACATCAACCTCAGTATCCTCTTCATCCGAGCTAGACTCACAGTCCTTTTTGGCAACAAGAATGCTCCATTGCGTGGGACCACCCCAATCCTCCACCACCCTAATCTCAAAATCAACCTCATTGATCTTAACTTTAACAGCATTATTAACAGCCGCAGAGGACTTCGTCCTGACCAGGATGCGGGAAACATCCATAGCTCTCTTCTTTTCTTGTGTTATCATCAGACAAAACATAAGAACCAAGCGGCTCGACTAACGAGGAGAAAAAAATCCAACGTCCAAGCGTGAGCCGGAATGCCAAAACACCGAACCCAAATCAATAGCTCCTTATCCAACTCCCCTGGCTGCCTTGTTCTAATATTCTTGAACCATTGAGCCAACCAGTCACCTGCCTCATCAACAAAAGCTTGAAGAACACCGTCTTTCCTTCCTTCTAAAAGAACCAAGTTCGCACCAAGAGGTGTCACCTTCACCAAAAAAACCCATGTTTATAAAACTCATCTTGAATGAAGAAGGTTTTCCCCGGGTGTAACACCTCGCCGACCTTAGCTGCACTAAGTTTTGAAATCACATCAACCGGAGAGGTAAAGTGAAGACCCACGTCATAGACAACTAAAATCGTGTCCTTAGCGCCCGTCCTAACCGATAAAGGTTTATCAGAGGCGCCCCCTTGATTCTTGGCGATCCACACCTTCCTAGGCTCCTGCACACCATTGTCATTGGTTTGATTCTTATGATGTATCCCAACACCTTCCCTCTCAAACCTGGGTTAATTGACAAACAACTTCATGTTTTCAAGAAAGATGTTATCAAGCTTAACAGCTAAGCGATCCGGCTCTGTGACCGCTTGGAACCGGACGAACCCAAATGTCCTACCAGACTTATCGCTTCTCGCAGGAATAATAACCTCCCGAGCCTCCCCATAAGTTTTGAAAACATTTAGGAGGTCTTTGGCCCGATAATGCTCAGGGAAATTAGAAAAGAAAAAAAGAGGTCAAACCCCCACCGTTCCCTACTTTGGATGTGGTGGCCAGGCCCGTCTGCATACTCCTCAGGTAACCTCTACCTTCACCACCTCTCCTACGACCAGAGACCACTTTCCATCCATCCTCACCTTCAGAATTTCCTTCCCTACTAGACAATCTCCATTCAACCCCTTCCCTCGTATTCCACACTCTCCTTCGGAGACCAAAATCCCTCCATCTACGATACACCTCCGGACGTCCTCGCCTGAAACCATAGTCACCGAAACGCCCTATACCAAAATCAGATATATCTTCCTGCCCTACCCTACCCCCTCATCCCATTGCACCCTCCCGCGAACACGTTCCCCCCCACCACCGACTTCCTCATCTCCCTCCATCGAACTCTCTCCCCTCATCCTTTCGCTCTCTCTCTCTCTCTCTCTCTCTCTCTCTCTCTCTCATGACACAAACACCAATTAAAACCAAAAAAGAAACCAGCCATACCCGAACATGATGGAAAGCAAATTAATGGAATCCATTATCCACTACTAGTCCTATATATGTAATCTTCTTGAGACATGTCAAATGAATCAAAGAAAATTAATGAACAAGTCTTTTATATTAGTTTAATTTCTCTATTCATTACTTATTGGTTTAGTAGTTTTCCTTTGTTTTGTTAGATCTAGAGCTAAAGGATACCCTAATAAAACTAAGGAAAACTAATAAAGCAAGAAGTAAATAGAGAAATTAAACTACTACAATAAAAGACTACACATTTCCCCTTCAACGGAAACCTTTCAAAATAAAAATAATAAATAAATAAATTTGAACACAGTGTGGACACAGATGAAACGTAATCTTATTTTTAGAAACCTAAAGATTACTACGATAGATCTTGATATATAAACACATAAATTAAAGTGATAACGATGAAAATTACAGAAGTGTGATAAATATACATATTATGAAATGGAAACTAATCAATGCTAGCTCAGTGTACAAATCGGTATGTGGTGGATTAATTAGTCAATTGAAAGGCTTTTTATTCAACGATTCCACACTAGTGCCATCACTATATATCCGGGAAATTTTTTTTCTGTACACCTAACAAAGATTAATATCTCTTACATCTAAATTTCGAATTCAAAATTAGCTACATGGACACGTCAGCAAGTCGGTGACATGATCATGGCATATTTTTTATTAGCAAATAAATTTTAGGCTTAAATATGTTTTAGGCCCCTGCAAATATAGGGTGTTTTGGTTTAAGCCCCTTCAAAACACCCTATATTTACAGGGGTCTAAAACATATTTAAGCCAAAATTTTATGATTGTGACATATGATTCATATATGTTGTCACTTTAAATAAAAACAATCCAAAGAGCTAATTAATTTGTTTGTAATTTGAAAGTAGTGTAAAATAAGGATGGGATTATGTGAGTCGAATTTTTTAATAGAAGAGAGATTTATCCAATAGTTAAAAAAATATTATTTCAGAAAAATTATTTAATTTAATTTATTGACTCATTCTCTCTCTCTCTCTCTTATTGGAAAATTCCATTAATCAAAGAGGAATGTAACATGTAAACCTTGTCAGATAAAACTGTAAACCAAAGGGTTGGTTTTGCGAAATATGCTGATTTTTATTTGAGACGCAGTAGTTTTTTGGGACTTGGATCCTTCCATCCTAGGTACAAGTAACTATTGACATTTTCATAAAACCAAAATCTGCAGCCTTATGATCCTGACTTATCTCCTCAAACATGTTATTGGGTATTGCAAGCATCACCTCAATATCATTTCCCAAAAGGAGCTGCAATAAAACACTCTTCAGCATCAAAAAATCCAGTTTAGTAAAACCAATTTATTTATATTTAGCAAATAATTAAAAATTATACAAGTGACACGGTAAGCAACCATTTCATTAATTAGCCTCGGAAGATTCTTTGATCCCATGCAATGTAAATCTTCATATTTTGAGCGATTCCTCTTGTTAGTGCGACTTATTTCCTATAACACGGGAATTAAATTGTCAAGAATGAAAATAAGACTTAAACTACATAATTGTTAATATTAACTAAAGTTTAATGACATTATACATATACTTGTGCTTTTTGGGAACACCGATGATGTACCAAAGAAGCAGAAGGTCATAGAACTGACAAATAAACATGATATGTATGCAACCAAAATGAGGAAAACAAACAGCTAAAAGGCAGGGAAAGGACCAACATGCTATTGAGAAATATCAGGTTCAGACTCTTTTATGTTGAGCAGATGCCATACAGTTGGATCTAAGTTTATTTGATAGTTTGAGTGTTTGTCTGTCCAACCATTGTTTGCTCTATTGCATATAACAAAGAGGTCTTTTCTTGTTTTCTTATAATGTGAAGTTGTCATCAATTTAGACATAAGTATAATGAATTGTACACAATAGACACCAATAGCAGATAAGACAATGATTTTTCCTAATAATTGCTATTTTTTCTGTGTTCAACATGGAAGATTTCAATTAAGTGTCTCTTTCTGTGCGGGAAGACACAAATGCAATTAGAAAAGAAATTCAAGATCTGAGGACAAATGCAAGAATTTTTCAGCTTAGTGTTAGCCTAGAATTTCGACAAGGCTTTTGAGTGGTTAGTTAATAGGGTTTGACTCTTCATTAAAGATCATTCATAATGCCTTCGGAAAGAAAAAGGGACATTTAAGTCATCTCAACATGTTTTCGACAGAAGAAGTCTTCACCAATTCGACAGGGAAGAGTTTTCGACAGGACAGTGTATTCAGGACTTCGTCAAGCAATTATTGGCAAACAGTTGTGTCGAATTTCAAGACTACGGTTAATACAACGTAGGCAGTATGTGGCATCGAGCGTGGCACGAAGTCCATCACTGGTTAATGAGACGTAGCCACGTGTCTATAGCAGTTTACATTTCAGTCATTATTCGTAGCCACGTGTCCATAGCAGTTTACATTTCAGTCATTATTTTCTGTATAAATAGGAGTTTCTACGTAGAAATCAGTGTGACAAATTATTATACCAAACACACAGTTCTGATACTCTAACTTCCAAGTCACAGTGAAAACAGAGTAAAAGAATTATTGTACAACGTATGTGAATTTGTGCACCATTCTCTTTACATTTAATGCAATTTATTACTTTCAATACAAGTCATTTTACATTTCTGCGTTCCATTTTATTACTTCTTTTTCTTTGATTTCCATTTTCCTGGTGAATTGTCTCCCTTTTAAAATATATTTGTTGACAAACTGCGGTGTTTAAAGGCAATTGCTTTGGAGATTTCTGGTTTAATCTCACAAACATTTCTAATAAAACCAGTGATTGTTTGCTAAAAACACCAGCGAACAAATTGGCACGCCCAGTGGGACAGTTTGCCTTTAATACATAATTTTTCTATGTTCTTGTATGTGTTTGTATTTGCATGTACTTAAGAAGTGGAAAAATGGTTCGTCCTACTAATAATGCGTCTAGTTCTAATCCTGTGATTTCACAAGAACAGGGAACAATAGTAGACTCTGCAAACGTAAATGCAGGGGTGGTTGTGGGAACAATATCCCCATCATCATCAACAACCGTTCCTTCAGTATCAATGACTAACGTTGGATCAACGCAGTCAAACATGGCATCTATGCCCATACCTTTGCCGTCACATATGGGACTTCATAGTCCTTATATGGCAATAGGAAGCGGTTTAAATCCACATTTTCATAATGTAAGTTTTCCTGCTTTTCCTTCTGGATCGTATGGCATGCCTACTGGAATGCCACATATTTCGACCATGTCTCCTGTACATGTTTCTTCTGAAAGTGTAATGGGTCAAAATCCCACAGCATTAACCAATGAATCTTTGTTTGCCTTACGACAACAAGTTGATGAGAGCAATCATGATATGGTTAATATGTTAACCCAACAAATCGGTACGGTTTTTAATCCATTGATTCAAAATACTAATACTAGTTACCAAATGTTAGCCAATCAAATGGGTCGAATTGCAGATTTCTTTGGGGCTCCAAATATTAGTAATAGGCAGATGCCTAACACAGTAAATAATGGATTGCCTGTAAATAATGGATTGCCAGTAAATAATGGTCTTGATTATTCAATCAGAAAGAAATTGGACACATCTTATCTAAGAGACATGGCCCAATTGGCTGATAGAGTTCGACAAGTTGAAAGGTTAAAAGAGGCAAGGTTAGCTGAGAAATTTTCAGAGTTTAAGGTTCAAAGGGAGCGTGAAAATGAAGAAGATGAAGTGAAACGTATTTATACGTTAGAGGTGCAACGGTTGCACAGTTACGACGCTTCGCACGTTTGAGATTCTGAAAAGACGTGGTCTACCAACCAAATGACGTGGCCCAATGAAACGGTTCGCTTTACCTGCGTAAGGTCATGATCATTTTTGCCTATCACCATTTAATGCAAAGTTGTTGGAGGTGACGTTTCGAAATCTTTCAAAAATATTCTTTTTCTTCCTTAACACTTGTGCTGTCGAAAAAGATATTTTTGGGGGGCAATTTGTTAGCCTAGAATTTCGACAAGGCTTTTGAGTGGTTAGTTAATAGGGTTTGACTCTTCATTAAAGATCATTCATAATGCCTTCGGAAAGAAAAAGGGACATTTAAGTCATCTCAACATGTTTTCGACAGAAGAAGTCTTCACCAATTCGACAGGGAAGAGTTTTCGACAGGACAGTGTATTCAGGACTTCGTCAAGCAGTTATTGGCAAACAGTTGTGTCAAATTTCAAGACTACGGTTAATACAACGTAGGCAGTATGTGGCATCGAGCGTGGTACGAAGTCCATCACTGGTTAATGAGACGTAGCCACGTGTCTATAGCAGTTTACATTTCAGTCATTATTCGTAGCCACGTGTCCATAGCAGTTTACATTTCAGTCATTATTTTCTGTATAAATAGGAGTTTCTACGTAGAAATCAGTGTGACAAATTATTATACCAAACACAAAATTCTGAAACTCTAACTTCCAAGTCACAGTGAAAACAGAGTAAAAGAATTATTGTACAACGTATGTGAATTTGTGCACCATTCTCTTTACATTTAATGCAATTTATTACTTTCAATACAAGTCATTTTACATTTCTGCGTTCCATTTTATTACTTCTTTTTCTTTGATTTCCATTTTCATGGTGAATTGTCTCCCTTTTAAAATATATTTGTTGACAAACTGCGGTGTTTAAAGGCAATTACTTTGGAGATTTCTGGTTTAATCTCACAAACATTTCTAATAAAACCACTGATTGTTTGCTAAAAACACCAGCGAACACTTAGCAAGTGTACGACACAGTATTAATCTGGACAAATTCAACTTTATCATTTTCCATATTTAATTCTAGATAGAGTTGAAGACGAAAAAACAATCAATTTCAAACTATAAGCAGAATGAAGACAATCAGATTAGAGTTCATGGATTGCAATATCTAACCTCTATATCTGGACCATGAAATCAATTTCTGAATCTGAAATTGAAGAAGAAGATCAGATTCAAACTGCGAAGCTTTAAGATCTTTAGCATTTGAGATCTCTATAAGCTTTTTCATAAAAAGAAAACGAAAAATATAGCAAAACTATGGAAGACAAATTAGGGTTCACCTTCACAATAAGAAGAGCAAGCCATAAGAGAAAAGAGAGAGAAGGAGAACCTAGAGAGCGAGCAGAGAACAAAACCCAGAACGAAGAAATGAGCGTGACCTGAATGAAGGAAGAGAGGCCTCAGAGAGCGAGATCGAAACCGAGAACGGAGGAACGAGAGCCTGGAGAATGAGCGTGAGCTTTTTTTTTTGACAAACTGAATAGCGTGTTATTTTAAAAATTATATAAAATAAAATGTTTCTTTTGACTTTCGCCGACGGACAATTAGAAAAAATAGCACTGTAGCTACAAACGGCCGTGGCTATATGGCATTTTTTTGGTAGTGCCTCTTTATCTCTTAAATTTACTCTCTCTTATCATTATTTATAATTTTATAATCATTTTCTCTCTCCTCTAACTCTTATATTTTGTGATGGAGAGAAATGAAATGATCCAAACACAGTTTTTTTTAGGCTTGAGACGTAGTAGTTAGTACATTCAAGTCGTTACTAGCCCTCTTGCTGCAAGTAAAATGTAATTGATTCTTTTCTTCCTTAATGTTTAAAGAGTTTTGTTTTCTTCCTTGAACTACACATTATCCCTTCAACCGAAACCTTTAATATTCAAAAAAATAATTTGAAAGCAGTGTGGACAAAGATCAAACGTAATTTAATTTTTAGAAAACTAAGATTACTACGGTATAGATTTCGATATATAAACATATAAATTCAATTGCTAGCAATAAAAAGTACATAAGAGCGATAAATATACATATTCTGAAAGGGAAACTACCGCCATCATTATCTCGCAAATTTTTTACTGTACATTGAAAACAAAAACATATATATATATATATATATATATATATATATATATATATATATATATATATATATATATATATATTTGCTTGTAAAAAAAGCATGCATGTAAGAATAATTGGGGGTGATGGAAAACAATATATGTTTTTGTTTTCAGAACCCTAAAAAGAATTTGCAGCGAACCTTGTTTTCCATCACCCCCAATTATTCTTACATGCATGCTTTTTTTACAAGCAAATATATATATATATATATATATATATATATATATATATATATATATATATATATATATATATATATATATATATATATATACTAGTGCAAAAAAGACATTTAACATCGGTTATTTTGGACATTTAGCATCGGGTGTTTAAACAGCCGATGCTAAATGTCCATTTCATCACTGTTTTTGATGTCTGAAAATAACATTTAACATCGGTTATTTGAAACAACTGATGCTAAATGTCCTGAAAATGACATTTAGCATCGGTTATTTGAAACAACCGATGCTAAATGTCCTGAAAAATGACATTTAGTATCAGCTGTTTAAAACACCCGATGCTAAATGTCTATTTTTTCCAAAAAAGAAATAGACATTTAGCATCGGTTGTTGTAAACAACATATGCTAAATGTCTAATTTTTTTAAAAAAATAGACATTTAGCATCGGTTTTTTAAAACAACCGATGGTAAATGTCTATTTTTTAAAAAAAGTTCTCAATTCACATCTTACCACACACCACTATCCCTTCCCCTCAAGATAGTCCAAATGAGCTTAGTTCATCTAAATGGCAATACATGATGGTCAAAAGTTAAGACTTAATATCATGGGTAGAATAATACAGATATCACAAGATTCTAAACTACGTCTCCACTCAATATACATTTCAGTGACTAAATATATGATCTTTCTGTCAATTTAAATCTATCAGCACCAGAACTTAATAAACATGGTAGCGCACTAGTGCAAAAAAGGGATTTAAAGTCAGGCAAAAAAGGGATTTAAAGTCAGACGCCAGCTTGACTTCTATTAAGCCGACTTCGTATGTCAGGCGTTTTAAAGTCAAGCGGTAGCTTGACTTCGTAAGTCTGTTTTAAAGTCAAACATTTATTGCCTGACGTTAATAATTGATGTTCCGCCGCTGGAATCATTTTTAAAGTCGAGCCTGAGCCTGACTTTAAATCTATACTAAAGTCAGGCATTATTTCGCCTGACTTTAAATGTGCTTATTTTAAGTCAGGTTTAAATACGCCTGACTTTAAAAGTTTTTTTTTTCAAATTTTGGTTTAATCTCCCTACATATACACCTGAAACACATTAAAAGTACAAAAGCTAAATGCATTAAACCAGCAAAACACATTAAAAGTACAAAATTACTATATAATACCTTTTATTAAGTTACTCTATATACAAAGTTACAGATTATGTAAGGTTCAAATTACTCTAAGAATAACTTTTATTAAGTTACTCTAGATCTTAGCCTTTGATTTGAATCTAATCTACTGGTTATGTATTGTAACCAAATCAAATGCTAGGATATAGAGTAACTTAATAAAAGTTACTCTGTAACACTATTCTTAATTCATACTAGGATTCAACGGTTACAAGAGAATCTGTTAAAGGTATCAAAATTTAAGAAAACCTATGGAGGTGTTATCCTTTTGTTGCATTCTTTCTGAATATTAAAGTGCTGAGTCCCTTAACATCTTGGTGGAAAATTCATGACTTGATATCTTCCTTTGTTCGCGCCACTTCTCACCGTCAACAGCGAAAATCCCCATTTGTCACATTGCACCGGCCACCTCCAAAAACTTTAACCTGCCAACAAAACCATGAGAATGAGAAGAACAATACAAAGAGAACAAGAAAGCTGCATAATTGAATATATCACAATAGAACTATCCACATGCGGTCAAAAGGAATATGAAATGAGAAAGTAAAGGATAATGAAAATTGGTATAGGTGAATAGAAGAGAGGAACCGAATAGTTAGGACCAAAATCTTCTGCAATAACCTTCAAAGCGTTCTGCATTCTGCAAACAATTTGCAAGATCAAACTGATAATGGATGGGCTTTACTTTCCAAACAAGCTGATGAAGAAGAACAAAAAGCCTTAAGAGGCTCTTTTCTTGGCGACTAGTAGGCAGTTCTTGTTGAATGCAATGATTGATTCCACAACTCTTTTGTTATCTAACTGAAACTAATAAGCCAACAATGAATATTCTTGAAAGTCAAACCATCAGTTCAGAAAACTGCAGTTTAAAAATGACTAACTGCATGCATGTTATAGTGAAGAGAACGTTCATAATCACTAAGGCTGCTAGAAGACTGCTTTGAATAATATCACATAAATAAATGCAACTTTTTTATTTTAGTATAGAAACTGAATTAACTATTATTCATTAAGATGTTTTATTACTTGCTATGTTAGTTGGATCAGTCATTAGTTCATTTGTTTTCCTTTCATAAACGTTAACACTTAAAATGGTAATTGTCTTCAATGGTTCCCAAATTTGGCAAGATTTAAAATGCATGCTGAAGGTGCCAAGAGTCTTGAGCTCGGCTTCTTTATTTTTAAGGATTCCTTTCAGCTGAGAGATTATGGCTATGAAAGAAGGAATATGTAATCCAGCATTAAATAGCATAGAGAGTGAGGAGCTCAACAATGTAATAATAATTAGACAAGCCCTCACTAAATCTAGATGCCTAGAATCTAAACATCTATATATGGCCTTCAAAAATGGACTTTCGCCATCATCTACCAACATTTCCAACAAGTTCATCAAGAATTCTTCATCCCTTTCTACTTCTTCATCTTCCTGTGATTTTAATTAAATTATCAGCCAACATACATTCAGACAGTGACCCATGCAATGCAGTGCCAAGAAAGATTTTAAGAGATATGACTATGTCCCTAATAAAGAAAACTTACCCATGAAAAAGTTACATCTAACTGTTGATCATGGCCAGGAGGAGATTTCAGTTCTGAGCTATCATCATTTTCATAAGCTGGTTGTTTTAAGATGCTACTAGTCTTGGTTGTTATCATATTTCCAATGGAAGAAAAATGCCCACACATGATTAAAAGGGCTTTGCAACACTGTTCACGGGCCTTCTCATCATTCAAACTTGCTTCAAGTGCCAATGCAATGCCATTCACAGCCTTCTCTCTGTATATACTAAAGTTTTGGGGCTCAACCTGCCGCACATAGAGACTGAATTTCATTCACTGTTTCATTGATTCAAGAAAAAGTTTAATGAAAGAGATCCAAAGCATACTTATATTACATCCCAGCCATTTTATCTTTAAATATTATTTTGACACTTCCATGTTTATTTAGGCCAAATCAACATCATATCTAATCATTAATTTGTATCCATTGAAAAACAAAGGTTGATTATGTGGCAAAATGCAGGATTTTAGGATAGGTTAGTATTGTATATGATCATACCAGCAGATCAAAGTGTAATAAGAGGACAGCAATTAGTGGCTTTTCAATTGGAGAAGACTTCTTGAGATACATCAGCAGGATATCCATTGTACTATGTATATCATCACCCACCAAACCACTTATGAAAGAAGTCACATCCTTTCTCCTAAAAAAAAAGTAGTATGGTAAATAACATTTCAACTTCAACAAAATTTCTCTAAAATTACAATATCAGATAAACAAATGAAACTGGCCAATAAAATACACCAGGCTAACCTTTTCATGGACAACAAATTAGTAAGGAATAGTATTGCATTTGTTGTTGCAGTAATCAAACATGCAGTAAACGTATGCCAGGATCACTCCAAGATGCAAAGACATTTGCTTCATGGGTATATTAATGATTGTGTATACATTATTTGAAAGTCATTTCCCATTTCTATCAATTTAATTAACTAACATATCATGTATAATATTGTTCGGCCTGCCCTATACATCTGCATCTTCCACTCATCATTCGGCGCATGCTTGGCTAACTGATAAAACTGAGACAGCCTTTCAAACTTGGTAGTGAACTCTCCTACTGACATCTCTCCTTGCCTCAGATTGACAAACTCGGCTTGCTTGCTTAACTTCATCACCAGAGGGAAAAAGTGACCAATAAACATGTCCTTGAAGTTGACCCAGGTAACCGGAGTTCCCTGATTCACCATAAATTCATGGGCATTGGTCCACCACGTCTGAGCATCTTCCTCGAGCATATGGGCGGCAAAGAGAACCTTTTCTTCCTCGCTGCACTGAAGAGTCCTAAAAATCTTCTCCATCGACTCCAACCAGAAATGAGACACCATCACTTCAGGCCCTCCTTTGAAACTTTGGGGATTCATCTTCTGGAAGCGAAAATAAGCTCTATTCGGGTCTTCCGGAGGAGGTTGTTGAACATTCGGTTGGTGCCGATTATCGCCTCATGATGCATCTGCATCATGTCCTGCATCATCTTCTGCTGATTTTCGATCACATTCTGCATCCATTCGGAATGGAGATCGACGGGGACGCTTCACCTACCTCTACCAGCCATGATTCTGCAAAATATGCACAAAGTGTTTAGTTGATCAGGCTAAACGTCTAATAGCATACTAAGAGGAATCACACTTAGAAGACATAAGAGACTCTTGAATTCTAAGCCCGACTAGGTCGAACTGTTCTGATACCAATTGTAACACCCCTATAATTTCTAACTTGTAGGAATTACCGAAATGCACTACTGGCATAAATCAGAATACCTCCTGTTTCCAATACTGAACACATACTAATACCTCGATGCTAAAAACCATCAAGCGCACTTACATAACTTAACATGAAAATACATAAAGCGTTTTCACACCACTCAAACTAGTGTTCAGTACCAAAATAGAAAGTATGCGGAAGCAATTTACAACTTTATAAACATAAGTCGTACAATCGTACAATCTAAGATACAAAAGAAACTGAATGAAAATACAGAGCTACATAACATAACACAATAAACAGTGTCAGCAACTCCTCAAACGTCTCCATAGCCATGCCTCATCGCCTTCAACTTAACCTGTGACTCTGAAAAACAACAACATGGATTGGGTGAGACAACTTGTCTCAGTGAGTTCTATCGAGACCCCTTACTAACTCTCTCGGTTCAATTATGCTTGATTCTTTATTCTTGATTCATAACTCATAGTCTTCATATTTGACTATGTGGCTAACATAAACGTTGTCCTCATATGAACAATGAACAATGATTTTTAGCATGTCACCGGTCACTTGGCAAAATAAGCTCCTGGTGAACCCAATCCACTAATCGCTAGTGGGCAAACCTCATGGGGTCTAGGTTCATAGGGCTCATGACTTCCCCTCCCCTAGCATACTAAATGGAAATAGGGTCGTCACCCTAACCTGATGTATATATTTTAATATACCTTGAACGATGAACAGTGAACAATGATCTGTGAACATAACAATGAGCTTATACTTAACATGGTCCAAATTTTAACCTAATCTTATACTTAGCATGATCTTGTTATTATGTGATCTCACATGGAATTACTAACGTCGTTAACTTAACTTATAATTATCCATAATTCAATCCAAATCATAATGTATCACCCACACTCAATATTATGATAGCATAACTTAATCATAATCAATCTCATAATATAAACATGATTTACAACATTCAACTAATCATCAATCATCATCCAAACTCATGGCAAGATCATTATAACATCATATAATTCTGATTACATGATTGGTTAGGCCTTTAAATAAGCTTCCTAACGCACCTGAGAACACTTAAATCGAAACACCGAATCAAAAGTTATAGCGAAAACAAAATCGGTTAGTTTTGCTGAAAATTTAAACTGCGTCGCGACGTGGACAGGGTCCGTCGCGACGCGAAAAGTAACAGAAGTATTTTTCGTTGCAAAATATCACTTGGTCGCGAGGCGACGGGCACGGGTCGCCACGCGACCGTTGCCTGATGTGCTGAAACCTATTTTTCGAAAATTCTGTTTTGTTCCGTTTCGCTTTAAATCCGGTACTGAGACATTCTATGACATTCGAGGCTTAAAAACAGACATTACAATCAACAATTTCAGTCAAAATCAGTCAACACATAGCAATCATCAACAATTCAATCACAATCCCAACCGATAATCATAAAACTCAATAACTCAAAAAACGCTATTTTCGTAAACGACTCGACACCGGTTTTTCATAAAAGGCAAGACCACATCCAGAATACATAACACATTATCCATGATTCCCTAGTGAGTATAGAACTCACCTATTTGCCGAGACTTTCACGGATGCAAACGAACCAAGGACAGACGAACTCTCCTCGAACTTGATTACAACACGAACTCAGCTACTCTACTTGCTTGGACAGCAACCCAAACCGAAACTCAGCTACTGAAACTATTTCCCCCAGCTACTCTACTGGACTACAAGGTGACTTGAAGGTGCTCTAGCAACTGATTACAAGTTCAGCTACAACATGCAAGTGAGTTTCCATTTTCTGCTCTACATGAGCTTTGAGGGTTGTCCATGGCAGCTGAATGGAGAAGGTGGTTCTATGTTTGAAAAGGGTATCAATGGAAAGAGGAAGATGAGATGAATTCAGGGCCAGTCTTGGTTTCTACATGCATTCAGGATCCATTCCCCTCCCCTCTCTTCTCTCCTCTCGCGACCCTCTTCTTTTCTCCCCTCTCAATGCTTCTGATTTCAGTTTCTGAAAAATGAATGAAATGAAGGGAGGGTGCAGGGTGTTTGGCTCAGCTGGGCATACTAAAAAAAAGTAAGGAATTTACTGTTTTACCCTTCAGCTAATTCCCCCACTTATCCTAACTATCACCTAACTTAATGAAATTTAAACTAACCCGTCAACTAAACACATAAGTATAACAAATCATTAAATCAATTATTTCACATGCAATGACAACTCATTTATTCAAAACATCACACATGACAAGAATATTCAATTAGGACTTCTAGCCATTCGACTAATTAATTACCTAATCCGTGATCGTAATCCTAATATCGATCGACGAAACTTTTAAAAATTCGGGGACATAGAAAAATACAATGTATTAATTATAATTATAAATAGATTAACAATTACATATATTATAATAAATAATGTCTCGTTTCAATAATGTCTAGTTTCAATGAATAGAAACTAAATGCAAATAATTTTGATATTCAAATTTCAAATATTTATTACAATGACAAGTTTATCCTCAGTTTCGGTGGACTTTTTCCCGCCTAAACACCAAACTTTGTATCCTACTTTTATACATAAAAGATTGTATAATTGTATATCGTATATTAGAAATAGAACTAAAGGGACACAATTACCTGTAGCAAGGACCAATGAGATGCGTAAAATTAATTCCTAAAAGTGAAGAATGACAAATGCGTGTAGCCATTTTGAAAGGATTTAACTTTGAAACTCTGTTATCTTTTTTTCTTTTGATGAGGACATTCATGTTCTTTATATAGTATTCATGATTGGTTTAATTATGATTATGACATTTTTTTTATAACCAAATAAATTTTTTTTTTGATAAGCAAGGTTAGTGGGGGTGGGGAAATGTTAGTTTTCAGGGTTTGAACCCGGGACCTACTTCTTGCACTCCTTTGGTGCACTCCTTCGGTATCCCTTAGCTCGCCAACTGAGACATGATTTTTTTATAGGCAATGTTAGTTGTTATTTGTTAGAGGGTTGGGGGAAATATTAGTTTCCATGATTTGAACCTTGGACCTCCTTCATATACTCTTTTGATATGCTTTACTCGCAAATTGAGCTACCTACTTGGAATATGTTGTCATCGGTGCGTGGTGGCAGATCTAGGGCTCGAGTAAGCGGGTCAAAATTTTTTAAAATCACGCATAACTAAAAAATAATAAAAATAAAAATTTAATATATTTAATTAAATAAATTTTCACAACTCATAATTGTTCTCTATGCACACAGAAGGCCGGAATTGACGTGAGTAATTGTGTGAGTGTAGACTGAGCACTAAATTAGAGACTTGGTTGCATACTATTTTTCACGGTATGCAAAATACATATTTTTTCTAAGAGGTAAGTCAAATTTTGGTTTTTGAGGATATGCACTTGACCACCCTCACTTGAGATTAGGTCTACCCCTGGTTGTCAACATTTTTTATAGATTCCCGCTCAACTAAGGACATCTTAATCTTAATCTTAATAATAATAAATCATGAATGTTACACATCAGCCGTCCACATCACCAGACCAAATAAAATACGTCATTGATGACAAAATAACACGTCACCAATCTCTGTACAGTTGGCAGCCACAAAATCATCTAATAAAATCGCAAACGACAATAATTACCTTACCAATTATAACCGTCACTCACCAAATTAAAAGTAATTAGTTACAAGGATTCAATACATGCAAATTCCACGGATAATAAGTCAAACATTATAATCTCTCCACTACAACAAAATCTTGAAAAAAGAACGCACCTTTTAGAAGCGCCTCTTACTGAGCGCTTCCAAACTAGAACACGGAATGACATTCAAAGGCGTTTTACACACGAGCGCCCCCAATTCTAGAACACGGAGCCACCATCAGGGGGCTTCCCACACGAGCGCCCCCAATTCTAGAACACGGAGCCACCATTAGAGGCGCTTCCCACACGAGCGTCCCCAATGCTAGAACACGGAGCCACCATCAGGGGAGCTTCCCACACGAGCACCCCCAATTCTAGAACTTGGAGCCACTATCAGAGGCGCTTCCCACACGAGCGCCTCCAATTCCTAGTTTTCTTTTAATTCTTTTTTCTCCCGTTGCAGACAGTACTCCCTCTTTCCCTCTCTCACGCCCTAGTCCACCTTCCACGCTCACACATTCCTCAAAATTTTGATTTCTCACTCTCTCCACCATCTCTACTTCCACCCTCACACATTTTGCAACGTTCTCACTCTCACTGAACGTTCTCACTCTCGCGAACCCAGAACCCAGAAACCCTCTTACTCTCTCAACGTTCTCTCAACTGAATCCCTAAATTTCTACCATTTTCAGTTTGAACGAGTTCGCAACGACATAAAGGAGCTTCGAACAAGTAAAGATTCTGAGAAACAACTCTGGAAATGGATTCTGTTAAATAAGCGAGGCTCATTTCGTTTTGTTTGTTGTGAGCATTGAGCAAACAAGAACTCGGTACGAATCAGGTTAGTGAACATTACCACTCTATGTTAGGGATTTCGTTTTCTTTTTTGTGTTAAATTTTGTATTTTCATAGAACCACATTGAGATTCTGAGTAGGTTAAGGCAAGAACAATTTTTGGGTAATAAGTAGCTGATAGTTTACTGAAATGGTATCTGTCATACCCCAATTTTGTCCGGCTTAGGTCAAAACCCTAATTTTCCACAAAAGTAAGTAAATTGAGGAGTGAGGAGCATTATGCATTGCATTTTTGAGTCCTAAAAGTCATTCCAGAGCTTTTAAAATCATTTTTAGAGTTGAAATACACTTCCTGGATAAATTAGGGTTTTAGGGTCAAAAAGGGTATTTTGGTCATTTTACCCAAAAAGACAATTTCTCAGTAAAAATCACTGTGCAACTTCGGAGGAATTTATTTGGATCAAAATGAGTTGGGTCATATTTTTTATGCGCATGCATTGATGAATTTTTGCATAAAAAGTCATACTTCAAAGAAAAGGGCAAAATGGGAATTTCCTTCAAGGTGAGGTATCAAATCAATTTTGGTCATGGTGATCTCATAAAATGGCATATTCCTAAGATTCCTAGTATGTGACCTAAATTGGGTGTATTTGTGTACAATTATTCTAAAAAGAATAATAAAAACTGAAGAGATAATGGAATGGTCATGGAATAGTAGAATAGTACAAGTTGACAACTTGCAAAACTTGGGCCCCACTCTCCCCTCAATTTCGAATTCCTCTCTACTACTCTCATTTTGTGCTTTCTCAATACCCCCAATCCATGTGAACTTCAATCCTAGCCTTTGATTCAAAATTAAAATCAAATCCTAGAGCACTTGCTAATGCATGAAGACCATTATGCCCTTAAACCAAATTGCATTCTATATATACCTTGTTAAGCCCATCTCTCATGATCTTTTGCCTCTCATTTTCACCCTAGCACACCAAAAACCTCCCCCTTCACTCTCCAAAACCGTGGCCATCACACCCTCCTCCTTCATCCATTTTTTATTTTTCTTCATCCAAACACCACCAATCCATCTCCCCTTCATCCCTCTCTCACATACTACTTCCATTCTCCACTAAAACTCAAGAACTTTCATCAAGAGGGGGGTGATCTTCATTTTGGCCGTGGGTTCTTTGTTGGTGTCTTTGGTTGATTTGTGTTCTTGCTCTCCATTTCTTGCATAATCTAGCTAGGATCTAAGGTATACTCTAAAACCCTTGCATCATCTTCAACCTTTTTGCATTAAAACCCATTTTCCTCTTCACTTTTCATTTCGCATATCATTATCATTTTTTTTAAAATGTAGTTTGTCGTTGTTGGTAAGAGGAGCCTTAAACACTATTGACAAGCACTTAGGGAGGCTTGGGTGTTTAAGGTGCCTCTCACCCTTGAATAATTGGTTTCATGTTGTTTTGTGTTAATTTCTTGTATTTTTTGTGAAATAAAATGTGAATCCATGCTTGTTTGGTTCGCGTACTATGATTAATGTGTTCTTAAGCTAATTTTGTTGTTCCTCTTTGCTTGATGATATACAATCTTGGCATTGGTATTTTATTTTGGTGTTAAATGTTATTTTCAACACATTTCACTTGCAAATATTTGTTGATGATCTGGCAAGATGATTCCTACTTGTGCTTTGTGCACTTTATGTTAAGTAGTTGAAGATTGCTAGATGTGATTCAACCTTGTTTATGTGTTCTCTTATTTAGTCTTATTTTAATTTGCTTATTGTTAATGGTGGATGATCTAGCAAGAGGATTCCTACTTGTGCTTTGTGCACTTTATGCTAAGTAGTTGAAGATTGCTAGATGTGATTCAACCTTGTTTATGTGTTCTTTTATTTAAGTCTTGTTTTAATTTTCTTATTGTTAATTGTGGATGATAGACAAGTTGATTCTCACTAGTGCCTAGTGCACTTTTCTCAAAGTGAGAGGATTGCTCTATATGATTCAACTTTGTTTATGTGTTCTTTTATTTAAGTCTTGTCTTAATTTGCTTATTGTTAATTGTGGATGATAGGCAAGTTGATTCTCACTAGTGCCTAGTGCACTTTTCTCAATTGGTAGTGGGAGGTGTGTTTAACTTGCACTTATGCCTCAGGTGCAAGGTTCGATTCCCACGGAAGGCAAAAATTCTACAAGGGGGGTAGAGAAGACCGTGATGTAATAGTGCTGGGGTGGCCAATGCGTTGGACCTGGGCTGTTACAATGTTCGTCTAGCCATTGGTAGCGATGTCTTTTCCCCCCAAAGAACAATAAGCGGTGATCACCCATAGCTTTTGTTAGTTTGATCATCCGTGCTAATCAATCTCTTTCGAAAACCATTTTCAAAAGAGCAAATAAAAAACGAGTTGCTACTAATAGTCAATCAGAACCCTTGTTCGTCTGACTGGCGATGGTGACTCTCATTTTCAAGAACACTTAGCGGTGATTACCCATAACCTTGGTTAGTTTAATCATTCACTAAATGCTCGTCCTATTTCGAAAACTCATTAAAAAGATAAAAAGACAAAAACCTTTTCAAAAGAAAGACAAGCCAAGAACTACGTAGCTTTGAATTCTCCATCGCACCGGGAGATACGTAGGAGCGAGAGGCTAACTCTCATCAAGCGCCAAAAATAAAAGTTTTCATTAAGTCTTCTCATTCCCTTTTCAATAAAGAAGCAAATTTAAGTATTTTCCAAATCAACACTTAAAACCACACGTTTAGTTAAAGGATCCCTTTCGGTAGAAAGGAGGCGTGGGGTGCTAATACCTTCCCCATGCCTAACCGACCCCCGAACCCAAATTTTCCGGTTTCCAAAAGGCCATTGCTTTTCATAAAAGGTTTTTTCAATGTTTTACCTTAAAAAATATTGGTGGCGACTTCATTGTTTTAAAAAGTTGTAAACGAAGAAAGATCCCCTCAGGGACTTTTTCGGGCACAACAGCTGTCGACTTCACTGGGGAAATTTCCTTTTTAAGTGGGTCCAGCCTAATTAATTAAATGTGTGGTTTATGATTTGATTTGGATACCTTTTTTTGCTTCTATCCCTTTCGGTTTCTTTTTCTTTCTTATCATGTTGTGTGCACATGCATTTGTCTTTTTTTCTTTTTTTTTCTTCTATGTTTGCTTCTTATACTCCTTTTCTTTTTATATGCTTATGCTCATGCATTCTTCTAACCCCCATGTTCCCTTCTTCGTTGCTCCTTTTCTCCAAAGGTAAGTTCATGCATCTCTTCCCCATTCTATCATGTCCCCTTTTCTTGGCTCCCTTTCTTAAGGTAAGCAATACCCTTGTTGTTGATATCCTAGGTTAGTTTATTTGGTATAGAACCCTAGTGTAGACAGCATGTTATTGCTTGCAATTGTCTGGACTGCTCTGGTTTTCATTTCAGGTGGGGTAGTGCTAGGGAAAACGCCCTTGACACACACTACACTTATCCCTTATGATTGCATGCTTTGAGTGGGACCATAGCCCAGGTCTGCAGAAAACTTAGGAGAGTGGATTCGAGTAGTGAGAGCCCATCAGGACCTTTGTCCGTTTGGCTACTTGTGAAAGTTTCAACCAGAGTTGTGCTCTTTCATGATGCCTCACACCTAGCAGTTTGCTGCATTTGTGGGGAGTTTCATGAAAGGGACTGTGGCTCTGGTGGCCTTTGTGAGGAAGTGAATAGATCTACATGGGAAGATTACCCTTAAATTGCCCTAGATCCTAGGTTTCACCTCTTTCTAGGTCACAAGGGCTTTTCCAAATTGTGTGTTGCATTAATACATCTAGCTTAGCTCTTTTCCTTCAACAGTTTTCAAAAAAAAATCAAAAAGAACATATTTTTCCCTTCTCTTTCATAAGTACCTATATGAGGTGGCACATAGGGTATACTGTCTCAAATTTTCAAACCACCATTTGTAAATATCTCTTCATGCAAAAACACAAAAAAAGGCATCATTGCATCATTACATCATTTGCATACATCCTTGCATTACATGAAACAAAATTTTCAAAAAAAGGCAAAAAACAAAACCCTCAAGAAATCATCATAGTCTTTTCTTTTACCGGGCTATATGAGGTGATGTTCCCAATATTTCAGTCACCAAACTCGAAAAAAAATGTTTTCATCTTATTTTTCACATGCCTGTCAAGTCGCATTATCGCCGTCATTTTCATATAAAGACATCATTTGCATTGCATAAAACAAAAACTTGATAAAATTCATACATGCATTTTTCTCTATCTCATTTAGGTTTATCAGGAGTGCATTCTCCGCACGTGTGCGTTTCCATTCACTAAGGCTTTTTCCCCTAATTTTCTCGAAAGATCCAAAAATCGTGTCTTATTAGGAGCACGTCTCATGCATTATTGTTGTCCTCTTTCACACATCATGAAAAAATAATACATTAACCTTTCATTTTGCATGCATTTCCATTCAATAAAAATCATGTCTTTCCACGCATTTTTTTTTAAAAAAAAATCATTGTGAGTATCATGCATTTCATTGCATAAAAAATGAAAACAAGAAAGCATCTCATTCATAATCATGAACAAAAATCATCATCAAATTTATTCAAAATGTAGCATTCATGCATCATTTCATTAACCTCATCACCTTAGTTCAAATACATCATTCCTCCATACATGCATCTTTCAAAAAAGGAAGGGGCATTGGCATTTCATACTCTGCCTTGCCTCTAAAAAAAAATCATCATTTAGAAAAAAAAAGCATCACTCCTGCATCTTTCATCATTCAAAAGAAAAAAGGGGCATCGGCATTTCATATCTAGTCTTGCCTCTATAAAGATCATTTTGAAAAGAAGCATCATTCTTGCATCATTCATCATCCAAAGATGCATTGGCATTTCATATTTCGTCTTGCATAAAAAGAAAACATCAAAAAGAAAATACTTTTAGAATAATCACACTTTTCAAGTTCATCCATGCATGGCATACAACAAAACTGTTGTGATGAGAGACGAGATGTTCTTGCAAAGTAATCTTTCTTTTTTGGAAAAGTTTACCCTCACTCATTTGCAAACTCAAGGTGTTCCAAGGCACTCAGTTTTTCACATCAATAGCTCATTTGTATTTCCTTCAAAAAAGCATTGCATCTCATCCATTCCATGACAAAAGACTGAAACAGTTCATCAAAAAAGTTTAACCAATGTTTACGGCGATGTTTCTGGGAAGGGTTTAGGAGGCGTTCTTGTGCAGAGTCAACAAGAGGTAGCTTATGCATTCAGGAAATTGAAGGCTCATAAGGAGAATTATCCAACTCATGAATTGGAGTGAATACCTATTGTGAACGCACTGAAGGTTTAAAGACATTACCTGTATGGGTCTCGTTTCGAAGTCTTTAGTGGTCACAAGAGTTTAAGGTATATGTTTGATCAGAAAGAATTGAATAGCAGGCAGAGAAGTGTGTTGAGTTTCTGGAGGATTATAAATTAGTGTTGATGTAGCATTCAAGAGAGGCCAGTGTTGTAACTGATGCACTGAGTAGGAAGTCCATCCACATGGCCGAGTTTATTGATGCATGAGATGGAATTATCGGAGTCTTTTAGAGACTTAAATCTGAATTCAAGATCAAGGAGGAACCGGTTAGTGTTGAGCCATATGAGGATCTCTAGTTCCTTAAGGGATTCTATACGCTTAGCACAGGAAGTTGATGTGAAGCTACAATCACAAAAGGTATTTCCAGATTTTACCATGGATAGTGATGGAGTCAGTTGTTTCAACGGTAGAATCTGTGCGCCCGATGATGAGAACAATAGAAGGCAAGTGTTAGAGGAAGCACACCGAAGTTTATATTCTGTACACCCTGGATCCACCAAGATGTACAGAGATGTAAAGCAGATGTATTAGTGGCGAGGTATTAATTTGTTAATCTCTCCTTTGTGAAGGTTAACAATGATTTAGTATGATGTGATTCCGTTTGACAAGTCAAACGTGAATACGAATATGAAAATGAGGTGACTGTTGACTGTTTCTCATATTGCAAATAGCCATCAAAGAATTAATTGAGGGATCTGCTTGCAAGAGTTTGAAATTTCCAAAGTGAAGTTTGGCGTGCAGTATGGTAGTTTTGAAAAATCGTTTGGTGAAAACCCGCATGCTAAAGTTAATTTTGGGAACGAATCAAGAGGCTAATAGGATCTGATTGAGGAAAATCATAGAATGCGTGCTTAGGTTGAGGGGAAACTCAACGCTACTGCCTAATTCGGAAAGGGATTGGGTGCATCGTAGATAAATATATTGTGAGGAAAGTTACAATAAAGGAAGAAGGGTTCTGCGTTCTGTTTGATAGTTGTTTTGAGGACAACTGATGTGATTTTCAAAATGTAGCATCTCATTCATAATCATGAACAAAAAATCATCATCAAATTTATTCAAAATGTAGCATTCATGCATCATTTCATTAACCTCATCACCTTAGTTCAAATACATCATTCCTCCATACATGCATCTTTCAAAAAAGGAAGGGGCATTGGCATTTCATACTCTGCCTTGCCTCTAAAAAAAATCATCATTTAGAAAAAAAAAAGCATCACTCCTGCATCTTTCATCATTCAAAAGAAAAAAGGGGCATCGGCATTTCATATCTAGTCTTGCCTCTATAAAGATCATTTTGAAAAGAAGCATCATTCTTGCATCATTCATCATCCAAAGATGCATTGGCATTTCATATTTCGTCTTGCATAAAAAGAAAACATCAAAAAGAAAATACTTTTAGAATAATCACACTTTTCAAGTTCATCCATGCATGGCATACAACAAAACTGTTGTGATGAGAGACGAGATGTTCTTGCAAAGTAATCTTTCTTTTTTGGAAAAGTTTACCCTCACTCATTTGCAAACTCAAGGTGTTCCAAAGTTTTTCACATCAATAGCTCATTTGTATTTCCTTCAAAAAAGCATTGCATCTCATCCATTCCATGACAAAAAACTGAAACAGTTCATCAAAAAAGTTTAACCAATGTTAACTCTCTGTGAAGCATTCTTCTAGTAAGCATGCATGCCACGTGCAGTTTCTCTTTGTTTGAGTCAGTCAACTTCCTTCATTTATCATCATTCCCCATCCAAGTCTAATCCCGCCCCGTCCCTCCATAAAACGCATGTTCTCTCCCATCAGTGCATACTTTACTTTTGGTTCATTCTCACTAATGTAACATCCTCAAAATAATTAGTAGAATTATTTGGGTGTTAACCCAATTAAACTAATTTAGTACTTGACTGGTAAATTTATTGAGTGCTAAAATTATTTATTGGTTGTCATCGGATCATTAACCGGATAATACGGATCAAGGAAGTTTCGGAATCGAAATAGGAGATTTAGATCAATATGGTAATTGGACCACGTTACCAATTATATATTAAATATATATATGTGTGTAACCGTGTGTGTGTGTGTGTAAAAGAAAAAGAAAAGAAAAGAATTGAAAGAAAAGAAAGAAGAAAGCCACGCGAGAGAACAGAGAAGCGAAGAAGAAAAGGGAGAAAGAAGAAGAAATGGGTTTGGGAGGAAGAAGAGGAACTAGAGAGAGATTGGCTCACCGAAACGACTTCCTTCCAACACGAAAAATGTTCGGCGTTCCTTCCTCTTCGATTTGGTACCAACATCATCATCATCAACTCACTCTCCATCCCTTTGCCATTTTCGAATTTGAGACAAAATTGAGGGATTTTGTGGTGTTCATTTTCCTTTTGGGTCATGAAGCATGGAAACTTGAAATGGAAGCATGGGTATTAAGGCTAGGGCAATTTTGAAGGAGAAAAGGTTAGGGATTGAGAAATCAAAATAATTGGGGTTATGTGTGAATAGTGTCATGGAGGTTAGAGGAGGAAGATGATGAATAGTATCCATGGAGAATTTCGGGGAATTCGGCATTTCGGTCAAAAGAGGTTTCGTGATCGAGCGGAAAGTTTTGGAAGCGGATTTGAGCGTCGTCGGAACGGAAAGTTTTTGCGGGGAATGTTCGTGTGGTTACTCGGTGAATTCGGCTCGATCGTGGTTCACGCTTCAAGGGTGAGTTCTACTCACGTTTAGGATTTTTGTTTTTCGAATTAATTGACTGATCGTTTTATCACTTTCGTTGGTCTGGAATATTACTTGATATTGTCTGTTTCGGGTTAGGAATCGATCGGAGCGAGTCTCGAGTTGTGTCGTGCTGAAATGGAATTTTTGGTGATTTGATTTCGAAAGATTTTGACTTAAAAACCGTTAATTGGAAACTATGTCGCATTTTGATACAATTCGTTTAAAATGAGTTTTTGATTGATTTGATTGATTGTGTGACTTTGATTGAGACTGTTTTTATAGTTGTCAAAACTGTTTTCAAACGGAACAAGAATCGGAATTGAGCGGAATAGCGAATTTCGCAAGAAAACGAAAAACCTGCACTTTTCTGCAGATGGTCGCGTCGCGACCCGTCCCTTTCGCGTCGCGACCTGGCCCAGTTTTGTCACGCAAAAAGTTTCCGTCACTTTTCGCGTCGCGACGGAAGCAGTTCGCGTCGCGACGCTTTGTAGATTTTCAACAGTTTTTCACTGATTTTGTTTTCGCGATATCTTTTGATTCCGGAACCCGATTGAGGTGTTCTAAGATGCGTTGGAAAGCTTATTCAGAGGCCTAACTGAATATTCTATTTTTAAGGTAAAACTGAACTGTTTTGAAGTTGAAATTGTTTCGAAAAGCCGAATAATAGTACTCGTGTGCGGACATGTTTTATTAATAATAAAGCGAACTATAAGTCCGATGTGCTATTGTATAACTAACGCGGGATGATTATTATTTAAATCATCTAAAACGGTCTATGATTCACGATATATAAATTATATCGAATATAGGAGTTAGCCCAAATGCGGGTGGATATATATATACTAGATCGAGTTTGGGTGACGACCCATGAGGTTGACATACTAGGCGGGGAAGTCATGATCCCTTACCCTGGGCCCGTATGCCATTAGGGAAAGTACTATTGGTAAGGGGGTTCACCGGGATTACCAAAGCTGGGGTCGGTGTTATGTCACAGTTATAAAACAGTTCACCGGGATTACCAAAGCTGGGGTCGGTGCTGTAATAAAATTATGAAGCGGGTTACCGGGATTACCAAAGCTGGGGCCGGTACCGTGTTAAAGTTAGAAAGAATGGTCACCGGGATTACCAAAGCTGGGGTCGGTGTCATTCTAAAGATATCAATAGTATGGTTACCAGGATTACCAAAGCTGGGGCTGGTATCATACTATGTTGACTAGTACGAGTCACCGGGATTACCAAAGCTGGGGTCGGTGTCGTGCTACATTAAAAGAATGTAATTCATAAGGTAAACTACGAATGTATGAGAATTCATAAATGAACCGAGAGCGTAGTTAGGGGTCTCGGTAGAACTCACTGAGATTGTATCTCACTGTTTAAATGTTGTTGTTTTACAGATAAACAGGGACAGAAGAAACCTCAGAGGCACGAGTAGGTGGCCCCGGGTGATGGAGGATGACTTAGTTTTATGTTTAAGTTTATTTTCCTTCTGTTGTCCTTGTATCACAGCACTATGGCATTAGTGTTATGTTTATCTTCATTCCGCTTTCTTGTATGACTCTGACTACCATAGTTGCTGACAGTTTATGGTCTGAGTACCGTATGGTCTTATTTGTGTATAAGACGGTTAAGTTATATTTCAGCAAAAATTTTATAGTGGTATTCAGTGTCTAAGCAGGAATTATTATCTCTGATGTTTTTACTTTGGTGTACTTGGGTATTTTTACATGTTAAATATACCGGGGTGTTACAGTTGGTATCAGAGCAGTTCGACCTAGTCGGACTTTGTGTAGGGTTGAGTCGATTCCTTGTTAGTCCTGGTTGTAATTACATTTGTGATGCTAAGAGACATTGAGCCCGATCAACTTAATACTTAGTGCATCATAAGCGGAATTGTGGAAGGATGATCAAGATGCAATCCTCGACCAAAATCGGAATCTTCAACCGGTGCATCCTCAGGAAAGGTGACGTGACGGTGGAAGAATACACCGCTAAGTTTGAGAAGTTGTCTCAGTTTTACCAAGTGGTAAAGTAAGCTCTGGATGACGAATGGAAAATGCAGAAGTATAAGAAGGACATAAGTGCTTTTATGACTTGGGGGTCTCAGTTCATATACTATTACCAATTATGTTGCCTTAGTGCAATCAGCCTATGTCGCCGAGGATGATCTCATAGGAAATATGGGAAAGGAAAGAAGGTAGTTGAATTATCAACTCCGAATGCAAAGTCCTAAGATAATTTCATCAAAGGAAAAGCAGATGCAATTCTTTGATTCTTCAAAGGTCAGAAGATGTTCTAACTGTGGAAAGCCTCACAGCGGTGATTGCAAGCGAAGATCTAATCGGTGCTATTATAGAAATGTAGAGGGTCACTATGGTAAAGAGTTCCCCGTAAGGAAGAGTTTCAAGGAGTTACAAGCAGCTCTAAGGCAAGGACGAGTCAACATTCTGGATGTTTGGGCAGATACGACTGCAGACAATCTACTGAGGAGTATGAGATCAGTTTTCAATAACTCGATCAGTATATTATATGATTTGGGTGCAACCTATTGCTATATATATCCCGATCGCATGTGAATCGGTTGGGATCAGCCTTATCAACGCTATCCGAGCCGATAACTATTTTAACTGCTGTTAAGGGTTGTGTCCAGACCTAATCTTTGTATTGAATTGTCTACTTGTCATAGGAGGCAGAAATTCCGTTGTAGAATTTATTGTTTGCCTACGAGAAGTGTGGACACCATTTTGGGTATGAATTGGATGACTGCAAATCATGTTGCAATCGACTGTGTTAATCAACTATCAGCTTCGCTTCAGAATTAGTTGAATTGTCTAGGACAAATTCTGAAGCGGTTACCTAGTTCACCTTAGACGGTCAATCTTCATTCCAAGGTGCGAAAGCACATGTTAGTATGTTATCTGCATCCACTGAAACTAGTTTAGATTTGGCGAACATTCAGGTTGTGAGTGACTTTCTGGATGTTTTCACGATGAAGTTTCTTCTGAACCTCCAGAGCGAGAGGTAGAATTTACGGTAGAATTGATTCCTGGCACGGGATCAATATCTATTGTTTCTTATTGAATGTTTCTTGAGAATTAAAGGAAATGGAGTCTCAACTTGAAGAGTCGGTGTTAAAGAAATTCATTCGACCGAGTGCTTCTCCAAGGAGTGCTCTGGTGTGATTAGTCAAAAGGAAAGTTAGCAGCATGAGATTGTACATCGGTTATCGACAACTTAACGAAGTGACCAACATCAGCCGCAGAGATCGAAAGTTTCTGGGTCTAGCCGGTTACTATAAGAGCTTTGTTAAAGGGTTCCCACAGTTAGTTTTCCACTCACTCGACTAACTCGAAAGGGTCAACCGTTTACGTGGGATGCCGATTGTGAAGAATGTTTTCAAGAGTTGGAGATTTTGACGTCTGCTCAAATCCTGATTCTTCCGGATCCGTCTTCGAAATTCCAAATTTACGGCGATGTTTCTGGGAAGGGTTTAGGAGGCGTTCTTGTGCAGAGTCAACAAGAGGTAGCTTATGCATTCAGGAAATTGAAGGCTCATAAGGAGAATTATCCAACTCATGAATTGGAGTGAATACCTATTGTGAACGCACTGAAGGTTTAAAGACATTACCTGTATGGGTCTCGTTTCGAAGTCTTTAGTGGTCACAAGAGTTTAAGGTATCTGTTTGATCAGAAAGAACTGAATAGCAGGCAGAGAAGTGTGTTGAGTTTCTGGAGGATTATAAATTAGTGTTGATGTAGCATTCAAGAGAGGCCAGTGTTGTAACTGATGCACTGAGTAGGAAGTCCATCCACATGGCCGAGTTTATTGATGCATGAGATGGAATTATCGGAGTCTTTTAGAGACTTAAATCTGAATTCAAGATCAAGGACGAACCGGTTAGTGTTGAGCCATATGAGGATCTCTAGTTCCTTAAGGGATTCTATACGCTTAGTACAGGAAGTTGATGTGAAGCTACAATCACAAAAGGTATTTCCAGATTTTACCATGGATAGTGATGGAGTCAGTTGTTTCAACGGTAGAATCTGTGCGCCCGATGATGAGAACAATAGAAGGCAAGTGTTAGAGGAAGCACACCGAAGTTTATATTCTGTACACCCTGGATCCACCAAGATGTACAGAGATGTAAAGCAGATGTATTAGTGGCGAGGTATTAATTTGTTAATCTCTCCTTTGTGAAGGTTAACAATGATTTAGTATGATGTGATTCCGTTTGACAAGTCAAACGTGAATACGAATATGAAAATGAGGTGACTGTTGACTGTTTCTCATATTGCAAATAGCCATCAAAGAATTAATTGAGGGATCTGCTTGCAAGAGTTTGAAATTTCCAAAGTGAAGTTTGGCGTGCAGTATGGTAGTTTTGAAAAATCGTTTGGTGAAAACCCGCATGCTAAAGTTAATTTTGGGAACGAATCAAGAGGCTAATAGGATCTGATTGAGGAAAATCATAGAATGCGTGCTTAGGTTGAGGGGAAACTCAACGCTACTGCCTAATTCGGAAAGGGATTGGGTGCATCGTAGATAAATATATTGTGAGGAAAGTTACAATAAAGGAAGAAGGGTTCTGCGTTCTGTTTGATAGTTGTTTTGAGGACAACTGATGTGATTTTCATTACTTTCGAAATTAATTGATGTTCCCACGGTTCATTCCTACGTTTAAGGTCAAAGCTTATTGTAAAATCCTCATTTCATCTTTTGAAAAGTGTTGTCTCGAAATCTTGGGGGCGAGTCAAGAAGTTTCACAAATGACTTTCCGTCACATTTGTCAATATGTACGTGAACTATTTTGATTCTAGAAGATTTGTGGAGAAAGTGTTTACACCCTTCGAAGAAGTTGTGTTAGTTTTTACCTTTACCGAAGAGTACCGTTATGCGGACCTCATTTTTCAACGAGTATTTCTATCAAGTGTCTTGTATTAAACCCTTTGATTTAGATTAATCAAAGTTGGGGAGTAAACGAGGATAATTGGAATGAAGCTTCAGAAGTGTTTTCAAACGTGGAGCCAAGCCTATGTAGGCAAATGGTGAGTTTCTCGTATTAATTCGTAACTAGGGAGTTCAGATTATAACCTTAGAAGCGTTCTAGGGTAGTAGCGGATCATACATGGAGATTGATGTGCCAACTTGGGAAGATTTTCTGCACTCATCTCGTTAATTCAAGATTATGTTCCAGCAACTTAAGACCTTTCTGAGAAGGTCGATCCTCGGTTAGTTGGATGAAAGACATAGTGAAATTTTGAGGACAAAATTCTTTCAAGTTGGGGAGAATGTAACATCCTCAAAATAATTAGTAGAATTATTTGGGTGTTAACCCAATTAAACTAATTTAGTACTTGACTGGTAAATTTATTGAGTGCTAAAATTATTTATTGGTTGTCATCGGATCATTAACCGGATAATACGGATCAAGGAAGTTTCGGAATCGAAATAGGAGATTTAGATCAATATGGTAATTGTACCACGTTACCAATTATATATTAAATATATATATGTGTGTAACCGTGTGTGTGTGTGTGTAAAAGAAAAAGAAAAGAAAAGAATTGAAAGAAAAGAAAGAAGAAAGCCACGCGAGAGAACAGAGAAGAGAAGAAGAAAAGGGAGAAAGAAGAAGAAATGGGTTTGGGAGGAAGAAGAGGAACTAGAGAGAGAATGGCTCACCGAAACGACTTCCTTCCAACACGAAAAATGTTCGGCGTTCCTTCCTCTTCGATTTGGTACCAACATCATCATCATTAACTCACTCTCCATCCCTTTGCCATTTTCGAATTTGAGACAAAATTGAGGGATTTTGTGGTGTTCATTTTCCTTTTGGGTCATGAAGCATGGAAACTTGAAATGGAAGCTTGGGTATTAAGGCTAGGGCGATTTTGAAGGAGCAAAGGTTAGGGATTGAGAAATCAAAATAATTGGGGTTATGTGTGAATAGTGTCATGGAGGTTAGAGGAGGAAGATGATGAATAGTATCCATGGAGAATTTCGGAGAATTCGGCATTTCGGTCAAAAGAGGTTTCGTGATCGAGCGGAAAGTTTTGGAAGCGGATTTGAGCGTCGTCGGAATGGAAAGTTTATGCGGGGAATGTTCGTGTGGTTACTCGGTGAATTCGGCTCGATCGTGGTTCACGCTTCAAGGGTGAGTTCTACTCAAGTTTAGGATTTTTGTTTTTCGAATTAATTGACTGATCGTTTTATCGCTTTCGCTGGTCTGGAATATTACTTGATATTGTCTGTTTCGGGTTAGGAATCGATCGGAGCGAGTCTCGAGTTGTGTCGTGCTGAAATGGAATTTTTGGTGATTTGATTTCGAAAGATTTTGACTTAAAAACCGTTAATTGGAAAATATGCCGCGTTTTGATACAACTCGTTTAAAATGAGTTTTTGACTGATTTGATTGATTGTGTGACTTTGATTGAGACTGTTTTTATAGTTGTCAAAACTCTTTTCAATCGGAACAAGAATCGGAATTGAGCGGAATAGCGAATTTCGCAAGAAAACGAAAAACCTGCACTTTTTTGCAGATGGTCGCGTCGCGACCCGTCCCCTTCGCGTCGTGACCTGGCCCAGTTTTGTCACGCAAAAAGTTTCTGTCACTTTTCGCGTCGCGACGGAAGCAGTTCGCGTCGCGACGCTTTGCAGATTTTCAACAGTTTTTCACTGATTTTGTTTTCGCGATATCTTTTGATTCCGGAACCCGATTGAGGTGTTCTAAGATGCGTTGGAAAGCTTATTCAGAGGCCTAACTGAATATTCTATTTTTAAGGTAAAACTGAACTGTTTTGAAGTTGAAATTGTTTCGAAAAGCCGAATAATAGTACTCGTGTGCGGACATGTTTTATTAATAATAAAGCGAACTATAAGTCCGATGTGGTATTGTATAACTGACGCGGGATGATTATTATTTAAATCATCTAAAACGGTCTATGATTCACGATATATAAGTTATATCGAATATAGGAGTTAGCCCAAATGCGGGTGGATATATATATATATATATATATATATATATATATATATATATATATATATATATACTAGATCGAGTTTGGGTGACGACCCATGAGGTTGACATACTAGGCGGGGAAGTCATGATCCCTTACCCTAGGCCCGTATGCCATTAGGGAAAGTACTATTGGTAAGGGGGTTCACCGGGATTACCAAAGCTGGGGTCGGTGTTATGTCACAGTTATAAAACAGTTCACCGGGATTACCAAAGCTGGGGTCGGTGCTGTAATAAAATTATGAAGCGGGTTACCGGGATTACCAAAGCTGGGGCCGGTACCGTGTTAAAGTTAGAAAGAATGGTCACCGGGATTACCAAAGCTGGGGTCGGTGTCATTCTAAAGATATCAATAGTATGGTTACCGGGATTACCAAAGCTGGGGCTGGTTTCATACTATGTTGACTAGTACGAGTCACCGGGATTACCAAAGCTGGGGTCAGTGTCGTGCTACATTAAAAGAATGTAATTCATAAGGTAGACTACGAATGTATGAGAATTCATAAATGAACCGAGAGCGTAGTTAGGGGTCTCGGTAGAACTCACTGAGATTGTATCTCACTGTTTAAATGTTGTTGTTTTACAGATAAACAGGGACAGAAGAAACCTCAGAGGCACGAGTAGGTGGCCCCGGGTGATGGAGGATGACTTAGTTTTATGTTTAAGTTTATTTTCCTTCTGTTGTCCTTGTATCACAGCACTATGGCATTAGTGTTATGTTTATCTTCATTCCGCTTTCTTGTATGACTCTGACTACCATAGTTGCTGACAGTTTATGGTCTGAGTACCGTATGGTCTTATTTGTGTATAAGACGGTTAAGTTATATTTCAGCAAAAATTTTATAGTGGTATTCAGTGTCTAAGAAGGAATTATTATCTTTGATGTTTTTACTTTGGTGCACTTGGGTATTTTTACATGTTAAATATACCGGGGTGTTACAACTAACACTCTAAGTCCTCCATGCTGGGGCAATTCTGTGATCACTAACTTTCTTTATCGGCATTATTTTCCTTCAGTGCAAGCCTTTCCAAAAAAAAAACAAAAAAAAAGAAGAGATAAATGAGAAGAACAAGCTTGCTAGGTTGAAAACCCGCAAAGGGCAGCCTAGGCAAAAAGGAGCGCCCGGTGGATTGAAAACTCGCAAAGAGCGGTCCAAGCAAAAATTAGGACATAAAGAAAAAATGCAAAGAAAAGAGCAAACACATATAGATAGATAAATTGTTGTCAGGTTTTACGAGAAAATAAGCAATCGGAATTTGAAATGAAGTTTGGCCATCTCCCCACAACCTCAAGAAAATCCAAAATCCAGAAGTTCCATTTCCTACCCACCTTAAGCCAAGAAAATCCCAAAGAGAAGGGAAAAATCCCCCTCCTACCCACCTTAAGTCAAGAAAGTCCCAGGATATCTCTATCACTCTAGACAAGGATCAATTCCACATCGAAAATGGTATATCATCTTTATCATCTCACCCAAGTCCAAAGAAAAGAAAGAAGTCCAAAGGAAAAGAATGCAACCAAACAAAAAGATTCAAAAAAAAAATGAAAAATCCCAAAAAAAAAGAAAGACCAAGAAAAAAGAGAAACAAAAGAAGTACAAAATTGTGAGCCGATATATTTCACCATGAAACACCAGAGATCCTTGTCTCCATAAACCTTCCAACACTCTGTTGTGTATAATCATCTCTCCTTTAATAAAGACCGCAAACATTTCCTTTGGCCTCAACATCTAACCCTTCGTAAACCCTCAGCCATTCTACTATGAAACACAAACTCGTCCTAATAAAACCCCAAGCACCTCATCAAACCTAATAACCCTTTCCTTCATAAATCATTGACCATTGGCCGATGCCGAATAAGACCCAACAGCCCATCAGCCTCAAACACTTCATTAAGCTCAATCATCCCTTCTCCACAAAACATCACAATCCTGAAAAGTCCATCCCGATCAATAACCGATCGCTTCTGTTTTCTCGAATTTTAACCCTAGGACAAATAAGTTTATCTATTTACGATGGGTTTGCTCAAAAGAAAAACAAACGATCGGAAAAAAGAAAGCCGATCAAGAAAAATCTTCAGAAAAAAGAAACAGTCAGAAAAAAGAAAGCTGACAAAACAATAAAGACTTGCACTCTAGAATGCGTTCAAGTTGCATTAAAACAAGGTTTAGTGATCACCAAGTGAGGCTTCTTTTATACTAAAAGTCAAAACTTTCATTGCATTCGAGTTTTTCTTAAAGAGAACCAAAGATATGTACTAGGGGGCATTTCCTTCACCTCTCACTCCACTCAACCATGGGGAAATTTGTTCATCGTCTATCCCATTCACATACCACCCTCCGTTCATAACCGTCACCATAACTCTGTCACCTTTCACAACCTCACTCAAAGAAACCGTTGAAATGTCATTCCAAAGTGGGGCGAGTGCATTCCCATTCCTTCACCTCATTCATTCCCATAAAAACCTCACTGGGGAAATCTCTCAACTCACTATCCTAAATAAGGCCTTGTCATTCTAATGGGGGCAACTTTGTCTCATCATGACTGGGGCAACACCAAACCCTGTGGGTTGAAACAAAACCCCTTTCATTCCACCTGTCATCCCAAGAGCCGAAGTGTTCCCAACTCATCATCTCCTACACCCCTAGTCATTATCACCACCAGGCAGAGGCAAGCTTATTCACTCATCAAAAGCCCGAACCGGGGCAGTCTTGCATCCCTTGGTCCCTCACGAGCGTCGGCAATAATCTTGTCTGTCATCCCTTCACTTGTCATACATGTTCTAAACCAATCTCAAGTTAATGGACTCACTCATTCACATCTGCACTCCTATGCATGCTTACTAGACAATGCTTCAAAGAGAGAGAACACAAGTTAGTCATGCGATATCTAAGATTCAGTCGTCATTGGAAGGAAGAGAAAACAAGTGAGCTTGTTTGTAAATAAAAACCTTGAGAACACCGGAGTTTGAATCAAATTCAATTTTTTTCAACAGAATGGTCAATAATCATCTCAATTCCTTGCATTCAAAGTCTTGCATCTCATCATCACAAAAATGTTCAAGTACCCCAATCATTCATATCCTATTTTTCGCCTCATGCATTTAGGCGTTCCATTTTGTTTATCATAGTGTCCCATTTGCATCGTGCCAACATCATCATTTCATGAAAGGCAACAAAAAAGAAGCAACGGATAAAAGCAAAAATCTTCCATTTCATTCCATCAAGCATCAAAGCATTGCATCATAAAGAAAGAAAAAGCAAAAACACAAGCACTCCATAATTTTTCAACATCATTGTATCGAACATCAAATCCTTTTCAATAAATGGGGGGCTAAGTCGAATACACATTCGGGATAGTCATCAGAACGTTTGAATTGATCACTCAAGAATCTGAAAGTCCCTATGTCAAAAAGCAAAAACACGTCATCCCATGTCATTGCATTTGCATCATATTAATGTTTGCATCTCGTAAAAGGGAAAGAACCAAAGTCCTTGCATCAAAGCACTACATGTGTATCATGCAAGGCAACACAAAGGCTCACCATGCCATTCGTCATTCCATTATCGTTCATTTCTTCATGCCACTCATCGAAACATTGCATTCGCATGCCCGCCTTTCATGAAAAGAGAAATAAATGAGCAGAAAATAAAACAAGAGCATTCCATTCATCAAAACATGAATCACTGTCATTGCATCGCACACTTTCATTACAAGTATCAATCTTTGCATCAAACATCAAAGCACTACATTTGCATATTCGCATTTCATAAAGAGCAAAAGAAAACAAGCAAAGAAAAACAAACGATCAGAAAAAAGAAGGCCGATCGAAGAAAAAAAAACAGTCAGACCAAAAGAAGAACTTCAGGAATGTTCCACCACATTCATCATTACACCAAAATCATAGCATTGCATGCACATGCATAACATGCCCTTGCATAACATGCACCCATACTCCATGCACCATTCCTTGCATCAACTGACGTATGCAGGTACCTCAACTCAGTGCGGCAGCATTGACCATTTCAATCAATCAATCAATAGGATTTGCGAATCCCTTCAGGACCCATGGGTCCCTTCAAAAGCAGACTTCACCTCGTATTCGAGCTACGGTTTGCGACTTCGTTCATTACCCAGAGCTAGTGAGCTCATTTCAGTTCAGATCACGTCGTTATCGAGCATCGGCGAATCATCCGACCCAAGGTCCTTCAGTATAGTTCAAATCAAAAGTCCAAACAACGACTTTGAACTCTACCTTCATGTCACTAAGTCATCTCTGAGCATGACAAATCTTCAGACTCCATGTCCTTCAAGACTAGCTGTGTCAGCCTAAGGCACGGCGTACGTCCTTCAAGGTAAAACATATCGGTCCCACAACTCGATATTGAACTTCAGGTCGCTCGAAAAGGCCACCCTCAGAGCTCAGGTGCTCCTTCAAAGCCCATGTGCAAACTCGGATCGCGCGCGGTTCATTAAAAGGCTTTAGGCAGCCTCCAGTGTCGGCTTACTGTAGGCCGGTACCTTCTTTACTGTTTTCTTTACCGCTTTATTTCTTGCTTTTGCTGCCTGAGGGCTGGAACCAATCTATTTCCTGCTCCTGTTGGCTTACTAAGGGCTGACGCTTCATCCATTGTAGTCATCTCGTGTTAGCACCTATGCATCAAAAAAAAAGGGAAAAATTCGGGGTTTTCCCTAAGTAGACAAAATCGGTATAATTTCTGAATTTTTTATCTTTATTTTGCCTCGGAATATGTTTCGGCCAATTCATATTCCTCGTTAAAATCCAGATAAAGAGGGGCAGCTGTCATACCCCAATTTTGTCCGGCTTAGGTCAAAACCCTAATTTTCCACAAAAGTAAGTAAATTGAGTAGTGAGGAGCATTATGCATTGCACTTTTGAGTCCTAAAAGTCATTCCAGAGCTTTTAAAATCATTTTTAGAGTTCAAATACACTTCCTGGATAAACTAGGGTTTTAGGGTCAAAAAGGGTATTTTGGTCATTTTACCCAAAAAGACAATTTCTCAGTAAAAATCACTATGCAATTTCGGTGGAATTTATTTGGATCAAAATGAGTTGGGTCATATTTTTTATGCGCATGCATTGATGCATTTTTGCATAAAAAGTCAAACTTCAAAGAAAAGGGCAAAATGGGAATTTCCTTCAAGGTGAGGTATCAAATCAATTTTGGTCATGGTGATCTCATAAAATGGCATATTCCTAAGATTCCTAGTATGTGACCTAAATTGGGTGTATTTGTGTACAATTATTCTAAAAAGAATAATAAAAAATGATGAGATAAAGGAATGGTCATGCAATAGTACAATAGTACAAGTTGACAACTTGCAAAACTTGGGCACCACTCTCCCCTCAATTTCGAATTCCTCTCTACTACTCTCTCATTTTGTGCTTTCTCAATACCCCCAATCCATGTGAACTTCAATCCTAGCTTTTGATTCAAAATTAGCATCGGTTGTTGTAAACAACATATGCTAAATGTCTAATTTTTTTAAAAAAATAGACATTTAGCATCGGTTGTTTAAAACAACCGATGGTAAATGTCTATTTTTTAAAAAAAAGTTCTCAATTCACATCTTACCACACACCACTATCCCTTCCCCTCAAGATAGTCCAAATGAGCTTAGTTCATCTAAATGGCAATACATGATGGTCAAAAATTAAGACTTAATATCATGGGTAGAATAATACAGATATCACAAGATTCTAAACTACGTCTCCACTCAATATACATTTCAGTGACTAAATATATGATCTTTCTGTCAATTTAAATCTATCAGCACCAGAACTTAATAAACATGGTAGCGCACTAGTGCAAAAAAGGGATTTAAAGTCAGGCAAAAAAGGGATTTAAAGTCAGACGCCAGCTTGACTTCTATTAAGCCGACTTCGTATGTCAGGCGTTTTAAAGTCAAGCGGTAGCTTGACTTCGTAAGTCTGTTTTAAAGTCAAACATTTATTGCCTGACGTTAATAATTGATGTTCCGCCGCTGGAATCATTTTTAAAGTCGAGCCTGAGCCTGACTTTAAATCTATACTAAAGTCAGGCATTATTTCGCCTGACTTTAAATGTGCTTATTTTAAGTCAGGTTTAAATACGCCTGACTTTAAAAGTTTTTTTTTTCAAATTTTGGTTTAATCTCCCTACATATACACCTGAAACACATTAAAAGTACAAAAGCTAAATGCATTAAACCAGCAAAACACATTAAAAGTACAAAATTACTATATAATACCTTTTATTAAGTTACTCTATATACAAAGTTACAGATTATGTAAGGTTCAAATTACTCTAAGAATAACTTTTATTAAGTTACTCTAGATCTTAGCCTTTGATTTGAATCTAATCTACTGGTTATGTATTGTAACCAAATCAAATGCTAGGATATAGAGTAACTTAATAAAAGTTACTCTGTAACACTATTCTTAATTCATACTAGGATTCAACGGTTACAAGAGAATCTGTTAAAGGTATCAAAATTTAAGAAAACCTATGGAGGTGTTATCCTTTTGTTGCATTCTTTCTGAATATTAAAGTGCTGAGTCCCTTAACATCTTGGTGGAAAATTCATGACTTGATATCTTCCTTTGTTCGCGCCACTTCTCACCGTCAACAGCGAAAATCCCCATTTGTCACATTGCACCGGCCACCTCCAAAAACTTTAACCTGCCAACAAAACCATGAGAATGAGAAGAACAATACAAAGAGAACAAGAAAGCTGCATAATTGAATATATCACAATAGAACTATCCACATGCGGTCAAAAGGAATATGAAATGAGAAAGTAAAGGATAATGAAAATTGGTATAGGTGAATAGAAGAGAGGAACCGAATAGTTAGGACCAAAATCTTCTGCAATAACCTTCAAAGCGTTCTGCATTCTGCAAACAATTTGCAAGATCAAACTGATAATGGATGGGCTTTACTTTCCAAACAAGCTGATGAAGAAGAACAAAAAGCCTTAAGAGGCTCTTTTCTTGGCGACTAGTAGGCAGTTCTTGTTGAATGCAATGATTGATTCCACAACTCTTTTGTTATCTAACTGAAACTAATAAGCCAACAATGAATATTCTTGAAAGTCAAACCATCAGTTCAGAAAACTGCAGTTTAAAAATGACTAACTGCATGCATGTTATAGTGAAGAGAACGTTCATAATCACTAAGGCTGCTAGAAGACTGCTTTGAATAATATCACATAAATAAATGCAACTTTTTTATTTTAGTATAGAAACTGAATTAACTATTATTCATTAAGATGTTTTATTACTTGCTATGTTAGTTGGATCAGTCATTAGTTCATTTGTTTTCCTTTCATAAACGTTAACACTTAAAATGGTAATTGTCTTCAATGGTTCCCAAATTTGGCAAGATTTAAAATGCATGCTGAAGGTGCCAAGAGTCTTGAGCTCGGCTTCTTTATTTTTAAGGATTCCTTTCAGCTGAGAGATTATGGCTATGAAAGAAGGAATATGTAATCCAGCATTAAATAGCATAGAGAGTGAGGAGCTCAACAATGTAATAATAATTAGACAAGCCCTCACTAAATCTAGATGCCTAGAATCTAAACATCTATATATGGCCTTCAAAAATGGACTTTCGCCATCATCTACCAACATTTCCAACAAGTTCATCAAGAATTCTTCATCCCTTTCTACTTCTTCATCTTCCTGTGATTTTAATTAAATTATCAGCCAACATACATTCAGACAGTGACCCATGCAATGCAGTGCCAAGAAAGATTTTAAGAGATATGACTATGTCCCTAATAAAGAAAACTTACCCATGAAAAAGTTACATCTAACTGTTGATCATGGCCAGGAGGAGATTTCAGTTCTGAGCTATCATCATTTTCATAAGCTGGTTGTTTTAAGATGCTACTAGTCTTGGTTGTTATCATATTTCCAATGGAAGAAAAATGCCCACACATGATTAAAAGGGCTTTGCAACACTTTCCACGGGCCTTCTCATCATTCAAACTTGCTTCAAGTGCCAATGCAATGCCATTCACAGCCTTCTCTCTGTATATACTAAAGTTTTGGGGCTCAACCTGCCGCACATAGAGACTGAATTTCATTCACTGTTTCATTGATTCAAGAAAAAGTTTAATGAAAGAGATCCAAAGCATACTTATATTACATCCCAGCCATTTTATCTTTAAATATTATTTTGACACTTCCATGTTTATTTAGGCCAAATCAACATCATATCTAATCATTAATTTGTATCCATTGAAAAACAAAGGTTGATTATGTGGCAAATGCAGGATTTTAGGATAGGTTAGTATTGTATATGATCATACCAGCAGATCAAAGTGTAATAAGAGGACAGCAATTAGTGGCTTTTCAATTGGAGAAGACTTCTTGAGATACATCAGCAGGATATCCATTGTACTATGTATATCATCACCCACCAAACCACTTATGAAAGAAGTCACATCCTTTCTCCTAAAAAAAAAGTAGTATGGTAAATAACATTTCAACTTCAACAAAATTTCTCTAAAATTACAATATCAGATAAACAAATGAAACTGGCCAATAAAATACACCAGGCTAACCTTTTCATGGACAACAAATTAGTAAGGAATAGTATTGCATTTGTTGTTGCAGTAATCAAACATGCAGTAAACGTATGCCAGGATCACTCCAAGATGCAAAGACATTTGCTTCATGGGTATATTAATGATTGTGTATACATTATTTGAAAGTCATTTCCCATTTCTATCAATTTAATTAACTAACATATCATGTATAATATTGTTCGGCCTGCCCTATACATCTGCATCTTCCACTCATCATTCGGCGCATGCTTGGCTAACTGATAAAACTGAGACAGCCTTTCAAACTTGGTAGTGAACTCTCCTACTGACATCTCTCCTTGCCTCAGATTGACAAACTCGGCTTGCTTGCTTAACTTCATCACCAGAGGGAAAAAGTGACCAATAAACATGTCCTTGAAGTTGACCCAGGTAACCGGAGTTCCCTGATTCACCATAAATTCATGGGCATTGGTCCACCACGTCTGAGCATCTTCCTCGAGCATATGGGCGGCAAAGAGAACCTTTTCTTCCTCGCTGCACTGAAGAGTCCTAAAAATCTTCTCCATCGACTCCAACCAGAAATGAGACACCATCACTTCAGGCCCTCCTTTGAAACTTTGGGGATTCATCTTCTGGAAGCGAAAATAAGCTCTATTCGGGTCTTCCGGAGGAGGTTGTTGAACATTCGGTTGGTGCCGATTATCGCCTCATGATGCATCTGCATCATGTCCTGCATCATCTTCTGCTGATTTTCGATCACATTCTGCATCCATTCGGAATGGAGATCGACGGGGACGCTTCACCTACCTCTACCAGCCATGATTCTGCAAAATATGCACAAAGTGTTTAGTTGATCAGGCTAAACGTCTAATAGCATACTAAGAGGAATCACACTTAGAAGACATAAGAGACTCTTGAATTCTAAGCCCGACTAGGTCGAACTGTTCTGATACCAATTGTAACACCCCTATAATTTCTAACTTGTAGGAATTACCGAAATGCACTACTGGCATAAATCAGAATACCTCCTGTTTCCAATACTGAACACATACTAATACCTCGATGCTAAAAACCATCAAGCGCACTTACATAACTTAACATGAAAATACATAAAGCGTTTTCACACCACTCAAACTAGTGTTCAGTACCAAAATAGAAAGTATGCGGAAGCAATTTACAACTTTATAAACATAAGTCGTACAATCGTACAATCTAAGATACAAAAGAAACTGAATGAAAATACAGAGCTACATAACATAACACAATAAACAGTGTCAGCAACTCCTCAAACGTCTCCATAGCCATGCCTCATCGCCTTCAACTTAACCTGTGACTCTGAAAAACAACAACATGGATTGGGTGAGACAACTTGTCTCAGTGAGTTCTATCGAGACCCCTTACTAACTCTCTCGGTTCAATTATGCTTGATTCTTTATTCTTGATTCATAACTCATAGTCTTCATATTTGACTATGTGGCTAACATAAACGTTGTCCTCATATGAACAATGAACAATGATTTTTAGCATGTCACCGGTCACTTGGCAAAATAAACTCCTGGTGAACCCAATCCACTAATCGCTAGTGGGCAAACCTCATGGGGTCTAGGTTCATAGGGCTCATGACTTCCCCTCCCCTAGCATACTAAATGGAAATAGGGTCGTCACCCTAACCTGATGTATATATTTTAATATACCTTGAACGATGAACAGTGAACAATGATCTGTGAACATAACAATGAGCTTATACTTAACATGGTCCAAATTTTAACCTAATCTTATACTTAGCATGATCTTGTTATTATGTGATCTCACATGGAATTACTAACGTCGTTAACTTAACTTATAATTATCCATAATTCAATCCAAATCATAATGTATCACCCACACTCAATATTATGATAGCATAACTTAATCATAATCAATCTCATAATATAAACATGATTTACAACATTCAACTAATCATCAATCATCATCCAAACTCATGGCAAGATCATTATAACATCATATAATTCTGATTACATGATTGGTTAGGCCTTTAAATAAGCTTCCTAACGCACCTGAGAACACTTAAATCGAAACACCGAATCAAAAGTTATAGCGAAAACAAAATCGGTTAGTTTTGCTGAAAATTTAAACTGCGTCGCGACGTGGACAGGGTCCGTCGCGACGCGAAAAGTAACAGAAGTATTTTTCGTTGCAAAATATCACTTGGTTGCGAGGCGACGGGCACGGGTCGCCACGCGACCGTTGCCTGATGTGCTGAAACCTATTTTTCGAAAATTCTGTTTTGTTCCGTTTCGCTTTAAATCCGGTACTGAGACATTCTATGACATTCGAGGCTTAAAAACAGACATTACAATCAACAATTTCAGTCAAAATCAGTCAACACATAGCAATCATCAACAATTCAATCACAATCCCAACCGATAATCATAAAACTCAATAACTCAAAAAACGCTATTTTCGTAAACGACTCGACACCGGTTTTTCATAAAAGGCAAGACCACATCCAGAATACATAACACATTATCCATGATTCCCTAGTGAGTATAGAACTCACCTATTTGCCGAGACTTTCACGGATGCAAACGAACCAAGGACAGACGAACTCTCCTCGAACTTGATTACAACACGAACTCAGCTACTCTACTTGCTTGGACAGCAACCCAAACCGAAACTCAGCTACTGAAACTATTTCCCCCAGCTACTCTACTGGACTACAAGGTGGCTTGAAGGTGCTCTAGCAACTGATTACAAGTTCAGCTACAACATGCAAGTGAGTTTCCATTTTCTGCTCTACATGAGCTTTGAGGGTTGTCCATGGCAGCTGAATGGAGAAGGTGGTTCTATGTTTGAAAAGGGTATCAATGGAAAGAGGAAGATGAGATGAATTCAGGGCTAGTCTTGGTTTCTACATGCATTCAGGATCCATTCCCCTCCCCTCTCTTCTCTCCTCTCGCGACCCTCTTCTTTTCTCCCCTCTCAATGCTTCTGATTTCAGTTTCTGAAAAATGAATGAAATGAAGGGAGGGTGCAGGGTGTTTGGCTCAGCTGGGCATACTAAAAAAAAGTAAGGAATTTACTGTTTTACCCTTCAGCTAATTCCCCCACTTATCCTAACTATCACCTAACTTAATGAAATTTAAACTAACCCGTCAACTAAACACATAAGTATAACAAATCATTAAATCAATTATTTCACATGCAATGACAACTCATTTATTCAAAACATCACACATGACAAGAATATTCAATTAGGACTTCTAGCCATTCGACTAATTAATTACCTAATCCGTGATCGTAATCCTAATATCGATCGACGAAACTTTTAAAAATTCGGGGACATAGAAAAATACAATGTATTAATTATAATTATAAATAGATTAACAATTACATATATTATAATAAATAATGTCTCGTTTCAATAATGTCTAGTTTCAATGAATAGAAACTAAATGCAAATAATTTTGATATTCAAATTTCAAATATTTATTACAATGACAAGTTTATCCTCAGTTTCGGTGGACTTTTTCCCGCCTAAACACCAAACTTTGTATCCTACTTTTATACATAAAAGATTGTATAATTGTATATCGTATATTAGAAATAGAACTAAAGGGACACAATTACCTGTAGCAAGGACCAATGAGATGCGTAAAATTAATTCCTAAAAGTGAAGAATGACAAATGCGTGTAGCCATTTTGAAAGGATTTAACTTTGAAACTCTGTTATCTTTTTTTCTTTTGATGAGGACATTCATGTTCTTTATATAGTATTCATGATTGGTTTAATTATGATTTAAAGGTCACACTCCTTTGGTGCACTCCTTCGGTATCCCTTAGCTCGCCAACTGAGACATGATTTTTTTATAGGCAATGTTAGTTGTTATTTGTTAGAGGGTTGGGGGAAATATTAGTTTCCATGATTTGAACTTTGGACCTCCTTCATATACTCTTTTGATATGCCTTACTCGCAAATTGAGCTACCTACTTGGAATATGTTGTCATCGGTGCGTGGTGGCAGATCTAGGGCTCGAGTAAGCGGGTCAAAATTTTTTAAAATCACGCATAACTAAAAAATAATAAAAATAAAAATTTAATATATTTAATTAAATAAATTTTCACAACTCATAATTGTTCTCTATGCACACAGAAGGCCGGAATTGACGTGAGTAATTGTGTGAGTGTAGACTGAGCACTAAATTAGAGACTTGGTTGCATACTATTTTTCACGGTATGCAAAATACATATTTTTTCTAAGAGGTAAGTCAAATTTTGGTTTTTGAGGATATGCACTTGACCACCCTCACTTGAGATTAGGTCTACCCCTGGTTGTCAACATTTTTTATAGATTCCCGCTCAACTAAGGACATCTTAATCTTAATCTTAATAATAATAAATCATGAATGTTACACATCAGCCGTCCACATCACCAGACCAAATAAAATACGTCATTGATGACAAAATAACACGTCACCAATCTCTGTACAGTTGGCAGCCACAAAATCATCTAATAAAATCGCAAACGACAATAATTACCTTACCAATTATAACCGTCACTCACCAAATTAAAAGTAATTAGTTACAAGGATTCAATACATGCAAATTCCACGGATAATAAGTCAAACATTATAATCTCTCCACTACAACAAAATCTTGAAAAAAGAACGCACCTTTTAGAAGCGCCTCTTACTGAGCGCTTCCAAACTAGAACACGGAATGACATTCAAAGGCGTTTTACACACGAGCGCCCCCAATTCTAGAACACGGAGCCACCATCAGGGGGCTTCCCACACGAGCGCCCCCAATTCTAGAACACGGAGCCACCATTAGAGGCGCTTCCCACACGAGCGTCCCCAATGCTAGAACACGGAGCCACCATCAGGGGAGCTTCCCACACGAGCACCCCCAATTCTAGAACTTGGAGCCACTATCAGAGGCGCTTCCCACACGAGCGCCTCCAATTCCTAGTTTTCTTTTAATTCTTTTTTCTCCCGTTGCAGACAGTACTCCCTCTTTCCCTCTCTCACGCCCTAGTCCACCTTCCACGCTCACACATTCCTCAAAATTTTGATTTCTCACTCTCTCCACCATCTCTACTTCCACCCTCACACATTTTGCAACGTTCTCACTCTCACTGAACGTTCTCACTCTCGCGAACCCAGAACCCAGAAACCCTCTTACTCTCTCAACGTTCTCTCAACTGAATCCCTAAATTTCTACCATTTTCAGTTTGAACGAGTTCGCAACGACATAAAGGAGCTTCGAACAAGTAAAGATTCTGAGAAACAACTCTGGAAATGGATTCTGTTAAATAAGCGAGGCTCATTTCGTTTTGTTTGTTGTGAGCATTGAGCAAACAAGAACTCGGTACGAATCAGGTTAGTGAACATTACCACTCTATGTTAGGGATTTCGTTTTCTTTTTTGTGTTAAATTTTGTATTTTCATATAACCACATTGAGATTCTGAGTAGGTTAAGGCAAGAACAATTTTTGGGTAATAAGTAGCTGATAGTTTACTGAAATGGTATCTGTCATACCCCAATTTTGTCCGGTTTAGGTCAAAACCCTAATTTTCCACAAAAGTAAGTAAATTGAGGAGTGAGGAGCATTATGCATTGCATTTTTGAGTCCTAAAAGTCATTCCAGAGCTTTTAAAATCATTTTTAGAGTTGAAATACACTTCCTGGATAAATTAGGGTTTTAGGGTCAAAAAAGGGTATTTTGGTCATTTTACCCAAAAAGACAATTTCTCAGTAAAAATCACTGTGCAACTCCGGAGGAATTTATTTGGATCAAAATGAGTTGGGTCATATTTTTTATGCGCATGCATTGATGAATTTTTGCATAAAAAGTCAAACTTCAAAGAAAAGGGCAAAATGGGAATTTCCTTCAAGGTGAGGTATCAAATCAATTTTGGTCATGGTGATCTCATAAAATGGCATATTCCTAAGATTCCTAGAATGTGACCTAAATTGGGTGTATTTGTGTACAATTATTCTAAAAAGAATAATAAAAACTGAAGAGATAATGGAATGGTCATGGAATAGTAGAATAGTACAAGTTGACAACTTGCAAAACTTGGGCCCCACTCTCCCCTCAATTTCGAATTCCTCTCTACTACTCTCTCATTTTGTGCTTTCTCAATACCCCCAATCCATGTGAACTTCAATCCTAGCCTTTGATTCAAAATTAAAATCAAATCCTAGAGCACTTGCTAATGCATGAAGACCATTATGCCCTTAAACCAAATTGCATTCTATATATACCTTGTTAAGCCCATCTCTCATGATCTTTTGCCTCTCATTTTCACCCTAGCACACCAAAAACCTCCCCCTTCACTCTCCAAAACCGTGGCCATCACACCCTCCTCCTTCATCCATTTTTTATTTTTCTTCATCCAAACACCACCAATCCATCTCCCCTTCATCCCTCTCTCACATACTACTTCCATTCTCCACTAAAACTCAAGAACTTTCATCAAGAGGGGGGTGATCTTCATTTTGGGCGTGGGTTCTTTGTTGGTGTCTTTGGTTGATTTGTGTTCTTGCTCTCCATTTCTTGCATAATCTAGCTAGGATCTAAGGTATACTCTAAAACCCTTGCATCATCTTCAACCTTTTTGCATTAAAACCCATTTTCCTCTTCACTTTTCATTTCGCATATCATTATCATTTTTTTTAAAATGTAGTTTGTCGTTGTTGGTAAGAGGAGCCTTAAACACTATTGACAAGCACTTAGGGAGGCTTGGGTGTTTAAGGTGCCTCTCACCCTTGAATAATTGGTTTCATGTTGTTTTGTGTTAATTTCTTGTATTTTTTGTGAAATAAAATGTGAATCCATGCTTGTTTGGTTCGCGTACTATGATTAATGTGTTCTTAAGCTAATTTTGTTGTTCCTCTTTGCTTGATGATATACAATCTTGGCATTGGTATTTTATTTTGGTGTTAAATGTTATTTTCAACACATTTCACTTGCAAATATTTGTTGATGATCTGGCAAGATGATTCCTACTTGTGCTTTGTGCACTTTATGTTAAGTAGTTGAAGATTGCTAGATGTGATTCAACCTTGTTTATGTGTTCTCTTATTTAGTCTTATTTTAATTTGCTTATTGTTAATGGTGGATGATCTAGCAAGAGGATTCCTACTTGTGCTTTGTGCACTTTATGCTAAGTAGTTGAAGATTGCTAGATGTGATTCAACCTTGTTTATGTGTTCTTTTATTTAAGTCTTGTTTTAATTTTCTTATTGTTAATTGTGGATGATAGACAAGTTGATTCTCACTAGTGCCTAGTGCACTTTTCTCAAAGTGAGAGGATTGCTCTATATGATTCAACTTTGTTTATGTGTTCTTTTATTTAAGTCTTGTTTTAATTTGCTTATTGTTAATTGTGGATGATAGGCAAGTTGATTCTCACTAGTGCCTAGTGCACTTTTCTCAATTGGTAGTGGGAGGTGTGTTTAACTTGCACTTATGCCTCAGGTGCAAGGTTCGATTCCCACGGAAGGCAAAAATTCTACAAGGGGGGTAGAGAAGACCGTGATGTAATAGTGCTGGGGTGGCCAATGCGTTGGACCTGGGCTGTTACAATGTTCGTCTAGCCATTGGTAGCGATGTCTTTTCCCCCCAAAGAACAATAAGCGGTGATCACCCATAGCTTTTGTTAGTTTGATCATCCGTGCTAATCAATCTCTTTCGAAAACCATTTTCAAAAGAGCAAATAAAAAACGAGTTGCTACTAATAGTCAATCAGAACCCTTGTTCGTCTGACTGGCGATGGTGACTCTCATTTTCAAGAACACTTAGCGGTGATTACCCATAACCTTGGTTAGTTTAATCATTCACTAAATGCTCGTCCTATTTCGAAAACTCATTAAAAAGATAAAAAGACAAAAACCTTTTCAAAAGAAAGACAAGCCAAGAACTACGTAGCTTTGAATTCTCCATCGCACCGGGAGATACGTAGGAGCGAGAGGCTAACTCTCATCAAGCGCCAAAAATAAAAGTTTTCATTAAGTCTTCTCATTCCCTTTTCAATAAAGAAGCAAATTTAAGTATTTTCCAAATCAACACTTAAAACCACACGTTTAGTTAAAGGATCCCTTTCGGTAGAAAGGAGGCGTGGGGTGCTAATACCTTCCCCATGCCTAACCGACCCCCGAACCCAAATTTTCCGGTTTCCAAAAGGCCATTGCTTTTCATAAAAGGTTTTTTCAATGTTTTACCTTAAAAAATATTGGTGGCGACTTCATTGTTTTAAAAAGTTGTAAACGAAGAAAGATCCCCTCAGGGACTTTTTCGGGCACAACAGCTGTCGACTTCACTGGGGAAATTTCCTTTTTAAGTGGGTCCAGCCTAATTAATTAAATGTGTGGTTTATGATTTGATTTGGATACCTTTTTTTGCTTCTATCCCTTTCGGTTTCTTTTTCTTTCTTATCATGTTGTGTGCACATGCATTTGTCTTTTTTTCTTTTTTTTTCTTCTATGTTTGCTTCTTATACTCCTTTTCTTTTTATATGCTTATGCTCATGCATTCTTCTAACCCCCATGTTCCCTTCTTCGTTGCTCCTTTTCTCCAAAGGTAAGTTCATGCATCTCTTCCCCATTCTATCATGTCCCCTTTTCTTGGCTCCCTTTCTTAAGGTAAGCAATACCCTTGTTGTTGATATCCTAGGTTAGTTTATTTGGTATAGAACCCTAGTGTAGACAGCATGTTATTGCTTGCAATTGTCTGGACTGCTCTGGTTTTCATTTCAGGTGGGGTAGTGCTAGGGAAAACGCCCTTGACACACACTACACTTATCCCTTATGATTGCATGCTTTGAGTGGGACCATAGCCCAGGTCTGCAGAAAACTTAGGAGAGTGGATTCGAGTAGTGAGAGCCCATCAGGACCTTTGTCCGTTTGGCTACTTGTGAAAGTTTCAACCAGAGTTGTGCTCTTTCATGATGCCTCACACCTAGCAGTTTGCTGCATTTGTGGGGAGTTTCATGAAAGGGACTGTGGCTCTGGTGGCCTTTGTGAGGAAGTGAATAGATCTACATGGGAAGATTACCCTTAAATTGCCCTAGATCCTAGGTTTCACCTCTTTCTAGGTCACAAGGGCTTTTCCAAATTGTGTGTTGCATTAATACATCTAGCTTAGCTCTTTTCCTTCAACAGTTTTCAAAAAAAAATCAAAAAGAACATATTTTTCCCTTCTCTTTCATAAGTACCTATATGAGGTGGCACATAGGGTATACTGTCTCAAATTTTCAAACCACCATTTGTAAATATCTCTTCATGCAAAAACACAAAAAAAGGCATCATTGCATCATTACATCATTTGCATACATCCTTGCATTACATGAAACAAAATTTTCAAAAAAAGGCAAAAAACAAAACCCTCAAGAAATCATCATAGTCTTTTCTTTTACCGGGCTATATGAGGTGATGTTCCCAATATTTCAGTCACCAAACTCGAAAAAAAATGTTTTCATCTTATTTTTCACATGCCTGTCAAGTCGCATTATCGCCGTCATTTTCATATAAAGACATCATTTGCATTGCATAAAACAAAAACTTGATAAAATTCATACATGCATTTTTCTCTATCTCATTTAGGTTTATCAGGAGTGCATTCTCCGCACGTGTGCGTTTCCATTCACTAAGGCTTTTTCCCCTAATTTTCTCGAAAGATCCAAAAATCGTGTCTTATTAGGAGCACGTCTCATGCATTATTGTTGTCCTCTTTCACACATCATGAAAAAATAATACATTAACCTTTCATTTTGCATGCATTTCCATTCAATAAAAATCATGTCTTTCCACGCATTTTTTTTTAAAAAAAAATCATTGTGAGTATCATGCATTTCATTGCATAAAAAATGAAAACAAGAAAGCATCTCATTCATAATCATGAACAAAAATCATCATCAAATTTATTCAAAATGTAGCATTCATGCATCATTTCATTAACCTCATCACCTTAGTTCAAATACATCATTCCTCCATACATGCATCTTTCAAAAAAGGAAGGGGCATTGGCATTTCATACTCTGCCTTGCCTCTAAAAAAAAAATCATCATTTAGAAAAAAAAAGCATCACTCCTGCATCTTTCATCATTCAAAAGAAAAAAGGGGCATCGGCATTTCATATCTAGTCTTGCCTCTATAAAGATCATTTTGAAAAGAAGCATCATTCTTGCATCATTCATCATCCAAAGATGCATTGGCATTTCATATTTCGTCTTGCATAAAAAGAAAACATCAAAAAGAAAATACTTTTAGAATAATCACACTTTTCAAGTTCATCCATGCATGGCATACAACAAAACTGTTGTGATGAGAGACGAGATGTTCTTGCAAAGTAATCTTTCTTTTTTGGAAAAGTTTACCCTCACTCATTTGCAAACTCAAGGTGTTCCAAGGCACTCAGTTTTTCACATCAATAGCTCATTTGTATTTCCTTCAAAAAAGCATTGCATCTCATCCATTCCATGACAAAAGACTGAAACAGTTCATCAAAAAAGTTTAACCAATGTTTACGGCGATGTTTCTGGGAAGGGTTTAGGAGGCGTTCTTGTGCAGAGTCAACAAGAGGTAGCTTATGCATTCAGGAAATTGAAGGCTCATAAGGAGAATTATCCAACTCATGAATTGGAGTGAATACCTATTGTGAACGCACTGAAGGTTTAAAGACATTACCTGTATGGGTCTCGTTTCGAAGTCTTTAGTGGTCACAAGAGTTTAAGGTATATGTTTGATCAGAAAGAATTGAATAGCAGGCAGAGAAGTGTGTTGAGTTTCTGGAGGATTATAAATTAGTGTTGATGTAGCATTCAAGAGAGGCCAGTGTTGTAACTGATGCACTGAGTAGGAAGTCCATCCACATGGCCGAGTTTATTGATGCATGAGATGGAATTATCGGAGTCTTTTAGAGACTTAAATCTGAATTCAAGATCAAGGAGGAACCGGTTAGTGTTGAGCCATATGAGGATCTCTAGTTCCTTAAGGGATTCTATACGCTTAGCACAGGAAGTTGATGTGAAGCTACAATCACAAAAGGTATTTCCAGATTTTACCATGGATAGTGATGGAGTCAGTTGTTTCAACGGTAGAATCTGTGCGCCCGATGATGAGAACAATAGAAGGCAAGTGTTAGAGGAAGCACACCGAAGTTTATATTCTGTACACCCTGGATCCACCAAGATGTACAGAGATGTAAAGCAGATGTATTAGTGGCGAGGTATTAATTTGTTAATCTCTCCTTTGTGAAGGTTAACAATGATTTAGTATGATGTGATTCCGTTTGACAAGTCAAACGTGAATACGAATATGAAAATGAGGTGACTGTTGACTGTTTCTCATATTGCAAATAGCCATCAAAGAATTAATTGAGGGATCTGCTTGCAAGAGTTTGAAATTTCCAAAGTGAAGTTTGGCGTGCAGTATGGTAGTTTTGAAAAATCGTTTGGTGAAAACCCGCATGCTAAAGTTAATTTTGGGAACGAATCAAGAGGCTAATAGGATCTGATTGAGGAAAATCATAGAATGCGTGCTTAGGTTGAGGGGAAACTCAACGCTACTGCCTAATTCGGAAAGGGATTGGGTGCATCGTAGATAAATATATTGTGAGGAAAGTTACAATAAAGGAAGAAGGGTTCTGCGTTCTGTTTGATAGTTGTTTTGAGGACAACTGATGTGATTTTCATTACTTTCGAAATTAATTGATGTTCCCACGGTTCATTCCTACGTTTAAGGTCAAAGCTTATTGTAAAATCCTCATTTCATCTTTTGAAAAGTGTTGTCTTGAAATCTTGGGGGCGAGTCAAGAAGTTTCACAAATGACTTTCCGTCACATTTGTCAATATGTACGTGAACTATTATGATTCTAGAAGATTTGTGGAGAAAGTGTTTACACCCTTCGAAGAAGTTGTGTTAGTTTTTACCTTTACCGAAGAGTACCGTTATGCGGACCTCATTTTTGAACGAGTATTTCTATCAAGTGTCTTGTATTAAACCCTTTGATTTAGATTAATCAAAGTTGGGGAGTAAACGAGGATAATTGGAATGAAGCTTCGGAAGTGTTTTCAAACGTGGAGCCAAGCCTATGTAGGCAAATGGTGAGTTTCTCGTATTAATTCGTAACTAGGGAGTTCAGATTATAACCTTAGAAGCGTTCTAGGGTAGTAGCGGATCATACATGGAGATTGATGTGCCAACTTGGGAAGATTTTCTGCACTCATCTCGTTAATTCAAGATTATGTTCCAGCAACTTAAGACCTTTCTGAGAAGGTCGATCCTCGGTTAGTTGGATGAAAGACATAGTGAAATTTTGAGGACAAAATTCTTTCAAGTTGGGGAGAATGTAACATCCTCAAAATAATTAGTAGAATTATTTGGGTGTTAACCCAATTAAACTAATTTAGTACTTGACTGGTAAATTTATTGAGTGCTAAAATTATTTATTGGTTGTCATCGGATCATTAACCGGATAATACGGATCAAGGAAGTTTCGGAATCGAAATAGGAGATTTAGATCAATATGGTAATTGTACCACGTTACCAATTATATATTAAATATATATATGTGTGTGTAACCGTGTGTGTGTGTGTAAAAGAAAAAGAAAAGAAAAGAATTGAAAGAAAAGAAAGAAGAAAGCCACGCGAGAGAACAGAGAAGAGAAGAAGAAAAGGGAGAAAGAAGAAGAAATGGGTTTGGGAGGAAGAAGAGGAACTAGAGAGAGAATGGCTCACCGAAACGACTTCCTTCCAACACGAAAAATGTTCGGCGTTCCTTCCTCTTCGATTTGGTACCAACATCATCATCATTAACTCACTCTCCATCCCTTTGCCATTTTCGAATTTGAGACAAAATTGAGGGATTTTGTGGTGTTCATTTTCCTTTTAGGTCATGAAGCATGGAAACTTGAAATGGAAGCTTGGGTATTAAGGCTAGGGCGATTTTGAAGGAGCAAAGGTTAGGGATTGAGAAATCAAAATAATTGGGGTTATGTGTGAATAGTGTCATGGAGGTTAGAGGAGGAAGATGATGAATAGTATCCATGGAGAATTTCGGGGAATTCGGCATTTCGGTCAAAAGAGGTTTCGTGATCGAGCGGAAAGTTTTGGAAGCGGATTTGAGCGTCGTCGGAACGGAAAGTTTATGCGGGGAATGTTCGTGTGGTTACTCGGTGAATTCGGCTCGATCGTGGTTCACGCTTCAAGGGTGAGTTCTACTCAAGTTTAGGATTTTTGTTTTTCGAATTAATTGACTGATCGTTTTATCGCTTTCGCTGGTCTGGAATATTACTTGATATTGTCTGTTTCGGGTTAGGAATCGATCGGAGCGAGTCTCGAGTTGTGTCGTGCTAAAATGGAATTTTTGGTGATTTGATTTCGAAAGATTTTGACTTAAAAACCGTTAATTGGAAAATATGTCGCGTTTTGATACAACTCGTTTAAAATGAGTTCTTGACTGATTTGATTGATTGTGTGACTTTGATTGAGACTGTTTTTATAGTTGTCAAAACTCTTTTCAATCGGAACAAGAATCGGAATTGAGCGGAATAGCGAATTTCGCAAGAAAACGAAAAACCTGCACTTTTCTGCAGATGGTCGCGTCGCGACCCGTCCCCTTCGCGTCGCGACCTGGCCCAGTTTTGTCACTTTTCGCGTCGCGACGGAAGCAGTTCGCGTCGCGACGCTTTGCAGATTTTCAACAGTTTTTCACTGATTTTGTTTTCGCGATATCTTTTGATTCCGGAACCCGATTGAGGTGTTCTAAGATGCGTTGGAAAGCTTATTCAGAGGCCTAACTGAATATTCTATTTTTAAGGTAAAACTGAACTGTTTTGAAGTTGAAATTGTTTCGAAAAGCCGAATAATAGTACTCGTGTGCGGACATGTTTTATTAATAATAAAGCGAACTATAAGTCCGATGTGGTATTGTATAACTGACGCGGGATGATTATTATTTAAATCATCTAAAACGGTCTATGATTCACGATATATAAATTATATCGAATATAGGAGTTAGCCCAAATGCGGGTGGATATATATATATACTAGATCGAGTTTGGGTGACGACCCATGAGGTTGACATACTAGGCGGGGAACTCATGATCCCTTACCCTAGGCCCGTATGCCATTAGGGAAAGTACTATTGGTAAGGGGGTTCACCGGGATTACCAAAGCTGGGGTCGGTGTTATGTCACAGTTATAAAACAGTTCACCGGGATTACCAAAGCTGGGGTCGGTGCTGTAATAAAATTATGAAGCGGGTTACCGGGATTACCAAAGCTGGGGCCGGTACCGTGTTAAAGTTAGAAAGAATGGTCACCGGGATTACCAAAGCTGGGGTCGGTGTCATTCTAAAGATATCAATAGTATGGTTACCGGGATTACCAAAGCTGGGGCTGGTATCATACTATGTTGACTAGTACGAGTCACCGGGATTACCAAAGCTGGGGTCAGTGTCGTGCTACATTAAAAGAATGTAATTCATAAGGTAGACTACGAATGTATGAGAATTCATAAATGAACCGAGAGCGTAGTTAGGGGTCTCGGTAGAACTCACTGAGATTGTATCTCACTGTTTAAATGTTGTTGTTTTACAGATAAACAGGGACAGAAGAAACCTCAGAGGCACGAGTAGGTGGCCCCGGGTGATGGAGGATGACTTAGTTTTATGTTTAAGTTTATTTTCCTTCTGTTGTCCTTGTATCACAGCACTATGGCATTAGTGTTATGTTTATCTTCATTCCGCTTTCTTGTATGACTCTGACTACCATAGTTGCTGACAGTTTATGGTCTGAGTACCGTATGGTCTTATTTGTGTATAAGACGGTTAAGTTATATTTCAGCAAAAATTTTATAGTGGTATTCAGTGTCTAAGAAGGAATTATTATCTTTGATGTTTTTACTTTGGTGCACTTGGGTATTTTTACATGTTAAATATACCGGGGTGTTACAACTAACACTCTAAGTCCTCCATGCTGGGGCAATTCTGTGATCACTAACTTTCTTTATCGGCATTATTTTCCTTCAGTGCAAGCCTTTCCAAAAAAAAACAAAAAAAAAGAAGAGATAAATGAGAAGAACAAGCTTGCTAGGTTGAAAACCCGCAAAGGGCAGCCTAGGCAAAAAGGAGCGCCCGGTGGATTGAAAACTCGCAAAGAGCGGTCCAAGCAAAAATTAGGGCATAAAGAAAAAATGCAAAGAAAAGAGCAAACACATATAGATAGATAAATTGTTGTCAGGTTTTACGAGAAAATAAGCGATCGGAATTTGAAATGAAGTTTGGCCGTCTCCCCACAACCTCAAGAAAATCCAAAATCCAGAAGTTCCATTTCCTACCCACCTTAAGCCAAGAAAATCCCAAAGAGAAGGGAAAAATCCCCCTCCTACCCACCTTAAGTCAAGAAAGTCCCAGGATATCTCCATCACTCTAGACAAGGATCAATTCCACATCGAAAATGGTATATCATCTTTATCAGCTCACCCAAGTCCAAAGAAAAGAAAGAAGTCCAAAGGAAAAGAATGCAACCAAACAAAAAGATTCAAAAAAAATATGAAAAATCCCAAAAAAAAAGAAAGACCAAGAAAAAAGAGAAACAAAAGAAGTACAAATTGTGAGCCGATATATTTCACCATGAAACACCAGAGATCCTTGTCTCCATAAACCTTCCAACACTCTGTTGTGTATAATCATCTCTCCTTTCATAAAGACCGCAAACATTTCCTTTGGCCTCAACATCTAACCCTTCGTAAACCCTCAGCCATTCTACTATGAAACACAAACTCGTCCTAATAAAACCCCAAGCACCTCATCAAACCTAATAACCCTTTCCTTCATAAATCATTGACCATTGGCCGATGCCGAATAAGACCCAACAGCCCATCAGCCTCAAACACTTCATTAAGCTCAATCATCCCTTCTCCACAAAACATCACAATCCTGAAAAGTCCATCCCGATCAATAACCGATCGCTTCTGTTTTCTCGAATTTTAACCCTAGGACAAATAAGTTTATCTATTTACGATGGGTTTGCTCAAAAGAAAAACAAACGATCGGAAAAAAGAAAGCCGATCAAGAAAAATCTTCAGAAAAAAGAAACAGTCAGAAAAAAGAAAGCTGACAAAACAATAAAGACTTGCACTCTAGAATGCGTTCAAGTTGCATTAAAACAAGGTTTAGTGATCACCAAGTGAGGCTTCTTTTATACTAAAAGTCAAAACTTTCATTGCATTCGAGTTTTTCTTAAAGAGAACCAAAGATGTGTACTAGGGGGCATTTCCTTCACCTCTCACTCCACTCAACCATGGGGAAATTTGTTCATCGTCTATCCCATTCACATACCACCCTCCGTTCATAACCGTCACCATAACTCTGTCACCTTTCACAACCTCACTCAAAGAAACCGTTGAAATGTCATTCCAAAGTGGGGCGAGTGCATTCCCATTCCTTCACCTCATTCATTCCCATAAAAACCTCACTGGGGAAATCTCTCAACTCACTATCCTAAATAAGGCCTTGTCATTCTAATGGGGGCAACTTTGTCTCGTCATGACTGGGGCAACACCAAACCCTGTGGGTTGAAACAAAACCCCTTTCATTCCACCTGTCATCCCAAGAGCCGAAGTGTTCCCAACTCATCATCTCCTACACCCCTAGTCATTATCACCACCAGGAAGAGGCAAGCTTATTCACTCATCAAAAGCCCGAACCGGGGCAGTCTTGCATCCCTTGGTCCCTCACGAGCGTCGGCAATAATCTTGTCTGTCATCCCTTCACTTGTCATACATGTTCTAAACCAATCTCAAGTTAATGGACTCACTCATTCACATCTGCACTCCTATGCATGCTTACTAGACAATGCTTCAAAGAGAGAGAACACAAGTTAGTCATGCGATATCTAAGATTCAGTCGTCATTGGAAGGAAGAGAAAACAAGTGAGCTTGTTTGTAAATAAAAACCTTGAGAACACCGGAGTTTGAATCAAATTCAATTTTTTTCAACAGAATGGTCAATAATCATCTCAATTCCTTGCATTCAAAGTCTTGCATCTCATCATCACAAAAATGTTCAAGTACCCCAATCATTCATATCCTATTTTTCGCCTCATGCATTTAGGCGTTGCATTTTGTTTATCATAGTGTCCCATTTGCATCGTGCCAACATCATCATTTCATGAAAGGCAACAAAAAAGAAGCAACGGATAAAAGCAAAAATCTTCCATTTCATTCCATCAAGCATCAAAGCATTGCATCATAAAGAAAGAAAAAGCAAAAACACAAGCACTCCATAATTTTTCAACATCATTGTATCGAACATCAAATCCTTTTCAATAAATGGGGGGCTAAGTCGAATACACATTCGGGATAGTCATCAGAACGTTTGAATTGATCACTCAAGAATCTGAAAGTCCCTATGTCAAAAAGCAAAAACACGTCATCCCATGTCATTGCATTTGCATCATATTAATGTTTGCATCTCGTAAAAGGGAAAGAACCAAAGTCCTTGCATCAAAGCACTACATGTGTATCATGCAAGGCAACACAAAGGCTCACCATGCCATTCGTCATTCCATTATCGTTCATTTCTTCATGCCACTCATCGAAACATTGCATTCGCATGCCCGCCTTTCATGAAAAGAGAAATAAATGAGCAGAAAATAAAACAAGAGCATTCCATTCATCAAAACATGAATCACTGTCATTGCATCGCACACTTTCATTACAAGTATCAATCTTTGCATCAAACATCAAAGCACTACATTTGCATATTCGCATTTCATAAAGAGCAAAAGAAAACAAGCAAAGAAAAACAAACGATCAGAAAAAAGAAGGCTGATCGAAGAAAAAAAAACAGTCAGACCAAAAGAAGAACTTCAGGAATGTTCCACCACATTCATCATTACACCAAAATCATAGCATTGCATGCACATGCATAACATGCCCTTGCATAACATGCACCCACACTCCATGCACCATTCCTTGCATCAACTGACGTATGCAGGTACCTCAACTCAGTGCGGCAGCATTGACCATTTCAATCAATCAATCAATAGGATTTGCGAATCCCTTCAGGACCCATGGGTCCCTTCAAAAGCAGACTTCACCTCGTATTCGAGCTACGGTTTGCGACTTCGTTCATTACCCAGAGCTAGTGAGCTCATTTCAGTTCAGATCACGTCGTTATCGAGCATCGGCGAATCATCCGACCCAAGGTCCTTCAGTATAGTTCAAATCAAAAGTCCAAACAACGACTTTGAACTCTACCTTCATGTCACTAAGTCATCTCTGAGCATGACAAATCTTCAGACTCCATGTCCTTCAAGACTAGCTGTGTCAGCCTAAGGCACGACGTACGTCCTTCGAGGTAAAACATATCGGTCCCACAACTCGATATTGAACTTCAGGTCGCTCGAAAAGGCCACCCTCAGAGCTCAGGTGCTCCTTCAAAGCCCATGTGCAAACTCGGATCGCGCGCGGTTCATTAAAAGGCTTTAGGCAGCCTCCAGTGTCGGCTTACTGTAGGCCGGTACCTTCTTTACTGTTTTCTTTACCGCTTTATTTCTTGCTTTTGCTGCCTGAGGGCTGGAACCAATCTATTTCCTGCTCCTGTTGGCTTACTAAGGGCTGACGCTTCATCCATTGTAGTCATCTCGTGTTAGCACCTATGCATCAAAAAAAAAGGGAAAAATTCGGGGTTTTCCCTAAGTAGACAAAATCGGTATAATTTCTGAATTCTTTATCTTTATTTTGCCTCGGAATATGTTTCGGCCAATTCATATTCCTCGTTAAAATCCAGATAAAGAGGGGCAGCTGTCATACCCCAATTTTGTCCGGCTTAGGTCAAAACCCTAATTTTCCACAAAAGTAAGTAAATTGAGGAGTGAGGAGCATTATGCATTGCATTTTTGAGTCCTAAAAGTCATTCCAGAGCTTTTAAAATCATTTTTAGAGTTCAAATACACTTCCTGGATAAACTAGGGTTTTAGGGTCAAAAAGGGTATTTAGGTCATTTTACCCAAAAAGACAATTTCTCAGTAAAAATCACTGTGCAATTTCGGTGGAATTTATTTGGATCAAAATGAGTTGGGTCATATTTTTTATGCGCATGCATTGATGCATTTTTGCATAAAAAGTCAAACTTCAAAGAAAAGGGCAAAATGGGAATTTCCTTCAAGGTGAGGTATCAAATCAATTTTGGTCATGGTGATCTCATAAAATGGCATATTCCTAAGATTCCTAGTATGTGACCTAAATTGGGTGTATTTGTGTACAATTATTCTAAAAAGAATAATAAAAAATGATGAGATAAAGGAATGGTCATGCAATAGTACAATAGTACAAGTTGACAACTTGCAAAACTTGGGCACCACTCTCCCCTCAATTTCGAATTCCTCTCTACTACTCTCTCATTTTGTGCTTTCTCAATACCCCCAATCCATGTGAACTTCAATCCTAGCCTTTGATTCAAAATTAAAATCAAATCCTAGAGCACTTGCTAATGCATGAAGACCATTATGCCCTTAAACCTAATTGCACTCTATATATACCTTGTTAAGCTCATCTCTCATGATCTTTTGCCTCTCATTTTCACCCTAGCACACCAAAAACCTCCCCCTTCACTCTCCAAAACCGTGGCCATCACACCCTCCTCCTTCATCCATTTTTTATTTTTCTTCATCCAAACACCACCAATCCATCTCCCCTTCATCCCTCTCTCACATACTACTTCCATTCTCCACTAAAACTCAAGAACTTTCATCAAGAGGGGGGTGATCTTCATTTTGGGCGTGGGTTCTTTGTTGGTGTCTTTGGTTGATTTGTGTTCTTGCTCTCCATTTCTTGCATAATCTAGCTAGGATCTAAGGTATACTCTAAAACTCTTGCATCATCTTCAACCTTTTTGCATTAAAACCCATTTTCCTCTTCACTTTTCATTTCGCATATCATTATCATTTTTTTTAAAATGTAGTTTGTTGTTGTTGGTGAGAGGAGCCTTAAACACTATTGACAAGCACTTAGGGAGGCTTGGGTGTTTAAGGTGCCTCTCACCCTTGAATAATTGGTTTCATGTTGTTTTGTGTTAATTTCTTGTATTTTTTGTGAAATAAAATGTGAATCCATGCTTGTTTGGTTCGCGTACTATGATTAATGTGTTCTTAAGCTAATTTTGTTGTTCCTCTTTGCTTGATGATGTACAATCTTGGCATTGGTATTTGATTTTGGTGTTAAATGTTATTTTCAACACATTTCACTTGCAAATATTTGTTGATGATCTAGCAAGATGATTCCTACTTGTGCTTTGTGCACTTTATGTTAAGTAGTTGAAGATTGCTAGATGTGATTCAACCTTGTTTATGTGTTCTCTTATTTAGTCTTATTTTAATTTGCTTATTGTTAATGGTGGATGATCTAGCAAGAGGATTCCTACTTGTGCTTTGTGCACTTTATGCTAAGTAGTTGAAGATTGCTAGATGTGATTCAACCTTGTTTATGTGTTCTTTTATTTAAGTCTTGTTTTAATTTGCTTATTGTTAATTGTGGATGATAGGCAAGTTGATTCTCACTAGTGCCTAGTGCACTTTTCTCAAAGTGAGAGGATTGCTCTATATGATTCAACTTTGTTTATGTGTTCTTTTATTTAAGTCTTGTTTTAATTTGCTTATTGTTAATTGTGGATGATAGGCAAGTTGATTCTCACTAGTGCCTAGTGCACTTTTCTCAAAGTAAGAGGATTGCTCTATGTGATCCAACTTTGTTTTAATGTTTATTTATTTGTTCTTATATCCGAGTTTGATCATTGTTCATTGTTGATGATAAATCATGTGACTCTTGTAACACCCAAAATAATTTAATTAATTATTTGATTAAATTATTTAAGTGTTGCATTATTATTGTTATATAAATTTATTAATGTGTTGTTTTTATTTAAATTGAAGGGAGTGGTGATGGTAATTCCGGGGTGTTAGGATTGGCCCAAGCCCAAGCCCATTGACTTAGGCCTAGGCGCATTTAGCAAGGGTTTGAGACAAGTGTCTCATTTGTGCAAAAAGAAAGAAAGGGCTCGAAGAAAAGAGAGAAGAGAGAAGGAGAGAACTTACGAAGAGAAGAGTGAGGGAGAAGGGGGCGCGGCGGTGCTAGGGCTAAGGAGGGGATTCGCGTGCAGCCTAAGGAAGGAGGAGAGCTTGGATCGTTGGTGGTGTTGGTGAATTTCTAGGGACCTTGCGAGTTCTTCAATTTCCAAGGTTAGGGGGCCCTCCTTTTCATCCTTAATAACCTATTTGATTAGCAACTATAGGAATTAGGTGCTAGGGATGATTTGTGAATTGAATTGTTATGTTGTTGATTTAATAGTGGTGTTGTGATTTGAATTAAGATGTTGTTCTCTTGCTAATTGTCATATTGAGTTTAATTGGTGGATTTCATGCTAATTATAATTAAGGTGTATATGAAATTAACTGTGCATGTGTTGCACCCCGAAAAATCCCGGATTGGGTTTCTCAATGTACAACGTGGAAAATTTTTGGAGCCGCCACCAATATTTTAATTTTAAGACCAAAACATTGAAAAAAGGTCTTTTGGACAAGGCGGATGGTCTTTGAAAACTAGAGATATAGGTTCGGGGGTCGATTACATGCGAGGAAGGTGTTAGCACCGCGCACGTCCTCTCTACCGAAAGGGAACCTCTAATTAAATGTGTGGTTTTAACGTTTGATTTGAAAAATATCTAGGTTTGCTTATTTATTGGACGGATGAATGGGAAAACTTAACAAAAATTTTATTTTTGGCGAGAAAGGGGAAAAAGGTTTTTTAGAAAAAAGTTCTTGACGGGACATGGCCCGCTCCTACGTATCTCCCGGTGCGATGGAGAATTCAAAGCTACGTAGTTCTTGGTTGTCTTTTTGAAAAGTTTTTGTTTTTTTATCTTTTTTAGTGAGTTTTTGAAATAGTACGAGCATTAGTGAATGATTAAACTAGCAGAGGCTATGATGAATCACTACTAAATACTCAAAAGAGAGAGTTGTGCCGCTAGTCAAACGAACAAAGGTTCTGATGGACTATTGATAACAACTCGTTTTTTATTATCTTTTTTGAAAGTGATTTTCGAAAGAGATTGATTCGCACGATGATCAAACTAACAAAGGTTATGATGGATCATCGTTTATTATTTTTAGGAGAAAAGGACATTGCCACTAATAGCTAAACGAACAAAGGCTCTGATGAGCTACTAGCAACAATGGGTTTGAAAATGATTCCTTTTGTTTGTTTTATGAAAATGATTTGTTTATAGTTGCGAAAAGGATTTTTATTTGTTGCGCTTGACGAGAACGTGACTCGCTCCTACGTATCCCAAATGGGAATCAAAGCAACGTAGTTCTAATGAAAAAGTTTTTGAAAGGGTTTAAAAGGGGCAAGTTGAATCATCTGAGACCATCTTCACCACTTAGAACATGATGCACTAGGCATAAGTGGGAATCATATGGTCATCATCGACAATGGACGATAATATACAAGAACAAGTAAAAAAACACTATAGCTAAGTAAAATCACATAGGGCAATTTTGGCACGGAACACAATAACTAAATATTAACAAATGCAAAGACAGAAATACCTCTGATGAAGGCAGATATTACAACTTGAAGAACGCAACCCCGACTAACTCTTGCAGAAGATCAGCTCAGACGGACCAACGGAACGAATAGAGCAAAAATAAAGCGTAGAAGAGTTTTTTTCTAAAATATGAAGGATCTCGCAAAAATGGGTTTCTGGAAAATGAGATTTGCGAAAATTGTCTTCTCTCATCTCGTGAAATGTGTCCGTGTCAAAATGTGACTTGAGGCTGCCTATTTATAGGCTTAGGAAAGCGTAGAAATTTAAAAAAATATTTATTGCAAAGATGAATCGATTGTTTTATGAAGTGTAACAAGTGTATAATCGATTCCTTGCCTTTTGAAAAATCACATGAATCGATTCCAAGCTTAGTTAGATGAGAGAGGAATCGATTCTTGGCTCTTTAAAATTGCTTGAAAATCGATTCCATGCTTTAGTTAAAATAGGATATAGTCGATTTGTTTGAGACTTTGAAAATAAAGAATCGATTCTTGGAGATCCTGAATGTGCTAAGAATCGATTTCTTGCTTTGATAAAATAAGGAGGAATCGATTCATGGCTTATAGAAGAGCTTGAAAATCGATTTCATAGTCTTTTGAAAATGAAGGAAATCGATTAATGGCTTGGCTTGAATGTATGTGCAAATCGATTTCATGCATTAACATAGGATTTAGGAAATCGATTCTTGGCCTTTAGAGTTGCTTGAAAATTGATTTCATGGCCATTAGAAAATACTATAAATCGATTTTTGGCCTTTGGTACGTAATAGAAATCAAATCTTGTTTTCCACAAAATGTTTTTAAGTCTTTGCCATGCATGCATAAAATATTTTCCAAAGCTTGCCATGCTTGCATAACATATTTTTCAAAACCTTAATTTCCTAAAAAGTGCATTCTAACCCTAAAAATGACTTCAAAAACTTTGGAGCGGTTTCTAGGACCCAAAATGCAATGCATAATTTATTTATTTTTTTGTGTGGAAAATTAGGGTTTTGACCTAAGCCGGACAAAATTGGGGTATGACAGCTGCCCCTCTTTATCTGGATTTTAACGGGGAATATGGATTGGCTGAAACATATTCCGAGGCAAAATAGAGATAAATAATTCAGGATGAGCGCAGAGGGCTCAGGGGGAGCACAGAGGGCTCAGGATGAGCGCAGAGGGCTCAGGAGGAGCACAGAGGGCTCAGGATGAGCGCAGAGGGCTCAGGGGGAGCACAAACGGCTCAGGATGAGCGCAGAGGGCTCAAGGGGAGCACAGAGGGCTCAGGATGAGCGCAGAGGGCTCAGGGGGAGCACAGAGGGCTCAGGAGGAGCACAGAGGGCTCAGGGGGAGCACAGAGGGCTCAGGATGAGCGCAGAGGGCTCAGGGGGAGCACAGAGGGCTCAGGATGAGTGCAGATGGCTCAGGGGGAGCACAGAGGGCTCAGGAGGAGCACAGAGGGCTCAGGGGGAGCACAGAGGGCGCAGGATGAGCGCAGAGGGCTCAGGGGGAGCACAGAGGGCTCAGGATGAGCGCAGAGGGCTCAGGGGGAGCACAGAGGGCTCAGGATGAGCACAGAGGACTCAGGATGAGCGCAGAGGGCTCAGGGGGAGCACAGAGGGCTCAGGAGGAGCACAGAGGGCTCAGGGGGGAGCACAGAGGGCTCAGGATGAGCGCAGAGGGCTCAGGGGGAGCACAGAGGGCTCAGGAGGAGCACAGAGGGCTCAGGGGGAGCACAGAGGGCTCAGGATGAGCGCAGAGGGCTCAGGGGGAGCACAGAGGGCTCAGGATGAGCGCAGAGGGCTCAGGGGGAGCACAGAGGGCTCAGGATGAGCGCAGAGGGCTCAGGGGGAGCACAGAGGGCTCAGGATGAGCACAGAGGGCTCAGGATGAGCGCAGAGGGCTCAGGGGGAGCACAGAGGGCTCAGGAGGAGCGCAGAGGGCTCAGGGGGGAGCACAGAGGGCTCAGGATGAGCGCAGAGGGTTCAGGAGGAGCACAGAGGGCTCAGGATGAGCACAGAGGGCTCAGGAGGAGCACAGAGGGCTCAGGGGGAGCGCAGAGGGCACAGGAGGAGCGCAGAGGGCTCAGGCGGAGCGCCGAGGGCGCAGGAAGAGCGCAGAGGGCTCAGGGGGAGCACAGAGGGCTCAGGGGGAGCGCAGAGGGCTCAGGATGAGCACAGAGGGCACAGGGGGAGCACAGAGGGCTCAGGATGAGCACAGAGGGCTCAGGGGGAGCACAGAGGGCTCAGGATGGGCACAGAGGGCTCAGGGGGAGCACAGAGGGCTCAGGATGAGCACAGAGGGCTCAGGGGGAGCACAGAGGGCTCAGGATGAGCACAGAGGGCTCAGGATGAGCACAGAGGGCTCAGGGGGAGCACAGAGGGCTCAGGAGGAGCGCAGAGGGCTCAGGCGGAGCACAGAGGGCTCAGGAGGAGCACAGAGGGCTCAGGGGGAGCACAGAGGGCTCAGGATGAGCGCATAGGGCTCAGGGGGAGCCCAGAGGGCTCAGGATGAGCGCAGAGGGCTCAGGGGGAGCACAGAGGGCTCAGGAGGAGCACAGAGGGCTCAGGGGGAGCACAGAGGGCTCAGGATGAGCGCAGAGGGCTCAGGGCGAGCACGGAGGGCTCAGGAGGAGCACAGAGGGCTCAGGAGGAGCGCAGAGGGCGCAGGAGGAGCGCAGAGGGCTCAAGAGGAGCGCAGAGGGCGCAGGAGGAGCGCAGAGGGCTCAGGGGGAGCACAGAGGGCTCAGGGGGAGCACAGAGGGCTCAGGATGAGCACAGAGGGGTCAGGGGGAGCATAGAGGGCTCAGGAGGAGCACAGAGGGCTCAGGGGGGAGCACAGAGGGCTCAGGAGGAGCAGAGAGGGCTCAAGATGAGCACAGAGGGCTCAGGAGGAGCACAGAGGGCTCAGGGGGAGCGTAGAGGGCTCAGGAGGAGCGCAGAGGGCGCAGGAGGAGCGCAGAGGGCTCAGGAGGAGCGCAGAGGGCGCAGGAGGAGCGCAGAGGGCTCAGGGGGAGCACAGAGGGCTCAGGGGGAGCACAGAGGGCTCAGGATGAGCACAGAAGGCTCAGGGGGAGCACAGAGGGCTCAGGATGAGCACAGAGTGTAACACCCTAAAATATTTAATTAATTTATTTAATTAAGTATTTGGGAATTTAAATTAATTTATTTGATATAATGTATTTAATTAAAATTTTATTAATTTTTGGTGGTTTTAGGAGGGAGTGGAGGCGCCACTCGCATGACTTGGGCTTAAGTGAAAGGCCCAAGCCCATGATCCACAAGTATGCGAAGTGGCTTGGTTAGTTGGAGGTTAGGGTTTTGCTAGGGGTTGCGAAATCGAAAGAGAGAGCAAGAGAGAAAGAGAGGAGAGTGAGAAAGAAGGAGCAAGGGTGGCCAAGAGAGGAGAAAAATTCGAAGATCAAGGAGGAAGGAGATCTCCATTGTTGCTGAGGCTCTGTTGGTGACTGCATCCTAAGGCTCGAATTCTTCTTCTTGAAAGGTTAGGGGAGCTCTATCATTCTATCTAATAGATCATATGATGGGTCCTAGATCTAGGGTTTAGATTAGATTCTTGATGCATGCCATGATCTTCTTGATGTGTTCTTGATATGTTTTAATGTTGATTCTTTTTCATATATATATATATATATATATATATATATATATATATATATATATATATATATATATATATATATATATATATATATATATATATATATATGCGAATTGATTGTTGGGATGTGTATTCATGATATGCGAATTGTTGGAATATATATATATGTTGATTTCTTGATGTGTTCTTGATATGCGAATTTTTGGCATTGTGTGTTCATGAAATTATGAATTGGTATGTTGGAATGCTTGAGGTTTCGCAAATTGGGTGAGTGTGTGCATAGGCGCCTAGGGCGCCAAAGTGATAGTGATGATAATTGCTAAAAATCAATTTTTTTGTGCTTGTTGTGTTGCTGGATTTTTTGGGTTGCCTAGGTACAGAATTAGGCGCCCATGAGTGGGGCGCCCTGTGCCAAGCTGTGTTGTGTGTTGAAAATGGTTGCAGGTTTTGGCTCCTATGTGATGGGCGCATTTTATAAAAAAAATTGTGTTGCTGGATGTTTTGTGTTTCAGGAAGTTGGCGCCCCATGACTGGGCGCATGGCTGTGTGCATTGTGTCTAGGCGCAAGGCGCCCAGTGTGCCAGTGTGTTGCGCGCTGTTCCTGTTCCAGGGCGCCAAGGGCGCCAAAGCGCTGCCCGCGCCCGTGCTGTATTGCGCTTGTGTGCGCGTGTTGCGTCTGGGCGCATGGCGCCTATGCTGCGCGCTGTTGCCCCTGGGCGCATGGCGCCCGTGTGCGCGCCTGTTGTGCGTGTGTGTGTGCTTGTGTTGCGCTCCTGGGCGCTGGGCGCCAGTGCGCGTGTTGCCTGGTTGCCTGGGCGCCTAAGGCGCCAATTTCAGAATGTTGCCTGATTTTTTCCCAAACTTATTTTTAACATAACTTTTGACTCAGACATCCGTTTTGAACGTTTCGAAAAGTGTCGTGAAGCTTTTTACGTTGTCTATCTGTGGGTCCAATTTTTAAAATGAAAAATTGTTATTTTCTGATGGTTTGTGGGCGCCCAAGTGGCCGTCCCCGGTGGTCGTCCCAGTGACATTGAAAAATTATATGGAGCTCTTTAAAAATCCCTTTTTGGTGTATAAACAACAGTTTTAACGTGGTAGTGTCAAAAATGATGATTTTGACGAGGATGCCCTTGGTGGCTAGTCAAATGACTGTTTTGCCCCTAGTGGCCAAAGTTGTTGATAATGATGTGTAAATGACGAGGATGCCCTTGGTGGCTAGTCAAATGACGTTTTTGCCCTTAGTGGCTATTGTTTGAATTGATGATGTTTATAAATAGCGACGTTGTGTATGTAATGAGGCCCACAAGGCTAAGTGACGTTTGAGGCCCGAAAGGCTAAGTGATGTTAAGGTCTAAAATGGCCAAGTGACGTTGTGTGTTGATTGTGGATTTGACAGGTGCTGTGCTCCTTGTGAGCAAACCGGTAAGTGACGAGTCACATAGTTGACTATGATTTGGGTGTTTGTGTAATTGTGTTGTGAGTGGTGCATGTCATAGTGTCTCATGCCCATGTGCATAAACCCAGTGACGTTTTGAGGCCTGAGTGGCTAAGTGACGATGAGGCCTTAAGGGCTAAGCGACGTTTGTGAAAAGGTACCTCATGCATATGTCCGCGAGTGGGTTGCATTTCATACACCTACATGACATGAGATGAGTTATTGTAAGTGATGTGAATGAAGACTGTGGTGTGAATATTTAGTGTTTTGAATGCTGATTGTTCTAGTGCGTAGCCTATGATTAGTCCTTATCATATTTTCTATTATATGGATTGAAATGATGCTCACCCTTTTCTGTTTGAATGTTACCCCCGTGTTGGTAACGTGCAGGTGATTCCCAGTGAAGGTCTTAGCTTCACTTCTTGGGTCGAGTCGTCATGCTCTGATACGTAGCACCTGGGGGGATGTATTTGATGTTTTACTGATGTATTTAGATTTTTACACCGTTGATGAGCTGATTTATTTTTCCGCTGCGTTGTCGTTGGATTTTATGACGTAGTTTTCGATGTTTTGAGTTCCCCCTATTGTGGAGTGCTATGTATTGCACCTTGTCGACGTACTATTTTTATTTGAGATTTGAGGTTTTATTTTGACGTATGTGTGACACCCTCGTGGTGAAATCAAAAATGAATTTTTAACTCTGATTTTCTAAATTAAAATAAAAGGGTAGAAAGGGGGTGTTACATTAGTGGTATCAGAGCAGTTCGGTCTGTCCGGCCAATGTTGTCCTGTCATAGTGTCTTATGACAATAGATTAGTTCTGAATTTTTGGTTGTGCTGCAGTGATAGTTCATAATGGCTGGGAGAAACGACACTGCTCTTGCTACTGCATTGCAAGCTATGGCTCAGGCTGTGCAAGGTCAGCAGAATGCTGGAGATAATGCTGGTTTTCGGAGTCAGACTACCTTCCAGAGAGAGAATCCGCCCACCTTTAAGGGCAAATATGATCCAGATGGTGCTATGGCTTGGTTGAAGGAGATCGAGAGAATTTTCAGGGTGATGGACTGTACTGTTGAGCAGAAGGTCCGTTTTGGTACCCACATGTTAGCCGAGGAGGCCGACGACTGGTGGTTGGCTACTAGGCTGAGGTTAGAGGCTGTGCAGGAAGAGATTACTTGGGAGGTATTCAGCAGAGAATTTCTAAGAAAATATTTTCCTGAAGACGTCCGAGGGAAGAAAGAGATAGAGTTTTTGGAGCTGAAGCAGGGTGGTATGTCTGTGACTGCCTATGCGGCGAAATTTGTGGAGCTAGCAAAATTTTATCCACACTACAGTGAGGCTACAGCTGAATTTTCTAAATGCATCAAATTCGAGAATGGGTTGAGGCCTGATATTAAAAAGGCCATTGGTTATCAGAAGATTCGTGTGTTCGCAGATCTGGTTGACAGTTGCAGAATCTTTGAGGAAGACAGTACTGCTCATTACAAAGCTACTTCTGAGAAAAAGGGTAAGTTTCAGAGTCGAAGCAAGCCGTATGAGGTTCCTGCGGGTAAGAGTTATCAGAAGGCTGCTGGAGGTAAGGGTTCTAGTGGGGGAGATGCCCCTGCTAGCATTGTCTGTTATAAGTGTGGCAAGCCTGGCCACAAGAGTACTACATGTAGGTCTGATGAGAGGGTTTGCTACCGTTGTGGTAAAAAGGGTCATATGGCAGCCGAGTGTAAGGTCAAGGATGTAGTGTGTTTTAACTGTGGTGAGTCTGGGCATATCAGTACAAAGTGTACAAAGCCGAAGAAGGAAAGGTCTACTGGGAAGGTATTTGCATTGGCAGGAGAGGAGCCTGATGATAATGATGGTCTGATTAGAGGTACATGTTTTATTAATGGCACTTCTCTGAAATCTCTTATTGATACTGGTGCTACCCATTGTTTTATATCTGTTGATTGTTGTAAAAGATTGGGTCTTGTTTTATCTGCTATGTGTGGGGATATGGTTGTCGATACTCCTGCGAAGGGGTCGGTGATTACGTCCCAGGTGTGTTCTCAGTGTCCCGTGTCGATCTTCGGCAGGGACTTTAGTGTGAATTTTGTTTGCTTGCCGTTGAGAGGTCTGGATGTAATCTTAGGCATGGACTGGTTAGAGAATAATCACGTTCATATCAACTGTCGTAGCAAGTCGGTTAGTTTCGGGGAAGCAGATTCGGTTTTGGTATCTGCTGGTCAGTTGAAGAAGTTGAAGAAAGAAGGAGTTCAGTTATTTGCGTTGATAGCTTCGTTGTCTGCTGAGAGTCAGGCTGTTATTGAAGAACTGAAAGTGGTACGCGAGTTTCCTGAAGTTTTTCCTGATGAAATTCCGGGTGTGCCACCGGAAAGAGAAGTTGAGTTTTCGATTGATCTTGTACCTGGTACGAGGCCTGTGTCTATGGCACCGTACAGAATGTCGGTGCCGGAATTGTCTGAGTTGAAGACGCAACTTGAAGAATTGCTTGAGAAAAAGTTTGTGAGACCGAGTGTGTCACCGTGGGGAGCTCCGGTATTGTTAGTGAAGAAGAAAGATGGGAGCATGAGGTTATGTGTGGACTATCGTCAGTTGAATAAGGTAGCTATCAAGAATAAGTATCCGCTTCCGAGGATCGACGATCTGATGGATCAGTTAGTGGGTGCCCGTGTTTTCAGCAAAATTGATTTGAGGTCCGGGTATCATCAGATTAAAGTAAAGGATGAGGATGTTCAGAAGACGGCGTTCAGGACGAGGTATGGGCATTATGAATATTCAGTGATGCCGTTCGGTGTGACCAATGCTCCTGGTGTATTTATGGAATATATGAACCGTATTTTCCATAATTACCTAGATCGGTTTGTGGTGATCTTCATAGATGACATTCTAGTTTATTCTAAGTCAGAGGAAGAGCATGCTGAGCATCTGAAGACAGTGTTAGAAGTTTTGAAAGAGAAAAAGTTGTATGCTAAGTTATCGAAGTGTGAGTTCTGGCTGAAAGAGGTGAGTTTTCTTGGGCACGTGATTTCTGGTAATGGTATCGCGGTTGATCCGGCAAAGGTAGAAGTAGTGTTGGAGTGGGAGGCTCCGAAGTCCGCAACAGAGATTAGAAGCTTTTTGGGTTTGGCTGGGTACTACAGGAGGTTCATCGAGGGTTTTTCCAAGTTGGCCCTTCCGTTGACTCAGTTGACTTGCAAGGGTAAAGTTTTTGTTTGGGACGCTCGGTGCGAGGAAAGTTTTATGGAACTGAAAAAGAGATTGACGACGTCGCCTGTTTTGACTAAGCCTAATCCAGAGGAACCGTTCGTTGTATATTGTGACGCTTCGAAGATGGGTCTCGGTGGTGTGTTGATGCAAGATGGGAAAGTCGTTGCGTATGCGTCTGTTGCACCCCGAAAAATCCCCGTTTTAGGTTTCTCGATGTACAACATGGGAAAGGTTTGGAGCCGCCACCAATATTTTAGTTTTAAGACCAAAACATTGAAAAAAAGTCTTTTCAAAGAAAAGGCGGGTGGTCTTTGAAAACTAGAGACATAGGTTCGGGGGTCGATTACACGTGAGGAAGGTATTAGCACCTCACATGTCCTTTCTACCGAAAGGGAACCTCTAACTAAAAGATGTGGTTTCAACGTTTGATTTGGAAAATATACCTAAATTTGCCTATTCATTTCTTAAAAAAAAAATGCATTGAAAAAGGACTTAATGAAAATTTTGTTTATTATAGAGAAAGGAAAAAAAAGTTTTTTAGAAAAAGTGCTTGACGGGACATGGCCCGCTCCTACGTATCTCCCGGTGCGATGGAGAACTCAAAGCTACGTAGTTCTTCTTTGGTTTTTGTTTTTTAACTTTTTAGGTGAGTTTTCGAAATAGGACGAGTACTAGTGAGTGATTAAACTAGCTAAGGCTATGGGTAATCACCGCTAAGTACTCAAAAGGAGTCGCTACCGCTAGTCAAACGAACTAAGGTTCTGGGTGACCGTTGGTAACAACTTGTTTTTATTCTCTTTTTGAAAGCTTTTTTGAAAAGGATTGATTTGTTTGATGACCAAACTAGCAAAGGCTATGGGTGGTCATCGCTTATTGTTCTTTTTGGAGAAAGGACATCGATGTCAATAGCTAGACGAACTACGGTTCTGATTAGCTACTAACAACAATGGGTTTGAAAACATTTTTTGTTTGTTTTGAAAATGGAGGTTTTTTATTGTTGTGAAAGTGAAGATTTTTTTTTGATGTGCTTGACGAGAACAAGTCTCGCTCCTACGTATCCCAAGTGGGAATCAAAGCAACGTAGTTCTTGCTTTTGGTTTTGAAAGTGTTTTTGAGTTTTTGGAAATAAGACTCGAGTGTTTACAAATACCAAACAAGCAACGGCTTCGAGTGGCGTTCATTACTAACTCGAAAGAAAAGAGTCGAAACCGGTAATCAAACAAGCAAAGGCTTCGAGTGACTACAAGTAACGACGTTTTATTATCTTTTTTGAAATCATTTTTGAAAAAGGTGAGCATTGGGGATAATTATGTTGTTTTTTGAAATTGGAATTTATTTATTTTTAGTTATGGTGTGGGAGCTTTCATGATAGTCAAACAAGCAAAGGCTTCGAGTGACTACCACTAATAACTCCTCATTAGCGATCAAACAAGCAAAGGCTTCGAGTGATGGCTAATGATTTATTTAAGAGAAAAAAAAATGCCTTAGGGTTTTTGTTTGGGAAACATTTGACTCTTGATTTGAAACAAGTTGAGAAAAAGAATTTGGTTTGGAAAAGGGGTTTTGGAAAACAAGTAGGACATTTCAATCAACATACCAATCCCTAGCCAATATACAAATCACTTAATTACAAATCATGCAAGCATTACAAATCTAAGAGACAAGCAATATGCATAAATATGTAATAGTCAAAACTAATTACAAATTGCCATAAGAAATGGTCACACGAAGGTGAAACATTAATCAATTGCAAAGGGGTAATTCATTGAATCATTTAAGGGTCAACAATAAAAGCACAAGAGTTAAGTCCCTTTTGGTAATCTTTGACACTTATTAACAATGCACAAAGGCATAAGTGGCTAGTCATTTTACCAAATTTTTTAATGCTAAGATATGTGCAAGGGTTGAATCCCTTATAAGTAATCCTCAACATTTAGAATAGTGTTTGTAAACACATGTTGATTCCTCTTACCAATCATCAACAAATTAATGATCTAAACAAGCAACACATTTGCAAGGCTCAAAATGACCAAAATAAATTGTTCACAAGTTATCATAAACCGTTAGCAAGCAAAGAATCATAAATTCACACCTTGTTCATTTGAAGACTTAAAGAGAGTTGAATCACTTGAAGTAATCCTCATCACTTAAAGAATAGTGCCTAAAGCACAAGTGAGAGTCATCTTACACATCATCAACATTTGAAACAAATATGGTAAACCAAATTTACAAGGACAAATAACATTATAACTCAAAGGTGGTTGAATCCTCTTGAACAATCCTCATCACTTAACAAATAGTGCTCAAAGCACGAGTGAGAGTCCTTTTGTCAATCATCAACAAAAACTTGCAAGCAAACTTCATTAAAACAACTTGGGAAAACATTTTTAAGCACAAAGACAAACCAAAGAACCAAAAGGCAACAAAAACCCTATTTATTTTAGCAACTTGCGAAACATACATATGGATGGAAAATTATTTTTGCAAGTTTTAACATGGTTCCAAGCATAATAACACAACAATCAAACATCAATGGCTAGATCAAGTATTATTAGGCAAGGATGAACAAGAAAATTATATTACACATATATTTCATACAACTTGCGAACCAAAATAGCCATAGATTCACAATTTTATTTCACCAAATGCAAAAAAAAAATCACAAGAACAATACATAATCAACACATAGTCACAAGAACAATTTATTTGGTGGGTGAGATGCCAACTCTCACCCACAACAGCCCCTAATCTACATTTAGATGATGTTATGAGATGCAAATATAAGTTGAAAAAGGATTTTGATGCAAGAAAGTGGATGAAAATGCAAAGGGTTTTAGGTTATACCTTAGTTCCAAGCTAAACAAGAGTAGAAATGAAGATCAAGAGTAACAAATCACCAACACTCCTCAAAATCAACAACAACAAACACGCAACCTTGAAGGATCAGCCCCTTTGATGATGTAAATGTGGAATCAAAGATGAATGGAAGAGGATATATGAATATGGAGTGAGTTTGAGGTGAGTTAGTGGATGAAAGTTGAAAAAAAATGGAGGAGAAAGAGTGAGGGGGCTACGGCCTTGGAGAAGGGAGGAGGGGAGCTAGGGGTTTTGAATGGAGAATCAGCCTAAGAGGAGGTGTGGGCTGGTCATATGAAGGTATATATAGTGCTCACTTATCATTAAGGGCTTCTAGGTCATTTTGAACCAAGGGTCAAGATCAAATGTCACATGGATTAGGGGCAATTAGAAAGCACAAAGTGAGGAGAGAGAGGGCTGAGGGGCGCAGCTTAAGGATGGTGGTGAAGGATAAGCTTAATTACAAAATTGTATTTTTCTATGAAGCTTATTACAAGAGTGCCATTTTAATTCAAATGAAGGGTGAGGATTGCATTTAGCACTTGAATGGAAGGCCATGATTTAAACACAATTTGCAATCAATAAAATAAATCAAAAATGGGGAGAAAAGGGGTGGAATTCGCAGCCAAGGAGAGAGAGTGAGTGGAATTGCAACTTGTACTATTGTACTACACTTGACCTTTCAAAAATTCAAAGGGATATTCCTTATTCCCTTCTAGATAATTCTTCTAAATTCTTGCCATTTTGGGCTATGTCCCATGATTCAATGATTGGGCTCTGAACTTTATGATCTCACCAATCCCAAAATTGATTTATTGACCCCACTCCAAAGGAAATGACCATTTTGCCCTTTTGTTCAAAAAACCGAATTTCATGCCAAAAATACTCCTATGATGCATAAAAAAAATGCACAACTCCACTCACTTGGACTCACATAAATTCCTCAAGATATGCATAATAGTTTTTACCGAGAAATTATTTATTTTAGTGAAATGACCAAAATGCCCTTTTGGTCTCAAAAACCCTAATTTTGCTCCAAACTTCATTTCCAATCTAACAATGATCCTGAGACCCTATGGATGATTCTAAAACTTTAGAAATGCATGCATGATGAGAAAATAAGTCTTTTTGGCGAAATTACCAAAATACCCCTTGAACTAGGAAAAAACCCTAGAAACCCTAGAAATGCTCTAAAGTGCTCTAAAATGCCATGCAATGCTTTTCTAACCCTAAAATGCATTCTGAAACTTCTAAGATGCAAGCATGATGCTCTTCCTAACCTCTAGGATGAATACCAAGACTTGATTTATTTATTTTTGATTGAAAATTAGGGTTTTGCCCTAAGCCGGACAAAATTAGGGTATGACAGCTGCCCCTCTTTATCTAGATTTTATCGAGGAATATGAATTGGCCGAAACATATTCCGAGGCAAAATAAAGATAAAGAATTCAGAAATTATACCGATTTGTCTGCTTAGGGAAACCCGAATTTTCCTTTTCTTATTTTTGGATGAATCGCCAGCCCTCAGGCGGCGAAAGCAGGAAATAAATTGGTGCCAACCCTCAGGCGGCAAAAGCAAGAAATAAATTGGTGCCAACCCTCAGGCGGCAAAAGCAAAAAAAAAATAAATAAATAAATAAATTGGTGCCAACCCTCAGGCGGCAAAAGCAGAAAAATAAATTGGTGCCAACCCTCAGGCGGCAAAAGCAGGAAATAAATTGGTGCCAGCCCTCAGGCGGCAAAAGCAAAAAAGGAAGGTATCGGCTCACAGTAAGCCGACACCAGAGGCTGCCTAAAGCCTTTTAACGGACCGCGAATGATCCGAGCTTGCCCATGGGCATGGTGGTCTTTACGAGCGACCGGGGGAGGGTACTTTATCAAGTCGCGATCTCGATATTTCCCTAGGACTGCGCCATGTCTTAGGCTGACACAACTATCCTTTTCGTCTGGACATAACGAGGTCTGAAGGACTTACCTGTAGCTCGAATACAGGGAGAAGTCTGAAGGGATTCACTAATCCTGTTGGTTGATTGGCACCTGGCCTGAAGGGACACTGGGTCCTGAAGGGATTCACTAATCCTGTTGATTGGTTGATTGAGGTACCTGCATACGTCAGCTGATGCAAGGTATGGCGCATGAAGTGTGGATGCATGTTATGCACAGGCCTATCATGCAAGGGCATGTTATGCATGTGCGTGCAATGTGAGTGCATGCGATGTAATGATTTAGTGGAATGATGAATGCAATGGGATGCTATTCCTGATTCTTCGTTTCTTTTGTCAGCTTTTTTTTTTCTGACAGTTTGTTTTTTTTTTTTTGTTTTTTTTTCTTTGATCAGCTTTCTTTTTTCTGATCGTTGTTTTTTTTTCTTTTGCTCTTTTTGCTATGTGAGGACGCAAATGCAATACTTTGATGCATGATATGAAATAGTTGATTGGGAAACATAGGCATGCGAATGCAAATGAAATGTTTGGATGCTAATGTTATGATGCATAGTGTAATGATATGAAATGATTGATTGGGAAACACAGGCATTTTGGATGACATGCAATTAAAGCGTGAAATGCGAATGTGAATATGATGCGAATGAAATGCTTGGATGCAAATGTTATGACATGGGATGACGTGTTTTTGCTTTTATGATGCAATGCTTTGATGCTTGATGGAATGAGATGGAAGATTTTTGTTTTTATCCGATGCTTCTTTTTTTGTTGCCTTTCATGAAATGATGATGTTGGCACGATGTAAACTATAATAAACAAAATGGAACGCCTAAATGCATGAGGATATGAATGATTAAACATTTTTGTGATGATGAGATGCGAGACTTTGAATGCAAGGGATTGAGATGATTATTGACCATTTTGTTGAGAAAAAATGGAATTTGGTTCAAACTCCGGTGTTCTCAAGATTTTATTTACAAACAAACTCACTTGTTTTCTCTTCCTTCCAATGACGACTGAATCTTAAATATCGCAGGACTAACTTGTGTTCTCCCTCTTTGAAGCATTATCTAGTAAGCACGCATAGGGGTGCAAATGTGAATGAGTGAGTCAGTTAACTTGGAATGGACTTTTATGGCAAGTGAAGGAATGACCGACATGGCTATTGCCGAAGCTTATGAGGGACCAAGAGATACAAGACTGCCCCAATTCATGTTTTTGATGAGTGAATAGTTTGCCCCTGTCTTGTGGTGACAACAACTAGGGGCGCAGAAGATGATGAATTGGGAATGCTTCGGCTTTTGAAAGGGAAGGTGGATCCAAAGAGATTTTGTCCCAACCCATAAAGTTTGATGTTGCCCCCAGTCATAACAAGGACAAAGCTGCCCCCAATTAGAATGACAAGGTCTTGTTTAGGATGGTGAGTTGAGAAATTGCCCCGGTGAGGTTTTTTTTTTTTTTTATGGGAATGAATGAGGTGAAGGAATGGGGATGCACTTGCCCCGCTTTGGAATGACGTTGACAACTGGGGTGACATGGGATGGGCCTTGAACAGACTTTCCCAAGACTAGGGTGTGTGGGTGGTGAAGAGAATGCCCCAACTTTTGGGTCCGAGTGGTATTCTCAGTGCAAATCTTTGGTTCTCTACTGATGTCTTGACTTTTGGTGCGAAAGAATCCTTACCTGGTGATTACTAAACCCTGTTTTAATATCAAGGGGGAATTAATGATCACAGACTTGCCCCAGCATGGAGGACTTGAACCAAAAGTCAAATACGCACTGATGGGGAGAATATGCACTTTATGGGTGGACGGGACGGGGTTAGACTTGGACGGGAAACTGTAGTAAGGGAGGAAAACCAACGGACTCAAACAAGAGAATGTACTCATAGCATGCACGCTCATTAAAAGAATGCTTCACAGAGAGTTAGCATCAGTTAAAAATTTGTTTTTTTCTTTGACACACTATTTCAGTCTTTTGTCATAGAATGGATGGGATGCAGTGCTTTTGAAAGAAATGCAAATGAGCTATTGATTTGAAAAACTGAGTGCCTTGGAACACCTTGATAAACTTTTTCAAAAAGGATGATTGTTTCGCAAGAACGTCTCGCTTCTCATTGCAACTCTTATTTTATGCAATGAATGAATGAACAAATTATGATATGCAAGTATGATGCAAATGCAATGCTTTGATGCAAGATTTTTTGTTGTTCTTTTCCTTTTATGAGATGCAAACATTAAGATGATGCAAATGAAATGTTTGAGTCCAACTGCTATGGTACATGTAGCAATAATATGAAATGGTTGATTGGGAAACATTAGGATTTTGGATGGCACGCGATGAATGCATGAAATGTGAATGCAAATGAGATATTTGGATGCAAATGTTATGATGGTTATTTTCTTTTTCTTTCTCCTATGATGAATGCAAATGCAAATGTCTGAATTTCTCTTTTTTTGTTATTATTTCCTATGTCTGAGGAATGCATGATTTTATGCATGATGAATGTAATGCATGACTGTGTTTGTTTATTGCCCTTTTTTTTGCTTATATATATATATATATATATATATATATATATTTTTTTGGTTCAGCCAACCCGCGACACTCATGACACGAGATTGAGGAACCTGTTGGACTTGCGGGGCTCATGGGTCGAGTGCATGTTGGTTTTGACTTTGCTGGTTTGAAGCAATCGTGGATGTAGTTGCTCTCTCTTGCATGATTGACTGATTTTGAGGATGTGCTTTCTCTCGGGACTCTTAAGAATCTCGTAATCATTGTAATGCTCCATGATTTATGCACATGTTTTACAGTTCAGGACCATCATCATCATAAAACGTTTATTTTGAGCAGAAAAAGCAGAAAATAAAAGAGTGAACAGATGCGAGAAATTTGAACTTTATTAATGCGGAAACCGGTCGCACAAGAAGTTACGCCGATTGTTTATTGCATTTGAAAGTCTAAACTATAAAAAGACACGAAAAAGAGAGAAACTGAATTCTGACTGTCCGTCTCTGTGGAACAGTGCCAAACATCTATGTCCTTGACCTTGATCACTCCTTCATCCAAGCTTGTAGGAGAGTTGTATGCCTTTCTTTACTTTTCATGCCTAAGTTTTCAGACCCTAATTTTTGCCTGGATCGCCCTTTGCGGGTTTTCAATCCACCGGGTCGCTCTGATTTTGCCTAGGCCGCCCTTTGCGGGTTTTCAACCTAGCGAGCTAATTCTTACTTGGCTTGTCTTTCTCTTTTTTCATCTATTTCTTTTAGGCATAATACTTCTTCACTTGATCTGGATTGACTGGATTCCTGAGATCTTCGCCGTCTATGTTTATGAGTATCGGCGCTCCTTTGGAAAAAGCTTTCTTGACTTCATATGGACCGTCATAAATGGGCATCAACTTCCCACGGAGTCAGTCTGGATAGGTAGGATCTTTTTGAGTACAAGGTCTCCTTCACCGAATTCTCGAAGACGGACTCTCCTGTCGAAAGCTGCCTTCATCTCTTGTTGGTACAACTGGCCATGGCGCAGGGCAGCAATTCTTTTCTCTTTAATGAGATTCAGTTGATCTAGACGAGCTTGGATCCATTTTGCTTCTTCTAACCTGGCCTCCATGACCACTCGTAGGGAGGGTATTTCAACCTTGATGAGAAGAACTACTTCTGACCCATACACTAGAGAAGAAAGGGGTGCCCCTGCATGATTTCATGAATGTGAGTGTGACAAGGGATGAGATAGGTGTAGGGTCAATTTCCCCAGTTGTAGGAGGGGTGAAGAGCGACAGGATTGCCCCACTTGGCATATTATAAACAAATTTATTTGTCCTTGAGCTAAAACTTTGAGAAAACAACAGCAATCAATCATTGATCGGAATGCACCTTTCGGGACTGTGGTGTTTTGTGGAGAAGGGACGACTGAGCTTGTTGGAGTGTTTGGGGTTGATGGGAAGATGGGTCTTATTCAGCGTTGGCTGATGATCGATGGTTTATGATGGTTAACCGGCTTGATGAGGTATTAGGGGGTTTTATTCCTGGCTAAGGGTCTGTGGAGGGCGGGTTATCGCAGTCAAAAGGGGAGTGTTTGCGGTTTATGAGAGATATAGGAATGATACAGTGTTTGAAGGTTTATTGAGACGAGGATCTCTTGGGTTTTGTGGTAACACGTATCAACTCACTACTCACATTTCTGTTGTATTTTTCTTTTGATTTTTAATTTTTTTTTTTTTTTTTTTACGCTTACGGTGGGTAGGAGAGGACTTTGTTTTTCTCTTTGGGATTTTCTTGGCTTAAGGTGGGTAGGAAATGGATCTTCTGGGATTTTAGGTTTTTGAGGGTATGGAGGGATGGTCCAACTTCATTTCAAATCATGATTGCTCGTTTTCTCAAAAATTAACTCAAAGACAATAATTTACTTATTTTTATTTCTTTCTGTGCTCTAATTTTCCTTTATTGAAGTACCCATCTTGATCTCTTTTCTTGCTGTCCTCTGATGTACTTAAATTGATCACTTCAGTTGATTCTCCGTGAGGCTGAATAACTCTTTCTTCTTGTATCATTAACTTTCTGGAGGATCTTCCCGGTCTTCCTCAACATCCCCCTCTGCTTGATTGATAAGGTGATCAAAGTCAAAATATGGACTGTTGGCACTGTTATTTTGAGAGACAATTGCTGTGGATCCGCTTTTTGCCGAGGCGAAAAAGCAGAATGGAAGGTAAGACAAACAAGCAAAAATAATAACGAAAGGAAGAGACACCTGAAATGAAAAGGAATTGATTTTTATTGATTGGAATTCAAAAACAACGTTTTTATTAATGATGATGATTCTGAAAATAAAAACATGATTGCCCCTAACAACTTGCTCCATGACCTTGGGCAGAGCCACAGAGTTGCATTACAACGATCATATTGAATTAAAAGTCACAGGAAAGGCAGCAGCTTCCCCATTCTTCAACTTTCTCTGGCAAGGCAGCGACGAACCAAACCAGTCTCACTTTCTTCAGCTTCGGATCCATTACCGATGACAGCAATTTGGTTGTATTGTTCCTCTTCCTCATCCCATCCTGTGGGCTGGATGTCCTCCATTCGGATTTGAGCACTCTCGGGAGCGTCATATCTGACCAAGTAATCAAACTTTCCACTGGGCTCCCCTAGGGTATCCCAACATCCCTCTTTCACAGGCACCGCTGTTACTTCCTCATTGATTTCTTCTTCACCATCAATGCAGTGACAAACCAGGTTTGCACCAACCTCTTCTGACTTAGGATCATTATTGATGACAGCAATTTGGTCGTATTGTTCCTCTTCCTCATCCCATCCTGTAGGCTGGATGTCTTCCATTCGGATTTGAGCACTCTCGGGAGCGTCATATCTGACCAAGTAATCAAACTTTCCACTGGGCTCCCCTAGGGTATCCCAACATCCCTCTTCCACAGGCACCGCTGTTACTTCCTCGTTGATTTCTTCTTCATCATCAATATCAGGGGTTCCTATCTGAACCACACACCGATCTATCAGGTCTTGCACTGCATGCTTGAAGGCTCTGCACTCCTCCACAGTGTGACCAACCCCATTTTCGTGGAAACTGCAGGTAGCACTTGCATTGTGACTTCGGGAGAATGGCGGCTGACGGGCCTTCATTGGCCGAGTGTTGATCAGGTTCTTGGAAGTCAGGTGATTAAACAATTCAGTACATGTCATCGGTATTGGATCAAAACTGGTTCGTCTCTTGTACTGATAACTTTGAGCCTTGTGACTATCACCGCCTTGCTGGGATGGCACAGGAGCAGAGAATGGAACAGTTTGTGGTGGAGGAGGAATGAAAGAAGTGACACCAACTGGACCCACAACGGTGACACCCTCAGCAGCCGTCCCACTCTTTAAGCTCTGCAATATGACCATCATCTCATGTATCTGGGTCTCCATTGCCTTCAGTCGTTCTTCTAGCAAGTGATATCTGTCTCTACGCTGAGTGCTCTCAAACAAATGACCTTGTTGATAGTTCCCCGAACTGTGATAATAGCCCCCATACTGAGCGGGGTTTCCCATATGACGGACAGCATTCTGAGGGTTCACGACAACTCCCGGAGTAGGAGTAAGTGAACTTCTTGGCAACACAATACCAGGACTAGGAGTATGAATTTGTGGTCCCATAACAGATCCATTAGGCATAGTTATGACAGGTTGACCTGACCCCAAAGGAATAGCTTCAGCAACGGACGGCATATGACCCATTGGCCTTCCCCAAGGATATACCTGTGCATTCAGATGATCCTGTCCGCTCGCCCCTGGAGAATGGGCGAAGTGACTGACCCTTTGTCCATGAGTAGTTGCAACTTCAGCGGACACCGGAGGAGAAACGGGAGTAACAACCCCTCCAGGATTTACAATAGCGGTGGCCCCAGCAGCGGTCCCACTTCTCAGATTTTGCAGCATATTCATTATCTCGGCCCTCTGAGCTTCCATGGCCTCCACCTTAGCTTTCAGAGCCTGGTTCTCCTGAGCCAGCTGCTCAGGATTAAGGATCTCTATCACCATTTCATCTTGACCCAGACTGTCTTCGTTGGACGCCATCAGTTTCGCTTGCAAACGGGTGAAGTAATGATGTGGACGAACCAGCTTGACTTTTCTGTTTGTTTAGATTTTATTACATAAGAATCAAGATGAATGTATGAATGGATGTATGAATGTATGTACAATGTTTGCTCGGTGCCGGAAACCACTGGATGTCTTATCTTGTCATAAGCGCATAAACCTTTTTTCTTTTTTTTTTTGATTTAAGAAGTGAAGTAAACGAGGAATCGAAATAGCAAATCAACCTTCTTCAAAACTGGGAAGCGAGAAGCAAGTGAAGCCTTGCTATTTGATTCCATTCTAATGCACCTATGACAAAACGGTACATTGTTCGGTGATCCCCGGCAAGCAAAATGCAAATGAGATGTAGTATGAATGCAAGTAAATGAATGCGGTATGATGCAACTATGATATGAATGATGCGTGTGGAAGAGATAAAGGCGATGCATATGGACGGAAGTTCAAAAATTGAGGAGTCACGCTACGTGCCGCCTCACGCACTGGTTTATTTGAAGAAGGAAAATATATTATTATTTTTTGAAAATGAGGACCGTACGTCATTTCATATGGACCGGTATGAGAAAGGCTACAGCGGTAACTCTTTCTTTATTTATTTATTTATTTATTTTTTTTTTTTGAAAATGAAGTGGGCCATATGTCACTTCGTACGGACCGGCAGAAGAGAAGGCTACAATGGCAACCCTTTCCTCTTTTCTCTTTTTTTTATTTTTTATTTTTTATTTGTTTTTATTATAGTAAAGACATGCCTAAACTACAATGCAACATACAATTCGTATGCCCTCGTGTCATACCAAGGTGGGAATCCTAAGTTCTAGGGCAACTTCAAAGGTTCCTCCCATGTAGCTCTATTCACTCCCTTACAAGGCCACCAGAGCTACAGTCCCTTTCACAAAACTCCCCACAAATGCAGCAAACTGCTAGGTGTGAGGCATCATGAAAGAGCACAACTCTGGTTGAAACTTTCGCAAGTAGCCAAACGGACAAAGGTCCTGATGGGCTCTCACTACTCGAATCCACTCTCCTAAATTTGCAGACCTGGGTTATGGTCCCACTCAGAATATGTAATCATATGGTACAAGTGTAGTGTGTGTCAAGGGCATTTTCCCTAACACTACCCCACCTGCAAATGAAAACCAGACCAATCCAGCAAATAGCAATCAATATCAAGTTGTCTACCCTAGGGTTTCATTCCTAAGATATCTACAAACAAGGATATTACTTACCTTAAGAAGAGGAGCCAAGAAGAGGGAACATAATAGAATAGGGGGAAAGATGTATAAACTTATCGAAGAAAGGGAGCGAAGAGAAAGTGATCATGGGGATTGGAAGAATGCATGAGCATAAGCAAATAAAAGAAGAGGAGTAGAAGAAGACAAATACCTATGCTTACAATTAATTATAAGAAAGAAAGGCAAACAAGATATTAATCAAATCACAATACATTGAACCACACGTTTTAGTTAGTTAGGCTTGACCCTCGTCTTTTTTTTTAAAAAAAAAAAAAAAAAAAGATCCCCAGTGGAGTCGCCAGCTGTTGCACCCCGAAAAATCCCCGGTTTAGGTTTCTCGATGTACAACATGGGAAAGGTTTGGAGCCGCCACCAATATTTTAGTTTTAAGACCAAAACATTGAAAAAAAGTCTTTTCAAAGAAAAGGCGGGTGGTCTTTGAAAACTAGAGACATAGGTTCGGGGGTCGATTACACGTGAGGAGGGTATTAGCACCTCACATGTCCTTTCTACCGAAAGGGAACCTCTAACTAAAAGATGTGGTTTCAACGTTTGATGTGGCCCTCGTTTGATTTGAAAAGGATTGATTTGTTTGATGACCAAACTAGCAAAGGCTATGGGTGGTCATCGCTTATTGTTCTTTTTGGAGAAAGGACATCGATGTCAATAGCTAGACGAACTACGGTTCTGATTAGCTACTAACAACAATGGGTTTGAAAACATTTTTTGTTTGTTTTGAAAATGGAGGTTTTTTATTGTTGTGAAAGTGAAGATTTTTTTTTGATGTGCTTGACGAGAACAAGTCTCGCTCCTACGTATCCCAAGTGGGAATCAAAGCAACGTAGTTCTTGCTTTTGGTTTTGAAAGTGTTTTTGAGTTTTTGGAAATAAGACTCGAGTGTTTACAAATACCAAACAAGCAACGGCTTCGAGTGGCGTTCATTACTAACTCGAAAGAAAAGAGTCGAAACCGGTAATCAAACAAGCAAAGGCTTCGAGTGACTACAAGTAACGACGTTTTATTATCTTTTTTGAAATCATTTTTGAAAAAGGTGAGCATTGGGGATAATTATGTTGTTTTTTGAAATTGGAATTTATTTATTTTTAGTTATGGTGTGGGAGCTTTCATGATAGTCAAACAAGCAAAGGCTTCGAGTGACTACCACTAATAACTCCTCATTAGCGATCAAACAAGCAAAGGCTTCGAGTGATGGCTAATGATTTATTTAAGAGAAAAAAAATGCCTTAGGGTTTTTGTTTGGGAAACATTTGACTCTTGATTTGAAACAAGTTGAGAAAAAGAATTTGGTTTGGAAAAGGGGTTTTGGAAAACAAGTAGGACATTTCAATCAACATACCAATCCCTAGCCAATATACAAATCACTTAATTACAAATCATGCAAGCATTACAAATCTAAGAGACAAGCAATATGCATAAATATGTAATAGTCAAAACTAATTACAAATTGCCATAAGAAATGGTCACACGAAGGTGAAACATTAATCAATTGCAAAGGGGTAATTCATTGAATCATTTAAGGGTCAACAATAAAAGCACAAGAGTTAAGTCCCTTTTGGTAATCTTTGACACTTATTAACAATGCACAAAGGCATAAGTGTCTAGTCATTTTACCAAATTTTTTAATGCTAAGATATGTGCAAGGGTTGAATCCCTTATAAGTAATCCTCAACATTTAGAATAGTGTTTGTAAACACATGTTGATTCCTCTTACCAATCATCAACAAATTAATGATCTAAACAAGCAACACATTTGCAAGGCTCAAAATGACCAAAATAAATTGTTCACAAGTTATCATAAACCGTTAGCAAGCAAAGAATCATAAATTCACACCTTGTTCATTTGAAGACTTAAAGAGAGTTGAATCACTTGAAGTAATCCTCATCACTTAAAGAATAGTGCCTAAAGCACAAGTGAGAGTCATCTTACACATCATCAACATTTGAAACAAATATGGTAAACCAAATTTACAAGGACAAATAACATTATAACTCAAAGGTGGTTGAATCCTCTTGAACAATCCTCATCACTTAACAAATAGTGCTCAAAGCACGAGTGAGAGTCCTTTTGTCAATCATCAACAAAAACTTGCAAGCAAACTTCATTAAAACAACTTGGGAAAACATTTTTAAGCACAAAGACAAACCAAAGAACCAAAAGGCAACAAAAACCCTATTTATTTTAGCAACTTGCGAAACATACATATGGATGGAAAATTATTTTTGCAAGTTTTAACATGGTTCCAAGCATAATAACACAACAATCAAACATCAATGGCTAGATCAAGTATTATTAGGCAAGGATGAACAAGAAAATTATATTACACATATATTTCATACAACTTGCGAACCAAAATAGCCATAGATTCACAATTTTATTTCACCAAATGCAAAAAAAAAAAAAATCACAAGAACAATACATAATCAACACATAGTCACAAGAACAATTTATTTGGTGGGTGAGATGCCAACTCTCACCCACAACAGCCCCTAATCTACATTTAGATGATGTTATGAGATGCAAATATAAGTTGAAAAAGGATTTTGATGCAAGAAAGTGGATGAAAATGCAAAGGGTTTTAGGTTATACCTTAGTTCCAAGCTAAACAAGAGTAGAAATGAAGATCAAGAGTAACAAATCACCAACACTCCTCAAAATCAACAACAACAAACACGCAACCTTGAAGGATCATCCCCTTTGATGATGTAAATGTGGAATCAAAGATGAAAGGAAGAGGATATATGAATATGGAGTGAGTTTGAGGTGAGTTAGTGGATGAAAGTTGAAAAAAAATGGAGGAGAAAGAGTGAGGGGGCTACGGCCTTGGAGAAGGGAGGAGGGGAGCTAGGGTTTTTGAATGGATAATCAGCCTAAGAGGAGGTGTGGGCTGGTCATATGAAGGTATATATAGTGCTCACTTATCATTAAGGGCTTCTAGGTCATTTTGATTTCCATTGTGCTCTAGGATTGCATCTAAATTTTGAACCAAGGGTCAAGAACAAATGTCACATGGATTAGGGGCAATTAGAAAGCACAAAGTGAGGAGAGAGAGGGCTGAGGGGCGCAGCTTAAGGATGGTGGTGAAGGATAAGCTTAATTACAAAATTGTATTTTTCTATGAAGCTTATTACAAGAGTGCCATTTTAATTCAAATGAAGGGTGAGGATTGCATTTAGCACTTGAATGGAAGGCCATGATTTAAACACAATTTGCAATCAATAAAATAAATCAAAAATGGGGAGAAAAGGGGTGGAATTCGCAGCCAAGGAGAGAGAGTGAGTGGAATTGCAACTTGTACTATTGTACTACACTTGACCTTTCAAAAATTCAAAGGGATATTCCTTATTCCCTTCTAGATAATTCTTCTAAATTCTTGCCATTTTGGGCTATGTCCCATGATTCAATGATTGGGCTCTGAACTTTATGATCTCACCAATCCCAAAATTGATTTATTGACCCCACTCCAAAGGAAATGACAATTTTGCCCTTTTGTTCAAAAAACCGAATTTCATGCCAAAAATACTCCTATGATGCATAAAAAAAATGCACAACTCCACTCACTTGGACTCACATAAATTCCTCAAGAGATGCATAATGGTTTTTGCCGAGAAATTATTTATTTTAGTGAAATGACCAAAATGCCCTTTTGGTCTCAAAAACCCTAATTTTGCTCCAAACTTCATTTCCACTCTAACAATGATCCTGAGACCCTTTGGATGACTCTAAAACTTTATAAATGCATGCATGATGAGAAAATAAGTCTTTTTGGCGAAATTACCAAAATACCCCTTGAACTAGGAAAAAACCCTAGAAACCCTAGAAATGCTCTAAAGTGCTCTAAAATGCCATGCAATGCTTTTCTAACCCTAAAATGCATTCTGAAACTTCTAAGATGCAAGCATGATGCTCTTCCTAACCTCTAGGATGAATACCAAGACTTGATTTATTTATTTTTGATTGAAAATTAGGGTTTTGCCCTAAGCCGGACAAAATTAGGGTATGACAGCGTCGAGGCAGTTGCGGGTTCATGAGAAAAATTACCCTACGCATGATTTGGAATTGGCTGCTATGGTATTTGTGCTCAAGATTTGGAGGCACTACCTTTATGGTTCGAGGTTCGAAGTGTTCAGTGATCATAAGAGTCTAAAGTATCTGTTCGATCAGAAAGAGTTGAATATGAGACAGCGTCGGTGGTTGGAGCTCTTGAAGGATTATGACTTTGGTTTGAATTATCATCCCGGCAAAGCTAATGTCGTGGCTGATGCTTTAAGCAGAAAGTCTTTGCATATGTCGGCAATGATGGTGAAAGAATTAGAGCTGATCGAGGAATTCAGGGATTTGAGTTTGGTTTGTAAAATGACACCTCGCAGTGTCAAGATGGGGATGTTAAGGATCGATAATGATTTCCTGGGCAGCATCAGGGAAGCTCAGAAGACAGATGTCAAGTTAGTGGATTTAATTAATGGGGTCGGTCAATCTGAAGATGAAGATTTCAAATTAGATTCCAGTGGTGTGTTGAGGTTCCGGGGTAGGATCTGTGTTCCGGACGATGAAGAGATGAGAAAGGCAATTTTTGAGGAGGGTCACCGTAGCAAGTTGAGTATCCATCCTGGAGCGACGAAAATGTATCAAGACCTGAAAAAGATGTTTTGGTGGTATGGTATGAAGAGAGATGTGGCACAGTTTGTGTATGCCTGTTTGACCTGTCAGAAATCTAAGGTTGAGCATCAGAAGCCTGCAGGGCTAATGCAACCGTTGGAAGTTCCAGAGTGGAAATGGGATAGCATAGCGATGGATTTTGTGACGGGATTACCGAATACAGTTAATGGTCATGACGCTATTTGGGTGATCATTGATAGGTTAACGAAGTCTGCTCATTTTATTCCTATTAATATCACTTATCCGGTGTCGAGGTTGGCAGAGGTCTATGTCAAAGAAATTGTGAAGTTGCACGGTGTTCCGAAGAGTATTGTGTCAGATAGGGATCCGAGGTTCACTTCTGAGTTTTGGAAGAGTTTGCAGAAGGAATTGGGTTCAAAGTTGAAAATGAGTTCGGCGTATCATCCTCAGACGGATGGTCAGTCGGAAAGAACAATTCAGTCGTTAGAGGATTTGTTGAGGGCTTGTGTATTGGAACAGCAGGGTTCATGGGATTCCTACGTTGCGTTGATTGAGTTTACCTATAACAACAGTCACCATTCCAGTATCGGGATGGCACCGTTTGAAGCATTGTACGGTCGAAAGTGTAGGACGCCATTGTGTTGGTATGAGTCGGGAGAGAGTGTAGTGTTGGGACCGGAGATTGTCCGGGAAACTACAGAGAAGATCAAGATGATCCGTGAAAAGATGAAGGCTTCGCAGAGTCGTCAGAAGAGTTATCATGACAAGCGGAGGAAGGATTTAGAGTTTCAAGAGGGTGAGCATGTGTTCTTGAGGGTTTCTCCTATTACCGGTGTTAATCGAGCGTTGAAATCGAAGAAGCTCACTCCTCGATTTGTTGGTCCTTATCAGATTTCTGAAAGAATCAGAAATGTGGCCTATAGAGTGGCTTTACCGCCAAATCTTTCAAACTTGCACGACGTGTTTCACGTGTCGCAACTTCGAAAGTATGTTTCGGATCCATCTCATGTGATCCATATGGATGATGTAGAGGTGCGGGATAATCTCACTGTGGAGACGATGCCCGTACGGATGGAGGATCGTGAAGTGAAAGCACTTAGAGGCAAGGAGATTGCATTAGTGAATGTGGTCTGGCTAGGAGCTGCCGGCGAGAGTATGACTTGGGAGTTGGAAAGCAAGATGCGGGAATCTTACCCAGAGTTATTTAATCAGGTAAATTTCGAGGACGAAATTATTCTAAGTGGGGGAGAGTTGTAACACCCTAAAATATTTAATTAATTTATTTAATTAAGTATTTGGGAATTTAAATTAATTTATTTGATATAATGTAATTAATTAAAATTTTATTAATTTTTGGTGGTATTAGGAGGGAGTGGAGGCGCCACTCGCATGACTTGGGCTTAAGTGAAAGGCCCAAGCCCATGATCCACAAGTATGCGAAGTGGCTTGGTTAGTTGGAGGTTAGGGTTTTGCTAGGGGTTGCGAAATCGAAAGAGAGAGCAAGAGAGAAAGAGAGGAGCGTGAGAAAGAAGGAGCAAGGGCGGCCAAGAGAGGAGAAAAATTCGAAGATCAAGGAGGAAGGAGATCTCCATTGTTGCTGAGGCTCTGTTGGTGACTGCATCCTAAGGCTCGAATTCTTCTTCTTGAAAGGTTAGGGGAGCTCTATCATTCTATCTAATAGATCATATGATGGGTCCTAGATCTAGGGTTTAGATTAGATTCTTGATGCATGCCATGATCTTCTTGATGTGTTCTTGATATGTTTTAATGTTGATTCTTTTTCATATATATATATATATATATATGCGAATTGATTGTTGGGATGTGTATTCATGATATGCGAATTGTTGGAATATATATATATGTTGATTTCTTGATGTGTTCTTGATATGCAAATTTTTGGCATTGTGTGTTCATGAAATTATGAATTGGTATGTTGGAATGCTTGAGGTTTCGCAAATTGGGTGAGTGTGTGCATAGGCGCCTAGGGCGCCAAAGTGATAGTGATGATAATTGCTAAAAATCAATTTTTTTGTGCTTGTTGTGTTGCTGGATTTTTGGGTTGCCTAGGTGCAGAATTAGGCGCCCATGAGTGGGGCGCCCTGTGCCAAGCTGTGTTGTGTGTTGAAAATGGTTGCAGGTTTTGGCTCCTATGTGATGGGCGCATTTTATAAAAAAAATTGTGTTGCTGGATGTTTTCTGTGTTTCAGGAAGTTGGCGCCCCATGACTGGGCGCATGGCTGTGTGCATTGTGTCTAGGCGCAAGGCGCCCAGTGTGCCAGTGTGTTGCGCGCTGTTCCTGTTCCAGGGCGCCAAGGGCGCCAAAGCGCTGCCCGCGCCCGTGCTGTGTTGCGCCTGTGTGCGCGTGTTGCGTCTGGGCGCATGGCGCCTGTGCTGCGCCCGCGCTGTTTTGCGCGCTGTTGCCCCTGGGCGCATGGCGCCCGTGTGCGCGCCTGTTGTGCGTGTGTGTGTGCTTGTGTTGCGCGCCTGGGCGCTGGGCGCCAGTGCGCGTGTTGCCTGGTTGCCTGGGCGCCTAAGGCGCCAATTTCAGAATGTTGCCTGATTTTTTCCCAAACTTATTTTTAACATAACTTTTGACTCAGACATCCGTTTTGAACGTTTCGAAAAGTGTCGTGAAGCTTTTTACGTTGTCTATCTGTGGGTCCAATTTTTAAAATGAAAAATTGTTATTTTCTGATGGTTTGTGGGCGCCCAAGTGGCCGTCCCCGGTGGTCGTCCCAGTGACATTGAAAAATTATATGGAGCTCTTTAAAAATCCCTTTTTGGTGTATAAACAACAGTTTTAACGTGGTAGTGTCAAAAATGATGATTTTGACGAGGATGCCCTTGGTGGCTAGTCAAATGACTGTTTTGCCCCTAGTGGCCAAAGTTGTTGATAATGATGTGTAAATGACGAGGATGCCCTTGGTGGCTAGTCAAATGACGTTTTTGCCCTTAGTGGCTATTGTTTGAATTGATGATGTTTATAAATAGCGACGTTGTGTATGTAATGAGGCCCACAAGGCTAAGTGACGTTTGAGGCCCGAAAGGCTAAGTGATGTTAAGGTCTAAAATGGCCAAGTGACGTTGTGTGTTGATTGTGGATTTGACAGGTGCTGTGCTCCTTGTGAGCAAACCGGTAAGTGACGAGTCACATAGTTGACTATGATTTGGGTGTTTGTGTAATTGTGTTGTGAGTGGTGCATGTCATAGTGTCTCATGCCCATGTGCATAAACCCAGTGACGTTTTGAGGCCTGAGTGGCTAAGTGACGATGAGGCCTTAAGGGCTAAGCGACGTTCGTGAAAAGGTACCTCATGCATATGCCCGCGAGTGGGTTGCATTTCATACACCTACATGACATGAGATGAGTTATTGTAAGTGATGTGAATGAAGACTGTGGTGTGAATATTTAGTGTTTTGAATGCTGATTGTTCTAGTGCGTAGCCTATGATTAGTCCTTATCATATTTTCTAGTATATGGATTGAAATGATGCTCACCCTTTCCTGTTTGAATGTTACCCCCGTGTTGGTAACGTGCAGGTGATTCCCAGTAAAGGTCTTAGCTTCACTTCTTGGGTCGAGTCGTCATGCTCTGATACGTAGCACCTGGGGGGATGTATTTGATGTTTTACTGATGTATTTAGATTTTTACCCCATTGATGAGCTGATTTATTTTTCCGCTGCGTTGTCGTTGGATTTTATGACGTAGTTTTCGATGTTTTGAGTTCCCCCTATTGTGGAGTGCTATGTATTGCACCTTGTCGACGTACTATTTTTATTTGAGATTTGAGGTTTTATTTTGACGTATGTGTGACACCCTCGTGGTGAAATCAAAAATGAATTTTTAACTCTGATTTTCTAAATTAAAATAAAAGGGTAGAAAGGGGGTGTTACACAGAGGGCTCAGGGGGAGCACAGAGGGCTCAGGATGAGCACAGAGGGCTCAGGGGGAGCACAGAGGGCTCAGGAGGAGCGCAGAGGGCTCAGGAGGAGCGCAGAGGGCTCAGGAGGAGCGCAGAGGGCTCAGGAGGAGCACAGAGGGCTCAGGGGGAGCGCAGAGGGCTCAGGAGGAGCGCAGAGGGCGCAGGGGGAGCGCAGAGGGCTCAGGTGGAGCGCAGAGGGCGCAGGAGGAGCGCAGAGGGCTCAGGGGGAGCACAGAGGGCTCAGGATGAGCACAGAGGGCTCAGGGGGAGCACAGAGGGCTCAGGATGAGCACAGAGGGCTCAAGGGGAGCACAGAGGGCTCAGGATGAGATCAGAGGGCTCAGGGGGAGCACAGAGGGCTCAGGAGGAGCGCAGAGGGCTCAGGAGGAGCACAGAGGGCTCAGGGGGAGCACAGAGGGCTCAGGGGGAGCACAGAGGGCTCAGGATGAGCGCAGAGGGCTCAGGGGGAGCCCAGAGGGCTTAGGATGAGCGCAGAGGGCTTAGGGGGAGCACAGAGGGCTCAGGAGGAGCACAGAGGGCTCAGGGGGAGCACAGAGGGCTCAGGATGAGCGCAGAGGGCTCAGGGGGAGCACAGAGGGCTTAGGAGGAGCACTGAGGGCTTAGGATGAGCGCAGAGGGCTCAGGGGGAGCACAGAGGGCTCAGGATGAGCGCAGAGGGCTCAGGGGGAGCCCAGAGGGCTCAGGAGAAGCACAGAGGGCTCGGGGGGAGCACAGAGGGCTCCGGATGAGCGCAGAGGGCTCAGGAGGAGCACAGAGGGCTCAGGATGAGCACAGAGGGCTCAGGAGGAGCACAGAGGGCTCAGAGGGAGCGCAGAGGGCTCAGGAGGAGCGCAGAGGGCGCAAGAGGAGCGCAGAGGGCTCAGGAGGAGCGCAGAGGGCGCAGGAGGAGCGCAGAGGGTTCAGGGGGAGCACAGAGGGCTCATGGGGAGCACAGAGGGCTCAGGGGGAGCACAGAGTGCTCAGGATGAGCACAGAGGGTTTAGGGGGAGCACAGAGGGCTGAGGATGAGCAGAGAGGGCTCAGGGGGAGCACAGAGGGCTCAAGTTGAGCACAGAGGGCTCAGGGGGAGCGCAGAGGGCTCAGGAGGAGCGCAGAGGGCTCAGGAGGAGCGCAGAGGGCTCAGGAGGAGCGCAGAGGGCTCAGGGGGAGCACAGAGGGATCAGGGGGAGCACAGAGGGCTCAGGGGGAGCACAGAGGGCTCAGGAGGAGCACAGAGGGCTCGGGATGAGCACAGAGGGCTCAGGGGGAGCACAGAGGGCTCAGGAGGAGCACAGAGGGCTCAGGATGAGCACAGAGGGCTCAGGGGGAGCACAGAGGGCTCAAGATGAGCACAGAGGGCTCAGGGGGAGCACAGAGGCCTCAGGGGGAACACAGAGGGCTCACAAATTCTGTTGATTGGTTGATTTGAAATGATCGATGCTGCTGTATTGGATTGAGGTACCTGCATACGTTAGTTGATGCAAGGAATGGTGCATGGAGTATGAGTGCATGTTATGCAAGGGCATGTTATGCATGTGCATGCAATGCTATGATTTTGGTGTGATGATGAATGTGGTGAAATGCTATTCCTGATTCTTCATCTCTTTGATTTTTCTTTGGTATGAGTGCATGAAATGCAAAGTGTGAATGTGATGCAAATGTAATGCTTTGATGCGAATGCCATGCATGGTACAAAGATATGATTGGTGATGTAAAAAACTTTTGGCAACGATGAGACCGGCACTTGGACATCTATCGAAGCAAAAAAGTGTTACAGGTATGCATTGTGATGAATGTGCAATGCGAAAGTAAATGGACTACAAAAGGCCCGTGAATGATGGATGTTGAAGTTGGTCGAAAACAGAAATTGGTAAGCTGTGGCGCGAATGCAGATAACATGCGAATGCAAATGTACTGCTGGCTGTATGATGGAATGATTTATGCTTTGGTGGGGGCAACGGGTGCAATGTGGATGATTTTTTGCCCCTTTTTTGAATAAATGGATGAATGCGCACAGGTAATGCTTAAATGCAATAGTTGTGGTAGATGCATGACTTGTTGTTGAAATACAATGTATGGTGCAATGATTTATGATATGGTATAATAGTAATGCATGCAAATGTGTTTTGTTTTGAGATGAGAAATGAGACTTTCGATGCGAGGGGTAGAGAGGTGAGTGCTTTGGAATAATCATTCCTTGGAAAGAGGTTTGAATTCAGACATGGCAATCTCAAGGTTTGTTATTCACAGACACTGATGTGCAAAAACTATTTGACCGTATTTGCAGACTTGCTTATTTTTCTCTCCTATGATGGTGCCCCATGATGATTGATTTTTAGGTCCACAAAGTTAGCTGAGTGAGTTTCCGACTTCGCATTATTAACTTGTGTTCTCTCTCTTTGAAGCATAAACATGTAGAGTAGTAAAAATACAGATGAATGAGTCAGTTGACTTGGTATGACAGATATGATACGTGAGGGGATGAAAGGTAGGTTTTTGCCAAAGTCATGAAAGGTGGAACTCCCCCGATTTAGACTACTGGTGAAGGTGAGTGCATAACTTGCCCCTGTCTAGTGGTGACAACAGCCAGGGTTGTAGAGGAATAATGAATTGGAAATACCATGACTTTGGAATGAAGGGTGGCAAACAAGAGATTCTGTCTCAACCCACGACGTTTGGTGTTGCCCCAATCTTGACGAGAGCAAGGTTGCCCCGACTCGAGTTTGCAAAAGGCTATATTTAGCATGGTGGGTCGAGAAATTGCCCTGGTGTGGTCTCATGGATGTGAATATGACGAGGGGATGAGATGGGCGTAGGGCGAATTTCCCCGACTTTAGGTGGAGTGAAGGGTGACGGGATTGCCCCACTTTGGAATGATTGCTTCTAGTGGGGTTGTGAAAGGCGACAGAGTTATGGTGATGGTTATGAACTGAGGGTGATATATGAATGAGGTGGGCAATGAATAAACCTCCCCAACGTTGAGTGGAGTGAGAGGTGAAGGGGATGCCCCCTAGTACACACTTTTGGTTCTCTTTAAGAAAGTTTTGACTTTTTAGTATGAGGAGGGGCTCCATTTGGTGACCACTAGACCTTGTTTTAATCAAACATGAATGCATCTTGGAGTGCAAGTCCTTCTTCCTTTTTACCAGCTTTCTTTTTTGATTGTTTGTTTCTTTTCATTTGAGCAGCTTTCTTTTTTCTGCTTGTTTGTTTTTCTTTTGAGCAGCTTTCTTTTTTCTGCTTGCTTGTTTTTTCTTTTTGAGCAAACACATCATAAGTAGATAAACTTATTTGTCCTAAGATTAAAACTTTGAGAAAACAGGAGCAATCGGTCATTGATCAGAATGGATCTTTGGAGTTGTGATGTGGCTAATGGTTAATGATTATGAAGGGAGGGATAATTGGGCTCAAAGAAGTATTTGATGATTGATGGAACGGATGTTTTTTTTTTTTTTAGTGGTATAATTTGGCCAGGTTAATGGTTTATGAAAGAATGAGTTATTAGGTTCAATGAGGTGTTTGAGGTTTTATTGAGATGAGAACCTCTTATGTGCCTCACGGTAAAATGAACTTGTTTCAGGGTTGGAACGTGGTCAAGGGTTTATGGAGGATAGGCCAAAAGAAGTGTTTGAGGGTTTATTTCAGACAAGGATCTCTCATGCGTTTAATGGTATCAGCTCACCATTTCTACTACTTTTGCTTTTTTTTTAGGATTTTTCCTTTTCAATCCTCTCTTTTTCCACTTTCTTCTTTTTTTTTTTTTGAGCTAAGTGAGCTGATAAAGGTGATACACAATTTTTGATGTGAGATTGATCCTTGTCTAGGGTGATTGAGATTTTTGGGATTTTTGGCTTAAGGTGTTTTTGGATATGGAATGATGGCCAAACTTCATTTCAAAATCATGATTGCTTGTTTTCTCAAAAATTAACCCAAGGACAGTAATTTATTTACTTACATACATTTGCTCTTTTTTCTTTATTTCTTTTCATGCTCTAATTTTTGCTTAGGTCGCTCTTACGAGTTTTCGACCTAACGAGCTTTTTTGATTTTTTTCTTTTTTTTTTTTTTACTTTTTTAAAAAAAGACTTGCACCAAAGGAATACAATGTTAACAAGATATCTAGTGACGACAAACCTGCCCCAGTATGGAGGACCAAGAGTGGTATTTCCTTAGGGGAACCAACCAAAAAACCAACTATGCACTAATCTGGGGGATATGTACTTTATGGGTTGTCAGGGTGGGATTAGACTTGGGCGAGGGATGATGACAATGTAGGGACGCTAACTGACTCAAACAAAAATAAAGACACATGTCACACAGAAGTTACTACACGAATGCTTCGCAGAGAGTTAACATTAGTTAAAACGTGAAAGAAACATTTTTGTGGACCATTTCGGTCATTCATCATGGGGTGAGTGCAATGCTTTGAAAAATGTGAATAAACTGCTGTTTTGAAAAACCGAGTACCTTGAAACACCTTGAGTTTGCAACTAAGTAAGACTAAACTTTTTCAAAGATGAATAAAAAAAAAAACTTCGCAAGAACGTCTCACCTCTCATCACAATATTTTTTTATTTTTTTATGCATGATGTAAATATGCAAATGAATGAGAATGCAAAATGGATAAATACGCATGGAATGAGAATGCGAATGAAATGAGAATGCAAACGAATAAATGTGAATGAAATGAGAATGCGAATGGATGAATGTGGATTTATTGGGCCGGGGAATTATGAGCTTGTCATTTGAAGAGTACAGTACAAAATTTGATTTTGACTTTAGCATGCATGGCTTCTCTCCAAAATAAAGCTTTTAACTCTCTGGTGGTCATAAAAATTCATGCAACATGAGATATTTATTTGATTATTTCTGTAATGCAAAGAAAAAATGCATGTAGTATGTTTTCTAAAAACTTGTGGAAAATAACAATTTTTTATTTTTCTTGATTTTTGATTTTTTTGATTTTTTTTGATAAAAGACGGTATGCACTAATACTTGTTTGAATGCAAGTGCAATGCAACATGTATGATTTCCTGTTTATCTTAGTGCCGGGAATCACGGCGTACTATGTCTTGCCATAGGTTTAACGGTGGATTTTGATTATTTTTCTTTGAAACACAACAAGGTTAGAATCAATAAGCGAAACAAAGCATATTCCATGCATTCAAACTTAAACAAACACCTCGGAGTGCACGTTGTTTCACTTTTGATTCCACACCGTGCCTATGACAAGATATTACTTTGTGATTCCACACCATGCAATGATGCGTGCAAGAGTTGCAGAAACTTATGTTTTATGCAATGCGGGGATGTATGCAAATGATGTTATGATGCAATGATGCCCCTCTTTTTTTTTCTTTTTTTTGAAAACTGCTGAAGGAAAAGAGCTAAACTAGATGTAATAATGGAACACACAATTTGGAAAAGCCCTTGTGACCTAAGAAGAGGTGAAACCTACGATCTAGGGCAATTTCAGGGTAATCTTCTCATGTAGCTCTATTCATTTCTTCGCAAAGGCCACCAGAGCCACAGTCCCTTTCATGAAACTCCCCACAAATGCAGCAAACTGCTAGGTGTGAGGCATCATGAAAGAGCACAACTCTGGTTGAAACTTTCGCAAGTAGCCAAACGGACAAAGGTCCTGATGGGCTCTCACTACTCGAATCCACTCTCCTAAGTTTTTGCAGACCTGGGTTATGGTCCCACTCGAAACACATAGTCACAGGGTATAAGTGTAGTGTGTGTCAAGGGCATTTTCCCTAGCACTACCCCCACCTGAAATGAAAACCAGAGCAGTCCAGACAAAAGCAAGCAATAACAAGTTATCTACCCTAGGGTTCCATACCTGGAATATCTATAAACAAGGATATTGCTTACCTTAGGAAGAGGAGCAAAGAAGAAGGGACATGATAGAATGGGGAAGAGATGCATGAACTTACCTTTGGAGAAAAGGAGCAAAGAAGAAGGGAACATGGGGGTTGGAAGAATGCATGAGCATAAGCAATAAAAGAAAAGGAGTAGAAGAGGAGATAGGGAACAACAAAGAAGACAAAATGCATATGCCTACAATCAATGATAAGAAAGAAAGGCAAACCAGGTATTAATCAAATCTACAATACATTAAACCACATATTTTAATTAGTTAGGCTTGACCCTCGTCTTTTAAAAAGTGTCCCCAGTGGAGTCGCCAGCTGTTGCACCCCGAAAAATCCCGGCTTGGGTTTCTCAATGTACAACGTGGAAAAATTTTGGAGCCGCCACCAATATTTTAATTTTAAGACCAAAACACTGAAAAAAGGTCTTTTGGACAAGGCGGATGGTCTTTGAAAACTAGAGATATAGGTTCGGGGGTCGATTACATGCGAGGAAGGTGTTAGCACCGCGCACGTCCTCTCTACCGAAAGGGAACCTCTAATTAAATGTGTGGTTTTAACGTTTGATTTGAAAAATATCTAGGTTTGCCTATTTATTGGACGGATGAATGGGAAAACTTAACAAAAATTTTATTTTTGGCGAGAAAGGGGAAAAAGGTTTTTTAGAAAAAAGTGCTTGACGGGACATGGCCCGCTCCTACGTATCTCCCGGTGCGATGGAGAATTCAAAGCTACGTAGTTCTTGGTTGTCCTTTTGAAAAGTTTTTGTTTTTTATCTTTTTTAGTGAGTTTTTGAAATAGGACGAGCATTAGTGAATGATTAAACTAGCAGAGGCTATGATGAATCACTACTAAATACTCAAAAGAGAGAGTTGTGCCGCTAGTCAAACGAACAAAGGTTCTGATGGACTATTGATAACAACTCGTTTTTTATTATCTCTTTTGAAAGTGATTTTCGAAAGAGATTGATTCGCACGATGATCAAACTAACAAAGGTTATGATGGATCATCGTTTATTATTTTTAGGAGAAAAGGACATTGCCACTAATAGCTAAACGAACAAAGTCTCTGATGAGCTACTAGCAACAATGGGTTTGAAAATGATTCCTTTTGTTTGTTTTATGAAAATGATTTGTTTATAGTTGCGAAAAGGATTTTTATTTGTTGCGCTTGACGAGAACGTGACTCGCTCCTACGTATCCCAAATGGGAATCAAAGCGACGTAGTTCTAATGAAAAAGTTTTTGAAAGGGTTTAAAAGGGGCAAGTTGAATCATCTGAGACCATCTTCACCACTTAGAACATGATGCACTAGGCATAAGTGGGAATCATATGGTTCATCATCGACAATGGACGATAATATACAAGAACAAGTAAATAAACACTATAGCTAAGTAAAATCACATAGGGCAATTTTGGCACGGAACACAATAACTAAATATTAACAAATGCAAAGACAGAAATACCTCTGATGAAGGCAGATATTACAACTTGAAGAACGCAACCCCGACTAACTCTTGCAGAAGATCAGCTCAGACGGACCAACGGAACGAATAGAGCAAAACTAAAGCGTAGAAGAGTTTTTTTCTAAAATATGAGGGATCTCGCAAAAATGGGTTTCTGGAAAATGAGATTTGCGAAAATTGTCTTCTCTGATCTCGTGAAATGTGTCCGTGTCAAAATGTGACTTGAGGCTGCCTATTTATAGGCTTAGGAAAGCGTAGAAATTTAAAAAAATATTTATTGCAAAGATGAATCGATTGTTTGATGAAATGTAACAAGTGTATAATCGAATCCTTGCCTTTTGAAAAATCACATGAATCGATTCCAAGCTTAGTTAGATGAGAGAGGAATCGATTCTTGGCTCTTTAAAATTGCTTGAAAATCGATTCCATGCTTTAGTTAAAATAGGATATAGTCGATTTGTTTGAGACTTTGGAAATAAAGAATCGATTCTTGGAGATCCTGAATGTGCTAAGAATCGATTTCTTGCTTTGATAAAATAAGGAGGAATCGATTCATGGCCTATAGAAGAGCTTGAAAATCGATTTCATAGTCTTTTGAAAATGAAGGAAATCGATTATTGGCTTGGCTTGAGTGTATGTGCAAATCGATTTCATGCATTAACATAGGATTTAGGAAGTCGATTCTTGGCCTTTAGAGTTGCTTGAAAATCGATTTCATGGCCATTAGAAAATACTATAAATCGATTTTTGGCCTTTGGTACGTAATAGAAATCAATTCTTGTTTTCCACAAAATGTTTTTAGGTCTTTGCCATGCATGCATAAAATATTTTCCAAAGCTTGCCATGCATGCATAACATATTTTTCAAAACCCTAATTTCCTAAAAAGTGCATTCTAACCCTAAAAATGATTTCAAAAACTTTGGAGCGGTTTCTAGGACCCAAAATGCAATGCATAATTTATTTATTTTTTTGTGTGGAAAATTAGGGTTTTGACCTAAGCCGGACAAAATTGGGGTATGACAGCATGATAGGTGTTTGTTATAATGGAACAATAAGATTGAGAATGAGAACATGAGGAATTGTTGAGTGTGTTGTAATTGCATGATTAACTTGGAGTGAAATTGGGTGATTGAAGTGTGTAATAGGTGTTGTGGTGTGATGTTGATTGGTGTGTGCATAGGTGTGGCGTAGAGTATGTATGTGTGCTAGGAATGGGCGCCAAAAGTGGCTGCCCATGCGTGAGTTATGGTGTTGGCGTGTATGTTGTGTTCGGTGAGTGTGCGTGGGTGTGTCATGGTGAGGGGCGCCAAAAATGTGGCTGCCCCATGGTGTGTTGTGGTGCTTCGGTGTGAGGGCACCAGAATTGGCAAGCCCCTTGTCTGTGTTGCTTGGTGTGTCTTGTGCAAGGGCGCCAAATTGGCATGCCCATGTTGCATTTTGTTTCGGTTTGGTGCTGGCGCACTGGGCGCCATAGGCGCCGTGTCGCATTATGTGTGTGTGGTGTGTCGCGTGTTGTGCGTGTGTGCTGGGCGCCAAGGGCGCTGTGTTGCGTGGTGTGCGTGTGTGTTGGGCGCCAAGGGCGCTGTGTTGCGTGTTGTGCGTGTGTGCTGGGCGCCAAGGCGCCAAGGGCACCATTTCCTGGCTGCCCGCGTGCGTGTGTGTGTTTTGTGCGCCTGGGCGCTGGGCGCCAAGTTTGGCATGCCCGCGCGCCTTGTTGCTGGGCGCCAAGTTTGGCAGCCCTTGTGTGGCAGTTTAGTCCCCGTGGGACGTTTGGTGCCTGTGTTGCTGTTTTAGCTCCTTGCGACAGTCAGTCCAAAAATTAATTAGCAATTGGTAAAACTTGGTGTGCTGGCCTTAGAGCTGTAATTGGAGTTGTATTAGTGGTGATATACACATATACATAAAAATGGTGTGATTAATTATTGGTGATGGGTCCATGACCTTCTTGGTGTTGCTGAGCTGATTTAAAATTATTGGTGAGTATGCTCCTGCAATTATTTTGGTGAGTTGTCATAACATTATTGGTGAGCTGAAATATTATTGGTGAGCATGTTAATGCAGAATTATGGTGATTTTGGTGTGTGTGATACATTGTACATGGCGTCGCATAATCATATGCATTATGTTTGTGAGCAGAAGGCTTCGGCCTTATTATAAACTTGTTGGTGAGCAGAAGGCTTCGGCCTTATTTGGTGAGTGCCCTCAAGGCAAGATATTGGTGCTGATGGATCCACATGCATATGCCCTAGGAGTTGGGTTGCATTGCATGCATTACATATACCTTCGGTGTTGTCTGTTGATTGATATAAGATAACGGTGTGCTAATATTGCTGTGTATTGGTGTTGTCAGTTGCCTGATCTGTATGTTGTTGATCTTATATGTTATTACTCATGAAATGAGACTCACCCTACTGCTTCTGTGTTGCTTCTTATGTCGGCAACGTGCAGGTGATAGCGAGTGAAGGTGATCTAGTACCTTCTCCTAGTCAGTTGAGTCTGCTCTGATACGTAGCACCGGGGGGGGGGTTAGTTTACGTATTATTTTATTTGATGTTTTGAACTTTATTTGGTGATGTAATTTGGCATTTTAAGATTTGGTGATTATTCCCCTGCGATGACTATTATGATTTACTTTGGTGTAGACTAACAGATTATTTGCGGTGCTATGTATCGTACCTTATGACTTTATGAATTAAATTTTGGAGACTATTATGCGTTGTTGTTTTGAAATGTGGCACCCTCTTGTGGATGCATTAAAACGGTTTTTGGAAACTCTGATTTTAAATGAATTAAATAGTAGCTTATTAGAAGGGGGTGTTACATTAGTGGTATCAGAGCAGTTCGGTCTGTCCGACCAAGTCGTTGAGTCTTTAGTTTTATGGTCCTCGAGTCTTGTTACTCGTTCGGACTTGAATCTTGTTTCAGTGATTGGTTGAGATGGTCGGAAGAAATGATGCTGCTCTTGCTGCTGCTCTGCAAGCAATGGCTCAGGCTGTGGGAAATCAACAGGTTGCTGCTGATGCTGGTGCTCGCAATTTGGCCACTTTCCAAAGGAAGAATCCGCCCACTTTCAAGGGTCGGTATGATCCTGATGGAGCTTTGGCATGGTTAAAGGAGATCGAAAGAATTTTCCGAGTCATGGATTGCACGCCTGCTCAGAAGGTGAGGTATGGTACTCACATGTTAGCTGAAGAAGCCGATGATTGGTGGCTTGAGGCTTTACAGAGGTTGTAAGCTGCTGGTGAAGAGATCACATGGGATGTTTTCAAGAGAGAGTTTACTAGGGAATACTACCCAGAAGATGTGAGAGGAAAGAAAGAAATTGAATTTCTGGAATTGAAGCAGGGAAACAAGTCCGTGGCCGAGTATGCGGCGAAGTTTGTGGAATTGGCTAAGTTCTACCCTCACTACAATGATGCTAATGCTGAATTCTCTAAATGTATCAAGTTTGAAAATGGTCTGAGGCCTGACATCAAGAAGGCAATTGGTTACCAAAAGATTCGGGTGTTTGCTGATTTGGTTGATAGCTGTAGGATTTTTGAAGAGGATAGCAATGCTGCCAATAAGATTGTGAAAGAGAAGAGGAATTCTCAGTATCGTGGGAAGCCCTATGATGTTTCTGGTGGTAAGGGCAAGTGGAAAGCTGGTTCAGGCAAGAAGCCAAGTGGGGGAGATGCCCCTGCGAACATGAATTATCATCCGGGAAAGGCTAATGTTGTAGCCGATGCTTTGAGTCGGAAGTCGTTGCATGTGTCAGCAATGATGGTGAAGGAACTTGAATTGGTTGAGCAGTTCAGAGACATGAGTTTGGTCTGCGAAGTAACACCTCAGAGTGTTAGACTAGGAATGTTGAAGATTCATAATGAATTTTAAGATGTCATTCGGAAGGCTCAGAAGCAAGATATCAAGCTGGTTGAATTGGCGGTTGGGATTGATCGTTCCGAAAATAAAGACTATGAGATTGATGCGTAAGATGTGTTGAGATACCGTGGAAGGATTTGTATTCCGAGTGATGAGGAGATTAAGAAGGCAATTCTTGAAGAAGGGCACAGGAGTAAATTGAGTATCCATCCGGGAGCCACAAAAATGTATCAAGATTTGAAGAAGCTGTTTTGGTGGCCAGGTATGAAGCGTGAGGTGGCTCAGTTTGTGTATGCGTGTTTGACTTGCCAGAAGTCGAAAGTGGAGCATCAAAAGCCTGCGGGGTTGATGCAACCATTAGAGATTCCGGAATGGAATTGGGATAGCATTTCCATGGATTTTGTGACTAATTTGCCTAATACCGTAAGAGGATTTGACGCTATTTGGGTGATTGTAGATAGATTGACGAAGTCTGCTCACTTTTTGCCAATCAGTATTACCTATCCGGTTTCGAAGTTGGTAGAAATTTATGTTAAGACAATTGTGAAGCTGCATGGTGTTCCTTTGAGCATTGTATCTGATAGAGATCCTAGATTTACTTCTGAGTTTTGGAAGAGTTTGCAAGGAGCGTTGGGTTCTAAGTTGAGGTTGAGCTCAGCGTATCATCCGCAGACAGATGGTCAGACAGAGAGGACTATTCAGTCGCTAGAAGATTTGCTGAGGGCTTGTGTTCTTGAGCAGGGAGGGTCGTGGGATTCTCACCTTCCATTGATAGAGTTTACTTATAATAATAGTTTTCATTCTAGTATTGGGATGGCGCCTTTTGAGGCATTGTATGGTAGGAGATGTAGGACTCCTCTGTGTTGGTATGAATCGGGAGAAAGTGTGGTACTTGGTCCTGAGATTGTCCGTGAGACTACGGAGAAAGTGAAGATGATTCGTGAGAAGATGAAGGCCTCGCAGAGTAGACAAAAGAGTTATCATGATAAGAGAAGAAAGGACTTAGAATTTCAAGCCGGTGATCATGTGTTTTTGAGAGTCACTCCCTTGACTGGTGTAGGCCGTGCCCTGAAGTCTAAGAAGTTGACTCCTCGCTTTATTGGACCATATCAGATTTTGGAGAGAGTTGGGAAAGTTGCGTATCGGGTGGCTTTCATACCCTAATTTTGTTTGGCTTAGGTCAAAACCCTAATTTTCCACAAAAAAGTAATAAAATTGAAGAATGAAGAGCATCATGCATTGCATTTTGGGTCCTAGAAGTCATTCAAAGTTCTTTAAAATCATTTTTAGGGTTGGAATGCACTTTTTAGGCAAATTAGGGTTTTAGGGTCAAAAAGGGCATTTTGGTCATTTTTCGCAAAAAGATGATTTTCTCGCCAAAAATGCACATCCACAAAAAGTACATTTTTATTCTATCAAAGATAATTTTTGTACAATTTTTTAGAAAGAAAACCCTAGTCAAAAATAATTAAAAATGTATTTTTCCATTTTTAGTGCATAGAAAAATAAAAAAAATGACCATTAAATATTCCTCAATTCTTAAGTGACAATTTTTATTGTCATGGGTGACTATTTTTATTGTCATGGGTGACTAGAGGGAATATTTTATGGTACCCAAAAACATGTGACACTTTTTAATAGGTGCACCTTCACTTCCATGCCCAAAATTCAAAAACTCAAAAAAAAAGGAAGTGTCCTTAATAAGACAAAAAAGCCAAAAACAAGTTTTTTTTTCCTCTCTCTCTCTCTCTCTCCCCCTACAATTTCGAAATTCTCTCTCTCTCTCTCTCTCCCCCCCCCACAATTTCGAAATCCCCTCTCTCTCTCTCCCTCTCACAAAATTCTTCCACACTCTTCTATTGTACTATTATTCCTTATCTTGAAGGAATATGCCTTGTACCATCCTTAAACCTTCTCCTTTGGTGCATATCACCAATTCTCACTCACTCTCATGAAGATTCATGCCCTCTTTGGTAAATAACCCCACCCTCTCACACTCACCTCTTCATAAGAAAACACAAATTTTCCTCTTTGAGAACAATCCATCTCAATAATACCCCTAACCCTACCACACATGAGAATTCCATTCCCAAAATAAATAAAAGTTCATTTATTTTCTTTTATTTTCTCTCCATATGCGACACCTCTCCCTCTCTCATACTCTCTCCATTTTGTGTTTTCTCTCCACCCTCAATCCTTGTGATAAGTGATCTCAACCCTCCATTCAAAATCAAAGTTCAATCCTAGAGCACTTAGTAAGACCAATGACTCAAATACCCCTAAACCTAAAATAACTCTATAAATACTCCCTCATTCCCACACCTAGGGATCCTTTTGCCTCTCATTTTTTACCCTAGCACACCAAAAACTTCTCCCTCTTCCTCTCTTCCACGAAATCTCTCTCACTCCCTCACTTCATTCTTTTCATTTTTCACCATCAAATCTTCCATTTCTTGTTAGATCATCATCATTCCTTCCATTCTCTTCAAGGTTGCATCATCAAATTGCTAAGAGCTAGCAATCTTTGTGTTCATATCATCTCCTTCTTCATTTCTTTGTGATTTTGAGGTAAGCTTTGAAACTTTGCATCTCATATTTAGTTCTTCTTGCATAATCTCTCTTCTACTCCCAACTCCTTCTTGATTGCTTGTTGTTGTTGCTTTGAGGATCCATTTCAAACATTTTGACAAGGACTTAGGGAGCCTTGGGTGTTTGAGATGGGTCCTTGGCCTTGAAGGAGTTGTTCTTCTACTTGAATAATTTCCCTTGCATCTTTACATATTTTGCGCTAGATTTCATAAATAAAATTGTTGTTTATGGGCTTTAGCATTTCGCATATCATAAAAAGTTAGGGTTGATATGATTTTGTTGCACTTCCTTGCTTAATCATATGAATCCTTGCAAAAAAATAGATCTATGTTGCTTTGTGTTAATTTTGGTGTTTTTTTTATTAAATAAAATGTGGATCTATGTTTCCTTTGGCTCGCATGCTTATAGATCTAAAAATATTTCCAAGTTGATTTTATTGTTGTTCTTTGTTTGGTGATGTTTGATCTTGTTGTTAGTATTTCATTTTAGTGTTGAAAATTACTTTTGTTGTTTGATGATCTAGCAATATGATTCCCAATAGTGCCTAGTGCACCTTGACCTAAGTGGTGAAGATTGCTAGAAATGACTCAATTTAGTTTGTGTGTCCACTTATTCTTGTGTCTTAGTTTGCTTATTGAAAATGGTTGATGATAGGCAAGTTGATTCTCACTAGTGCCTAGTGCACTTTTCTCAAAGTGAGAAGATTGCTCTATGTGATTCAACTTGGTTTTAGTGTTTATTTACTTTTTACCATTTTACTTTACCATTCATTAACTTTTTACCAAAACATAAAAATATTTTACTACTTTGGTTTTTACCACTTCATTAATTTTTTACTAAAACATAAAAAGATTTTACCACTTCCCATTTACCTCATGCATTTTTACTTTACCATCTCATTAAATAATTACCATTTACTTCATGCATTTTTACTTTACTTTTCACTAACTTCTTACTTAAAGTTTTACAACTTATCAACTTGCAAAAATACCCAAAAGATTTTCACATTCATGCATCTTCATTTATACTTAGTTTATGTGACACTCTCATGCATCCTCATATGCTTATATCTCTTGCATCCTCTTATGCATCCTTGTATGCCATCCATTCATAAATAAAGTGCTATGCATCCATTCATTGTACACTCATGCACTTACATGCTTACCTAATAATGCATCCTTGCTTACATATACAATCATTTAACTTAGAATACTCTATGTTTACAATCAATTGTATTCACTTGTTCTTGATGCCATATAAATGTCTTGACTTGATTGTGTGCCCTCCTCTCCACTTGTATGACCTCCTAATAGAGATGTAAGTCTACATGCATGTTGTAGCATAGAGCCATTATGGTAAATACAATCCTTCTCGCACACACGCAATTACTTTGAGAATTTGTTTTGCATCTTTAATAATTGAATCCTTTGATTGTATGGGCATGTTTAATCTTGGTTAATGAATGATGAGTTCATGTTTGCTTGAGTATTATTCATTCATTTGCATTTGGTTATGGATTTAGAATTGACTTGAAATGTTCTACTCCTTTTCTAAAACCCATTTCCTAAAATCATTTCAAAACAAAAGAAAACTTTTACTTTCAAAACAAAAATAAATCAATCGTCATTAAACACCAATCGCGCCGTTGCCGATTAGGTTGTTAATGATGATGTTGTTTTCAAAAGGAGTTAGTAGCGAGACCATTCTAACCGTTGTTGTTCGGTCTTCGCAAAAGCTCTATCCCATTTTCGAAAACTTATTCATTTCTCAAAAATAAACCAATTGTCATTAAACACCAATCGCGCCGTTGCCGATTAGGTCATTAATGATGATTTCATTTTCAAAAGAGTTAGTAGTGAGGCCATTCTAACCGTTGTTGTTCGGTATTCACAAACGCTCACCCAATTGCGAAAAACCCCTTAAGCCGTTTTCAAAACCAAAACCCGAGAACTACGTAGCTTTGATCCCTCTTCTAGTGAGGGCACGTAGGAGCGGGGTCCTGTCCTGTCAAGCACACTTCTAAAAAAAACAACTTTGTTTTGTTCCCCGAGAACTACGTAGCTTTGATCCCTCTTCCAGTGAGGGTACGTAGGAGCGGGGTCCTGTCCCGTCAAGCACACTTTAAAAAAAAAACTTTGTTTTGTCCTGATTTTCAAAGATAACCAAAAATATTCTTCTTCCCTCCTGTTTTCAATAAAACAAACCTTAAAGAAAAGAAAAGAAAAGAAGTAGAACAAATTGCTTTCAACTCAAACTTTTGTCCCAACCACACATCAAGTTAATGGTTCCCTTTCAGTAGAAAGGAGGTGCGGGGTGCTAATACCTTCCCCGTACCTAACCGACCCCCGAACCTACATCTCTAGTTTTCAAAAGACCATCCGCCTTGTTTGAAAGACCTTTTTTCAATGTTTTGGTCTTAAAATTAAAATATTGGTGGCGGCTCCAAACTTTTTCCACGTTGTCAAACGAAAAGTCCCAAACCGGATTTTTCGGGCGCAACAGCTGGCGACTCCGCTGGGGACCCTTTTTTTTAAGAAAGACGAGGGTCAAGCCTAGTTAATTTGATGTGTGGTTTAAAATTAATTGAGTTGAAAGCTTTGTTTTACTCCTTTTCTATTTGTTCACAATGCCGTGTTCATGCATTCCTCAATTCCCATGTCCCCTATTCTCTGCTCCCTTTCTTAAGGTAAAAACATGCATTTCCTCCCATTCTATTATGATCCCTTCTTCTCCGCTCCCTTTCTTGAGGTAAGCAGTGCATATGACTGTTGCTGAAACCTAGGTTGGATTATTGGTATTGTGATATTGAACCCTAGGGTAGACGACATGTTATTGCCTGCTATTGTTTGGACTGTTCTGGGTTTTCCTTTGCAGGTGGGGTATATGTGGGTAGTTTTAGGCGGTATGCCCTTGCTGCACACACTCACACCTTATGCTTACTATGCTTTGAGAGGGGCCTAAAACCCAAGGTCTGACAAAACTTAGGAGAGTGGAAACGAGTAGTGACTGGCAATTGGACTGTTGTCCTTTCGACTCTCACAAAAGTTTCAGCCAGAGTATGCTCTTTCATGAGGCCTCACACCAGATGGCGTTCCATCGTTGTGGGTGCTATTTTGAGAAAGAAATAGCTCTGGTAACCTGGTGAGGAAGTGACTAGAACCTACATGGGAGGAACATTTGAGTTGTCTTAGAACTTAGGTCCCCACCTTCGTAGGACACAAGGGGCATACCAAATTGTGTGTTGCATGGTAATATAGACATGTTTTCAAAAAAGAGTAGGAGGTTTTTCAAATAAAATGTAGAGAGAGAGAGCTGCCGTTGTAGCCTTTCTTCTGCCGGTCCGTACGAAGTGACATATGGCCCACTCTTTTCAAAAAAAGAGAGAACGAGCTGCCGTTGTAGCCTTTCTCTTACTTGATCCATATGAAACCACGTACGACCCGCATTTTTCAAAAAAAAAAAGAAAAAAAAACTTGAATTAATGCCAATAAAGGTTTTGCCCTAATCTGCATATGCATAAAACATCATCATCATTTTGCATGCATCCTCGCATTGCATCCAACATAAGCTTTTACAGCTCATGCATGCATCCTTGCATTTCATCAAAGTTTGTTTGCCGAGAATCCCAAAGTGACAAAGAATCTTGCCATAGGTACAGTATGGAATCAAGAAGTGAAACAGCGTACACTCCGAGGTGTTTGTTTAAGTTCGAATGCATGGAATGTGCTTTGTTTCGCTTATTGATTCTAACCTTGTTGTGTTTCAAAGAAAAAATAATCAAAATCCACCGTTAAATCTATGGCAAGATATGACACGTTGGGGTTCACGGCATAAGACAAACTAAAACTAACACTCATCTGCATTGCACGCATTGCATTCATTAATTTGCTCATTCACTTAATAAAAATGTTCTACCAACAGAAGCGAGAGGCAAGCTGGTTCTCCGCCACTGATACTTCACCCGATTACAAGCAAAGCTGATGGCTGATCCTCAAGGGCATCCAGAGATTGAAACTGAAAGTAATCCAGAACATGAAGATTTGGGCGTACAAATTTTGAATCCTGAGCAGCTGGCTCAGGAGAACCAAGTGCTTAAGGACAAGGTTGGGGCAATCGAGGCCCAGGTGCATGAGATAATGGTCATGCTGCAAAGTTTAAAGAGTGGGACAGCTGTTGAAGGTGTCGCCGTCGTGGGTCCAGATGGTGTCACTTCTTTCGTTCCTCCTCCAATATCAGCCACAGTTCCTCCGGGATCCGGGGTCGGTCATCCCGTCTTTGCTTCAGGAATGAATGGGCCGAATCAATACACTTCACAAAGATATCCTTGGGGTATGCCTGCTGGGTACATGCCGCGAACTGTTGGACCTATCCCCGTCAGTATGGTTGCGCCTAATCAGGTCACTGCCGTCGTGTCCGGGGGAGCTGCCGGAGGACCGCAGATCCAAACTCCAGGTCCTCATGCCGTGCTCAGTCCTACTCCGGGGCTTGCAGCACACCCTCACAATGTTCCTCGGCCTGGAGGGTATTATTACAGTATGGGGAGTCACCCCCAAGGACATATGTTTGAGGGATCACAGCCAAATGACCCGATTCGTGCACTTGAAGAAAGAGTAAAGGCAATGGAGGGTGTTGGTGTCAGAGCCAAGGAAGCTCGTGAGCTATGCTTAGTCCCAGATTTGGTTTTGCCACCAAAGTTCAAAGCTCCCGAAGTGGACAAATACAGAGGAACAGGCTATCCGGAGAGCCATGTTACGATGTTTGTCCGAAAAATGGGTCCTTACGCCAATGATGACAAACTGCTGATTTACTGCTTTCAAAACAATTTGGCTGGAGCTCCTCTAGATTGGTACATGAAACTGCAATCCTCTGAAATTTGTTGTTGGAAAGATTTGTGCGAAGCATTCATGAGACAATATAAGTATAACATGGACATGGCTCCGGACAGGTCGCAATTGCAACACATGAGTAAGGGCGAAAGGGAGACTTTCAAAGAATATGCCCAGAAATGGCGAAGCCTAGCCGCCCAGGTCCAACCTCCTTTGATTGAAAAAGAAATGGTGTACACGTTCTTGGAAACTCTGCCAACAATTTACTATGACCGGCTGATTACAAGTGTTTCAACTAGCTTCTCTGATATGATAGTCTTCGGGGAAAGACTTGAGCATGGTCTCTGAAGTGGGAGGATTTCGAATCACCTCAGAAATGCAGGAAGCTCTGGTGGTTCAAGCAATCAGAAGAAGCCTCACTCCCATTTCCCGAAGAAAAAGGAAGGGGAAACAAATGTAATCTCGGGAGGAAGTTCATCCTTTGGTACCCCTCCACCACAAACTGTTCCATTTTCTGCTCCTGTGCCATCCCAGCAAGGCAGTGAGAGTCACAGGGCTCAGGGTTATCAGTACAAGAAACGGACCAGTTTTGATCCAATACCAATGACATACACTGAATTGTTTGATCACTTGACTTCTAAGAACTTGATCAACACTCGGCCAATGAAGGCCCTGCAGCCGCCATTTCCCAGAAGTTACAACGCTAATGCTACCTGCAGTTTCCACGAAAACGGGGTCGGTCATACTGTGGAGGAATGTAAAGCCTTCAAGCATGTGGTGCGACCTAGTAGATGCTGGGTGGATCTCGTTCAAGCAGAGCAGCCCGAATACAACAACTAATCCATTTCCAGGTCATCAGAGGCCAGCTACCAATGCTATAGAAAGTTCCGTTGGGCAATTGGTAAAGGATGTGCAGAAGATCAAGACCCCGTTGGGTGTTATCTACTCAGAGTTATGCCATGTTGGGGTGGTTAAGAAGGGGTGTTGCCATGAAGAGGGGTGTGCTGACTCCACGTGCGTAGGGAATTGTGAAAGCTTTGAGATGATCCTGCAGGACCTGATGGATCGGTGTGTGGTCCAGATAGGAACCCATGATGTTGAAGAAGAAGTGTTGACTCTACATTCTGATAAAAGTAGAGGACCCAATCAAGTTGCTGTAATCAAGGATGGTTCTGAGTCTGAAGAGGGTGGTGCAAGTTTGGTTCGACGCTGCGGTGCCAGTGAGAAATTAAAGAATTGGAAGGCTGCTGATCTTCCTGTGACTTTTAATTCAAAGTAATCATTTGTAATGCAACCCTGTGGCTCTGCCCAAGGCCATAGGACAAGTTGTTAGGGGCGAGCATGTTTTTATTTTCAGAATCATCATCATTAATAAAAACGTTGTTTTTGAATTTCAATCAATAAAAATCGATCCTTTTCATTTCATGTGTCTTTTCCTCGCTTTATTATTGTTTGCTTGCTTGTCACGCCTTTCATTCTGCTTTTTCGCTTCGGCAAAATGCAGATCCACAGCAATTGTCTCCCAAAATAACAGTGCCTACAGTCCATATTTTAACTTTGATCACCCTATTAATCAAGCTGAGGGGGATGTTAAGGAAGATTGGGAAGCTCCTCCAGAACTCATGAGGTTAATGAAACAGGAAGAAAGGGTAATTCAGCCACACGGAGAATCTACTGAAGTGATCAACTTGGGTACAGCTGAGAGCAAGAAAGAGGTTAAAGTGGGTACCGCCATGAATGACGAGGATCGCATGAAGTTGGTTCAGCTGTTGCACGATTATATGGATGTATTTGCATGGTCCTACCAAGATATGCCTGGATTGGATACTGACATTGTGATGCATAAGTTGCCAGTCAAACCTGAATGCCCGCCTGTGAAGCAGAAACTTAGAAGGATGAAGCCTGAGATGTCCCTAAAGATTAGGGATGAGGTAAAAAAGCAGTTTGACGTCGGATTCCTAGCGGTGGCCAAATACCCACAGTGGGTTGCCAATATTGTCCCGGTTTCGAAGAAGGACGGGAAGGACAGAATGTGCATTGACTACCGAGATCTGAATCGTGCTAGTCCTATAGACGATTTTCCTTTGCCCCACATTGATGTCTTAGTGGATAGTACAGCTCAACACTCGTTATTCTCCTTCATGGATGGATATTCGGGATATAATCAGATCAAGATGGACCCCGAAGATATGGAAAAGACAACTTTCATAACGCTTTGGGGAACGTTCTGTTACAAGGTCATGCCATTCGGGTTAAAGAACGCTTGTGCAACCTACCAAAGGGCCATGGTCACGCTGTTTCACGACATGATGCATAAGGAGATTGAGGTTTATGTGGATGACATGATCGCAAAATCTAAAACCGACGAGGAGCATATTGTCAATCTGCAGAAGCTCTTTGAACGGTTGAGGAAATATAAACTCAAGTTAAACCCGGCCAAATGCACGTTTGGGGTGAGATCAGGGAAGTTGTTAGGCTTCATTGTCAGCCAGAAGGGAATCGAGGTGGATCCAGACAAAGTAAAAGCCATCCTCGAGATGCCGGTGACCAAAACAGAGAAAGAAGTCCGTGGTTTCCTCGGAAGGTTGAATTACATCTCCCGATTCATCTTCCAGTTGACTACTACTTGTGAGCCGATCTTCAAATTGCTGTGCAAAAATCAAGAGTTGAAGTGGAATGACCGGTGTCAAGCTGCCTTTGAGAAAATCAAGGTGTACTTGCAGAATCCACCAGTCTTAATGCCACCTGTGTCAGGCAGGCCTCTCATCTTATACCTTACAGTGCTAGATAATTCAATGGGCTGTGTGTTGGGGCAGCATGATGAATCCGGGAAAAAGGAGAATGCCATATACTATCTTAGCAAAAAGTTCACCGATTGTGAGACAAGATATTCTATGCTGGAAAAGACTTGTTGTGCTCTAGTTTGGGCTGCTCACCGTTTAAGGCAGTACATGCTGAGTCACACCACTTGGTTGGTGTCAAAAATGGATCCAATCAAGTACATATTTGAGAAGCCAGCTCTTACAGGACGAATTGCCCGTTGGCAGATGCAAATATCAGAATACGATATCCTGTATGTCACACAAAAAGCAGTTAAAGGTAGTGCACTTGCTGAGTATTTGGCATGTCAGCCGATTCCAGACTACCAACCAATGCAGCATGATTTTCCTGATGAAGATATCATGGAACTATTTGATGAGGGGAAGTCCCAAGAAAGTGAAAGGTGGAGAATGATTTTCGACGGTGCGTCAAATGTATGGGGGCATGGGGCAGGTGCTGTGTTAATATCTCCTGAGAATCGCTTCGTTCCTGTCACTGCAAGGTTGAACTTCTATGTCACAAACAACATAGCAGAGTATGAAGCGTGCATCTTGGGTATTCAAACAGCCCTAGAATGGAAAGTTAAAAGGCTAGATGTGTATGGAGATTCAGCCTTGGTTATTCATCAAGTAAGAGGCGATTGGGAGACCAGAGATCCCAAACTGATTCCTTATTGTGTTTATGTGCAAGAGTTGATGGAGTCTTTTGACGAAATCACTTTCAAACACATCCCTCGAAGCGAAAACCAGCTGGCTGATGCATTGGCAACTTTATCATCCATGTTCAATATCAATTGTGATAAAAGCTTGACTCATGTCACAATCCAGCACCGGAGTCTACCTGCGCATCACTACTGCACAGCCATAGATGAAGAGCCGGATGACAAGCCTTGGTATCATGATATCAAACAGTACATCATCAGTAGAGAATACCCTCCTGGGGCATCTGAAAATGACAAGAGAACTCTTCGGCGATTGTCAAGGAATTTCTTCCTCAGCGGTGAGGTTCTCTACAAAAGGAATTATGACATGGTCCTCTTAAGGTGTGTTGCTAAAGAAGAAGCTGAAAGAATCATGAAAGATGTACACGAGGGCTCATTCGGAACTCATTCCAGTGCGCATACTATGGCTAGACATATTTTAAGGGCGGGCTATTACTGGTTGCAGATGGAAGGTGACTGCTACAGGTTTGTCCGAAAGTGCCACAAGTGCCAAATCTACGGTGACCACATTCATGTGCCGCCTGCCAAATTGAATGTTCTGACTGCATCCTGGCCGTTTTCAATGTGGGGAATGGATGTCATCGGTCCCATTGAACCCAAAGCATCAAATGGGCATCGCTTCATCTTGGTCGCCATTGACTATTTCACGAAGTGGGTTGAAGCTGCCTCATACTCCAGTGTAACCAGTTCAGTGGTTGCCAAATTTGTGAAGAAGGACCTGATTTGCCGTTATGGTCTTCCTAACAAGATCATCACTGATAACGGCAGCAATCTGAATAGCAAAATGATGAAGGACCTGTGCGCAGAGTTCAAAATTCAGCATCATAATTCTTCCCCCTATCGGCCCAAGATGAATGGAGCAGTGGAGGCAGCTAACAAGAACATCAAAAAGATTGTGCAAAAAATGGTGGTCACATACAAGGATTAGCATGAAATGCTTCCCTTTGCTTTGCATGGCTATCGTACTTCAGTGCGTATCTCAACTGGGGCAACTCCTTTCTCTCTGGTATACGGGTCAGAGGCGGTCCTCCCAATCGAGGTTGAGATACCATCCCTACGGGTACTCATGGAAGCTAAACTGGAAGAAGCAGAGTAGGTGCAGGCTCGTCTGGATCAGCTAAACCTCATTGAGGAAAAAAGAATTGCAGCTTTGTGTCATGGGCAGCTGTACCAACAGAGAATGATAACAGCTTTTGACAAGAAAGTCCGGCACCGTGAATTCAAGCAGGGAGATTTGGTGCTTAAGAAGATCTTGCCCATCCAGACTGATCCCCGAGGGAAATGGACACCCACTTATGACGGCCCGTATGTGGTCAAGAAAGCCTTTTCTGGAGGAGCACTGATACTCACGAACATGGACGGAGAGGATTTAAGGAACCCAGTCAATTACGATCAAGTGAAGAAGTATTATGCCTGAAAGAAATAGACGAAAAAAGAGAAAGACAAGCCAAGTAAGAGTTAGCTCGCTAGGTTGAAAACCCGAAAGGTCGGCCTAGGCAAAATCAGAGCGACCCGGTGGATTGAAAACCCGCAAAGGGCGATCCAGGCAAAAATTAGGGTCAGAAAACTTGGGCATGAAAAGTAAAGAAAGGCATACAACTCCTCTGAAGACTTGGATGAGGGAGTGATCAAGGTCAAGGACATAAATGTTTAGCACTGTTCCACAGAGACGGACAGTCAGAATTTAACTTCTCTCTTTTTTCGTGTCTTTTTATAGTTTAAACTATCAAGTGTAATAAACAATCGGCGTAACTTCTTGTGCGACCGGTTTCCACATTAATAAAGTTCAACTTTCTCATATCTGTTCACTCTTTTATTTTCTGCTTTTTTTGCTCAAAATAAACGTTTTATAATGATGGTGATGATGACCTGTAAAACATGTGCATAAATCATGGAGCATTACGATTATTGCAAAGTCCCTAAAGGTCGCGAAAAAAGCAATTCCCCAAAACCAGTTAATCATGCAAGAGAAAGCGATTGCACTCACGATTGCTTCAAACGGCGAAGTCAAAGCCAACATGCACTCGGCCCATGAGCCCCGCAATTCCAGTAGGTTCCTCAGTCTCGTGCCATGAGTGTCGCGGGTTGGCTGAACCAGCAAAAATAAGCCAAAAGAGCAAAAGAGCAAAAGAAAAAAACAAACAGTCAGAAAAAAGAAAGCTGATCAAAGAATGAAAAGCCAAGAAAAAACAAACAGTCAGAAAAAAGAAAGCTGACAAAAGAAACGAAGAATCAAGAATAGCATCTCATTGCATTCATCATTCCACTAAATCATGACATCGCATGCACTCACATGACATGCATTCGCATAACGGACTTTGCATAGCATGCATTCATATTCCATGCACCATGTCTTGCATCTGCTAACGTGTGCAGGTGTCCTGGATCAGTGCAATGGCATTGATCATCAATCAGAGCAAGCTGAAGAAAGGTCCGCTAACCTGAGCAGACATCCTGGATCAGTGCAATGGCACTGATCATCAATCAGAGCAAGCTGAAGAAAGGTCCGCTAACCTGAGCAGACATCCTGGATCAGTGCAATGGCACTGATCATCAATCAGAGCAAGCTGAAGAAAGGTTCGCTAGCCTGAGAAGACATCCTGGATCAGTGCAATGGCATTGATCATCAATCAGAGCAAGCTGAAGAAAGGTCCGCTAACCTGAGCAGACATCCTGGATCAGTGCAATGGCACTGATCATCAATCAGAGCAAGCTGAAGAAAGGTCCGCTAGCCTGAGCAGACATCCTGGAGCAGACATCCCTTTTTATTGCTTTCTTTATTGCTTTCCGCTAGCTTATTGAGGGTTGGCACCATTTAGTCTCCTGCTTACTGAGAGTTGACGATTCATCCATTGCATTCACCTCGGGCTAACACCCAATAAAAATAGAAAAAGAAAAAAGAGGAAAATTCGGGTTTCCCTAAGTAGACAAAATCGGTATAATTTCTGAATTCTTTATCTTCATTTTGCCTTGGAATATGTTTCGGCCAATTCATATTCCTCGTTAAAGTTCAGATAAAGAGGGGCAGCTGTCATACCCTAATTTGGTCCAGCTTAGGTCAAAACCCTAATTTTCCACAAAAAAGTAAATAAATTGAAGAATGAAGAGCATCATGCATTGCATTTTGGGTCCTAGAAGTCATTCCAAGGTCTTTAAAATCATTTTTAGGGTTGGAATGCACTTTTTAGGCAAATTAGGGTTTTAGGGTCAAAAAGGGCATTTTGGTCATCTTTTGCAAAAAGATGATTTTCTCGCCAAAAATGCACATCCACAAAAAGTACATTTTTATTCTATCAAGGATAGTTTTTGTACAATTTTTTAGAAAGAAAACCCTAGTCAAAAATAATTAAAAATGTATTTTTCCATTTTTAGTGCATAGAAAAATAAAAAAATGACGATTAAATATTCCTCAATTCTTAAGTGACAATTTTTATTGTCATGGGTGACTAGAGGGAATATTTTATGGTACCCAAAAACATGTGACACTTTTTAATAGGTGCACCTTCACTTCCATGCCCAAAATTCAAAAACTTCAAAAAAAGGAAATGTCCTCAATAAAACAAAAAAGCCAAAAACAAGTTTTTTTTCCTCTCTCTCTCTCTCTCTCCCCCCACAATTTCGAAATTATCTCTCTCTCTCTCTCTCCCCCCCACAATTTCGAAATCCCCTCTCTCTCTCTCTCCCTCTCACAAAATTCTTCAACACTCTTCTATTGTACTATTATTCCTTATCTTGAAAGAATATGCCTTGTACCATCCTTAAACCTTCTCCTTTGGTGCATATCACCAATTCTCACTCACTCTCATGAAGATTCATGCCCTCTTTGGTAAATAACCCCACCCTCTTACACTCACCTCTTCATAAGAAAACACAAATTTTCCTCTTTGAGAACAATCCATCTCAATAATACCCCTAACCCTACCACACATGAGAATTCCATTCCCAAAATAAATAAAAGTTCATTTTTTTTCTTTTATTTTCTCTCCATATGCGACACCTCTCCCTCTCCCATACTCTCCATTTTGTGTTTTCTCTCCACCCTCAATCCTTGTGATAAGTGATCTCAACCCTCCTGTAACACCCCGGTATTTCTTTAACAAAGAAATACCTAAATATACAATTTGGTACAAATCAGAGTATAAAATTCCTGTTCAGATATACATCTTACAAGAAACAGCAGAAACTAATAAATTAAATAATACAAGCTCGAGTCATACGACCGAATACAGATACAACTACCGAAGAACAAGGACAACTGTAAAGGAATAAATCTTCGATCTTCTCCTCGAACCCGATAACCAACTATGCCGCCAGCTGTCCTTATAACCTGTTCTCTGTAAAAACAACAAATATGGATTGGGTGAGACAACTTGTCTCAGTGAGTCCTACCGTGCCCCCTCACCGACACTCGGTTCAATTATTAAACCGTTAACAATCATGTTGATAACGAACACGTTACAGCGAATTGTTGATCGTGAACCTTGCCACAAATCTCAACAAGTCGAGTCCAATCAAACAAGTCTTTATGTTTTATGAGGAACAGCCGGTTGTGAATAACCACGAATACCGGAGAATTATATTTGTTGATTAGTGTAAACCAGTGGTGAAACCTCACTCATCCCGGCACACAATCATGTAATTAATTTAGTGTAAACCAGTGGTGAAACCTCACTCATCCCGGCACACTAATACCTTATTATTTAATTTGTTTAGTATAATCCGGTGGCGAAACCTCGCTCATACCGGAAACCCGTGAGTTGACCACGCCAAAACACATACAGGGCCTAGATAAGGGGTCATGACTACCCTCTCTAGTATACTACTTGTCAGGTCGTCACCCAACGAACGATATATACGACAATACATATCAACGATCATCAAAGGACCAAACATAAGCTTATGATACATGTTCCATTTCATTTCATAATTCGTTTATGAAGAGTTCTATTAGCTTCCAGAATTATAATCAATTCCAGGTCTTATATCCATATATAAGTTCAGCCCAACCATTACTCGGTGTGCTCACACGTAATCTAGAATTTTCGTTCTCGACCAAAATAGGTTTCAAGACTCTTTTTCAAAATATAGTTTGAACGGTTTGAAATTAGGTTTTCAATAGGTTGGTAGCTTTAAAATAGTTTGAGGAAGGGATTAGGAAAGGTTCGGGATTGAACGGAGCGTTGAAACGAGAAAAGCGGAATTACGCATCAAAAGGGTCACAGTGGCGCGCGGCGCGCAACCCACGCGTGACTGGCGCGCGACTTGACAGAAGCGCAGCCCAGAATCACGCGCGGCGCGCGACTCCCGCGTGAACGGCGCGCAAGTGGACAGAACCCAGTACTGATGCTCAACTCACACCTTTTCTCACTATCGCTCTCCGTTCGCTCTCGATTCGATTCCTAATTTCCGTTCCACCTGAAACTCAGAAATTCCAATATTCCAGAAAGTTTACAAATCATTTTATTTCAACAATTTAATCACAACTTCATAAATTGTTCAACAATTCCATAAAAACCGTGAAACGTAATATTTCTCAAAAACGGTTTTCGGTTCAAAAATCTTTCGAAAACGGATAATGCCTTATGGCTCAAAACCGATATATTTTCAAGACATGTAAAAAATATCCCTATCCGTGAGTAGAACTCACCCGGTTGACGATTGCCGAGAAATCACGTCGAAACACGGACGGCCGGATTGTAACCACTCGAACAATCCCCGTAGTCACGTACACGCTCCTAGTGCCTCCGCATCTGGACTCGACGGGTCCCACGTGAACCACCAGTAATTCGATCAAATTCTTGCTACTGAACACTCATCCGGTACTTGAGTTGACGACCCTCGAGACTTATGACGAATCGAACCCTTAATCCAACGAACCGTTATTTCCAGATTTATTTCTAATTTCCAGAATCAAAGAGCAGTTTTGAAACAGAGTTATCTCAGTCAATCCGTAACCAAAACTACTCAAACGAGTGCCCATTTTGAAGATAATTTTGTCTTCTTTCTGATGAAAGAAGTTTCACGCGCATGCATCCAGTAGATTGAGAGATATCACCGAAACTAGATGACTGGTTCAGGACAGTGTTTGATTCTGAAACCGAAACTTGTGAACCGGATATCTCTCTCATTTCTCTATGAAATCATACGGTTCTTGTGCCTAAAATGAAGAGCTTCGTGTCTAGTTTCCAGAGGGACAAGAATCAAAATCATCGGAGCTGTGTGCAGCGAGATACGAAGCAATCACTGAAAGTATGTAAAACGGATTTTACCCAGAAATCTTGATTATCTTGAATCATCTACACCATCACTAAGGACTACTAACCTCAGCCCCTAAAATCCCACCTTTGCTGCTTGTACTTCTACAACAGTTACTGAGACTCTACTTTCAAGCGCTCCATCCCACATGCAAGAGGGTTTTCAGCTCCCAAAGCACCATCTTCCCAACATGCAACTCAAAGTTTCAGCAAAAAGGAGAGCAAGGTTCCAACTCAGATTTTCAATTTATGAAGAGATGATTTCTTTGAACTAGGAGTTGTAATGGGTAAGGTTTCTGAATGAATGATTTCAGTTTGAGAAAGAGTTTAGAGGTAAGGTTCATGGTTGTCTTTCCACTCTCATTCTCCTCCTCTCTTCTTCGTGACCCCCTCCCTATCTCTCCACTCTCTTTCCTTTGATTTTCTGCTGTGTGTTTTAGAGTTGAGTGAAGAGTAAGTGTGTGAGTTAAAGGGGATCAGCTGAGGGTGTGAAAGTGAGGGTATATTCCTATTTTTCCCTTTTTATCAAATTGTACCCTTTTGTTACTAATGCACCACCCAATGATACTAAGTTCCATAATCAACTATGCAGAGTTCCACCCTTCTAATAATCAATTTAACCATGAAACATAATCCAATATGCTAAAATATTAGAATTAGGTAATTAATTTGATGTGGCTAAGTGGAATTCAGAACATAGGGTAGATATATGAAGGGTATGAAAATACGATTTTGCCCTTCAGCTTAAGTACTTAAATTAACCATGACTAAGCCATAATTAATTATAGAATAGGATTCATTTGCAATTTTCCTCGACTATTAATCCCCGAGACACGACCAATTATTCCCACAAATAATTACTCGGTCTTAGGCATCATAGTACGAGTCTTTAAAAATTAGGGATGTTACAATCACCCCAACTTTTAAAAATTTTGTCCTCAAAATTAACAAGACGAACCTTAAGCAAAAGATATCGATATCGAGTCATCATGTCCTCTTCCAATTCTCAAGTAGCCCCTTCGGCTGAGAAGCCCTCCTAGACTATCTTGACAATTGGAATAGTCCTCGACCGCAATGTCTTCACACCACGCCCTAGGATAGGACTAGGAAAAGGTTGGAATGGTAAATCTGGTCGAAGATCGATCGTTTCAATGCTCAACGGCTGAAGTGGATCGGGAATACATTTTCTCAACTGAGACACGTGAAAGACATCATGAAGATACAGACTTTCTTCAGAAATTAACTATTCCGACCTCTTGGAAGCTGACGCTAATTGTTATGGACAGTGGAACGCCTACAATCTGTTGAGGATACGAACTCATAGTTTAGGGTATTTATACATCCTGCACTATCAAAGTCAAGAACTCAAAAGGTTCCGGCTTAGCCGTTACTTGAATTGGAACGAAACGATGACTTTAAGAGAATTTTCTTTGGAATCAAACCATACGGTATCCAGAAGAAAAGTTTCCCTCTCTTCCCGAGTTACGCTCACATAAGCGCTTGACTCATCTTACTAAAAATCTCGACTGAAGCAAACAGAGTTATTTTATAAAACAGGTTGACTTTCAGTCCAAGGAATCTTGAAACGATTTTCCTTGCAACCGAATCCAGGAGAAAAACTCTAAAATAATAGCAAATTATTCTTTCATTAAATTGGTTCCAAAACTTGAAAGTATAAATAGCTTCGTTTGAATAAAATTCTTTTCCAAAACTTGAAAACACAATCGTGTTACTTTGATGAAAATTCTTTTCAGTGGGGTTTTAGAATAATGATACCTCGATAATTAAGAGTATCCCAAAAACGTTATTTCACCCCAACTTATAATTGACCTTACTCGATGCACGATGATTCAACAAGGCGGAATCTCATTCTCAAATTTTTAAAATCCGCAAGTTCGAAAGTGAGAATAAAGGTGTTATTTTGTTGGAGTCAACCATTTGTGCGATCAAAATCTCTCAAACTTTTATCGTGCTTGAGTTAGGTTCTGTTACAACAAAAATAATTAGGTTCGTTCGAGGAAGGGATCGGGAAGGATATTGAGTCGAAAAGAAAGCGGGTTTTTGCTTTAACAATTCTTCTCAAGCCGCTATTCCACTCGATTCAATTCACTTCCGTTCAATTCCTTTCTCAATCGGTCCAAGACAAAATTTCGAGATTAAAAACAAAGGTTTGCATTTCGTGGCAAAAATAGACACGACACAATTGGCTCAAAAGACTATACAATAGTTATAGGATGCACTATGCGTATTCAACTCATCGAATTCTTAGAAAGCCTCGTGTACTGGCTAAATCAGACCACTCTGAATTCAGTACATACTTGCTTTATTGACATCTTGCCGATAGATTATTAGCATGGTGAAACTAGCTTCGATCCATCCGATGGATCAAGGTCATAACAACTTACTGTCAACCCTAACGGGATCCAGATTAACGATTGGAGTTTCACTTCAGTAGCGGAAGCTTGAGCACTAGAAATGCCAAAGATGATTGCCCTATAACGTGGCTTGATACTTCTCCGACTAGCTATTATATTCACGTGTCACCTAGCCTTCCATTACTTCGGAGCAAACGTTTTGGGTAACCCACATCTTTGGTTATCTTAGAAACATTTCTAGTATTTCAGGTAGTCACCGGTACAACCGATGTTTTATCTAACCCAAAATAACGATAAGGGTGCGTCTTTTGACCATTATGAATCTGTCCTCATAATTGAACCTACAGTTCGGTGCCCTCACACAGGTTATGGGTCATTCAGGACTGTCTAAGTCAACGACTTATCCAATCGCAGTTGTCTTTTTAGATCAACTAGGCTTTGCATTTCGATACCTACCTTTCATAGATATTGTTTACTCGGATCTTAAGGAGATGCGGATTTCGATATTAGAAATCTTACTAGAATGACATAAGGTTTTCTTTAGAAGATGAGATTTAGAGTCATCCTAGACAATCATTGGTTTCTCGATTAACTTCGATGTAGTAATTATTCTCGGATTAGTCACGAAATTAAAATTGCGGCGGCACCAGGGGATTTTGAAAACAAAAGCTATTTTGAGAATCAAACGAGCACACCATAAGTGTCCTCGTGTTGATTCGTTGAAATTGTAGTATTTATCACTTAGAATTTTCCCTGGTCCCGTTTCTTTCCGAATTTCCGCGTCTATCCAGACATAATTATTACATTACATTAATCGATCTAGCTTCAGAACGGTTTTTATTCCACGACAACATTACGTTTGTCACGCAGGTGACTTGAAGCTCCTCGATCATCCATCTGGTTAGCTGAGGTATCATAGATTAAGATTTCGGAATCATTTATAACGGTTGAATGGCCATCAGTACTACTGACAATTGCCGGAAGTAGGTTTCTTGGAAAAACGTACAGTAAACGTGATTCAGAATTGATGTTCAAAAGTCTAATCCGAGTGATTGGAATCCTTTTTCCAATTACCAGTACAACAGGGAGGTCCACATTCCACGAATGCCTAGAGTTTATGGTTCGGATTTAAAACAGAGGTATGTTTCACAATATAATTGGAGGTACGGTTCACAATCCATCCATCAGTGTAGATATTTTCGTTAGCTTTCCAACGCCTCTTGGAACATAAAAATCGGAGTTCCAGAGAAGAAGTTACGAACAAAATGAGTCGGAAGACTAACGAGAATTTCTCACAGACCGTGGTCGGAATGCTTCCAGCAGCGGATTGAAATAAGGTCACTTCTACCGATTTCACATACTAACTTGCTTTGAAGGATTCGATTCACAATTCCTGATCGGGACTTAACCTGATCGGCACATTATGACTCTACTAGTCAATACTGGCAACGGAGTATCTTTACTCAATTGGCTTTGTCATCTGTCACATTGTGACTCGGAAGAAGAAGAATTGGAATCTATGCTTAAAATAAACCGATAAGGATTTTCCTTGACTGCTGCCCTAACTGGGATCGATTGACACCAAAAGGTAAGATTTATAATGAAAACGATATCTCGAAAACTGATACGCTGACTAAATAAAGGTTAGGGTTTTGGGTGTTTACTAATCTGATAGCTTTCAGTACACTGACATTGCTATCGCCCAATGGCTTCGCTTGATTTGTACTTCTCAATAAGATCTACTATGTTTCATGCCGCGACTCACTAGCCGCATCCGATTCATTTACTGAACAGCCGCCCACAGTTTCCTCGAGCCATTGCGGATTCCCATCATTGTTTCCAAATGTCATATGTAGCCCTCTGCTCCTACTGCGTGCTCTGATGAAACGAGAAGGCTGAGAATCCTATGGTGTAGGGTTTCAGACATTTTCGGGGCTGAGGCAACTATCTGTCATAATTTTCAGTACTTTACATGAAACATTGAGTGGATCCTGACTCAATACGTCACATAATATACTAAAAAGGTCTGACATATAATTGTCTAAGTCCCTAGCTGACTCGATCCTATGTTTCCGACCCGAAGGTCACTACGTCCGACAAGGCCGAACCGCTCTGATACCAAATGTAACACCCCGGTATTTCTTTAACAAAGAAATACCTAAATATACAATTTGGTACAAATCAGAGTATAAAATTCCTGTTCAGATATACATCTTACAAGAAACAGCGGAAACTAATAAAATAAATAATACAAGCTCGAGTCATACGACCGAATACAGATACAACTACCGAAGAACAAGGACAACTGTAAAGGAATAAATCTTCGATCTTCTCCTCGAACCCGATAACCAACTATGCCGCCAGCTGTCCTTATAACCTGTTCTCTGTAAAAACAACAAATATGGATTGGGTGAGACAACTTGTCTCAGTGAGTCCTACCGTGCCCCCTCACCGACACTCGGTTCAATTATTAAACCGTTAACAATCATGTTGATAACGAACACGTTACAGCGAATTGTTGATCGTGAACCTTGCCACAAATCTCAACAAGTCGAGTCCAATCAAACAAGTCTTTATGTTTTATGAGGAACAGCCGGTTGTGAATAACCACGAATACCAGAGAATTATATTTGTTGATTAGTGTAAACCAGTGGTGAAACCTCACTCATCCCGGCACACAATCATGTAATTAATTTAGTGTAAACCAGTGGTGAAACCTCACTCATCCCGGCACACTAATACCTTATTATTTAATTTGTTTAGTATAATCCGGTGGCGAAACCTCGCTCATACCGGAAACCCGTGAGTTGACCACGCCAAAACACATACAGGGCCTAGATAAGGGGTCATGACTACCCTCTCTAGTATACTACTTGTCAGGTCGTCACCCAACGAACGATATATACGACAATACATATCAACGATCATCAAAGGACCAAACATAAGCTTATGATACATGTTCCATTTCATTTCATAATTCGTTTATGAAGAGTTCTATTAGCTTCCAGAATTATAATCAATTCCAGGTCTTATATCCATATATAAGTTCAGCCCAACCATTACTCGGTGTGCTCACACGTAATCTAGAATTTTCGTTCTCGACCAAAATAGGTTTCAAGACTCTTTTTCAAAATATAGTTTGAACGGTTTGAAATTAGGTTTTCAATAGGTTGGTAGCTTTAAAATAGTTTGAGGAAGGGATTAGGAAAGGTTCGGGATTGAACGGAGCGTTGAAACGAGAAAAGCGGAATTACGCATCAAAAGGGTCACAGTGGCGCGCGGCGCGCAACCCACGCGTGACTGGCGCGCGACTTGACAGAAGCGCAGCCCAGAATCACGCGCGGCGCGCGACTCCCGCGTGAACGGCGCGCAAGTGGACAGAACCCAGTACTGATGCTCAACTCACACCTTTTCTCACTATCGCTCTCCGTTCGCTCTCGATTCGATTCCTAATTTCCGTTCCACCTGAAACTCAGAAATTCCAATATTCCAGAAAGTTTACAAATCATTTTATTTCAACAATTTAATCACAACTTCATAAATTGTTCAACAATTCCATAAAAACCGTGAAACGTAATATTTCTCAAAAACGGTTTTCGGTTCAAAAATCTTTCGAAAACGGATAATGCCTTATGGCTCAAAACCGATATATTTTCAAGACATGTAAAAAATATCCCTATCCGTGAGTAGAACTCACCCGGTTGACGATTGCCGAGAAATCACGTCGAAACACGGACGGCCGGATTGTAACCACTCGAACAATCCCCGTAGTCACGTACACGCTCCTAGTGCCTCCGCATCTGGACTCGACGGGTCCCACGTGAACCACCAGTAATTCGATCAAATTCTTGCTACTGAACACTCATCCGGTACTTGAGTTGACGACCCTCGAGACTTATGACGAATCGAACCCTTAATCCAACGAACCGTTATTTCCAGATTTATTTCTAATTTCCAGAATCAAAGAGCAGTTTTGAAACAGAGTTATCTCAGTCAATCCGTAACCAAAACTACTCAAACGAGTGCCCATTTTGAAGATAATTTTGTCTTCTTTCTGATGAAAGAAGTTTCACGCGCATGCATCCAGTAGATTGAGAGATATCACCGAAACTAGATGACTGGTTCAGGACAGTGTTTGATTCTGAAACCGAAACTTGTGAACCGGATATCTCTCTCATTTCTCTATGAAATCATACGGTTCTTGTGCCTAAAATGAAGAGCTTCGTGTCTAGTTTCCAGAGGGACAAGAATCAAAATCATCGGAGCTGTGTGCAGCGAGATACGAAGCAATCACTGAAAGTATGTAAAACGGATTTTACCCAGAAATCTTGATTATCTTGAATCATCTACACCATCACTAAGGACTACTAACCTCAGCCCCTAAAATCCCACCTTTGCTGCTTGTACTTCTACAACAGTTACTGAGACTCTACTTTCAAGCGCTCCATCCCACATGCAAGAGGGTTTTCAGCTCCCAAAGCACCATCTTCCCAACATGCAACTCAAAGTTTCAGCAAAAAGGAGAGCAAGGTTCCAACTCAGATTTTCAATTTATGAAGAGATGATTTCTTTGAACTAGGAGTTGTAATGGGTAAGGTTTCTGAATGAATGATTTCAGTTTGAGAAAGAGTTTAGAGGTAAGGTTCATGGTTGTCTTTCCACTCTCATTCTCCTCCTCTCTTCTTCGTGACCCCCTCCCTATCTCTCCACTCTCTTTCCTTTGATTTTCTGCTGTGTGTTTTAGAGTTGAGTGAAGAGTAAGTGTGTGAGTTAAAGGGGATCAGCTGAGGGTGTGAAAGTGAGGGTATATTCCTATTTTTCCCTTTTTATCAAATTGTACCCTTTTGTTACTAATGCACCACCCAATGATACTAAGTTCCATAATCAACTATGCAGAGTTCCACCCTTCTAATAATCAATTTAACCATGAAACATAATCCAATATGCTAAAATATTAGAATTAGGTAATTAATTTGATGTGGCTAAGTGGAATTCAGAACATAGGGTAGATATATGAAGGGTATGAAAATACGATTTTGCCCTTCAGCTTAAGTACTTAAATTAACCATGACTAAGCCATAATTAATTATAGAATAGGATTCATTTGCAATTTTCCTCGACTATTAATCCCCGAGACACGACCAATTATTCCCACAAATAATTACTCGGTCTTAGGCATCATAGTACGAGTCTTTAAAAATTAGGGATGTTACACCTCCATTCAAAATCAAAGTTCAATCCTAGAGCACTTAGTAAGACCAATGACTCAAATACCCCTAAACCTAAAATAACTCTATAAATACTCTCTCATTCCCACACCTAAGGATCCTTTTGCCTCTCATTTTTTACCCTAGCACACCAAAAACTTCTCCCTCTTCCTCTCTTCCACGAAATCTCTCTCACTCCCTCACTTCATTCTTTTCATTTTTCACCATCAAATCTTCCATTTCTTGTTAGATCATCATCATTCCTTCCATTCTCTTCAAGGTTGCATCATCAAATTGCTAAGAGCTAGCAATCTTTGTGTTCATATCATCTCCTTCTTCATTTCTTTGTGATTTTGAGGTAAGCTTTGAAACTTTGCATCTCATATTTAGTTCTTCTTGCATAATCTCTCTTCTACTCCCAACTCCTTCTTGATTGCTTGTTGTTGTTGCTTTGAGGATCCATTTCAAACATTTTGACAAGGACTTAGGGAGCCTTGGGTGTTTGAGATGGGTCCTTGGCCTTGAAGGAGTTGTTCTTCTACTTGAATAATTTCCCTTGCATCTTTACTTATTTTGCGCTAGATTTCATAAATAAAATTGTTGTTTATGGGCTTTAGCATTTCGCATATCATAAAAAGTTAGGGTTGATATGATTTTGTTGCACTTCCTTGCTTAATCATATGAATCCTTGCAAAAAAATAGATCTATGTTGCTTTGTGTTAATTTTGGAGTTTTTTTTATTAAATAAAATGTGGATCTATGTTTCCTTTGGCTCGCAAGCTTATAGATCTAAAAATATTTCCAAGTTGATTTTGTTGTTGTTCTTTGTTTGGTGATGTTTGATCTTGTTGTTAGTATTTCATTTTAGTGTTAAAAATTACTTTTGTTGTTTGATGATCTAGCAATATGATTCCCACTAGTGCCTAGTGCACCTTGACCTAAGTGGTGAAGATTGCTAGAAATGACTCAATTTAGTTTGTGTGTCCACTTATTCTTGTGTCTTAGTTTGCTTATTGAAAATTGTTGATGATAGGCAAGTTGATTCTCACTAGTTCCCAGTGCACTTTTCTCAAAGTGAGAGGATTGCTCTATGTGATTCAACTTGGTTTTAGTGTTTATTTACTTTTTACGATTTTACTTTACCATTCATTAACTTTTTACCAAAACATAAAAATATTTTACTACTTTGGTTTTTACCACTTCATTAATTTTTTACTAAAACATAAAAAGATTTTACCACTTCCCATTTACCTCATGCATTTTTACTTTACCATCTCATTAAATAATTACCATTTACTTCATGCATTTTTACTTTACTTTTCACTAACTTCTTACTTAAAGTTTTACAACTTATCAACTTGCAAAAATACCCAAAAGATTTTCACATTCATGCATCTTCATTCATACTTAGTTTATGTGACACTCTCATGCATCCTCATATGCTTATATCTCTTGCATCCTCTTATGCATCCTTGTATGCCATCCATTCATAAATAAAGTGCTATGCATCCATTCCTTGTACACTCATGCACTTACATGCTTACCTAATCATGCATCCTTGCTCACATATTCAATCATTTAACTTAGAATACTCTATGTTTACAATCAATTGTATTCACTTGTTCTTGATGCCATATAAATGTCTTGACTTGATTGTGTGCCCTCCTCTCCACTTGTATGACCTCCTAATAGAGACGTAAGTCTACATGCATGTTGTAGCATAGAGCCATTAGGGTAAATACAATCCTTCTCGCACACACGCAATTACTTTGAGAATTTGTTTTGCATCTTTAATAATTGAATCCTTTGATTGTATGGGCATGTTTAATCTTGGTTAATGAATGATATGTTCATGTTTGCTTGAGTATTATTCATTCATTTGCATTTGGTTATGGATTTAGAATTGACTTGAAATGTTCTACTCCTTTTCTAAAACCCATTTCCTAAAATCATTTCAAAACAAAAAAGAAACTTTTACTTTCAAAACAAAAATAAATCAATCGTCATTAAACACCAATCGCGCCGTTGCCGATTAGGTTGTTAATGATGATGTTGTTTTCGAAAGGAGTTAGTAGCGAGACCATTCTAACCGTTGTTGTTCGGTCTTCGCAAAAGCTCTATCCCATTTTCGAAAACTTATTCATTTCTCAAAAATAAACCAATTGTCATTAAACACCAATCGCGCCGTTGCCGATTAGGTCATTAATGATGATTTCATTTTCAAAAGAGTTAGTAGTGAGGCCATTCTAACCGTTGTTGTTCGGTCTTCACAAACGCTCACCCAATTGCGAAAAACCCCTTAAGCCGTTTTCAAAACCAAAACCCGAGAACTACGTAGCTTTGATCCCTCTTCCAGTGAGGGCACGTAGGAGCGGGGTCCTGTCCTGTCAAGCACACTTCTAAAAAAAACAACTTTGTTTTGTTCCCCGAGAAGTACGTAGCTTTGATCCCTCTTCCAGTGAGGGTACGTAGGAGCGGGGTCCTGTCCTGTCAAGCACACTTTAAAAAAAAACTTTGTTTTGTCCTGATTTTCAAAGATAACCAAATATATTCTTCTTCCCTCCTGTTTTCAATAAAACAAACCTTAAAGAAAAGAAAAGAAAAGAAGTCGAACAAATTGCTTTCAACTCAAACTTTTGTCCCAACCACACATCAAGTTAATGGTTCCCTTTCGGTAGAAAGGAGGTGCGGGGTGCTAATACCTTCCCCGTACCTAACCGACCCCCGAACCTACATCTCTAGTTTTCAAAAGACCATCCGCCTTGTTTGAAAGACCTTTTTTCAATGTTTTGGTCTTAAAATTAAAATATTGGTGGCGGCTCCAAACTTTTTCCACGTTGTCAAACGAAAAGTCCCAAACCGGATTTTTCGGGCGCAACAGTGGCTCTGCCACCTAATCTTTCGAACTTGCATGATGTATTTCATGTGTCCCAATTGCGGAAGTATGTTCTTGACCCGTCTCATGTGGTCCAAATGGATGATGTGGAAGTGAGGGAGAACCTCACCGTGGAGACAATGCCGATTAGATATGAAGATCGTGAGGTGAAGGTGTTAAGAGGTAAAGAGATCAATTTGGTGAAAGTGGTTTGGTTAGGAGCCGTTGGCGAAAGCGTGACTTGGGAGTTGGAGAGCAAGATGCGGGAGTCTTACCCAGAGCTGTTTGAATCAGGTAAGAATTTCGAGGACGAAATTTTCTAAGTGGGGGAGAGTTGTAACACCCAAAATAATTTAATTAATTATTTGATTAAATTATTTAAGTGTTGCATTATTATTATTGTTATATAAATTTATTAATGTGTTGTTTTTATTTAAATTGAAGGGAGTGGTGATGGTAATTCCGGGGTGTTAGGATTGGCCCAAGCCCAAGCCCATTGACTTAGGCCTAGGCGCATTTAGCAAGGGTTTGAGACAAGTGTCTCATTTGTGCAAAAAGAAAGAAAGGGCTCGAAGAAAAGAGAGAAGAGAAAAGGAGAGAACTTGCGAAGAGAAGAGTGAGGGAGAAGGGAGCGCGGCGGTGCTAGGGCTAAGGAGAGGATTCGCGTGGAGCCTAAGGAAGGAGGAGAGCTTGGATCGTTGGTGGTGTTGGTGAATTTCTAGGGACCTTGCGAGTTCTTCAATTTCCAAGGTTAGGGGGCTCTCCTTTTCATCCTTAATAACCTATTTGATTAGCAACTATAGGAATTAGGTGCTAGGGATGATTTGTGAATTGAATTGTTATGTTGTTGATTTAATAGTGGTGTTGTGATTTGAATTAAGATGTTGTTCTCTTGCAAATTGTCATATTGAGTTTAATTGGTGGATTTCATGCTAATTAAAATTAAGGTGTATATGAAATTAACTGTGCATGATAGGTGTTTGTTATAATGGAACAATAAGATTGAGAATGAGAACATGAGGAATTGTTGAGTGTGTTGTAATTGCATGATCAACTTGGAGTGAAATTGGGTGATTGAAGTGTGTAATAGGTGTTGTGGTGTGATGTTGATTGGTGTGTACATAGGTGTGGCGTAGAGTATGTATGTATGCTAGGCATGGGCGCCAAAAGTGGCTGCCCATGCGTGAGTTGTGGTGTTGGCGTGTATGTTGTGTTCGGTGAGTGTGCGTGGGTGTGTCATGGTGAGGGGCGCCAAAAATGTGGCTGCCCCATGGTGTGTTGTGGTGCTTCGGTGTGAGGGCGCCAGAATTGGCAAACCCCTTGTGTGTGTTGCTTGGTGTGTCTTGTGCAAGGGCGCCAAATTGGCATGCCCATGTTGCATTTTGTTTCGATTTGGCGAAGGCGGAAACTGGGCGCCATAGGCGCCGTGTCGCATTATGTGTGTGTGGTGTGTCGCGTGTTGTGCGTGTGTACCGGGCGCCAAGGGAGCTGTGTTGCGTGGTGTGCGTGTGTGCTGGGCGCCAAGGGCGCTGTGTTGCGTGTTGTGCGTGTGTGCTGGGCGCCAAGGCGCCAAGGGCGCCGTTTCCTGGCTGCCCGCGTGCGTGTGTGTGTTTTGTGCGCCTGGGCGCTGGGCGCCAAGTTTGGCATGCCCGCGCGCCTTGTTGCTGGGCGCCAAGTTTGGCAGCCCTTGTGTGGCAGTTTAGTCCCCGTGGGACGTTTGGTGCCTGTGTTGCTGTTTTAGCTCCTTGCGACAGTCAGTCCAAAAATTAATTAGCAATAGGTAAAACTGGTGTGCTGGCCTTAGAGCTTTAATTGGAGTTGTATTAGTGGTGATATACACATATACATAAAAATGGTGTGATTAATTATTGGTGATGGGTCCATGACCTTCTTGGTGTTGGTGAGCTGATTTAAAATTATTGGTGAGTATGCTCCTGCAATTATTTTGGTGAGTTGTCATAACATTATTGGTGAGCTGAAATATTATTGGTGAGCATGTTAATGTAGAATTATGGTGATTTTGGTGTGTGTGATGCATTGTACATGGCGTCGCATAATCATATGCATTATGTTGGTGAGCAGAAGGCTTCGGCCTTATTATAAAATTGTTGGTGAGCAGAAGGCTTCGGCCTTATTTGGTGAATGCCCTCAAGGCAAGATATTGGTGCTGATGGATCCACATGCATATGCCCTCGGAGTTGGGTTGCATTGCATGCATTACATATACCTTCGGTGTTGTCTGTTGATTGATATAAGATAACAGTGTGCTATTATTGCTGTGTATTGGTGTTGTCAGTTGCCTGATCTGTATGTTGTTGATCTTATATGTTATTACTCATGAAATGAGACTCACCCTACTGCTTTTGTGTTGCTTCTTATGTCGGCAACGTGCAGGTGATAGCGAGTGAAGGTGATCTAGTACCTTCTCCTAGTCAGTTGAGTCTGCTCTGATACGTAGCACCGGGGGGGGGCGTTTAGTTTACGTATTATTTTATTTGATGTTTTGAACTTTATTTGGTGATGTAATTTGGCATTTTAAGATTTGGTTATTATTCCGCTGCGATGACTATTATGATTTACTTTGGTGTAGACTAACAGATTATTTGCGGTGCTATGTATCGTACCTTATGACTTTATGAATTAAATTTTGGAGACTATTATGCGTTGTTGTTTTGAAATGTGGCACCCTCTTGTGGATGCATTAAAACGGTTTTTGGAAACTCTGATTTTAAATGAATTAAATAGTAGCTTATTAGAAGGGGGTGTTACAACTCCCACTTGTGCCCAGGGCATCATATTTTAAGTGGTGAAGATGGTTTTAGATGATTCAACCTTCCTCTTGTAATTTTGTTTTTTTTAATGAATAAAAGATGAGATTGTAGGTTTATGGTTTAGGGTTTGTGAGGTATTGCAAGGGATAGGTTACCCAAAACCTTGATGCCCCCTCCTCTTTGATCGTGTTATTAACCTTTGGGCATTTGTTCATATTATTGATTGCAAAGGATAGGCTTACCCTAGTCTTGATGCAATTCCTTTTGTTCATGTTATTGAGAAATCATTGCCCACATGTTCACTAGCTTAACTAAGATCATTCTATGCCTGTGATCAATTGTTTAATTGCTCTTGATGTAACTTAAATGTCTTGATTTAATTGTGTGCCATCCTCTCCACTTGTATGACCTCCTAATGAAGACGTAAGCCTACTTGCTTGTTGTAGCATAGAGTCATTAGGGTAAATACACTCTTTTTTACACACACACACATTTGTCTTGAGAACCTTACTTTGCATCCTTGACATTTGAATCTTTGATTGTATTGGCATGTTTAGTCTTAGTTGACGTTCAACAAATGCGTGATTGCTCGATTAACGAATGTGCTTGAACTTTATAACCAATCTTTGATAATAACTTCACTCTTTCCCAAAAACCTCTCTAACTCTTTTCTAACCAATGCAAGTTATTAGTGACTATCACCCAAAGCCTTTGCTTGTTTGATTGTCATGAACGCTATCAAGAGTTATTAGTAATGATCACTCAAAGCCTTTACTTGCTTGGTCATTATGAAAGCTTTTCCTTTTTCCAAACCCTTTCAAAAGCACTTTCATTTTCAAATCATAACTACGTCGCTTTGATTCCCATTTGGGATACGTAGGAGCGAGTCTCGTTCTCGTCAAGCGCAGCAAATAAAAGTCATTTTAACAATCAAAAACTAGTATTTGCGTAACAAAGAGAATCATTTCTATAAGCTAGAATCATTTTCAAACCCATCGTTGCCAGTGGTTAATCAGAACCTTTGTTCGTCTAGCCATTGGTAGCGATGTCTTTTCCCCCCAAAGAACAATAAGCGGTGATCACCCAAAGCTTTTGTTAGTTTGATCATCCGTGCTAATCAATCTCTTTCGAAAACCATTTTCAAAAGAGCAAATAAAAAACGAGTTGCTACTAATAGTCAATCAGAACCCTTGTTCGTCTGACTGGCGATGGTGACTCTCAGTTTCAAGAACACTTAGCGGTGATTACCCATAACCTTGGTTAGTTTAATCATTCACTAAATGCTCGTCCTATTTCGAAAACTCACTAAAAAGATAAAAGACAAAAACCTTTTCAAAAGAAAGACAAGCCAAGAACTACGTAGCTTTGAATTCTCCATCGCACCGGGAGATACGTAGGAGCGAGAGGCTAACTCTCGTCAAGCGCCAAAAATAAAAGTTTTCATTAAGTCTTCTCATTCCCTTTTCAATAAAGAAGCAAATTTAAGTATTTTCCAAATCAACACTTAAAACCACACGTTTAGTTAAAGGTTCCCTTTCGGTAGAAAGGAGGCGTGGGGTGCTAATACCTTCCCCATGCCTAACCGACCCCCGAACCCAAATTTTCCGGTTTCCAAAAGGCCATTGCTTTTCAGAAAAGGTTTTTTCAATGTTTTACCTTAAAAAATATTGGTGGCGACTTCATTGTTTTAAAAAGTTGTAAACGAAGAAAGATCCCCTCAGGGACTTTTTCGGGCGCAACAGTATCATGTTGAAATTTCACTGAGCTGTTTAATTTGCACTATTACAAATTTCATAACAGCTAAGTTTAGAGTTTAGACTGTATAGGAGTGCAAAATTATACTATGTATTTAGCCTAATTGTCCTAACAACTCTACGCTTTTTAAAGTAGTTGGTTTGAGAATTAGTAGTAGTTTTATTATGATTATTCAGATTACACATGAATGAATTAGTCTTATGGATACAAGGATAGGCATGAGTGAATTGGTCTTGTGTATAAGTAGTACTACTTCAGTTCAAATAAATTCTCTGTTTTCACTTAAGAGTCAAAGGGTTAAGTTACAAATAAATTCTCTGTTTTCACTTAAGAGTCAAAGGGTTAAGTTACAATGTTTTGATTCTATCTGGTTTATGTTTCTGAATACAATTTGCGGGAATCAAAACTGAATATCTATGCGAATTGATTGTTACAATGTGTGGTGAATGAAACTAGCAAGGTAAAATCGAATATGCCTAAATCGAATATGCAAATTGTTTGTTAGGTTTTGCGAGTTTGTTTTGCCAGAGCTTTGCGTTCATTGTTCAAGTTCATCTTGGTTTGAGAGTTCGTTGTAGTTCGAGTTCGCATCTGGTTGGAGAGTTCGTTCGAGTTCATTGTTGCTTCCACTTGTTCAGGTAATTTAAGTTTTCTTATCAAGAATTTATAATAAATTTCGGTCTAATATGGATAGAAAGTGGATGTCTGCCAATCGTCTGTCGAAAGAATATGCCGATGGAGTGGAATATTTTGTAAACTTTTCTGTTCGATGTTTAGGAACTTCTAGTAAGTTCAAGTGTCCTTGTTTAAGTTGTTGTTACGCCAATCGAGTTATTGCAGTTGAGTTGGAAAGACATTTAAAGGCCGACGGAATCGATCAAAGTTATATTTGTTGGACAATGCACGATGAGGAAAGAGGTGAACCTTCAAATATGGATAATAGTACCCAGAGATGTGATCCGGTTGATTATCCTGAAACACATACATTTGATGGCGACCAATTTGAAGAGATTGCAAAGGCGGTTGAAGACGATCTTAATGATTGACCTCAAATGTTTGAGAAGTTGATAACCGACACGGAGACACAGTTGTATGTGGGCTGTACTGAATTCACAAAGTTATTGGCTGTGATAAAGCTATATAACTTGAAAACTTGCCACGGATGGACGGATAAGAGCTTTACGGAATTACTCGCACTATTGAAAGATATGTTGCCGGAAGACAATGTGCTCCCTTCTCGGACGTATGATGCAAAACAAATGTTAGGCACCATTGGTTTGAACTATGAGAAGATACATGCTTGTCCGAATGATTGCATTTTATTTCGGAATGAACATGCATTGTTAAAGTCGTGCCCTAAATGTAATGCATCGCAGTATAAGAAGAAAGAATCTGCTCCAGAAAAGGTATTGTGGTATTTTCCCATAACTCGTCGATTTAGGCGTATGTACCGTAGTTCAGAAGATGCAAAACAGTTGACTTGGCATGACGATGAAAGGATTAATGATGGAATGCTACGACACCCGGCGGATTCTCCGCAGTGGAAAAAGATTGATATTGATTATCCTAATTTTGGGCATGAACCAAGAAACCTACGCCTTGCATTGTCTGCCGATGGATTTAACCCGCATGGTATCCAGAGTAGCTCCCACAGTACATGGCCTGTGATTTTGGTGATTTATAACTTACCTCCTTGCCTTTGCATGAAACGCAAGTATATGATGTTGTCTTTGTTAATTTCTGGCCCCAAACAACCAGGAAATGATATTGACGTATACTTGGCTCCTTTAATATAAGACTTGAAGCAAATGTTGGAGATTGGGGTAGATGTGTATGATGGATTCAGAGAAGAAAGTTTCATTCTGAAGGCTATGATTTTTGGCACCATTAATGACTTTCCAGCATACAGCAATCTATCTGGGTACAATAACAAAGGTCAGTGTGCATGTCCTATATGTGAAGATAATACAGATTGGATGTGGTTGGAACATGGTAAGAAGAATATATATCTTGGCCATCGGAGACTCTTGCCTCCAACTCATCAATATCGGGTGTGGAGAAAGGCATTCAATGAGAATTCAGAAACTCGTAAAGTTCCCTCGCCTTTGACCGGTGGACAACTATTTGAAAAGGTGAAAGATTTCAACATTAAGTTTGGGAAGCCTTTTGCAGGAGAGCTTGCCAAATGAGGGTGGAAGAAAAAGTTGATTTTCTTTGAGTTGCCATATTGGAAGTCATTACACGTAAGACATTTCATTGATGTGATGCATGTTGAAAAAAATATATTCGAAAGTGTCATTGGTACCCTACTCAATATTCCAGGGAAGAGTAAAGATACCATCAACACAATGTTGGATTTGGTTAGTATGGGGTTGAGACCCGAATTGGGTCCGATAAAGAAGGGTACACGTACATATCTACCTCTGACAGCTCATACTCTATCTAGAAAGGAGAAAACCGTCTTTTGTAAGTTTGTTTCTTCTTTAAGGTGATTTGTAGTAGAGTGATTGACCCTAGAAAGTTGCCAGCTCTACAAAGATCAATTACTGTCACTTTATGTGAGCGTGAGATGTTTTTTCCGCCTTCTTTATTTGACATAATGATTCATTTAACAGTTCATCTGGTTAGAGAGACACAATTGTGTGGCCCATGTTACATGAGATGGATGTACCCGTTTGAGCGATACATGAATATATTAAAAGGATATGTTAAAAACCGATCACAACTCGAGGGTTGCATTGCTGAGCGCTACATAGTTGAAGAAGCTATTGAGTTCTCCACCGGCTATCTATCTAGTGTTGAATATTCTGTTGGGCTGCCAAGGGTGCATCACACAGGAAGCGTTGGTAAAGGGATGACAGGAAGGAAAATAGTGATGGTATCTAGGAAAGAACTAGAGCAAGCACACTTATATGTTCTGCACAATGATAGTTAGGTTGATTCATATGTTGCCAAACACATGAAGATTCTTAGGAGTGATCACCCAACTAAGAGTCAAGTCTGGTTAAAAAAAGAACACAATCGGAGTTTCATACTGTAACACCCTAAAATTTAATTAATTATTTAATTGAATTGTTTGGAATTTAATTGGTAGAAAATAATAAAATAAAATAAAACAATGTTAGAATATATGGACCTATGGTTGGGGTTAGTAGTAGAGAATTCAAAGTGTTAGGGAAAAGGCCCATGATTATGTCGCATAGCCAAGAGAAAAGCCCATGAAAATTTACTAAGTATAAATAAGCATTTTTAGGGTTTTGCTCACTAACTAGAAAAACAAAAGTTTGAGAGTGAGAAAAGGGAGAGGAGGCGCGGCGAAGAGGAGGAGAAGGCTAGGGCAAGGTTTCGAATTCTTCAAGGCTAAGGTAAGGGTGGGGTTCTATCTCTATAATTGGGTGTATGAAGGGCTCTATATAGAAAGGTTAATGGAACCCTAGGTGATTAAGTTAGAAAACCCTAGTTGTAGGAATTAAATTTGATTGATGATGAATGAATGTGATTTGATGATGATTGAGCACGATTGATAATGATTGGACATGATTGATGATGATTGAGCTTGCTTGTTGATGATTTGAACCAAAATTCTGTCCATAGGGCGCCATGGGCGCCAATGTTGCTGTTGCTGTGGCTGGGCGCCTTCCTGGGCGCCAAATTCTGTGCGTGTGTTGCTGCCTGGGCGCCACGGGCGCCGTTCCTGAAACTGTGCTGGGCGCCATGGGCGCCATCCTGTGTTGTGTGACTGGGCGCCTTCCTGGGCGCCATTCTGGGTGTGAAGTGTTCTGGCGCAGGGGCGCCAAGGGCGCCATGGGCACTGTTCCTATCCTGTTGCTGGGCGCCATGGGGGCCATCTTGCTGTTGTGTATTGCTGTCTTGCAGATTCCTGGCGCATGGGCGCCAAGGGCGCCAAAAACCTGGCTGCCCAATTGCTGTTTTCCATGTTATTCTGGCGAATGGGCGCCAAGGTGGTGGCTGCCCAATTGCTGTTTCAGGTGTTGTTCTGGCGCATCGTCGCCAAGGGCGCCAAGGTTGTGGCTGCCCTGTTGTGGTGGTTATGCTGTCCTGGTGCATGGGCACCAAGGGCGCCAAGATTGGCTGCCCGATTGCTGTTGTTGTGTGCTGTGTCTGGCGCAGGGGCGCCATGGGCGCCTAAATCAGGCTGCCTCGTGCTGTGTCTGGCGCAGGGGCGCCATGGGCGCCAGAATCTGGTTGCTTTGGGTTGTGTTGTGTTGCTGGGCGCCAAGGGCGCCAGTTTGGCTGCCCGTTGTGCTGCTAGGCGCCAGTTTGGCTGCCAATTGTGTTGCTTGGCGTAGTGTAACACCCAAAATAATTTAATTAATTATTTGATTAAATTATTTATGTACTACATTGATAAAATTTTATTAAATTATTAATATGGTGATTTATTTAAATGAAGGGAGTAGTATCCGGTAATTACGGAGCGGTAAGATTGGCCCAAGAGCCCAAGCCCATTGACTTAGGCTCCTAGGCGCAAGGGTTAGGAGAGTTGCGCCTCATTTGGTGAGAAAAAGAAAGAAAGAAATTGTAACACCCCGATAAATTCTAACATATAGAATCACCGAAATGCACTAAATGGCATACATCAGAGTAACTTCCTGTTATTGAAATATTGAACACATCTAAAACTTTAGATAATACATAATAACTGGTTCTCTGAACCTCATAAACTTTCTGAAAATGCTCAAGTTCCAAAACTTAAGACTTGTACATATCCTGGTGTTCAATATTCAAAACATAAAGTAGCGGAAACGATTTTACAACTTGACAATGAAAGTTATACAATGGGAACATAGAAACAATAAACGGAACAAAGGTCTAAAACATTAAACTAGGTCTTCAATGACTCCAAGAGTCACACCAGCTAACCATGCTTTACCGCCTTTGCTTTCCCTTGTTTCTCTGTAAAAACCACAAATATGAAGGGTGAGATAAACATTATCTCAGTGAGTCCTATCGAGACCCCTTACAACTCTAGCGGTTCATTATGCCTTATTTTGAACTCGTGGTCCTAAAAAGCAACCACGTGGAAATACATTCAGTTCCTGTAACCTTCATGCTCATGGCCCTCCTAAGCGACACATGAAGCATGCAATCTTTGTTCCATGTTTTTAGCATAACACCTCAGTTTACCTATTTTATAGGCAATCTCTTGACTTTGGTGAACCCATCCCGCTATTTCTAGCAGGGGAAACATTCTTGAGTCTAGGTTTTGGGGCTCATGACTTCCCCTCCCCTAGTATGCTAACCTCTTAGGGTCGTCACCCTTTTTCCTCTTGTATTTATCATACATTTTCAGTCTGTGTACCCGCAATGGGCTGTTAGTCATTCCAGTCAAGTACCATGTACCATATCAGTCCATTTCAGTGTATAATATCAGTCAAGTACCGTGTACCATATCAGTCAATTACAGTGTATAATATCAGTCAAGTACCGTGTGTTATTATCATTCTTTGACATTTGCACTCTCGCGTTCTCTAAGAGCGGTTTTCCATTTTATTCATAACACACAATCTTTCTATCGAACATGTTCAATCTCATACCATTGTTACCTTTACATTGTTGGGGAACCTTGGGGAATGGATTGGAAGAGGATTGGAATCATTTGGAATGGATAAAAAGGCACTTTGAAATTGAAGGTCAGAAGGTCTCACACGACCCGTGCGTATAGGCGCACGACCCGTGTGTGGTTGAACAGTTTGCAGAAGATTTCCAGAAAGATACGCACGACCCGTGCGACTTGGCGCACGATCCGTGCGTGATCCACTAAAATTTTATAAAGTTCCAGAGACATACGCACGACTCGTGCGACTAGGCGCACGATCCGTGCGTGTTTTAAAAACCCAGTTCTTGTCATATCAGAGGGAGGCGCACGACCCGTGCTCGTAGGCACACGATCCGTGCGTCTCTATCAGTTTTCCAGAAAATAGTGTTTTCATGAGTAATCCATTCCGTTCCGATTCCAAAATCCCTTCCGATCGAGACCCAAACTCAATCACACATTAAAATAATATATCACAGCGTTCCAACACAATCAATCACACAATATATGATTTAAGTCACGATTCTTTGGAGAAAACGGTTTTTAATAAGTTTCCTTTCGATAACTAAAACGTGTGACCATGGTTTTCGAAAATAAAACTCAGAACGCAAAAACATTCCCTAAGCGAGTTATAGAACTCACCTATCGTGATGAAAATCACGTAAACACCGAGACTTTGACGGAGGCCACGAACTAAGAACGCACGAACTCTCTTTGAATCCGCTCCAACAACGAACTCAGGTACTTAAATCTTTGGAAGGCTACCCAACTCGAATCCTAGCTGTTCCAATGAACTTCAAACTGAATTTTGGCTTGAATACGAACCTTGGTTCTGGTTGTATGGCTATAACAATGACATGCAACTATGTGGAGCATCAACACTCCATTTTTGAGCTTGGAGCTTCAAAGGTTCACCAATGGTGATTTTTGATGAAGTGGGTTGATGGGAGATTTCTGGGCATCAATGTATAGAGGAAGAAGAATGATGAACAATGGTGGTCTTGGATTCAACATGCATGAACAATGGAGGTAGGGCTCCTCCCCTTTCTTCTCCACTCTCTCTCTCGAATTCTCTCCTCCTCCTCCCTACTCCTTGCTGAATTTCAGAAAAATGAGGGAAGTGAAGTGTGTTGTGGTGTTTTTGTCAGCTGGAGCCTCATTTAATGAGGTGAAAGGACCAAAATACCCCTACTCACTAATACTCTCTTAAATTACTCCTAACACCGCACTAATCCCATAACTCACTAGCTTAACATAATAGTTCAATTATGCACAACAATAATCTATAAATTTATGCTAATTAATTAATTCAACCTCTTGCTAATTTAATTAATCTAATTAGCTAATTAGGGGATGTTACAATCACCCCAACTTCTAAAATTTTGTCCTCAAAATTGACAAAACGTACCTTATTCTGTAACACCCGTTTCTACCCCTTTCATTTATAACAATTATCAGAGTGCACAAATTATTTTTCTTGAAACGGAATGCTACAATTACTTCAAAAACACGTCATTTGTTTAACTTAAATTAAAAACATTACGTGGCATCATGGGCGGCCATTACTCAAAAATACAGTTACAACGTTAAAACAAAATCCAACAAGTCGTACAAGACAAGATCACTATCTAATAAGACGCCCCCCAGGTGCTACGTATCAGAGCGACTCGAACTCAAGGGAATGAAGGTCAAAGCCTTCAAGTACGGTTACCTGTAAGGTAAAAATCAACAAAAGGGGTGAGTCTCAAACCCTATAATAAAGTACATAAGGAGTAGTATGTACGAATACAGGACTACATCAATCACATCAATATTCACTTTACTCACCAGTTCAGTCAATCGAAATTTATCACCAGTTCATCACCAACTAAATATTCACCAAACAATCACCAATTAAAAGTAATCACCAAACAATCACCAAATAAATAATCACCAAAACATTCGCCAACTGTATGTTTAATGTATGAGATGCAACCCAAAACTCCACTGGGCATATGTATGTGGATCCATTCACCAAAAATGAGCCTTGAGGGCATTCACCAAAATTTATAATAAGGCCGAAGCCCGAGGCCGAAGCCTATTCACCAAAGATCATGCATATGATTATGCGACACCATGACAATGCATCACACACCAGAATCACCAAATAAAAGTATGCCATAGCATATTCACCGACAGTTGGTTTATTCACCCACACCCAAAAGAGGATCACATACCCCATTCACCAATAATAATATACGCCATATATATATATTTGCATACCACACTGTTACACAGCACATTACTTTCACCGTGACAACACCATTTAAAATTACAAGGAACAGTACCTTAGTCTCATGACGAACACCAACATTTTATTTAAAAAGGGACAGTAGCGATTTCCAATCCAAACAACAACTAGTACACAGTCACTTGGGACTTTCAGAAAACGACCGGGGAAAAATATTAATTTTTGATTTTGGCCTGGACCACAAGATAGACAATTAAATGAGCTTCGTAACGCACTTTGAACCACCTAAAAAGGACACCCGAGTCAAAAGTTACGTTAAAAACAAAACCGGAAAAATACTTAGACATCCTGGAAACTGGCGCCCAGGCGCTGGGCGCCCAGGGGCAACACAGCACTTGGCGCATGGGCGCTTGGCGCCCAGGAAACAGCAACACGCGCTTAGGCGCTGGCGCCCAGGAAAAATTGGCGCAGGGCGCCCAGCGCCCAGACACAGGCGCAGGAAACTGGCGCAGGGAACACAGCGCCCATGCACAAGGCGCCTTGCCAAAACACGCCATAAGACTCTTTTAGCTTCGAAATTAATTTTGCACGAGCCAAATGCTCAGAATAAGTGAACCCAACAAAGATTTTGGCAAAAAGTGACACGCCTCTTTGGCGCCCATGGACTAGGCGCCTAGGGCCAGGACAAACCACAACTCCTATGACTCCAAAAATTGTTTTACACGAGCCATTTAGCTTGGACATGAAAACCCAGTATCAATTTTCGCAAAATGAACAACAGAAAATTGGGGCCCTTGGCGCCCATGACACAAGGCACACGGCCAAATTTTTGACCCAACACCAAAAACTGACTCTTTTTGTACCCAGGAACCCCCATACCAAATTTGAAAGCAAACCGAACACCCAATCTCCGGGACCCCCGGTTCCCATGGTGCCTAGACACGAGCAACACAATTCTGCAACACAGACACAGCACATGGAAAACTGGCGCAGAGGCAACATTCTGTGCAACACAGCACACAGAAAACTGGCGCAGAGGCAACATCCTGCGCAACACAGCCAGACACAAAAACTGGCGCAGAGGCAACATTCTGCGCAACACAACACACAAAAACTGGCGCAGAGGCAACATCCTGCGCAACACAGCCAGTTTTCCAGCAACATCAAAAACACCTAAAAACTAACTTTTGCCAATTTCAAAACATCAAAATATACTTTTTGACACACCCAAAATTCCAGCAACATCAAAACACAACAATGGCGCCTTATGCGCCTATAGCATCCGAAACGTCAAATTCGACAACAACCACATGAACATATGGAGCCTTATGCGCCTATAACACAACAATTGAATTTTTGGGCAACACAATCCAATCAACTCGCACACCAATCACACCAAAAACGTCAATTTACATATTATGCACAAGAACAACATCAATTATACATTCATTCGAGCACTTGGCACGCAATTCTAAATTCATCACTTATATGAACAATTCGCAAAACATCAACAAGCCATATAGTGATCAATACATACATACAACTCATCAATATCAAAATCAATACAAAAACGACATAGATCCTAACCCCTACATACATCCCATTATGATCCCTATTATAAGGCAAGACCCACCCTTACCTTAGTTTCACCGAAGACAGAGACCCCTCCACGTGCACACCGAGTAACCACCGCAACTGAGCTCCTCTCCTCTCCTATGGAAGTCGCGCCCCTCTCTTCTTCTTTCTTCTCCCTTAGTGCCGTTCTTCTCTTTTCTTTTTCTCTTCTCACGCTCTCTCCTTTCTCTTCTCTCAACTCACGCTTTCTTTTCTTTTTTCACAAATGAGGCGCCACTTCACTAACCTAGCGCCTAGCAGCTCAAGTCTACGGGCTTGGGCTTGGCGCACTGGGCCAATCATAACACCTCCGAAGTACCAACACCACCCCCTTCAGATAAATAAAATAATATATTAATAACTAAAACCACCCAATATTATTATTATTATTATTATTATCATCATTATTATTATTATTATTATTATTATTATTTCTATCACCAACTCCTATTTAATAAATTAGATAAATACTAAATAACTATTTAATTAATTTCGGGGTGTTACAACTCTCCCCCACTTAGATTATTTTCGTCCTCGAAAATTCGCATCAACATCTCCTTAACCCACCGGCTGGCTACGACAATTGACATCCTCACGGTTATGCTCTAACTAGTCCGTACCCACGATTACAATTAATTCACCCAACAACAAACAACAAAACTCGCAACAAGGTCTCTGTCGAAGATCGACAAGGGACACAAAGAACACACCAGGCAACATAAGACCAATCAGAGAAAACAACACAAGACTTAAGCATTCACAACATTCAGCAGTATTAAAACAGTGAGCGGCATCGATATCGACAATAGGTTTAGCGGAAAACTTTAACGAAACACATACCTCCGAAATGATCATCATTCTTCAGAAGACTCAGTGCCCACCAAGGCAAACACCCTCCCACTAGACTTCTCTTTCTTCGGCTTGGAACACTTAGTACTAATATGTCCCATCTCCCCACAGTTGTAGCAAACAACGTCTCTCTTCTCGCACTTAGCAGCTACGTGGCCTTCCTTGCCACACTTGAAGGTCATGCAATCGGGACTCTTATGTCCCGGCTTTCCACACTTGTGACACACAATGCCCGCAGTAGCGTCTCCCCCACTTGGCTTCCTGCCCGAACTCTCCTCTCCTTTTCCTTTACCACCTGAAACATCATAGGGCTTCCCCCTAAACTGAGAATTTCTCTTCTCCTTCACAGCCTTGTAAGCAGCAGAACTGTCTTCCTCATAGATCCTACACTTATCAACCAATCTAGCGAAGACCCGAACCTCTTGATATCCAATTGCTTTCTTTATATCAGGACGTAGACCACTCTCGAACTTGACACATTTTGAAAATTCAGAATTGGCATCGTTAGCATAATAAGGACAAAATTGAGCCAGCTCCTCAAACTTGGCGGCATAATCAGCCACAGTCTTGTCTCCCTGCTTCAGCTCTAAAAACTCCACTTCTTTCTTGGCTCGCACATCCTCAGGGTAATACTTCCTCTTGAACTCTCTTGTGAAAACCTCCCAAGTCACTTCCTCACCAGCATTTTCTAATCTTCGTAGCATTCCCAACCACCAGTCGTCAGCTTCCTCTGCTAGCATATGAGTCCCAAACTTCACTTTCTGAGCTGGAGTACACTCCATGACACGAAAGACCCGCTCTATCTCCTTCAGCCATGACAACGCTCCATCCGGGTTGTACCGACCCTTAAAGGTGGGTGGGTTCTCTCTCTGGAATGTAGCCAAATTGCGCGTCCCGTCATTAACAACACCGGGTATATTACCCATCGCCCCGGCTATAGCCTGCAAGGCAGCAGCGAGTGCAGCATCGTCCCGTCTGGCCATTCTAGCACTGCAACAGAAAACAGAATTCAGAAACGAGTAACAAACTCAATGTTACTCAACACGACGACTCAACTACCGGCCGGACAGACCGAACTGCTATGATACCAACTTGTAACACCCGTTTCTACCCCTTTCATTTATAACAATTATCAGAGTGCACAAATTATTTTTCTTGAAACGGAATGCTACAATTACTTCAAAAACACGTCATTTGTTTAACTTAAATTAAAAACATTACGTGGCATCATGGGCGGCCATTACTCAAAAATACAGTTACAACGTTAAAACAAAATCCAACAAGTCGTACAAGACAAGATCACTATCTAATAAGACGCCCCCCAGGTGCTACGTATCAGAGCGACTCGAACTCAAGGGAATGAAGGTCAAAGCCTTCAAGTACGGTTACCTGTAAGGTAAAAATCAGCAAAAGGGGTGAGTCTCAAACCCTATAATAAAGTACATAAGGAGTAGTATGTACGAATACAGGACTACATCAATCACAGCAATATTCACTTTACTCACCAGTTCAGTCAATCGAAATTTATCACCAGTTCATCACCAACTAAATATTCACCAAACAATCACCAATTAAAAGTAATCACCAAACAATCACCAAATAAATAATCACCAAAACATTCGCCAACTGTATGTTTAATGTATGAGATGCAACCCAAAACTCCACTGGGCATATGTATGTGGATCCATTCACCAAAAATGAGCCTTGAGGGCATTCACCAAAATTTATAATAAGGCCGAAGCCCGAGGCCGAAGCCTATTCACCAAAGATCATGCATATGATTATGCGACACCATGACAATGCATCACACACCAGAATCACCAAATAAAAGTATGCCATAGCATATTCACCGACAGTTGGTTTATTCACCCACACCCAAAAGAGGATCACATACCCCATTCACCAATAATAATATACGCCATATATATATATTTGCATACCACACTGTTACACAGCACATTACTTTCACCGTGACAACACCATTTAAAATTACAAGGAACAGTACCTTAGTCTCATGACGAACACCAACATTTTATTTAAAAAGGGACAGTAGCGATTTCCAATCCAAACAACAACTAGTACACAGTCACTTGGGACTTTCAGAAAACGACCGGGGAAAAATATTAATTTTTGATTTTGGCCTGGACCACAAGATAGACAATTAAATGAGCTTCGTAACGCACTTTGAACCACCTAAAACGGACACCCGAGTCAAAAGTTACGTTAAAAACAAAACCGGAAAAATACTTAGACATCCTGGAAACTAGCGCCCAGGCGCTGGGCGCCCAGGGGCAACACAGCACTTGGCGCATGGGCTCTTGGCGCCCAGGAAACAGCAACACGCGCTTAGGCGCTGGCGCCCAGGAAAAACTGGCGCAGGGCGCCCAGCGCCCAGACACAGGCGCAGGAAACTGGCGCAGGGAACACAGCGCCCATGCACAAGGCGCCTTGCCAAAACACGCCATAAGACTCTTTTAGCTTCGAAATTAATTTTGCACGAGCCAAATGCTCAGAATAAGTGAAACCAACAAAGATTTTGGCAAAAAGTGACACGCCTCTTTGGCGCCCATGGACTAGGCGCCTTGGGCCAGGACAAACCACAACTCCTATGACTCCAAAAATTGTTTTACACGAGCCATTTAGCTTGGACATGAAAACCCAGTATCAATTTTCGCAAAATAAACAACAGAAAATTGGGGCCCTTGGCGCCCATGACACAAGGCACACGGCCAAATTTTTGACCCAACACCAGAAACTGACTCTTTTTGTACCCAGGAACCCCCATACCAAATTTGAAAGCAAACCGAACACCCAATCTCCGGGACCCCCGGTTCCCATGGTGCCTAGACACGAGCAACACAATTCTGCAACACAGACACAGCACATGGAAAACTGGCGCAGAGGCAACATTCTGTGCAACACAGCACACAGAAAACTGGCGCAGAGGCAACATCCTGCGCAACACAGCCAGACACAAAAACTGGCGCAGAGGCAACATTCTGCGCAACACAACACACAAAAACTGGCGCAGAGGCAACATCCTGCGCAACACAGCCAGTTTTCCAGCAACATCAAAAACACCTAAAAACTAACTTTTGCCAATTTCAAAACATCAAAATATACTTTTTGACACACCCAAAATTCCAGCAACATCAAAACACAACAATGGCGCCTTATGCGCCTATAGCATCCGAAACGTCAAATTCGACAACAACCACATGAACATATGGAGCCTTATGCGCCTATAACACAACAATTGAATTTTTGGGCAACACAATCCAATCAACTCGCACACCAATCACACCAAAAACGTCAATTTACATATTATGCACAAGAACAACATCAATTATACATTCATTCGAGCACTTGGCACGCAATTCTAAATTCATCACTTATATGAACAATTCGCAAAACATCAACAAGCCATATAGTGATCAATACATACATACAACTCATCAATATCAAAATCAATACAAAAACGACATAGATCCTAACCCCTACATACATCCCATTATGATCCCTATTATAAGGCAAGACCCACCCTTACCTTAGTTTCACCGAAGACAGAGACCCCTCCACGTGCACACCGAGTAACCACCGCAACTGAGCTCCTCTCCTCTCCTATGGAAGTCGCGCCCCTCTCTTCTTCTTTCTTCTCCCTTAGTGCCGTTCTTCTCTTTTCTTTTTCTCTTCTCACGCTCTCTCCTTTCTCTTCTCTCAACTCACGCTTTCTTTTCTTTTTTCACAAATGAGGCGCCACTTCACTAACCTAGCGCCTAGCAGCTCAAGTCTACGGGCTTGGGCTTGGCGCACTGGGCCAATCATAACACCTCCGAAGTACCAACACCACCCCCTTCAGATAAATAAAATAATATATTAATAACTAAAACCACCCAATATTATTATTATTATTATTATTATCATCATTATTATTAATATTATTATTATTATTATTTCTATCACCAACTCCTATTTAATAAATTAGATAAATACTAAATAACTATTTAATTAATTTCGGGGTGTTACATATTCGAACAAATAAGGATATTTGTCCCGCATGCTCTCCTCTACTTCCCATGTCGCTTCGTCAGGTGACGCACCGTCCCAAAGCACCTTGACAATAGGAATTGATCTCGTCCGGAGCGTCTTCTCACCACGTTCGATGATCTTGATTGGAGTAGGCTGATAAGATAAATCCGGTCTGATGTCAATCGCTTCATAGCTTAAGGGTTGATTCGGATCATGAATATACTTCCTTAACTGCGATACATGAAACACATCATGTAATCTGGACAATTCTGGAGGTAATGCAATGCGATACGCTACCGGCCCAACTCGCTCGACAATCTGGAAGGGTCCGACATACCAAGGACAGAGCTTCTTCGCTCGCAGAGCAATACCGGTTCCGATGGTTGGAGAAAGTTTCAAAAAGACATGATCTCCTTCTTCGAATTCTAACGGCCTTCTTCTCTTATCCGCATAACTCTTTTGCCGACTCTGCGCGGCTTTCATCCTTTCTCTTATTTGACGGATCTTCTTCGTAGTCTCCCGGACTAAATCCGGTCCCAACAGTCTCTGCTCACCTACATCCCACCAACACAATGGTGTTCTACACTTCCTTCCATACAATGCTTCATATGGAGCCATTCCAATACTAGAATGGTAACTGTTGTTGTATGAGAACTCCACCAATGGAAGATGATCCTCCCATATGCCTCCACTATCCAGTACACAAGCTCTCAACATATCCTCCAAAGTCTGGATTGTCCTCTCAGTCTGCCCGTCTGTCTGAGGATAGTATGCAGTGCTAACACACACCTTTGGATCTCGATCACAGATGATACTTGTAGGGATTCCATGCAACTTCACAATATTCTTGAGATATTCATCTGCTAACCTAGCAACCTTGTGAGTCGAACGCACTGGAATAAAATGAGCGGACTTGGTCAGGCGATCCACCACTACCCAAAGAGAATCATTTCTGGTTTGGGACCGCGGCAATCCCATGACAAAATCCATAGATATGCTTTCCCATTTCCATTCAGGTACATTCAACGGTTGTAACTGGCCACCTGGCTTCCGGTGCTCTATCTTAACCTTTTGACAAGTCAAGCATCGAGACACAAACTCTGCAATATCCACTTTCATACCCGGCCACCAATACAATTGCTTCAGATCTCGATACATCTTGGTAGACCCCGGATGTATCGAGAACTGACTCTTATGAGCCTCCTCTAAAACTTGCGTCTTCACATCCTCATTATTCGGCACACAGATTCTGCCATCAAAACAAATTACACCATCACCGTCTTCGGTGTAACTCAGCAATCTCTTCTGCGCTTGCAGTTCTACATCACTTTCTTGGGCTGAGCGAATCTGATTCCTCAATGAACTTGAAATCTGAATGTGACTCAATACCAACCTGTTCCTTTTTGACTTAACTCTCAAATTGAGGTCTCTGAATGATTCCAACAATGACATCTCGTGCATCATCAACTTTGCAGTATGGATAGACTTTCTGCTTAAAGCATCGGCAACAACATTAGCCTTACCAGGATGGTACTTCAATTCAAAATCATAATCCTTCAGGAATTCTACCCATCTCCTCTGCCTGTTGTTCAACTCCTTTTGATCAAACAAATACTTGAGACTTTAGTGGTCACTAAAGACTTCGAAACGAGACCCATACAGGTAATGTCTCCAAATCTTTAGGGCAAACACAATCGCCGCCAACTCTAAATCATGAGTTGGGTAATTCTCTTCATGCGGCTTCAACTGCCTGGAGGCATAAGCAACTACTTGTCGATTCTGCATTAGGACACATCCTAAACCCTTACCAGAAGCGTCGCAATAGATTTGGAATCCTACTGACGGATCCGAAAGAATCAGGATAGGTGCAGAAGTCAAACGACCCTTCAATTCCGTGAAACAATTTTCACAGTCTGAGTCCCAAACAAACGGCTGACCCTTGCGAGTTAACCGAGTGAGTGGAAGAACCAACTGGGAAAATCCTTGAATGAATCTTCGATAATACCCAGCTAATCCTAAGAAACTTCTTACCTCAGTAACCGTAGACGGCTGCTCCCAGTCTACCACAGCTTCGATCTTACTGGGATCCACTGCAACACCTGTCCTAGATATTACATGACCTAGAAACTTAACTTCTGGCATCCAAAAATCACATTTGGACGGCTTGGCATACAATTTCTTCTCTCGGAGTACGTTCAGAACAATTCGGAGATGTTGCACATGCTCCTCAATCGTCTTAGAGAACACCAAGATATCATCAATGAACACTACCGCAAACTGATCCAGATAAGGATTAAAAATCCGATTCATATAATCCATGAATACAGCTGGAGCATTGGTCAAACCGAAGGGCATCACTACGAATTCATAGTGTCCATATCTCGTACGGAAAGCGGTCTTCGGGACGTCCAAAGCTCGAACCCTGATTTGGTGATAACCGGACCTTAAATCAATCTTTGAAAATACAGAAGCTCCCCTCAACTGATCTAGCAAATCATCAATTCTCGGTAGAGGGTACTTGTTCTTGACAGTCACCTTATTCAACTGACGATAATCGATACACAATCTCATACTTCCGTCCTTCTTCTTGACAAGCAACACTGGAGCACCCCATGGTGAGGCACTCGGTCGGATGAATCGCTTGGAAATTAGCTCTTCCAGTTGAAATTTCAATTCCCTCAACTCTAATGGCGACATTCTATACGGGGCTATAGAAATAGGTCCAGTGCCTGGAACCAACTCTATAGAAAATTCCACCTCACGATCCGGAGGAAATGAAGGAACTCCATCGGGAAACACATCAAGAAATTCATTAACAACTTGCACAGAAGATAAATCCTGACCTGTCTCAGTGGATGCAGACAGCATCATGACGTAAGCTTCCGCGCCTTGGAACAGATAATTACTGGCCGAAGTGAAAGAAATAACAGCTTCAGAATTTGGCGGTTGTAACTCTACTGACTCGGAGGCGAAACCGATAGTTCGATGGAAACAATCTATAGTCACATGATTGGCCGTCATCCAACTCATGCCTAGGACAACGTCCATTCCCTTCAGTGATAAACAAATGAAGTCTACTACAAAATTCCTGTCTCCAATGGATAGAAGACAATTTTCACATATCGCTTGGGTCTGAACACTACCTTCAGCAGCAGTCTTAATGGAGATTGGTTGAGGTAAAGGAGTTAAAGCCAATCCCAACCGATCGACACAGACTTGAGATATAAAACAATGGGTCGCACCCGAATCATATAAAATACTAACGGAGTTATTAAAAAGAGATCCCATACCCCTTAGTAGATTATCTGACGGTGTGACCTTCTGGGCGTCCAAGGTGTAAACTCTTCCATGGGTTGTAGTAGCAGCAGGGTTACTTCCTTGACTCTTCTCTTTCTCTGGGCAGTCCCGTGCAAAATGACCGTCTTTCTTGCAGAAATAACACTGGTTGGATCCCATCTGGCATTTACCCTGATGGTACTTTCCACAGTTGGAACACGTACTGAATCTTGAGGAGTTCAATGACTGAACCTGTTTCCCTTTGTTGGAGTTGTGCCTGGGACCCGTCTGATGGTTAGATGATCCAACATTCTTCTTATTCTGATGGAATACTTTTCTGCTTGCATATAACCTCTTCAAGTCACTCTCAGCTATGTGTGCTTGTTGAACCATGGCAGCATAATTAGTATAGGCAAAAGAACTCAAACTCTGAGCAATGTCTTCCCTTAGCCCATACTTGAACCTTTCGGTTTTCCACTTGTCATTGGGAGCATACCCGGCCAAACCGAAGAACTGATATAACTCTTCAAACTTAGCCGCGTACTGACCCACAGTTGAACTTCCTTGAGTGAGAGTCAGAAATTCATTCTCCTTGTCGAACCTCATGGCTGTCGGAAAGAACTGCTCCAAAAATACCTGCTTGAAATGTTCCCAAGTCTGGGGAGTATCCATAGTTACCATCATGGCTTTGGCATTAGTCCACCAGTTGTTAGCTTCACCTTTCAGCATATGAGTTGCCAATCTCAGCTTGTCATCATCAGTGACTTGCATAGCCACGAAAATCTTCTCTATATCATCTAGCCAATGCTGAGCTTCCATAACATCCGGTCCTCCTCTGAACTCGGACGGCTTCATTTTCAGGAATTCAGAGAAAACCCTCCTTGGGTCAACTTGAGGCTCAGGGACTTGCTGGGGCTGAGCTTGAGCATTCTGTTGCATCTGCAACATATCTTCCATCATCTTCTGTTGTCTCTCGATCACGTTCTGCATCCATGCAGAATGCGGATCAACTGGTGGGTTATTCCTCGATCCTCCTGCCATAACTCTGCAAATGATACACCAAGTATTAAGTTGATCAGTCTCAATGTCTCTTAGTATCACAAGAAGCAAGATGGCAGAGTTATTCGAGGGACAAAACCACCCTAACTGTCTAAGCCCGACTAGGTCGAACTGCTCTGATACCATAATGTAACACCCCAATAAATTCTAACATATAGAATCACCGAAATGCACTAAATGGCATACATCGGAGTAACTTCCTGTTATTGAAATATTGAACACATCTAAAACTTTAGATAATACATAATAACTGGTTCTCTGAACCTCATAAACTTTCTGAAAATGCTCAAGTTCCAAAACTTAAGACTTGTACATATCCTGGTGTTCAATATTCAAAACATAAAGTAGCGGAAACGATTTTACAACTTGACAATGAAAGTTATACAATCAGAACATAGAAACAATAAACGGAACAAAGGTCTAAAACATTAAACTAGGTCTTCAATGACTCCAAGAGTCACACCAGCTAACCATGCTTTACCGCCTTTGCTTTCCCCTGTTTCTCTGTAAAAACCACAAATATGAAGGGTGAGATAAACATTATCTCAGTGAGTCCTATCGAGACCCCTTACAACTCTAGCGGTTCATTATGCCTTATTTTGAACTCGTGGTCCTAAAAAGCAACCACGTGGAAATACATTCAGTTCCTGTAACCTTCATGCTCATGGCCCTCCTAAGCGACACATGAAGCATGCAATCTTTGTTCCATGTTTTTAGCATAACACCTCAGTCTACCTATTTTATAGGCAATCTCTTGACTTTTGTGAACCCATCCCGCTATTTCTAGCAGGGGAAACATTCTTGAGTCTAGGTTTTGGGGCTCATGACTTCCCCTCCCCTAGTATGCTAACCTCTTAGGGTCGTCACCCTTTTTCCTCTTGTATTTATCATACATTTTCAGTCTGTGTACCCGCAATGGGCTGTTAGTCATTCCAGTCAAGTACCATGTACCATATCAGTCAATTTCAGTGTATAATATCAGTCAAGTACCGTGTACCATATGAGTCAATTACAGTGTATAATATCAGTCAAGTACCGTGTGTTATTATCATTCTTTGACATTTGCACTCTCGCGTTCTCTAAGAGCGGTTTTCCATTTTATTCATAACACACAATCTTTCTATCGAACATGTTCAATCTCATACCATTGTTACCTTTACATTGTTGGGGAACCTTGGGGAATGGATTGGAATCATTTGGAATGGATAAAGAGGTACTTTGAAATTGAAGGTCAGAAGGTCTCACACGACCCGTGCGTATAGGCGCACGACCCGTGTGTGGTTGAACAGTTTGCAGAAGATTTCCAGAAAGATACGCACGACCCGTGCGACTTGGCGCACGTTCCGTGCGTGATCCACTAATATTTTATAAAGTTCCAGAGACATACGCATGACCCGTGCGACTAGGCGCACGATCCGTGCGTGTTTTAAAAACCCAGTTCCTGTCGTATCAGAGGGAGGCGCACGACCCGTGCTCGTAGGCACACGATCCGTGCGTCTCTATCAGTTTTCCAGAAAATAGTGTTTTCATGAGTAATCCATTCCGTTCCGATTCCAAAATCCCTTCCGATCGAGACCCAAACTCAATCACACATTAAAATAATATATCACAGCGTTCCAACACAATCAATCACACAATATATGATTTAAGTCACGATTCTTTGGAGAAAACGGTTTTTAATAAGTTTCCTTTCGATAACTAAAACGTGTGACCATGGTTTTCGAAAATAAAACTCAGAACGCAAAAACATTCCCTAAGCGAGTTATAGAACTCACCTATCGTGATGAAAATCACGTAAACACCGAGACTTTGACGGAGGCCACGAACTAAGAACGCACGAACTCTCTTTGAATCCGCTCCAACAACGAACTCAGGTACTTAAATCTTTGGAAGGCTACCCAACTCGAATCCTAGCTGTTCCAATGAACTTCAAACTGAATTTTGGCTTGAATACGAACCTTGGTTCTGGTTGTATGGCTATAACAATGACATGCAACTATGTGGAGCATCAACACTCCATTTTTGAGCTTGGAGCTTCAAAGGTTCACCAATGGTGATTTTTGATGAAGTGGGTTGATGGGAGATTTCTGGGCATCAATGTATAGAGGAAGAAGAATGATGAACAATGGTGGTCTTGGATTCAACATGCATGAACAATGGAGGTAGGGCTCCTCCCCTTTCTTCTCCACTCTCTCTCTCGAATTCTCTCCTCCTCCTCCCTACTCCTTGCTGAATTTCAGAAAAATGAGGGAAGTGAAGTGTGTTGTGGTGTTTTTGTCAGCTGGAGCCTCATTTAATGAGGTGAAAGGACCAAAATACCCCTACTCACTAATACTCTCTTAAATTACTCCTAACACCACACTAATCCCATAACTCACTAGCTTAACATAATATTTCAATTATGCACAACAATAATCTATAAATTTATGCTAATTAATTAATTCAACCTCTTGCTAATTTAATTAATCTAATTAGCTAATTAGGGGATGTTACAGAAATCGCAAAAGAGAGAAGAGAGAAGAGAGAAAGAAAGTTTGCGAAGAGAGTGAGAAGAGAGAAGAGAGAAAGAAAGTTTGCGAAGAGAGTGAGAAGAGAGAAGAGGTGCGATCGGCCAAGAGAGAAGAGGAGCAAGGGGCTGTTGCTGTGGTTACTTCGGTGCTTTTGTAGAGGTCTCATCATCTTCGGAAAATCTAAGGTAAGGGTGGGTCTTGCTCTATAATAGGGTTTATAATGGGATGTATGTAGGGTTAGGATCTATGTCACTCTTGGTTGTGATTTTCGAGTGAATTGATGTTGTTTGTTATGTAAGAACGTATTGATGATGATTTGATGCATGCTAGGTGCTTGTTGAAAGGTATTTGGTGATTGATCATAATGAGTTTTACTTGCTTATAGTTTTTTTGTGCGTTTTCTGGACACTGTTTCGGTCCTTCTAAAACTGGTACTGTTCGGTTGATCCAAAAATTATGCGGCTGATTGTTTTTGAAAATAGACTTAAAGCCGGTCGTTTTGGCACTGGTTTCACTCAATTTGGAGTTGTGTAGCTCAAGTTATGAGTCTCCAAAGTTAGGTCAAATTTCTGGAATCAAATTGTGAGTAGGTTCGGTTTTTGTAGGTTTTGTGTTCTCAATCGAACTCCGTTTTGAATGATTCTTGTTTCATTGGAAAGCATACTTAATTATCTACGAAATAGGCACTGATTTCACGAAATTTCATTAAGAAATGAGAAAGAAAATTTAGTTGCAAGTTGGGTAAAGAATTCTGTCCGACTTTGGTACATCAATGTAGTGTTTTGAAAAACTGTACCAACGGGATACTTATTTTGAAAAATGAAAATCATAGGCAGAAGCTAAACTCAGAGAGCTTCCCAATGAGTGGTCTTTTGTTAAAATCCGATATCGTTTGCTATTTTAATTAATTCGCCGAAGTAGGTGCACTGCTGTAGGAAATTCTGCACTAGTGCTGTGTTGCGCCAGGGCGCCATGTTGCTGCCCTGTGTGCGCCAATGTTGCTGTCTGTGTTGCGCCCAGAGTGGCGCAGGTTGCCTCTGCGCCAGTTTTTGCTGTCTGTGTTGCGCCCAGATGTGGCGCAGGTTGCCTCTGCGCCAGTTTTGCTGTCTGTGTTGCTGTCTGTGTTGCGCCCAGATGTGGCGCAGGTTGCCTCCGCGCCAGTTTTTGCTGTCGGTGTTGCTGTCTGTGTTGCGCCCAGAGTGGCGCAGGTTGCCTCATGGCGCCAGTTTGTGTTGCTGCGCCAGTTTTTCGTGGCTGCGCCAGTTTTCTGTGTTGCGTGTTCCCTGCTAGGCGCCCAGTGCCTGGGCGCCATTTTCAGGATGTTGCCCAAATGTTCCCCGGTTTTGTTTTTGACATATCTTTTGACTCGGGTGTCCGTTTTAAGTGTTTCAAAGTGCGTTGTGAAGCTTATTCAGTTTCCTACTGTTATATTCTATTTTTAAAGTAAAAATTATAATTTTTCTGATGGTTTCTGGATGCCTCAAGTGGCTGTCCCCGTTAGTCGTTGTTGTTGGCGTTGTAAAACTATTTCGGTGTTTAAAACCCTTTTTGGTGTCCTAATTGGTGTCGTGAGCTGAAGTAAAACCTTTTTATGTAATCGGTAATATTAGTGTCCCGGTGTCAATTAGGACGTGTTGATGTTTTTGACGATAATGTCCCTAGTGGCTATTACTTGATTGACGATGATATTGATGATGAATAAAGGCAGTGGTATTATAAGCGACGATGATGCCATAAAAGCTATTAGCGACGATGATGTTAATGACGATGAGAATATTAGTGATGGTGATATTAATGATGATGATATATGTGACGATGACTTGACAGGTGATGTGCCTTTGATTGGCGAACTGGTAAGTAATGGGTCACTGTCATACCCCAATTTTGTCCGGCTTAGGTCCAAACCCTAATTTTCCACACAAAAATAAATTATGCATTTTGGATCCTAGAAACCATTCCAGAGTCTTTGAAATCATTTTTAGGGTTAGAATGCACGTTTTGGGAAGTTAGGGTCAAAAAGGGCATTTTGGTCATTTCTCACAAAAGGGTCTATAAAAATAATTTTTGCAATAAGCCTCATGCATCAAATTAGGGTTTTTGGAAAATGTGTTATGTATGCATGGCAAGTTTTGAAAAATATGTTATGCATGCATGGCAAGCTTTGGAAAATATTTTATGCATGCATGGCAAAGACCTTAAAAAACATTTTTGTGGAAAGCAAGAATTGATTTCTATTCTATTTCCAAAGGCTCAAGAATCGATTCCTCATTGTGTTAACTAAGTAAGGAATCGATTTTCACCTATGCAGGAGGTCCTGAAAATCGATTCCCACTATTTCCAAAGGCTCAACAATCGATTCCTCATTGTGTTAACTAAGTAAGGAATCGATTTTCACCTATGCAGGAGGTCCTGAAAATCGATTCCCACTATTTCCAAAGGCTCAAGAATCGATTCCTCATTGTGTTAACTAAGTAAGGAATCGATTTTCACCTATCCAGGAGGTCCTGAAAATCGATTCCCACTATTTCCAAAGGCTCAAGAATCGATTCCTCATTGTGTTAACTAAGTAAGGAATCGATTTTCACCTATGCAGGAGGTCCTGAAAATCGATTCCCCCTATTTCCAAAGGCTCAAGAATCGATTCCTCATTGTGTTAACTAAGTAAGGAATCGATTTTCACCTATGCAAGAGGTCCTGAAAATCGATTCCTGCTTGTTTTCAAAGAACCAAGAATCGATTCTTTATTATTTCCTATTTTAACTAAAGCTTGGAATCGATTCATGTGATTTTTCAAAGGTAAAGAATCGATTCTCTCATATTTCATTCATCAAACAATCGATTCATCCTTGCAATAAATGTTTTTTAAAAAAATTCTACGCTTTCCTAAGCCTATAAATAGGCAGCCTCAAATCACATTTGGACACACGCATTTTCACGAGATCTGAAGAGACAATTCTCGCAAATCTCATTTTCCAGAAAGCCATTTTTGCGAGATCCCTCACATTTTAGAAAAAAACTCTTCTACGCTTCATTTTTGCTCTATTCGTTCTGTTGGTCTGTCTGAGCTGATCTCCTGCAAGAGTTAGTCGGGGTTTGCGTTCTTCAGAGTTGTAATATCTGCCTTTATCAGAGGTATTTCAGTCTTTACGTTTGTTAATATTTAGCTATTGTAATCCGTGCGATTTAACTTAGCTATAGTGTTTATTTACTCGTTCTTGTATATTATCGTCCATTGTTGATGACGAACCATATGATTCCCACTTATGCCTCGTGCATCATGTTCTAAGTGGTGAAAATGGTCTCGGATGATTCAACTTGCCCCTTTCAAACCCTTTCAAAAACATTTTTCATTAGAACTACGTCGCTTTGATTCCCGTTTGGGATACGTAGGAGCGAGTCACGTTCTCGTCAAGCGCAATAAATAAAAATTCTTTTCACCCCCCTAAACCAATCATTTTCATAAAACAAACAAAAATCATTTTCAAACCCATTATTGCTAGTAGCTCATCAGAGCCTTTGTTCGTTTAGCTATTAGTGGCAATGTCCTTTTCTCCTAAAAATAATAAACGATGATCCATCATAACCTTTGTTAGTTTGATCATCGTACAAATCAATCTCTTTCGAAAATCACTTTCAAAAAAAGATAATAAAAACGAGTTGTTATCAAATAGTCCATCAGAACCTTTGTTCGTTTGGCTAGCGGTACAACTCTCCTTTTTGAGTATTTAGTAGTGATTCATCATAGCCTCTGCTAGTTTAATCATTCACTAATGCTCGTCCTATTTCAAAACTCACCAAAAAAAGATAAAGAACACAACCTTTTCAAAAAGACAACCAAGAACTACGTAGCTTTGAATTCTCTATCGCACCGGGAGATACGTAGGAGCGGGCCAGGTCCCGTCAAGCACTTTTTTCTAAAAAACCTTTTTTCCCCCCTTTCTCACCAAAAATAAAATTTTCATTAAGTTTTCTCATTCATCTTCAAACAAGAAATAAATAGGAAAATCTAGGTATTTTTCAAATCAAACGTTAAAACCACGCATTTAATTAGAGGTTCCCTTTCGGTAGAAAGGACGTGCGCGATGCTAACACCTTCCTCGCACGTAATCGACCCCCGAACCTATATCTCTGGTTTTCAAAGACCATCCACCTTGTCCAAAAGACCTTTTTTCAATGTTTTGGTCTTAAAATTAAAATATTGGTGGCGGCTCCAAAATTTTTCCACGTTGTACATCGAGAAACCCCAGCCGGGGATTTTTCGGGGTGCAACTGTCACTAAGTTGACCGCGATTGTGTGTGGTTGTGTTTGGTGCATGTCATCGTGTCTCATGCAACTCATGTGCATAAAGGTTGCGGTCTTACAAGCGACGATAAAAGGCTGCGGTCTTACAAGCGACGATAAAAGGCTGCGGTCTTACAAGTGACGATGATGCCATAAAGGCTTTTTAGTGATGATGATGGATGGTACCACATGCATTGCACTTCATACATTCATCATTATCATTGATGATATTACGTTGGTTGATATGTATATATATTTATGTGACAGGTATAAATATTGATGTGGATGTGTAGTGATTGCTGTATATGTATATATTAATATTGTTGTTATATATTAATAGGGTTGTTATATATATATATATATATATATATATATATATATATATATATATATATTGCTGTGGTTGATGTAGTTCTTTACTCTGGCATATTGCCTATTATGAACTTTATTATACGGCTTGAGACTCACCCCTTATGTTGATTATTACTCTACAGGTAACCGTACGTGAAGGCTTTTAACCCTTCATTCCTCGAGTCGGTCTTGCTCTGATACGTAGCACCTGGGGGGCGAATATTAGTTGTTTTAGTCTTATTTTATGTGACACTGTTGGATGTTGTGTCGATGTTGTTACAATGATGTTAAGAAACTATTTCTTTTTATTCCGCTGCGTGATGATGAACCATTCTTTGTAGACTTTTAAGTTACTTGAGGGTTCGCCCCATTTATTGAGGAGCTGCGTATTATGTTCTTTTTTGAAAATGATGAATTTATCATAAATTTGTGTATGTTGAAATTGAAGTAAATGTAGCATCCCGTTTGGATGAATTGAAAAATAATTTTTTATACTCTGATATTTTTATTTTAAATTGCCGGGTAGAAATGGGGTGTTACACAGTGGGCGCCAAGGGCACCAAGTGTGGCTGCCCAAATGTGAATTTCACGATTGTTGTTTAAAATGATGTTGAATATGTGATTAGGCCCAAAGTTGCCTGAATGTTGGAAGTTGCTAAATTATTGCGATGTTGCCAAAATGTTGAAAATTGCTAAGTTATAAGTTGTTGACGACGAAGGTTGTACGAAGACGAATTTGCCTCTATTTATTGGCAGGTGATGTGTTGTAGGCCTACGGCCAATGTTGTTTTCGTTGCTATGTAACCGTTGTTGTTTGTTTGTGCATTTACATAGCGTCGCATGCATATCATATTTTTACGATGGAGCTATGCTCAAACCACGACGACGATGTTGCGATGTTGATGCCCCTATTTACGGGTTTTGGATTATGGTACCACATGCATTATAGGGCGGTGGCCCTGAGTTGAGTCACATTTCGCATTATGTGCATACTTATGTGATTGAGATGATTCTGACTGCTGTTAAGTGATGAATTGACCTGAAATATATATTGTTTTTCATGTATCCGATTATATAGTGCGATATCTCACCCCTTCTGTTTGAATGTTACCCCAATGTTGGTAACGTGCAGGTAATCCCGAATGAAGGCAGTTCACCTTCGTTTGATCGAGTCGGTGTCGTCGCTCTGATATGTAACACCCGGGGGGAATGAACACACGTTTTAATATTGATGCTATGTCACTTCTTTGTTGAAACCTTAAGATGTTATTTCGTTGTTTTGAGTTATTTTGAATTGTTAAGACGCTACGTCTATTTGGTTGTTTTATCGGTTCAACCGAAAGTGAATTGTATTTGTTTTCAAAAAGTGAATTAACCCGTCTATTGTTTTCACGAAGCAAATGTGGCACTCCATTGTTTGTTGAAAAAGATTTTTATGAACTCTGATATTTTTGCATTATTTTGCCGGGTAGAAATGGGGTGTTACATTAGTGGTATCAGAGCAGTTTCGGTCTGTCCGGCCAAGTTGTCAAGTTACTGTGTCATTGACGATCAAGTATTGTCGATTAGTTCTAACTGTTGCTTATGTTGTAGTGATTAGTTGAGATGGCTGGAAGGAACGATGATGCTATTGCTGCTGCATTGGCTGCTATGGCTCAGGCCGTGGAGGGTCAGCAGAATGCTGGGTCTCGTAGTTTGGCGACCTTTCAAAGAGAGAATCCGCCTACTTTCAAAGGCAAGTATAATCCTGATGGAGCGTTGGCTTGGCTGAAGGAGATGGAGAGGATCTTCCGTGTGATGGACTGCACTCCAGCGCAGAAGGTTCGTTATGGTACTCATATGTTGGCAGAAGAGGCTGATGATTGGTGGCTAGAGACTAGTCAAAGGTTGGTAGCTACAAGTGAAGAGGTCACTTGGGTTGTGTTTCGTAGGGAATTTATGACGAAGTACTATCCGGAGGATGTTCGGGGTAAGAAGGAAATTGAGTTCCTTGAGCTGAAGCAAGGAAACCAGTTGGTTACTGCGTATGCTGCTAAGTTTGTGGAATTACCTAAGTTTTATCCGCACTACAGTGAAGCGACTGCTGAATTTTCGAAGTGCATCAAGTTTGAGAATGGGTTGCGGCCAGAGATCAAGATGGCCATTGGATATCAGAAGATCCGTGTTTTTGCTGATTTAATTGATAGCTGCAGAATCTATGAAGAGGACAACAATGCGCATTATAAGATTATTAATGAGAAGAGGGGCAAGCCTCAGACTCGTGGTAAGCCGTATGATGCTCCTGCCGGTAAGGGTAAGTCGAGAGTTGCTGATGGTAAGAGAACTAGTGGGGGAGATGCTCCAGCTGGTATTGTGTGTTTCAGATGTGGCAAAGCTGGGCATAAGAGTAATGCGTGCAAAGCTGAGCCGATGAGGTGTTTCCGTTGTGGTAAGATCGGGCATGAGGCATCCAGGTGTGAGCATAAGGAGGTGGTTTGTTTCCATTGTGGCGAAGGAGGACACATCAGTAGTCAGTGTCAGAAACCAAAGAAGGAGTGGGCTAGTGGAAAAGTGTTCGCATTGGCAGGGACAGAGACTTCCGAAGAAGATGGACTTATTAGAGGTACATGCTTCATTAATAATATTCCTCTATCTTCTATTGTTGATACCGGTGCTACTCATTGTTTTATTGCTGCTGATTGTGTTGAAAGATTGGGTCTTGCGTTGTCCTCTATGAATGGAGAGATGGTCGTCGACACTCCAGCTAAGGGGTTGGTGACTACTTCTCTAGTGTGCTCTCAATGTCCTTTGTCGGTTTTCGACAGAGACTTTGTTGTTGATCTGATTTGTTTGCCGTTAAGTGGATTGGATGTGATCTTAGGTATGAACTGGTTAGAGCATAACCATGTGCATATTAACTACCGTAGTAAGTCTGTAAGTTTTTCTACCCCTGAAGAGGAGGAAGCTGGTTTGTTGTCTGCCGGCCAGTTGCGGAAGTTGATGCGGGAGGAAGTCCAGTTATTCTCGCTGATGGCATCAATGTCTGTCGAGAACCGAGTCGTGATTGAAGAGCTGCGGGTAGTATGTGAATTTCCTAAAGTTTGCCCTGATGAGATTCCATGTGTGTCGTCGTGGGGAGCTCCTGTGTTGCTAGTAAAGGAGAAAGATGGAAGTATGAGGCTCTGTGTTGATTATAGACAGTTGTATAAGGTAACGGTTAAGAACAAGTATCCACTCCCAAGGATAGCTGATTTGATGGATCAGCTGGTGGGTGCTCAAGTGTTTAGTAAGATTGATTTGCGGTCGGGCTATCATAAGATTAAAGTGAAAGATGAGGATATTCAGAAGACGGCTTTTAGGACGCGTTATGGGCATTATGAGTATTCGGTGATGCCTTTTGGTGTTACTAACGCGCCGGGGGTATTTATGGAGTACATGAACCGTATCTTCCATACTTACTTGGATCAGTTTGTGGTGGTATTCATCGATGATATTCTGGTCTACTCCAAGTCGGAAGAAGAGCATGCAGGGCATTTGAGATTAGTGTTGGAGGTCCTGAAAGAGAAGAAGTTGTATGCAAAGTTGTGTAAATGTGAATTCTGGTTGAAGGAAGTAAGTTTCCTTGGTCACGTCATTTCAGGTAGTGGCATTGCGGTGGATCCGTCTAAGGTAGATGCTGTGTTGCAGTGGGAAGCCCCGAAGTCGGCTTCCGAGATTAGAAGCTTTTTGGGGTTAGCTGGTTATTATAGAAGGTTCATTGAAGGATTTTCCAAGTTAGCACTCCCGCTAACTCAGCTGACGTGCAAAGGTAAAGCTTTTGTGTGGGACGCTCGTTGTGAAGAGAGTTTCGCCGAATTGAAGAAGAGATTGACGACGTCTCCTATCTTGACGTTGCCCAATCTGGGAGAATCTTTTGTGGTGTATTGTGATGCTTCCAAGATGGGTTTAGGAGGTGTGCTTATGCAGAATGGGAAGGTAGTTGCTTATGCGTCGATGCAGTTGAGGACTCATGAGAAGAATTATCCTACGCATGACTTAGAGCATGCTGCAGTTGTGTTTGTGCTGAAAATTTGGAGGCATTATCTTTATGGTTTTAGGTTTGAAGTGTTTAGCGACCATAAGGGTCTGAAGTATTTGTTTGATCAGAAAGAATTGAATATGAGGCAACGACGGTGGTTGGAGTTATTGAAGGATTATGATTTCAGGTTGAATTATCACCCAGGGAAAGCTAATCGTGTGGCTGATGCGTTAAGTCGAAAGACCTTACACATGTCAGCAATGATGGTTAAGGAGTTGGAATTAATTGAGCAGTTCAGAGATATGAGTCTGGTCTATGAAGTGACACCGCAGAGTGTCAGGTTGGGAATGTTGAAGATTAATAATGACTTTTTGGACAGTATCAGAGAAGCTCAGAAGTTGGATGTTAAGCTGGTGGATTCGATGGTTGGAATCGATCAGTCTGAGAAGGATGATTTCAAGCTGGATGCGCAAGGTGTGTTGAGGTTTCGTAATAGAATTTGTATTCCTGATGACGCGGAGATGAAGAAAGCAATTCTTGAAGAGAGTCATAGGAGTAAGTTGACTATTCATCCGGGAGCTACTAAGATGTATCAGGACTTGAAGAAGTTGTTTTGGTGGCAAGGGATGAAGCGTGATGTAGCGCAGTTTGTGTATGCATGTTTAACTTGTCAGAAGTCGAAGGTTGAACATCAGAAGCCTGCAGGGTTGATGCAACTGTTAGAGGTTCCAGAATGGAAATGGGATAGTATTTCGATGGACTTTGTGACGGGATTGCCAAATACCGCGAGAGGTCATGATGCTATTTGGGTGATTGTTGATAGGCTAACGAAGTCGGCTCATTTTGTCCCTATTAACATCACATATCCAGTGCCAAAGTTGGCAGAGATTTATATCCGAGAGATTGTGAAGCTGCATGGTGTTCCGCTATGTGTCGTTTCGGATAGGGATCCGAGGTTCACGTCTTATTTTTGGAAGAGTTTGCAAGCGGAGTTGGGTTCTAAGTTGACGTTGAGTTCGGCGTATCACCCTCAGACGGATGGTCAGACAGAGAGGACTATTCAGTCGTTGGAGGATTTGTTGAGAGCTTGTGTTCTGGAGCAAAGAGGTTCGTGGGATGCGTACCTTTCGTTGATAGAGTTCACTTATAATAACAGTTACCATTATAGTATTGGGATGGCACCTTTTGAAGCATTGTATGGTCGGAGATGTAGGACTCCTCTATGTTGGTATGAATCTGGGGAAAGTGTAGTACTTGGACCGGAAATTGTTCGAGAGACTACTGAGAAGGTGAGATTGATTCGGGTGAAGATGAAAGCCTCGCAAAGTAGACAGAAGAGTTATCATGATAAGCGAAGGAAGGATTTAGAATTTCAAGCAGGTGAGCATGTGTTTTTGAGAGTCACTCCAGTGACCGGTGTTGGACGCGCTTTGAAGTCAAAGAAGCTCACGCCTCGTTTTATCGGTCCGTATCAGCTTTCGGAAAGAGTGGGAAATGTTGCTTATAGGGTGGCCTTGCCGCCTAATCTTTCGAACTTGCACGATGTGTTTCATGTGTCGCAACTTCGGAAGTATGTTTCAGATCCATCTCATGTAATTCGTATGGATGATGTGCAAGTACGGGATAATCTCACTGTGGGGACGATGCCTGTGCGTATAGAAGATCATGAAGTGAAGACTCTTAGAGGCAAGGAGATCGCTTTGGTGAAAGTAGTCTGGCTGGGGGCTGCTGGAGAAAGCATGACGTGGGAGCTGGAAAGCAGGATGCGGAAGTCGTATCCAGAGTTGTTCGAATCAGGTAAATTTTCGAGGACGAAAATATTCTAAGTGGGGGAGAGTTGTAACGCCCTAAAATTTAAATAAATATTTAATTGAATTGTTTGGAATTTAATTGGTAGAAAATAATGAAATAAAATAAAACAATGTTAGAATATATGGACCTATGCTTAGGGTTAGTAGTAGCGAATTCAAAGTGTTAGGGAAAAGGCCCATGATTATGTCGCATAGCCAAGAGAAAAGCCCATGAAAATTTACTAAGTATAAATAAGCATTTTTAGGGTTTTGCTCACTAATTAGAAAAACAAAAGTTTGAGAGTGAGAAAAGGGAGAGGAGGCGCGGCGAAGAGGAGGAGAAGGCTAGGGCAAGGTTTCGAGATCTTCAAGGCTAACGTAAGGGTGGGGTTCTATCTCTATAATTGGGTGTATGAAGGGCTCCTTCCTGGGCGCCAAATTCTGTGCGTGTGTTGCTGCCTGGGCGCCACGGGCGCCGTTCCTGAAACTGTGCTGGGCGCCATGGGCGCCATGGGCGCCATCCTGTGTTGTGTGACTGGGCGCCTTCCTGGGCGCCAATCTGGGTGTGAAGTGTTCTGGCGTAGGGGCGCCAAGGGCGCCATGGGCACTGTTCCTGTTCTGTTGCTGGGCGCCATGGGTGCCATCTTGCTGTTGTGTATTGCTGTCTTGCAGATTCCTGGCGCATGGGCGCCAAGGGCGGCAAAAACCTGGCTGCCCAATTGCTGTCTTCTATGTTGTTCTGGCGCATGGGCGCCAAGGGCGCCAAATACCTGGCTGCCCAATTGCTGTTTTCCATGTTGTTCTGGCGCATGGGCGCCAAGGTGGTGGCTGCCCAATTGCTGTTTCAGGTGTTGTTCTGGCGCATGGTCGCCAAGGGCGCCAAGGTTGTGGCTGCCCTGTTGCGGTGGCTGTGCTGTCCTGGCGCATAGGCGCCAAGGGCGCCAAGATTGGCTGCCCGGTTGCTGTTGTTGCGTGCTGTGTCTGGCGCAGGGGCGCCATGGGCGCCTAAATAGGGCTGCCTCGTGCTGTGTCTGGCGCAGGGGCGCTAGAATCTGGCTGCCTTGTGCTGTGTTGTGTTGCTGGGCGCCATGCGCGCCAAGGGCTCCAGTTTGGCTGCCCGTTGTGCTGCGAGGCGCCATGGGCGCCAGTTTGGCTGCCAACTGTGTTGCTTGGCGCAGTGGGCGCCAAGGGTGCCAAGTGTGGCTGCCCAAATTTGAATTTCACGATTGTTGTTTAAAATGATGTTGAATATGTGATTAGGCCCAAAGTTGCCAAAATGTTGAAATTTGCTAAATTATTGTGATGTTGGCAAAATGTTGAAAATTGCTAAGTTATAAATTGTTGACGACGAAGGTTGTACGAAGACGAATTTGCCTCTTTTTATTGGCAGGTGATGTGTTGTAGGCCTACGGCCAATGTTGTTTTCCGATGTTGTGCGTTGCTATGTAACCGTTGTTGTTTGTTTGTGCATTTACATAGCGTCGCATGCATATCATATTTTTACGATGGAGCTATGCTCAAACCACAACGACGATGTTGCGATGTTGATGCCCCTATTTACGGGTTTTGGATTATGGTACCACATGCATTATAGGGCGGTGGCCCTGAGTTGAGTCACATTTCGCATAATGTGCATACTTATGTGATTGAGATGATTCTGACTACTGTTAAGTGATGAATTGACCTGAAATATATATTGTTTTTGATGTATCCGATTATATAGTGTGATATCTCACCCCTTCTGTTTGAATGTTACCCCATTGTTGGTAACGTGCAGGTAATACCGAATGAAGGCAGTTCACCTTCGTTTGATCGAGTCGGTGTCGTCGCTCTGATATGTAACACTCGTGGGGAATGAACACACGTTTTAATATTGATGCTATGTCACTTCTTTGTTGAAACCTTAAGATGTTATTTCGTTGTTTTGAGCTATTTTGAATTGTTAAGACGCTACGTCTATTTGATTTGACTTATTATGAATCCGCTGCGAAGTAATTAAAGAAGAATTATTTTGAAGACTAATTGGTTGTTTTATCGGTTCAACCAAAAGCGAATTGTATCTGTTTTCAAAAAGTGAATTAACCCATCTATTGTTTTCACGAAGCAAATGTGGCACTCCATTGTTTGTTGAAAAAGATTTTTATGAACTCTGATATTTTTGCATTATTTTGCCGGGTAGAAATGGGGTGTTACACATACTGTGGCTAAAAGATCACATTGATATTGAGTTTGTTTCGAATCCTACCTCGATTTCAGAAAGATTGAGATGGTTAGCAAAAGGTCCAAATATACATGTCTTCTCTTACACTAGTTATCTACAAAATGCTTACACGTTCTTTACAAAATCCCATGATGATCAGAGTAAAATGCAAAATAGTGGGGTGACTCTTGTAGCTGAATCTATGCATACATCAAGTGCCAAAGACAGAAATCCCATTTACGCGAATATGTCATACTTCGGTGTCATTGAACACATATGGGAGTTGGATTACAATATGTTTTGGGAGCCTGTGTTCCAATGTAATTGGGTTGACAATAATAATGGTGTACAGATGGATGACTCAGGTTTCATGCGGGTGAATTTAAACAAGTTAGGGTATAAAGATGAACCTTTTATTTTAGCCTTGCAAGCCCAACAAGTGTTTTATGTCACTGATCCAGATGATATCAATTGGTGCATTGTTTTATTGAAAAACAAAAAATTATTGGTGAATGACATTGGTGATCAAGCGCACGAAGATGTTGATATTGAGGATGACCCTTTCTTCGAGACATCACAACCAATAATAGGGGAAAGTACTTCTAAAGAGGATATTTTGTATGTTAGAAATAATCATAACGATGGAATTACGTTTCGTCGAAAACAAAGTACCAAGAAGCGAAAAGCAAAATATCATACAAATAAACAAGTAGCTAGTAACATTAGATCGAGGAAAAGGAAAAGGTAATATGTCATGCGTGTTTCTTTTTTATTCATTTTTCTTATTGTAAAAATTAACTTACTTTATCATGATTATAAAATAACATTTAGCCTAATAACAATGATTATATTTTGTTGCAGGTGAGATGACTTCCCCCAGTGATGATATTGCACATGACAGTGGTCATGAGAGTGAACATCAGCCCCAAAAAAAGTTCACTCGCCGTGGAATGACAGTTAAGAAGAATATCATCAATCGGGGAGCAAAGGGCTTCCTAAACTTACAGTAAGATACTTACTAATTAACTAACTTTATTACATACTTTTAACTGTTTGTTATCTAATTTACACAAGTAATAATGTAGGTCGAATGGAATGCTAAAGACCAACCGATTGGTGAAAATGGTAGAGAGTTGCAAAGCTTCATTGGTGCCAGAGCAAGGCAGGATATACCAATTACAATCACAAGTTGGAATAATAAAAAGAATTCCTCTTTGGAGAAATTTAAAGAGGAGCTATGGCATTTGATACAAGTATGGGTCTTACTTTGACTATACAGTTATTTTATAATTAAATATGTAAGCACATTTATAATCATTTTGTTGAATGTAAGCAGAAATACTTTGATGTAGATGACTCTCGAAAAGACTATTGTCTTAAGAAAGCTGGAAAGGCACACAGAAGATTCAGATCAACTCTAACAAGTTGGGTGAGAGTTGAAGAGGGGAACATCCGAAACCGCCCTCCACCACGATATGATGGGATTATAACATCGGAGGATTGGAGTGCATTTGTATCTTCACGCGAAGATGAGGAATTCTAGGTTTGTACAATTACTTATCATACATATACCTATATTTGACAATTATAAAGTATTAATGTAAAAATATTTGTCTTTATAGAGATTAAGCAATGAAAATCGCGAGATAGCGGCAAGTCCCTTATAGAGCAATTGTTAAGGGTTATTACGAGATTGAAGAACAATTGGTAGGCACATTATCTTTTATTTTATCTTTCATTTATTAAATTAATCTTCTGATTTATTTACTAATAAATGGTAAATTTTAATAACTGCGAGAGGCCGAAAAAGATCCTACGCAGGAATCTATTGACCGGCATGTTTTGTGGTTAGAAGCCCGACAAAACAAAGATGGTGTCATTGACAACCCAAAAACGAGAGAGGTGTCTCAAAAAATTGTAAGTATGATAAAATTAATTTTTTTTATAATGTTTATATTACTTATAATGTCTATTAATAATGTCTAATAATATTTGTGAATCAGGAATCCATATCACAATCAGTATCACAAGGAGAGATTACTGATTGTGATGGTCTGAAGGACATCCTTGGTCATGAATTGGCAATTGAAGAGTATTCAGGTCGTCTACGGGGTTTGGGATTTGGCATTTCTCCAACCACTTTTTTGGGGTTCAAAGAGGCGAAAAAAACAAGAGACACAAGAAAGTAGAGAAAGAAAACGGTTGGAAGCCATGGTATTGATGCTACGGACTGATGATGTACCATCTCCTAACCCAAATAGCTTCAGGGATAGTTGCAATATTGCGTCCAATGAGGTAATTATTGTTGGTCCGTCTTTTTATTTTTTACATTTTACATTAACTTATAGATATTAATATTTGTAGATATTAATATTTGGTTATTATTTACTTTAGGGTAACAATAACAATTGTGAATTATATATATCAAACCCGCTTAAGTTGGTCGCAAAGGGCTTTGTTGTAACAATGAGGACTCCACCTTGCACAATCTACCCATGCCTCCAAATTACGCGAGAGTCAGAGTTGAGTTTGTTGTTGTGGATTATGCATTATTGTCGGTACCAATTGGCACTGCACAGATGACTTTGTTGACTGTGATTGATGCACTTGGCACCTTTGTGGCATGGCCACCAAATCTTATCAATGTATGGAGCAATTAATATATTTGTTAATAACTCATTGGCTTATTATCATATATTAATAACTAATTATATTTCTAATTTAGGTAAAGAAAGCAACATCTCGGATTTCTGGGCATGTTGGCAAATACCAACCCTCCACTTCTATTGGTCGCAAGAAGCATGTGTCTAGGCGAGAAGCTAGCGAGAATGAGATTCAATCCCAACCCCCCCTTTCTATTGCTAGCAAGAAATCAGTGTCTCGGCAAGTAGATAAAGGGAAGGAGATTCAATCCCAACCCAACCCCCCCTTCTAAGGAATTTATCAGTTATCTCAAGATTCATGCCTCAACAATGACGGGTGCAGATTTGATAACTGCATTGATTGATCCAGACATCTTGGGAGATATCCACCAGATCTGCCTTTCAAATGTGGAACTGCGAAAGGTATATGAACACAAGTGGGCATCTGGGGCTACTATTAATATATACATCAGGTATTATTATTATTATTATTATTATTATTATTATTATTATTATTATTATTATAATTATTATTATCATCATTATTATTACTATTATTGTTATTATTTGTTAATTTATTTGTATACATTTTAACTATAGGTATTTGTACCACGAGATTATGATCCCCATGGAACGAACACATAGATTTATCTTCTTGTGCCCCGAACGTACTTTTCTACGCAACATCTGCTTTGATAAAGGCATGTCACAAGCCATGGTTAAAAACTTGAAGAAAGCGATTAAAGAAAATAAGGAAGCGGTAAAAGCCTATATTGATAGACGCTAGGCTTTGGCACATGAAAGTAGCTGTGATAGCTTGTTTTTGGCACCCATCAACTTAAGGTAAGAAATTTAATCTATATATATATAACGTGTTTTTGAAATATCTATTATTTATTTGGTTATTCAAATTTTTTGTAGGGCACATTGGATATTGTTGGTAGTTGATCCTAAAAGAAATAGAATTTTCTATTTGGATTCGTGTCATGGTCATTATACCAACCACCCCAAGATGAAAGGAATGTTTGAAAGGTGTGTATTTAGTTACATCGCATATTTCACCATTTAAATTATGTGTGTATTTCGATTAATTAATATATTTATATGTATGATGTTTCAGTTGTGTGATGACTTATTGGGGATCGAATGAGAGCAGGGCTAGAGATGGGAATGAGAACAATAAAACAAAATGGATAGTAATAACGGTAAGTTTATAATCAATATTCTTATCCATGTAAATATTGCTCGCATTTTAATATTTAATTATTATTTTGATATCTAGTGTCCCAGACAACCAAACAATGATGATTGCGGGTATCACGTTATGAAGTTTATGAAGGACATAATCACTCACAATCAAATGGAATTTCCAAAAAAGTGTATGTATTTTATATAGTTTGTTTTTTGACAAGTAATTCCATATGTAGCATTTAGCCACTTAATTCAAAATTTATTTTATTTTATTTTATTTTTGCAGTATTTTCCTGGAAATGAGGTTGGAGCTCCATTTTCCGATGACCAACTTACTGAGATCAAGGGAGAGTGGTGTCATCATGTTGCCCGTTTGATTAATGAAAATCGAAATTCATGTAACTTTGGTTAGTTGGTTTTTTGTTCCCCACATTGGATGTCATGTCATTTTTGTTGTCTATGTTGACATTCGGAATTTGGTTAGATTTATGTAATTTTTGTTGGTACTTTGTTGATATGTATATATATATATATATATATGTATATATATATATATATATATATATATGTATATTAGATGGATTTATAAGTTTCTAAGTTGGAATTTGATTTGCAATTGGTTAGTTGATTTGAAGTTTGGTTCATATATTGGTTGTTGAGTTGATATTGGTTGATGAAAATGAGAGTAGGGATGTGCTGGAAAATATTGAATATCCCAGAAACGGAAAAAAATATTTTAAAAAAAAAACATAGAATCAGGGGCGCTTGCAGTTAGAAGCGCGCCTATTGGTCTTAGCTCAGTTGACAATCAGGGATGCTCCCAGTAAAAAGCGCTTCTGTTGGTCAGACCAACAGGGGCGCTTCTAACAGCAAGCGCCCCTGATTGTCAAGTGCGCTAAGACCAACAGGGGCGCTTGTTAATGCGAGCGCCCCTAATTGTCAGAGGCGCTAATACCAATAGGGGCGCTCGTTTTATGAGCGCTTATGTTTCCTAATAATTAGAGGCGCTTGTTGTGCGCTCTTGTAGAAGGGTTGGCAACAGGAGCGCCAGATTTAGGGGCCCGAAAGCGCCACTACTGGTTGTTCCTGTTGTAGTGCTCTTTCACTCTGGTCATGCAGCGCTGAGAAGGGAGTGTGAAGTTAGGTTTCCACAATCCCTTTGATACTTCCCTTTTATATCACTCCCCTTTTTTATTCATTTATTTTATTTATTTAGTTGTTTTTTAGATCAAATTTATCTAAAAACGACAGCAATACAACCATCAGCAACATTGACGTAGAAGCCCCAAAAGAAAACCAATACCACTTCCCTTTTGCACCCTCAATTCATTTGTTATGCACCCTGCTAAGCCCAACTCGCAGACTATATTTAAAAGCCCAAAAAAATGTGAAACTGAAATAGGTTCTGCTAACTACACCACCATTTGCATTAGGCAATTATCTTGCTATTCAATTGATCAACAAGATATTTCAGTTTGATGTTTGTTGCGCCCCAAAAAATCCGGTTTAAGGATTCCTCAGTTTGACAACGTGAAAAATTTTGAAGCTGCCACCAATATTTATTTTTAAAGACTAAAACATTGGAAAAAGTCTTTTGAAAAAGGCGGATGGTCTTTCGAAAACATTGAGATGTAGGTTCGGGGGTCGGTTAGGTACGGGGAAGGTATTAGCACCCCGCACCTCCTTTCTACGGAAAGGGAACCATTAACTTTGATATGTGGCTTAGAAAAAGTTAACTTGAAATGATTTTTGTTCTACTTCCTTTCTTTTTATTTCGTTTGAGAAACGGTTTTATTGAGAAGAAAAATATTTTTGGTATCTTTGAAAAGCGGAACGAAACAAAGATTTTTAAAAGGGTGCTTGACGGGTTACGACCCGCTCCTACGTACCCTCTCTGGAAGAGGGATCAAAGCTACGTAGTTCTAGTCTTTTGGTTTTGAAAGCGTTTTTTTTGAGTTTTTGAAATAAGACTCAAGTGTTCACGAATACCAAACAAGCAATGGCTTCGAGTGGCGTTCATTACTAACTCGAAAGGAAAGAGTCGAAACCGGTAATCAAACAAGCAAAGGCTTCGAGTGATTACAAGTAACAACGTTTTATTATCTTTTTGAAATCATTTTGAAAAAGGGCGAGCATCGGTAATAATTATCACCAATAGCTCGTGTTGTTTTTGAAATTGGAATTTTGTTTGTGTTTAGTTAAGGTGTGGGAGCTTTCATAATAGTCAAACAAGCAAAGGCTTCGAGTGACTACCACTAATAACTCCTCATTAGCGATCAAACAAGCAAAGGCTTCGAGTGATGGCTAATGATTTATTTAAGAAAAATGCTTTAGGTTTTTTTTTACTTGGAAAAAAACATTTGACTCTTGATTTGAAACAAGTTAAGAAAAAGAATTTGATTTGGAAAAGGGGTTTTGGAAAACAAGTGGGACATTTCAATCAACATACCAATCCCTAGCCAATATACAAATCATTTAATTACAATTCATGCAAGCATTACAAATCCAAGAGACAAGCAATATGCATAAATATGTAATGGTCAAAATTAATTACAAGTTGCCATAAGAAATGGTCACGCAAAGATGAAGCATTAATCAATTGCAAAAGGGTAGCTCATTGAATCATTTAATGATCAACAATAGAAGCACAAGAGTTAAGTTTCTTTTGGTAATCCTTGACACTTATTAACAATGCACAAAGGCATAAGTGTCTAGTCATTTTACCAAATTTTTTAATGCTAAAATATATGCAAGAGTTGAATCCCTTTAAAGTAATCCTCAACACTTGGAAAATGCACTAGGCATAAGTGTCAAGTCATATTACTAAATCATCAACAAGAGATAAATGATTGATCATGAAGTAAGGTATAAAAATGAAATGTTGAGTCACTTTAGGGGATCTCCAACACTTGGGATATGCACTAGGCATAAGGGTTAGATCATATCACCTAATCATCAACAAAGCATGCAAAGGAAAAATGTTTTTGAGTTTTGGTAACAAGTAAAAATGTTTTTTATCTTTTGGTAAAAATCAAAGTAAAAGTGAAAAATAACTAAACACAATCGCACCATCTTATTTTACTCAAATGAGATCAGAGTGATAAAATTTGAAGCACAAAATATACCAAAAAAAAAGTGGCCCTTGGCCAAATGCTATATGCTCAAATCCTCATCAAAATTTCATGCCAAAACTTACACATTAGCTCACAACCAATTGTACACCCAACAATATTTTGCAACAAGTGATATAACCCTAGCATGAACCACATGCAAAACTCAAATTCAATCATTTGTAAATCACAATCAAGACCCAAACATCATACATTCACAAGAGAATAACAAGAATTTACCAAAACCTAGCTAATTCAAGCCAAACCCTAGACTACTACATACAATTTAACAAGGTAAACTCATTAAAATCAACACAATTCGTTATGGGATCATGATCCAAATTGCAAACAATTAACACAAGTGCAAACCTTACCAATTGGGGGCTCAAAACAGAGGCATATCCATCATTTAAAGATTCAAACAACTCATTTCCAAATTATTCAACACATATATAAAAAGTAAGCAAAAATCAAGAGATGCACTAGGAAACCCTAGCTAACCCGAAACTATACATACCCCAAATCCACAAATTTCTTCATCAAACTCCAACCAATCACATGAATACATGAAGAACAACAATTAACAAGCAAAACCCCAAAATTTTAGCTCAAGGCCGAAGCCGTTTTTTACCCAAAAACAAATTTTAAAACCCTAAAATCAACAAATATGCATAGTTCATCTTAAATCCATAAAATCAAACATGATCAAGCATGCATTTCACAAGATTCAAACATATATCATGATGGAAATGAGATGAACAACATAAATAAAGCATGGGTCTACATTTTGGAGCAAAGGTTTAGAAGCTCACCCCAAAATCAAGCTAGAAACTAGTGTAGGAGAAAGAGAGAAGAACAAATCAACCAAGAACTTCAAGCTTCCTCTTTAACCACTTTGTGAGCTTCAGGAACTAACCCTTCTCTTGTTCAAATCACAAAAATGAAGTGTGCAATGGAAAGATATGATGAAATGGAGTGAGGATTTTGTGTTATCTTTATGCTTGGAGTGCTTTTGGTGAAGAAATGGAGGAAGGAAGTAAGAAGTGACTATGGAGGTTGAGAAGGATGAATGGAGGCGTGAATGAGAGGAATAGAAGGAGAGTATTCTGATCTAGGTTCCAAAATGAGAGTCCTTTCTAGCCTCTCCAATTTTGGGCTTTTATGTGAAGGCCATTTTAAAGGGTATTTGTGACATTGTGCTTTTGCAAACCACTAGGATTTGAGATAGAATTTTGAATGGATGGTTTGGATTGCAATGCACAAGGATTCGGGACATTCAAGAAGCACAAATGAGCTGGTTATGAAGGAGTACACACGGTTTTGGGGGTGGTTTTTGGAGAGCAAAAATTGTTGAGGGCATTTGGGTCTTTTTACATTGAGTTATAGCCTAGGATTTGATCAAAAATTTTAATCAATGGCTATGGATCATTTCACAAGGATCATGGGTATGAGAAAACACAAAATGTGGGCTGATATTGAGCTGAAATTCGCAGCACCTAGAAAAGAGAGTGAGTGGAATTGCAACTTGTACTATTGTACTACACTTGACCTTTCAAAATTCAAGGGAATATTGATTATTCCTTTCAAGATAATTCTTCTAAATTCTTGCCATTTTGGGCCATGTCCCATGATTCAATGATTGGGCTCTGAATTTTATGATCTCACCAATCCCAAAATTGATTTGTTGACCCCACTCCAAAGGAAATGACCATTTTACCCTTTTGTTCAAAAACCGAATTTCATGCCAAAAATACTCCCATGATGCACAAAAAATACACAACTATACTCACTTGGATTCACATAAATTCCTCAAGGGATGTATAATGGTTTTTACCGAGAAATTATTTATTTTAGTGAAATGACCAAAATGCCCTTTTGGTCCCAAAAACCCTAAGTTTGCTCCAAACTTCATTTCCACACTAACAATGATCCTGAGACCCTTTGGATGACTCTAAAACTCTAGAAATGCATGCATGATGAGAAAATAAGTCTTTTTGGCGAAATTACCAAAATACCCTTTGAACTAGGAAAAACCCTAGAAACCTTAGAAATGCTCTAAAGTGCTCTAAAATGCCATGCAATGCTTTTCTAACCCTAAAATGCATTCTGAAATTTCTAAGATGCAAGCATGATGCTCTTCCTAACCTCTAGGATGAATGCTAAGACTTGATTTATTTTTGATTGAAAATTAGGGTTTTGACTTAAGCCGGACAAAATTGGGGTATGACAATGTTGAAACATTTAATTTGACAGCAGTATCGATTATTTCTATATAGTCCCCTATATCCACCACAACCTAAATGTAACATCCCCTAATTAACTAATTTAATTAAATTAAATTGGCGAAGAGGTTAAGATGATTATTGGCTAAATCGAATATTTAGCACACGAGGTTTATTATAATTGATTTAATCGCATAAACTATTTAATTATATGAAGTTGAAATAGATGAGTTATTGTTGTGCCTGAGTAAGTTATTATGTTAAGTTAGGGAGTTAAAGTTTAATTGGGGAATTAGGAGAGATTTAAGTGGACATTAGTGAAGGGGGGCATTGTGGTCTTTACGCATGTTAAGTGGAGGGTAACTCAGTCTTTTCACCCTAAGTTAAGTGGGCAGCTGCTGCCCCACCCCCAATACCCAGCCAACCCCTTCATTTTGTCACAAACCAGAAAACTGGAAAATCAGAACCAAGATAGAGAGAGCTGAGAGAGAGAGAGAGAAACGGTGAGGAGAGAGAGGGAGAAGATGAGAGGATAACTTCTTCAATTGTTCATGCATGTGTGAGATCTCTGTGCCAATCCTTCCCCTTTCTCTTCCTCTTTCCATTGATACTGATTTCAGTATCCCTTCCTCCCTCTAGCTCACTTCACCAATTCGAAATTCAAAGCTCCAAGTTCACCATGAAGAAATAAGTTCTGCAAGAAAATTGTTGAAACCAGTTTCGGTGTTTACCCTATATCTCCCTGTACACAACTCCTCGGAATGAAATTCTTGTTTACACAGAAACTAGACAAGAAATGCTTCAAAATAGACACAGGAATCATCTGATTCCATCAATTATTGAGGAAGATATCCTGTCCACAAGATCGGATTCTAAATCAGACACGGTTTTAACCCAGTCCCCTTGTTTTCGTGATATCTCTCTGAATACTGGGTGTATCCGTTTGAAACTTGAACCATATGAAACTAGACAAAATTATCTACACAATGGGCACCGGTTTGAGGGGTTTTGGTTATGAAGTGACCTAGTTACATTTGTTACAAATCTTCACACTCGTGCTGGAAAACAGAATTAGAACTGGGGATATCGGTTCGTCGAAATTAGGTTCGAGTCGTCAAAGTTCGAGAGACATCACTTCCGTAGACAGGAAGGAAGATTCAGTAGTAAGAGGATGTGCTTGAGTTGCTGTGGTTTGAGTTTGAAAAGCGTTAGATGATGTGGAGCGGTTCGGGAGAGTTCGTTGCGTTACGGTTCGTTCGGATTCGTCAAAGTCTCGGCATTTGCGATTTTCATCGCAATCGGTGAGTTCTATACTCACTAGGGAATGATTATCATGTGTGATGTATTCTTATTTGTTGAGTCTCGCTTTTTATAAAAACCGATATCAATTCGTTTTATGAAAATATCGTTCAAGTCATTGAGTTATATGATCGCTTGATTGAAATCGTGAATTGTTTACTTGAGAGTGTGATTGATTATATGATTATGGTATTGATTGATATGTGACTGAGATTGGACTGAAATTGTTGATTGTTATGTCTGTTTTGATGTTATGGAAGCTATAAAATGTCTCGGCATCGGATTAAAAGCGAAACGGGACAAAACCGCTTTTCGAAAACCTGTTTTTCTGAGTATCAGCCATCCATCGCGTCGCGAACATGTTTCATTTTGTGACGCAAATGTTTCAGTTACTTTTCGCGTCGCGACGAACCCTGTACGCGTCGCGACGCAGTGTAAATTTTCAGCAAAACTACCCGATTTTGTTTTCGCTATAACTTTTGACCCGGTGGTCCGATTTAAGTGTTCTCAAGTGCGTTGCAAAGCTAATTAAAAGACCTATTCATATATGTGAATTAGATTCTGAAATTCCCTGTTCTGAAGGTTAATCTCATGATATAATGTTGAGTGTTCATGCTATGTTATGTGGAGTATCATTGATGTATTGTGTTTGGACTGATTGGATGATTAGTGTAAGTTAAGTTAATAACTTTAGTAAGCCGTGTTAGATCACCTAATGTTAGTAATCAGATCATGTTAGTAAGGAGATCATGTTAAGTTAAGCTCAGTGTTAAGTTAAGTTCATTATTATGCTCAGTTCATTGTTATGTTCAGATCAGTATTCAGTTCGGGTATATTAAAATATATACATCAGCTCAGTTAGGGTGACGAACCTATTTTCAGTTTAGTGTGCTAGGGGAGGGGAAGTCATGAGCCCTATGAACCTAGGCCCCATGAGGGATCCAGCCGATTAGTGGAATGGGTTCACCGGGAGCTTATTTTGCCAAGTGACCGGTGACACGCTAAAACTTCAGTTCAGTTTATGTGTTGCCTCTCGTAACCGGCTTGAGGGTTATGAGGACAACGTTAGTTCAGCCACATAGTCAATTTTGAGGACTATGATTTATGAGTTAAGAATAATGAATCAAGCATAATTGAACCGAGAGAATTAGTAAGGGGTCTCGATCGAACTCGCTGAGACAAGTTGTCTCACCCAATCCATGTTGTTGTTTTTCAGTGAAGCAGGGAAAGAGTCGGAAGGCTGTGAGGCATGGCTATGAAGATGCTTGAGGAGTTGCTGACGCTTTTATTTCATTATGCTATGTATTTCAGTCTCTTTTGTATCTTAGATTGTACGATTGTACGACTTATGTTTTTAAAGCTGTAAATCACTTCCGCAGACTTTCTGTTTTGAGTATTGAACACTAGTTGAGTGTGTAAGGAACGATTTTATGTATTTGATGTTCAGTTATGTAAGCGGACTTGATTGGTTTTAGCATCAAGTTTTAGATTGTGTTCAATAATTAAAAAGGAAGTTACTCTGATATATGCCAGTAGTGCATTTCGGTAATTTCTACAAGTTAGAAATTATCGGGGTGTTACACTAAATATTTGACCTTTAATCTTCAACTTTTTATGTCAGTATCTCTAATGTTTCTTACAAAGAAATATGAGATTAATTTTTAAAAGTTGTAAAACTAAATTTTATTCTCAAATGCCTCTAACAATGTGATTTGACTTGACTTTGAAAGGAAAAAAAATGCTCGATTTTGGGGATGTCAATAGCTTTTAACTTTATTTTACCCTTATATAATAATGATGATTTTTTTACATTAATTAACTAAAATATTTTTTTTTATTTTTGCTATATAGTGGCGGAATCAAGGACCTACAAGGAAACTCGACCCTGTTTGGGGGCGGAGACAAGAAGGGAAAAATTCAAACCCGTCGGACATCGGGGCGGGGAGGTAAAACCCGTCCCTGGCCCGCCGCATAGCCATGCCTAAAGCAATGGGATGGGGTGGCACCACTAGGGTGTGTATTTTGATATACATATTTCTAAAAGGTCCCCCACATTGTTGTCCGCATTAACAATTTTCAATGAAATGGGGACGTCCACTTCCATGTTCGAACTGGGTGTGTCCATTTAATAAGGGATTAATGAGCTACCGTGAGAAAGAGTAGCTCCTGAAGCAATAGTTTCGTTAAAATAATGCAAATTTTATGTATTAGATGTGAATAGCTAATTCTTAAAATTCGAACGTAATTATAGAATAAACAACGAGGAACAAAAAAGAAACCCCAAGATCAGACAAAGAGAGGAAAAAGGAACAATAATAAGGAATATAACATGTATTTCACCTATATATATATAGAAATTTCAATTCACCATGATAGTTTCAAAGGAGATAGGTGTAACACCCCGATAAATTCTAAGATGTAGAACTACCGAATTGCACTAAATGACATACATCACATAAAGTAAAAATTTCTGTTATTGAATATTGAACACAAACTAAAAATTTCGATAATACATATCAAATGGTCTCCGAACCGTACTTAACTTCATCAAAATGCTTAAGTTTCATAACTTAAGACTTATACATAATCCTGGTGTTCAATACTCAAAACATAAAGTAGCGGAAACGATTTACAACTGATACATGATCGTTATACAATCGATAACATAGAAACAGTAAATGGGACAAAGGTCTAAACATGAAACTCAATCTTCAATGACTCCAAGAGTCGCACCGGCTAACCGTGCTTCATCGCCTTTGCTTTCCCCTGTTTTTCTGTAAAACCACAAATATGAAGGTTGAGATAAACATTATCTCAGTGAGTCCTATCGAGACCCCTTACTAACTCTAGCGGTTCATTATTTCCTTTGCTTTGAACTCGTGGCCCTAATAAGCAACCACGTGGACATATATTAATTTCATGTAACTTTTATGCTCATGGCCCTTCTTTGCGACACATGAAGCATGTCATATTTTACCTCTTGTAATTTGTAGCCCTACTAAGCAACTACGCATTACATTTCTTTTCATTTATCATTCTGGCATAACACCTCAAGCCTACCTATTCTTAGGCACTTCTTTGGCTTTTGGTGAACTCATCCCGCTATTTCTAGTGGGTGAAACCTCTTGAGTCAAGGTTTCGGGGCTCATGACTTCCCCTCCCCTAGTATGCCAATCCTCTAAGGGTCGTCACCCTTGACCTCAATTTATATATATTATATAAATGTACCCGCATTGGGCCGTCTTATCATTTTCATTCATGTACTGTCTACCCTTCCTCAAGGGAAGGTATTTCGTCTTTGAGTTAAACATTTCTTACTTTCACTTGTATGAATTGACATGTGTACACTCGCATCTTACTAATGTACGTTTTTCCTTAACATTTAGAACTTGTGAGATTTACCATAAACTTCCTTCATTTAATGACATAAGTGTGTTTCCATTCTTGGGAAACATTGGCGAATCAATCGGAAAGGAATCGGAATCGTTCGGAACGGATTAAAAAGGATTTTGAATTAGGGTAACAGAAGGATCCGCACGGTCTGTGCTCCTGAGGCGCACGACCCGTGCGTATCCATTAAAACTCAGTTTGAAAAACGTACAGGGCGCACGATCCGTGCCACCAAAGCGCACGATCCGGGCGTTTTCTAAAACTGAAAAAATAACTGATTTGCGTAGGTCACGCACGGTCCGTGCCAAGGGGGCACGACCCGTGCTGTGTTAAAAATCCATTTCCTTGGCTACTGCGAACAAGGCGCACGACCCATGCCCTTGTGAGGCACGATCCGTGCGTCCTTGACAGTGGCCAATTTTCCAGTTTCGTGTCATTTTTCCAAGTCCGTTTCGATTCCAATTTCATTCCGGTCGATATCCTATCAAACGAATATTTTTCCAGACCAGTGAAAGCAGTTAAACAATCAAACAATACATATCATCAATCAACAATTTCATCAATTCGAACAATTTACCATTAACGGTTTTTCGATAAAAACGGGTTCGTCTAATTTTCACAAAGCGGATTTTTAAAGGGATATCGTTTCAGAAAAAAATAACGACTCAACATTAAACATCCCTAAGCGAGTATAGAACTCACGTAACGTGATGAGAATCACGCGAAATACCGAGACTTTGACGGAGGCTAACGAACTACGAACACCCGAACTCTCCCACCGCTTCTCTAACGAACTCAGCTGCTTACACCTTAGGAAAGCTACTCAATTCGAATCCTAGCTGCCTCAAAGGAACTTCAAACTCAATTGTTCTCGAATGTGAACCTTGGTATTGAATGTAGGGGCTATAACAAGGACATGCAAGGTTTATAACTCAGATTTTCTCAAGTTGGGCTTGATTGCTCTTCAATTGTGATTTAGCATGGAGGAGGGTGATGGTGATGAGGTGGGTATCAGTGTGAAGAGAAGGAAAAGGTGATTTCAATGGTGTTTAAGATTGAGACATGCATTCAGAAATGACTTGGCTGGGCTCCTCTTCCCTCCTCCTCCTCCTCTCTTGCGACTCTCCTCCCTTCTCCCTCTCTTGTTCTTTCTAATTTTCAGAAATGGGAAAAAGTGGGGAGTGTGGGAGTTGACTTGGTCAGCTGAGGGGGTTTTGGTGTGTTTACTACTTTGCCCTTTGTTCACCTCATTCACTTATGACATGGCCTAATCTAATGAACTAGCCAAATCCTATTAACTTAACACAAGATTTTACTTATGCACAATAATAAATCATCTATTTCAAACCTCACATAATTACATAGTTATGCTAACTAATTCGAATCTTAATAACGTCATATGCTAGATATTCGATTTAGCCAACAATTCGCCTTAACCTTTTCGCTAATTTAAATAAATTAAATTAGCCAATTAGGGGATGTTACAATCACCCCAACTTTTAAAATTTTGTCCTCAAAATTGACAAAACGTACCTCAATCTAAAAGATGGGGATATTTCACCCGCATGTTCTCCTCTACCTCCCATGTCGCTTCGTCGGGTGATGCACCGTCCCAAAGCACCTTGACAATAGGAATTGATCTCGTCCAGAGCGTTTTCTCGCCACGTTCGATGATTGTAACGCCCCAAAATAATTTAATTATTTATTTAATTAAGTTATTTAAGGCTTACAATATTTATTTAATTTAATTAAATAATTCAAGGTTTAATTATTTTATTTTATTTATTAGGAGGTGTTGTCACGAATTAAGTGGTGCGAGCAAGGGCCCGTGATCCACAATTAGGCCCGTGGCCCATTGCCTAGTCAAGGAATTCGACTCACAAGGGGTCTTAGAAGTTAGTTTTCATTTTTGACTCAAGTGTGAAAAGAAAGAAAAGAAACGTAAAAAGAGAGAGTGAGAAGAGGAGAAGTGCGAAGTGAAGAGGAGAAGAAGAGAAAGGGGCGAATCACTCAAGGAGGAGGAAGAGCTTGTTGGTGCCTTGCATTTTCCTTGGAGCTTTGCTAGCAATTTCGACTTCTAAGAGGTTAGGGGGTCCTCTTTTTGTTTTTAATACCTTATGCGAATTAGTGATGCCTAGGGTTAGGGTTCTAGGATAATTTCTATGAATGAATTGTGATGTTGATGATTAAATTATAGTATTGTGATGCTTGATTATGAATTGCCTATGTTGAAATCGCATGACCAATGGTTGAATTGTTGCTAATGTGAATTGTATGTCATATGTTTGAATATATGACTTGTTGGTGCTTACTTGGTGAAAAATTGAGAATCATGGTGATACTTGAATCATATATATATAATTGAGTGTTTGGTGAATTTAAATTGGTATTTGAATTTGAAGAATTCTGATTTGGAAGCCCCTAGGCGCCTTGGGCGCCATATGCATGTTGCTGCGTTTTTGTGTTCTGCGCCTCAGTCATGGGCGCCAGGCGCCCAGCAGTGTGCCTGCGCCAGTTTTCCAATTCTGTTGCCCCTGTGTTGCTGTTTCTGTGTCACTGTGTTGCTGTGTCTGTTGCCACTGTGTTGCTGTGTTCGGTGTCACTGTGCTGCCAGTTTTGGCGCTAGGTGCTTGTGTCATGGGCGCCAAGGGCCCCAATGTTCTAGTGATTGTTTTGTAAAATTTGGTTTCAGGTTTTCATATTCAAGTAAAATGGCTCGTGCAAAATGATTTTGGGCACCAAAATAGTTGGGTTGCGTGTTTTCACTAGGCGCCTAGTGCATGGGCGCCAAAAATTCTGTTCACTTTTTGACAAAATTTTTGTTGGGTTCTCATATTCTGAGTATTTTGCTCGTACAAAATCAATTTCGAAGTAAAATGAGTTTTCTTGCATGTTGGCCTTAGGTGCCTTGTGCCTGGGCGCTGTGTTCCCCAGCGCCAGTTTTGCTAGGCGCTGCGCCAGTTTTGCCAGGCGCCCAGCGCCAGTTTTGCTAGGCGCTGTGCCAGTTTTGCCAGGCGCCCAGCGCCAGTTTTGCTAGGCGCTGCGCCAGTTTTGCTAGGCGCCCAGCGCCAGTTTTGCTAGGCGCCCTGCGCCAGTTTTGCTAGGCGCTCTGCGCCAGTTTTTCCTGCGCCAGTGTCCGGGCGCCAGGCGCCCTGCGCCAGTTTTGCTGGGCGCCAGTTTTTCAGAATGTCTAAGTATTTTTCCGATTTTGTTTTAATCATAACTTTTGACTCGGTTATCCAAATTTAACGGTTCAAAATGCGTTTCGAAGCTAATTTCGATGTCTATCCAAAAGTTCCAGTTTTATGCAAAAAATGATTTATTTTACTGGTATTTTCTGGGCTGAAGTGTTCAAGTGCCCAAATGGCAATTTTTATCTACTTTCCCTATGTCGTGTCAATATCCTAAATTTGCCTAATTGAAATTGGTGTTGGTGTGAGTGGTGGGCTGAATTGGTGAGTGTGCTATGGTGAGATTGGTGAGCAGAGGCTTCGGCCTAATTTTAATTTGGTGAGCTGATTAATGCACTATGGTGAGAATATGAATTAAAATGGTGAATTTGATTGAATTGTGGCGTGTTGTGATGCATTCCCATAGCATCTCATGAAACATGTGCATTATTGGTGAGCAGAGGCTTCGGCCTAGTTTTATTTGGTGAGCAGAGGCTACGGCCTATTTGTATTTGGTGACGGATCCGACATGCATGTGCCCGTGGAGTTTGGGTTGCATTTCATTGCATAACCATACCTCTTGCATTGTGGATTTGTGATTGTAATTGTGATATGGTTATTGACTTTGTTGTGAATCTGTTTGCCTGGTTCCTTTTCCTATGCAATGCTTATTCCCATATGTTATTAATTATGAAAAGAGACTCACCCTACTGCTTTTATGTTGCTTCTTATGTCGGCAACGTGCAGGTAATAACGAGTGAAGGTTACCTTATACCTTCGTTTGGTAGGAAGTGTCATGCTCTGATACGTAGCACCGGGGGGCGTCTTATGCTTTAATGTTATTGTCTTTATACTGTTAGATCATTTTTGGTGATGTATTGTTTTTGTTTTCGAATTTAATTATTATTCCGCTGCTGGTAGTGATTGTGTTTAGTGGATGTAAACTAAACGGTTTTCCTTGTTATGGTGCTATGTATCTTGTGGTTTTAATTGAACTATGGAAATTGAAGCTTTTGATTTTTATGGAGTAAGTGTAGCACTCGCTTAAATTGTTTTCAAAAAAAAAAAGAAACTCTGATTTTATTAAATAGTAAGGTTATTAGAAAAGGGGTGTTACAATGATCCTGACTGGGGTAGGCTGATAAGATAAATCTGGTCTGATGTCAATCGCTTCATAACTCAATGGTTGATTCGGGTCATTAATATACTTCCTTAACTGCGATACATGAAACACATCATGTAATCTGGACAATTCTGGAAGCAAGGCAATGCGGTACGCTACCAACCCAACTCGCTCGATAATCTGGAAGGGCTCGACATACCGAGGACTTAGCTTCTTCGCCCGCAATGCAATACCGGTTCCAATGATTGGAGAAAGTCTCAAAAACACATGATCTCCTTCACCAAACTCTAACGGCCTTCTTCTTTTATCGGCGTAACTCTTTTGTCGACTCTGAGCGGCCTTCATCCTTTCTCTTATCTAACGGATCTTCTCCGTAGTCTCACGGACCAAATCCGGTCCCAACAATCTCTGTTCACCTACATCCCACCAACACAATGGTGTTCTACACTTCCTTCCATATAATGCTTCATATGGAGCCATTCCGATACTAGAATGGTAACTGTTATTGTATGAAAATTCCACCAATGGAAGATGATCCTCCCATCGGCCTCCACTGTCAAGTACACATGCTCTCAACATATCCTCCAATGTCTGAATTGTTCTCTCAGTCTGTCCGTCTGTTTGCGGATGGTAAGCGGTGCTAGCACACACCGTTGTTCCCAACGCCATATTCAATGCTCTCCAAAATCGAGATGTGAACTTGGGATCTCGATCACAGATGATACTTGTAGGAATATCATGCAACTTCACAATATTCTTGAGATACTCCTCTGCTAACCTAGCAACCTTGTGATTCGAACGTACCGAAATAAAATGGGCGGACTTGGTCAAGCGATCCACCACTACCCAAATAAAATCATTTCCGGCTTGGGACCGTGGTAACCCCGTGACAAAATCCATAGAAATGCTTTCCCATTTCCACTCTGGCACAATCAACAGCTATAACTGGCCGCCTGGCTTCTGGTGCTCTATCTTGACCCTTTGACAGGTCAAGCATCGAGACACAAACTCTGCAATATCTACTTTCATACCCGCCACCAATATAACTGCTTCAAATCTCGATACATCTTGGTAGACCCAGGATGTATTGAGAACTAACTCTTATGAGCCTCTTCTAAAACTTGCCTCTTCACATTCTCATCCTTCGGTACACAGATTCTACCATCAAAACAAATTACGCCATCACCGTTTTCGGTGTAACTCGGCAACCTCTTCTACGCTTGCAGCTCTAAATCAACCTCTTGGGCTGAGCGAATCAGATTAACCAAAGGACTCGAAATCCGAATGTGACTCAACACCAACCTGTTCCTTCTTGGCTTCACTCTCAAATTAAGGTCTCTGAACGATTCCAACAATGACATCTCATGAATCATCAGTTCTGCAGTGTGGATAGACTTTCTGCTCAAAGCATCGGCCACAACATTAGCCTTACCATGATGGCACTTCAATTCAAAATCATAATCTTTCAGAAACTCTACCCACCTTCTCTGTCTGTTGTTCAACTCCTTTTGGTCAAACAAATACTTAAGGCTCTTGTGGTCACTAAAGACTTCGAAACAAGACCCATACAGGTAATATCTCCAAATCTTCAGGGCAAACACAATCGCCGCCAACTCTAAATCATGAGTTGGGTAATTTTCCTCATGCGGTTTCAACTGTCTAGAGGCATAAGCAACTACTTGTTGATTCTGCATAAGGACACATCCCAAACCCTTACCAGAGGCGTCGCAATAGATTTGGAATCCTACAGATGGATCTTGAAGAATCAGGACAGGTGCAAAAGTCAAACGATTCTTCAATTCCGCAAAACAATCATCACAATCTGAGTCCCAAACAAACGGCTGACCCTTGCGAGTTAACCGAGTGAGTGGAAGAACCAGCTGGGAAAATCCTTGAATGAATCTTCGATACAACCCAGCTAATCCCAAGAAACTTCTCACCTCAGTAACCGTAGACGGCTGTCCCCAGTCTACCACAGCCTCAATCTTACTGGGATCCACTGCAACACCAGTCTGAGATATCACATGGCCCAGAAACTTAACTTAGGGCATCCAAAAGTCACATTTGGATGGCTTAGCATATAACTTCTTCTCCCGGAGTACGTTCAGAACAATTCGGAGATGTTGCACATGCTCCTCAATTGTCTTAGAGTACACCAAGATATCATCAATGAACACCACAACAAACTGATCCAGATGGGGATTAAAAATCCGATTCATATAGTCCATGAATATGGCTGGAGCATTGGTCAAACCGAAGGGCATCACTACAAATTCGTAGTGTCCATACCTCGTACGTAAAGCGGTCTTCGGGACGTCCAAAGCTCGAACCCTGATTTGGTGATAGCCGGACCTCAAATCGATCTTTGAAAACACAGAAGCTCCTCTCAATTGATCTAACAAATCATCAATTCTCGGTAGAGGGTACTTGTTCTTGATAGTCACCTTATTCAACTAACGATAATCAATACACAATCTCATACTTCCGTCCTTTTTCCTGACAAGCAACACTGGAGCACCCCATGGTGAGGCACTCGGCCGGATAAACTGTTTGGAAAGTAGTTCTTCCAATTGGACTTTCAATTATCTCAACTCTAACGGCAACATTCTATACGGAGCTATAGAAATTGGCCCAGTGCAAGGAACCAACTCTGTAGAGAACTCCACCTCACGATCCGGAGGTAACGAAGGAACTTCATCAGGAAATACATCAAGAAATTCATTAACAACTTGCACAGTAGATATATCTAGACCTCTCTCAGTGGATGCAGACAACATCATGACATAAGCTTCTGCGCCTTGGAACAGATAGTTACTGGCCGAAGTGAAAGAAATAACAGCTTCAGAATTGGGCGGTTGTAGCTCCACTGACTCGGAGGTGAAACCGATAGTCCGATGGAAACAATCAATAGTCACATGGTTGGCCGTCATCCAACTCATGCCTAGGACAACGTCCATACCTTTCATAGGCAAACAAATGAAGTCCACCACAAAATTTCTGTCTCCGATGGATAGAAGACAGTTTTCACATATCGCTTGGGTTTGAAGACTACCCTCAGCAGCAGTCTTAATGGAGATTGGTTAAGGCAAAGGAGTTAAAGCCAATCCCAACCGTTCAACGCAAATTTGAGATATAAAACAATGGGTCGCACCCGAATCATATAAAATACTAACGGAGTTATTAAAAAGAGATCTCGTACCCCTTAGTAGATTGTCTGATGGAGTGATCTTCTGGGCGTCAAAAGTGTAAACTCTCCCATGAGTAGTAGTAGCAGCAGGGCTATCTCCTTGACTCTTCTCCTTTGCTGGGCAGTCCCGTGCATAATGACCATGTTTCTTGCTGAAGAAACATTGGTTGGATCCCATTTGACACTTACCCTGATGGTACTTTCCACAGTTGGAACATGTACTGAATCTTGAGGAGTTCGACGACTGAACTTGTTTCCCTTTGTTGGAGTTGTGCCTGGGACCTATCTGATTGTTGGATGATCCAACGTTCTTCTTATTCTGATTGAATACTTTTCTGCTTGCATACAACCTCTTCAAATCACTTTCAGCTATGTAAGCTTGCTGAACCATGCCGGCATAGTTGGTATATGCAAAAGAACTTAGACTCTGAGCAATGTCTTCCCTTAGCCCATACTTGAACCTATCAGTTTTCCACTTGTCATTGGGAGCATACCCGGCCAAACCGAAGAATTGATACAACTCTTCAAACTTAGCCGCGTACTGACCAACAGTTGAACCTCCTTCAGTGAGAGTCAAAAACTCATTCTCCTTGTCAAACCTCATAGCTGTCGGAAAGAACTGCTCCAAAAATACATGCCTGAAATGTTTCCAAGTCTGGGGAGTACCCATGGTTGCCATCATGGCCTTGGCGTTAGTCCACCAGTTGTTGGCTTCTCCCTTCAGCATATGTGTCGCCAATATCAGCTTATCCTCATCAGTGACTTGGATAGTTAAGAAAATTTTATCTATGTCATCCAACCAATGCTGGGCTTCCATGACATCTGGTCCTCCTCTGAACTCGGACGGCTTCATTTTCAGAAGTTCAGAGAAACCCGTCCTGGGATCAACTTGTGGCTCAGGAACTTGCTGGGGCTGAGCTTGAGCATTCTGCTGCATTATTAACATATCTTCCATCATCTTCTGTTGCCTCTCGATCATATTCTGCATCCATGCAGAATGCGGATCAATTGGGGGTTATTCCTCGATCCTCCTGCCATAATTCTGAAAATGATACACCAAGTATTAAGTTGATCAGTCTCAATGTCTCTTAGCATCATAAGAAGCAAACTTGCAGAATTACTCGAGGGACAAAACCACCCTAACTGTCTAAGCCCGACTAGGTCGAACTGCTCTGATACCATAATGTAACACCCCGATAAATTCTAAGATGTAGAACTACCGAATTGCACTAAATGGCATACATCAGAGTAACTTTCTGTTATTGAATATTGAACACAAACTAAAAATTTCGGTAATACATATCAAATGGTTCTCCGAACCGTACTTAACTTCACCAAAATGCTTAAGTTTCATAACTTAAGACTTATACATAATCCTGGTGTTCAATACTCAAAACATAAAGTAGCGGAAACGATTTACAACTGATACTTGATCATTATACAATCAATAACATAGAAACAGTAAATGGGACAAAGGTCTAAACATGAAACTCAATCTTCAGTGACTCCAGGAGTCGCACCGGCTAACCGTGCTTCGTCGCCTTTGCTTTCCCCTGTTTTTCAGTAAAAACCACAAATATGAAGGGTGAGATAAACACTATCTCAGTGAGTCCTATCGAGACCCCTTACTAACTCTAGCGGTTCATTATTTCCTTTGCTTTGAACTCGTGGCCCTAATAAGCAACCACGTGGACATATATCAATTTCATGTAACTTTTATGCTCATGGCCCTTCTAAGTGACACATGAAGCATGTCATATTATACCTCTTGTAATTTGTAGCCCTACTAAGCAACTACGCATTACATTTCTTTTCATTTATCATTCTGGCATAACACCTCAAGCCTACCTATTCTTAGGCACTTCTTTGGCTTTTGGTGAACTCATCCCGCTATTTCTAGTGGGTGAAACCTCTTGAGTTAAGGTTTCGGGGCTCATGACTTCCCCTCCCCTAGTATGCCAATCCTCTAAGGGTCGTCACCCTTGACCTCAATTTATATATATTATATAATTGTACCCGCATTGGGCCGTCTTATCATTTTCATTCATGTACCGTCTACCCTTCCTCAAGGGAAGGTATTTCGTCTTTGAGTTAAACATTTCTTACTATCACTGGTATGAATTGACATGTGTACACTCGCTTCTTACTAATGTACGGTTTTCCTTAACATTTATAACTTGTGAGATTTACCATTAACTTCCTTCATTTCATGACATAAGTGTGTTTCCATTCTTGGGAAACATTGGGGAATCAATCGGAATCGTTTGGAACGGATTAAAAAGGATTTTGAATTAGGGTAACAGAAGGATCCGCACGATCCGTGCTCCTGAGGCGCACGACCCGTGCGTATCCATTAAAACTCAGTTTGAAAAACGTACAGGGCGCACGATCCGTGCCACCAAAGCGCACGATCCGGGCATTTTCTAAAACTGAAAAAATAACTGATTTGCGTAGGTCACGCACGGTCCGTGCCAAGGGGGCACGACCCGTGCTGTGTTAAAAATCCATTTCCTTGGCTACTGCGAACAAGGCGCACGACCCATGCCCTTGTGAGGCACGATCCGTGCGTCCTTGACAGTGGCCAATTTTCCAGTTTCGTGTCATTTTTCCAAGTCTGTTTCGATTCCAATTTCATTCCGATCGATATCCTATCAAACGAATATTATTCCAGACCAGTGAAAGCAATTAAACAATCAAACAATACATATCATCAATCAACAATTTCATCAATTCGAACAATTTACCATTAACGGTTTTTCGATAAAAACGGTTTCGTCTATATTTCACAAAGTGGATTTTTGAAGGGATATTGTTTCCGAAAAACATAACGACTCAACATTAAACATCCCTAAACGAGTATAGAACTCACCTAACGTGATGAGAATCACGTAAAATACCGAGACTTTGACGGAGGCTAACGAACTACGAACACCCGAACTCTCCCACCGCTTCTCTAACGAACTCAGCTGCTTACACCTTAGGAAAGCTACTCAATTCGAATCCTAGCTACCTCAAAGGAACTTCAAACTCAATTGTTCTCGAATGTGAACCTTGGTATTGAATGTAGGGGCTATTATAACAAGGACATGCAAGGTTTATAACTCAGATTTTCTCAAGTTGAGCTTGATTGCTCTTCAATGGTGATTTAGCATGGAGGAGGGTGATGGTGGTGAGGTGGGTATCGGTGTGAAGAGAAGGAAAAGGTGATTTCAATGGTGTTTAAGATTGAGATATGCATTCAGAAATGACATGGCTGGGCTCCTCTTCCCTCCTCCTCCTCCTCTCTTGCGACTCTCCTCCCTTCTCTCTCTTGTTCTTTCTAATTTTCAGAAATGGGAAAAAGTGGGGAGTGTAGGAGTTGACTTGGTCAGCTGAGGGGGTTTTGGTGTGTTTACTACTTTGCCCTTTGTTCACTTCATTCACTTATGACATGCCCTAATCTAATGAACTAGCCAAATCCTATTAACTTAACACAAGATTTTACTTATGCACAATAATAAATCATCTATTTCAAACCTCACATAATTACATAGTTATGCTAACTAATTCGAATCTTAATAACTTCATATGCTAAATATTCGATTTAGCCAACAATTCGCCTTAACCTTTTCGCTAATTTAAGTAAATTAAATTAGCCAATTAGGGGATATTACAATAGGGTTCCATAAAATCTCAAATTTTGATATATGCACACAAGTAGAATAAGATAATTTAAATGATTTTCACATGATTGTAATCACAAATTAGAAGATACTTTGGACTTAATTGTAGTCAGGGATTTGAATGAGGGTTGTTTGTGTAGAAGAGCCTTACAAAGAAATATGAGATTAATTTTTAAATGTTGTAAAACTAAATTTTATTCTCATATGCCTCTAACAATGTGATTTGACTAATTTTTACGATAACCAACACAATGATTCATCATCTTCGCTTTCAATACTTCCTACGTTGAAGTTATATTTTTTCAATACTAAATTCTCATATACCTGACTTATCTATCATGTTAGCTTTCAATACTTCCTATGTTGAAGTTATATTTTTTCCATACGAAACCAACAACTAACACTAGTACAAAAACTGGAAAAGAATTGGAGATTTTAAGTCGGATCCTAAATTATCCGACTTCAAAGGTAGGCGCGGTGGCAATTTTGTAATTAATATTGAAAAAAATTCTGGCGCACACAGTTTAAAGTCGGGCGAAATGTTACCCGACTTGGAATATTAAGATTTTTAAAAGCCATTTCCTTAATCTCGCAAAATATTCCACACACAGAAGACGAAAGACAAAAAACCCTCGCTCTCTCCCCGTGGTCACTGTCTCTCCCAACCTCACCCTCGTTATCGCTCTCCCTCTCCCCTGCGCTGTTGCCGTCTCCCTCTATGTTTCCCTCGCCGTCGATTCAGGTCTTGGCAAAAGATTCAGAAGCCGTTCTAAGTGTTTGTTGTCGCAAGGTATGGTTTCTTTTAATCTTTCTTTTGATGAAACGACTTTAGGTTTGGGTTGTTCAGATTTGTGATAGGAAGTCGAAAGACTTTGATAATCTCCATAGGGTTTGGATTTGGGTTGTTCTGGTTTGGATTGTTCTTCCTTCTCGAAGACCCTTTGACCCTCCACGCAGGTCCTGGCTTCACTTGTCAAGTAGTTTCCCACCTTTGCAGAACAATAAGGGTTGTTCTAGGTTTCAGCAAGTTACCACTTGTATTGGTCATTTCACATCAATAACTATATACTTCCGTGGTTATACGTGGTTGTATATATGAGATGCAATGTAATTCAACGAAATTAAGATGTAACCATGAAATGTGCTTTATTATCTCCAAAGGCTTGAAATCACTTGTTAATGAACTTAGGGATTTTGCTAATAAAAGTGTGGTGTTCATTCTTGATACTTTGAATTCTCTGTTTCTGGTATTAGATACTGTTCATTCACAGTCATTGGTATTAGATATTGTCCGTCTTCATCAGCTATGGCTCCCCAGACTATTCCAGGGTCCCCTTGTTGTGATGCCATGTTTGGCTTGAGTATAATTGCTAACTTTGGTGATAATATGCATTCTGTTTGTAGATGCTTAATCAGCCTCATTGAAACTTCAAACCCAAATGGAAGGTCCTCTCTTTCTCTCTCAATAGCATTTTGGTTCATATTCACAATTCACTTGTTTCGTTTTTTCTTTATTGGTTTTCTTTACAATCTTATGATTTCAAGCACAAAACTGACTTTCTCCACGTTATATCTTGTGTTGAGTTTAGAGGTAACTTGGTTCAGCTGTGAAGAAACAACTGCGGTCAAATCAACAACATTTGTCTGCAGTAGTAGCAATTAAAGTTGCAATTGAAAACCTTGTATGGTTGATTGATGATCATTTTTAATTAATAAAAAATTACAGATACAAAATGAAGGTTATTTACTGCAAATAGGAGCTAAGGATACTTTGTTAAATGCACTTCTTCTTGTTGTCCAAAGATTTAGTACTGGTCCTCCAGGAGCATTGCTTTTCTATCCTTGTTTTATAAATCTGCTGATGCTCTTTTCATGGGAAGTGCTATGTAGACTTTTTTAGTTTTCAAAAAAAAGGTTAAATGTTTAAATAATCTGGTTTAATTGAAATTGGCTTTTTGTTATTGTCATGACAGCTTTTAACACAGATCTGTCATGGCTGCTGATTTCCGAGGTTATGTGGAGGTTGTGTTTGAGAATCCTGAAGACACTTTGCATTCATGACACATTGATGGCATAGCTTCTTTGTAGTAGGGTAAGTTCACCTAGACACCTAATACCATTCTGGTATAGATTTCAATCATTCATTTCATTCCTTTTCTCTTTACTGGTATTAAGATGCTTCAGCTGGTAATTTTATACCCGAAATTGCTAATTAACTTATGCCTTTTTGCCTTTCAAGTTGCACATATGATTTTTTTCCCTTCATAATGATACATAGTATGTAAATTAATTGGAATTTACAGAATGGATGGAGGAAAATGGTCAGCAGCAAGCAGGCTAAATTACAATTTAAGAGATACAATTTCTCGTTCCACGGTTTAGGTAGTCTAGTTTGTTATCCCTTGCAACATGTCTTAATGTTTGCTTTGCAACATGTCTTAATGTTTGCTGCTTGCTTATAAGTTATATAGGGAACCTTTGGTAACATGTCCTTCTATCTCTTATATGTTTCAGCTGAGCCCATGTTGTTCTTACGTTTTCCCATCTCTGTTACTGTTTGTCATACCCCAATTTTGTCCAGCTTAGATCAAAACCCTAATTTTCCACAAAAATAAATAAGTTGAGGAGTGAGAAGCATCATGCATTGCATTTTGAGTCCTAAAAGTCATTCCAAAGTTTCTAAAATCATTTTTAGAGTTGAAATGCACTTTTTGGGTAAATCAGGTTTTTTTGAGTCCAAAAGGGTATCTTGGTCATTTCACAATAAAAATGATAATTCCTCATGAAGGTCATTGAGCATGCATTCTAAGATTCTAGAGGTCATTTCTAGGGTTATAGATTCATTTTTGAAGTGGAAATGCATTATCGGGCAAAATTAGGGTTTTTGGGTCAAAAAGGGCATTTTGGTCATTTTACCCTAAAAGATAATTTCTCAGTAAAAATCACTGGGCATCTTTGGAGGAATTCATTTGGGTCAAAATGAGTTGGGTTATAAATTTTTGCGCATCATTGATTAAATTTTGCATAAAAAGTCAAGTTTCGAAGAAAAGGGCAAAATGGTCATTTCCGCTAGAGTGAGGCCCAAAATCAATTTTGGGAGTGGTGTTGTCATGGAATTTTGGGCCCAATGATTGAATCCTAGGATGAGCCCAAAATAAAAAAAAAAGAATCTTCATGGAATAAAAGAATGATCATAAAAAGAAAAATCAAAAAGAATCAAAATAAGGTAGTGTCCTTAATAAGACAAAATGTACTATTTTGTGACAACTTGCATTTTTTCCCTCTCCTTCCCTCCTCATGGCTGCGAATTTCAGCCCTCCTTTTTCCCTCATTTTGTGTTTCTTCATGCCCTTAATCCATGTGAGTTGTATTCCTAGCCATTGATTAAAATTCTAGATCAAATCCTAGGCTACAACTATGTGCAAATTGACCTAATTGCCCCCAACAACTTTTGTGTACAAAAAACTCTTCAATTTCATATGACACCAGCCATTCCTCACTCATTTGTGTTTTCTCTTTGTCCCTAATCCATGTGCATTGCAATCTTGGCCCTTGATTCAAATTCTATCTCAAATCTCAATGGTTGGCAAAAGCACAATGTCCTATATACCCTTAATTTTGCACCTCATATAAAACCCAAAATAAGAGACCATAGGGGAGGGCATTCTCATTTTACCCTAGCACACAATCAGATCACAATTCCTCTCCTCCTCCCCTCTCAAACCCAAGACCACCTCCCACCATTTCCACCACCAATTCTTCAATTTTCAACCATCCAAACTTCATTATTCTTGATTCCTACACTAGATCCACTTCTAATCTTGCATTATCTTCAAAGTTCATCATCAAATCCTTCAATATCAAGTGATTTTCGTGGGATTCAAGAGGAGGTTCAAGTGTTCTTGGTTTCTATTTTGATCTTCTTCTTCATTTCAAGCAAGATCTAGAGGTAAGCTCACAAACTCTTGCATTTTCTTTAATTTTCATTATGTAATCTCTCTTCTCCTCATCTCAACTCCTTCATATATTGTTGTTGATGCTTTGAGGAGCCATCTCAAACATTATTGACAAGCACTTAGGGAGGCTTGAGTGTTTGAGGTGGCTCCTTGGCTTTGAAGGAATTGTTCTTGTGTCTTCTTGCATTTTATTGTATTTTAAACCTTGTTGGTATAATTTTCATCAAATGAAAACCCATTCTCATGCCCATTTTGCTAGTTTTTTTTCCTTTGATTTCGCGTGAATAAATGCATGATTTGGTTGATGTTTGTCTTAGGAACTTGCATGATAGATTAGGTCCTCTTCTTTTGTGTTGTTTTGTGAGTTAATTTGTCAATTTTTGCATGAAATAAGTTGATGATTCCATGCTTGTATGCATTCGGCCATGACTAGGGTTTTTACCCCTTTGATTGCTTGAAGATTGTCATTTTGATTGTGGTTGAGTAAATGCAAGTTATGTCATTGTGTTTGTTTACTTTTTACCATTTTACTTTACCACTTCATTAACTTTTTACCAAAAAAACATAAAAACATTTTACCACTTTGGTTTTTACCATTTCACTTAGTTTTTACCAAAACATTTTTATCTCATCACATAAAACATTTTTACCTTCATTCAAAACATTTTACCACTTGCATCTTTGCATAAAAACCCCAAAACATTTTCTCATTTGCATTTCATACTTTTTCAACTTTATAAAATAAACCCCAAAATACTTTTACCACTTTCAAGACCAAAAACATTTCATCTCATTTACAAAACACCAAAACCCAAAAACATTTTACCACTTTCTTACCTAAACCTTTTACCAAAACATTTTCACCCTCATGCATCTTCATCCATCCCTATTTATGCGACACTCTCATGCATTCTCGAGTATTTATGCCTTGCATAATAAACGTAATCATACTCAAATGCTCATGCATTCTTGTATGCTCATGCATCCTCTTGTCTACTCATTCATGCATTCATTCTTGTATGCTCATGCATTCACATGCTTGCCAAATCATGCATCATTGCTCACATGTTCATTCACCTAACCTAGAATACTCTATGCCTATGATCAATTGTATTCCTTTGTTCTTGATGCCATTTGAATGTCTTGACTTAATTGTGCACAAACCCTTTTACACAATCATGTGCCCTTATAAGGCTACCAACATGTGTAGCATAGAGGCATATGTGCCCCTCTTGAGATTGCTTCCAACTTGTGTAGCAATTCTCCTTCACACACAAACACAATTGTTTTGAGAACTTTGTCTTGCATCTATGACAATTAAATCTGTTGATTATATTGGCATGCTTAATCTTAGTTGATGATCAACATGTTCATGATTGCTTGATTAGTTGAATATGTTTGAACTTCATTCATTCATGTTGCATTTGGTTTTGGACATAGAATTCGATTGAAAATGATTTATTTATTTTTTAAAAAACTCTTTTCCAAACCAATTAATTTTCAAAGCATTTTCAATAAACAAAAATAAGCAAGTAGTGGAGGTCACCCATAACCTTTGTTAGTTTGATCTCTATGAACGCTCTTCCATTTCACATGAGTACTCAGCGATGATTACCCATAACCTTTGTTAGTTTAATCATTCGCTAATGCTCGTCCTACTTCGAAAACCTTTTCAAAACTAAAGAAATTAGAACTACGTCGCTTTGATTCCCATTTGGGATACGTAGGAGCGAGCCACGTCCTCGTCAAGCACAACAAACCAAAATTAATTCGATTGCGAAAGCCCTTTTTGATCATCTAAAATAAAAACCGATTATCATTAATGATCACTCGCGCCGTTGCCGTTTGGTTGTTAATGATAATTTCATTTTCAAAAGAGTTAGTAGCGCGGCCACTCTAAACCGTTGTTGTTTGGTCGTCGCGAACACTCGAATCAAAAGCAAAACCGATTATCGTTAATGATCACTCGCGCCGTTGCCGTTTGGTTGTTAATGATAATTTCATTTTCAAAAGAGTTAGTAGCGCGGCCACTCTAAACCGTTGTTGTTTGGTCATCGCGAATCCTCACTCCTACTGCGAAAACTCATCTAAACAGACTAAAAAACAAAAACCTTTTTAGGACAACCAAGAACTACGTAGCTTTGAATTCTCCATCGCACCAGGAGATACGTAGGAGCGAGAGGCCAACTCTCGTCAAGCGCCAAAAATAAAAATTTTCATTAAGTCTTCTCACTCCCTTTTCAATAAAGAGGCAAAATAAAAGCATTTTCAAATCAACACTTCAAACCACACATTTAATTAAAGGTTCCCTTTCGGTAGAAAGGAGGTACGGGGCGCTAATACCTTCCCCATGCCTAACCGACCCCCGAACCCATATCTCTAGTTTTCGAAAGACCATCCGCCTTGGCTAAAAGACATTTTTTCAATGTTTTGGTCTTAAAATTAAAATATTGGTGGCGGCTCCATACCTTTTCCACGTTGTACAATGAGAAGTCCGAACCGGATTTTTTGGGGTGCAACAGCTGGCGACTCCACTGGGGACCTTTTTTAAAAGACGAGGGTCAAGCCTAACTAATTAAAATGTGTGGTTTAATGTATTGTTGATTTGATTAATACCTTGTTTGCCTTTCTTTCTTATCATTGATTGTAGGCATATGCATTTGTCTTCTTTGTTGTTCCCTATCTCCTCTTCTACTCCTTTTCTCTTATTGCTTATGCCCATGCATTCTTCCAATCCCAACGATCCCTTCTTTTTCGCTCCCTTTCTTCAAGGTAAGCTCATGCATTTCTCCCCAATTTTATCATGTCCCCTCTTCTTGGCTCCTCTTGTTAAGGTAAGCAATATCCTTGTTTATAGATATCCTAGATATTAAACCCTAGGGTAGACAACATGTTATTGCTTGCTTTTATCTGGACTGTTCAGGGTTTTCATTTGCAGGTGGGGTGATATGTGTTGGGTAGTTTTAAGTGGTATGTCCTTGCTACACACACTCACACCTCATGCTTATTGTGCTTTGAGAGGGGCCTAAAACCCAAGGTCTGACAAAACTTAGGAGAGTGGAAATGAATAGTGACTGGCAATTGGACTGTTGTCTTTCTGACTCTCACGAAAGTTTCAGCCAGAGTATGCTCCTTTATGGTACCTCACACCAGATAGCATTCTATCGTTGTGGGTGTTATCATGAGAGAGATTTAACTCTGGTAGCCATTGTGAGGAAGTGTTTAGAACCTACATGGGAGGATCCCTTTTGAGTTGCCTTAGATCCTAGGTTCCCCCACCTTTTGTAGGACACAAGGGCATACAAATTGTATGTTGCATTGTAGTTTATGCATATCTTTCCTAAAAGAAAAAAGAAGAAGATTTTCAAAAGAGAAGAAAGAAGAAAGAGTTGCCGTTGTAGCCTTTCTTTTGCCGGTCCGTACGAAGTGACATTTGACCCACTTTATTTTCAAAAAAGGGAGAAAGAGTTACCGCTGTAGCCTTTCTCTTACCGGTCCATATGAAATAACGTACGGCCCGCATTTTCCAAATTTTTTTTTTTTGAATCACTGCCAATAAGGACTTTTCTCTAAGTTGCATAGGCATAAAGCATCATCAACCTCATTCTCATACAAAAAGCATCTTTGCATTGCATAACATGGAAAAGCTAAATAGAAATTCATACGCGCATTTTTCTCTATCTCATTTAGGTTTGTCGGGAGTGCATTCCCCGCGCGGGTGCGTTTCCATTCACTAAACTTTTTCCTAATTTTGTCAAAAAGTCCAAAAAACATATTTTATTAGGAACGTGTCTCATGCGTTATTGCTTTTTGCATATCTTGAAGAATGAACATGTGAACATCTCATTTTGCATGCATTTTCATAAGAATCATATCTTTCCACGAACTAAAAATAATTGTTAGTATCATGCACTTCATTTCATAGTTTAAAAATAAAACGAAAAGCAATCATCATCCGTACTTTGCATCATGGCATCATGCATTACATAAAACAAAATTCTGAAAAAAAAAAAAACAATTATCATCCCTGTGGTATTTCATTCGCTCATAATCATGAAAAATCGTCAAGTGATGCAATTTACGTTATCCTCATTCAAAATGCACATTCGTTCATTCATTCACCCACTCATTCCGTCGTCCGTCCATATCACATCATCGCATTAATACTTTTCTGTGTCGCAAACCAAAAATAAGCATTAACGTCTCATCTCGCATGCATCTTCATTCAATATCTCCCATGCATTAGGAAAGTAATTGCAAGCATCACGCATTTCATTTCATTGCATAAGAAAAATGAAAACCAGAAGCATCTATCATCCATATCGCATTTCATTCATCCTTGATTATGCAAAAACTATCATCAAATAATGCGGACATCGCGTCAATGTGGCGCTCATGCATCAACCTCATCACTTTGTTCGAATACATCATTTCTCCCTGCATGCATCCTTTCGAAACAAAGAGAATTTCTCATGTGATGGCTTAATGGATAGAAGTGCACCTTTGAACGGCGAAGGGTAATGTCTCAAATTTGTTTGTCGACTACAAATTTGAGATGCTACTTTACGATGTCAGAGCACTTTGACCCAGTCGCACGTATTTTAATTTCGAGTAGGAAATTAAATTGAGTCAACTAATTGTCAAAACGTTTCAGTACATTGTGTGAAGTATTGAGTCAGGATCCACTCAATGTTTCAGGCAAGTTACTCAGGGTAACGACAATCAGTTGCCTCATATCACCATTCTTGCATCTCTCATCATTCAAAAAAGGGGCATTGGCATTTCGCATCCTGTCTCGCCTCTAAAAAATAAAAAAAATCAAAAATCATTTGGAAAAAATGGGGGGCATCATTCTTGCATCATTCGCATTGGTATTCCATATTTTGTCTTGCAACAAAATAATTTAGAATAAGCCACACTTTTCGAGTAGTCGTTCTCCACGCATTTGCATCATACTTGCATATCATAATTTGTTCATTCATTCATTGCATAAAATAAAAGTTGTGATGAGAAGCGAGACGTTCTTGCAAAACAATCATCCTTTTTTTGAAAAAGTTTATCCTTACTTGGTTGCAAACTCAAGGTGTTCCAAGGCACTCAGTTTTGCAAATCAATAGCTCATTTGCATGTCTTTCAAAAGCACTGCATCCCATCCATTCCATGACAAAAAAAAACTGAAGCAGCTCATCAATTCATTGTTCTAACTAATGTTGACTCTCTGTGAAGCATTCATATAGTGAACGTGCATGACACGTGCAGTTTCTCTTGTTTGAGTCAGTCAGTTTCCTTCCTTGTGATCATCATCATCCCAGTCTAACCCCGCCCCGTCCATCCATAAGGCGCATATTCTCTCCCATCAGTGCATACTTGACTTTTTGGTTCATTCTCACTAACACTCTAAGTCCTCCATGCTGGGGCAATTCTGTGATCACTAACTTTCTTTATCGGCATTATATTCCTTTAGTGCAAGTCTTTCCAAAAAAAAAGAGAAAAGAAGAGATAAATGAGAAGAACAAGCTCGCTGGGTTGAAAACCCGCAAAGGGCAGCCTAGGCAAAAAGGAGCGCCCGGTGGATTGAAAACTCGCAAAGAGCGGTCCAGGCAAAAATTAGGGCATAAAAAAAATGCAAAGAAAAGAGCAAACACATATAGATAGATAAATTGTTGTCAAGTTTTATGAAAAAAAATAAGCAATCGGAATTTGAAATGAAGTTTGGCCATCCAGAAGTTCCCTTTCCTACCCACCTTAACCCAAGAAAAACCAAAATCCAAAAATCACCCTAAACAAGGATCACCTCAAATATCCAAAAAAAAGTGCATCACTTTCTATCAGCTCACCCGAGTCAAAGAAGGAAAAGAATCATAAAACAAAAAAAGAGAGAGAGAAAATCAAAAAAGGGATTCAAAAATGAAAATCCCAAAACAAAAGAAAATACAAAAGAAATGTAAGTGGTGAGCTGGTACATGTTACCACAAAACACAAGAGATCATTGTCTCAATAACCTTCAAACACTTCATCATTCCCATACACCCCTCCTTCCATAAACCGCAAACACTTCCCTTTGACCTCGGTAACCCGCCCTCCACAAACCCTTAGCCAAGAATAAAATTTCCAAACACCTCATCAAGCCAATTAACCATCATAAATCATCGATCGTCAGCCGACGCCGAATGAAAATCATCCTACCATTAGCCCCCAAGCTCTTCATTAAGCCCCATCATCCCTCCTCCACAAAACACCACAATCCCGAAAAGTCCATTCCGATCAATGACCGAATGCTGTTGTTTTCTCAAATTTTAAATCTTAGCCACTAAGTTTATCTGTCTACAATGTGTTTGCTCAAAAGAAAAAACAAACGATCAGAAAAGAGAAAGCTGATCAAGGAAAAACAAACCCTTAGGAAAAAGAGATGAGGGAACAAAAATAAACAGTCGAAAAAAAGAAAGCTGGCGGAAAAAGGAAGACTTGCACTTCAAACGCATTCAAGTTGCATTAAAACAAGGTTTAGTGATCACCAAGTGAGGCTTCTTTCATACTAAAAGTCAAAACTTTCATTGCATTTGAGTTTTTCTTAAAAAGAATCAAAGATGTGTACTAGGGGACATTTCCTTCACCTCTCACTCCACTCAACCATGGGGAGATTTTGTTCGGCGTCTATCCCGTTCACATACCACCCTCCGTATATAACCGTCACCATAACTCTATCACCTTTTCACAACCTCACTCAAAGAAACCATTTGAAATTTCATTCCAAAATGGGGCAAGTGCATTCCCATTCCTTCACTTCATTCATTCCCATAAGAACCTCACCGGGGCAATCTCTCAACTCACTATCCTAAATAAGGCCTCGTCATTCTAATTGGGGCAACTTTGTTTCGTCCTGACTGGGGCAACACCAAACTCTGTGGGTTGAAACAAAACCCTTTTCATTCCACCTTTCATCCCAAGAGCCGAAGTGTTCCCAATTCATCATCTCCTACACCCCTAGTCATTATCACCACCAGGCAAAGGCAAGCTTATTCACTCATCAAAAGCCCGAACCGGGGCAGTCTTGCATCCCTTGGTCCCTCATGAGCGTCGGTAATAGTCATGTTTGTCATCCCTTCAATTGTCGTACATATCCTAAACCAATCCCAAGTTAACAGACTCACTCATTCACATTTGCGCTCCTATGCATGCTTACTAAGCAATGCTTCAAAGAGAGAGAACACACGTTAGTCATGCGATATCTAAGATTCAGTCGTCATTGGAAGGGAGAGAAAACAAGTGAGCTTGTTTGTAAATAAAAACCTTGAGAACACTGGAGTTTGAATCAAATTCAATTTTTCAACAAAAATGGTCAATAATCATCCCACTTTTGCATCCAAAGTCTCGCGTCTCATCATTATGAAAGTATTCACAAAAAAAGTATTTGAATACCCCAAAAAATTTTGTCATATCATGCATCAAAATACTGCATTTGCATCCTCACATAGCAAAAAGACAAATAGGAAAAATTCTTTAACCAGCTATCTCAGAACATGAGGGGGTCGCCTAAAGTTGGCCGCTTGTAGGGCTTTAGTGCTTGCCTTAATCCTCAGGGATTAGGTTGTTATCTTGTAGGGCTTTGGTGCTCACCTTAATCCTTGGGGACTAGGATGTTACCTTGTAGGCACTTGAAGTGTTGATCCTTAACCAAAATAAAAAGGAAGAAAATCAAAAATAGCATCTCATAGCATCCATCATTCCATTGAAATCATCACATCACATACACTTTGCATAACATACATTCACACTCCATTTACATAGATATCTGCATTCCATAGAAAAAAAAAGAGCAAATAAGAAACGAGAGAAGAAAATCACAGAAGATGGAACATAAAAGAACACAACATCTTCATATCATTCATCATTCTCATATCATCCATACCAGTCATCACTCCATGGCATCAAACAGTACATTACGCCTTCAAACTCGCATCTCAGAAGAGCGAAAGAATAACAAAAGGAAAAGAAGAGAAAAATCAAACAGAAAAGGCATCCCACCAAAGTCAATCATTGCATTCATGTGCACCCCAAACATCCAAGTGCACGCATTTCATACACCATCCAAGAGAAAAGTTACTTCGGACCAGAGAGTCCCAAAAATCTCATTTTTAGAAAATCACCACAACACAGAGTTAGTAAACTCCATCAACACAGAGTTAGTAAACTCCATCAACACAGAGTTAGTGAACTCCTTCCACAGATCACAACATCGTGTACGAGCGCGCGATGGATCCATCAGACTTCGTTAAGTCCTTCAGATTAGTTGTGTCGGCCTAAGGCATAGCGTAAATCCATTGATCAAATCAGTTCCGGACCTGATGTTGATCGGCCGCTCGAAAAGGCCACCCCAGAGCTCGGACTCGACAAGAGTCCGTTAGAAGGTTTTAGGCAGCCTCCGAATTCCCAATTTACCGCTTTCTGCACGCCAAGTGCTCATTTACCGCTTTCTGCACGCCAAGTGCTCATTTACCGCTTTCTGCACGCCAAGTGCCCATTTTACTTTTCTGTTTGCACGACAAGTGCCCATTTACCTTTCTGTTTGCACGCCAAGTGCCCATTTTACAGTTTCTGTTTGCACGCCAAGTGCCCATTTTACCTTTCAGTCTGCACGCATCGACACGAAAGTGTCCATTTATCAAAAAAAAAAATCTCTATTCTCGCATGCATTAGAATTTCATTTTTCACCTTACATTAACAAAAACAGAAAAAACTAGAGAGATGGAAAAAGGAAAAATCGGGTTTCCCTAAGTAGACAAAATCGGTATAATTTCTAAATTCTTTATCTTTATTTTGCCTCGGAATATGTTTCGGCCAATTCATATTCCTCGTTAAAATCCAGATAAAGAGGGGCAGCTGTCATACCCCAATTTTGTCCAGCTTAGATCAAAACCCTAATTTTCCACAAAAATAAATAAGTTGAGGAGTGAGAAGCATCATGCATTGCATTTTGAGTCCTAAAAGTCATTCCAAAGTTTCTAAAATCATTTTTAGAGTTGAAATGCACTTTTTGGGTAAATCAGGTTTTTTTGAGTCCAAAAGGGTATCTTGGTCATTTCACAATAAAAATGATAATTCCTCATGAAGGTCATTGAGCATGCATTCTAAGATTCTAGAGGTCATTTCTAGGGTTATAGATTCATTTTTGAAGTGGAAATGCATTATCGGGCAAAATTAGGGTTTTTGGGTCAAAAAGGGCATTTTGGTCATTTTACCCTAAAAGATAATTTCTCAGTAAAAATCACTGGGCATCTTTGGAGGAATTCATTTGGGTCAAAATGAGTTGGGTTATAAATTTTTGCGCATCATTGATTAAATTTTGCATAAAAAGTCAAGTTTCGAAGAAAAGGGCAAAATGGTCATTTCCGCTAGAGTGAGGCCCAAAATCAATTTTGGGAGTGGTGTTGTCATGGAATTTTGGGCCCAATGATTGAATCCTAGGATGAGCCCAAAATAAAAAAAAAAGAATCTTCATGGAATAAAAGAATGATCATAAAAAGAAAAATCAAAAAGAATCAAAATAAGGTAGTGTCCTTAATAAGACAAAATGTACTATTTTGTGACAACTTGCATTTTTTCCCTCTCCTTCCCTCCTCATGGCTGCGAATTTCAGCCCTCCTTTTTCCCTCATTTTGTGTTTCTTCATGCCCTTAATCCATGTGAGTTGTATTCCTAGCCATTGATTAAAATTCTAGATCAAATCCTAGGCTACAACTATGTGCAAATTGACCTAATTGCCCCCAACAACTTTTGTGTACAAAAAACTCTTCAATTTCATATGACACCAGCCATTCCTCACTCATTTGTGTTTTCTCTTTGTCCCTAATCCATGTGCATTGCAATCTTGGCCCTTGATTCAAATTCTATCTCAAATCTCAATGGTTGGCAAAAGCACAATGTCCTATATACCCTTAATTTTGCACCTCATATAAAACCCAAAATAAGAGACCATAGGGGAGGGCATTCTCATTTTACCCTAGCACACAATCAGATCACAATTCCTCTCCTCCTCCCCTCTCAAACCCAAGACCACCTCCCACCATTTCCACCACCAATTCTTCAATTTTCAACCATCCAAACTTCATTATTCTTGATTCCTACACTAGATCCACTTCTAATCTTGCATTATCTTCAAAGTTCATCATCAAATCCTTCAATATCAAGTGATTTTCGTGGGATTCAAGAGGAGGTTCAAGTGTTCTTGGTTTCTATTTTGATCTTCTTCTTCATTTCAAGCAAGATCTAGAGGTAAGCTCACAAACTCTTGCATTTTCTTTAATTTTCATTATGTAATCTCTCTTCTCCTCATCTCAACTCCTTCATATATTGTTGTTGATGCTTTGAGGAGCCATCTCAAACATTATTGACAAGCACTTAGGGAGGCTTGAGTGTTTGAGGTGGCTCCTTGGCTTTGAAGGAATTGTTCTTGTGTCTTCTTGCATTTTATTGTATTTTAAACCTTGTTGGTATAATTTTCATCAAATGAAAACCCATTCTCATGCCCATTTTGCTAGTTTTTTTTCCTTTGATTTCGCGTGAATAAATGCATGATTTGGTTGATGTTTGTCTTAGGAACTTGCATGATAGATTAGGTCCTCTTCTTTTGTGTTGTTTTGTGAGTTAATTTGTCAATTTTTGCATGAAATAAGTTGATGATTCCATGCTTGTATGCATTCGGCCATGACTAGGGTTTTTACCCCTTTGATTGCTTGAAGATTGTCATTTTGATTGTGGTTGAGTAAATGCAAGTTATGTCATTGTGTTTGTTTACTTTTTACCATTTTACTTTACCACTTCATTAACTTTTTACCAAAAAAACATAAAAACATTTTACCACTTTGGTTTTTACCATTTCACTTAGTTTTTACCAAAACATTTTTATCTCATCACATAAAACATTTTTACCTTCATTCAAAACATTTTACCACTTGCATCTTTGCATAAAAACCCCAAAACATTTTCTCATTTGCATTTCATACTTTTTCAACTTTATAAAATAAACCCCAAAATACTTTTACCACTTTCAAGACCAAAAACATTTCATCTCATTTACAAAACACCAAAACCCAAAAACATTTTACCACTTTCTTACCTAAACCTTTTACCAAAACATTTTCACCCTCATGCATCTTCATCCATCCCTATTTATGCGACACTCTCATGCATTCTCGAGTATTTATGCCTTGCATAATAAACGTAATCATACTCAAATGCTCATGCATTCTTGTATGCTCATGCATCCTCTTGTCTACTCATTCATGCATTCATTCTTGTATGCTCATGCATTCACATGCTTGCCAAATCATGCATCATTGCTCACATGTTCATTCACCTAACCTAGAATACTCTATGCCTATGATCAATTGTATTCCTTTGTTCTTGATGCCATTTGAATGTCTTGACTTAATTGTGCACAAACCCTTTTACACAATTATGTGCCCTTATAAGGCTACCAACATGTGTAGCATAGAGGCATATGTGCCCCTCTTGAGATTGCTTCCAACTTGTGTAGCAATTCTCCTTCACACACAAACACAATTGTTTTGAGAACTTTGTCTTGCATCTATGACAATTAAATCTGTTGATTATATTGGCATGCTTAATCTTAGTTGATGATCAACATGTTCATGATTGCTTGATTAGTTGAATATGTTTGAACTTCATTCATTCATGTTGCATTTGGTTTTGGACATAGAATTCGATTGAAAATGATTTATTTATTTTTTAAAAAACTCTTTTCCAAACCAATTAATTTTCAAAGCATTTTCAATAAACAAAAATAAGCAAGTAGTGGAGGTCACCCATAACCTTTGTTAGTTTGATCTCTATGAACGCTCTTCCATTTCACATGAGTACTCAGCGATGATTACCCATAACCTTTGTTAGTTTAATCATTCGCTAATGCTCGTCCTACTTCGAAAACCTTTTCAAAACTAAAGAAATTAGAACTACGTCGCTTTGATTCCCATTTGGGATACGTAGGAGCGAGCCACGTCCTCGTCAAGCACAACAAACCAAAATTAATTCGATTGCGAAAGCCCTTTTTGATCATCTAAAATAAAAACCGATTATCATTAATGATCACTCGCGCCGTTGCCGTTTGGTTGTTAATGATAATTTCATTTTCAAAAGAGTTAGTAGCGCGGCCACTCTAAACCGTTGTTGTTTGGTCGTCGCGAACACTCGAATCAAAAGCAAAACCGATTATCGTTAATGATCACTCGCGCCGTTGCCGTTTGGTTGTTAATGATAATTTCATTTTCAAAAGAGTTAGTAGCGCGGCCACTCTAAACCGTTGTTGTTTGGTCATCGCGAATCCTCACTCCTACTGCGAAAACTCATCTAAACAGACTAAAAAACAAAAACCTTTTTAGGACAACCAAGAACTACGTAGCTTTGAATTCTCCATCGCACCAGGAGATACGTAGGAGCGAGAGGCCAACTCTCGTCAAGCGCCAAAAATAAAAATTTTCATTAAGTCTTCTCACTCCCTTTTCAATAAAGAGGCAAAATAAAAGCATTTTCAAATCAACACTTCAAACCACACATTTAATTAAAGGTTCCCTTTCGGTAGAAAGGAGGTACGGGGCGCTAATACCTTCCCCATGCCTAACCGACCCCCGAACCCATATCTCTAGTTTTCGAAAGACCATCCGCCTTGGCTAAAAGACCTTTTTTCAATGTTTTGGTCTTAAAATTAAAATATTGGTGGCGGCTCCATACCTTTTCCACGTTGTACAATGAGAAGTCCGAACCGGATTTTTTGGGGTGCAACACTGTTGTTATTGTTATTGTTATTTTTTTACTTCCTGTTTCCTCTACTTGTTTGGAATTTGGGTGATCGATGGCTATGGGTAGTTGATGGCTACATGATACCCAAATATCCACCCTTAGGTATTAAATTTGAATCTTGATTCATGAATCTCATGATGCCACCTCATATGCAGTCATCGATCCATTACTTACTGGCCTAAGTAAGTTACTGACATAGGCTAACAAGAGAGTATTGCTTAAAACATAAAACTGTGATTATTCAATACCAAATTGGTCAAATTAAATTAGGACTTGTAACAAGTAGGACTCAGCATTTGATATGCCTTACATGAGTGTTGTGCTACTTCTAGTAGGACATGTATAATACCAATTGGTTTTATAAATTACACATATAAAACTTTCCTGCTCTAAAATCTTAATTTTGTTATTGTTTGCAGGTCTGAAGTGGAGAAATTCGGTATGGAGGTGGTCACCAACCAGCTGTAACAGAGAAATTTAGTTTCTTTACATTTGTTTTGAGCATAAGATGAAGTTGATAAATTATTACCATAAGTTTTCTTAATATTCAATTTTTCAGGGGTTCGCCATATTCAAGTGTGGTTTACCATATTCAATTTATTACTTAGTTTCTTAACATTGTGTTGTGAAGCTGTGTAGTGTGGTTTGCCATATTCAAGTGTGGTTTGCCATATTCAGTTTTTTTTTATGTGGATATTCAGTTGTTCATAATACACCATTATCTATGTTGACTTTTCTCTTCTATTTTTCTCTATTGATTTTTCAGCAATGGAGTTAGCTTTATCTTTAGAGAAGTTAACAAATGAGAAACTTCTGAATATGCACAGTGTAATGCCTCTTTACCTTTTTTACTTTTTGTCGCAAATTTTTGTAACAAGTCATAAATTATTTGATCCGTAGTGGTCAAGGCTAATCAATTGATGATTTGTGAATAATAGGTTGCAGACCGAAACAATGACCCTGAAATGGCACATTTCATTCAACACATGTTTTTCAGTGAATAGGTGAAACTGATCTAAATCATACACGTGGATAAGGATGATGTGCTCGTGCAAATTAGGAAATGTCATTTAAATAAGATGTAATGGTATTGATTGTTTGCATTCTGATTTTGGATAATATGCCTATTTACATGTGGATTTGGTTTTCTTTAGAATTCATACTTTTAATTTTTGGTTATGAAAAGAGTTGTTCCTCCCGCTAGCTGATAGTATATATGAAATCTAAGAGTTGAACTCTAGAGTTAAGTGTAGTACTTTAATTATCCATGTATGTACGTGTTCCTCTTGGCTAGCTGCTAAATTTATGTGCTAAAAATATTTGTATGAAGGGAGAAGCAAAAAAAACGAAATAAATTAAAAAAAAATAAACGCTTTTAAAGTCATCCGACTTTTAAATTAAACTTTCAAAGTCGGATGTATACTTAATCCGACTTTAAATGTATTCCACATGGGCCAAAAACACAGCGTACAAGACGTAATTAAGACTTTTTAAGTCGGACGAGTATCTGACTTTAAAAACTCTGTCTTTCTTGATAGAAGTCGGACTTACATCCGACTTTAAAAGTCCCAAATATCCGACTTTAAATCCTTTTTTTCCACTAGTGTAATCCATATATTCGAAGCACTATTTTAGCCACAATTTGAAATAATATTAATTTATTTACAGACAACTTTTAATTTTTCACCGACTGTTTGACAAAGGATTACCATATTACTATTTACTTTTTGTATTCTATTAAGTCAAACTGCCAATGTAAAAAAATTTCTTTGAAAAGTACAAATACATAATCATAAATATTTATAATACATATCAATACCTATTTAAATAAGATATTAATAATAAAATACTTTCGGATTAAATAAAAAAAATACAATGTATACCCTTGCAGCGCATGGGTAATTGTAACATCCCCAAAATAACTAACCAAATTAATTTGATGTTACCCCCAATTGAATTATTTTAGTACTTCATTGGTAAATTTATTGAGTGCTAAAGTTAATTATCGGTTGTCATAGGATCGTTAACCGGATAATACAGAATAATGACGATTTGAGAAAGAAATAAGGGATTCAGGGCATTATGGTCTTTGACCATATTACCACTTAAACATATGTGTATATATATATATGAAAAAAAAAGAAAGAAAGACGGGAAGCGAAGAAGGAAACAGAGAAGTGAAAAAGTTGAAATGGAGAAGAAGAAAGGAGGAAGAAGAAAGAAGAAGAGGAGGAGAAGAGGGGTTTTTTCATCAAAACCCAAACTCCAAGCTTTCCATCATCATCACCATCTTCCCATTATCTTCCTTTCCTCATAATTTTGGTGAGCTTATTTTCATTTTTTCCCTTCAATTTGAATTTCGATTTTGAGATGATTTGGAGGTTTGATGATGATTTTGATCGGTTAATCATGATTAGAAGCGAACCCAAGGTGAATTGATTGCGGATTGAAGTTCGATTCGGAGTCGGGAACGAGTTGGTGATCGTTGGGTCGAAATTGGGGATTTTGAAATTTCGGTGACTATGGCTTGATCGTAGCTCTCGTGTCAAGGGTGAGATTTACTCACGTTTAGGTTTTGATTAAGAATTTCGAAATGTCGACATTGAGTTTTGAAAACCGTTATTTGAAAATTAACGTATTTTGACATAAATGACAAATTGTTTACATTTGTGTTTGTGATTTATGAATGATGATTTGATGATAATCATTGTCATTTGGATATGTTTTTGGACTGTTCTTATGTTGGGACTGGACTGGAACAGGTATCGGAATTGGTCAGAACGACGAAAAATGCGAAAACGGGATAAAATACAATGCTGTCAAAAGCGCACGACCCGTGCGTACCAGGCGCACAAACCGTGCGTCTCATTCTGTTTCTGTTTTTAAAAATGTATTACAGGGCGCACGAACCGTGCGTATGGGCGCACGGACCGTGCGCAGTGTTCTATCAAAATTTTATAAACTTGCCCGGAATGATCCCGTTCGATTCCAATCCTTTTCTAATTCTTTCCAAACCCCTGTCTATAACACCCCGATAATTTCTAACTTGAAGAAATCACCGAAATGCACCACTGGCATATATCAGAGTACTTCCTGTTTCAAATACTGAACACGAACTAAAACCTCGATGCTAAAAACCATCAAGTGCGCTTGCATAACTCAACATAAAATACATAATGCGTTCCTTACACCACTCACAACTAGTGTTCAGTACCAAAATAGAAAGTATGCGGAAGCGATTTACAACTTTTACAAGCATAAGTCGTACAATCGAACATGCTATGATAAGAAGGAAAAAAATACAAGACATGACAGAAATAAAATATCAGCGTCTCCTCCAAGCAGCTCCATAACCTTACTTCATTACCTTTAATCTTTCCTGCTTCTCTGAAAAACCACAAATCATAAAGGGTGAGATAACATATCTCAGTGAGTTCTATCGAGACCCCTTACTAACTCTCGGTTCATTATGCTTAATTCATGATGCCGTAGTCCCTAAAGTTGACTACGTGGAAACCTGAACGTGTAACTCGTAGCCCTCCAAAGCGACATACGAGAAACACACATAACAATGATTCGTGTCATGGTCATTATACCAACCACCCCAAGATGAAATGAATGTTTGAAAGGTGTGTATTTAGTTACATCGCATATTTCATCATTTAAATTATGTATGTATTTCGACTAATTAATATATTTATATGTATGATGTTTAAGTTGTATGATGACTTATTGGGGATCGAATGAGAGCAGGGCTAGAGATGGGAATGTGAACAATAAAACAAAATGGATAGTAATAACAGTAAGTTTATAATCAATACTCTTATCCATGTAAATATTGCTCGCATTTTAATATTTAATTATTATTTTGATATCTAGTGTCCCAGACAACCAAACAATGATGATTGCGGGTATTACGTTATGAAGTTTATGAAGGACATAATCACTCACAATCAAATGGAAATTCCAAAAAATGTATGTATTTTATATAGTTTGTTTTTTGACAAGTAATTCCATATCTAGCATTTAGCCACTTAGTTCAAAGTTTATTTTATTTTATATTATTTTTGCAGTATTTTCCCGGAAATGAGGTTGGAGCTCCATTTTCCGATGACCAACTTTTTGAGATCAAGGGAGAGTGGTGTCATCATGTTGCCCGTTTGATTAATGAAAATCGAAATTCATTTAACTTTGGTTAGTTGGTTTTTTGTTCCCGACATTGGATGTCATGTCATTTTTGTTGTCTATGTTGACATTCGGAATTTGGTTAGATTTATGTAATTTTTGTTGGTACTTTGTTGATATGTATATATATATGCATGTATATTAGATGGATTTATAAGTTTGTAAGTTGGAATTTGATTTGCAATTGGTTAGTTGATTTGAAATTTGGTTCATATATTGGTTGTTGAGTTGATATTGGTTGATGAAAATGAGAGTAGGGATGTGCTGGAAAATATTGGATATACCAGAAACGGAAAAAAATATTTAATAAAATAAAATAAAATCAGGGGCGCTTGCAGTTAGAAGCGCGCCTGTTGGTCTTGGCTCAGTTGACAATCTGGGACGCTCCCAGTAAAAAGCGCTTCTGTTGGTCAGACCAACAGGGGCGCTTCTAACTGCAAGCGCCCCTGATTGTCAAGTGCGCTAAGACCAACAGGGGCACTTGTTAATGCGAGCGACCCTAATTGTCAGAGGCGCTAATACCAATAGGGGCGCTCTTTTTATGAGCGCTTCTGTTTCCTAATAATTAGAGGCACTTGTTGTGCGCTCTTGTAGAAGAGTTGGCAACAGGAGCGCTAGATTTAGGGGCCCGAAAGCGCCCCAAATGGCTGTTCCTGTTGTAGTGCTCTCTCACTCTGGTCATGCAGCGCTGAGAAGGGAGTGTGAAGTTAGGTTTCCACAATCCCTTTCATACTTCCCTTTTATATCACTCCCCTTTTTTATTCATTTATTTTATTTATTTAGTTGTTTTTTATATCAAATTTATCTAAAGACGACAGCAATACAACCATCAGCAACATTGACGTAGAAGCCCCAAAAAAAAACCAATACCACTTCCCTTTTGCACCCTCAATTCATTTGTTATGCCCCCTGCTAAGCCCAACTCGCAGACTAGATTTAAAAGCCCAAAAAATGTGAAACTGAAATAGGTTCTGCTAACTACACCACCATTTGCAGTAGGCAATTATCTTGCTATTCAATTGATCAACAATATATTTCAGTTTGATGTTGAAACATTTTATTTGACAGCAGTATCGATTATTTCTATATAGTCCCCTATATCCACCACAACCTAAATATATGACCGTTAATCTTCAACTTTTTATATCAGTATCTCTAATGTTTCTTACAAAGAAATATGAGATTAATATTTAAAAGTTGTAAAACTAAATTTTATTCTCAAATGCCTCTAACAATGTGATTCGATCACTTGACTTTGAAAGGAAAAAAATGCTCGATTTTGGGGATGTCAATAGCTTTTAACTTTATTTTACCATTATATAATAATTATGATTTTTTTATATTAATTAACTAATTTTTTTTTGCTATATAGTGGCGGAATCGAGGACCTACAAGGAAACTCGACCCTGTTTGGGGGCGGAGACAAGAAGGGAAAAACTCAAACCCACCGGACATCGGGGCGGGGAGGCAAAACCCGTCCCTGGCCCACCGCATAGCCATGCCTAAAGCAATGGGATGGGGTGGCACCACTAGGGTGTGTATTTTGATATACGTATTTCTAAAAGGTCCCCCTCATTGTTGTCTGCATTAACAATTTTCAATGAAATGGGGACGTCCACTTCCGTGTTCGAACAGGGTGTGTCCATTTAATAAGGGATTAATGAGCTACCGTGAGAAAGAGTAGCTCCTGAAGCAATAGTTTCGTTAAAATACTGCAAATTTTATGTATTAGTTGTGAATAGCTAATTCTTAAAATTCGAACGTAATTATAGAATAAACAACGAGGAACAAAAAAGAAACCCCAAGATCAGACAAAGAGAGGAAAAAGGAACAATAATAAGAAATATAACATGTATTTCACCTATATATATAGAAATTTCAATTCACCATGATAGTTTCAAAGGAGATAGGGTTCCATAAAATCTCAAATTTTGATATATGCATACAAGTAGAATAAGATAATTTCAATGATTTTCACATGATTGTAATCACAAATTAGAAGATACTTTGGACTTAATTGTAGTCAGGGATTTGAATGAGGGTTGTTTGTGTAGAAGAGCCTTACAAAGAAATATGAGATTAATTTTTAAATGTTGTAAAACTAAATTTTAATCTCATATGCCTCTAACAATGTGATTTGACTAATTTTTATGATAACCAACACAATGATTCATCATCTTCGCTTTCAATACTTCCTACGTTGAATTTATATTTTTTCAATACTAAATTCTCATATACCTGACTTATCTTTCATGTTAGCTTTCAATACTTCCTACGTTGAAGTTATATTTTTTCCATCTGAAACCAACAACTAATCCATATATTCGAAGCACTATGTTTAGCCACAATTTGAAATAATATTAATTTATTTACAGACAACTTTTAATTTTTCACCGACTGTTTGACAAAGGATTACCATATTACAATTTACTTTTTGTATTCTATTAAGTCAAACTGCGAATGTAAAAAAAATTCTTCGAAAAGTACAAATACATAATCATAAATATTTATAATACATATCAATACCTATTTACGTAAGATATTAATAATAAAATACTTTCGAATTAAATTTAAAAAATACAATGTATACCCCTGCAGCGCATGGGTAATTGTAACATCCCCAAAATAACTAACCAAATAAATTTGATGTTACCCCCAATTGAATTATTTTAGTACTTCATTGGTAAATGTATTGAGTGCTAAAATTAATTATCGGTTGTCATAGGATCGTTAACCGGATAATACAGAATAAGGACGATTTGAGAAAGAAATAAGGGATTAAGGGCATTATGGTCTTTGACCATATTACCACTTAAAATACAATGGTCTTTGGGACTGGGATAAAATAGAATGCTGTCAAAAGCGCACGACCCGTGCGTCCCAGGCGCACAGACCTTGCGTCTCGTTCTATTTATTTTTTTAGAAGCGTATTACAGGGCGCACGAACCGTGCGTATGGGCTCACGGACCGTGCGCAGTGTTCTGTCAAAATTTTATAAACTTGCCCGGAATGATCCCGCTCGATTCCAATCCTTTTCTAATTCTTTCCTAACCCCTGTCTGTAACACCCCGATAATTTCTAACTTGTAGAAATCACCGAAATGCAGCACTAGCATATATCAGAGTACTTCCTGTTTCAAAAAACTGAACACGAACTAAAACCTCGATGCTAAAAACCATCAAGTGCGCTTGCATAACTCAACATAAAATACATAATGTGTTCCTTACACCACTCATAACTAGTGTTCATTACCAAAATAGAAAGTATGCGGAAGCGATTTACAACTTTTACAAGCATAAGTCGTACAATCGAACATGCTATGAGAAGAAGGAAAAAAATACAAGACATGACAGAAATAAAATATCAGTGTCTCCTCCAAGCAGCTCCATAACCTTACTTCATTACCTTTAATCTTTCCTGCTTCTCTGAAAAACCACAAATCATAAAGGGTGAGATAACATATCTCAGTGAGTTCTTTCGAGACCCCTTACTAACTCTCTCGGTTCATTATGCTTAATTCATGAAGCCGTAGTCCCTAAAGTTGACTAAGTGGAAACCTGAACGTGTAACTTGTAGCTGTAACACCCTAAAATTATTTAATTAATTTATTTAATTAAGTAATTGGGGATTTTATTTAAATTATTTGATGTGTTTTAATTAATTAGAATGTTATTTGTTTTGGTGGTATTAGGAGGGAGTGGAGGCGCCACTTGCATGACTTGGGCTTAAGTGGAAAGCCCAAGCCCATGATCCACAATGTAGGCGAAGTGGTTAGTGAGTTGGGGGCTAGGGTTTGTGGCCATTTTTGCGAAACCAAAAGAGAGAGCGTGAGGTAGGGAGAGAGGGCAAGGCGCCGTAAGGAGAGAAGAGGAAGAGGAGAGAAGTCGCAAACAAGGAAGAGCAAGGAGCTTGATTTTGTTGCTGTGGTCCTGTACGTGACTATCTCCGGAGCCTCCGTTCTTCAATTTCGAGGTTAGGGGAGCTCTATCACTCTATCTAATAATTCTTATGATGAGTTCTAGATCTAGGGTTAGACTAGATTTCTTGATGCATTGTTGATGTTGGTTTTTATATATAGATGTATGCGAATTGAGGAATACATGAGTTCTTGATGTTTCTTGATGCATTGTTGATGTTGGTTTTTATGTATAGATGTATGCGAATTGAGGAATACATGAGTTCTTGATGTTTCTTGATGCATTGTTGGTATTGGTTATTATGTGTATATATATATGCGAAGTGAATGGTTGAGTTTTCCTATACATATGTGTGCGAATTGTAGTGTTGGAATTATAGTCATTGAGATAATTGCAACCCATGCGTTTTATTTGATGACTTGTGATATTCGAATTATTCGTGAAACTGAAATTGGGGTGTTGGATTTGCTTGTGTTGTTCGCAAAATTTGATGGATGGTGTGTAGGCGCCTAGGGCGCCAAGGGGATAGGGAAGACAATGCTCAATTGAATTTTTGAGGAATTAATTAAAATAAGTGTATTTTTGGTGGCTGGGAAATGTTGAGTTTTTATAATTTAAAATTGTTAAGAAAACAATTTTCAGTGTTAAAAAGCGTTTTGGTAAAATTCTGGGTGTTGCCACTGTGTTCTGGGCGCTAGGCGCCTGTGCTGGGCGCTGGGCGCCTGAGGCGTGTGTGTTGCGCGTTGTGCGCGCGCCTGGGCGCTAGGCGCCCGTGTCTTGTTTGTGTTGCGCTGTGTTGCGCGTTGTCCCCTGGGCGCTAGGCGCCCGTGTCTGTGTTGCGTTGTGCGCGCCTGGGCGCTGGGCGCCTGGGGCGCTGTGTTGCGTTGCGTTGTGCGCGCCTGGGCGCTGGGCGCCTGTGGCGTGTTGTGTTGCCTGGGCGCCTAAGGCGCCTGTTCCCTGGTTGTTGCCTAATTTTTCCAAAATTGTTTTTATCATAACTTTTGACTTAGACGTCCGTTTTGAACGATTCGAAAAGTGTCGTGAAGCTTTTTACGTTGTCTATTTGTGGGTTCAATTTTTAAAATGAAAAATTGTTATTTTCTGACTGTTTGTGGGCGCCCGAGTGGCTGTCCCCGGTGATCGTCCCAGTGACATTGAAAAATGACGTGGAACTCTTTAAAAATCCTTTTTGGTGTATAAACAACAGTTTTAACACGGTAGTGTCAAAATGACTGTTTTGCCCCTAGTGGCCAAAGTTAATGATAATGATGTGTATATGACGAGGATGCCCTTGGTGGCTAGTCAAATGACTGTTTTGCCCCTAGTGGCCAAAGTTAATGATAATGATGTGTAAATGACGAGGATGCCCTTGGTGGCTAGTCAAATGACTGTTTTGCCCCTAGTGGCCAAAGTTAATGATAATGATGTGTAAATGACGAGGATGCCCTTGGTGGTTAGTCAAATGACGTTTTTGCCCTCAGTGGCTAATGTTTGAGTTGAATGATGTTTATGTGTAAGTGACATTTGGGGCCTGAGTGGCTAAGTGATGTTAAAGCCTAAAAGGCTAAGTGACGTTATTTGTGTGTGAATTATGAAATGACAGGTGCTGTGCCTTTATTCGGCAAACCGGTAAGTGACGGGTCACATAGTTGACTATGAATTGAGTAATTGTGTATTTGTGTATTGTGAGCGGTGCATGTCATAGTGTCTCATGCCCATATGCATAAACCCAGTGATGTTTTGAGGCCTGAGTGGCTAAGTGATGATAAGGCCTGAGTGGCTAAGCGACGTTTTGTGAAAAGGTACCTTCATGCATATACCCGCGAGTGGGTTGCATTTCATAAATCTACATGACATGAAATGAGTTAGTGTAAATGATGTAAGAGATGACTATGATGTGAGTATTTGGTGTTTTTGATGCTGATTGTTCTAGTGCGTAGCCTATGATTAGTGCTTATCATATTTTCTATTATATAGACTGAAATGATGCTCACCCTTTCCTGTTTGAATGTTGCCCCCGTGTTGGTAACGTGCAGGTGATTCCCAGTGAAGGTATTAGCTTCACTTTTGAGTCGAGTCGTCATGCTCTGATACGTAGCACTCAGGGGGGAAAACGAACTCGGCATTTATTTAATGATTTTTGGTTGTTATGTCCATGTGGACTATTTGGTTATGTTTTACTATTTCCGCTGCGTAGTTGGTTGTGTTATGTTGAGTTTTATAAGTGACGTTGAAATGAGTTTGGAGATTCTTTATTTGTGATGTGCTACGCGAATGCATGAGTATTGAGTTGAACTGTTTTTTCAAAACTGCTAAGCGACGTTTTATTGAAGTATGTGTAACATTTCCCTATGAACGAGATTTTTAAACTCTGATTTTTATAAACAAAGTAACGGGTAGAAAGGGGTGTTACATTAGTGGTATCAGAGCAGTTCGGTCTGTCCGGCCAATGTTGTCCTGTCATAGAGTCTTATGACAATAGATTAGTTCTAAATCTTTGGTTTGTGCTGCAGTGATAGTTCATAATGGCTGGAAGGAACGACGCTGCTCTTGCTGCTGCATTGCAAGCTATGGCTCAGGCTGTGCAGGGTCAGCAGAATGTTGGAGATAATGCTGGTTTTAGGAGTCTGACTACCTTCCAGAGGAAGAATCCGCCCACCTTTAAGGGCAAATATGATCCAGATGGTGCTATGGCTTGGCTGAAGGAGATCGAGAGGATCTTCAGGGTGATGGACTGTACTGTTGAGCAGAAGGTCCGCTTTGGTACCCACATGTTAGCCGAGGAGGCCGACGACTGGTGGTTGGCTACTAGGCAGAGGTTAGAGGCTGTGCAGGAAGAGATTACTTGGGAGGTATTCAGCAGGGAATTTCTGAGAAAATATTTTCCTGAAGACGTCCGCGGGAAGAAAGAGATAGAGTTTCTAGAGCTGAAGCAGGGTGGTATGTCTGTGACTGCCTATGCGGCAAAATTTGTGGAACTAGCAAAATTTTATCCACACTATAATGAGGCTACAGCGGAATTTTCAAAATGCATAAAATTTGAGAACGGGTTAAGGCCTGATATTAAACAGGCCGTTGGTTATCAGAAGATTCGTGTGTTCGCAGATCTGGTGGACAGTTACAGGATTTTCGAGGAGGACAGTACTGCTCGCTACAAAGCTACTTCTGAGAGAAAGGGCAAGTTTCAGAGTCGAAGCAAGCCGTACGAGGTTCCTGCGGGTAAGAGTTATCAGAAGGCTGCTGGGGGTAAGGGTCCTAGTGGGGGAGATGCCCCTGCTAGCATTGTCTGTTATAAGAGTGGCAAGCCTGGCCACAAGAGTACTACATGCAGGTCGGATGACAGGAATTGCTACCGTTGCGGTAAAAAGGGTCATATGGCAGCCGAGTGTAAGGTCAAGGATGTGGTGTGTTTCAACTGTGGTGAGTCTGGGCATATCAGTACAAAGTGTACAAAGCCGAAAAAGGAAAGGTCTACTGGGAAGGTATTTGCATTGGCAGGAGAGGAGCCTGATGATGATGATGGTCTGATTAGAGGTACGTGTTTTATTAATGGTACTTCTCTGAAATCTCTTATTGATACTGGTGCTACCCATTGTTTTATTTCTGTTGATTGCTGTAAAAGATTGGGTCTTGTTTTATCTGCTATGTGTGGGGATATGGTTGTCGATACTCCTGCGAAGGGGTCGGTGATTACGTCCCAGGTGTGTTCTCAGTGTCCCGTGTCGATCTTCGGCAGGGACTTTATTGTGAATTTTGTCTGTTTGCCGTTGAGAGGTCTGGAGGTAATCCTAGGCATGGACTGGTTAGAGAATAATCACGTTCATATCAACTGTCGTAGCAAGTCGGTTAGTTTCGGTGAGGAAAGTTCCGTTTTGATATCTGCTGGTCAGCTAAAGAAGTTGAAGAAAGAAGGAGTTCAGTTGTTTGCGTTGATGGCTTCGTTGTCTGCTGAGAGTCAGTCCGTTATTGAGGAACTGAAAGTGGTGCGCGAGTTTCCTGAAGTCTTTCCTGATGAGATTCCGGGTGTGCCACCGGAAAGAGAAGTTGAGTTTTCGATTGATCTTGTACCCGGTACGAGGCCTGTGTCTATGGCACCGTACAGAATGTCGGCGTCGGAATTGTCGGAGTTGAAGACGCAACTTAAAGAATTGCTTGAGAAAAAGTTTGTGAGGCCAAGTGTATCGCCGTGGGGAGCTCCGGTATTGTTAGTGAAAAAGAAAGATGGGAGCATGAGGTTATGTGTGGACTATCGTCAGTTGAATAAGGTAACTATCAAGAATAAGTATCCGCTTCCGAGGATCGACGATCTGATGGACCAGTTAGTGGGTGCCCGTGTTTTCAGCAAAATTGATTTGAGGTCCGGATATCATCAGATTAAAGTGAAGGATGAAGATGTTCAGAAGACAGCGTTCAGGACAAGGTATGGGCATTATGAGTATTCAGTGATGCCGTTCGGTGTGACCAATGCTCCTGGTGTGTTTATGGAATATATGAACCGTATTTTCCATAATTACCTAGATCGGTTTGTGGTAATCTTCATAGATGATATTCTAGTTTATTCTAAGTCAGATGAAGAGCATGCTGAGCACCTGAAGTCAGTGTTGGAAGTTTTAAAAGAGAAAAAGTTGTACGCTAAGTTATCGAAGTGTGAGTTCTGGCTGAAAGAGGTGAGTTTCCTTGGGCACGTGATTTCTGGTAATGGTATTGCGGTTGATCCGGCAAAAGTAGAAGCAGTGTTGGAGTGGGAGTCTCCGAAGTCCGTAACAGAGATTAGAAGCTTTTTGGGTTTGGCTGGGTACTACAGGAGGTTCATCGAGGGTTTTTCCAAGTTGGCCCTTCCATTGACTCAGTTGACTTGCAAGGGTAAAGTTTTTGTTTGGGATGCTCGGTGCGAGGAAAGTTTTAAGGAACTGAAAAAGAGATTGACGACGTCGCCTGTTTTGACGTTGCCTAATCCAGAGGAACCGTTCGTTGTGTATTGTGACGCTTCGAAGATGGGTCTCGGTGGTGTGTTGATGCAGGATGGGAAGGTCGTTGCGTATGCGTCGAGGCAATTGCGGATTCATGAGAAAAATTACCCTACGCATGATTTAGAGTTGGCTGCTGTGGTATTTGTGCTTAAAATTTGGAGGCACTACCTTTATGGTTCAAGGTTTGAAGTGTTCAGTGATCATAAGAGTCTAAAGTATCTGTTCGATCAGAAAGAGTTGAATATGAGGCAGCGTCGGTGGTTGGAACTCTTGAAGGATTATGACTTTGGTTTGAATTATCATCCCGGCAAAGCTAATGTCGTGGCTGATGCTTTAAGCAGAAAGTCCTTGCATATGTCGGCAATGATGGTGAAAGAATTAGAGTTAATTGAGGAATTCAGAGATTTGAGTTTGGTTTGTAAAATGACACCTCGCAGTGTCAAGCTGGGAATGTTAAAGATCGATAATGATTTCCTGGGCAGCATCAGAGAGGCTCAGAAGTCAGATGTTAAGTTAGTGGATTTAATTAATGGGGTTGGTCAATCTGAAGATGAAGATTTCAAATTAGATTCCAGTGGTGTGTTGAGGTTCCGGGGTTACCGAATACAGTTAAGGGTCATGACGCTATTTGGGTGATCATTGATAGGTTAACGAAGTCTGCTCATTTTATTCCTATTAATATCACTTATCCGGTGTCGAGGTTGGCAGAGGTATATGTCAAAGAAATTGTGAGGCTGCACGGTGTTCCGAAGAGTATTGTGTCAGATAGGGATCCGAGGTTCACTTCCGAGTTTTGGAAGAGTTTGCAGAAAGAATTGGGTTCTAAGTTAAAAATGAGTTCGGCGTATCATCCCCAGACAGACGGTCAGTCAGAGAGGACAATTCAGTCGTTAGAGGACTTGTTGAGGGCTTGTGTATTGGAACAGCGGGGTTCATGGGATTCCTACCTTGTGTTGATTGAGTTTACTTATAACAACAGTCACCATTCCAGCATTGGGATGGCACCGTTTGAAGCATTGTATGGTCGAAAGTGTAGGACGCCGTTGTGTTGGTATGATTCGGGAGAGAGTGTAGTTTTGGGACCGGAGATTGTCCGGGAGACTACAGAGAAGATCAAGATGATCCGTGAGAAGATGAAGGCTTCGCAGAGTCGTCAGAAGAGTTATCATGACAAGCGGAGGAAGGATTTAGAGTTCCAGGAGGGTGAGCATGTGTTCTTGAGGGTTTCTCCTATTACCGGTGTTGGTCGAGCGTTGAAATCGAAGAAGCTCACTCCTCGTTTTGTTGGTCCTTATCAGATTTCTGAAAGAATCGGAAATGTGGCTTATAGAGTGGCTTTACCGCCAAATCTTTCGAATTTGCATGACGTGTTTCACGTGTCACAACTTCGGAAGTATGTTTCGGATCCATCTCATGTGATCCATATGGACGATGTAGAGGTGCGGGATAATCTCACTGTGGAGACGATGCCCGTACGGATTGAGGATCGTGAAGTGAAGGCGCTTAGAGGCAAAGAGATTGCATTAGTGAAAGTGGTCTGGCTAGGAGCTGCCGGCGAGAGTATGACTTGGGAGCTAGAGAGCAAGATGCGAGAATCCTACCCAGAGTTGTTTGATCAGGTAAAATTTCGAGGACGAAATATTCTAAGTGGGGGAGAGTTGTAACACCCTAAAATTATTTAATTAATTTATTTAATTAAGTAATTGGGGATTTTATTTAAATTATTTGATGTGTTTTAATTAATTAGAATGTTATTTGTTTTGGTGGTATTAGGAGGGAGTGGAGGCGCCACTTGCATGACTTGGGCTTAAGTGGAAAGCCCAAGCCCATGATCCACAATGTAGGCGAAGTGGTTAGTGAGTTGGGGGCTAGGGTTTGTGGCCATTTTTGCGAAACCAAAAGAGAGAGCGTGAGGTAGGGAGAGAGGGCAAGGCGCCGTAAGGAGAGAAGAGGAAGAGGAGAGAAGTCGCAAACAAGGAAGAGCAAGGAGCTTGATTTTGTTGCTGTGGTCCTGTACGTGACTATCTCCGGAGCCTCCGTTCTTCAATTTCGAGGTTAGGGGAGCTCTATCACTCTATCTAATAATTCTTATGATGAGTTCTAGATCTAGGGTTAGACTAGATTTCTTGATGCATTGTTGATGTTGGTTTTTATATATAGATGTATGCGAATTGAGGAATACATGAGTTCTTGATGTTTCTTGATGCATTGTTGATGTTGGTTTTTATGTATAGATGTATGCGAATTGAGGAATACATGAGTTCTTGATGTTTCTTGATGCATTGTTGGTATTGGTTATTATGTGTATATATATATATGCGAAGTGAATGGTTGAGTTTTCCTATACATATGTGTGCGAATTGTAGTGTTGGAATTATAGTCATTGAGATAATTGCAACCCATGCGTTTTATTTGATGACTTGTGATATTCGAATTATTCGTGAAACTGAAATTGGGGTGTTGGATTTGCTTGTGTTGTTCGCAAAATTTGATGGATGGTGTGTAGGCGCCTAGGGCGCCAAGGGGATAGGGAAGACAATGCTCAATTGAATTTTTGAGGAATTAATTAAAATAAGTGTATTTTTGGTGGCTGGGAAATGTTGAGTTTTTATAATTTAAAATTGTTAAGAAAACAATTTTCAGTGTTAAAAAGCGTTTTGGTAAAATTCTGGGTGTTGCCACTGTGTTCTGGGCGCTAGGCGCCTGTGCTGGGCGCTGGGCGCCTGAGGCGTGTGTGTTGCGCGTTGTGCGCGCGCCTGGGCGCTAGGCGCCCGTGTCTTGTTTGTGTTGCGCTGTGTTGCGCGTTGTCCCCTGGGCGCTAGGCGCCCGTGTCTGTGTTGCGTTGTGCGCGCCTGGGCGCTGGGCGCCTGGGGCGCTGTGTTGCGTTGCGTTGTGCGCGCCTGGGCGCTGGGCGCCTGTGGCGTGTTGTGTTGCCTGGGCGCCTAAGGCGCCTGTTCCCTGGTTGTTGCCTAATTTTTCCAAAATTGTTTTTATCATAACTTTTGACTTAGACGTTCGTTTTGAACGATTCGAAAAGTGTCGTGAAGCTTTTTACGTTGTCTATTTGTGGGTTCAATTTTTAAAATGAAAAATTGTTATTTTCTGACTGTTTGTGGGCGCCCGAGTGGCTGTCCCCGGTGATCGTCCCAGTGACATTGAAAAATGACGTGGAACTCTTTAAAAATCCTTTTTGGTGTATAAACAACAGTTTTAACACGGTAGTGTCAAAATGACTGTTTTGCCCCTAGTGGCCAAAGTTAATGATAATGATGTGTATATGACGAGGATGCCCTTGGTGGCTAGTCAAATGACTGTTTTGCCCCTAGTGGCCAAAGTTAATGATAATGATGTGTAAATGACGAGGATGCCCTTGGTGGCTAGTCAAATGACTGTTTTGCCCCTAGTGGCCAAAGTTAATGATAATGATGTGTAAATGACGAGGATGCCCTTGGTGGTTAGTCAAATGACGTTTTTGCCCTCAGTGGCTAATGTTTGAGTTGAATGATGTTTATGTGTAAGTGACATTTGGGGCCTGAGTGGCTAAGTGATGTTAAAGCCTAAAAGGCTAAGTGACGTTATTTGTGTGTGAATTATGAAATGACAGGTGCTGTGCCTTTATTCGGCAAACCGGTAAGTGACGGGTCACATAGTTGACTATGAATTGAGTAATTGTGTATTTGTGTATTGTGAGCGGTGCATGTCATAGTGTCTCATGCCCATATGCATAAACCCAGTGATGTTTTGAGGCCTGAGTGGCTAAGTGATGATAAGGCCTGAGTGGCTAAGCGACGTTTTGTGAAAAGGTACCTTCATGCATATACCCGCGAGTGGGTTGCATTTCATAAATCTACATGACATGAAATGAGTTAGTGTAAATGATGTAAGAGATGACTATGATGTGAGTATTTGGTGTTTTGGATGCTGATTGTTCTAGTGCGTAGCCTATGATTAGTGCTTATCATATTTTCTATTATATAGACTGAAATGATGCTCACCCTTTCCTGTTTGAATGTTGCCCCCGTGTTGGTAACGTGCAGGTGATTCCCAGTGAAGGTATTAGCTTCACTTTTGAGTCGAGTCGTCATGCTCTGATACGTAGCACTCAGGGGGGAAAACGAACTCGGCATTTATTTAATGATTTTTGGTTGTTATGTCCATGTGGACTATTTGGTTATGTTTTACTATTTCCGCTGCGTAGTTGGTTGTGTTATGTTGAGTTTTATAAGTGACGTTGAAATGAGTTTGGAGATTCTTTATTTGTGATGTGCTACGCGAATGCATGAGTATTGAGTTGAACTGTTTTTCAAAACTGCTAAGCGACGTTTTATTGAAGTATGTGTAACATTTCCCTATGAACGAGATTTTTAAACTCTGATTTTTATAAACAAAGTAACGGGTAGAAAGGGGTGTTACAGTAGCCCTCCTAAGCGACATACGAGAAACACACATAACAATGATTCTTAGCATATCACGGGCAACTTTATTTGAAAGCTATCGGCAAACCCATTCCCTAACCATTCTCTATCAGGGACAAACGATGACGGTGCCTAGGTTTTGGGGCTCATGACTTCCCCTCCCACTAGTACGCTAATCTCCACCCGCATTCGGCCGTCTACCCGCATTCGGCCGTCAACAATCAATAACATGACCATAACATAACAATATTATTTTTACCATTATATCCTTAGTGATCTCACTCGTGACTACGAAGCTTGTTATCCTGACTTATAGACATCTATAGTTAAACCACCTACATTCATGTATCTCAAACACAATCAACACTACCCGCATTGGGCCGTCACATAGACAATATACCCGCATTGGGCTGTCTTCCCGCATTGGGCCGTCAACAAACAATGTACCCGCATTGGGCCGTCACATAAACAATATACCCGCATTGGGCCGTCTACCCGCATTGGGCCGTCAACAAACAATGTACCCTTATTGGGCCGTCACGTAAACAATTAACCCGCATTGGGCCGTCAACAAACAATGTACCCGCATTGGGCCGTCACATAAACAATATACCCGCATTGGGCTGTCTACCCGCATTAGGCCGTCAACAAACAATGTACCCGCATTGGGCCGTCACATAAACAATATACCCGAATTGGGCCGTCAACAAACAATGTACCCGCATTAGGCCGTCACATAAACAATATATCCGCTTTGGGCCGTCTATCCGCATTGGACCGTCAACAAACAATGTACCCGTACTGGGCCGTAACATAAACAATATACCCGCATTGGGCCGTCTACCCGCATTGGGCCTTCAACAAACAATGTACCTGCATTGGGCCGTCATATAAACAATATACTCGCATTGGGCCGTCAACAAACAATCAACATGGACATAAAGTTGTTATCATTAGACTCAAGCTATTCTAATGAATTCTGGTTATTTTATCATGACATAACGTTGGGGAAGGGTTTAGGATGGGTTTGGAATTGATTAGGAAGACTTTGGACACATTTTGAGAATTTGGACAGAAGCATACGCACGATCCGTGCTTGATGGCGCACGGTTCGTGCGCGAAATAACATTCTGTAAATCCTGTGACAGAAGGCGACGCACGACCCATGCGCTGGGCATGCACGGTCCGTGCCTGTCACACAGAGTTGCTGAAATGCTATTTCGTTCAGTTTTCGACTCCGTTGCGTGTCCAAACTCCGTTCTGATCGATACCTAACTCATCAACCTTCGAAAACAGAATCTTATCCAGTCAAACAATCCACATATCAACAATCTAACAATCATAATAATCAATCACAATCTCAATTAAACGGACACATAAATCAACTTTTAAAACGTATTTTCACAAAGCGGCTTGACGCCGGTTTTCACAATCGAAAGACCAAACCAGACGACATCGGGATTTAGCGAACGACCTCTCTACAGAAAGCTTATGAAGTCTAGTTTCTGGCTATATCTTTAAAATTTCAAAATGATGAGTCAAATAGTACAATTTTCACAAACAAGGTAGTAGGTCCAGAAAATGGGGCAGCAACTGTGACCTAGATTGAAATCTTCCTAAAGTGATCAAAACTTACTCAATTAACCTGAAACTTGAGCCTAAACAGTTGTAAATTAAGTCTAGTTTTCAAAGAAATAGAAATCATTCGAAAAGGAGTTCAATTGAAACCACCATGCCCAAAACACTGACCCTATGTCCAGATTGTTCCCAGAATTTTACCCTAACTTGTGAAGCCTATAACTAGAGCTATACTACTCCAAATGCGACCAAACCAAATCCAAAATGACATTCATTCAGTATAGTTTCTTAAATGGTAAGCTATATAATTTATCAACGAGCAAAACAGTCCCAGTTAGCCGAAATCCGAACCTACCCAGAAAGTATCTACACAGTGAGCTTAGCAACAATTTATGTATCCAAACAGCAACCAATTCAGCCACCAAGCATAATTTCATCAATAAACAATCAACACATATATTAACAACAATTTCCCTAGTGAGTATAGAACTCACCTTTGCCGATGAAAATCGTACACAACACCGGAACTCCGTGAACACGAACGAACCGTAACACACGAACTCTCATAATCCGCTCCAACGAACACGAAATCGATCCCGGGCGAATCCTCAAACTTGACCAGTTACTGAAGCATCCCTGAATGCATCTCGAGTCAACCCGAACTACTTCGAACGGCTTTCCAACTTTGAACTCCGCTACCTGAAATGCTCCTGCTGTTTCCAGCAACCATGTGACATTTTGCAACGAACATAACTGAGTCACTTCTCAACCAAACTTAGCAAAACAGGTGTCTATTGTGAAGGGAATTTTGTCTATTTTCTGATGGAGGAAACTTCAAACGCATGCAACCAGAATTCTAGGAGTTATCGCGAAAACAAGGGGACTGGTTCAGTACTGGGCCAGATTTATAACCGCAACTTGTGGACACAATATCTCCCTCATTTCCAAATTAAATCTGATGGTTCTTGGTCCTAAACTGAAGGATTTTGTGTCTACTTTCTAAAGAAGCAACAATAATCTGAGGTCTGTACAGGTATTTACGAAGAAAACACTGAAGGGTGCCAAAACGGGTTTCTACAGCACTTGTTTCTTCATGATGAACTTGTTGCATCTTCAATGGTGATTTGGCTTGGAGAAGGGTGATGGGTTGCGAAATTGGTATCCTAGGGTAGAGGAGGATGAGCTGATTGTAATGGTCTTAAGATCTCTCACATGAATGGAAGGTTGAAGGATTAGTCCTCTCTCCTTCTCTCTCTCTCTCTCTCTCTCCTCACGGTTTCCCTCTTTCTTTCTCCCCTCTCTACTTCTGTATTTTCTGCAATTGATGCAAATGAGGTGAGTGTGGGGAGGTACCTCAGCTGGGGGGTGTAAGTGGGGGTGGGAAAAGACAATTCTGCCCTCACTTATTTACTTAAAATTACTAAGATACCCTTTTTCTCTTAACATACCCTTAACTTGATAACTATGACTCATTTCCATTCCAAACTATCAGTTTTGCTAAACAAAGTGAGATTTGGGTGACTTTGACAAGTGTGAGCTGAAGGTGTTCTAAATGTTAGGAAATGACCAAAATACCCCAGATAGCTAATATCACACTTAGACTTCTATTTCGCTAATTAATCAAACATAACCTCATGCTAACTTTTATTAACCAACTTAGCTAGAAATTGGGGATGTTACATTGTCCAATGATATTAGGCTTATATTGCCATGATTTTTAATATGTTTCAAAGGTTTTTAAAAATGGTTTGCAAAGTTATGTTTAATTCGAAAAACCGTGAAAATAGTATACGGGAGCGAACACGAGATACGCTTGTTTTGTAGAACTAAATGTTCAATTTATGGTTTAATGTCAAGGAACTAAATGTTCAAGTGATTTTTACGATATATAAATTATATCGAGTTTAGGAGCTGGCCCAATGCGGGTGGATATATGTATATATATATATATATATATATATATATATATATATATATATATATATATAATATCGAGTGTGGGTGATGACCCACTAGGTTAACATACTAGGCGGGGAAGTCTTGATCCTTAAACCTAGGCCCGTATACCATTAGGGAAAGTACTATTGGTATGGGGGTTCACCGATACAAGCAACGTGTGCAGTCGGTGTTATGCTAAAAGTTATGTGTTACGTTCACCGGGATTAACAATGTGTGCAGTCGGTGTTACGTTAAAAAGGTTTTGTAGTACGGTTCACCGGGATTAGCAATGTGTGCAGTCGGTGTCGTACTGAGTTAGAATTCTATCACACGGTTCACCGGGATTAGCAATGTGTGCAGTCGGTGTTATCTTAAAAGTTATGTGTTACGTTCATCGGGATTAGCAATGTGTGCAGTCGGTGTTACGTTAAAAAGGTTTTGTGGTACGGTTCACCGGGATTAACAATGTGTGCAGTCGGTGTCGTACTGAGTTAGAATTCTATCACACGGTTCACCAGGATTAGCAAAGTGTGCAGTCGGTCTCGTGTTAATTTTAAAAAGGATTCTTAATTGGACCGAGAGTGTAGATAGGGGTTTCAGTAGAACTCAGAGATTGTATCTCATTGTTTATATGTTGTTGTTTTATAGAGAAACAGGCAAAGAGGAGATCCAAGAGGCACGATTAGGTTGTGCTCGGATGGTTGCTGAAGACTTAGCTTTTATGCTTAAGTTTATGCTTTCCCTTGTTAGCTATGTATCACGACATTATGTCTTTAGATGATGTAAATGTTGTGTATTTGTTTCCGCCCTTTCTTGTATGACATTGAACACTAAATCTAGCTGATGAACGATGGTCCGGGAACCGTTGTGGTTTTAATTATGTTTAAAACCGTTTTGGAATAATTCAGCGAAAAATTTATAGTGGTGTACGTTCAATATCTAAACAGGAAATAATATCTCTGATGTGTTACAGTTGGTACCCTCAGGTCATTCTACTTGTTAGAAATACCGGGGTGTTACAGTTGGTATCAGAGCAATTCGACCTAGTCGGACTTCGATGCTAGAGTCTTTTACTTCCTTTAGTTATGATTTTCTTAGTATGCTATTAGACATTGAGCTTGATCAGCTTAATACTTTGTGCATATTTCGTAGAATCATGGCCGGAAGAGGTAGAGGAAACCCCCCTCGTGTTGATCCACATTTCGAATGGATGCAAAATGTGATTGAGAATCAACAGAAGATGATGCAGGATATGTTGTAAATGCAGCATCAGCAAATCGCCAACAGCCTAATGTTCAACCTTATCAAGAAGATCCTAACAGGACATACTTCCGATTCCAAAAGATGAATCTCCCTGTTTTCAAGGGTGGATCTGACCCAATGACTGCTCATTATTGGATAGATGCAATGGAGAGAATCTTCCGAACCTTGCAATGCTGTGAAGAAGAAAAGGTAATTTGTGCGGCAAATGCCCTGAATGAAGATGGCCATACCTGGTGGAACAATGCACGGGAAATGATGGGAAATCAAGGAACTCCGCTCACTTGGGATAACTTCAAAGAATCATTCATGGGACAATATTTCCCTTCAGTGAAAAGGCTAAGCAAGCAAGCTGAGTTTGTAAATCTCAAACAAGGTGATATGTCAGTCGGGGAATATGCGGCAAAATTTGAAAGACTGTCACAGTTTTATGAGTTGTGGAGGTATGCCCCAAATGATAGGTGGAAGATGCAAATGTTCAAAGAAGGCCTCCGTGCGGATGTGGGCCAAGGCCTTAGTTCTTACACTATGGTCAATTATCCTGCCTTAGTGCAACAAGCATATGTTGCTGAGGAGGATCTGAGGAAAATGTATGCCGAAAGAAAAGATTATTGGAAGGGTAAGAAGAAAATGGCTGAATCTTCTACTCCAAGCAGACAATTCAAGGGAAACAATTATAAAGGAAAGCAGGTACAATCCTTTGATTCACCAAAGTTCCGCAAGTGTGTCACTTGTGGAAGACATCATTAGGGTGATTGTTGGCAAAGGCCAAGCCGGGACTATAACTGTAATGAAGAGGGCCACTATGCAAATGAGTGCCCAGCAAGGAAGAGTTTCAAAGGAACACCAGATGCTCCTAGGAAATGGCGAGTCAACACTCTGGATGCTCAGACCATCAAACCTGATGACGATTTACTGAGGGGTATGGGATTTATTTTCAATAACTCCCTTAGTATATTATATGATTTGGGTGCAACCCACTATTTTATAGCTCAATCATGTGTAGATCGGTTGGGACTAGCGTTATCTCTGCTATCCGGATCATCGTGTTCAGACCCAATCATTGTGTCAAAATTGTCTACTTGTTATAAGAGACAGAAATTTCGTTGTAGAATTTATTTCTTTGCCTATGAGAAGTATGGACATCGTTCTGGGTATGAATTGGATGAATGCAAATCATGTTACAATCGACTGTGCCAATTGAACAGTCAGTTTCGCCTCAGAATCTGTTGAGTTGAATAAGGCAGATTCTAAAGCAGTTATCTCTTTCACCTCGACAAGCCAGTCATTTTTCCAAGGTGCGGAAGCTTATGTATTTATGTTATCTGCATCCACAGAAACTGGTTTAGATTTGTCGTCTGTTCAAGTTGTGAACGAATTTCTGGATGTATTTCCGGATGAAGTTTCTTCTGTACCTCCAGATAGAGAGGTAGAGTTTTCTATAGAATTGGTTCCGGGCACAGGGTCAATAACTATTGCTCCTTATCGAATGTCTCCTTTAGAACTAAAGGAATTGAAATTCCAACTTGAAGAGTTGATATCAAAGAAGTTCATTCGACCAAGTGCTTCTCCATGAGGGGCTCTGGTGTTGCTAGTCAAGAAGAAGGACGATAGCATGCGATTGTGCATTGATTATCGACAACTCAACAAAGCGAGGATCAAGAATAAATATCCCTTGCCAAGGATAGATGATTTGCTTGATCAACTTCGAGGTGTCGTGGTGTTTTCTAAAATTGATCTAAGGTCGAGGTATCATCAAATAAAAGTTAGAGCCTTAGATATTCCGAAGACAGCTTTACGTACTAGGTATGGACATTATGAGTTCGTAGTGATGCGCTTCGATTTGACTAATGCTCCAGCGGTATTCATGGATTACATGAACCGAGTCTTCCACACGTACCTGGATAAGTTTGTAGTCGTTTTCATCGATGATATTTTGGTGTACTCGAAGACCATTGAGGAGCATGTTCAGTGTAACATCCTGGGCCCTTTTCTTACTTAGTAGGCTACCCAGCGATGTACTCATGATCTTCTCTACCCCCCATGTAGAGTTTTTGCTTTCCGTGGGAAGCGAACCATGTACCCTGAGGCTTAGGTACATGCTCAATGCATTCCCACTACCAATTGTTCTACTAGATCATTTGGTAGTGGGAATGCATTGAGCATGTACCTAAGCCTCAGGGTACATGGTTCGATTCCCACGGAAGGCAAAAACTCTACATGGGGGGTAGAGAAGATCATGAGTGCATCGCTGGGTATCCTACTAAGTCAGAAAAGGGCCCAGGATGTTAAAAAAAGGCTTTATTTGTAACATCCTGAACCCTTTTCTTTCTTGTAGGCTACCCAGCGATGCACTCATGACCTTCTCCACCCCCCCTGTGGAGTGTTTGCCTTCCGTGGGAATCGAACCATGCACCCTGGGGCTCAAGTACATGCTCAATGCATTCCCACTACCAATTGATCTACTGCATGTGACATCCGGGGCTGATGAAGGCGGGGAGTGATCGCCGGTGCTCAAAAGTTGGTATGGCAAAGAGCGGCTCCTGGCAGCTTCTAGGCGAAAGGACACATGAATGAACTGAATACACACCAGAATGAGAGGGATTCTGAGGCTTTGCAGGTATGAGACTGTACAGTTGAAGGAAGGCTTAAAAGAATTGATTTGGACTACCAATACCAACAAGATGCATCTTCTTTTCGGGAACCCTTCCCATTAGAACTCCATAGTTAAGCGTACTTGGCTTGGAGTAGTAGTGGGATGGGTGACCTTCTGGGAAGTTTCCAAGAAAGCATGCAAGTGAGGACAACGCATGCGGGAAAGACACGTGTTGGTTTGTGGGGGCAGTCAACAAGTTCAGAAAGCAGTCTGGGATGTTACATTCAACATCTCCGCATTGTTCTGAATGTACTCCGAGAAAAGAAGTTGTACGCAAAACCTTCGAACTGTGATTTATGGATGCCTGAGGTAAAGTTTTTGGGACCTGTGATTTCCCAATCGGGAGTTGCTGTAGATCCCAGTAAAATGGAAGCTGTATTAAACTGGGAGTGGAAGCTGTGTTAAACTGGGAGCGGCCATCATCAGTCACAGAGATCAGAAGTTTCTTGGGTCTAGCCGGTTACTATAAGAGATTTATTCAAGGGTTCTCACAGTTAGTTCTTCCACTTACTCGGTTAACTTGTAAGGGTCAGCCGTTTGCGTGGGATGTTGATTGTGAAAAATGTTTTCAAGAATTGAAAACTAGGTTGACTTCTGCTCCGATCCTGATTCTTCCAGATCCGTCTTTGGAATTCCAAATTTACAGCGATGCTTCTGGGAAGGGTTTAGGATGTGTTCTCATGCAGAATCAACAAGTGGTAGCTTATGTGTCCAGGAAATTAAAGTCTCACGAGGAGAATTATCCAACTCATGATTTGGAGTTGGCAGCTATTGTGTATGCACTGAAGATTTGGAGACATTACCTGTATGGGTCTCATTTTGAAGTCTTTAGTGATCACAAAAGTTTAAAGTATCTGTTTGATCAGAAAGAACTGAGTAACTGTTGTGCAAAAACGTGTGCAAGTATACACAGTCAAACAAGTAATAAAGTAGTAAGTAAGATTGTTCCCACGAGGATTTAAGGTTCAATTTCTAAGTCTATGGAATAGCGTTTGAATTAATGAGTAAAAGTAACCAAGTGAATAAGTGGAGTTGTTATGCAATAAGTAACATACTAAAAGCGGGAGTAACAAGATATGAACGAGTAAAGATACGAGAGATGGTAATAGTCAAGACTAGGATCAATAAACACACCTTATAGATGCAATGCTGTGACCGATGCTGTGGTAGCACTCAATGTGCAGAATGAAAGTGGATATTCCTATCGCTATGAAACGTAATGTCTTCAAGGTTTCCTTATTCCTAAGCGCCCATTGAGGTTCATTACGTATGTTGAAAAGCTTGTTTCAATTCACACTATAGCCCTAACTTCATATTCCTATCCTTCGTTAGAAAAGAATAATATTCCTATTATCCTTCAAACTATATTAGCTTGTGAAATCAGTGGTTTAATTCCTTCCAGAGATTAAAACACGCTACCCTATTCAAGGTGATCAAGTTCGAAAAGAGTTTATAACAATGAAAATGCACAAACTAATGAGGCAACACAACCCAATCACATTAAAGCAATCTAAAAAAACATGTTTATATCTCCATTGTCTCGACTATCAAAGGATTTAGCTCATGATGAGCTTAGACATGATAAAACAATACAATGTTACGGTAAACAGATCCGTCAACATAGTAAAAGCACTTAGGGACTGAGTTACGCCAACGAGCATGAAGGCGTACACAACTACTAATCAGCGGTGCTCTCGTGATCCTGGCGGCAGCGGAAAACGGCGATCTTGTATTAGGGTGTGGAAAGGAATGGAGTGTATGGTGTTTTGGGCGAAGAAGAAGGTATCTCCTCGTCTCTGGACTTTTTCTTTTCTCTCCCATCAGTCGCGTCCTTTGCTGGACTAGGGTTGCTTCCTATATATTGGGCCTTGGTAGCACGGCGCCCCTCTATTGGGCCTTTTGCATCCGGTTAGCTGTCACAAAACCCTAGACATTACGCCAGCTTGTCACTTACGGTGGCTCCTTGCTTGCTGGAGGGTAGAGTTTCCTTTTCGGTTGCGCTTTTGTGCTGCGCTCTGCCTTGTCATGCTTTTATTCACTTGATCGCAGCGATGCTACCGCGGCACCCGTCATAGCACCCGCCTTAGGGCTGAAATACTTAAGAGTATCCTGCACACTGAGCACATAGATTAAATTCCACAAAATTGGCACTTACGTGCCCAAATTATAATTATCATCCATGAGTTCATTAGTGTCTATAATGAAGATATTTGCTACAATTCAAAGCATAACTTACTTATAGATGAAGATAATTCCCATTTGGATGAATGTAAATAACTCACATTTATGTGAGTTATCACACCCCCAAACTTGAACCGTTGCTTGTCCCCAAGTAATGACAGCATCTCGCATAGTGCTGATAGCATAAGTGGCGGCATACAATCTGGGCAGCTGCTAACTAGCACCTAGTGATAGCACACTTAAAGTGTTTATAGTTCAGCAAAAACTTTCCTCAAAACTTTCCCCTCAGACTTAACACTTTTATACCCCTTAGCAACATGTGAACTCATATCCTCCGCCCCCTAGCTTAATGGTGTGTGTGCTCTCTCGCACTTGTTCCATAGGCTCCAACAGTCTACTAGGTTTGGCTTTGGTTCCTACTTAGAATTTCCTACACTGCCTTTCCTTCTCAATTGCTGCAAGCAAGGCTATGATGATATACATGGGTTGCCTTTTTATTTTAAGCATTGATAACACTTAGACCAATTGGAATGATGCACAAAACAATTTTTTTTTGAGGTTGACTTGACCCTGCTTCGTCTGAAACTGTAATGGTGTCTCCACAAAACAGCCTCCCTACACAGTGGCCAAACAACCTTCTTTTGCGCATGTGCACCCTCTTTTATGCTGCTTGATTTTTGACAGCACTTGGCCTTACTACTAGCGTGCTACCCCCAAACTTGACTTTTACCCTACATGCAGTTTTTGTCGAATTCAAGGCAGTTTCGGTTCTTGCTAAGTTTTCACCTAACTTCCACCTAAGTAAAGCCTTTCACCTATTTCAAAAATACAAGAGTTAAGTGTCTACTAGAGGGGCTAGGCTATTTCCTTCACAGCTTCTAAGCTCACACCACTTCTGGTTATCCTCACTGGGTTCTGTCTTGAAAAAAACTTTTTTTTTTAATATATGCTATCACAGGTGCTATCCGAGCACTACCTATCAAAGATACTGCCCTAGCACTACTCTACTTGCGGTTTAGTGCTAGCAGAAATAGTAGATAGAAGTAAAACACAAAATTTTTGATTACTGTTTTGGGATACTGGGGGAACATACGATTTGGCAAGGGATACCATTGCTCCACCCCCCCAACTTAAGCGGAGACAGTGCCCTCACTGTCAACCAGCAGGCGGAGGATGGGCACTTGGCAAACAAAAAGAAACAGAAGAAGAGAAAATAGAAATTACTGGTTCACAGGGTGGGATCATTTCTTCTGTTTCTTCTTTTCTTCTTCTTCCTTATCCTCCTGCTTGTCATCGTCAGCATTCTCTTCCATCAACATTCTTTCTTTTCCGGCGGGGTGGTCGGGTTGCACACTTTTTCCTCCTAGTCCATGTGGACTTGGGAGGCAGCTGAAATGGCGCCTTAGCAGCACTTGCTGCGACAGAACTCTTCCCTTTCTTGCATGGGGAGGATGCCGTGGCAGCACTCCTCGCAGCACTTGCGGGATTTGCAGGGGCGTTTCTCTTGTCCTGGTCATTCTTGGACTTCCTTTCTATTTCTGCAGCATCACTACCTTCCTCTTTTCCTTTTGAGTTCACTCCGCCCACTGAACTGACTGGGGAGGAGCTACTGGTGCTCCCTTTTATGCTGGCTTCCTCATCTTCCCCAGACTCAATCACCACAGTCTCTTTTGGGGATGTTGTCGTAGCCTTGGCAGCACCAGTTGTGCTCTTCCTTTTTCTTTCATCAGTTACAATTTTGACTGGCTCCTTTTCTTGTGCTGGCTGGTTCTCGGCAGTAGCAGGGTTGTTTTCTTGGATGGGCATGGTGGGTGTTGCGCTTGCAGCAGGTTTTGTGTGAGCATGACCACTAGGGCCAGCCTCAGGAAGTACCCAAACAGGGAACACATGGGCTTGCATATCAGCCTTGCCCTGCTCCTTTGTGGACCAATCATGGGCTGCTTTTAGGAACATCCACTCTGCCTCCTGCTTGAGGATGTGCTGCTGTAGCAGCAACACCACTTCAGATAACCCAGCACGGGTTTCCTCAGCAGGATCTTTCTGACTTTCCTTAAACGTTGTCTCCTTCTTCTCTTCCTCCTTCTTTCTTTCATCTCCCTTACTGTCCTCATCACATGACAACACCAGCTCAGGGTCCAGGGGAAAGTGTTCCTCTTCTTCGTCAAACCTGGGCACATCGTCAGCTTCACAGAGTAGTCGAATCAAATTGGGGAAGAATAGCGCACCCACACTTCTTCTGGCGCATGTAACACCCCATTCTACCTCGCTATTATTTGTAAGGATCAGAGTTTCAAAATTTCATTTCAATGGAATACTACACATAACTTTAATCTAACAACGATCAAATCAGCATAAGCGTTAATTAACTCTTTATAATACGCAACACATTTAAATGGGATGGAATACTCAATAATTCATCAATAAAATCCACACACTAGGAAATGAATGTCTCGCAGCGGAAAATAACATAATCTCAAAATGCCGAACAACAGCCTCATCAAAATCATTAAATCAATGCATATAAAAATTCAAAAGCAAAGGAATAACACTAGAATCCTAAGCCCACCCCCTAGGTGTCACGTATCAGAGCAGACCGACTCGGGAGTGAAAGGAGTAAGCCCTCACTCAGGACTACCTGTGGTAAACAACAACAGAAGGGTGAGTCTCAAACCATATAATAAAGACTATAATAAGGAGTATATTTCATCATAGTATCGCACTCATACAGTCACACAGTAGCATAGTTCATACAATCAACAACTCACATGCTTATTATGAGGATGTATGCAATAGGGTCATGCATGTGGTACCATTTTCCCAGACCGCAGCCTTATCATCATAATATCAAACTCAGACCGCAGCCTTATCATTTCAATATAGAACTCAGACCGCAGCCTTACCATCATAATATAAAACTCAGACCGCAGCCTTATGTATGCATGAGACTCCATGACAAAAACCACAATCACAATTCTTAACGACACGGTCCATACATCCTATATCACCTCTTTATTAATCTTAGTTGTAGCCCCCCATGGCCTCATCATCAATCAACTCATTTATTTTCTCATCTCAATCACGTCTCTAGGACTAGGCTAGCACTTAGGGACCAAATCTGTCACTTTTAGGACCGAAACAAAACACACTGTACGGGCGCACCACTTGGCGCCCTGGGCGGCCACACTTGGCGCCCTGGGCGGCCACACTTGGCGCCCAACACAACACACACGCGCACAAACATAGTAGGCCACCTGAAAAATTAAAACCGCTCTAGCCAAAATGTTCAAAATGGAATTTGGTCACGTGAATACAAAATTTGGCTCGGGAAAATATGCTCAGAAATTGATTTGCACACAAAGCCCCCTTTACACAAGCTAAAACGATGCCCAATAGGACCATTTCAAAACAACAAGTGCAAACCTGGAAATTCTTTAGCCAAAGTTCTTAAAATACAATTTGGTCAGGTGAATACAAAATTTGGCTCGAGAAAATATGCTCAGAAATTGATTTGCACACAAAGCCCCCTTTACACAAGCTAAAACGATGCCCAATAGGACCATTTCAAAACAACAAGTGCAAACCTGGAAATTCTTTAGCCAAAGTGCTTAAAATACAATTTGGTCAGGTGAACACAAAATTTGGCTCGGGAAAATATGCTCAGAAATTGATTTGCACACAAAGCCCCCTTTACACAAGCTAAAACGATGCCCAATAGGACCATTTCAAAACAGTGCGTGAACAACTGAAAATTCTTTAGCCAAAATGTTTTAAATACAATTTGGTCAGGTGAATACAAAATTTGGCTAGGGAAAATATGTTCAGAACTCACAGCTCACCCCTAGGCACCACAAACATAGTCAAAACAACGCCCTCTAGGACAATTTCAAAACAGTGCGTGAACAACTGAAAATTCTTTAGCCAAAATGTTTTAAATACAATTTGGTCAGGTGAATACAAAATTTGGCTAGGGAAAATATGTTCAGAACTCACAGCTCACCCCTAGGCACCACAAACATAGTCAAAACAACGCCCTCTAGGACAATTTCAAAACAGTGCGTGAACAACTGAAAATTCTTTAGCCAAAATGTTTTAAATACAATTTGATCAGGTGAATACAAAATTTGGCTAGGGAAAATATGTTCAGAAACTGAGTTTTACCCAAAACACCATTTGTGCGCCTTGTCTAGACATAGGCAGCACCTTGGCGCCACCCCAGGCGCCACAGGGCAGCAACATGGGCGCCCTGCACAGACCACACACGCACCCAGCAACCAGAACAGCGCCCAGTGCGCCATTTCCCCCCAGCAACTTGGCGCCCAGGCGCCCCAACACAACCCAAACATCAAATTCTCAATTTATTTTCCAAATCAAATCACAACAATAATCACAAAATATATTATGCTCATACCAACAACATTCAATCTCACATTTATACATTAAGAACACAACAAGGCATAAAATCAAAATATGAAATCTTAACCTTAGCATAGGGAATCGATTTAATCATACCATTCATCAATTTCAACCAATCTAAACAATCAAACAATTAACAAATAATATCAAGTGGGATCCTATGGTCTACATACAACCTATTATACTCTCTATTATAGAGTGAGACTCCCCTAACCTTGATTAAGCCGAAAATAGAGCTCTTTCCACCGAAGCACCGACAACCACCGCAACAACGAATCCTCTCCTTCTTCTTTCCTCTCTCACGATCGCGTCCTTTCTCTCTCTCCCTAGGATCATCACGAATGATCAACAATAGAAAGGGGGTTAGGAAAATCGAAAACCTAAACATTTGAAAGAGGAGGGAAAATCGAATAAGAAGGGACTAGGAACTCTTACCTAGGATCAAGATGGATGAAACCCTAACTCTTAGCTTGAAGTCGCCTTTTCTTTCTTTTCTCCTCTCCTTCGACTTTCTTTCTCTTCTCCTCTCCTTCGACTTTCTTTCTCTCTTTTGGCACTATTGAGGCGCAACCTAGACCCCTTGCGCCTAAGGAGCGCCTAAGCCAATGGGCTTGGGCTTCTTGGGCCGTTACTTGTAATTCCGGTATTTCCAATGCCATCCCCTTTAATTAAATAAAATACTATATTATAATAAAATCAAAATTAGTGCAACACTTTAAATAATTTAATCAATTACTTAATTAAATCATTTAGGGTGTTACAACTCTCCCCCACTTAGGAAATTTCGTCCTCGAAATTCATACCTGAGTCAAATAGCTCTGGATAGGACTCCCGCATCCTACTCTCCAGCTCCCAAGTCATGCTCTCGCCAGTAGCTCCCAACCACACCACCTTTACTAAAGCAATGTTTTTCCCTCTCAGCACCTTCACTTCTCTATCTTCAATCCTCACTGGCATAGTCTCCACAGTGAGATTATCTCGCACCTCAATATCATCCATATGGATCACATGAGACGGGTCCGGAATGTACTTCCGAAGTTGCGACACGTGAAATACGTCGTGCAAGTTCGAAAGGTTAGGCGGTAGAGCCACCCTATAAGCAACCTTTCCAACCTTCTCGGTGATCTGGTACGGTCCAATAAATCTAGGAGTCAACTTCTTTGCTTTCAGTGCCCGTCCAACACCAGTCATAGGCGTGACCCTCAAGAAAACATGCTCACCAGCCTGAAATTCCAAGTCTTTCCTCCTTCTATCATGGTAACTCTTTTGCCGATTTTGAGACTCTTTCATTTTCTCCCTGATCATTTTTATCTTCTCTGTAGTCTCTCTCACCAATTCAGGTCCAAGAACAACACTCTCGCCAGACTCATGCCAACACAAAGGAGTTCTACACCTCCGCCCATACAGTGCCTCGAAAGGAGCCATCCCTATACTCGAATGGTAGCTGTTGTTGTAAGTGAACTCAATCAACGAAAGGTGTGTATCCAACGCACCTCCCTGCTCTAAAACACACGATCTCAATAAGTCCTCCAATGACTGAATGGTTCTCTCTGTCTGCCCATTAGTCTGAGGATGATAGGCTGAACTCAACCTCAATCTGGACCCCAATGCCTCCTGCAAGCTCCCCCAAAACTCCGAAGTAAACCTCGGATCTCTGTCAGATACAATACTTTTCGGGACACCATGCAACTTCACAATCACCTGAATATATATCTCGGCCAATCTCGATACCGGATATGTGATGTTGATAGGAAGGAAGTGAGCAGACTTCGTCAACCTATCCACGATCACCCAAATAGAATCAAATCCCCGAACGGTTCTTGGTAACCCAGTCACAAAATCCATGGAAATGCTATCCCATTTCCATTCCGGAACATCTAAAGGTTGCATCAGCCCCGCAGGCTTCTGGTGCTCAACCTTTGACTTCTGGCAAGTCAAACAGGCATACACAAACTGTGCCACATCTTTCTTCATACCAGGCCACCAGAATAACTTCTTCAAGTCGTGATACATCTTTGTAGCCCCTGGATGAATACTCAGCTTGCTCCTATGACTCTCCTCAAGGATCATCTTTTTCATCTCATTATCATCGGGAACACAGATCCTATCTCTGAATCTCAACACACATTGGGAATCCAACCTGAAATCCCCATCCACATCCTGATCACCCGCAACCAACAAGTCAACCAGCTTCACATCTAATTTCTGGGCGTCTCTGATACTAACCCAGAAGTCATTACCAATCCTCAGCATACCCAGCTTAACACTTCGCGGTGTCACTTCACAAACCAGACTCATATCACGGAATTGCTCAATCAACTCCAACTCTTTTACCATCATTGCTGACATATGCAAAGTCTTTCGACTCAAAGCATCAGCCACGACATTAGCTTTGCCGGGGTGATAGTTTAAACCAAAATCATAGTCTTTCAGCAGCTCTAACCAACGCCTCTGCCTCATATTCAGCTCCTTCTGATCAAACAAGTATTTCAAACTCTTGTGGTCGCTGAATACCTCGAATCTAGTGCCATACAAGTAGTGCCTCCAAATCTTCAGCACAAACACAATAGCAGCCAATTCCAAATCATGAGTAGGATAGTTCTTCTCATGTGTCCGCAACTGCCTGGACGCATAAGCGACTACCTTCCCATCCTGCATCAATACGCCTCCCAAGCCCATTTTGGAAGCATCGCAATATACCACAAACGGTTGATCCGGCACAGGCAGCACTAACACCGGAGATGTTGTCAATCTTTTCTTCAACTCTTGGAAGCTCACTTCACACTTAGCATCCCACACAAAAAATCTCCCTTTACACGTCAATTGAGTCAACGGAAGGGCTAGCTTTGAGAAACCCTCAATGAACCTCCTGTAGTAACCAGCCAACCCCAAGAAACTCCTGATCTCAGTCGCAGACTTTGGGCTCTCCCACTGTAACACTGCATCAACCTTGGCTGGGTCTACAGCTATGCCATCACTAGAAATAATGTGACCCAAAAAGCTTACCTCACGCAGCCAGAACTCGCATTTGGACAACTTAGCATAAAGCTTTTTCTCTTTCAACACCTCAAGCACCAATCTCAAGTGCTCTGCATGCTCCTCTTCAGACTTGGAGTATACCAGAATATCATCTATAAAAACTACCACAAACTGATCCAAGTAACTATGGAAGATACGGTTCATGTACTCCATAAACACCCCTGGTGCATTGGTGACACCAAACGGCATCACAGAGTACTCATAATGTCCATACCTCGTTCGGAATGCTGTCTTCTGGACGTCTTCGTCTTTTACCTTAATCTGATGATACCCTGACCTCAAATCAATTTTGCTAAAAACCTTAGCACCCACCAGCTGGTCCATCAGATCATCAATTCTCGGAAGAGGGTACTTATTTTTGATAGTTACCTTGTTCAACTGTCTATAATCCACACACAGGCGCATACTCCCATCTTTCTTCTTTACTAACAAAACCGGAGCTCCCCATGGTGACACACTAGGCCTCACAAATTTCTTTTCAAGTAACTCTTCCAACTGCTTCTTCAACTCAGATAACTCAAAAGCTGACATCCGGTACGGTGCCATGGATACCGGCCTAGTACAAGGCACAAGGTCAATCCCAAACTCTACTTCCCTCTCTGGTGGCACACTAGGAATCTCATCAGGGAACATCTCGGGGAACTCACACACCACCTGCAACCCTTCAACCATAGCTTGGTTTTCAGCAGACATAGACGCCATCAAAGCAAATAGTTGACCACCATCCTTCATTATCTTATGCAACTGTGTTACCAAGTGGCTTCAGTCTCAAGAGGGGGGGTGAATTGAGATTTAAAAACTTTTCAGATCTTTCGAAAACGTTTTTCCCCTTTTCAATGACTTAGATCAATTTTCGCGCAGGTTAAGTGGAAGCGAAGGAATTAGAATGTAAAGCAGTAAAGTAGAATGACAGTAAAGCAGGAAAACAGTAAAGCACGCAGAGATTTATCCTGGTTCGGTCACCTCCTAGTGACCTACGTCCAGTCCTCACACCCTTGTGAGATTTTCCACTAACCAAAACAACAAGGCTTACAGGTGCCTTGGAAAACCTTTACAGACTCAGGCACTCTCCTCCTAGGATACCCCACCTATAGAGAGCCCTCAGATCTAATATAACAATAACAAGAGATACCCCACCCCTGTTACAATCAACTGCCCTAGAAAGATACCCCACTTCCTAGTACATGCAGCTACCCTAGAGAGATACCCCACTCCCTAGAACAAAACACAACAATTAAATAATAAATAATTGTAAATGCAGAAATACCTCTAGTGTAGGCAGATATTACAAATTGAAGAATACAACCCCAACTAACTCTTAGCAACAGATCAGCTCAGACAGACCAACGGTACGTGACGAGCAAAAGTATAAGCGTGAAGAGTTTTCTCAAGAGTTTTCTGTTTCATGCAAGTGGGTTGAGTTGTGTGTTGTGTTAAATGAATCGTGAAGCACTGCCTATTTATAGGCTATGAGGAATTCATTTTTACGTTAAAAATAATGTAGGAATCGATTCTTTGTTAAAATGTATTTGATCTAGGAATCAATTTATTTAGGTGAGGAATCGATTTATCTTTGTTTGGAAAATATGGGAAATCGATTCTTGAGTGCCATGGAAAGCTAGGAATCGATTCTAAACTTAGTGAAAATATGTAGGAGTCGATTTTTAGCTTGCCTGAGACAAGTGGGAATCGATTCTTAGTTATGTGCAAAAGATTGGGAATCGATTCTTCCCTTAAAATTTATTTGGCTCAGAAATCGATTTGTGTATTGAAAATACATGGCCTGACAATCGATTCTACCTTTTCTATTTTACCTGAAAATCGATTTTGATATTTGTTTATGCATGAGGAAATCGATTTTGTTATTTTAAAGGTGATAAGAATGTTTACGTAAATATGCATGCAACTTTAAAAAACTTTGTGAGTGTGTGAGACTTTGAGATACGAGCTGACCTTTGAAAGAGCTTACACTTTTTCCTAAGACACACCCAAACCCTAAGGACTACCCTTATTTTTAAGGACTACCCTTAAACTTGAATCTTCAGTTCTTGGCTTGCTTGTCTTGGATTGTGACTTTGACGTTTAGTCACTTTTATTGACTTTGACCGTCAATCTAACCTTTGTCTTTTTCATCATCAAAACACATCCTGCAATATCAGGTTACCTGCAACACAAGGTATCCACAAACTGATCCCCAGACAACAAAACAGACTTTTCCTCCTCAGGAGGAAGAAAACTCACAGACTTGCTGAAACAGTTGATGTGCACATGGTTATCCACTAACCAGTCCATACCAAGAATAACATCCAACCCTCCCAAAGGCAAACATATAAGGTCAACCAGAAAATCTCTGCCGAAGACTGACAGAGGACACTTAGCACACAATAGAGAAGTAGTCACCGAACCCTTAGCTGGAGTGTCGATAACCATTTCCCTCTTCATAGCAGACAATACTAAATTTAACTTTTCAGCACAAACAGCAGCAATAAAAGAATGCGTAGCACCAGTATCAACTATAGCAACTAAAGGGGAACCATAAATAAAACAAGTACCTCTAATCTCATTGGGCCCCTCTGAACCTGCTAGCGCGAAAACTCTTCCATTGGACTTCTCTTTCTTTGGTTTGGTACACTTAGAACTAAAGTGACCAGCTTCACCACAATTGAAACACACTGATTCCTTACGATCACAGTTAGACGCCATATGACCTTTCTTCCCACAACGGTAACACATTACTTCAGTCTTGCAATCGAAGCTTTTGTGACCCGGCTTGCCACACGTGTAACACACAATATCAGCGGGAGCACCTCCCCCACTAGGCTTCTTACCCTCAGAAAATCTTTTACCAGTACCTGCCTTCCACTTATTTTTACCTCCACCCGTATCATAGGGTTTTCCCCTAAACTGAGTATTCCTTTTCTCTTTCCCAACCTTGTAGGCAGCAGAACTGTCCTCCTCATAAATCCTATTCTTGTCAACTAGTCTAGCAAAATCTCGTATCTCATGATACCCAATTGCCTTCTTAATATCAGGTCGTAGGCCACTTTCAAATTTCACACACTTGGAGAACTCTGAATCAGCATCATTGGCGTAGTAAGGACAAAATTGGGCCAGCTCTTCAAATCTGGCTGCATACTCAGCCACCGTCTTATTTCCCTGTTTCAATTCTAAGAATTCTACCTCTTTCTTGGCTCGAACGTCTTCAGGGTAATACTTTCTTTTAAATTCCCTTGTGAAGACTTCCCAAGTAACCTCTTCACCAGCAGTGTTCAACCTATGCAGCATCCCTAACCACCACTTGTCAGCCTCTTCCGCCAGCATGTGCGTCCCAAACTTCACTTGCTGGGCAGCCGTGCACTCCATGACACGGAATATCCGCTCTATCTCATTCAACCACGACAAGGCTCCATCGGGATCATACCGACCCTTGAAGGTGGGTGGGTTTTCCCTCTGAAACGTTGCCAGGTTACGGGCATTCATATCAGCAGCAGTGTGTTGATTTCCAACAGCTTGGGCTATGGCTTGCAGAGCAGCAGCCAAAGCAGCATCATCCCTTCTAGCCATATCAACCTAGCACTGCAGCATAAACGACAATTCAGAACTAAATTAAAAACACCTAATTGTCATACACAATATGACTGACAGACACACTTGGTCGGACAGACCGAACTTTTGCTCTGATACCACTAATGTAACACCCCATTCTACCTCGCTATTATTTGTAAGGATCAGAGTTTCAAAATTTCATTTCAATGGAATGCTACACATAACTTTAATCTAACAACGATCAAATCAGCATAAGCGTTCATTAACTCTTTATAATACGCAACACCTTTAAATGGGATGGAATACTCAATAATTCATCAATAAAATCCACACACTAGGAAATGAATGTCTCGCAGCGGAAAATAACATAATCTCAAAATGCCGAACAACAGCCTCATCAAAATCATTAAATCAATGCATATAAAAATTCAAAAGCAAAGGAATAACACTAGAATCCTAAGCCCACCCCCTAGGTGTCACGTATCAGAGCAGACCGACTCGGGAGTGAAAGGAGTAAGCCCTCACTCAGGACTACCTGTGGTAAACAACAACAGAAGGGTGAGTCTCAAACCATATAATAAAGACTATAATAAGGAGTATATTTCATCATAGTATCGCACTCATACAGTCACACAGTAGCATAGTTCATACAATCAACAACTCACATGCTTATTATGAGGATGTATGCAATAGGGTCATGCATGTGGTACCATTTTCCCAGACCGCAGCCTTATCATCATAATATCAAACTCAGACCGCAGCCTTATCATTTCAATATAGAACTCAGACCGCAGCCTTACCATCATAATATAAAACTCAGACCGCAGCCTTATGTATGCATGAGACTCCATGACAAAAACCACAATCACAATTCTTAACGACACGGTCCATACATCCTATATCACCTCTTTATTAATCTTAGTTGTAGCCCCCCATGGCCTCATCATCAATCAACTCATTTATTTTCTCATCTCAATCACGTCTCTAGGACTAGGCTAGCACTTAGGGACCAAATCTGTCACTTTTAGGACCGAAACAAAACACACTGTACGGGCGCACCACTTGGCGCCCTGGGCGGCCACACTTGGCGCCCTGGGCGGCCACACTTGGCGCCCAACACAACACACACGCGCACAAACATAGTAGGCCACCTGAAAAATTAAAACCGCTCTAGCCAAAATGTTCAAAATGGAATTTGGTCACGTGAATACAAAATTTGGCTCGGGAAAATATGCTCAGAAATTGATTTGCACACAAAGCCCCCTTTACACAAGCTAAAACGATGCCCAATAGGACCATTTCAAAACAACAAGTGCAAACCTGGAAATTCTTTAGCCAAAGTTCTTAAAATACAATTTGGTCAGGTGAATACAAAATTTGGCTCGAGAAAATATGCTCAGAAATTGATTTGCACACAAAGCCCCCTTTACACAAGCTAAAACGATTCCCAATAGGACCATTTCAAAACAACAAGTGCAAACCTGGAAATTCTTTAGCCAAAGTGATTAAAATACAATTTGGTCAGGTGAACACAAAATTTGGCTCGGGAAAATATGCTCAGAAATTGATTTGCACACAAAGCCCCCTTTACACAAGCTAAAACGATGCCCAATAGGACCATTTCAAAACAGTGCGTGAACAACTGAAAATTCTTTAGCCAAAATGTTTTAAATACAATTTGGTCAGGTGAATACAAAATTTGGCTAGGGAAAATATGTTCAGAACTCACAGCTCACCCCTAGGCACCACAAACATAGTCAAAACAACGCCCTCTAGGACAATTTCAAAACAGTGCGTGAACAACTGAAAATTCTTTAGCCAAAATGTTTTAAATACAATTTGGTCAGGTGAATACAAAATTTGGCTAGGGAAAATATGTTCAGAACTCACAGCTCACCCCTAGGCACCACAAACATAGTCAAAACAACGCCCTCTAGGACAATTTCAAAACAGTGCGTGAACAACTGAAAATTCTTTAGCCAAAATGTTTTAAATACAATTTGATCAGGTGAATACAAAATTTGGCTAGGGAAAATATGTTCAGAAACTGAGTTTTACCCAAAACACCATTTGTGCGCCTTGTCTAGACATAGGCAGCACCTTGGCGCCACCCCAGGCGCCACAGGGCAGCAACATGGGCGCCCTGCACAGACCACACACGCACCCAGCAACCAGAACAGCGCCCAGTGCGCCATTTCCCCCCAGCAACTTGGCGCCCAGGCGCCCCCACACAACCCAAACATCAAATTCTCAATTTATTTTCCAAATCAAATCACAACAATAATCACAAAATATATTATGCTCATACCAACAACATTCAATCTCACATTTATACATTAAGAACACAACAAGGCATAAAATCAAAATAGGAAATCTTAACCTTAGCATAGGGAATCGATTTAATCATACCATTCATCAATTTCAACCAATCTAAACAATCAAACAATTAACAAATAATATCAAGTGGGATCCTATGGTCTACATACAACCTATTATACTCTCTATTATAGAGTGAGACTCCCCTAACCTTGATTAAGCCGAAAATAGAGCTCTTTCCACCGAAGCACCGACAACCACCGCAACAACGAGTCCTCTCCTTCTTCTTTCCTCTCTCACGATCGCGTCCTTTCTCTCTCTCCCTAGGATCATCACGAATGATCAACAATAGAAAGGGGGTTAGGAAAATCGAAAACCTAAACATTTGAAAGAGGAGGGAAAATCGAATAAGAAGGGACTAGGAACTCTTACCTAGGATCAAGATGGATGAAACCCTAACTCTTAGCTTGAAGTCGCCTTTTCTTTCTCTTCTCCTCTCCTTCGACTTTCTTTCTCTTCTCCTCTCCTTCGACTTTCTTTCTCTTCTCCTCTCCTTCGACTTTCTTTCTCTCTTTTGGCACTATTGAGGCGCAACCTAGACCCCTAGCGCCTAAGGAGCGCCTAAGCCAATGGGCTTGGGCTTCTTGGGCCGTTACTTGTAATTCCGGTATTTCCAATGCCATCCCCTTTAATTAAATAAAATACTATATTATAATAAAATCAAAATTAGTGCAACACTTTAAATACTTTAATCAATTACTTAATTAAATCATTTAGGGTGTTACAGCGCACGCAAGGATCTCTCTTTCTATCAGCTGACCCAAGTTAAATTGCTTTGAACCCAGCATGGCCTTGAGCAGAAACATTCTCTCCTTGTGCCAGTAGAGGTTGTGTTTAGTTGGGAGCATTGTACTCATCACCCACAGCGACATAGATTTCAAGAACGGCTTCAACATTGTTCTTTTTACTTTGAACGCACTAGAGTCTTCTTTGACCCGCTCTATGCCGGGAACACAGAGCACTCTCAGCAGACTAGCCATGTCCCAGTCTGATGCGCTGGACATCATGCTATCCAGCGTTTCCTCCACCTCTGGAAGACCCAACACGTCGTTAATTCTTTCAGCAGCGAAGGAGACCAACCGTCCTCGCACCACGGAGAAGGTGGGCTCGGGTTTTCCCCTGAGCTTTTCAGGGACGCCAGCATAGAACTCCCTAGTGAGTCCAGGGAGTATGTACGGTGGTTGCTTGGTCAGAGTCTCCCATTGTAGGTCTCGGAAGATTTCTATTGTGGCTGCGGTTAGGGATTTTGGGGCTATGCCTCTCTCTGGTAGTGGGTTGCGGTTCTGGGTGGAAGTGGTGTATAGCTCTATGGCGTATTTGCTTGGTAGCCGGCCAAGGGTGTCTGCACGCACTGGATTTGATTTGGGTTCCTGAGATTTGGATGATGGGGATTTGGTTTTGGGTGCCATGAGGTTTTAGGGTTCAGGGAGAGTGTGCAATGGTTCGGGTAAGAGGGGGAAGTTTCGGCATATCGGTATTGGAAGGAGATGAGTTGCGGTTGGAACTAAGGGATGGTGAGGGTGGTTTCTATTTATTGATGGTGGAGCGGTTTCGATTGGGGAACGAGGGGAGGCGACGGTTTGGTTTTCCGCACAGAGGAGTTATGGTATGGGGAGTGGTGAACGTGGGGAGAAGAGAAGTTATTCAGAGTGAGGCGTTACAGGTTAGGCGTGGAGGGGAATTTGAAGTGATGGCTTGGCGTGCTGGATAAGACTGCATAGCACGACGCTGACGTAAGCTGTCAGCGCCCAACTGCCCTAGTGCCAGCGCAGCACCTTTTAATGCTTTTAGAATTTTAAACATCCCTTTTTAGCGCTCTACTTGAAACGGCATCTCACAGTGCTACCAGCACTGCTACCAGGAGTACCTCTCAATGCTGTCAGCACAGGGTGTTAGCTAAATTTCGCGCTGCATTTCTCCCAAAATCAGCGCTCTCCCTTTATTCATGAAACTTGGTAAAAACTAAAAATAACAATGGTTAGCTTCTGGGCTGCCTCCCAGTAGCGCTTGGTTTAAGAGTCCTCAGCCTGACTGAAAAGTATTCATCAATTTGGGTCACTCAAGGGGGTGGACGCCTTTGTGCTAGGCACAGGCTCACCCAAATACAGCTTAACTCTCTGGCCATTCACCTTAAACTCATTGCCATTTATTTCATTTTTTAATTCCACAGCCCCATAGGGGTGCACTTTGAGAATGGTGAATGGGCCAGACCATCTAGACTTCAGTTTTCCAGGGAACATCCGCAGTCTAGAGTTAAACAGCAGTACTTGGTCACCCTCTTTGAGTTCTCTTCTCAATATTTTAGAATCATGCCAAGCTTTTGTTTTATCTTTGTATAACTTGGCATTTTCATACGAAAAGTGTCTTAACTCCTCAAGCTCATTGAGCTGCAACATTCGGGCTTTCCCAGCTTGTGTCAAATCAAAGTTCAACTTTTTGGTTGCCCAAAACGCCTTGTGCTGCAATTCAATGGGCAAGTGGCAAGCCTTACCAAAAACCAATCTATAGGGAGACATACCAAGGGGTGTTTTGAAGGCTGTTTGATATGCCCAAATGGCATCATCCAAATGGATGGACCAGTCCTTCCTTGATGGGTTCACCATCTTTTCTAAAATTCTTTTTATCTCCCTATTTGATAATTCAACTTGCCCACTTGTTTGAGGGTGGTGTGGCAATATTATGTTTGACTCCATATTTTGCCAACAACCCTTCCATCAGTTTATTACAAAAGTGGGTGCCCTCATCACTGATGATAGCTCTGGGTGTGCCAAACCTTGTAAAAATATTTTTCTGAATAAATTTCAGCACTACCCTTGCATCATTGGTGGGGAGAGCAACTGCTTCTATCCATTTTGACACATAATCTACTGCTACCAGGATGTACAGGTTGCCAAAGGAGGGTATGAATTGTCCCATGAAATCAATACCCCATACGTCGAATAGTTCAACCTCTAGAATATTGTTCAAGGGCATTTCATTTTTATTTGAAATATTGCCCATCCGTTGGCACCTGTCACATTTTTTGCATAATCGTGGGCATCTTTAAAGATTGAGGGGCCGAAATAACCTGTTAGCAGCACCTTTGCAGCAGTTCTTGGTCCTCCAAAATGGCCTCCACCTGGTGAAGAGTGGCAGTGCTTCAGAATGTCCTCTATCTCTGACTCAGCAACACATCTTCTGAGAAGTTGGTCTGCGCATTTTTTGTACAAGAAGGGCTCATCCCAAAAATACTGCCTATTGGAATGGAAGAACCTTTTTCTTTGCTGGACTGTGAGCTCTTCGGGTATCACATTGCTAACCAGATAGTTAACAAAATCAGCGTACCAAGGAGTTTCCGCATTGGAGCCTGTGCTCTTCCCAGCTACTGATATGGCCAGCAACTGCTCATCAGCAAAATGTTCCTTAATTTCTGCCTCAACAGGAAGTGGGTTTAGCTCTGGAATTCTTAACAGGTGATCTGCTGTCATACCCCAATTTTGTCCGGCTTAGGGCAAAACCCTAATTTTCAACCAAAAATAAGTAAATCAAGTCTTGGCATTCGTCCTAGAGGTTAGGGAGAGCATCATGCTTGCATCTTAGAAGTTTCAGAATGCATTTTAGGGTTAGAAAAGCATTGCATGGCATTTTAGAGCACTTTAGAGCATTTCTAGGGTTTCTAGGGTTTTTCCTCGTTCAAAGGGTATTTTGGTAATTTCGCCAAAAAGACGTATTTTCTCATCATGCATGCATTTCTAGGGTTTTAGAGTCATCCAAAAGGTCTCAGGATCATTGTTAGAGTGGAAATGAAGTTTGGAGCAAAATTAGGGTTTTTGGGACCAAAAGGGCATTTTGGTCATTTCTCACAAAAGGGCTTATAAAAATAATTTTGTATGAAAATATTTTTCAATAAGCCTCATGCATGAAAATAATTTTTTAGAAAGTATAAAATTGATTTTATCATGCATATAATGTATTCTTGATGAATAAGGAAATAATCGATTACGTCATATCCTTCCTTCAAGCAAATAATCGATTATCTACTCTGAAAATCAAGCAAATAATCGATTATCTACTTGTTTCATTCAAGCAAATAATCGATTATTTGCTCTATGAAATCAAGCAAATAATCGATTATTCCCTCCCCTTTTTAAGCACATAATCGATTAGCATCCTATTTTAACTAAAAGAAATAATCGATTAGCAAGCTATCCTTACCTTCCTTTTTTATATACCATAATCGATTATATGCTTCAAACAACTAAAGCACATAATCGATTACTACCTTTTAAGGAAGGTTGATAATCGATTATGCACCTGTTTTGCCTTACAACAATAATCGATTATCATCTCACCAAAGTTTCCATTTCCATCAACATAATCGATTAGCATATGTTTCAATTGAGAGACATAATCGATTATGTCATGCATTAATGGTTAAAAATCAAACGGTTGTTTTTGAAACTCTATAAATAGGAAGCTAAGCTTCACCATTTTGGCACACTGACACTTTCACGAAATCTGAGAAAAATTGCTCCAGAGACATTTTCACGAGATCTGGGAAGACAACTCTCGCAAATCTCATTTTTCAGTCCTCCGCTTCATTTTTGCTCTACTCGCGCCGTTGGTCCGTCTGAGCTGATCTCCTGCAAGGGTTAGTCGGGGTTTGCGTTCTTCAGATCTGGAATATCTGTCTTCATCAGAGGTATTTCAGTCTTTTATTTGTTAATATTTAGTTATTGTGATTCATGTGATTAAATTTAGATATAGCATTTATCCACTCGTTCTTGTATATTATCGTCCATTGTTGATGACGAACCATATGATTCCCACTTATGCCTAGTGCATCATGTCCTAAGTGGTGAAGATGGTCTCGGGTGATTCAGCTTGCCCCTTTTAAACCCTTTTAAAAACATTTTTTTAATTAGAACTACGTCGCTTTGATTCCCGTTTGGGATACGTAGGAGCGAGCCACGTTCTCGTCAAGCGCAACAAATAAAAATTCTTTTCATCCCCCTAAACCAATCATTTTCATAAAACAAACAAAAATCATTTTTCAAACCCATTGTTGCTAGTAGCTCATCAGAGCCTCTGTTCGTTTAGCTATTAGTGACAATGCCCCTTTTCTCCTAAAAATAATAAACGACGATCCATCATAACTTTTGTTAGTTTGATCATCGTACAAATCAATCTCTTTCGAAAATCATTTTCAAAAACATAATAAAAACAAGTTGTTATCAATAGTCCATCAGAACCTTTGTTTGTTTGACTAGCGGTACAACTCTTTTTGAGCATTTAGCAGTGATTCATCATAGCCTCTGCTAGTTTAATCATTTGCTAATGCTCGTCCTATTTCAAAAACTCACTAAAAAAGGATAAAAAACAAAAACTTTTCAAAAAGAACCAAGAACTACGTAGCTTTGAATTCTCCATCGCACCGGGAGATACGTAGGAGCGGGCCATGTCCCGTCAAGCACTTTTTTCTAAAAACCTTTTTTTTTCCCCCCTTCTCACCTAAAATAAAATTTTCATTAAAGATTTCCCATTCATCTCCGAATAAGAAATAAATAGGCAAATCTAGGTATTTTTCAAATCAAACGTTAAAACCACACATTTAATTAGAGGTTCCCTTTCGGTAGAAAGGACGTGCGCGGTGCTAACACCTTCCTCGCACGTAATCGACCCCCGAACCTATATCTCTAGTTTCAAAAGACCATCCGCCTTGTCCAAAAGACCTTTTTTCAATGTTTTGGTCTTAAAATTAAAATATTGGTGGCGGCTCCAAAATTATTCCACGTTGTACATTGAGAAACCCAAACCGGAGATTTTTCGGGGTGCAACAGCTGGCGACTCCACTGGGGACATTTTTTTTTAAAAAAAAAAACGAGGGTCAAGCCTAACTAATTAAAATGTGTGGTTTAATGTATTGTTGATTTGATTAGTACCTTGTTTGCCTTTCTTTCTTATCATTGATTAGAGGCATATACATTTTTCTTTTTTGTTGTTCCCTTCTTCTCAACTCCCTTTCTGAAGTAAGTAATGTGTTTGTCGTTAGTATCCTAGGCTAGTTGTATTTGAATAATATTGAACCATAGGGTAGACAACATGCTATTATCTGGACTGCTCTGGTTTTCATTTCAGGTGGGGGTAGTGCTAGGGAAAATGCCCTTCACACACACTACACTTGTACCCCGAGATTATATGATTAGAGGAAAAGACCATAACCCAGGTCTGTTAGGATACCATAGGATGAGTGGATTCGAGTAGTGAGAGCCCATCAGGACCTTTGTCCGTTTGGCTACTCGCGAAAGTTTCAATCAGAGTTGTGCTCTTCCATGATACCTTGTACCTAGCAGTTTGCTGCATTTACAAGGAATTTCGTGAAAGAGACTGTGGCTCTGATGACCTTTGTGAGGGTGTGAATAGAGCTACATATTACCCCTAAAGTGTCTTAGATCATAGGTTCTACCCCATTTTAGGTCACAAGGGCTTTCCAAATTGTGTGTTGCATCGTGCATTCAGTTCAATCAATTTTCCCTCAAAATTTTTCGAAAATAAAAAAAGATGTGCTTTTCCTTTTCAATAAACGCCGATATGAGGTGGCATATAGTGTGAAGATTTTCAAAACACCACCTGTAAATATCCCCTTCCTGTAAAGAAACATCGTCACATCATGCATCGTGGCATCATTGCATCATCACGTCATTTGTATCATCTACATTAAATAAAACTCAATTTTGAAACTCATTCGTCACGCATCTAAGTTGTTTGCCGGGATTGTAAAGTAACTTGGAATCTTGTTTTAGGCGGGAAAAATAAAGCAACATGGGATCAAGAAGCGAGATTGTACTTAATTCGAGGTTTCCGGTTGTCAAGAGAATAGATGTAGAGGGTTTGAAAGAGTTTGTTTCCTTGATGGAGTCAGAAGAGAAGGATCTATTCGGGAAGGCTTATGGTAACCTCATCAGATTGTTACAATTAGATGTTCAAGAAAGTGCTATTATGGCCCTCAGCCGATTCTATGATCCAGACATTCGATGCTTCCTCTTCAAAGACTTTCAGTTATCACCAACTCTCGAGGAGTATGAACAGATCCTGGGGTTCTCGAAATCAGAGTTAGCACCTTACCAATATCAGAAACATCGGTATTCAGACCAGAGACTCTCCTTATTGTTGCAAGTCAGTGTGAAGGAATTAGAGCTTCATAAGGAAAAGAAGAACCGTATCAAAGGTTTCCCGCTAAGTTATTTCGAAGGTTTGTTGAGGTTTTATGCCCAAAATCAGAAGTGGGGCCCTTTCAAACAGCTGTTAGCCCTAACTATTTTCGGGATCGTCCTTTTCCCTCAGGTCGAGAAGTTCATTGATGAGACCGCTATTGGGCTTTTTCTAGCATTCATAAGTAAAGAAAATTCGATTAACCCTGTACCAGCAATCCTTGCAGATACCTACTATTCCTTCACTCATCACCGTGTGTTAGGAAAGAAGAAGGTTGCTTGCTCTTTCCATGTTCTCTACACCTGGTTCCTCAACCATGTTGTCACTCATAAGACGAAAGCTGCGGACTTAGTAGAATATGCCCTGTGTTGTGATGTAGAAGCCAGATGTGCACAAGAATGGGTGCACACTTTAGAGAATCTCAGTGCTCTCAAAGTCTGTTGGTTCAATCATCCGTGTTGGAAAGATAGGCCTTCAATACTGTTCCGGTGTGGCAATTTCCAGAATGTGCCCTTAATGGGAACCCAAGGTTACATCAATTACAATCCTTCTCTCACCATCAGACAGCTTGGGTATCCTATGAAGAATGCACCCACTGAAGGCATGTTGGCCCCAATTTTTCTCGATAAGGAAGATTCAAAGAACCATGGCTTGCTTCAGAAAATTTCAAAGGCTTGGGAGGGTGTAGTTTACAAGGATAAAGTGGAGATCACAAAGAAAACAGGTGATGTTACTTTCTACCAATGGCTTCACCAAAGAATCCAAAATATTGGCCCACCTCGCCAGAATTCATCGTCAGTTGGGAAAGAAATCCCGGAGCTTCACATTCCAAGTCTCAAAGAACTGAGTGAGGTCAAGTCTGCGTTGTTCAAGGTAGAAGAAGAAAAGAAAGCCTTACAAGATAAGTTGGGGAAAGTGATTTCTGAGAAGAGAAAGTTAGAGAACGAGAACGAGCGCAGGGTCGAAGCTCTCGAAGAAAGCAGCAAGAAACTTAAGAAAGAAGAGGAAAGTAATCAAGAGTTGAAGAAATATCTGAAAGGTGCCAAAGATGAGTTGAAAAGATCGAATACCAAGGTGGGTGAGGCCATGGCTAGAACAAACGAATGGAGGAAGTTGTTCAAGAAGTCTGCGCAAAGTGAGAAAACTACAAAGGAATCACTAGAGGAATTCAAGAAAAAGTCTCAGTCTGTGACGTGTGAGCTTGAAAGTCAAATAGGGTACATCAGACAAGATAGAGATGCCATCGTGAACATCCTTAGAGAGTATCAGCAGGCCTTAAGGATGGAGCAAGAGAATTCAGATGAGCTAAAAAGGAATCTGAGGCACATCAGTGATGCTTACCGACAGGTGAGAGAGGAGAGTCAGTACTGGGAACATCGTCTTCTTGAGCTAATGGGTAGGATTGAAAAGCAAGAGATCATAGTTGAGATGAGGGCCGAAATTCGACAGTGGAAGAACAAGTTCTCCAAATTGGCGTGGTTGGCTAATCAGGCGGTGAGGGATATTCCCAAGAGGTTGAGAAAGGCAGAAGCTGAGATGCTGCCTTACAACACTCCGGTGCGAGTATATGAATTCGTGGAGTACTGCAGGTCTCTGACTGAGGAGCTCATGAAAAAGGCAAAGGAAGCTGCTGCAGCTAGCAAAAAGGAGAGGAACCAAGAGAAGATGAAGGCAATAGGTTTTTAGATTTAAATTTTCCCTTTTTTTTAGAATGTTCACTAGGAAATTGTAATTTTTCTTTTCTTAAAAGAATGTTGTGTTTTTCTTTTCAAAGCGTTGTATTGCATTTAAGGATATTGTACCTCGTTCTTCTCTTGGGATGGTTAAAGAAATGATGCTTGAATGAAGTATGCTTATCTCGCTTATTGATCCCAGCCGCGTTATGTTCTGGAAAATATTTGAATATACACCTATGACAAGAGCAAGTTGCACTATGATTCCCGACAATAAACAACAAATAACATAAAAATCATGTGCATTACATTGCATTCATTAATTTGCTCCTTTGCTTATAAAAATATTTCAATTCAAACAGAGATAAGGCAAGCTGGTGCGACCACATTCATATTGGACACGTTCACAGGCCAGAAGAATGGCAATCTTAAGTGACCCCGATCGACCTCCACCAGAGAATCAGAATCCTCCAGTTTCAGGCTCAGAGAATGGAAACGAAGCAGGCCAAGGCCCCGAGGTGCAGAATCAGAACCTTTCAGCTCCTGGTAGCTCCAGTCAAGGTGATCCTGAGTTGAGAAATGAAATGAATGCCATGAAAGCACAGATGAATGAGATGATGAGACTCCTGTTGTCCTTAAAGAATGGAAATGACTTCCAAGCTGCTCAGTGGCCTCCTTATGGCCTTCCTCTGGGTTATAGTCCTCCAAACCAAGGGACTAACCCAGGGGCTAGTCCCGGAGCGATGGCCGAGAATGTACAGCCGACGCCTGTCGGATCAGAAGGAATGACTGGTGAACCCCAGGTTCAGATCCCGCATTCAATTGTTATACCTCAGCCTACTCCTCAGAATCTCACTCCACAGCCAGTTGCCTTTCCGCAGACTCAAGGCTTTGTGTCCGGAAACTCCATTTACCCTCAGGTTCAGCACTCAATGCCTCCACCTCCTTATGGTATAAGTCATTCCCCTCAGGTCTATTCCGCTGAGCACCAACAGACCAGAGAGCAGTTCCAGATGTTAGAAGAAAGTCTAAGAATGATTGAAGGCTTTGGCTCCAGGGCTAGGGAGGCCAGGGACTTGTGCCTCATTCCTGATGTGGTGTTGCCGCCAAAATTCAAGGTCCCCGATTTTGACAAGTACAGAGGCGCGACCTGCCCAAAGAGCCACTTGACGATGTATTGTAGGAAGATGTCTACCTACTCCCGTGACGACAAATTACTAATCCATTGCTTCCAAGATAGCCTTGCTGGGGCATCTCTTAATTGGTATATGAAGTTAGAGCCATCCCAAGTCCGCTGCTGGAAGGATTTAGCTGAGGCATTCCTCAAGCAATATCAATACAATACTGACATGGCACCAGACCGGACACAGCTGCAGAATATGAGCAAGAAGGACAATGAGTCATTCAAGGAGTACGCCCAGCGATGGAGGGCTTTGGCCGCACAAGTCACACCTCCTCTTTTAGACAAGGAATTGGTTTCTATGTTCATGGAAACCTTGCCACCGCTATATTATGATCGTCTGATCAGCAGTGCATCATCCAATTTCTCAGATATGGTGATTGTGGGAGAGAGATTGGAGAACGGATTGAGAAGTGGAAAGATTGCACAGGGGTCCACAAGTAACATGAGCTCCCAAAAGAAGCCATTCTCCAGCTTTCCCAAAAAGAAAGAGGGGGAAACCAATACCATCACTATCAACCCACCATACCAGCCACCTAACATCCCAGTCCCCACTCCCACACAAACAGCTCATCCATTCCAAAACAACAACCAAAACAACCACCAAAGAACCTACCAAAACAGAACAACTTTTGACCCAATTCCCATGTCTTACACAGACCTATTTAACTACCTCATCACCAATAAGCTCATCAACACAAGACCCATGAAACCTGTCCAACCACCTTACTTCAGAGGATACAACCCCAATAGTACCTGTGCTTTCCACGAAGGAGCAGTTGGGCATGTTGTGGAAGATTGCAAAGCCTTCAAGATAGTGGTGCAAGACTTGGTAGATAAAAAGGGCATAACTTTCAAGCAGGAGGATCCAAATATCGCGACTAACCCGCTGCCTGGCCATCGGAAGCATGCCATTAATGCAATCATGGATATGAAAGAGCAGTCCATAATCAGATTAGCAGAAGATATTCAGACTCCCCTAGAAGTCATTCATGCAGAATTATGCAAATGCGGGATAATTGGAATGGGTTGTGTTCAGAAAGGAGTTTGTACTAATGTCAGCTGTGTGGGAGCATGTGAAGCATTCAAGGTGGTGTTACAGGATCTGATGGACCGCCACATCATCTAGCTGGGTATACAGGAAAGAGAAGAGGATGTTCTGACCTTCCAATCGGATGAGGGTAGAGATGTGAGGAGACCTATCGAGGTGCCATACAGTCAGAATTCGGCTGTGGCAATACCAAAGACTATTGTGATCCCAGTTCCGGCTCCTAGCCAGAAGAACAATAATGTCCCATGGAACTACAGTGCACCAATTCCAGCTCCGAGATCTCGAGCTGCTCTTGACATCACCAATATTGCAGGAAGTAGCGGGGTAACTAGAAGTGGGCGTGTGTATGTTCCCCAAGCTCAGGAAGAGAATCCCTCTAAGGCAGCAGAAGAGAGGGTCCGAAAAGGAAAGAATGTAGAGCCGGAGCCTATGATAAATAGGAGGGTGTCAGACCCAGAGGTTGCTGAATTCTTGAGGATAATGCGGCAGAGTGACTACAAAGTGGTGGATCAGCTACACCACACCCCAGCCAAAATTTCCATCATGTCCCTACTATTAAACTCAGAAGCCCACCGCGACGCCTTGGTTAAAATACTGAATGAGGCCCATGTCGCCCAAGATATTACAGTCAATCAGTTGGATGGTATAGTTGGGAACATCGTTGCATCTAATTACATTACTTTCACTGATGATGAGCTCACCCCAGAGGGGAAGGGGCACAATAAGGCGTTACATATCTCAGTGGCGTGTGATGGGTATACACTCTCCAGAGTTCTCATTGACAATGGATCCTCATTGAATGTTATGCCCAAATCAACGATGAACAAGTTAGAGGTGGATTGTTCCTACATGAGACCCAGCTCAACCCTGGTCAGAGCCTTTGATGGGTCTAAGAAAGAAGTCATAGGGGAGATGGAGTTCCCAATGCAAATAGGGCCTGAGGTGTTCTATGTGACTTTTCAAATTATGGATGTTGAATCCTCATACAGCTGTCTCTTGGGGAGACCTTGGATCCATGCTGCAGGCGCTGTCCCTTCCACACTTCACCAAAAACTCAAGTTTATAGTCGACGATAAGCTTGTAGTTGTCTGTGGGGAGGAAGAGTTCACAGTCAGCAAACCTGTCCCCTCTCATTATATTGAAGCTGCAGAGGAATCCCTCGAATCCGCCTTTCAATCCTTAGAAATTGCGAATGCTATGTTCGTAAGTAGAGAATCTCCACTACCTGTACCCAAGCGGCCCAATGCTGATGTTATGGTAGCAAAAGTTATGCTGAAGAGTGGATATCAGATTGGGAAGGGGCTAGGAAGATTTGAGCAAGGAATTCTGTCACCTGTGCATCTGCAAGAATACAAGGACAGACGTGGGTTAGGTTATTGGCCCACTCCAACTGATAAGAGAAGAATGGTCGAGGAAAAGCGTGAGAAGAGATTGGCTAAGCTTCAGGGGAGAGAACCCCGGTTGATGATGGTCCCTGTAGATGACCTCAAGCAGAATTTCATAAGTGCTGGCATGCTGATCCCTAATCAGATAGCGGTCATCGAGGAAGAGCTAGTTGAAGAAGGAGAGAATCGGGGCCTGGTTCGTCGCAGTGCTGCAGGAGAAGAAATTGGCAACTGGAAGATCGTTAATTTCCCTGTCGTTTTCATTTCAAAGTAATGATCTTTGTAATGCAAATCCTTTGGCTCTGCCCAAGGCCTTAGGACCTTTTCATAAGGGCATGCATGTTTTTCTTATTTATTATCATCTATCAATGAAATGTAGTTTTGAATTTCTCGAATGAATAAAAATAGCTTTTTTTCGCGTCTTCATTTTGTGTCTCTATTTTTGCTTGTTCATTGCTTTTCTATTCCCGCAAATGCAGATCTAAAATGAATACCTCTGAAAATAATGATGCCAGCGGTTCATATGTTAATTTTGATTACCCCGTTAATCAAGACGAGGAGGATGCTGAGGATGACTGGGAAACGCCTCCAGAATTGATGAGAATGGTTGAGCAAGAAGAAAAGGTTATTCAGCCACATGGGGAAACTATTGAGGTCATCAATTTAGGAACAGAGGGCGAAACAAAAGAAGTCAAGGTGGGCACTTCAATGAAAAAGAGTGAACATGAGAAGTTGGTTCAACTCCTGCGTGACTACGTTGATGTCTTTGCATGGTCGTATGAGGATATGCCCGGGTTAGATACTGATATAGTGGTGCACAAGCTGCCAGTCAAGCCTGAGTGCCCTCCGGTTAAACAGAAGTTAAGGAGGATGAAGCCCGAGATGTCTTTAAAGATCAGAGATGAAGTGAAGAAACAGTTCGACGCTGGTTTCCTAGCCGTAGCTAAATATCCGCAGTGGGTTGCTAACATTGTGCCCGTGCCCAAAAAGGATGGAAAAGTTAGAATGTGTGTTGATTACAGAGATCTGAATCGTGCCAGCCCCAAAGACGATTTTCCCTTGCCTCATATTGATGTCCTAGTAGACAGCACAGCACAGCATTCCCTTTTCTCCTTCATGGACGGGTATTCGGGGTATAATCAGATTAAAATGGCTCCTGAAGATATGGAGAAGACTACTTTCACAACTCTCTGGGGAACGTTCTGCTACCAGGTCATGCCGTTTGGGTTGAAGAATGCCGGCGCTACTTACCAAAGAGCTATGGTCACGTTGTTCCACGATATGATGCACAAAGAGATTGAGGTATACGTGGACGATATGATCGCAAAGTCCAGAACAGATGAAGAGCACGTCGTTAATTTGCGGAAACTCTTTGAACGGTTGAGAAAGTTCAAGCTCAGGTTAAATCCGGCTAAATGCACCTTTGGGGTGAGATCAGGAAAACTATTGGGGTTTATTGTCAGTCAAAAGGGGATAGAGGTTGACCCAGATAAAGTGCGTGCAATTCTCGAGATGCCTACTCCTAAGACAGAAAAAGAAATTCGGGGTTTTCTCGGAAGACTGAACTACATTTCCAGGTTTATCTTCCAGTTAACTGCCACATGTGAGCCGATTTTCAAATTGCTGTGCAAAAATCAAGAGACTAAGTGGAATGATGATTGTCAAGAGGCTTTCGAGAAGATTAAGAAGTACCTGCAGAATCCGCCTATTTTAATGCCTCCTGTACCCGGCAGACCTCTGATCCTGTACCTAACCGTGCTAGACAGTTCAATGGGTTGCATGTTAGGGCAACATGATAAATCGGGGAAGAAAGAGCATGCCATTTACTATTTGAGCAAGAAATTCACTGACTGTGAGACGAGGTACTCGCTGCTAGAAAAGACTTGTTGTGCCTTAGCTTGGGCTGCTCATCGTCTGAGGCAGTACATGCTAAGCCACACTACTTGGTTGGTATCTAAAATGGATCCTGTCAAGTATATCTTCGAGAAGCCCGCACTTACAGGGAGACTCGCCCGCTGGCAAATGCAGCTATCAGAATATGATCTCCTATATGTCACTCAGAAAGCAATTAAAGGTAGTGCACTGGCCGAGTACCTGGCACACCAGCCTGTTGAAGATTATCAGCCTATGCAGTATGACTTTCCCGATGAAGATATCATGGCTTTGTTTGAAGAAGGGAAATCCCCAGAAGATGAAAGATGGAGAATGGTGTTCGATGGTGCCTCCAATATATACGGGCACGGAGCTGGGGCAGTGCTGATTTCCCCTGATAATCGCTTCATCCCATTCACTGCCAGGCTAAGCTTCTACGTCACTAATAATATCGCAGAGTATGAGGCATGTATTCTTGGTATCCAGGCAGCCAGTGATTGGAAAGTTAAGAGACTTGATGTGTATGGAGATTCAGCTCTAGTAATTCACCAAGTGAACGGTGATTGGGAGACAAGGGACTCCAAGTTGATCCCTTACCGAGATTACATTCTAAAGTTGGTTGAGCTTTTTGAGGAAATCACATTCCAGCACCTTCCTCGCAATGAGAATCAGTTGGCTGATGCACTAGCCACGTTGTCTTCAATGTTTAATATCAGCTGCGACAAAAGTTTGACTCACATCGGGATTCAGCATCGAGATTTGCCAGCCCATTCCTACTCCTGCGCAGCAATTGAGGATAATAAAGATGATAAGCCTTGGTATCATGACATCAAGCAGTATATCCTGAACAGAGAGTATCCTCCAGGGGCATCGGAAAAGGATAAAAGAACACTTAGAAGGCTGTCAATGAACTTCTTCTTGAGTGGCGAGGTGCTCTACAAGAGGAATCATGATAAAGTACTCCTTAGGTGTGTGGCGAAGAAGGAGGCAGAAAGGATCATGAGTGAGGTGCATGAAGGCTCGTTCGGGACACATTCCAACGGGCATACTATGGCAAGGAAGATATTAAGGGCTGGCTATTATTGGCTGCAGATGGAGTCAGATTGCTATAGTTTTGTAAGAAAGTGCCACAAATGCCAGATTTATGCTGATCATATACATGTACCACCGGCTTCATTAAATGTCTTGACTGCACCTTGGCCATTTTCAATGTGGGGCATGGACGTCATTGGTCCCATAGAGCCCAAGGCGTCAAACGGGCACCGCTTCATTCTAGTTGCAATTGATTACTTCACCAAATGGGTTGAAGCTGCCTCATATTCCAGCATAACCAGTTCCGTGGTTGCCAAGTTTGTAAAAAAGGACCTGGTGTGTCGCTATGGTCTCCCGGATAAAATCATCACGGACAATGGTAGCAATCTAAACAGTAAGATGATGAAAGAATTGTGCGCAGAGTTTAAGATCAAACATCACAATTCCTCTCCCTACCGTCCAAAGATGAATGGGGCAGTCGAAGCAGCCAATAAGAATATCAAGAGAATCGTGCAGAAGATGGTAGTAACCTATAAAGACTGGCACGAAATGCTTCCTTTTGCTTTGCACGGGTATCGCACCTCAGTACGCACTTCGACCGGGGCAACCCCCTTCTCTCTAGTGTATGGGTCAGAAGCAGTTTTTCCCGTTGAAGTTGAGATACCCTCTCTACGGGTGCTGTTGGAAACCGAGTTGGAAGAAGCAGAATGGGTCCAGGCTCGTCGGGATCAGCTGAATCTCATTGAGGAGAAAAGAATCGCTGCCCTATGTCATGGTCATTTGTATCAACAAAGGATGAAGACGGCCTTCGACAAGAAGGTTCGCCCTCGAGAATTCAGCGAAGGAGACCTTGTGCTCAAGAAAATCCTGCCTATCCAGAGTGACCCCCGTGGGAAATGGACTCCTAGCTATGATGGACCATATGTGGTAAAGAAAGCCTTTTCTGGAGGAGCATTGATACTCACCAACATGGATGGTGAGGAACTCAGAAACCCAGTTAATTCAGATTCAGTCAAGAAATATTACGCCTGAGAAAAATAAAAGAAAAAAAGAGAGAAAGATGAGCCAAGCAAGAATTAGCTCGCTAGGTCGAAAACCCGAAAGGGCGGCCTAGGCAAAATTGAGCGACCCGGTGGATTGAAAACCCGAAAGGGCGATCCAGGCAAAAATTAGGGTCAGAAAAGTTGGACATAAAAGAAAAGGGGCAAGCAGTGCTTCCAAAAGCTTGGATAAAAGGGTGATCAAGGCTGCAAGTATGAGCGGTTGGCATCAAACGCTCCAGAGACAAAGAATATTCATAAGATCTGCTGCGTCCATTCTCCTTTTTCCTTTTTTTCTTAGTTTCAGGAAAATTTCCAATGTACCATTTTCAGTCAGCGTGACATTCTGCGCGTCTGACTCCCGTATGAATAAAAGTCCAAATTTTTCACTCCATCAGTTTGCTGTCTTACCATTGCTTTCTTTTCATTTCTGATTTTTTAAACTACGTTTTATGGTAGATGATAAATAAATCACGGAAATGTGCATAAGTCATTAAGATCATTGCGAAATTTTTGAAAATGACAACAAAAAGAGACGATCTTTCAGTCAAGTAAGCCCACAAAAATCAAATAAGAAGCGCTGATTGCATTGAAACAAGAGGACGAAGCTCGGCTCCCGAATAATTATCATAAATGATCATGGTATCTCATGACGCAAGTCCCGCGAGTGGATCGGACCAGCCAAGGAAGAGCCAAAAGAGCAAAAGAGCACAAAAAGAAAATATATATGAAAAAAAAAAAGAGGGATTGGAAAAGCAAAAGAGCAATAAACAAATAAAGTCATGCATTACATTCCCCCAAGCATAAAATCATGCACTCATCATACATAGGAAATAATAATAAAAAAGGTAAAGAAAAGAGAAATTCAGACATTTGCATCACATTCATCAGAAGAAAAAGAAAAGAAAAAAGCAATCATGGCATTTGCATTGCATGCGTTGACGCATTTTCCAACTGCAGGCAAGTGAGAGAGAATGAACACCGCAGTGTTAATGCTCGCCTTCAGATTTCAGAAAATGCTCCCCCAAGTTGGGAGTTCAAAAAAAAAAAAAAAAAAAAAAAGGGAGAGCGCTCAGGCGCGCATTGCGGATTGGAGCCCAGAAAGATCATCGCTCCCTTCTGCCCAGGTCTCACATCGTGTACGAGCAACGCGATGGACCGCAGCCCCATGTGAGGTTCAACGGAATAGTTGTATCAGCCTAAGATACAGTGGACGCCGTGCATTGATCTGTATATCAGTTCCGAAGCTGATAACGATCCCCCGGTCGCTCGAAAAGGCCAACAGGAAGAGCGTGCTCCTCAAAGCCACGTGCAAACTCGGATTCGTCAAGAGTTCGTTTAAGGATTACAGGTTTTAGGCAGCCTGGGCAATTTACTGTTTTTTTGCACGCAAGTGCCCATTTTACCGTTTCTATTTGCACGCCAAGTGCCCATTTTACCGCTTTCTGCACGCCAAGTGCCCACTTTACCGCTTTCTGCACGCCAAGTGCCCACTTTACCGCTTTCTGCACGCCAAGTGCCCACTTTACCGCTTTCTGCACGAAAGAGCCCATCTTTTCAAAAATATAGAAAAAGAAAAAAGAGGAAAATTCGGGTTTCCCCAAGTAGACAAAATCGGTATAATTTCTGAATTCTTTATCTTCATTTTGCCTTGGAATATGTTTCGGCCAATTCATATTCCTCGTTAAAATTCAGATAAAGAGGGGCAGCTGTCATACCCCAATTTTGTCCGGCTTAGGGCAAAACCCTAATTTTCAACCAAAAATAAGTAAATCAAGTCTTGGCATTCGTCCTAGAGGTTAGGGAGAGCATCATGCTTGCATCTTAGAAGTTTCAGAATGCATTTTAGGGTTAGAAAAGCATTGCATGGCATTTTAGAGCACTTTAGAGCATTTCTAGGGTTTCTAGGGTTTTTCCTCGTTCAAAGGGTATTTTGGTAATTTCGCCAAAAAGACGTATTTTCTCATCATGCATGCATTTCTAGGGTTTTAGAGTCATCCAAAAGGTCTCAGGATCATTGTTAGAGTGGAAATGAAGTTTGGAGCAAAATTAGGGTTTTTGGGACCAAAAGGGCATTTTGGTCATTTCTCACAAAAGGGCTTATAAAAATAATTTTGTATGAAAATATTTTTCAATAAGCCTCATGCATGAAAATAATTTTTTAGAAAGTATAAAATTGATTTTATCATGCATATAATGTATTCTTGATGAATAAGGAAATAATCGATTACGTCATATCCTTCCTTCAAGCAAATAATCGATTATCTACTCTGAAAATCAAGCAAATAATCGATTATCTACTTGTTTCATTCAAGCAAATAATCGATTATTTGCTCTATGAAATCAAGCAAATAATCGATTATTCCCTCCCCTTTTTAAGCACATAATCGATTAGCATCCTATTTTAACTAAAAGAAATAATCGATTAGCAAGCTATCCTTACCTTCCTTTTTTATATACCATAATCGATTATATGCTTCAAACAACTAAAGCACATAATCGATTACTACCTTTTAAGGAAGGTTGATAATCGATTATGCACCTGTTTTGCCTTACAACAATAATCGATTATCATCTCACCAAAGTTTCCATTTCCATCAACATAATCGATTAGCATATGTTTCAATTGAGAGACATAATCGATTATGTCATGCATTAATGGTTAAAAATCAAACGGTTGTTTTTGAAACTCTATAAATAGGAAGCTAAGCTTCACCATTTTGGCACACTGACACTTTCACGAAATCTGAGAAAAATTGCTCCAGAGACATTTTCACGAGATCTGGGAAGACAACTCTCGCAAATCTCATTTTTCAGTCCTCCGCTTCATTTTTGCTCTACTCGCGCCGTTGGTCCGTCTGAGCTGATCTCCTGCAAGGGTTAGTCGGGGTTTGCGTTCTTCAGATCTGGAATATCTGTCTTCATCAGAGGTATTTCAGTCTTTTATTTGTTAATATTTAGTTATTGTGATTCATGTGATTAAATTTAGATATAGCATTTATCCACTCGTTCTTGTATATTATCGTCCATTGTTGATGACGAACCATATGATTCCCACTTATGCCTAGTGCATCATGTCCTAAGTGGTGAAGATGGTCTCGGGTGATTCAGCTTGCCCCTTTTAAACCCTTTTAAAAACATTTTTTTAATTAGAACTACGTCGCTTTGATTCCCGTTTGGGATACGTAGGAGCGAGCCACGTTCTCGTCAAGCGCAACAAATAAAAATTCTTTTCATCCCCCTAAACCAATCATTTTCATAAAACAAACAAAAATCATTTTTCAAACCCATTGTTGCTAGTAGCTCATCAGAGCCTCTGTTCGTTTAGCTATTAGTGACAATGCCCCTTTTCTCCTAAAAATAATAAACGACGATCCATCATAACTTTTGTTAGTTTGATCATCGTACAAATCAATCTCTTTCGAAAATCATTTTCAAAAACATAATAAAAACAAGTTGTTATCAATAGTCCATCAGAACCTTTGTTTGTTTGACTAGCGGTACAACTCTTTTTGAGCATTTAGCAGTGATTCATCATAGCCTCTGCTAGTTTAATCATTTGCTAATGCTCGTCCTATTTCAAAAACTCACTAAAAAAGGATAAAAAACAAAAACTTTTCAAAAAGAACCAAGAACTACGTAGCTTTGAATTCTCCATCGCACCGGGAGATACGTAGGAGCGGGCCATGTCCCGTCAAGCACTTTTTTCTAAAAACCTTTTTTTTTCCCCCCTTCTCACCTAAAATAAAATTTTCATTAAAGATTTCCCATTCATCTCCGAATAAGAAATAAATAGGCAAATCTAGGTATTTTTCAAATCAAACGTTAAAACCACACATTTAATTAGAGGTTCCCTTTCGGTAGAAAGGACGTGCGCGGTGCTAACACCTTCCTCGCACGTAATCGACCCCCGAACCTATATCTCTAGTTTCAAAAGACCATCCGCCTTGTCCAAAAGACCTTTTTTCAATGTTTTGGTCTTAAAATTAAAATATTGGTGGCGGCTCCAAAATTATTCCACGTTGTACATTGAGAAACCCAAACCGGAGATTTTTCGGGGTGCAACATCTGCGACCTGATTTTCTACTCCCTTTTTGTCCCTAATTTCCAAGTCAAACTCTTGGAGTAACAGCACCCACCGGATCAATCTTGGCTTAGCATCCTTCTTGGCAATGAGGTAATTAATAGCGGAATGGTCAGTATAAACTATTACCTTTGCTCCCACAAGGTACGATCTGAACTTGTCAAAGGAAAATACAACCGCCAGCAGCTTTTTCTCAATGGTTGTTTAATTGAGTTGAGCATCTACTAAAGGCTTGCTGGCATAATGTATAGAGTGGAATACCTTTTCATTCCTCTGTCCCAGTACTGCTCCAATAGCATAATCACTGGCATCACACATTAGCTCAAAGTGTTTGGTCCAATCTGGCGCTATGATTACTGGTGCTGTCACTAGTGCTGCCTTTAGCTTATTGAATGCTATCAGACATTCTTCATCAAATTTGAAGGCAGACTCGTGCTGCAGCAGCATACATAATGGTTTAGAGATTTTTGAGAAATCCTTTATAAACCTTTTGTAGAATCCAGCATGCCCTAGAAAACTTCTTATTCCCTTGACTGATGTGGGAGGCGGCAATTTCTCAATTACCTCCACTTTTGTCTTGTCAACTTCTATGCCTCTTTTTGATATTTTGAGTCCTAGTACAATCCCTTCTTGAACCATGAAGTGGCACTTCTCCCACTTTAGAAACAAGTTTGTCTCCTCACACCTGTTCAGTATCTCTTCAAGGTTGAGCAAACATGCGTGGAAATTTTCTCCAAAAACTGAGAAATCATCCATGAACACTTCCATGGATTTCTCAATATATTCGAAAAAAATGGCCATCATGCACCTCTGGAAGGTGGCTGGAGCATTGCACAACCCAAAGGGCATCCTTCTAAAAGCAAAGGTGCCATATGGGCAGGTGAATGTAGTTTCTCCTGGTCCTCAGGGGCTATAGCAATCTGATTGTACCCTGAGTATCCATAAAGGAAGCAGTAGAATTCTTTCCCAGCTAATCTGTCTAACATCTGATCAATGAAGGGGAGGGGGAAATGGTCCTTCCTAGTGGCCTTATTCAGCTTTCTGTAATCCATACAGATTCACCAGCCAGTCACTGACCTGGTGGGAATCAGTTCATTTTTTTCATTCTTTACCACCGTGACCCCGCCTTTCTTTGGGACACATTGCACTGGGCAACAGGGTATATAATCCCAGCATCTAACCATTTGATTATTTCTTTTCTCACAACGTCATTCATGATGGGGTTCAGCCTTCTCTGTGCCTCAATGCTGTTTTTGGAGCTTTCCTCCAAGCAAATTCTGTGCATACACAAAGCAGGGCTTAACCCTTTGATATTGGCCATTTGCCATCCAATGGCTCTCTTATGTTTCCTCAAAACAGCAAGCAATTTTTCTTCTTGCTGCACACTTAACTCAGCAGCTATGATTACAGGCAGAGTGTCCTCTTCTCCCAAGTAAGCATACTTCAGATGAGGAGGGAGTTGCTTCAACTCGTGCTTGGGTGGTTTCTCAATGGATGGTATGTTATCCTTCAAACCTTCAGTGGTTAGTTCCAGGGATTCATACCTCTTTGTCCACCTTTGAACATCTGACTTGCCTGCTTTGATTTCCGCCAATCCTTCTTCTTTCAGTACGTCCTGTTGTGACAGCAGTTGTTTTTGGACCAAACAGTCCATTTCAAAAACACAGCGGCACTCAGCGCTGCTGGTGCTGTCATCAGGGTATCTCATAGCATTCAAAACATTAAAGGTGACCTCCTGGTCATTCACTCTCATGGTAAGCTCTCCCTTGTGTACATCGATCAAGGTCCTACCTATAGCCAAAAACGGTCTTCCAAGGATAATTGGTACATCCTTGTCGGCCTCAAAATCGAGTATTATAAAATCGACAGGAAAAATAAATTTATCTACTTTAATCAAAACTTCCTCAATCTTTCCTTCAGGGTAGACAGTAGATCTGTCTGCCAATGAGAGTGTTATTGTGGTGGGTCTTGCTTCACCAATGCCTAATTTTTTAAAAATGGATTTGGGGATCAAGTTGATGCTTGCACCCAAATCACACAAGGCCCTACCACAGTAATTACCCCCAATGGAGCAAGGGATAGTGAAACTACCTAGATCCTTAAGTTTCTGAGGTACCTTACTCTGCAAGAGCATACTTGTTTCCTGTGTCATAGCCACTGTCTCAAACTCACCAAGCCTCTTTCTCTTGGCTAGAACATCTGTCATGAATTTGGTGTAGTTAGGCATTTGTTGTAAGGCTTCCACCAATGGAATGTTGATGTGAAGCTGCTTCAAAATCTCCATAAATTTCCCAAATTGCTTATCCTGATTGGCCTTCTTCAACCTTTGGGGAAAAGGTGGAGGGGGCCTCTCAGGGGTCCACTTTTGGGGTGTACTCGCTGCCGGTGCTGTGGCAGCATCCTCTGTAGCATCAGAATTTGGGTTCTGTTCCAGTGCTGTCAGCACCTGTGACAGCACCAGTATTAACATTTGTGGGTACAGTAGCAGTTTTCTTCCCACTCCTTAGTGTGATGGCCTTAACATGCTCTTTACCAGATGTGCTGGGTTGCTCAGTAGCACTTGGTAGTGTGCCACTTGGTCTAGTCGTGATTGCAGTTGCAATTTGGCCAATCTGATTCTCCAGGTTCTTAATGGCTGCCCATTGACTTTGGTACTGTGCTTTGGTTTCACTCATAAATGCCTTGAGTGCCTCGACCAAGGAGTTGTCAACATTGGCTTTTGGAGCAGGCTGTGTAGGGAATCCTGGAGGTGTAGCAGGTTTTGCTTTACCAGTAGCAATATTTGGATCCTTCCATGAAAAATTGGGATGGTTCCTCTAGCCTGGGTTGTATGTGTTGGAATAGGGGTTGTTGTTTTTGCTAAAATTTCCAATATAGTTAACAGAGACTGGATTCCCTGGACACTCTTCGAACAAATGTCCCCCATTACAATACACACAACATGGTGCTTCCGTTTGTACTGCAGCCGCTGTTTCAGCAGGCGCTGTGGTAGCAGTTGCAGTGGCTGTAGCTGAAGCTGGTGCAGGAGTGGTACACAAATTTTTCAGCATGTTGGTTAGACTGGCCACTTCTGCAGATAGTGCAGTTATTTCAGATACCTCATGGATTCCTGCTACCTTCTTGGCAGCATTGATTCTGCCTGTGGGCCATTGATAACTGTTTGCAGCTATAATTTCCACCAAATCATATGCTTCATTGTACGAGTGATTCAGAATGGCTCCTCCTGCCAATGCATCCAGCAACAACCTTGATTGGGAAATCAGGCCATTGTAGAATGTCTCTAACTGGATAGCAAATGGGATGCCATGATGTGGGCATTTTCTGAGCACATCCTTGAATCTCTCCCAGGCCTCATATAATTATTCTTCTTCTTGTTGCCTGAATGATGTGATATCATTTCTCATTCTTGCATTCTTGACCAGAGGGAAATATTTTACCAGGAACTTCTCGGCCATCTTGTTCCAGCTGTCTACTGAGTTGGGCTCCAAAGAATTCAGCCAAGCTTAGGCTCTGTCCTTTAATGAGTATGGAAAGATCCTTAACCTGAATGCATCCTCTGTTACCCCAAGCATTTTAAAGTTGTTGTAGACTTCGAGGAACTGTCTTAGATGCAAGTGAGGGTCTTCAGTGGGTCCTCCTGCGAATTGGCCTACCGTTTGCAACATTTGAAACATCATAGGCTTGAATTCGAAGGATGCAGCCCCAATGGTAGGTGTCACAATACCAGTTTCCATGGTGGTGGGATCAAATACAGCATAATCCCTCATTGGCCGCTCTCTGTCATTGGCCATTTCAATGTTCGTCAAAACTGCAGCGTCGTCGTTATGTTCTGCCATTGGGATGGCTTCTGCTTCTGGCGGTGCAAGTCTTTCTCGAGCCTCTTTTCTCAATCTCCTTGTTGTTCTTTCAATTTCAGGGTCTATGTGATGCTCTGGCTGATGGGCTCTGCGCATACACTTCTTTAAAACTGAAATTCACAATGAGAAGGATGAGAAAATAAAAGCTCACCAAAACAAATACTACTTAAGACTCAGTGATTAAATCCGTTAAATCCCCGGCAACGGCGCCAAAAACTTGTTGTGCAAAAACGTGTGCAAGTATACACAGTCAAACAAGTAATAAAGTAGTAAGTAAGATCGTTCCCACGAGGATTTAAGGTTCAATTGCTAAGTCTATGGAATAGCGTTTGAATTAACGAGTAAAAGTAACCAAGTGAATAAGTGGAGTTGTTATGCAATAAGTAACGTACTAAAAGCGGGAGATACGAGAGATGGTAATAGTCAAGACTAGGATCAATAAACACAACTTATAGATGCAATGTTGTGACCGATGCTGTGGTAGCACACAGTGTGCAGAATGAAAGTGGATATTCCTATCGCTATGAAACGTAATGTCTTGAAGGTTTCCCTATTCCTAAGCACCCATTGAGGTTCATTACATATGTTGAAAAGCTTGTTTCAGTTCACACTATACCCCTAACTTCATATTCCTATCCTTCGTTAGGAAAGAATAATATTCCTATTATCCTTCAAACTATATTAGCTTGTGGAATCGGTGGTTTAATTCCTTCCAGAGATTAAAACACGCTACCCTATTCAAGGTGATCAAGTTCGAAAAGAGTTTATAACAATGAAAATGCACAAACTAATGAGGCAACACAACCCAATCACATTAAAGCAATCTAAAAGAACATGTTTATATCTCCATTGTCTCGACTATCAAAGGATTTAGCTCATGATGAGCTTAGACATGATAAAATAGTACAATGTTACCGTAAACAGATCCGTCAACATAGTAAAAGAACTTAGGGACTAAGTTACGCCAACGAGCATGAAGGCGTACACAACTACTAATCAGCGGAGCTCTCGTGATCCTGGCGGCAGCGGAAAATGGAGATCTTGTATTAGGGTGTGGAAAGGAATGGAGTGTATGGTGTTTTGGGCGAAGAAGAAGGTATCTCCTCGTCTCTGGACTTGTTCTTTTCTCTCCCAGCAGTCGCGTCCTTTGCTGGACTAGGGTTGCTTCCTATATATTGGGTGAAACACCCCTTTTCTAATAACTTTACTTTTAAATAAAATCAGAGTCTTTTTTTTTTTTTGAAAACAATTCAAGCGAGTGCTACATTTACTTCATAAATAACAAGATACATAACACCATGAGAAAAATGTTTAGTTCGCATCAACTAAAACCAATCACCATCAGCAGCGGAATAAATATGAGTTCTAAAATTTAAAACCAATACATCACCAATCAAATCTAACAGTTTAGGAAAAATAATGCATAAACATAGGACACCCCCCCCCCCCCCTGGTGCTACGTATCAGAGCGTGACACTTCCTACCAGACGAAGGCATAAAGGAATCCTTCACTCGTTATTACCTGCACGTTGCCGACATAAGAAGCAACATAAAGGCAGTAGGGTGAGTCTCTTTTCATAATTAATAACATATGGGAATTACGCAATGCATAGGAAAAAGGAAACCAGGCACACCAATTCACAACAATGGAACAATCACATCAACATTCTATTTCCAAACAGCACTACACAATATATGATTATGCATGTAATGCAACCCAAACTCCACGGGTACATGCATGTCGGATCCGTCACCAAATACAAGTAGGCCGTAGCCTCTGCTCACCAAATAAAATTAGGCCGTAGCCTCTGCTCACCAATAATGCACATGCTTCATGAGGTGTTATGGAGAATGCATCACAACACACCACAAATCAATCAGTTCACCATTTTAAATTCTAATCTCACCATAGTGCATTATTTAACTCACCAAATTAAAATTAGGCCGAAGCCTCTGCTCACCAATCTCACCTCATCATCACTCACCATTTCAGTTCACCACCCACACCAACACCAATTCAAATAGACCAACTCAGGACATTGACACGACATAGGGAAAATGGATAAAAATAGCCATTTGGACACTTGAACACCTTCAGCCAGGAACACCAGTAAAAATAATTTATTTTTGCATAAAATTGAGACCATTGAATAGACACTGAAATTAGCTTCGAAACGCATTTTGAACCGTTAAATTTGGATAACCGAGTCAAAAGTTACATTAAAAACAAAAAGGAAAAATATTTAGACATCCTGGAAACTGGCGCATGGGCGCTGGGCGCCCAGGGGCAACACAGCGCTTGGCGCATGGGCGCTTGGCGCCCAGGAACAACACGCGCAACAACGCACAGGCGCTAGGCGCCCAGGGGAACAACACGCGCAACAGCGCACAGGCGCTAGGCGCCCAGGGGAACAACACGCGCAACAGCGCACAGGCGCTAGGCGCCCAGGGGAACAACACGCACAGGCGCTCAGCACAGCAACACGGCGCCCAGGCACTAGGCGCCTAAGGGAACAACACGCGCAACAGCGCACAGGCGCTAGGCGCCCAGGGGAACAACACGCACAGGCGCTCAGCACAGCAACACGGCGCCCAGGCACTAGGCGCCTAAGGCCAACATGCAACAAAATTTATTTTCCTTCGAAATTGATTTTACACGAGCCAAATGCTCAGAACATGAAAACCAAATTAAAATTTCATCAAAAACTGAACATCATTTTTGGCGCCCATGCACTAGGCACCTAGTGAAAATATGCAACTCAACTCCTTTGTTGCCAAAAATCATTTTTCATGAGCCATTTTACCTGAGTATAAAAACCTGAAAACAATTTTCGCAAAACTATCACCCGGACTTTGGGGCCCTTGGCGCCCATGACACAAGCAACAAGTGCCAAAACTGACAGCACAGGGACACAGAATGGCAACACAGGCAACAGGCACAGCAACACAGAATGGCAACACAGGCAACAGAATTTTTGGAAACTGGCACAGCACACTGCTGGGCACTTGGCGCCCATGACCATGGCGCAAAACAGAAAATTTCAGCAACATGCATATGGCGCCTAAGGCGCCTAGGGGCTTCCAAACAGAATTTTTCCCACTTTCAATTACCAATTAAAATTCACCAAAACGCCCAATTACATATATATTACTAAAGTGTCACCATGATTCTCAATTTCACCATATAATCACCAAATAATCATATATTCAAACATATGGTCTCCAATTCGCATTTAGCAACAATTCAACATCAATCATGCGATTTCCAACATAGCAATTCAATCATCAAGCATCACAATATTATGAATCGATCATTAACATCACAAATCATTCATAGAACTAACCTAGAACCCTAACCCTAAGCAATTCACATATCGCATAATTATTAAGAACAAAAAGAGGACCCCCTAACCTTATGGAAGTCGAAATGTTAGCCAAGCTCCAAGGGAAGAATGCAAACCACCAACGAGCCTCCTCCTCTTCTCTATGAGTTTCGCCTTCTCCTCTTCTTCTCTTCTTTTCTTCGCAACTTTTCTCTTCCCACTCTCTCTTACGTTTCTTTTCTTTCTTTTTCTCACTTGAGTGAATTGCAACTAACTCCCTAGACCCCTAATGATTCGACTCCTATGCCAAGGAATGGGCCACGGGCCTAATTGTGGATCACGGGCCCTTGCTCGCACCACTTAATTAGTGACAACACCTCCTAATAAAATAAAATAAAATAATTAAACTTGAATTATTTAATTAAATTAAATAAATATTGTAAGCCTTAAATAACTTAATTAAATAAATAATTAAATTATTTTGGGGCGTTACAACTCTCCCCCACTTAGAATATTTCGTCCTCGAAATTACCTGAATCAAACAACTCCGGATATGCTTCCCGCATCTTGCTCTCCAGCTCCCAAGTCATACTCTCGCCAGCAGCTCCTAACCAAACCACTTTCACCAAAAGAATTTCTTTCCCTCTCAGAGTCTTCACTTCTCTATCTTCAATCCGCACAGGCATAGTCTCCACGGTGAGATTATCCCGCACCTCTACTTCATCCATCTGAATCACATGAGACGGGTCCGGAACATACTTTCGAAGTTGTGACACGTGAAACACGTCATGCAAGTTCGAAAGATTAGGTGGTAGAGCCACCCTATAGGCAACACTTCCCACCCTCTCCGTAATCTGATACGGACCAATGAAACGGGGAGTTAACTTCTTAGATTTCAAGGCACGCCCAACACCAGTCACCGGAGTGACTCTCAGAAACACATGATCACCGGCCTGAAACTCTAAATCCTTCATTCTCTTATCATGATAGCTCTTTTGTCGACTCTGCGACGCTTTCATCTTCTCACGGATTAATTTTACCTTCTCAGTTGTTTCTCGCACAATCTCAGGCCCCAACACTGCACTCTCCCCAGATTCATACCAACACAACGGAGTCCTACATCTTCGACCATACAATGCCTCAAACGGTGCCATACCAATACTAGAATGAAAACTGTTGTTATAGGTGAACTCTATCAACGAAAGATGAGAATCCCATGAACCTCCCTGCTCAAGAACGCATGCCCTCAACAAGTCCTCTAACGACTGAATAGTCCACTCCGTCTGACCATCTGTCTGCGGATGATAAGCGGAGCTCAACCTCAACTTAGAACCCAAAGCTTCCTGCAAACTTTTCCAAAATTCAGATGTGAATCTTGGATCTCTATCAGATACAATACTAAGCGGAACGCCATGCAACATCACAATAGTCTTGATGTAGATTTCTGCCAACCTTGGAACTGGATAGGTCATATTAATTGGCAAGAAATGAGCAGACTTAGACAACCTGTCCACAACCACCCATATAGCATCGAACCCTCTCACTGTATTTGGCAAACCAGTTACAAAATCCATGGAAATGCTATCCCATTTCCATTCCGGAATCTCCAATGGTTGCATCAACCCCGCAGGCTTCTGATGCTCAATCTTAGACTTCTGACAAGTCAGACACGAATACACAAACTGCGCCACATCCTTCTTCATACCAGGCCACCAGAACATTCTCTTCAAATCTTGGTACATTTTCGTAGCTCCTGGATGAATACTCAACTTGCTCCTATGGCTCTCCTCAAGAATCATTCTCTTCATCTCAGCATCGTCAGGAATGCAGATCCTATCTCTGAATCTCAATACACCTTGGGAATCTAACTTGAAATCTCCATCCACATCTTGATCATTCACAACTAAAAGGTCTACCAACTTTACGTCTGACTTTTGTGCTTCTCGGACACTAACCAAAAATTCATTGCCGATCTTCAACATCCCCAATCTGACACTCTGCGGTGTCACTTCACAAACCAGACTCATGTCCCGAAACTGCTCAATCAACTCTAACTCTTTCACCATCATAGCCGACATATGCAAACTCTTCCGACTTAAAGCATCAGCCACGACATTAGCTTTGCCGGGGTGATAGTTCAAGCCGAAATCATAATCCTTCAGCAATTCTAGCCAACGTCTCTGCCTCATATTTAGCTCCTTCTGATCAAACAAGTATTTTAAACTCTTATGGTCGCTAAACACTTCAAATCTGGTACCATACAGATAGTGCCTCCAAATTTTCAGCACAAACACAATTGCCGCTAGCTCCAAATCATGAGTAGGGTAGTTCTTCTCATGGGTCCTCAACTGTCTGGACGCATAAGCTACTACCTTACCCTCTTGCATCAATACACCTCCCAAACCCATCTTGGAAGCATCACAATATACTACAAACGGTCGATCAGGAACAGGCAAAGTCAAAACGGGCGATGTAGTCAACCTCTTTTTCAACTCATTGAAGCTCTCCTCACAGCGAGCATCCCACACAAAAGCTCTTCCTTTACATGTCAATTGAGTCAACGGAAGTGCCAACCTCGAGAAACCTTCAATAAATCTCCTGTAATAACCAGCTAATCCCAAGAAGCTTCTAATCTCTGTAACTGACTTCGGGCTCTCCCATTGAGACACAGCATCAACCTTGGCTGGGTCCACAGCTATACCATTACCAGAGATAATATGACCAAGGAAACCTACTTCATTCAGCCAGAACTCACACTTAGACAATTTTGCATACAATTTCTTTTCTTTCAACACTTCTAGCACTAACCTCAAATGTTCTGCGTGCTCCTCTTCTGTTTTAGAATACACCAGAATGTCGTCAATAAACACAACTACAAACCGATCCAAGTAACTATGGAAGGTACGATTCATGTACTCCATAAACACACCCGGCGCGTTGGTAACACCAAACGGCATAACAGAATACTCATAGTGCCCATATCTCGTTCTGAAAGCGGTTTTCTGAATGTCTTCATCCCTCACCTTGATCTGCTGATAACCCGACCTCAAATCGATTTTACTAAACACCTTAGCACCTACCAACTGGTCCATCAGATCATCAATTCTGGGAAGCGGATACCTGTTCTTTATTGTCACTTTGTTCAATTGCCTATAATCGACACAAAGTCTCATACTCCCGTCCTTCTTTTTCACTAACAATACCGGAGCACCCCACGGTGACACACTTGGCCTTACAAATTTCTTCTCAAGTAGATCTTCTAATTGCTTTTTCAATTCAGACAACTCTGAGGCTGACATTCGGTACGGTGCCATAGACACAGGCCTAGTACCAGGTATAAGATCAATGGCAAACTCAACCTCCCTCTCTGGCGGGACACTTGGAATTTCATCCGGGAACACTTCAGGGAACTCACACACTACTTGAACCCTGTCAATGATCGCCTGATTCTCAGCAGACAATGACGCCATCAAGGCAAACAGATGAACTTCTTCCCTCATTACCTTATGCAAATGACCAGCAGGCAACAACACTAATTCTTCCTCTTCGGGAGGAAAGAAACTCACAGATCTCCGGAAACAATTAATATGCACATGGTTAAATACTAACCAGTCCATACCAAGAATGACATCCAACCCTCCCAACGGCAAACAAATTAGATCAACAAGAAAGTCTCTGCCGAAGATTGACAGAGGGCACTTAGCACACACAAGAGAGGTAGTTACTGAACCCTTAGCTAGAGTGTCAATAACCATCTCCCTCATCATAGAAGATAAAACAAGGTCCAATTTCTCAGCACACAAAGCAGCAATAAATGAATGCGTAGCACCAGTATCAATAATAGCAATCAAAGGAATACCATTAATAAAACATGTACCTCTAATCTCATTAGTATCCTCTGATCCTGCGAGAGCAAACACTTTTCCATGGGACTTCTCTTTCTTCGGCTTAGTACACTTAGTACTAATATGACCTGATTCCCCGCAATTGTAGCACACCACATCCCTTTTCTCACATTTCGCAGCCACATGACCCTCTTTACCGCATTTGAAACATTTATTATCTGAGCAGTCAAAACTCTTGTGACCCGGCTTGCCACACCTGTAGCACACAACCTTCGCAGGGGCATCTCCCCCACTTGTTTTCTTATTATCAGCATACCTCTGCTTACCTTTACCAGCTGGAACCTCATATGGCTTACCCCGATTCTGAAATTTACCTCTCAGATCCCTCATGACCTTAGAATGAGCATTACTATCATCCTCATATATCCTGCAACTGTCGATCAAATCAGCGAATACCCGAATCTTCTGGTACCCTACAGCTTTCTTGATATCAGCCCTCAGTCCATTCTCAAACTTAATACACTTTGAGAACTCAGAATCAGCATCAGCATAATGGGGATAAAACTTAGCCAATTCAGTGAACTTGGCAGCATACTCTGTCACTGACATGCTTCCTTGCTTCAGCTCAAGGAATTCTATTTCTTTCTTACCTCTCACATCTTCAGGAAAATACTTCCGCAAGAACTCTCTACGGAAAACAGCCCAAGTTATCTCTTCATTAGCAGTTTCTAATCTCTGCCTCACCTCGATCCACCAATCATCAGCTTCCTCTGCCAGCGTATGGGTACCATACCTGACCTTCTGCGCATCATCACAATCCATGACCCGAAATATCCTTTCAATCTCTTTCAGCCATGCCAGAGCACCATCTGGATTATACTTGCCCTTAAAGACAGGTGGGTTCTCTCTCTGGAACGTAGCCAAATTGCGCGTCCCATCATTAACAGCACCGGGTATATTACCCATCGCCCCGGCTATAGCCTGCAAGGCAGCAGCAAGTGCAGCATCGTCCCGTCTGGCCATTCTAGCACTGCAACAGAAAACAAAATTCAGAAACGAGTAACAAACTCAATGTTACTCAACACGACGACTCGACTACCGGCCGGACAGACCGAACTGCTCTGATACCACTAATGAAACACCCCTTTTCTAATAACTTTACTTTTAAATAAAATCAGAGTCTTTTTTTTTTTTTTTTGAAAACAATTCAAGCGAGTGCTACATTTACTTCATAAATAACAAGATACATAACACCATGAGAAAAATGTTTAGTTCGCATCAACTAAAACCAATCACCATCAGCAGCGGAATAAATATGAGTTCTAAAATTTAAAACCAATACATCACCAATCAAATCTAACAGTTTAGGAAAAATAATGCATAAACATAGGACACCCCCCCTGGTGCTACGTATCAGAGAGTGACACTTCCTACCAGACGAAGGCATAAAGGAATCCTTCACTCGTTATTACCTGCACGTTGCCGACATAAGAAGCAACATAAAGGCAGTAGGGTGAGTCTCTTTTCATAATTAATAACATATGGGAATTACGCAATGCATAGGAAAAAGGAAACCAGGCACACCAATTCACAACAATGGAACAATCACATCAACATTCTATTTCCAAACAGCACTACACAATATATGATTATGCATGTAATGCAACCCAAACTCCACGGGTACATGCATGTCGGATCCGTCACCAAATACAAGTAGGCCGTAGCCTCTGCTCACCAAATAAAATTAGGCCGTAGCCTCTGCTCACCAATAATGCACATGCTTCATGAGGTGTTATGGAGAATGCATCACAACACACCACAAATCAATCAGTTCACCATTTTAAATTCTAATCTCACCATAGTGCATTATTTAACTCACCAAATTAAAATTAGGCCGAAGCCTCTGCTCACCAATCTCACCTCATCATCACTCACCATTTCAGTTCACCACCCACACCAACACCAATTCAAATAGACCAACTCAGGACATTGACACGACATAGGGAAAATGGATAAAAATAGCCATTTGGACACTTGAACACCTTCAGCCAGGAACACCAGTAAAAATAATTTATTTTTGCATAAAATTGAGACCATTTAATAGACACTGAAATTAGCTTCGAAACGCATTTTGAACCGTTAAATTTGGATAACCGAGTCAAAAGTTACATTAAAAACAAAAAGGAAAAATATTTAGACATCCTGGAAACTGGCGCATGGGCGCTGGGCGCCCAGGGGCAACACAGCGCTTGGCGCATGGGCGCTTGGCGCCCAGGAACAACACGCGCAACAGCGCACAGGCGCTAGGCGCCCAGGGGAACAACACGCGCAACAGCGCACAGGCGCTAGGCGCCCAGGGGAACAACACGCGCAACAGCGCACAGGCGCTAGGCGCCCAGGGGAACAACACGCACAGGCGCTCAGCACAGCAACACGGCGCCCAGGCACTAGGCGCCTAAGGGAACAACACACGCAACAGCGCACAGGCGCTAGGCGCCCAGGGGAACAACACGCACAGGCGCTCAGCACAGCAACACGGCGCCCAGGCACTAGGCGCCTAAGGCCAACATGCAACAAAATTTATTTTCCTTCGAAATTGATTTTACACGAGCCAAATGCTCAGAACATGAAAACCAAATTAAAATTTCATCAAAAACTGAACATCATTTTTGGCGCCCATGCACTAGGCACCTAGTGAAAATATGCAACTCAACTCCTTTGTTGCCAAAAATCATTTTTCATGAGCCATTTTACCTGAGTATAAAAACCTGAAAACAATTTTCGCAAAACTATCACCCGGACTTTGGGGCCCTTGGCGCCCATGACACAAGCAACAAGTGCCAAAACTGACAGCACAGGGACACAGAATGGCAACACAGGCAACAGGCACAGCAACACAGAATGGCAACACAGGCAACAGAATTTTTGGAAACTGGCACAGCACACTGCTGGGCACTTGGCGCCCATGACCATGGCGCAAAACAGAAAATTTCAGCAACATGCATATGGCGCCTAAGGCGCCTAGGGGCTTCCAAACAGAATTTTTCCCACTTTCAATTACCAATTAAAATTCACCAAAACGCCCAATTACATATATATTACTAAAGTGTCACCATGATTCTCAATTTCACCAAATAATCACCAAATAATCATATATTCAACATATGGTCTCCAATTCGCATTTAGCAACAATTCAACATCAATCATGCGATTTCCAACATAGCAATTCAATCATCAAGCATCACAATATTATGAATCGATCATTAACATCACAAATCATTCATAGAACTAACCTAGAACCCTAACCCTAAGCAATTCACAATTCGCATAATTATTAAGAACAAAAAGAGGACCCCCTAACCTTATGGAAGTCGAAATGTTAGCCAAGATCCAAGGGAAGAATGCAAACCACCAACGAGCCTCCTCCTCTTCTCTATGAGTTTCGCCTTCTGCTCTTCTTCTCTTCTTTTCTTCGCAACTTTTCTCTTCCCACTCTCTCTTACGTTTCTTTTCTTTCTTTTTCTCACTTGAGTGAATTGCAACTAACTCCCTAGACCCCTAATGATTCGACTCCTATGCCAAGGAATGGGCCACGGGCCTAATTGTGGATCACGGGCCCTTGCTCGCACCACTTAATTAGTGACAACACCTCCTAATAAAATAAAATAAAATAATTAAACTTGAATTATTTAATTAAATTAAATAAATATTGTAAGCCTTAAATAACTTAATTAAATAAATAATTAAATTATTTTGGGGCGTTACATTGGGCCTTGGTAGCACGGCGCCCCTCTATTGGGCCTGTTGCGCTTTTGTGCTGCGCTCCGCCTTGTCATGCTTTTATTCACTTGATCGCAGCGATGCTACCGCGGCACCCGTCATAGAACCTGCCTTAGGGCTGAAATACTTAAGAGTATCCTGCATACTGAGCACACAGATTAAATTCCACAAAATTGGCAGTTACGTGCCCAAATTATAATTATCATCCATGAGTTCATTAGTGTCTATTATGAAGATATTTGCTACAATTCAAAGCATAACTTACTTATAGATCAAGATAATTCCCATTTGGATGAATGTAAATAACTCACATTTCTGTGAGTTATCAATAACAGGCAAAGAAGATCGGTAGAATTTCTGAAGGATTATGACTTCGAGTTGAAGTATCATCCAGGAAAGGCCAATGTTATAGCTGATGCGCTGAGTAGGAAATCCATTCACATGGTAGAGTTAATGATGCATGAAATGGAATTGTTAGAGTCTTTTAGAGACTTGAATTTGAATGCAAAGCAAAGAAGGAACTGATTAGTGTTGAGCTAAATAAGGATCTCTAGTTCCTTAAGGGATTCTATTCGCTTAGCACAGGAAATGGATCTGAAGCTGCAATCACAAAAAGTGTTGCCAAATTTTACCGAAGATAGTGATGGAGTTATTTGCTTCAATGGTAGAATTTGTGTGTCCGATGATGAAGATATTAAAAGGCAAGTGTTAGAGGAAGCACACCGAAGTCTATATTCTGTACATCCTGGATCTACCAAGATGTATAGAGATTTAAAATAGATGTACTGGTGGCATGAATGAAATTAGAGCTTGCAGAATTTGTGTCTCGATGCTTAACTTGTCAAAGAGTTAAGGTAGAGCATCAGAAGCATGCTGGTCTGTTGCGGCCACTAGACGTGCCAATGTGGAAATGGGAAGACATTTCTATGGATTTTGTCATGGCATTGCCAAGGTCCCAAGCCGGTAACGACTCCATTTGGGTAGTTGTGGATCGGTTAACTAAATCGGCTCATTTTATTCAAGTTCGTTCGAACAATAAAGTATCCAAGTTAGCTGAGGAATACCTGAAGAGTATAGTAAGCTTACAATGGGTTCCTACCAGTATTGTGTCGGATCGAGATCCGGAGTTCACTTCTCGATTTTGGAAAGCTTTGAATGAAGCCTTGGGGACTAAAGTATTTGTTAGTACTGCTTATCACCTGCAGATGGATGGTCAGACAGAGAGAACTATCCAAACTTTAGAAGATATGCTTCGGGCTTCTGTACTCGATAACAGGAGAAAATGGGAGGATCATCTTCCATTAGTGGAGTTCGCCTACAACAACAGCTATCATTCTATCGAAATGGCTCCATTTGAAGCTTTATATGGAAGAGAATGTAGAACTCCATTGTGTTGGTGGGATGTCGACGAGAACCGATTGTTAGGACCCGGGCTGGTTCATGAAACTACTGAAAAGATCCGGCAAATCACAGAAAGAATGAAATATGCACAGAGTAGGCAAAAGAGGTATGCTGATAAAAGAAGAAGGCCGTTAGAGTTTGAGCCTGGTGATCATGTATTTTTAAGATTGTCACGGACGATTGGTACAGGTAGGGCATTGCGGGCGAAGAAACTCAGTCCTCGGTATATTGGACCCTTCCAAAAAATTATCGAGCGAGTTGGGCCAGTAGCATACCGTATTGCTTTGCCTCCATCATTGGCCAATCTCCATGATGTATTCCATGTATCTCAATTGCGAACGTACATTCCCGATCCGGGTCAGCCGTTAAATTTTGAGACGATTGACCTTCGACCGGACCTGTCTTTCCAACCTCATCCTAGTTACATCATGGAACGTGGCGAGAAAGCGCTTCGCACAAAGACAATTCCCATTTTCAAATTGGTTTGGGATGGTTTTTCCACCGAGGAGGCTACATGGGAATTGGAGGACGATATGTGGAATCGATATCCGTATTTATTCTCCTAAGGTATGTTTTGTTCAATTTTGAGGACAAAATTCTTTTAAGTTGGGGTGTAATGTAACATCCCCAAAATAAATAACCAAATTAATTGGATGTTACCCCCAATTGAATTATTTTAGTACTTGATTGGTAAATTTATTGAGTGCTAAAATTAATTATTGGTTGTCATAGGATCGTTAACCGGATAATACGGAATAAGGGCGATTTGAGAAAGAAATAAGGGATTAAGGGCATTATGGTCTTTGACCATATTACCACTTAAACATATCTATATATATATATATGAAAAAAAAAGAAAGAAAAGAAAGAAGGGAAGCGAAGAAGCAAACAGAGAAGAGAAAAAGAAGAAAAGGAGAAGAAGAAAGGAGAAAGAAGAAAGAAGAAAAAGAGGAGGAGAAGAGGGGTTTTCATCAAAATCCAAACTCCAAGATTTCCATCATCATCACCATATTCCCATTAGCTTCCTTTCTTCATAATTTTGGTGAGCTTATTTTCATCTTTTCCCTTCAATTTGAATTTCGAATTTGAGATGATTTGGAGGTTTGGTGATGATTTTGATCGGTTAATCATGATTAGAAGCGAATCCAAGGTGGATTGATCGCGGATTGAAGTTCGATTCGGAGTCGGGAACGAGTTGGTGATCGTTAGGTCGAAATTGGGGATTTTGAGATTTCGGTGACTTCTGCTCGATCGTCGCTCTCGCGTCAAGGGTGCGTTTTACTCATGTTTAGGTTTTGATTAAGAATTTCGAAATGTCGACATTGAGTTTTGGAAACCGTTATTTGAAAATTAACGTATTTTGACATAAACGACAAATTGTTAACATTTATGTTTGGGATTGATGAATGATGATTTGATGATAATCATTGTCATTTCGATATGTTTTTGGACTATTTTTATGTTGGGACTGGACTGGGACAGGTATCGAAATTGGTCGGAACGACAAAAAATGCGAAAACGGGATAAAATACAATGCTGTCAAAAGCGCACAACCCGTGCGTCCCAGGCGCACAGATTGTGCGTCCCAGGCGCACAGACTGTGCGTCCCAGGCGCACGGACCGTGCGTCTCGTTCTGTTTCTATTTTTAAAAACGCATTACAGGGCGCACGACCAGTGCGTATGTGCGCACGGACCGTGCGCAGTGATCTGTCAAAATTTTACAAACTTACCCGAAATGATCCCGTTCGATTCCAATCCTTTTCTAATTCTTTCCTAACCCTTGTCCAATGATATTAGGCTTATAATGCCATGATTTTGAATATGTTTCAAAGGTTTTTAATAATGGTTTGCAAAGTTATGTTTAATTCGAAAAATCGTGAAAATAGTATACGGGAGCGAACACGAGATACACTTGTTTTGTAGAACTAAATGTTCAATTTATGGTTTAATGTCAAGGAACTAAATGTTCAAGTGATAGTTACGATATATAAATTATATCGAGTTTAGGAGCCGGCCCAATGCGGGTGGATATATATATTATATCGAGTGTGGATGACGACCCACGAGGTTAACATACTAGGCGGGGAAGTCATGATCCTTAAACCTAGGCCCGTATACCATTAGGGAAAGTACTATTGGTAAGGCGGATCACCGGGATTAGCAATGTGTGCAGTCGGTGTTATGTTAAAAGTTATGCGTTACGTTCACCGGGATTAGCAATGTGTGCAGTCGGTGTTACGTTAAAAAGGTTTTGTAGTACGGTTCACCGGGATTAGCAATGTGTGCATTCGGTGTCGTATTGAGTTAGAATTCTATCACACGGTTCACCGGGATTAGCAATGTGTGCAGTCGGTGTTATGTTAAAAGTTATGCGTTACGTTCACCGGGATTAGCAATGGGTGCAGTCGGTGTTACGTTAAAAAGGTTTTGTAGTACGGTTCAGCGGGATTAGCAATGTGTGCAGTCGGTGTCGTACTGAATTAGAATTCTATCACACGGTTCACTGGGAATAGCACAGTGTGTAGTCGGTGTCGTGTTAATTTTAAATAGGATTCTTAATTGGACCGAGAGTGTAGATAGGGGTCTCAGTAGAACAAACTTAGATTGTATCTCATTGTTTATATGTTGTTGTTTTACAGAGAAACAGGGAAAGAGGAGATCCAAGAGGCACGAGTAGGTTGTGCTCGGATGGTTGCTGATGTAACACCCCTTTCTACCCGTCACTTTGTTTATAAAAATCAGAGTTTGAAAATTCGTTCATAAGGAATGTTACACATACTTCAAACAAAACGTCGTTTATCAATTTTCAAAAACAGTTTAACGCAATGATCATTCATCCACGTAGCACTTCAACATAAAAATCTCAAGCCTCATTTAACGTCGCTTATAAAACTCAACATAACACAACCATCTACGCAGCGGAAAATAGTAAAACATAACCAAATAGTCCACATGGACCCAACAACCAAAAATCATTAAATAATGCCGAGTTCGTTATCCCCCCTTGAGTGCTACGTATCAGAGCATGACGACTCGACTCAAAAAGTGAAGCTAAGACCTTCACTGGGAATCACCTGCATGTTACCAACACGGGGGCAACATTCAAACAGGAAAGGGTGAGCATCATTTCAGTCTATATAATAGAAAATATGATAAGGACTAATCACAGGCTACGCACTAGAATAATCAGCATCCAATACACTAAACATCCACATCACAGTCATCATTTACATCATTTACAATAACTCTTCTCATGTCATATTGATTTATGAAATGCAACCCACTCGCGGGCATATGCATGAAGGTACCTTTTCACAAACGTCGCTTAGCCACTCAGGCCTCATCATCACTTAGCCACTCAGGCTTCAAAACGTCACTGATTTTATGCATATGGGCATGAGACACTATGACATGCACCATTCACAACACACAACCACACAATTACTCAGATCATAGTCAACAATGTGACCCGTCACTTACCGGTTTGCCAAATAAAGGCACAGCACCTGTCATTTCACAATTCACACACAATTAACGTCACTTAGCCTTTTAGGCCTTAACATCACTTAGCCACTCAGGCCCCAAATGTCACTTACACATAAACATCATTCAACTCAAACATTAGCCACTGAGGGCAAAAACGTCATTTGACTAACCACCAAGGGCATCCTCGTCATTTACACATCATTATCTACAACTTTGGCCACTAGGGGCAAAACAGTCTTTTAACTAGCCCCGAAGGCATCATCGTCAAAATCATCATTTTTGACATTATTTTGCTAAAACTGTCGTTTATACACCAAAAAGGATTTTTAAAGAGCTTCATATCATTTTTCAATGTCACTGGGACGGTCACCGGGGACAGCCACTTGGGCGTCCACAAACAGCCAGAAATAACAATTTTTTTCACTTTAAAAATTAGACCCATAGATGGACAACGTAAAAAGCTTCACGACACTTTTCGAATCGTTCAAAACGGACGTCTGAGTCAAAAGTTATGATAAAAATAAGTTTGGGAAAAAATTAGGCAACATCCTGGGAACAGGCGCCTTAGGCGCCCAGGCAACCAGGCAACAAGTGCACAGGCGCCCAGCGCCCAGGCAACAACAACGCAACGCAACACGGCGCCACAGGCGCCCAGCGCCCAGGCGCGCACAACGCACAACACAACACAGACACGGGCGCCTAGCGCCCAGGCGCGCACAACGCGCAACACGCACAGACACGGGCGCCTAGCGCCCAGGCGCGCCCCCACGCGCAACAACACACAGCACAGGCGCCCAGCGCCCAGCACAGGCGCTTAGCGCCCAGAAACCAGCAACCAACCCAGAATTTTGTCCAACTCTTTTTAACACTAAAAATTTGTTTTCTTAACAATTTTAAAGCGCAAAACTCCAATTTTTCCAGCAACCACAAAAATGCACCTAATTGTTTTCGAAATCACCAAACTCAATTCTACCAAAAATTCAATTGAAAATGTCACCAACAATCATCTTGGCGCCCTAGGCGCCCAAACCACAACCCCTATGCGACATCACCTCAAACAAGCCAAACACATGGATCACAATTTTGGATTCTCAACATATACGCATATCACCACCCATAAGACAATTTCATAGATCACACCACACCATGAATCAAGTTCGCAAACACATTATAATGAACCTATATGGAAGTTAACATTCAAGAACATCAAGAAACGCAAAAGAATCATCAAGACACATCAAGAATTCGTGCATACATCAATTCGCATACATACATATATAGGAACCAACATCAACAATGCATCAATAAATCTAGTCTAACCCTAGATCTAGAACTCATCATATGAATTATTAGATAGAGTGATAGAGCTCCCCTAACCTCGAAATTGAAGAACGGAGGCTCCGGAGATAGTCACGTACAGGACTACAGCAACAAGATCACGTTCCTTGTTCTTCCTTGGTTGCGACTTCTCCCCTCTTCCTCTCCTCTCCTTACGGCCGCCTTGCTCTCTCTCTCTCTCTTTCTCACGCTATCTTTCTTTCTCTCTTGCTCTCTCTTGCAACTTCGCAATTCTCCACCAAAACCCTAGCCCCCAACAACCTAACCACTTCGCATATGACAAGAATAATGGGCTTGGGCTTCTCACTTAGGCCCAAGTCCATTTGGTTTGGCACCTCCATTTTCTAATACTTCCTACACGTATTAGTATAAATTCTAATTAATTAAAACACATCAAATAATTTAAATAAAATCCCCAATTACTTAATTAAATAGATTAATTAAATAATTTTAGGGTGTTACAACTCTCCCCCACTTAGAATATTTCGTCCTCGAAATTTACCTGATCAAACAACTCTGGGTAGGATTCTCGCATCTTGCTCTCTAGCTCCCAAGTCATACTCTCGCCTGCAGCTCCTAGCCAGACCACTTTCACTAATGCAATCTCTTTGCCTCTAAGCGCTTTCACTTCACGATCCTCAATCCGTACGGGCATCGTCTCCACAGTGAGATTGTCCCGCACCTCCACATCATCCATATGGATCACATGAGATGGATCCGAAACATACTTCCGAAGTTGCGACACGTGAAACACGTCGTGCAAGTTCGAAAGATTTGGCGGTAAAGCCACTCTATAAGCCACATTTCCGACCCTTTCGGAAATCTGATAAGGACCAACAAATCGGGGAGTGAGCTTCTTCGATTTCAACGCTCGACCAACACCGGTAATAGGAGAAACCCTCAAGAACACATGCTCACCCTCCTGAAACTCTAGATCCTTCCTCCGCTTGTCATGATAACTCTTCTGACGACTCTGCGAAGCCTTCATCTTCTCACGGATCATCTTGATCTTCTCTGTAGTCTCCCGAACAATCTCCGGACCCAACACTACACTTTCTCCCGACTCATACCAACATAACGGTGTCCTACACTTGCGACCATACAACGCTTCAAACGGTGCCATCCCGATACTGGAATGGTGACTGTTGTTATAGGTAAACTCAATCAACGCAAGATATGAGTCCCATGAACCCCGCTGTTCCAATACACAAGCCCTCAACAAATCCTCTAACGACTGAATTGTTCTCTCTGACTGACCGTCGGTCTGGGGATGATACGCCGAACTCATTTTCAACTTTGAACCCAACTCCTTCTGCAAACTCTTCCAAAACTCAGAAGTGAACCTCGGATCCCTATCTGACACAATACTCTTCGGAACACCGTGCAACTTCACAATTTCTTTGACATAGACCTCTGCCAATCTCGACACCGGATAAGTGATATTAATAGGAATAAAATGAGCAGACTTCGTTAACCTATCAATGATCACCCAAATAGCGTCATGACCCTTAGCTGTATTCGGTAACCCCGTCACAAAATCCATTGCTATGCTATCCCATTTCCACTCTGGAATTTCCAACGGTTGCATTAGCCCTGCAGGCTTCTGATGCTCAACCTTAGATTTCTGACAGGTCAAACAGGCATACACAAACTGTGCCACATCTCTCTTCATACCATACCACCAAAACATCTTTTTCAGATCTTGATACATTTTCGTCGCTCCGGGATGGATACTCAACTTGCTACGATGACCTTCCTCTAAAATTGCCTTTCTCATCTCTTCATCGTCTGGAACACAGATCCTACCCCGGAACCTCAACACGCCACTGGAATCTAATTTGAAATCTTCACCTTCAGACTGACCGACCCCATTAATTAAATCCACCAGCTTGACATCTGTCTTCTGAGCTTCCCTGATGCTGCCCAGGAAATCATTATCGATCCTTAACATTCCCAGCTTGACACTGCGAGGTGTCAATTTACAAACCAAACTCAAATCTCTGAATTCTTCGATCAACTCTAATTCTTTCACCATCATTGCCGACATATGCAAAGACTTTCTGCTTAAAGCATCAGCCACGACATTAGCCTTACCGGGATGATAATTCAAACCAAAGTCATAATCCTTCAAGAGTTCCAACCACCGACGCTGTCTCATATTCAACTCTTTCTGATCGAACAGATACTTTAGACTCTTATGATCACTGAACACTTCGAACCTCGAACCATAAAGGTAGTGCCTCCAAATCTTGAGCACAAAAACCACAGCAGCCAACTCCAAATCATGCGTAGGGTAATTTTTCTCATGAATCCGCAACTGCCTCGACGCATACGCAACGACTTTCCCATCCTGCATCAACACACCACCGAGACCCATCTTCGAAGCGTCACAATACACAACGAACGGTTCCTCTGGATTAGGCAACGTCAAAACCGGCGACGTCGTCAATCTCTTTTTCAGTTCCATAAAACTTTCCTCACACCTAGCATCCCAAACAAAAACTCTACCCTTGCAAGTCAACTGAGTCAATGGAAGGGCCAACTTGGAAAAACCCTCGATGAACCTCCTGTAGTACCCAGCCAAACCCAAAAAGCTTCTAATCTCTGTTACGGACTTCGGAGACTCCCACTCTAACACTGCTTCTACTTTTGCCGGATCAACCGCAATACCATTACCAGAAATCACGTGCCCAAGGAAACTCACCTCTTTCAACCAGAACTCACACTTCGATAACTTAGCGTACAACTTTTTCTCTTTTAAAACTTCCAACACTGACTTCAGGTGCTCAGCATGCTCTTCATCTGACTTAGAATAAACTAGAATGTCATCTATGAAGATTACCACAAATCGATCTAGGTAATTATGGAAAATACGGTTCATATATTCCATAAATACACCAGGAGCATTGGTCACACCGAACGGCATTACTGAATACTCGTAATGCCCATACCTGGTCCTGAACGCTGTCTTCTGAACGTCTTCATCCTTTACTTTAATCTGATGATATCCGGACCTCAAATCAATTTTGCTGAAAACACGGGCACCCACTAACTGGTCCATCAGATCGTCGATCCTCGGAAGCGGATACTTATTCTTGATAGTTACCTTATTCAACTGACGATAGTCCACACATAACCTCATGCTCCCATCTTTCTTTTTCACTAACAATACCGGAGCTCCCCACGGCGATACACTTGGTCTCACAAACTTTTTCTCAAGCAATTCTTCAAGTTGCGTCTTCAACTCAGACAATTCCGACGCCGACATTCTGTACGGTGCCATAGACACAGGCCTCGTACCGGGTACAAGATCAATCGAAAACTCAACTTCTCTTTCTGGTGGCACACCCGGAATCTCATCAGGAAAGACTTCAGGAAACTCGCGTACCACTTTCAGTTCTTCAATAACAGCCTGACTCTCAGCAGACAACGAAGCCATCAACGCAAACAACTGAACTCCTTCTTTCTTCAACTTCTTCAGCTGACCAGCAGATATCAAAACGGAACTTTCCTCACCGAAACTAACCGACTTGCTACGACAGTTGATATGAACGTGATTATTCTCTAACCAGTCCATGCCTAGGATTACATCCAGACCTCTCAACGGCAAACAGACAAAATTTACAATAAAGTCCCTGCCGAAGATCGACACGGGACACTGAGAACACACCTGGGACGTAATCACCGACCCCTTCGCAGGAGTATCGACAACCATATCCCCACACATAGCAGATAAAACAAGACCCAATCTTTTACAGCAATCAACAGAAATAAAACAATGGGTAGCACCAGTATCAATAAGAGATTTCAGAGAAGTACCATTAATAAAACACATACCTCTAATCAGACCATCATCATCATCAGGCTCCTCTCCTGCCAATGCAAATACCTTCCCAGTAGACCTTTCCTTTTTCGGCTTTGTACACTTTGTACTGATATGCCCAGACTCACCACAGTTGAAACACACCACATCCTTGACCTTACACTCGGCTGCCATATGACCCTTTTTACCACAACGGTAGCAATTCCTGTCATCCGACCTGCATGTAGTACTCTTGTGGCCAGGCTTGCCACACTTATAACAGACAATGCTAGCAGGGGCATCTCCCCCACCAGAACCCTTACCTCCAGCAGCCCTCTGATAACCCTTACCCGCAGGAACCTCATACGGCTTGCTTCGACTCTGAAACTTGCCCCTCTTCTCAGAAGTAGCTTTGTAACGAGCAGTACTGTCCTCCTCGAAGATCCTGCAACTGTCAACCAGATCTGCGAACACACGGATCTTCTGATAACCAATGGCCTGTTTAATATCAGGCCTTAACCCATTCTCAAATTTGATGCATTTTGAAAATTCAGCTGTAGCCTCACTGTAGTGTGGATAAAATTTTGCTAGCTCCACAAATTTTGCCGCATAGGCCGTCACAGACATACCACCCTGCTTCAGTTCTAAAAACTCTATCTCTTTCTTCCCTCGGACGTCTTCAGGAAAATATTTTCTCAGAAATTCCCTGCTGAATACCTCCCAAGTAATCTCTTCCTGCACAGCCTCTAACCTCTGCCTAGTAGCCAACCACCAGTCGTCGGCCTCCTCGGCTAACATGTGGGTACCAAAGCGGACCTTCTGCTCAACAGTACAGTTCATCACCCTGAAAATCCTCTCGATCTCCTTCAGCCAAGCCATAGCACCATCTGGATCATATTTGCCCTTAAAGGTGGGCGGATTCTCCCTCTGGAAGGTAGTCAGGCTCCTAAAACCAGCATTATCTCCAGCATTCTGCTGACCCTGCATCGCCTGAGCCATAGCTTGCAATGCAGCAGCAAGAGCAGCGTCGTCCCGTCTGGCCATTCTAGCACTGCAACAGAAAACAGAACCCAGAAACGAGTAACAAACTCAATGTTACTCAACACGACGACTCAACCACCGGCCGGACAGGCCGAACTGCTCTGATACCACTAATGTAACCCCCCTTTCTACCTGTCACTTTGTTTATAAAAATCAGAGTTTGAAAATTCGTTCATAAGGAATGTTACACATACTTCAAACAAAACGTCGTTTATCAATTTTCAAAAACAGTTTAACGCAATGATCATTCATCCACGTAGCACTTCAACATAAAAATCTCAAGCCTCATTTAACGTCGCTTATAAAACTCAACATAGCACAACCATCTACGCAGCGGAAAATAGTAAAACATAACCAAATAGTCCACATGGACCCAACAACCAAAAATCATTAAATAATGCCGAGTTCGTTATCCCCCCTTGAGTGCTACGTATCAGAGCATGACGACTCGACTCAAAAAGTGAAGCTAAGACCTTCACTGGGAATCACCTGCATGTTACCAACACGGGGGCAACATTCAAACAGGAAAGGGTGAGCATCATTTCAGTCTATATAATAGAAAATATGATAAGGACTAATCACAGGCTACGCACTAGAATAATCAGCATCCAATACACTAAACATCCACATCACAGTCATCATTTACATCATTTACAATAACTCTTCTCATGTCATATTGATTTATGAAATGCAACCCACTCGCGGGCATATGCATGAAGGTACCTTTTCACAAACGTCGCTTAGCCACTCAGGCCTCATCATCACTTAGCCACTCAGGCTTCAAAACGTCACTGATTTTATGCATATGGGCATGAGACACTATGACATGCACCATTCACAACACACAACCACACAATTACTCAGATCATAGTCAACAATGTGACCCGTCACTTACCGGTTTGCCAAATAAAGGCACAGCACCTGTCATTTCACAATTCACACACAATTAACGTCACTTAGCCTTTTAGGCCTTAACATCACTTAGCCACTCAGGCCCCAAATGTCACTTACACATAAACATCATTCAACTCAAACATTAGCCACTGAGGGCAAAAACGTCATTTGACTAACCACCAAGGGCATCCTCGTCATTTACACATCATTATCTACAACTTTGGCCACTAGGGGCAAAACAGTCTTTTAACTAGCCCCGAAGGCATCATCGTCAAAATCATCATTTTTGACATTATTTTGCTAAAACTGTCGTTTATACACCAAAAAGGATTTTTAAAGAGCTTCATATCATTTTTCAATGTCACTGGGACGGTCACCGGGGACAGCCACTTGGGCGTCCACAAACAGCCAGAAATAACAATTTTTTTCACTTTAAAAATTAGACCCATAGATGGACAACGTTAAAAGCTTCACGACACTTTTCGAATCGTTCAAAACGGACGTCTGAGTCAAAAGTTATGATAAAAATAAGTTTGGGAAAAAATTAGGCAACATCCTGGGAACAGGCGCCTTAGGCGCCCAGGCAACCAGGCAACAAGTGCACAGGCGCCCAGCGCCCAGGCAACAACAACGCAACGCAACACGGCGCCACAGGCGCCCAGCGCCCAGGCGCGCACAACGCACAACACAACACAGACACGGGCGCCTAGCGCCCAGGCGCGCACAACGCGCAACACGCACAGACACGGGCGCCTAGCGCCCAGGCGCGCCCCCACGCGCAACAACACACAGCACAGGCGCCCAGCGCCCAGCACAGGCGCTTAACGCCCAGAAACCAGCATCCAACCCAGAATTTTGTCCAACTCTTTTTAACACTAAAAATTGGTTTTCTTAACAATTTTAAAGCGCAAAACTCCAATTTTTCCAGCAACCACAAAAATGCACCTAATTGTTTTCGAAATCACCAAACTCAATTCTACCAAAAATTCAATTGAAAATGTCACCAACAATCATCTTGGCGCCCTAGGCGCCCAAACCACAACCCCTATGCAACATCACCTCAAACAAGCCAAACACATGGATCACAATTTTGGATTCTCAACATATACGCATATCACCACCCATAAGACAATTTCATAGATCACACCACACCATGAATCAAGTTCGCAAACACATTATAATGAACCTATATGGAAGTTAACATTCAAGAACATCAAGAAATGCAAAAGAATCATCAAGACACATCAAGAATTCGTGCATACATCAATTCGCATACATACATATATAGGAACCAACATCAACAATGCATCAATAAATCTAGTCTAACCCTAGATCTAGAACTCATCATATGAATTATTAGATAGAGTGATAGAGCTCCCCTAACCTCTAAATTGAAGAACGGAGGCTCCGGAGATAGTCACGTACAGGACTACAGCAACAAGATCACGTTCCTTGTTCTTCCTTGGTTGCGACTTCTCCCCTCTTCCTCTCCTCTCCTTACGGCCGCCTTGCTCTCTCTCTCTTTCTCACGCTATCTTTCTTTCTCTCTTGCTCTCTCTTGCAACTTCGCAATTCTCCACCAAAACCCTAGCCCCCAACAACCTAACCACTTCGCATATGACAAGAATAATGGGCTTGGGCTTCTCACTTAGGCCCAAGTCCATTTGGTTTGGCACCTCCATTTTCTAATACTTCCTACACGTATTAGTATAAATTCTAATTAATTAAAACACATCAAATAATTTAAATAAAATCCCCAATTACTTAATTAAATAGATTAATTAAATAATTTTAGGGTGTTACAGCTGAAGACTTAGCTTTTATGCTTAAGTTTATGTTTTCCCTTGTTAGCTATGTAGCACGACATTATGTCTTTAAATGATGTAAACGTTGTGTATTTGTTTCTGCGCTTTCTTGTATGACATTGAACATTAAATCTAGCTGATGAACGATGGTCCGGGAACCGTTGTGGTTTTAATTATGTTTAAAACCATTTTGGTATAATTCAGCGAAAATTTTATAGTAGTGTTCAATATCTAAACAGGAAATAATATCTCTAATGTGTTACAGTTGGTACCCTCAGGTCATTCTTCTTGTTAGAAATACCGGGATGTTACAGTAATACACACTAGTTGTAAATGATAGAGTGTCAATTAGGCCTAAATAAATAATTTAATAGTTTAATTAAGATGTTGAATCAAATTAGGTGGGCTTTTATTTAGTGTTATTTTAGTTGGGTCATTGGCCATTGAGCCTTTTATTATCCATTAGCCGGTACTAGTCCTATATATATATATGACCGTGCGGCGTATACATCTTTTTACAATTCAATTTGGAAGTACTCTATTAATTTAAATTTGTTCACCAATGTATTAATTTAATTGAATATCTCTCTCTTTCTCTCTCTCTCTCTCTCTCTCTCTCTCTCTATATATATATATATATATATATATATATATATATCATAATCATAATTACAAAAATTCACGAATAGTCCATCTCATCCGTCCACATAGGCGCCACGCGCAATCAGAAAAAATTCCACGCATTTCTCAAATAATACGTGGCAGCCACATCATCCAAAATAAAAAACGATTTTAAAAAAAATGATCTTAACGGCTGTAAATGAAATGTTAAAAAAATGGACAGCATCAACAGCTGAAATTGATTTAGATTGCGGCTGCAATTTAACAAAAAAAAGGAAATAATAATGAGTTAGCTAATTTTTTGGATCCATATTTATTTCAATTTTAAACATTTGTTACGTTAAAGGTATTAAGTAACCAGCCATCATTATGGAATCCTGATACAAACAGAAATAACCAGCACTCAATATGGACTCCTAATTACAATGCACAAAAATAGCTAATCATGTTTGATTAGCTATAATTCTCAATTAAAAACGAATTGAAAATGGAACCTGTAACACCCCTTTTCTAATAACCTTACTATTTAATAAAATCAGAGTTTCTTTTTTTTTTTTGAAAACAATTTAAGCGAGTGCTACACTTACTCCATAAAAATCAAAAGCTTCAATTTCCATAGTTCAATTAAAACCACAAGATACATAGCACCATAACAAGGAAAACCGTTTAGTTTACATCCACTAAACACAGTCACTACCAGCAGCGGAATAATAATTAAATTCGAAAACAAAAACAATACATCACCAAAAATGATCTAACAGTATAAAGACAATAACATTAAAGCATAAGACGCCCCCCGGTGCTACGTATCAGAGCATGACACATCCTACCAAACGAAGGTATAAGGTAACCTTCACTCGTTATTACCTGCACGTCGCCGACATAAGAAGCAACATAAAAGCAGTAGGGTGAGTCTCTTTTCATAACTAATAACATATGGGAATAAGCATTGCATAGGAAAAGGAACCAGGAAAATAGATTCACAACAAAGTCAATAACCATATCACAATTACAATCACAAATCCACAATGCAAGAGGTATGGTTATGCAATGAAATGCAACCCAAACTCCACGGGCACATGCATGTCGGATCCGTCACCAAATACAAATAGGCCGTAGCCTCTGCTCACCAAATAAAACTAGACCGAAGCCTCTGCTCATCAATAATGCACATGTTTCATGAGATGCTATGAGAATGCATCACAACACGCCACAATTCAATCAAATCCACCATTTTAATTCATATTCTCGCCATAGTGCATTAATCAGCTCACCAAATTAAAATTAGGCCGAAGCCTCTGCTCACCAATCTCACCATAGCACTCTCACCAATTCAGCCCACCACTCACACCAACACCAATTTCAATTAGGCAAATTTAGGATATTGACACGACATAGGGAAAGTAGATAAAAATTGCCATTTGGGCACTTGAACACTTCAGCCCAGAAAATACCAGTAAAATAAATCATTTTTGCATAAAACTGGAACATTTGGATAGACATCGAAACTAGCTTCGAAACGCATTTTGAACCGTTAAATTTGGATAACCGAGTCAAAAGTTATGATTAAAACAAAATCGGAAAAATACTTAGACATTCTGAAAAACTGGCGCCCAGCAAAACTGGCGCAGGGCGCCTGGCGCCCGGACAAACTGGCGCAGAGCGCCTAGCAAAACTGGCGCAGGGCGCCTAGCAAAACTGGCGCAGCGCCTGGCAAAACTGGCGCTGGGCGCCTGGCAAAACTGGCGCAGCGCCTGGCAAAACTGGGCGCCTGGCAAAACTGGCAAAACTCAATTATATATATATGATTCAAGTATCACCATGATTCTCAATTTTCACCAAGTAAGCACCAACAAGTCATATATTCAAACATATGACATACAATTCACATTAGCAACAATTCAACCATTGGTCACGCGATTTCAACATAGGCAATTCATAATCAAGCATCACAATACTATAATTTAATCCTCAACATCACAATTCATTCATAGAAATTATCCTAGAACCCTAACCCTAGGCATCACAAATTCGCATAAGGTATTAAAAACAAAAAGAGGACCCCCTAACCTCTTAGAAGTCGAAATTGCTAGCAAAGCTCCAAGGAAAATGCAAGACTCCAATCAAGCTCTTCCTCCTCCTTGAGTGATTCGCCCCTTTTCTCTTCTTCTCCTCTTCACTACGCACTTCTCCTCTTCTCACTCTCTCCTTTTTACGTTTCTTTTCTTTCTTTTCACACTTGAGTCAAAAAAATGAAAACTAACTTCTAAGACCCCTTGTGAGTCGAATTCCTTGACTAGGCAATGGGCCACGGGCCTAATTGTGGATCACGGGCCCTTGCTCGCACCACTTAATTCGTGACAACACCTCCTAATAAATAAAATAAAATAATTAAACCTTGAATTATTTAATTAAATTAAATAAATATTGTAAGCCTTAAATAACTTAATTAAATAAATAATTAAATTATTTTGGGGCGTTACAGAACCCAGCAGAGTTAATCAAAGATGAAAAAATAGTACAGCATCAACAGCTATAATTGATTTAGATTGCGGCTGCAACTCGAAAAAAAAATAGTAATCATAACGACGTAGCTAACTTTTTGGACCCACATTTATTTGGAAATAAGTTGTTCGTGAGGTGTTTGATAATGTTTAATTGTTTTCCGGTGTAGCATTATAATAAAAAGTACAGACTTATATGTTATTCGTGATGATTTTGCAACCTATTACACATGAGGTTATCATTGAAGTACTTATCATGCTGTGGACTTCAGTACTTATTAACTAAGTGTATTTCTACAACCTAATTTTGTTTGATTCCTTTTCCAAAAATAACTGATGTTCAGTCCTTATGCAAATACTAATCCACATATTAACTAAATTCATTATTTATCAAACCTTTTTAACTGTTTAAAGTTTTTAATTTTTAATATATTAACTATTAATTGTTATATTCTGACGAAATATACAGAGATAGCTACAATGAGGTATCTACCATGTGTTTGAATTATTGTAAATTCAGTATTGCAGATAATATTACATATGTAAAACTATGTTACGATGAGAGACAACATCCTGGAAATCGAATTCAATATCAGATTTTTGGGGGTAATATTGTTACCTCATTGTTGTTCGCTGAAGATGCAGATTTCGGCCAGTAAAGAGGTAGAACGGCCTTTTGAAGATGAAGAGGTTCCCTTTAGAACCATTGTTGTGCGATGGATTGAGCTTCAACCGAATGCTGAAATCACGATTTGGGTATTTTGATATCTTGATCATGGTTTGCGATTGTAAAAGAGATTCGATTACCCATTTGGGGATTACGATTTACTCCCAGATTTCGCGATTTGGTGGTTTTGGAAACATGAGGTTCGATCTGAGATTTGGGGAATTAGCTTCTGTAAAAGGGATGCGATTTCCGAATTGGGTATTAAGGTGTGCGATTTTGCGAATTGGGAAAGTCAGATCACACAGAAGCATCGAATGGTTTTTAATGATACCTAAAATATCATTATCTATTATATACTTATTTCATTATTCGCTTATTAATATAGTAACCTAAAATAACCTAAAATCCAGATAATCTAAGAAAAGATCTCTTTTTTCTTTATAATACAAGTCCTATTGAGAAAGATAACAAATCTACATAATCTAATTTGAATCATTTTTTAGTTACAATTATTTTTATCAATATTAGTAAACAATTTTAATTGTACTCAAGATTACATTAAGCCAATCTAAGATGAAATATTTTACAATATAATTTATTACTAAAAATAATATACTGTGTGATTTTGGAAAATTCGAATTTCACAATATAGAGGACTTCATTTCTATTAAATTGGAAATCATATTTAATAAAAACAGTTAGTTATTAACAAAAATATATAAAATTGCCGAAATTTGAGACAATAACTAACTGGGATTGATTTACGCAATGAAGTATCTATTGTCAACAATGCAAAATAAATAATTATTATTTAGTAATATCTAACGATGTATGCTACTTAATATTAATTAGTTCATCGTAAAGGCGAAGTTTAGTAACAACTCAACTACACATCAATCATTGTATATAAAGTGTAACACCTCGGTATTTCTATCGACTAAAAATGCCCGAGTGCACATTAGTAACACATCAGAGATATTAATTCCTGCTCAGACACTAAATACCACTATGAATTTTTCTGAGTAAAACAAAACAGTCTTATTTACAAACAAGACCATACGGTACTCAGACCATAATTTGTTAGCTACTCTGGTATTCAGCATCATACAAGAAAGAGGAAGAAAAACATAACACTAAAGTCATAGTGTTTTAGTATACAGACAACAAAAAGGGAAATAAGCTTAAACATAAAGCTAAGTCGTCAGTGACCAATCCGAGCTCCACCTACTCGTGCCTCTGTGGTCCTTTCTTTCCCTGTTTCTCTGTAAGTCAACAACATATAAACAATGAGATACAATCTCAGTGAGTTCTACCGAGACCCCTACTAACACTCACGGTCCAGTTTTAAAACGTTTTTAAGGTTTGACACGACACCGACCGCAATCCACTTGCTAATCCCGATGAATCATACAATAAGGCTTCGATCTAGTAGGACACCGACCGCAATCCACTTGCTAATCCCGATGAACTAACATCCTAGGCCTTTCTACTTACCACCGACCGCAATCCACTTGCTAATCCCGGTGAACGTAGTACAATAACTTTTAACACAACACCGACCGCAATCCACTTGCTAATCCCGGCGAACCCCATTACCAATAGTGTTTCCTAATGGCACGGAGCCTAGGGTAAGGGTTCATGACTTCCCCGCCTAGTATGTCAACATGGGTCGTCACCCAAACTCGATATAATATATATATCTACAATCATATGAACTCAATGTTCATTTACCTCAGACAAATAATTGAACATTACAAGTTAATTCCACATTCACTCTCGCATACTAATTCGTCACTTTCCAACACAATTTACGACTCTAAAAACAGTTCATTTTACCTTAAAAATAGAATATTCAGTTAGGCCTCTGAATAAGGTTTAAAACGCATCTTAAAACACCTCAATCGGGTTCCCGGATCAAAAGTTATCAATAAAACATATCCGCACCCGTATACTATTATTCGGTTTTTCGAGACAATTCCAACTTCGAAAGTATTTTATAAAACCCTTTTGAAACATACCCAAAATCATGGCATTATAAGCCTAATATCATTATAGACGGGTTAGGAAAGGATTAGGAGAGGATTGGAATCGAAACGGAATCATTTTGGGCACTTGAAATATTTGGACAAAACCAGCGCACGGATCGTGCCCCTGGGACGCACGGATCGTGCCCCTAGGAGGCACGGATCGTGCGCCCTGTTGAACATTTTGAAAAAACAGAAATCGAACCAGGTGCACGGATCGTGCCTCTGGGACACACGGATCGTGCGCATTTGACAGCATTGTAAAAATGGCCTTTTTTCATGAAAGTTTGTTTCCCGATCGATTCCGATACTCGTTCCGCTCAATTCCGAGTCTAGTTCCGAATGAAAATAGTTTTGACAACCATGAAAACAGTCCCAATCAAAGTCACACAATCAATCAAATCAATCAAAAACTCATTGTAAACGAATTGTATCGAAACGCGACATATTTTCAAATAACGGTTTTTAAGTCAAAATCTCTCGAACGATTTTTGCTCCGAACGAAAACAGTCCAAACAACCACACCAACATATCCGATTAACATCACACAATCAGTCCATATTCCAGCGAAAGCGATAAATCAATCCAAACTCGACATAAACGAATTTTATCCAAAAACGATATATTTCGAAATAACGGTTTTCGACTCAAAAACTCTCGAAACCAATCAACATAAAAATCATACTAAAACGGAACAAACCTAAACGTGAGTAAAACTCACCGATTGTGATGAAAATCACAAATAGGCGAGACTTTCCACGAAATCGCTTTTCCGACATAACCACACGAACGTTCCCCATATAAACTTTACGCTCCGACGACAATCGAATCCGCTCCCAACCTTTGAACCTACAATCAATCACAAAACCTCCATGAAATTACTATTCATCGTCTTCAAGCTTCAATTCACTATTCACACATAACTCCAATTTGAACCCTAACCTCTTGATTCTTCACAAACCCCAAATCGAACTTCAATATTTGCACAATCCACCTTGAGCTCGCTCCCAAACACCATCCAAAGCTTTCCTTTGAGCTTGAACAACAAAAACCTCCGTTTTCCTCTTAAATTCGAAAATGGCAAAGTGAGAGAGAGTGAGTTGATGATGATGATTTTGGTACCAAATCGAAGAGGAAGGAACGCCGAACGTTTTTTGTGTTGGAAGGAAGTCGTTTTGATGAGCCTAAATCTTCCCTTTTTCCTCTTCTTCCTTCAAACCTCTTTCTCTTCTCCTTTCTTCTTTTCTTTCTTTTCTTTCTTCTCTTCTCTGTTTCTCTCTCTCGCGTATGCTTCTTTCTTTTAATTCTTTCTTTCTTTTCACTCACACACACACACACACACACACACACACACACACACACAGATATATATATATATATATATATATATATATATATATATATTTAATATATAAGTGGTAACATGGTCAAATTATCATATTGCCCTTAATCTATAATTCCGATTCTAAATCGTCCTTGACTCGTATTATCCGGTTAACGATCCGATGACAACCAATAAATAATTTTAGCACTCAATAAATTTACCAGTCAAGTACTAAAATAATTCAATTGGGTTAACATCCAAATAATTCTATTAATTATTTTGCGGATGTTACATTCTTCCCAACTTGAAAGAATTTTGTCCTCAAAATTTCGTCAAGTCTTTCATCTGACTAACCGAGAATCGACATTCTCAGAAAGGTCTAAATTTGCTAGAAAACAATCTCGAACTATCGAAATGAGCGTAGAAAATCTTCCCCAGTTGGCACGTCAATCTTTAAGTATGTTCGGCTACTACCCTAGAATGCTTCTAAGATTACAGTCCGGACTCTGTTGTTATGAATCAACACGAGAGACTCATCATTCGCCTACATAGGCTCGGCACCGCGTTTGAAAACACTTTCGAAGCTTCATTCCAACTATCCTCACTTGCGCCCCAATTTTGATTAATCTAAATCAAAGGGTCTAATACGAGACACTTGATAGAAATACATGTTGTGTAACATCCCCTATTTTGCTATTTTAATTGTTTGGCGTGAATTATTATTTAGTGATTTATTAACTTGTTAAAAAAAATAAATTAAATTGAAAGTGATTTGATTGATTGATTAATTGAGAGAATTGTGTGCTTAATTGAATTAATTTCTTCACATTGAGTTTATTAAAGATGAAGGAGTCTTAGGGAAAGAAATGTTTAAGTAAGGGGTAGTTTTGTCTTTTGCCATGCCCCCTTTATACAGGCCCCTTTCAGCTGAACCCAACACAAAACCACACTTCATTGTTTTTGCAAAATTCTGAAAATAGAGAAGTGATGGAGGAGAGGGCGTGAGGGAGTGAGGAAGGGAAGAGGAGAGAGTTTCCCAAAAACTTCATGCATGTTTAATCCATTGCCACCAAAGTGCTAAGCTCATCTCCTTCTTTTCATTGATACCAAATTCAAAGTCATCCCCTCCTTCCCCTTGAGATCACCATTGTTGACCATTAAAGCTTCACTTAGCCAAAACTGAAATCTAAACTTGTGCATGTTGAATTAGAGAGCTGTGGAACCAATTTCAGTACCCGGGTCGCGTGTTTGAACAACTTGGGAGTTATTTCAGAATCTGGGTGCAGAGTGTAAGCCTTAGGGAAGCTAAGTTTTCAGTTGTGAGTAAGTTGGAGCAAGTCCGGGCGAGTTCGTGAGTCTCCGTTTGTCCGTGTTCGCGAGGTTTCGGTGTCGGGTGTATTGTCGTCACGAAAAGGTGAGTTCTATACTCACTAGGGATTTTACGGACAAGTATTTTGTGTTCTGAGTATTAGGTGTCGTGTTTTGGGAAAACCGGTACAAACCATTTTATGAAAATATCGTTAGGGCGATCGAATTATGTGATTGATTAAGTTACGTAAAAATTGTTATTATGATCGTTGGTTGCTATGTGATGCTTGATTGGACTATAAGTGACTGTAATGATGTGCATGTAATGTGGAAATTTCGATCGGAAAGTATATCGGAATCGGAACGGAATGGTATCGTGTAAGAAAAACTGAAATCTAGGCTACTGCTGAACACGCACGGATCGTGCCTTGTGGAAGCACGGACCGTGCTGGCTGTTCGCAGGGAGCCTGGGTTGATTTTTAGACAACGCACGGATCGTGCGCCTAACACGCACGGATCGTGCGTCCCGTTCGGATTAAAAATTTCTAAGTCTTTCAGACACGCACGGGTCGTGCGCCCCTGGGCACGGACCGTGCGTGGCCTTCGGGTAGCCCTTTTTAGAAAATGTTTTAAACCGTTCCGAACGATTCCGATTGCGTTCTAATCCCTTCCCAAACCTCATCCATTGATGTTATAGTACTATTGCCATGAAATTGACTGTGATTAATGTTAGTTAATGTTCCGAATCATGTTGGCGTTATGAGATTGATTATGACAAGATAGTGGATGGTTATAGGTTAAGTTAATAACGTTAGTAGTACCGTGTGACTAGGTAGTGGATGGTTATAGGTTAAGTTAATAACGTTAGTAGTACCGTGTGAGATCACCTAATGACAAGATTATGCTAAGTATAAGATTAGGTTAAGATTAAGATCATGTTAAGTATAAGCTCATTGTTACGTTCATAGATCATTGTTCACTGTTCATTGTTCAAGGTATATTAAAATATATACATTATGTTAGGGTGACGACCCTATTTCAGTTTAGTGTGCTAGGGGAGGGGAAGTCATGAGCCCTATGAACCTAGGCCCCGTGAGGGGACCACTAGTGATTAGTGGTATGGGTTCACCGGGAGCTTATTTTGCCAAGTGACCGGTGACACGCTAAAAATCATTGTTCATTGTTCATGTGTTGCCTCTTGTAACTGCTTATGAGGGTTATGAGGACAACGTTTATGTTAGCCACATAGTCAATTATTAAGACTATGAATTATGAATCAAGAATAATGAATCAAGCATAATTGATCCGAGAGAGTTAGTAAGGGGTCTCGATAGAACTCACTAAGACAAGTTGTCTCACCCAATCCATGTTGTTGTTTTTCAGAGTTGCAGGCTAAGTTGAAGATGATGAGGCAAGGTCATGGAGACGCTTGAGGAGTTGCTGACGCTTTTTAATTTGTTATGTTATGTATCTCTGTATTTTCATTCAGTATCTTAGATGTACGATGGTACGACTTGTATTATAAGTTGTAAATCGCTTCCGCAGACTTTCTATTTTGGTACTGAACACTAGTTTGAGTGGTGTAAGAACGTTTTATGTATTTTTTGTTAAGTTATGTAAGCGAACTTGATGGATTTTTAACATCGAGTATTAGTATGTGTTCAGTATTTAAAAAGGAAGTTACTCTGATATATGCCAGTAGTGCATTTCGGTGATTTCTACAAGTTAGAAATTATCGGGGTGTTACAATTGGTATCAGAGCAGTTCGACCTAGTCAGAATTAGAATCATGAGTCTCTTAAGTCCTCTAAGTGTGATTCCTCTTAGTATGCTATTAGACGTTTAGCCTGATCAATTAAACACTTTGTGCATATTTTGCTGAATCATGGCTGGTGGAAGTAGGAGAAGCGTCCCCGTCAATCCTCATTCCGAATGGATGCAGAATGTCATCGAGACGCAACAGATGATGATGAATGACATGATGCAAATGCAGCAGCAACAGATGGCTCAAATGGCCCAGATGCATCATGAGAGGATGAATCAGCAACAACCGAATGTTCAACAACCTCCTCCGGAAGATCCGAATAGGGCTTACTTTCGTTTTCAGAAGATGAATCCTAAAAGTTTCAAAGGAGGGCCTGAAGTAATGGTATCACATTTCTGGTTCGATTCGATGGAGAAGATTTTTAGGACTCTTCAATGCAGCGAAGAAGAGAAGGTTCTTTTTGCCGCCCATATGCTCGAGGAAGATGCTCAAACCTGGTGGACCAATGCTCATGATTTGATGGTGAATCAGGGAACTCCTGTTACCTGGGTTAACTTCAAGGAGATGTTTATTGTTCACTTCTTCCCTCCGGTGATGAAGTTAAGCAAGCAAGCCGAGTTTGTCAATCTGAGGCAAGGAGAGATGCCGGTGGGTGAGTTCACCGCCAAGTTCGAAAGGTTGTCGCAGTTTTATCAGTTGGCAAAACATGCTCCGAATGACGAGTGGAAGATGCAGATGTACAGGGCAGGCCTTCTTGCTGATGTAGCCCAAGGTCTCAGCTCTTATGCTATGACCAGCTACGCTGCCCTGGTGCAGCAAGCATATGTTGCCGAAGCGGACCTCAATAGGTTGTATGAGGAAAAGAAAGCGTATCGGAAGGAAAAGAAAAAGGCATTGGAATTTCCAACCCCAAGTGAGGAGCCGAAGGGTAACTCCAACAAGGAAAACAAGCAGTGGTGTCTGAATTCCCAAGGATCGGCAAGTGTGCGAAATGCGGAAAGCCCCATAGTGGGGAATGTCGTCTGGGATCGATGTTGCGTTAAAAACACACTTAGAGCAAGTGTACTCTCTCGCAGAAGTAGTGTAAAAGATATCGTCTCCACAGGGATTAATTAACAAGTACCAAACTACTTAAGATTAATTATTATTTAGACGAACGAATGTGTGGTTGTTATAGAAACTAAAATAAAAAGAAATAAATAGCAAGAATTAAAATGTGAAGTTTAACCAATGGAGAGAAGCCTAGGGTCACGGTTTCACTTGCAAGTTTCGATTCCTCGATGTCTGATTCTACCTAAATCCCCTTATTTTATTCAATTACCAATCCCTTTACTAAAGCTATTAACCCGTTTGGTCATTCCCGATTAATATTCTTTTCCCTAAATTAACCCTAGTTTGGTCATGCTAGAATTTAAATCGAAGGAAAGCATAAGGTACAAAAAGGTTGAATGATTGGAAGACTAAATTAAAGTTTGGTCATTCATTAATTATAGTCTCAATTATCCTATAGGTCCACCAACTAATTGCAGTACGGTCGCTGATCAACTAATTGATTATGAACATGCAAAGGGTTGTCAATCCTAATTATGTGATAAAGCAATAGGATAATATTAATTGGAATAAAAATTAGGGACTCAAAGTATAAATTAAAACATAAAAAGGTCTCTAATCAAACAAGATCCACCTAGACCCTAGAAGAGGATTTAGCTATCCATAGTGTTCAAGAACAATGAAATAAAATTAGGAGTCATAAATTACAGAAATAAAAATAACCCGGATTAGAGAAAATCTTTATCTTGAATTTTCTGTCTCCTTTTTCTGCTCCAGAGCTCTCTCACGGTGTCAAGAACGGGTACCAAATACTCTCTTTTCTCCGGCGCTACTGTGCGTCTCCTCCTCTATTCCTTTGAATTCAATTCTCTTCCACGGCCACTGTTTCCTTTGAATCCTTTTAATTATGAAAATTAACTCTTTTTGCGGCTACTGTTGCATGCGTTGTTTTCTCTCCAATTCCTTTCTTTCTTCTTTTTCAAGTCAAAGAAAACCTCCCTTTTTTTTATTTCTTGTGGATCCGCTCTCTGTATCATGCGCTGCCTCGCCCCTTTTATTGATGCTTCCTTTTAATATTGTTTACTTAGGGCAAGGCACAAGTTGTTTCCTGACCAAGAAGTGGGCTTCGATCTTAAATTGGGTTGGGCTCTTTCACCTTGTGTGATTGTCCAACTAAATTGGGCTTATGCTTCTTTTTATTTTTTTCTAGCCTCGCTGCAAAATAAAAAGGAAAATAAGTCATTTATTTATTTGGATCAAAATAATTGTTCTTAAAATAGCTCAAAAAATATCTCTAAATATGAACTAAATTAGAGTTTATCAATTCCCCCACACTTAACTTTTTCTTGTCCTCAAGCAAATTTTCGGCTCAACAAAATTTTCAAATAAATAATAGAGACAGCCAAATGAGGCTCCCAAAATTAACAGCAACAATGACAGACAGTAGACAATATAACACACATGAGGTGTCAAAAGGTTGCCCAATTAGAGGCTCATGTCCCTGAGGAATACATTTCTGTGAACAAGGGCACTCGCTCACAATCTCTCTAAGTGTTTAGGGACTAGGGAAATATACACTCAAGTTTCCACAAAATGCACATTACCATATGTTTGTAATTTGACCAAATCTCCACTAAATAGTTCACATGCATGCAAAAGATGGGGTTTCATGGGTTGTAATGGGGCCAGGGTGAATTAATGCAGGGTAGGATATAAGAAGAAAGGGATAATCAAAGGGCTAACAAAAAAAAAGTGAATAGTAACATTTGAAATCAAATATGGAGCTCCTATCTATTTTACAATTTTTGCCCAAACTCCAAGTTAATTTCAGTTTCATTCTTCGCTCTTCTTTTTTCTATTAAGTCGACTCTCTTGTTCTTTTTTTTTTGGATTTGCCCTTTGGCTCTTTCATTCTTTTGATGTGCCTTTTTCTTCTTCTTTCATTTTTTTTTTGAGGAAAAGGTAAGTACATGAAAACTCATATTTTGATTCCTTGTAGGAGAATGTTCTTGTAAGCACATGATTCACTCCCCCCTTTTTTTTCCTGACAAGATAGACAATTAAAGTATGGGACAAAGTTTCAGTCCTAACAATATAGACAACTAAAAATATAGGACGAAATTGTAATTTTCAATAGTTGCTCCACATTTAATTCCAAATGGTTACCACAAACAAAAAAAAGAAAAATTATATCTGGGTACCAAAGAAAAAAAAATATAACAATTAAGCTCAAAGGGGGCAACTAAGGGATAAATTCAACAAACAACTCTGAGGCCAGAAAAATACCTAAATTCCCCAAATCTTTTTACATGATGCAAATCAATTTTCGCCTTGAAATGGTCAAAAGACAAATTCTAGAATGTAGCAAATTGGGGAACACACTCATAGAAAGAAAATGGGTAAAAATTTATGATTTAGTATCAATTCCCTTATGAAGGCTCAGATCTCACATTTAGAAGCTAATTCACAAAAAGTACTCAACATGGACAATTGCTAACTATCAGCTTCCTAAGGACATCCTCACAGTTACAATCAAACACAAGTCTGTCAAGTAAATTAATTATGGGATCCCCTAAAGGCAAAATCTCTATTTTTTTTTAACTTTTAGCATAATTCATTCAAAACAAGCCAGAAAAAATGCTATCAACATATATGGTGGGTAGGTGCATTAATAGAGATCAAGTGACAAAAAATAAACTATCCTCCCCCACACTAGCATGAAGCATGGTCCTCAATGCAAAATGATCAAATAGACACCAAAAGAAATAAATGAGAGAGAGAGTAATAGTGACTTCCCTGAGAGAGCTTGTAGTCCGAGCTTATCCCTAAAAACAAAACAAAACAAAATGAGAGAAAATAAAGCACAGGTTGCCTCCTGCGAAGCGCTTGTTTAACGTCCCGAGCCTGACGGCACTAAAGTCAATCCTTGAGGGCAGTGACATAGCTCACTTGACTTAGCCCTTCCTCAAAATGCTTCACACGCTGCCCATTGACCTTAAAAGTGGTACCATCTTCATGAGATACCTCAAGCACTCCATAAGGAAAAACTCGAGTAATAGTGTAGGGTCCATACCACCTTGAGCGTAACTTTCCTGGGAAAAGACGCAAACGTGAGTTATAAATTAAAACTTTTTCACCAACATGGAATTCACGCTGCTGGGTGCGCTTATCATGCCACTTTTTAGTCCGCTCCTTATATAACTTGGCATTCTCATAAGCTCCCAGACGGAGCTCATCCAATTCATCGAGCTGCAGCAACCTATTTTCACCTGTAAGCTGAGCATCAAAGTTTAGAAATTTTAAAGCCCAAAGTGCTTTATGCTCTAATTCAACAGGCAAATGACATGATTTTCCAAAAACAAGACGATAAGGAGACATCCCAATGGGGGTTTTAAAAGCAGTTCTATAGGCCCATAGTGCATCATCAAGTTTCAAAGACCAATCTTTTCTTGATCCACTAACTGTCTTCTCTAAAATCCTTTTCAGCTCTCTGTTTGAAATTTCAACCTGGCCACTAGTTTGTGGATGGTAAGGAGTTGTCACCTTATGAGTGACACCATATTTGCTCAAAAGATTTTCAAATTGTTTATTGCAAAAATGGGTGCCACCATCACTAATAATTGCTCGGGGAGTGCCAAATCTTGTAAAAATATTTTTCTTTAAAAATCTCACTACCACCCGAGCATCATTAGTGGGTAAGGCTACAGCTTCTACCCACTTAGACACATAATCTACAGCAACAAGAATATATTGATTTGAAAAAGATTTAGGGAAGGGCCCCATAAAGTCAATACCCCATACATCAAATATCTCACAAACCAAAATGTTGTTTAAAGGCATCTCTTGACGCCTAGAAATATTGCCACTCCTTTGACAACTATCACAAGCTTTCACAAATTCATGAGCATCTTTAAATATAGTAGGCTAATAAAACCACATTGTAAAACTTTATATGCAGTTCTATTTGGGCCAAAGTGGCCACCTACCTCTCTAGAGTGACAATGCTCAAGGATAGAAGTTACCTCATCCATAGGCACACAACGCCTAATAACCTCGTCTCCACATACTTTAAATAGGTAAGGGTCATCCCACAAGTACTGTCTAGCATCAGAAATTAATTTCTTCTTTTGCTGAAAAGAAAAATCAGGGGGAGCAACCTTACCCACCAAGTAGTTGACAATGTCTGCAAACCAAGGAATAGTAGAAACAGCTAAAAGTCTCTCATCAGGGAAAACCTCCTTGATCTCCCCATCATTTGAGGCCTGCATCACACTATGGTCAAGCCTTGAGAGGTGGTCAGCTACAAAGTTCTCTGAGCCTTTCTTGTCTCTAATCTCCAAGTCAAACTCTTGTAGCAACAAGATCCACCTGATTAACCTGGGTTTTGCATCCTGCTTTCCAAGCAAATATCTAATGGCAGCATGATCAGTATAAACAATAACTTTAGAAAGAACAAGGTAATGACGAAACTTGTCAAATGCAAATACTACAGCTAATAACTCTTTCTCTGTGGTAGTGTAATTTCTTTGAGCATCATCAAGAGTACGACTAGCATAGTAAATGGTATAAAATACCTTATTCTTTCTTTGCCCCAAAACAGCCCCCACAGCAGTATCGCTAGCATCACACATAATTTCAAAGGGAAGCGACCAATCGGGGGAAACAACAACAGGGGCACTAATTAATTTTTCCTTTAAACAATTAAAAGCCTTCAAACATGTGTCAGAAAAATCAAAAGTGGCCTCCTTAACCAAGAGGTCAGTCATAGGCTTTGCAATTTTTGAGAAGTCTTTAACAAACCTCCTATAGAATCCGGCATGGCCTAGAAAACTACGGACCCCCTTAACAGAATTGGGTGGGGGCAACTTTGTAATTACCTCAACCTTTGCAGGATCAACTTCAATGCCTCTAGTGGACACCTTATGTCCTAGAATAATGCACTCTTGTACCATAAATTGGCACTTCTCCCAATTGAGCACTAAATTGGTATCCCTGCATCTCTGCAACACTGAATTCAAGTTATGTAAACAATCCTCATAAGAGGATCCAAAGACGGTAAAATCATCCATGAATATCTCAATGCATTTTTCAACCAAGTCAGAGAAGATAGCCATCATGCATCTTTGGAAAGTGGCAGGGGCATTACACAAACCGAATGGCATCCTTTTATATGCAAATGTTCCATATGGGCAAGTAAAAGTAGTTTTTTCTTGATCTTCAGAAGCCACTGGTATTTGCAAATAACCGGAATATCCATCCAAACAACAATAATAATCATGACCTGCCACTCTCTCAAGCATTTGATCAATAAAGGGAAGGGGGAGTGATCTTTTCGGGTGGCATCATTTAATTTTCTATAATCAATGCACATACGCCACCCGGTAGTTTTCCTAACTGCAATTAATTCATTTTTATCATTCTCCATCACAGTAGTACCTCCCTTTTTAGGAACACATTGAACAGGACTTACCCACTTACTATCAGAGATAGGATAGATGATACCTGCATCAAGAAGCTTAATCACTTCCTTTTTGACCACCTCTTTCATGTTAGGATTGAGGCGGCGTTGAGGTAGTGCCCGAGGTTGGTAATCATCCTCCATATAAATCTTGTGAGTGCAAATTGAGGGACTAATGCCTTTTATATCATGAATAGACCATCCAAAGGCTTCTTTGTTGGCCCTTAATACCCTCAAAAGCTTATCCTCCATGGTATCTGTCAAATCTGCAGAAATAATCACAGGCAAAGAGGAAGGGGGATGCAAGAAAGCATATTTTACATTTGAAGGAAGAGGCTTTAATTCAAGCTCAGGAGCCTCTTCAATTGAAGGTTTGGGATTTGGAGTATTACCCCATTCCAATTCCTCAAATCTATAGTTACTCCAGTTTTTCTGAGGGTGGTGAGCCTGCAAAAACATTAAGAACTCTTCTTCCTCACCACCCTGCAATATGCCAAGTCCCTGCAAAGTAAGTACTTTTTCTAGAGGGTCCTGAATTCTAAAATCGTCAAAACTTTCAGAGGTAACCACATCATTAATATCCATAGCTTGAATAAAATTACAAGAAGCAAATGAGGAGGGATTTTTTAATGAGTTCAAGACTTGAAATACAACTTCCTCATCTCCAAATCTCAAAGTCAATTTTCCTTGTTGAACATCAATTAAGCTTTTTCCTGTAGCTAAGAAAGGACGCCCCAAAATAATTGGGACTTCCTCATCTTCTTCCATATCCAATACAACAAAATCAGCAGGGAAAATAAACTTATCAACTTTAACTAAAACATCTTCCACCACTCCACGGGGGTGGGCAATGGATCTATCAGCTAGCTGCAAAGTGACGTCAGTTGGATGTGGTTCCTGCAAACCAAGCTTTCTAAAAACAGAAAAAGGCATCAAATTTATACTTGCCCCTAAATCACATAAAGCCTTTTCAAAATGAGAGTTACCAATTGTACAAGCGATAGTAAAACTACCTGGATCTTTAAGCTTAGGTGGTATCTTTAAGCAAAAGGAATGTTGATATGCAATTTTCTAAATATTTCAAGAAATTTGGCAAATTGCTTATCATGCTGCTCATTTTTAATTCTTTGAGGATAAAGAACATTTACCTTTGCTTGCTCATATTTTTCCCTTTCCTTTTTGCTTTCCTCAGAAGTGCTCCCCTCAGCAGGAGCTTGTATTTCTTTCTGGGGTGCCTGCCCGTCTTGATTGTTTTCTTGAACCAGCTCCTTGCCACTCCTAAGAGTGACAGCCTTGCAATGCTCATTTCTTGGATTAGGCTCAGTTTGGGTAGGTAGTGAGCCTTGAGGCCTTTGAGACAACACAGTAATGAGATTTGAGATTTGACCCTTTAGGCTTCCCAATTCTTCATTTGTCTGCTGCATAAACTTTGTCAACACATCATTGGTATCCAACTTTTTCTCCTCTTGCCTTTGCACATGTGGAGGCTTATAGGAGTTCGAGCTTTGCTCCTTTTGTTGTCCTCCCCAAGAGAAATTAGGGTGATTTTCCAACCCGGATTGTAAGTGTTTGAATAAGGGTCATTTTGGGTCCGGTTGGAATTCTGAACATAATTGGCCTCTTCAGTTGAAGTTGTTGGCCGGCCCTGTGCTTTTATCAGTTCTTCAATGGATTGCAGCCTCTCATCAGTCCTGTCCATGTAATTGGATAAAACACCCATGCACGGGTGTCCAACTTTTTCCATGTATCTAACTAAAGCCTCTTGCATACCAGGCCTTAAATCACTTTTCTTCTGACCAAGATAGTTGACTTCTTCAGTTAGGCCTCCCCAGAGGTTATTCGTAATGTCACTAGTGGAGGTAATTATTGGAGTAGATTGAGCTTGTACCTTCATCAAAGATTGCATCTGTTTAGAGAGAGCATCCAGCTTTATGTTAACACTAGTGTCATCTTCAACCTTGTAGATCCCAGCTGATTTCTTGATGTGTTTGTCACTTGTCTCCCATTGGGCATTATCGGCTGCTATCTCTGCAATTAAGTCATATACTGTCGCAGGTTCCCCATTCATTAGAGAGCCCCCACAAGCCATATTAATAATTCCCCTATTTTGAGAAGATAATCCGTTGCAAAAATATTCAAGCAATTGCCACTTCTCAAATCCATGATGTGGACAACTTCGGAGTAAGTCTTGAAATCTTTCCCAAGCTTCATGCAAAGATTCTTGCTCGAGTTGAGCAAAGCTGATTATTGCACCTCGGATCTTAGTAGTCTTACCTGGAGGAAAATATTTGGTCAACAATTTTTGCTTCAGTTGATCCCAAGTGGTAATGGACTCAGCAGGTTGAGAGTCTAGCCAAGCAGATGCCTTGTCAGCCAATGACCATGGAAACAATCTCACTCTAATGGCATCAGGAGTGACACCATTACAAATTACTGAGTCTGCCACCCTCAAGAAGTTTCTAAGATGGGTGTGCGGGTCTTCTGTTGGTGCACCTTTGAACATAGTTGAATTCTGAACCATTTGAATCAAGCTGGGTTTGAGCTCAAAGTTAGTAGCTTGCACAGGTGGATTGACTATGCTTGTAGTGATATTCGCTGTGGGCGTAAAGTAGTCCCGAAGAGTTCTTCTCGGATTTGCAGCCATCACTCTTGTCTCTTTTCTTATCCTTCGAGCAGTTCTTTCAATTTCTGGATCAAAAACCAAAATAGGCTCCTGGGAGCGGGTGAGCATGCACTAGTAATAGTAATAAAAATAAAACTAACTAATAAAATAAAACTAAATATAATTTTTTTTTCTTTTTATTAAATTAAAACAAGAATTAAAATAAATGTCTAAAGATATCGTTTAATATTATTAAATTAATCCCCGGCAATGGCGCCAAAAACTTGTTGCGTTAAAAACACACTTAGAGCAAGTGTACTCTCTCGCAGAAGTAGTATAAAAGATATCGTCTCCACAGGGATTAATTAACAAGTACCAAACTACTTAAGATTAATTATTATTTAGACGAACGAATGTGTGGTTGTTATAGAAACTAAAATAAAAAGAAATAAATAGCAAGAATTAAAATGTGAAGTTTAACCAATGGAGAGAAGCCTAGGGTCACGGTTTCACTTGCAAGTTTCGATTCCTCTATGACTGATTCTACCTGAATCCCCTTATTTTATTCAATTACCAATCCCTTTACTAAAGCTATTAACCCGTTTGGTCATTCGCGATTAATATTCTTTTCCCTAAATTAACCCTAGTTTGGTCATGCTAGAATTTAAATCGAAGGAAAGCATAAGGTACAAAAAGGTTGAATGATTGGAAGACTAAGTTAAAGTTTGGTCATTCATTAATTATAGTCTCAATTATCCTATAGGTCCACCAACTAATTGCAGTACGGTCGCTGATCAACTAATTGATTATGAACATGCAAAGGGTTGTCAATCCTAATTATGTGATAAAGCAATAGGATAATATTAATTGGAATAAAAATTAGGGACTCAAAGTATAAATTAAAACATAAAAAGGTCTCTAATCAAACAAGATCCACCTAGATCCTAGAAGAGGATTTAGCTATCCATAGTGTTCAAGAACAATGAAATAAAATTAGGAGGCATAAATTACAGAAATAAAAATAACCCGGATTAGAGAAAATCTTTATCTTGAATTTTCTGTCTCCTTTTTCTGCTCCAGAGCTCTCTCACGGTGTCAAGAACGGGTACCAAATACTCTCTTTTCTCCGGCGCTACTGTGCGTCTCCTCCTCTATTCCTTTGAATTCAATTCTCTTCCACGGCCACTGTTTCCTTTGAATCCTTTTAATTATGAAAATTAACTCTTTTTGCGGCTACTGTTGCATGCGTTGTTTTCTCTCCAATTCCTTTCTTTCTTCTTTTTCAAGTCAAAGAAAACCTCCCTTTTTTTTTATTTCTTGTGGATCCGCTCTCTGTATCATGCGCTGCCTCGCCCCTTTTATTGTTGCTTCCTTTTAATATTGTTTACTTAGGGCAAGGCACAATTTGTTTCCTGACCAAGAAGTGGGCTTCGATCTTAAATTGGGTTGGGCTCTTTCACCTTGTGTGATTGTCCAACTAAATTGGGCTTATGCTTCTTTTTATTTTTTTCTAGCCTCGCTGCAAAATAAAAAGGAAAATAACTCATTTATTTATTTGGATCAAAATAATTGTTCTAAAAATAGCTCAAAAAATATCTCTAAATATGAACTAAATTAGAGTTTATCAATCGACTGAGTGTTATTACTGCAAGGAGAAAGGGCACTATGCTAACGAGTGTCCGGCAAAGAAGATGAATCGAGAGGAGCAGGCCACCCCCGCCCGTGGAAGAATCTATGTGATGGACGCTCAGAAAGGCAAAGCTGATGACTGTTCGGCGAAAGGTATATCTTAGTCCAATTTTGAGGACAAAATTTTTAAAAGTTGGGGTGAATGTAACATCCCCTATTTTGCTATTTTAATTATTTGGCGTGAATTATTATTTAGTGATTTATTAACTTGTTAAAAATAAAATAAATTAAATTGAAAGTGATTTGCTTGATTGATTAATTGAGAGAATTGTGTGCTTAATTGAATTAATTGCTTCACATTGAGTTTATTAGAGCTGAAGGAGTCTTAGGGAAAGAAATGTTTAAGTAAGGGGCAGTTTTGTCTTTTGCCATGCCCCCTTTATATAGGCCCCTTTCAGCTGAACCCAACACAAAACCACACTTCATTGTTTTTGCAAAATTCTGAAAATAGAGAAGTGCGGGAGGAGAGGGCGTGAGGGAGTGAGGAAGGGAAGAGGAGAGAGTTTCCCAAAAACTTCATGCATGTTTAATCCATTGCCACCAAAGTGCTAAGCTCATCTCCTTCTTTTCATTGATACCAAATTCAAAGTCATCCCCTCCTTCCCCTTGAGATCACCGTTGTTGACCATTAAAGCTTCACTTAGCCAAAACTGAAATCCAAACTTGTGCATGTTGAATTAGAGAGCTGTGGAACCAATTTCAGTACCCGGGTCGCGTGTTTGAACAACTTGGGAGTTATTTCAGAATCTGAGTGCAGAGTGTAAGCCTTAGGGAAGCTAAGTTTTCAGTTGTGAGTAAGTTGGAGCAAGTCCGGGCGAGTTCGTGAGTCTCCGTTCGTCCGTGTTTGCGAGGTTTCGGTGTCGGGTGTATTGTCATCACGAAAAGGTGAGTTCTATACTCACTAGGGATTTTACAGTCAAGTATTTTGTGTTCTGAGTATTAGGTGTCGTGTTTTGGGAAAACCGGTACAAATCGTTTTATGAAAATATCGTTAGGGCGATCGAATTATGTGATTGATTAAGTTACGTAAAAATTGTTATTATGATCGTTGGTTGCTATGTGATGCTTGATTGGACTGTAATTGATTGTAATGATGTGCGTGTAATGTGGAAATTTAGATCGGAAAGTATATCGGAATCGGAACGGAATGGTATCGTGTAAGAAAAGCTGAAATCTGGGCTACCGCTGAACACGCACGGATCGTGCCTTATGGAAGCACGGACCGTGCTGGCTGTTCGCAGGGAGCCTGGGTTGATTTTTAGACAACGCACGGATCGTGCGCCTAACACGCACGGATCGTGCGTCCCCTTCGGATTAAAAATTTCTAAGTCTTTCAGACACGCACGGGTCGTGCTCCCCTGGGCACGGACCGTGCGTGGCCTTCGGGTAGCCCTTTTTAAAAAGTGTTTTAAACCGTTCCGAACGATTCCGATTGCGTTCTAATCCCTTCCCAAACCTCATCCATTGATGTCATAGTACTATTTCCATGAAATTGACAGTGATTAATGTTAGTTAATGTTCCGAATCATGTTGACGTTATGAGATTGATTATGACAAGATAGTGGATGGTTATAGGTTAAGTTAATAACATTAGTAGTACCGTGTGACTAGGTAGTGGATGGTTATAGGTTAAGTTAATAACGTTAGTAGTACCGTGTGAGATCACCTAATGACAAGATTATGCTAAGTATAAGATTAGGTTAAGATTAAAATCATGTTAAGTATAAGCTCATTGTTACGTTCATAGATCATTGTTCACTGTTCATTGTTCAAGGTATATTAAAATATATACATTATGTTAGGGTGACGACCCTATTTCAGTTTAGTGTGCTAGGGGAGGGGAAGTCATGAGCCCTATGAACCTAGGCCCCATGAGGGGACCACTAGTGATTAGTGGTATGGGTTCACCGGAAGCTTATTTTTCCAAGTGACCGGTGACACACTAAAAATCATTGTTCATTGTTCATGTGTTGCCTCTTGTAACTGCTTATGAGGGTTATGAGGACAACGTTTATGTTAGCCACATAGTCAATTATTAAGTCTATGAATTATGAATCAAGAATAATGAATCAAGCATAATTGAACCGAGAGAGTTAGTAAGGGGTCTCGATAGAACTCACTGAGACAAGCTGTCTCACCCAATCCATGTTGTTGTTTTTCAGAGTTGCAGGCTAAGTTGAAGATGATGAGGCAAGGTCATGGTGACGCTTGAGGAGTTGTTGACGCTTTTTAATTTGTTATGTTATGTATCTCTGTATTTTCATTAAGTATCTTAGATGTACGATGTAACACCCGTTTCTACCCATCATATTATTGGAAAAAATATCAAAGTTTTTAAACAATTAAACGAGCGCCGCATTTACATCTTGAAAATCACCACGAAAACATACTGCAAAAATAATTATCTTTCATTCAATAAGCAGCGGAAAATAAAGGGGTTTTCAACTTCGACAACAGTAACTTCAAAAATGGTTCACAGCGGAATAATCGAACAACCATAACTCCAGTTCAATAAAATAACAACATCGGAATTCATAGCCATAAATAAGCGTTCGCCCATCCCCAAGTGTTACATATCAGAGTGACACGACCCGACTCGATTACATGAAGGTGAACCGCCTTCATTCACGGTTACCTGCACGTTACCAACATAGGGGTAACATTCAAACAGAAGGGGTGAGATATCATACTATATAATAGGATACATGAAAATCAATATACAAAGGCACGTCATGGTATCCATTCAGCAACATACAGCAATCAACATCATTATAAACACACAGTTATGCTCACAATGCGGATAAGACTCAAATGCACGGCACACCTCCCCTGAATGCATGTGGTACCAAAATCAAGCCCATAAATAGAGGCATCTCGTCGTCGTAATCATAACTCGTCGTGTTTGAGCATAGCTCCTCGTCGTAAATATGCTATGCATGCGACACTATGCAAATGCACAAACAAACAACAACAACTGCATAGCACGCAACAACATCAAAACAACAATGGCCATAGGCCTAAATCACATCACCTGCCCATAAATAGGGGCAACTCGTCGTCGTCATATAAACATCGTCGTCAACAATTACAACTTAACAATTTATAGCGCTTTGGCCACATCACCACAATTTCCAACATCACAACAATTTGGCATAATCATATACTCAACATCATTTTAATTGACAACACCTAAGACAGCACCTATCGGGCAGCCACACGGGCGCCCAGCTATCAACAACCACGGACAACCAGCCGACACTTAACCATTAAATCAACAGACACGCTTAAAAATTAACGGCACCAGAAACAGTCACTTTTTGCCTTAAAATTAGAATATTCAGTTAGGCCTCTGAATAAGCTTTCCAAAACATTTTAGAACGTTCAAATCGGATTCCCGGATCAAAAGATATTGCGAAAACAAAATTGTTTATGGTGACAGCAAAAACAGTGACAGCAAACATGACCTAACTTGTGTCACCTCTAGAATTATCAAAACTCAGTCAAATGACATGGGACTTGAGCCTATCCCGAAACAAATTGAGTGTAGTTTTCAATGAATCAAGAATCATTCAAAACGGAGTTCAAACGAAAATGTTATACACGAAATACCGAACCTATACCCAGATTGTTTCCAGAATTTTAACATAACTTGTGACACCTATAACTCGAGCTATACAACTCCAAATGCAACCAAACTAGTGCCAAATTAACAAGAATTAAGTATAGTTTCTAAAAAGGTAAACCACATTGTTTTAGAACCACTAGATTGTTCCCAGTTACTGTATGACCGAACCTATACTCAGATCGTTTCCAGAATTTTAACCTAACTTGCAACACCTTTAACTCGAGCTATACAACTCCAAATGCAACCAAACTAGCGCCAGATTAACAAGCATTAAGTCTAGTTTCTAAAAAGGTAAACCACATAATTTTCGGACTACTAGATTGTTTCCAGAGTACACACAGAATGCGCCCTATGCGCCCTACAACCAGAAATTTTGTTTTAAATCAACAACACACAACACCAAACACCAACAATCACATCCAAATCATCATCAAACATGTTAATCATCACCAATCATGTCTAAACACCATTAATCACATTTAATCACCGTCAAAACACATTTAATCATCACCAATCACATACAATCATCATCAATCATGCTTGGACATCGTCAATTCATGTTTAAACACTTTTAAGCACATATATTCTTCATCAAACATAATCAATCCTTAAAACTAAGGTTGTCTAATCTTAATCACCTAGGGTTCCATTAACCACCCCACATAGAGACATTCATATAACCCATTAGATAGATAGAACCCCACCCTTACCTTGTTTTTGAAGAACTCGAAATCCTTGCTTGCCTTAGCCCCCTCTCAATTCGCGACTTCCCTCTTCTCTTCTCCTCTCTAGCGCCGTCCTCTTCTCTCTATTCTCACTCTCTCTCTCTCTTTGTTTTTCTAATTATGTGATCAAAACCCTAAAAATTACCTATTTATACTTAGTTAGTCTTATGGGTTTTTCTACTTAGCTTATGCGACTTAACCCAAGCCCTTTTCCTTTTAACATCTCACTCCTTACCAATACCAACCCCCACACAAAATAACACACATAATAATATATATTTATTTTATTATTTTTCTACCACATAAATCCTAAATAATTAATTAAATAATTAATCAATTATTTTGGGGCGTTACAACTCTCCCCCACTTAAAAGAATTTCGTGCTCAAAATTTTAAAAACAAAAAACAAGAGACACCGAGGTCACACACAGAAAACATACCTTTTCCAGCAGGAGCATCACTACAACACAAACAATGGATAGAACTAAAAGACAACACTTGACCGTCACACGACACAACGACTCGACAACTTGGCCGGACTAACCATTGCCCTGATACCACTAATGTAACACCCAAAATCTACCCGGCAAATTACTAAATAAATCAGAGTTTCAAAAATCATTTTGAGTGCTACAGCTTTTCAACTGAAATTCCCCAACGAAATCATACTTCAAAAATAACTGACGTTCAACTTAACATGCAGCAGAAAATCAAGGGTTCAACTTAACGATAAAATTCCAAAAGGTTCACAACATGAATAGTCATAACGGCCATAAACTTAAGTTCAACAAATGTAATGACATAAGGAATATAAATGAGCGTTCATCCCCCCCGAGTGCTACGTATCAGAGCGACGACATCGACCCGACTATATGAAGGTACTCCGCCTTCATTCGCTATTACCTGCACGTTACCAACATAGGGGTAACATTCAAACAGAAGGGGTGAGATATCACACTATCTAATAAATCGTATGAAAAGCGATATGCATTCGGTCAGGTCATCACATTCATCTCGTCACAATAGTCACATAATTTCACTAGTCAATCATGCAGTATGGAATGCACATGCATGCGGTACCAAGTCACAACGCTGGCCATAGGCCTAAATCACAACGCTGGCCGAAGCCTAATCCACAACGCTGGCCGAAGCCTAATCCACATGATATGCATGCGACGCAACAGGTATGCACAACATGTCAACACAATCACATATCGGCACAACAACAACGTAAATCACCACACTGGCCATAGGCCTATAACATAAAATCATGACAACGACGCAATACACAACACTGGCCATAGGCCTACGACACCAAACCACAACATTGACGTAAGACGGGACGCCAACAGCAACAACAACATTATTTCACTAGTCAATCATGCAGTATGGAATGCACATGCATGGGGTACCAAGTCACAACGCTGGCCATAGGCCTAAATCACAACGCATGCCGAAGCCTAATCCACAACGCTGGCCGAAGCCTAATCCACATGATATGCATGCGACGCAACGGGTATGCACAACATGTCAACACAATCACATATCGGCACAACAACAACGTAAATCACCACACTGGCCATAGGCCTATGACATAAAATCATGACAACGACGTAATACACAACACTGGCCATAGGCCTACGACATCAAACCACAACAATGACGTAACACGGGACGCCAACAACAACAACAACATTTAACCAATCAATTTCGGGCAGCCACACATGGCGCCCAAAAACCAACAATTATCAACCAACTAGTTTAGCAAATTAACAATTAATAATTGACAACTTAATTGGAGCAACAAACCCCACAAAATTCGGAGCAACAAATCCCACAAAATTCGGACAGAATTATTAGTCATTTTGAAATCAAATCTTCTCCCTCAATTATCAACGAAATTTAGCGAAATCAGTTCCTATCCAGTAGGAAATTAAGTCTACTTTCCAACAAAACAAACCCCACGAAATTTGGAGGATCAGGGCATTCACAATTAGACAAAAACTGAACATATATCCCAAACCGTCCCAGATTTTTGACCCAATTTGCAACCAAGAATTCTCCCATTATACTTATCCAAATTGAGTAAACTCGGTGCCTAATTTGTAGAAAATTGTGTCTAGTTTCCAGAAAAACAAACCACATAATTTTTAGACAAATAGAACACTCACGATCACAGAGTTAGTGAACCTGTACCAAAAAGCAAACGAAACAGGAAACGGGGACAGGCACTGGGCGCCTAGGGCTCCACTTTCAGCATATCAATTCAATTACTTTAAAATCAGGGAGAGGCATAGGATCACTTTTAGGGCATGGGGACATCATTCATATGATTATTAAATCAACAAGGTCATGTAACACATAGGAATTCATATGCATGCAAAATCATCATCAAGACATCATATGTTCACATAGTAATTCAGATTATATAGAAAGATAACATGAGCATATATTGTAATTCACAAGTCAAAACCCTAACCCCCACATATGACCCTTCATAGGACCTATTAGGTAGATAGAACCCCACCCTTACCTTTGCTATAGAAGACCACGAAAATCCTTGCCCTAGAGCTCTCTCTCCTTGTGCGCCTTCCTTCTCTCTCTTTCTCTTGCTTGGAAGTCACGCTTTCTCTCTTCTTTTTCCTCCCTAGCCGTCGCACTCCTCTCCTCTCCTAGTTCTCCAAATTTCTCTAATCTCTAAGGTATGCAAAACCCTAGACCTAATCCCTCCTTATATACTCACTTACTCATCATGGACTTGGTCTAATGCAACTACCCAAGCCCCTTTTCTCATTACACCTCCCTTCTCACTAGTACTAACCCCCTCATAAAATACACATAATATAACATAAAATAATATATATATATATATATATATATATATATATATATATATATATATATATATAATTATGCTAATATTTTACTAACACCAATCCCCACACACAATTTACAACACATAATCATATAACACATATAATATGACATAAATTATATTATAACACACAACAAAAATGTACTATTATATTACTATCACTTAATAACTAAAATAATTAATTAAATAAATTAATCAGTTATTTTGGGGTGTTACAACTCTCCCCCACTTAAAAGAATTTCGTCCTCGAAATTTTAAAAACAAAAAACAAGAGACACCGAGGTCACACACAGAAAACATACCTTTTCCAGCAGGACAATTGTTAAGACTTTTGGCAAGTGTACCAATTGTCGTCGCAAGTAATAAAATACGGTAAGTAACCGATCGATTCCACAGGGATTGCGCGTTGTAAACAATAGCAAAGTTGTAAATTCTTAGATTGTAAAGGTTTGGTAATTTGAGTAACAGTAACGGTACACAACGTGATTTAAAAATACGAGAAAAAACGACTAGGGATCGAATCCTCTCTCCTCGCCTATCACATGAACCTTAGCCAATTCAAGTTAATTATTCAATTTCTAGATTCAATTCACTAATTAAGGTCAAGGGCAATTCCTTGCCTCAAGACCCCTATTACCCTAAGAGTTACCCTAATTCCTTAGGCGAGACATGCCAAAGGGTAATGCATTAAGATCGAGAATTTTACACGAATTCGCCTAATCCATCACATATCCCTATGCTGATTACTAGCAGACAATCTAACTACCCAATTTCCAGCTACTAATTCATATTCCTATGCAATCACTAGCCTGGATCATCACAATTATCATATGTAATTGAAAAGCATTAAGAGCATAGGTATTTAGACAAAGTAAATCGAATAACAACTGAATTGATTAGAACAATGGTTCACATGATAGGGTTGGGAGATTCATCTCTCCCTAATCTAAGCAAATTAGTTACAATCCATCCTAAGAGTAGAAACCAACATAAAATAGAAAACAAACATAAAGGAAGACATTAGAACCTACAATCCCTTGTTCCCAAGTGGTGAGAAGGCCCCAAAATTGCACCCTCCAGCTGCTCCAAAGTGTGGCTCAGATCCCAGGACGAAGTCCCTTTGAAAAACGCTGAAACTGCTTTAAAAACCCTAATTTTTGCTCACCATCGCGACGCGATACGTGCCAGTCGCGTCGCGAAAAAGGACAGAAACATCTGGCTTGCAAAAATTCCTCCTGGTCGCGTCGCGAACCCTCCTGGTCGCGACGCGATATTAAAGAGAATTCAAATCCCTCCATTTTGCTGCATTTCCGGGCAAGTGTCTAGTTCGCCGAATGATGCCACAACCAATTAGAGGTGTCTAAGTCCAATTTAGCTCCAAAAGTGAAGGAATTACTTACAAATGAACTTCCTACTACAATTATCTAAAACTAGACTAAATCCCCAGATAATGACTGTGATACAATGAAAAACCTGCACAATTGGTCCTATAAATGCATAACTTACATCATATGATTGAGAGTCAACACAACCCCAAACTTAAACTTTTGCTTGTCCTCAAGCAAACATTCACTTCAGACTGTGGCTGTTTTTTCTATTTAGCTGTTACATATAATACATCAACCTTAAACACATCAGCACATCAACTATCATCATCAACCTAATACAGTGGCAGGACAACTGAATTGGAAATACCGAATCATAAGCAGGCAGCATTCTCAAGTTTTTTCTGTACACACATCTCACCAGTGTTTCACTCTTGAGGTGTTTCGAGTATTCACTCAATTCACAGTACCTGCATCATCGTTTCATAGGCTTGACAGAGTTCTATATCAGTCTATACAAATGAATTGCATACACACATTTTGAGGACTTTAAGGGTTATAGCGGGGCTTAGGTAAGGGTGGATAAATTTGGATAAGTAGGTTGCACTTGGAGTTAGGCCTACCTCTCTTTTTGTTATTTTCACACAATTCACTTACTCACCCATTTTCCCAAAGCATTCAACAAACAAGAGAAGGATTTTATTTCTTTTTTTCTTTTTCTCTCTTTTTTTTTTTTGATATATATATATATATATTTTCTTTTTTCCTTCTCTTGTATATTACCCCAAACTTAGAATGTTGCTATTCCACGAGCAACCCCAAACTTAGAATTTTTCCCACTCTCACAGCTTTTGTTACCTAACTCCAAGTTAAGAAATAACTAGGCTATGATTTTCAGAGAAACAGCATGCAATTTTTTACAATAGGCTCAGAGGGGCTAGCAGAGGGTAAACATTAGTTAGGTGCGGATTGAAAGGCTCAGGGGTGCCAAAAGAAATGCCTCAGTGTGTATGAAAATCAAATGCAAAAACAATTAAGCACAATGTCAAGTTCTGCAGACTAATGCAGGCAAGGAATACACACAATATATAAGAACGTGTTTAGGCTCAAACCTCACCGTTAGGATCGTAGAGATAGAACTTGAGAGATGCTTCTCACAGATGATAAAGAACTTCCGCAACGTTTGTCATGACCCCTGCTATTACTTGATGATAAAACTTGACGTGCGAGTGTCAAAAGGAAAATGCAAACATGCGACCCCAAATGCCACACATCATCACCATTGAAGCTGCTTTAACAAAACAAAAACACAATATAGGGCAATGGTGCCTCAATATCACAAAGTAAATTATAATAATAAATACAGACCAAAAATGCGAAATAGAGTCAAAATAGAGAAAAATACAAACAAAAGTGCAAAATAAAAATGTCTGAATAAAAACAAGAGAATGATAAATGACCCTCCTGCTCAAGGGAATGAAAAGTGGCGCTTACCAGTGGGTTGCCTCCCACCGAGCGCTTCTTTAACGTCACTAGCTTGATGTTTGTCATTCCACTGTCAAGGTGGCTGATATGACAAGAAGAACACATCATCCTTCTTCTTCAGCTTCTGGGGCAAGAACATCATGAATTTGAAATATAGATGTAGATGCTTCCATACCCTTTTTAGGTGAAGGATGATGAACAAGGCATAGAAGGAGTCTAAGTATCTATCAAGCTCCTCACTTCTATCCTCCTTGCCACTTGGAATAATAATAGGATCATGCTTTGTTGGGTTCTTTCTTGGTGGGTTTTCACCCCTTCCCCACATTGGGAGCTTTGATCTTCCCTCCAAACTACATGCTCCTCCATTTCAATCTTTTCTTCTTCCTCATCTTCCTTATCCTCCCCAGATTCTTCTTTTGTTGGGGCTTGTTCTTCTTGTTCCTCATTGGTAGTGCATAACCATGGGTAATTTTCGGATATAGTTACCCACTCATCCTCACAGTTGCACTCCACAAGATACTCCCCACAAGAATCGCAAAAGGTGCGTGTCACACATTTTCCATTCAAGTGGGGTTCTTCACAAAAATTACCGCTAAGTGAGGGTGGCGAGGACTCTATCATCACTTGCTCTTGGGGTTGGAAGAGGGTCTCGGACATTCGCATAAACTCGAAAAAAGCATCTTCCAACCGAGAAGCTTGCTCTTTAGGCTGGAAGATAGTCTCAGTCATTTTCCTAAACTGGGCCAAAGCATCTTCCATCCGAGAAGTGGATTCCATGATTTTTTTTTTCGGGACAAACAGCAATTCTTTCGAACTTTGCCCCTGCTACAAAAGTTCACTGAAACACTTCAACAAACCGTTAACAAGTCCAACACACTAACTAAGTATCTAAATAAATAAAACAAAAAATAAATACTTAAAAAAAATAAAACAAAATAAAACAACTAAGAATTAACTCAATTGCCTTATTGACAATGAAATCAACAATCCCCGGCAACGGCGCCAAAAACTTGTTAAGACTTTTGGCAAGTGTACCAATTGTCGTCGCAAGTAATAAAATACGGTAAGTAACCGGTCGATTCCACAGGGATTGCCCGTTGAAAACAATAGCAACGTTGTAAATTCTTAGATTGTAAAGGTTTGGTAATTTGAGTAACAGTAACGGTACACACCGTGATTTAAAATTACGAGAAAAAACGACTAGGGATCGAATCCTCTCTCCTCGCCTATCACATGAACCTTAGCTAATTCAAGTTAATTATTCAATTTCTAGATTCAATTCACTAATTAAGGTCAAGGGCAATTCCTTGCCTCAAGACCCCTATTACCCTAAGAGTTACCCTAATTCCTTAGGCGAGACATGCCAAAGGGTAATGCATTAAGATCGAAAATTTTACACGAATTCGCCTAAGCCATCACATATCCCTATGCTGATTACTAGCAGACGATCTAACTACCCAATTTCCAGCTACTAATTCATATTCCTATGCAATCACTAGCCTGGATCATCACAATTATCATATGTAATTGAAAAGCATTAAGAGCATAGGTATTTAGACAAAGTAAATCGAATAACAACTGAATTGATTAGAACAATGGTTCACATGATAGGGTTGGGAGATTCATCTCTCCCTAATCTAAGCAAATTAGTTACAATCCATCCTAAGAGTAGAAACCAACATAAAATAGAAAACAAACATAAAGGAAGACATTAGAACCTTCAATCCCTTGTTCCCAAGTGGTGAGAAGTCCCCAAAATCGCACCCTCCAGCTGCTCCAAAGTGTGGCTCAGATCCCAGGACGAAGTCCCTTTGAAAAACGCTGAAACTGCTTTAAAAACCCTAATTTTCGCTCACCATCGCGACGCGATACGAGCCTGTCGCGTCGCGAAAAAGGACAGAAACATCTGGCTTGCAAAACTTCCTCCTTGTCGCGTCGCGAACCCTCCTGGTCGCGACGCGATATTAAACAGAATTCAAATCCCTCCATTTTGCTGCATTTACGGGCAAGTGTCTGGTTCGCCGAATGATGCCACAACCAATTAGAGGTCTTCAAGTCCAATTTAGCTCCAAAAGTGAAGGAATTACTTACAAATGAACTTCCTACTACAATTATCTAAAACTAGACTAAATCCCCAGATAATGACTGTGATACAATGAAAAACCTGCACAATTGGTCCTAAAAATGCATAACTTACATCATATGATTGAGAGTCAACAAGCATCACTACAACACAAACAATGGTTAGAACTAAAAGACAACACTTGACCGTCACACGACACAACGACTCGACAACTTGGCCGGACTAACCATTGCTCTGATACCACTAATGTAACACCCGTTTCTACCCATCATATTATTGGAAAAAATATCAGAGTTTTTAAACAATTAAACGAGTGCCACATTTACATCTTGAAAATCACCACGAAAACATACTGCAAAAATAATTATCTTTCATTCAATAAGCAGCGGAAAATAAAGGGGTTTTCAACTTCGACAACAGTAACTTCAAAAATGGTTCACAGTGGAATAATCGAACAACCATAACTCCAGTTCAATAAAATAAAAACATCGGAATTCATAGCCATAAATAAGCGTTCGCCCATCCCCAAGTGTTACATATCAGAGCGACACGACCCGACTCGATTACATGAAGGTGAACTGCCTTCATTCACGGTTGCCTGAACGTTACCAACATAGGGGTAACATTCAAACAGAAGGGGTGAGATAACACACTATATAAAAGGATACATGAAAATCAATATACAAAGGCACGTCATGGTATCCATTCAGCAACATACAGCAATCAACATCATTATAAACACACAGTTATGCTCACAATACGGATGAGACTCAAATGCACGACACACCGCCCCTGAATTCATGTGGTACCAAAATCAAGCCCATAAATAGAGGCATCTCGTCGTCGTCGTAATCATAACTCGTCGTGTTTGAGCATAGCTCCTCGTCGTAAATATGCTATGCATGCGACACTATGCAAATGCACAAACAAACAACAACAACTGCATAGCACGCAACAACATCAAAACAACAATGGCCATAGGCCTACATCACATCACCTGCCCATAAATAGAGGCAACTCGTCGTCGTCATATAAACATCGTCGTCAACAATTACAACTTAACAATTTATAGCGCTTTGGCCACATCACCACAATTTGCAACATCACAACAATTTGGCTTAATCACATACTCAACATCATTTTAATTGACAACACCTAGGACAGCACCTACCGTACAGCCACACGGGCGCCCAGCTATCAACAACCACGGACAAGCAGCCGACACTTAACCATTAAATCAACAGACACGCTTAAAAATTAACGGCACCAGAAACAGTCACTTTTTGCCTTAAAATTAGAATATTCAGTTAGGCCTCTGAATAAGCTTTCAAAAACATTTTAGAACGTTCAAATCGGATTCCCGGATCAAAAGATATTGCGAAAACAAAATTGTTTACGGTGACAGCAAAAACAGTGACAGCAAACATGACCTAACTTGTGTCACCTTTAGAATTATCAAAACTCAGTCAAATGACATGGTACTTGAGCCTATCCCGAAAAAAATTGAGTGTAGTTTTCAATGAGTCAAGAATCATTCAAAACGAAGTTCAAACGAAAACGTTATACTCGAAATACCGAACCTATATCCAGATTGTTTCCAGAATTTTAACATAACTTGTTACACCTATAACTCGAGCTATACAACTCCAAATGCAACCAAACTAGTGCCAAATTAACAAGCATTAAGTCTAGTTTCTAAAAAGGTAAACCACATAATTTTCGGACCACTATATTGTTCCCAGAATACACGCAGAATGCGCCCTATGCGCCCTACAACCAGAAATTTTGTTTAAAATCAACAACACACAACACCAAACACCAACAACCACATCCAAATCATCATCAAACATGTTAATCATCACCAATCATGTCTAAACACCATTAATCACATTTAATCACCGTCAAAACACATTTAATCATCACCAATCACATACAATCATCATCAATCATGCTTGGACATTGTCAATTCATGTTTAAACACTTTTAAGCACATATATTCATCATCAAACATAATCAATCCTTAAAACTAAGTTTCTCTAATCTTAATCACCTAGGGTTCCATTAACCACCCCACATAGAGACATTCATATAACCCATTAGATAGATAGAACCCCACCCTTACCTTGTTTTTGAAGAACTCGAAATCCTTGCTTGCCTTAGCCCCCTCTCAATTCGCGACTTCCCTCTTCTCTTCTCCTCTCTAGCGCCGTCCTCTTCTCTCTATTCTCACTCTCTCTATTTGTTTTTCTAATTATGTGAGCAAAACCCTAAAAATTACCTATTTATACTTAGTTAGTCTTATGGGTTTTTCTACTTAGCTTATGCGACTTAACCCAAGCCCTTTTCCTTTTAACATCTCACTCCTTACCAATACCAACCCCCACACAAAATAACACACATAATAATATATATTTATTTTATTATTTTTCTACCACATAAATCCTAATTAATTAATTAAATAATTAATCAATTATTTTGGGGCGTTACATACGATGGTACGACTTGTATTATAAGTTGTAAATCGCTTCCGCAGACTTTCTATTTTGGTACTGAACACTAGTTTGAGTGGTGTAATAACGTTTTATGTATTTTATGTTAAGTTATGTAAGCGATTTTGATGGGTTTTTAACATCGAGTATTAGTATGTGTTCAGTATTTAAAAAGGAAGTTACTCTGATATATGCCAGTAGTGCATTTCGGTGATTTCTCCAAGTTAGAAATTATCGGGGTGTTACAATTGGTATCAGAGCAGTTCGACCTAGTCGGACTTAGAATCATGAGATTTCGAGATAACACTTTTCCAAAAAGATGAAATGAGGATTTTACTAAAAGCTTTGACCTTAAACGTAGAAATAAACCGTGGGGACATCAAATAAATTTGAAAACAATGAAAATCACCTCAGTTGTTCTCAGAACAACTATCAAACAAAACTCAGAGCTCCTTTTCCTCTATTGCAACTTCCTCATGATGTTTTTACCAATGACGCGCCCGATTCCTTTATGGATTAGTCAATAGCATTGAGAACTTCCCCTCAACCTAAGTAATCCCCCTAGGATTTTCTTCCTCAGTCAGATTTTATTAACCTCTTGATTCGTTCCCAAAATTAACTTTAGCATGCGGGTTTTCACAAAATGATTTTTCAAAACTACCATACCGCACGCCGAGCTTCACTTCAGAATTTTCAGACTCTTGCAAGAACATCCATCAATTAATCCCTTGGTGGTTAGTCGCAATGTGAAAAACAGTCAAAAGTCACCTCACTTTCATATTCGTTTTCACGTTTGACTTGTCAAACGGAATCACATAATACTATCTGATCGTTAACCTTCGCAAGCGAAAGGTTAACACCAAAACATTGCCACTAAAGTGGAAACTTATGGATGTACCCCAACTTAGATATAAAAGATTCTAACAATTCCATTTCTTGCATCATTAACTCTGCCATGTGAATGGATTTCCTACTCAGCGCATCAGCTACAACATTGGCCTTTCTTGGATGATACTTCAACTCGAAGTCATAATCCTACAGAAATTCTACCCATCTCCTTTGCCTGTTATTCTGTTCTTTCTGATCAAACAGATACTTTAAACTCTTGTGATCACTAAAGATTTCGAAACGAGACCCATACAGGTAATGTCTCCAAATCTTCGGTGCATACACAATAGCTGCCAACTCAAAATCATAAGTTGGATAATTCTCCTCACGGATCTTCAACTCTTGAAAACATTCTTCACAATCGGCATCCCACGTAAACGGATGACCCTTACGAGTTAACCGAGTAAGTGGAAGAACTAACTGTGAGAACCCTTGAAGAGATCTCCTATAGTAACCAGCTAGACCCAAGAAACTTCTTATTTCAGTGACAGATATTGGTCGCTCCCAATTTAACACCGCTTCCATTTTACTGAGATCTACGACAACTTCAAATTGGGAAATCAAATGTCCCAAAAACTTCACTTCAGGCATCCAGAAGTCACACTTTGACGGCTTTGCATACAATTTCCTTTCTCAGAGTACCCTCCGAACAATGCAGAGATGTTGAACATGCTCTTCAATGGTCTTAGAGTACACCAATATATCATCGGTGAAAACAACTACAAATCGATCCAGGCACGTGTGGAAAACTCGGTTCATGTAGTCCATGAATACTGCTGGAGCATTAGTCAAACCGAAGGGCATCACTACGAACTCGTAATGTCCACACCTCATCAGGAAAGTAGTCTTCGGAATATCTAAGGCTCTCACTTTTATTTGATGATGGCCTGATCTCAGATTAATTTTTGAAAACACCACAGCACCTCGAAGTTGGTCGAGCAGATCGTCTATCCTTGGTAAAAGATATTTGTTCTTGATCGTCACTTTGTTGAGTTGTCGATAATCAATGCACAAAACCATGCTACCATCTTTCTTTTTGACTAGTAACACCAGAGCACCCCCATGAAGAAGCACTCGGTCGGATAAACTTCTTTGATATCAACTCCTCAAGTTGAGATTCAATTCCTTTAATTCTGAAGGAGACATTCTATAAGGAGCAATAGATATTGATCCTATGCCAGGAACCAACTCTATAGAAAACTCTACCTCTCAGTCAGGAGGTACAGAGTAAACTTCATCCGATAAAACTTCCAGAAGGGCATTCACAACTTGAACGTTTGCCAAATCTAAACTCATTTCAGTGGATGCAGACAACATAATAATACAAGCTTCCGCACCTTGGAATAATGATTGGCTTGCTGAGGTGAAAGAGATAACGGCTTCAGAATTTGTCCTTGACAATCCAACTGATTCAGAGGCAAGACTGATGGTCCGATTGGCACAGTCGATTGTAACGTGATTTGCAGTCATCCAATTCATACCCAAGACAATGTCCATACTTCTCATAGGCAACAAATAAATTCTACAACGAAATTTTTGTCTCCTATGACAAGTAGACAATTTTGGCATAATGATTGGGTCTGGACACAACCCTCAGTAAATTGTCAGCAGTTGTAACTGTCTAGGCATCTAGAGTGTTGACTCGTCATTGCCTTGGAGCTGCTTGTGACTCCTTGGAACTCTTCCTTGTTGGTCACTCTTTACCATAGTGACCCACTACATTACTATAATAGCACCGATTAGATCTTTGCTTACAATCACCACTATGATGCTTTCCACAGTTAGAACATCTTCTGACCCTTGAAGAATCGAACAATTGCACCTGCTTTTCCTTTGATGAAATTATCTTAGGACTTCGCATTCCGAGTTGGTAATTCAACTACCTTCTTTCCTTTCCAGTACTCTCTATGAGATCATCCTCGGCGGCATAGGCTGATCGTACCAAGGCAACATAATTGGTAATAGTATAAGAACTGAGACCCTAAGTCATAAAAGTACTAAGGCCCCTCTTATACATCTGCATTCTCCATTCGTCATCCAGAGACAACTTCTCAAACTTAGCGGCGTATTTTCCACCGTCATGTCACCTTTCCTGAGGATGCACCGGTTGGAGATTCCGGTCTTGGTCGAGGATTGCGTCTTGATCATCCTGCCATAGTTCCGCTTATGATACACTAAGTATTAAGTTGATCAGGCTCAATGTCTCTTAGCATCACAAGTATAATTACAACAAGGACTAACAAGGAATCGACTCAACCCTAAACTAAGTCCGACTAGGTCGAACTGCTCTGATACCAACTGTAACACCCCGGTATTTCTATCGACTAAAAATGCCCGAGTGCACATTAGTAACACATCGGAGATATTAATTCCTGCTCAGACACTGAATACCACTATGAATTTTTCTGAGTAAAACAAAACAGTCATATTTACAAACAAGACCATACGGTACTCAGACCATAATCTGTCAGCTACTCTGGTATTCAGCATCATACAAGAAAGCGGAAGAAAAACATAACACTAAAGTCATAGTGTTTTAGTATACAGACAACAAAAAGGGAAATAAGCTTAAACGTAAAGCTAAGTCGTCAATGACCAATCCGAGCTCCACCTACTCGTGCCTCTGTGGTCCTTTCTTTCCCTGTTTCTCTGTAAATCAACAACATATAAACAATGGGATACAATCTCAGTGAGTTCTACCGAGACCCCTACTAACACTCACGGTCCAGTTTTAAAACGTTTTTAAGGTTTGACACGACACCAACCGCAATCCACTTGCTAATCCCGGCGAATCATACAATAAGGCTTCGATCTAGTAGGACACCGACCGCAATCCACTTGCTAATCCCGATGAACTAACATCCTAGGCCTTTCTACGTACCACCGACCGCAATCCACTTGCTAATCCCGGTGAACGTAGTACAATAACTTTTAACACAACACCGACCGCAATCCACTTGCTAATCCCGGCGAACCCCATTACCAATAGTGTTTTCTAATGGAACGGAGCCTAGGGTAAGGGTTCATGACTTCCCCGCCTAGTATGTCAACATGGGTCGTCACCTAAACTCGATATAATATATATATCTACAATCATATGAACTCAATGTTCATTTACCTCAGACAAATAATTGAACATTACAAGTTAATTCCACATTCACTCTCGCATACTAATTCGTCACTTTCCAACACAATTTACGACTCTAAAAACAGTTCATTTTACCTCAAAAATATAATATTCAGTTAGGCCTCTAAATAAGCTTTAAAACGCATCTTAGAACACGTCAATCGGGTTTCCGGATCAAAAGTTATCAATAAAACATATCCGCACCCATATACTATTATTCAGTTTTTCGAGACAATTCCAACTTCGAAAGTATTTTATAAAACCCTTTTGAAACATACCCAAAATCATGGCATTATAAGCCTAATATCATTATAGATGGGTTAGGAAAGGATTCGAAGAGGATTGGAATCGAAACGGAATCATTTCCGGCACTTGAAAAATTTGGACAGAACCATGCGCACGGATCGTGCCCGTGGGACGCACGGATCGTGCGCCCTGCTGAACATTTTGAAAAAACAGAAATCGAACCAGGCGCACGGATCGTGCCTCTGGGATGCACGGATCGTGCGCATTTGACAGCATTGTAAAAATGGCCTTTTTTCATGAAAATTTGTTTCCCGATCTATTCTGATACTCGTTCCGCTCAATTCTGAGTCTTGTTCCGATTGAAAACAGTTTTGACAACCATGAAAACAGTCCCAATCAAAGTCACACAATCAATCAAATCAATCAAAAACTCATTGTAAACGAATTGTATCAAAACGCGACATATTTTCAAATAACGGTTTTTAAGTCAAAATCTCTCGAACGATTTTTGTTCCGAACGAAAACAGTCCAAACAACCACACCAACATATCCGATCAACATCACACAATCAGTCCATATTCCAGCGAAAGCGATAAATCAATCAAAACTCGACATAAATGAATTTTATCCAAAAACGATATATTTCGAAATAACGATTTTCGACTCAAAAACTCTCGAAACCAATCAACATAAAAATCATACTAAAACGGAACAAACCTAAACGTGAGTAAAACTCACCGATTGTGATGAAAATCACAAATAGCCGTATAAAGTTTACGCTCCGACGACAATCGAATCCGCTCCCAACCTTTGAACCTACAATCAATCACAAAACCTCCATGAAATTACTATTCCGATTCTAAATCGTCCTTGACCCGTATTATCCGGTTAACGATCCGATGACAACCAATAATTAATTTTAGCACTCAATAAATTTACCAGTCAAGTACTAAAATAATTCAATTGGGTTAACATCCAAATAATTCTATTAATTATTTTGCAGATGTTACATAAAGATATTCATATTATTTAAAGAAAAAAGACCGCGTAATCAATCTCATAGTCTTTTTTGTAAATATCATTATGTATGTTGAACATCTATATTTATCCCATCATATGGAAATCTAACCTCAAAGTGGATAATCTTTATTTTATTTGGAGTACCTCTTAATAGGTTTATTTCATCAAAATTGTTGAACATAAAGTAAGACAAATCTATTAGATTTAGTCAACGAAATTAAGTTCAAACAAAAGATATTATACGTGACTTTTATATCTCACCTAATGAACACAAATATACAAGTGCCTTTTTTTATTTTATCAACAAAAATATTAAAATTTAAGGTAAAAAAAAATGTATACCCGGGCAGCGCACGGGTCATACATACTAGTGTGTATATATATATATATATATTTATATGTATATAGATGTGTTTGTACGTTATATAAGTTGTTATAATTATGTATGATGTATTAGTAAGGTTTGTTTTTCCCATCGCCTTAAGATGGATTTACCAATAAATTTTTTTGAAGATGTAGTTTTAAACCGAAATGTCTACTTGGGTGGGAGGAACATTAACCAACTCCGCGAGTTCCACGTTATTGTTTAGTATAAGGAATGTAACACCCCGGTATTTTTATCGAGTAAAAATACCCAAGTGTACCATCATAAAATAATCAGAGATATTTTTCCTGTTTTAGATATTGAACATAAATAAAAACAACTCATAACTTAGAGTCCAATATCCAAATACCAAGAAATAGCGGAAACGATTTTACAACTTTTACTGATACAAGTTATACAATCGAAAATACAAAAATCTCGAGGGAAAGACAATAACAATGAAAACTAAGTCTTCACCGTCTTCATATGCACACCACCTAGCTGTGCTTCTTCACCTTTTCTTTTTCCCCTGCTTCGCTGTAAAACCACAAAATATAAACAGTGAGATACAATCTCAGTGAGTTCTACCGAGACCCCTACTAACACTCTCGGTCCATTTAAAACATTTTTAAGATTTGACACAGCGCCGACCGCAATCCACTTGCTAATCCCGGCGAATCATACAATAAGGCTTCGATCTAATAGGACACCGACTGCAATCCACTTGCTAATCCCGATGAACTAATATCCTAGGCCTTTCTACGTACCACCGACTGCAATCCACTTGCTAATCCCGATGAACGCAGCACAAACTTTTGACACAACACCGACTGCAATCCACTTGCTAATCCCGGCGAACCCCATAACCAATAGTGTTTCCTAATGGCCCAGAGCCTAGGGTAAGGGTTCATGACTTCCCCGCCTAGTATGTCAACATGGGTCGTCACCCAAACTCGATATAATATATATATCCACAATCATATGAACATTTAGTTCATTTACATTCAAACCAATAATTAAACATAACACCCGCATCGGGCCGTTTCCCGTAGTCGATAAAATTTATATATCGTGAATCGTAGACCGGTTTAGACATTAAATAATATTCATCCCGCGTCGGTTATACCATATCACGTAGGACTCTTAGTTCGTTTTATTATTAATAAAACATATCCGCACACGTGTACTATTGTTCGGCTTTTCGAAACAATTTCAAACTTCGAAAGTATTTTATAAAACCCCTCTGAAACATACCCAAAATCATGGCATTATAAGCCTAATATTATTATAGAAGGGTTAGGAAAGGATTAAAAGAGGATTGGAATCGAACGGGATTGTTTCGGGCAAGTTTGGAAAATTTGGACAGAACACAGCGCACGGTTCGTGCGCCCATACGCACGGGTCGTGCGCCCTGTAATGCATTTTTGAAAACACAAACAGAAAGATCCGCACGATCCGTGCGCCTGAGACGCCCGGGTCGTGCGCTTTTGACAGCATTGTATTTTATCCCGTTTTCGCAATTTTCGTCGTTCCGACCAATTCCGATACCTGTTTCAGTCCAGTCCTAACACCAAAATAGTACAAAAACATATCCAACGTCCTCACTCGATCAACCAATCCAATCAAAGACTCAACACATTCGATTTTCATCAAAATTCGACATATTCAAAAATAATGGTTTTTGCCTCAAAATCTTCCGAAATTAAATCACTAAAAATTTCATTTCAACACGACTCAACCCGAGACTCGCTCCGATTAATTCCTAACTCGAAACAGACAATATCCAGAAATATTCCAGTCCAGCGAAAGCGATAAAACAGTTAATTAATTAATTCGAAACATAAAATCCTAAACGTGAGTAGAACTCACCCTTGAAGCGTGAACCACGATCGAGCCGAATTCACCGAGTAGCCACACGAACATTCCCCGCTTCGGCGACATCCAATCCGCTTCCAAAGCTTTCCACTCGATCGCGAAACCTCATTTTGACCGAAATACCGATTTCCCCGAAATTCTCCACGGACACTATTCATCATCTTCCTCCTCTAACCTCCATGACACTATTCACACATAACCCCAAACATTTTGATTTTTCAACCTAACTCGCCCAACTAGCTCCCAATCAACCAATCGAACTCTAGTACTCGAGTAATCCACCTTGGGTTCGTTCCTAACCGAACTTAAACCTTCAAAACCAACCCAAAAATCGGATTTCCCACAAAACCTCCAAAACACAAAAATGGCCAAGTGAGAGAGAGTGAGCTGATCGTCACGAAATTGGTACCAAATCGAAGAGGAAGTAGCGCTGAACATTTTTCGTGTTGGACGGAAGTCGTTTCGGTGAAGTCTTCTCTCTCCCTCTTCTCTTCTCCCTCACGCCACTCTCTCTTCTTTTCTCTCCTTTCCTCTCTTTTTCTCCTCTGTAACTCTCTCGCATTCTTTCTCTCTTTTCTCCCTTTCTTTCATTTAATTTCTTTTCTTCTCCTCTCACATGCACACACGTATACACATATATATTTATTTAATATATTTGTTGTAACGCGGTCAAATTACCATATTGATCGAAATCTCCTATTTCGATTCCAAAACTTCCTTGGTCCGTATTATCCGGTTAACGATCCGATGACAACAAATAATTAATTTTAGCACTCAATAAATTTACCAGTCGGGTACTAAATTAGTTTAATTGGGTTAGCACCCAAATAATTCTATTAATTATTTTGCGGATGTTACATTCTCCCCAACTTAAAAGAATTTTGTCCTCAAAATTTCGTCAAGTCTTACGATTGACTAACCGAGAACAGACATTCTCAGAAAGGTCCAAATTTTGCTGGAAAACATTCCTGAATTAACGAAATGAGTGCAGAAAGTCTTCCCAAGTTGGCACATCAATCTCTAAGTATGATCCACTACTACCTTGATACGAACTCTCTGGTTACGAATCAACACGAGAAACTCCTCTTTCGCCTACATAGGCTCGGCACCGCATTCGAAAACACTTCCGAACTTCATTCCAATTATCCTCGTTTACTCCCCAACTTTGATTAATCTAAATCAAAGGGTTTAATACAAGACACTTGATAGACATACAGGTTGAAAACGAGATCCACAAACTGGTACTCCTCGGCAAAGGTAAAAACAAACACAATTTCTTCGAAGGGAATAAACACGTTCTCAACAAACCTTCTAAGATCCATAACAGTTCTTGTACACACCGACAATGTGACGGAAAAGTCACTTGTGAAACTTCTTGACTCGCCCCCAAGATTTCGAGATAACACTTTTCGAAAGAAGATGGAATGAGGATTTACCAGAAACGTTTATCTTAAACATAGAAATAAACCGCGGGGACATCAAATAAACTTGAAAACAATGAAAATCACCTCTGTTGTTCTCAAAACAACTTTCAAACAGAACTCAGAGCTCTTTTTCCTCTATTGCAACTTCATCACGAGGTTTTTATCAACGACGCACTGGATTCCTTTCCAAATTAGCCCATAGCGTTGAGAACTTCTCCTCAACCTAAATAATCCTCCTAGGATTTTCTTCCTCAATCAGATTTTATTAACCTCCTGATTCGTTCCCAAAATTAACCCTAGCATGCGGGTTTTCACAAAAATGGTTTTTCAAAACTATCACGCCGCACGCCAAGCTTCACTTCGGAAATTTCAGCTACTTGCAAGCAGATCCATCAATTAATCCTTTGATGGTTATTCGCAATGTGAAAACAGTCAGCAGTTACCTCACTTACATATTCGTATTCACGTTTGTTTTGTCAAACGGAATCTCGTAAGACAATCTCGTTGTCAACCTTCACCAAGGAGAGGTTAACAAACTAATACCTCGCCACCAAAGTGGAAACTTATGGATGTACTCCAACTTAGATCTAAAAGACTCTAACAATCCCATTTCTTGCGTCATCAACTCTCTTTCATATGAATGGATTTCCTACTTAGCGCATCAGCTACAACATTGGCCTCTCTTGAATGTTACATCAACACGAATTTATAATCCTCCAGAAACTCAACACACTTCCTTGCCTGTTATTCAGTTCTTTCGGATCAAACAGATACCTTAAACTCTTGCGACCACTAAAGACTTCGAAACGAGACCCATACAGGTAATGTCTTCAAATCTTCAGTGCATACACAATAGATGCCAATTACAAATCATGAGTCGGATATCTCTTCTCATGAGACTTTAATTGTCTGGACGCCCAAGCTACCACTTGTTGATTTTGCATTAGAATACGTCTCAAATCATTCCCAGAAGCGTCGCTGTAACTTTGGAATCCCCAAAACGGATCTGGGAGAATCAGGGTTGGAGCAGAAGTCAAAATCTTCAACTCTTGAAAACGTTCTTCACAATCGGCATCCCACGTAAACGGATGACCCTTACGAGTTAACCGAGTAAGTGGGAAACTAACCGTGAGAATCCTTGGACAAATCTCTTATCGTAACCGGCTAGACCCAGAAACTTTCGATCTCTGCGACTGACGTTGGTCACTCCCATTCAACACCGCTTCCTTCTTACTGGGATCTACAGAATCTCCCGACTTGGGAAATCACCTGTCCCAAAGACTTTACTCTGGCACCCAAAAATCACACTCCGAAGGTTTCAAGTACAACTTACTTTCTCTCGGAGTACTTTCAGAACAATGCGGAGATGTTGGACATGCTCCTCAATGGTCTTCGAGCACATCAAGATACCCTCGATGAAAACGACTACAAATTGATCTAGGTAATTGAGGAAAACTCGGTTCAGGTAATCCATGAATACCGCTGGAGTATTAGTCAAACCGAAGGGCATTACTACGAACTCGTAATCTCCATACCTAGTACAGAAAGCTGTCTTCGGAATATCTAAGGCTCTAACTTTTATTGGATGATAACCCGATCCTAGATCAATTTTCGAAAACACAGCAGCACCTCGAAGTTGATCCAATAATTCGTGTATCCTTGGTAAAGGATATTTGTTCTTGATCGTCACTTTGTTGAGTTGTCGATAATCAATACACAGTCTCCTACTTCCATCTTTCTTCTTGACAAGCAACACCGGAGCACCCCTTAGAGAAGCGCTCGGTCGAATGAACCTCTTCGAGATCGACTTTTCAAGTTGATACTTCAATTCCTTTAATTCTAAAGAAACATTCAATAAGCAACAATAGATATTGATCCCGTGCCAAGAACCAATTCTACAGTAAACTCTACCTCTCGCTCTGGAGGTTCAGAAGAAACTTCATTGTGATTACATCCAGAAAGTCATTCACAACCTGAATGTTCGCCAAATCTAAACTAGTTTCAGTGGATGCAGATAACATACTAACATGTGCTTCCGCACCTTGGAATGAAGATTGACCATCTAAGGTGAACTAGGTAACCGCTTCGGAATTTCTCCTAGACAATTCAACTGATTCTGAAGCGAAGCTGATAGTCGATTAATACAGTCGATTGCAACATGATTTGCAGTCATCCAATTCATACCCAAAATGGTGTCCACACTTCTCATAGGCAACCAATAAATTCTACAACAAAATCTCTGCCTCCTATGACAAGTAGACAATCCAATACAAAGATTATGTCTGGACACGACCCTTAGCAGCAGTTAAAATAGTTATCGGCTCGGATAGCGATGATAAGGCTAATCCCAACCGATTCACACGCGATAGGGATATACAGCAATAGGTTGCACCCGAATCTTATAACATACTGATCGAGTTTTTGAAAACTGATCCCATACCCCTCAGTAGATTGTCTGCAGTTGTAACTGCCTAACATCCAGAATGTTGACTCGTCCTTGCCTTAGAGCCGCTTGTAACTCCTTGAAACTCTTCCTTACGGGGCACTCTTTACCATTGTGACCCTCTACATTTATATAATAGCACCGATTAGGTCTTCACTTGCAATCACCGCTGTGAGGCTTTCCACAGTTAGAACATCTTCTGACCTTTGAAGAATCAAAGAATTGCATCTGGTTTTCCTTTAATGAAATTATCTTAGGACTTTGCAGTCGGAATTGATATTTCAACTTCCTTCTTTCCTTTCCCATATTTCCTATGAGATCATCCTCGGTGACATTAGATGATTGCACCAAGGCAACATAATTGGTAGCAGTATAAGAACTGACACCATAAATCATAAAAGCACTTATGCCCGTCTTATACTTCTGCATTCTCCGTTCGTCATCCGAAGCTTACTTCACCACTTGGTAATACTGAGACAACTTTTCAAACTTAGCGGTGTTTTCTTCCACCGTTCTGCCACCTTTCCTGAGGATGTACCGGTTGGAGATTCCGGTTTTGGTCGAGGACTGCGTCTTGATCATCCAGTCATAATTCCGCTTATGATGCACTAAGTATTAAGTTGATCAGGCTCAATGTCTCTTAGCATCACAAGTGTAATTACAAAAAGGACTAACAAGGAATCGACTCAACCCTAAACTAAGTCCGACTAGGTCGAACGGCTCTGATACCAACTGTAACACCCCGGTATTTTTATCGAGTAAAAATACCCAAGTGTACCATCATAAAATAATCAGAGATATTTTTCCTGTTTTAGATATTGAACATAAATAAAAACAACTCATAACTTAGAGTCCAATATCCAAATACCAAGAAATAGCGGAAACGATTTTACAACTTTTACTGATACAAGTTATACAATCGAAAATACAAAAATCTCGAGGGAAAGACAATAACAATGAAAACTAAGTCTTCACCGTCTTCATATGCACACCACCTAGCTGTGCTTCTTCACCTTTTCTTTTTCCCCTGCTTCGCTGTAAAACCACAAAATATAAACAGTGAGATACAATCTCAGTGAGTTCTACCGAGACCCCTACTAACACTCTCGGTCCATTTAAAACATTTTTAAGATTTGACACAGCGCCGACCGCAATCCACTTGCTAATCCCGGCGAATCATACAATAAGGCTTCGATCTAATAGGACACCGACTGCAATCCACTTGCTAATCCCGATGAACTAATATCCTAGGCCTTTCTACGTACCACCGACTGCAATCCACTTGCTAATCCCGATGAACGCAGCACAAACTTTTGACACAACACCGACTGCAATCCACTTGCTAATCCCGGCGAACCCCATAACCAATAGTGTTTCCTAATGGCCCAGAGCCTAGGGTAAGGGTTCATGACTTCCCCGCCTAGTATGTCAACATGGGTCGTCACCCAAACTCGATATAATATATATATCCACAATCATATGAACATTTAGTTCATTTACATTCAAACCAATAATTAAACATAACACCCGCATCGGGCCGTTTCCTGTAGTCGATAAAATTTATATATCGTGAATCGTAGACCGGTTTAGACAATAAATAATATTCATCCCGCGTCGGTTATACCATATCACGTAGGACTCTTAGTTCGTTTTATTATTAATAAAAGATATCCGCACACGTGTACTATTGTTCGGCTTTTCGAAACAATTTCAAACTTCGAAAGTATTTTATAAAACCCCTCTGAAACATACCCAAAATCATGGCATTATAAGCCTAATATTATTATAGAAGGGTTAGGAAAGGATTAAAAGAGGATTGGAATCGATTGGGATTGTTTCGGGCAAGTTTGGAAAATTTGGACAGAACACAGTGCACGGTTCGTGCGCCCATACGCACGGGTCGTGCGCCCTGTAATGCATTTTTGAAAACACAAACAGAAAGATCCGCACGATCCGTGCGCCTGAGACGCACGGGTCGTGCGCTTTTGACAGCATTGTATTTTATTCCGTTTTCGCAATTTTCGTCGTTCCGACCAATTCCGATACCTGTTCCAGTCCAGTCCTAACACCAAAATAGTACAAAAACATATCCAACGTCCTCACTCGATCAACCAATCCAATCAAAGACTCAACACATTCGATTTTCATCAAAATTCGACATATTCAAAAATAATGGTTTTTGCCTCAAAATCTTCCGAAATTAAATCACTAAAAATTTCATTTCAACACGACTCAACCCGAGACTCGCTCCGATTAATTCCTAACTCGAAACAGACAATATCCAGAAATATTCCAGTCCAGCGAAAGCGATAAAACAGTTAATTAATTAATTCGAAACATAAAATCCTAAACGTGAGTAGAACTCACCCTTGAAGCGTGAACCACGATCGAGCCGAATTCACCGAGTAGCCACACGAACATTCCCCGCTCCGGCGACATCCAATCCGCTTCCAAAGCTTTCCACTCGATCGCGAAACCTCATTTTGACCGAAATACCGATTTCCCCGAAATTCTCCACGGACACTATTCATCATCTTCCTCCTCTAACCTCCATGACACTATTCACACATAACCCCAAACATTTTGATTTTTCAACCTAACTCACCCAACTAGCTCCCAATCAACCAATCGAACTCTAATACTCGAGTAATCCACCTTGGGTTCGTTCCTAACCGAACTTAAACCTTCAAAACCAACCCAAAAATCGGATTTCCCACAAAACCTCCAAAACACAAAAATGGCCAAGTGAGAGAGAGTGAGCTGATCGTCACGAAATTGGTACCAAATCGAAGAGGAAGTAGCGCTGAACATTTTTCGTGTTGGACGGAAGTCGTTTCGGTGAAGTCTTCTCTCTCCCTCTTCTCTTCTCCCTCACGCCACTCTCTCTTCTTTTCTCTCCTTTCCTCTCTTTTTCTCCTCTGTAACTCTCTCGCATTCTTTCTCTCTTTTCTCCCTTTCTTTCATTTAATTTCTTTTCTTCTCCTCTCACATGCACACACGTATACACATATATATTTATTTAATATATTTGTTGTAACGCGGTCAAATTACCATATTGATCGAAATCTCCTATTTCGATTCCAAAACTTCCTTGGTCCGTATTATCCGGTTAACGATCCGATGACAACAAATAATTAATTTTAGCACTCAATAAATTTACCAGTCGGGTACTAAATTAATTTAATTGGGTTAGCACCCAAATAATTCTATTAATTATTTTGCGGATGTTACAAGGAACTCTTCATACAACGCAGCTGTAAATTCCATTGGTTAGGAAAAATATTAAAAAATACCAAAGATTAGGATTGATGAAATTAAACTGGAAGAATGACCTAATGCAAATAATAGAGAATGAACTAATACCATCGGCATTTCTTACACCATATATATAGTAAATGTTGTAGAATTTTTCTGGCGGGAAATTGATTTCGAAAATGGATGTATCAGATTTCAAAATTTGTTACGTAGAGAATTACGTGGAGAATTATACCATTTGGTAATAAGAATATTCCATTTTGGTTGGTTAACGTATACAATTATACCATTTGGTAATAAAACGGGTCCTTAGACATAATAGCAATAAATGTAGAGATTTAATGTATAATAACTATAGAAAGTATCTTTTTGATTTGCCTTGCGGATTCAGCAAGCTTGATGTCCATGTTGTCAGGAATGTCCACGTGGTTTTTATTGGCGCAATGAGGTGTACAATGAGGTGTATTAGTGGTTGGTCTCTGTGGACATATTTTCGAGTTAGTATAGTTAAGATTAAGATAAGATAAGATTAAGATTAAGATTAAGATAAGATTAAGATTAAGATAAGATTAAAATTAACATTAAGATAAGATTAAGATATATATGAGAATACATTAATTCTTACTAGTAATGTGAAAATTAATGAAGTTTTTTTTTTTTTTTTTTTTCGAGATTAAATTAATGAAGTTACTAAAGAATGGGTAAGCGAGACTCTTATTAGGGAATATCTCAAATAGTAGATCCATATTATATGTATAGAACATATATTTTTTTTTTTAAGCATCAGGCAGGAGGCCCGAATTTATTAAAATAAAAACAATACAAAAAGCACAAGGGGGGACTAGGCCAAAACCCTTGGAAATAAGGACAATAAAGAGAGTCTAACAAAGACCTCTAAACTAAACAACCTTAGACCACAATCGAGTCACCACACTCCAGACCACCGGCGGCGGGACCCCAGCCATCATCGCGAAGTCGTGCCACCGGCCAACACCGAGACAGCACCTAGCTTGATCGAGGAAGTCGAGCCACCAACCACCACCGCGGTATTGCGCCCCCAGCCAACACCGAGGCACAATCAAGCAGAACCGCGAGCGACAGGGAAAGGGCCCACACCGAAATGGGGGGAGGCGAGATTGCGGGTCCAAATTTCGTGACGACAGCCACCAATGCCAAACCAGAAACAGTCAGCATCTACGAACCAACGCAACAGTCCCAAACCAAAAACAGTCAGCATCAATGCAATCCGAACAGCAACGCAACCGAACCCAAACCAGAAACCCACGACTCGAACCCGAACGCAACCCAGAGCTTCAACCACTGCCGGATCCGAACCAGACGGACGCAGGGAGGAGGCTCAGGCGGTGGTGGGACAGGAACAACCACCGCAGGGGGAGAGACCCACAACACCCAATAGATCCGACTCCGAACAACAGATCCGAACCAGAGCGCACCGAAGCTAGCATCAACACCAGCCACAGCGTACGGAACCACCCAACCCACGACCTTCGCAGGGGCGACCACCACACGCGGAGCAATCGCCGGGGAGAACGCACCGAATCGTACAACGACTGCAATCGGAACTGACAGATTCGAATCCACCTTCGCAGGGGCGACGACTGCCGTCTCCGGAAAAAGCCACTCGTCGCGAAACCAAGGGTCTTCAACGGTTGGCCGCCCAGTCAGCTGGAGCAGATCGGCCGGTGCAGGCACGGCGGCCGCCACGGCGTAGGACAACCCATCTCTAGGGTTCGCAGCCTCTCTCTCGAGAGAGAGGATCTGTATCATATTCCAGAAAATATTTTATTTTGGCACTATGAAAATGAAATCCATGGAAGTTGAGTTCTCAACTATCTTAGTTGTTAGTTTTTTGTATTAATTGCGATTAGTTATATGATAGATATACCTTGTCAAAATTGTAAAAGAACCCGTCTTAATTAAAGGAGAACTACAACTGACCTTAAATATAAAATATCTTTTTAAAAATAATTAATTCATTTGCGCCAGCACAACATGTGACAGTAACACCACTACCTTATTAACAAGTTAGCATTATGGTCAAAAATTGGATGACAATTAGTGAGGGGACTAAATTGAGATCAAAATTGCGGGGGAATAAATAGGGGACTAATATATATATATATATATATATATATATATATATATATATATATATATATATATATATGTATCATTTTTTAAAAACAATATCACAACTGTTCTGTTGGTAACCAACACTGTTGGCTCAATGACTTAATCTACCTTGAGACACAGGGGTCGACCCGGTGTTCTCGGGTTGGATTTTCGCAGTGAACAAACTTGGTGTTGCCCAGTGCGAAATTTGATCCTAAGCACGAGCGGCGATTAGTCTTTCGTTGAAAGCGTTGGAACACTTCGTGAGTAGCCAGCAATGATCCATTAAAAAAACTGTTCAGTTGTGGATCGGTGCTCTAGTGATGCTGTTGATTTCAGCGATTTTTTTTAATGCTCTCGGCTAGCTAGCATGTGCTAATAGATGATCTATGTGGAGCATGAGTATTTGGATTATATGGAAAAGCCAGAACCAATTTGTGAGCTCATTTGCGTTTAATTCAGCTTTGCACAATAATTCTACAGGTCCGATGTGGTCTAAACGGCCTATTGGTTGCGTTTAATGCAATGCATCTCTTTCAAAGGAGGAAAACCAAATTGGTATTGGTTTGTGTTTAAGGGACCATTAAGGTATTTTCAAAGGTGCTCATATTCATTGGGTGAACCCAATTATGGAGATAAATCTCTCTCTCTCTCTCTCTCTCTCTCTCTCTCTCTCTCTCTCTCTCTCTCATGCATACATAACCTTCTTTTCTTTCTTTGCCTCTCATGTTCCGTTTCTCATCGTCATCGGTCTCTGATTCTTCGTTCCTCGCTCGTATTGCTTCTCATCACCGCTATTGTGTTTGATTTGTTGATTGCTTTTTTTTCATCGTCTTTCGATTCTCGAGATCGTCTTCTCACCACCACTGTGTGTTTCTTTCATTCCGGAAAATTTCTAATAGTAGGTTTCTAAATTTTTATGTTTCTGTGTCCTCTGTTCATGTGTTTGAGTTTTTATGTATCTTTTATTATCGATCCATGCAAATATTTTAGTCAAGTTCCGCCACTTCCTGCATATCTCAAACCCAAGAATAAGGACAAGGGCAAAGTGTCAGAGCACGCAACTAGCAATGTAGGAAGATATCTGTGAATAAGGAATAAAAGAAGGCTGTAAATAGTAGTTGTAGATTTATTTATATGCTTATGCTTTGGCCCTGGCCCGTTAGGTCTTATTAGGGAAGGCTATTTAAACTCTCTTGTACTTTGTATTCAGATCATCGAGACATAATCAATAAATCGAAACTACAGCTACTCTGTAGTCGCAGACGTCGGCAAACTTTGGCCGAACTGCGTGAACAATATCGTGTGTACCGTTTAACATGATGTGAATAAGGAATAAAAGAAGGCTGTAAATAGTAGTTGTAGATTTATTTATATGCTTATGCTTTGGCCCAGGCCCGTTAGGTCTTATTAGAGAAGGCTATTTAAACTCTCTTGTACTTTTTATTCAGATCATCGAGACATAATCAATAAATCGAAACTACAGCTACTCTGTAGTCGCAGACGTAGGCAAAGTTTGGCCGAATTGCGTGAACAATATCGTGTGTACCGTTTAACAATATCGACCTTCCCCTCCTACCATTAGTAAATCGCAAACCATTGGATCAGTTACATCCCGACCATATAGCCCCTTCTACATATATCTTAATTTTCTTAAAATCCATTCATTAACAAAGATGAAGAATCAAGAACAAAATTACAAGAAATGGTTGCAAATTTTTTTGACTATATGAGCATACATTAATTCTTAGTAGTAATGTGAAAATCAATGAAGTTACTAAAGAGTGGGTAAGTCAAACTTTTATTAGCGAATATATATATAAGCATGGGTATGTGTGTGTGTCTATATATATACTAGCCCATAACCCGTGCGATGCACGGAGTTGGCTAAATTCCTTGGTGTAAATGAGTCATACAATTTTTTCACATTTATTAGCAAACCTCCTTATAAACATTCATGATCAGTTTCTTTTTTTAACTGTACAGAGCTTGTCCACTGCGGGAATCAAAATCAGGAGCACTGAGTCGCCCTGTGTCCGAGGGTAGCTTATGCCAGTGGACCAATGTTGTTGGTTTGTAAAATCTATAGTCAAATAACTGTGAATAAAAATTAAATTATAACTACAATATAAATAAGAAGATAATAAAATTTAAAAAGAATATTAACAACGACAATGAAATTAAACATCTATAGATAATAGGAAGAAAATGTCTAGAAATTTTAATAACATAATCCATATTTATAAAATATAAATACTAAAACTTAACCCATAATTAGAAAGAAAAGAATACAACACTATTATAAAGTGAAACATGTGGGTATCATGTAGGGTTGGAATAAAATCACCAATAAAATATGAGCAACTATACAATGTTGAAAGAAGATGATGAGAGTTTTATTGTAAACACGAGTCTAAATGAAGCAACACGGTACTCGAAGATAGAAAGTTGAGAGAATATGGTGTGAGGTTTTTTCGTAAATGTGGCCAAAGTTCTCGTGAATAAAAATTAAATTGTAACTATAAAGCACTTTATATATTCTGTCACGATTTATTTTAACCAAACCGGTTATCAAAACAAACCTTGTGTACACTGCACTAGAATATTAAAGAAAGATAAAAATTTAAACACCAATTAAAGTATGTTTTTCATACTTGTTGGTGCGAAGTGACCAAAATGAAGAAGACAACACAAATATTAACTGAAACATGTGGGTATCGTGCAGGGTTGGATGAAAACAACCAATAAAATAGAATCACCTATAGAAAGTAGAAAGAGGACGATTAGGGGATCTATTGTAAACATGGATGACACTTTACATATTTAGTCAGAAAATTATTTTTTTCACCAAACGGGTTATTGAGGAATGAGCTTGCGTATCCGAACATGTAAAATTTTTCTCGACCCTAAAGTACGTCAAAACAAATTGCTTAGCATGACACTTTATGTATTTTGTCACGTAATTTTTTTTGTTTTTCATCAAACAGATTATTGAGTAACGAACTTCGCGTATCTGAACATATAAAATTTGTTTTGTACCCTAAAGTACCCCAAAATGCACTGTTAGCATCACACTTTACCTATTTTGTCACAAAGCTGTTAAATTTTTTTTGACCAAACTGGGTTATTGAAGAAAAAACTTCGGGTATTTGAAAAGTTAAATTTTTTCTGAATCATATGTACCTCAAAACACACTGGTTAACATCTTATTTTACGTATTTTGTTAAAAAATATTTTTTCACCATCAAGTACACCAAAGCACATTGTTTAACAACTCATTTTACGTATTTTTTCATGAAATTAAATCTTTTTTTAACCGAATATTGAAAAACAAAGTTTGTATATTTAAACATCTAAAATTTTTTGAGACCGTAAAGTACTCGTCAAAATATTAAAGAGGATAAAATGCAAAACCTAAAAATCTAAAAGCAGAAAAATCAAAAAAAAAAGAAAAAGAAAATAAAAACTAAAGGTAAAAACAAAATAAGAAAAAAAAGTGCGGCATTTCCCTTACAGAGCTTGTCCACTGCGGGAATCAAACTCGGTAGTACTGAGTCGACCCCTTGTCCCGGGGTAGCTTATGCCAGTCGTCTTGGTTTGTAAAATATATAGTCAAATAACTGTGAATACAAATTAAATTATAACTATAAATTAAATCAGAAGATTATTAAATTTTAAAGAATATTAACAAAGACGTTGAAATTAAACATTTATAGATAGTAGGAAGAAAATGTCTAAAAAGTTTTAATAACATAATTCATATTTATCAAATGTAAATATAAAACCCATAATTAGAAAGAAAAGAATACAACACAATTCGAAAGTGAAACGCGTGGGTATTGTAACATCCCTAATTTTTAAAGACTCGTATTATGATGCCGGAGGCCGATTAATTATTTGTGGGAATAATTGGTCGTGTCTCGGGTATTAATAGTCGAGGAATTTGTCTAGAAATCCTATTCTCCTTTAAAGTGTGGCTTATTCATAATTTAAATGAAGAATTGGGGCTGAAGGGCAAATCTGTCTTTTCACATCCCTAATTTTTAAAACATAATCACGAAGATTATAATTAATTGCGAGTCGAAGGAATTGAGGAATTTCAAATTAGAACCGGATTAATTGAGAAAGTTTTATATCAAAGGGGATTTCAGCACCTAAACTATCGTTTTATGGGCCAAGGGCAAAACGGTCTTTTCACCATCATTAAAACCCCTCAGCCCATATACACCCAACTGAACTCACTTAGTTTCCTCATTTCCCTCTTCAAAAACAGAAAGCAAAAACTGAAAGGTAGAGAGAGAGAAGAAGAAGGAGGCGTGAGGAAGGAGGAGAAAGGGAGAAGGATCTCATCCAAAGCTTGTTGCATGTAAGTGTCCTAACCTCTCTCCTACTCCATTTTCATTCACCTTTCCATTGAATCTATTTGTTGGAGCTGATTCCTCTTCTCTCCCCACCTTGCCATTTTCGAACCATGAGAGCTCCAAGTGGAAAATAATGCAGTTTTGAACCTTGATTGTGTTGCATGTCATGTTGTAGTTGTGGAAAGTGAAGTCCTACCCTTGCATTTCGAGTTGGAGGAAGTTTTTGAAAGATTGGGTTGCTGTTTCAGTTTTGAGAGAAAGGAAGCCACTGTCCTTCTTCGAATTCGGTTTCTAGCGGGGATAGTTCGTTGTTTTCGGTTCGACGATCTCGTCTCTCGGCTCAACCGAAAACCGTTTTTGTGATATATCGCGTTTTTACGGTTTTAACGGAGTTGTTGAACAATTTACGAAGTTGTGATTAAATCATTGAAATTAAATGATTTGTATACTGTCAGGAATATTTGGAATTTTCTGAGTTTCAGGAGTGATTGATATTAGGAATCGAATTGGGTGAAAACGGAAAGCAGAATTGAGAAATAGGTGAAAATTGGTAACAGACACAGGTCGCAGGGACCGTGCGCCCCTGGGCACGGACCGCGCGCCTGCTTCGGGTTGGCTAAATTGGAAATAAATCGGGACGCCCGGACCGTGCGCCCATAGGCACGGACTGTGCGCCCCTGGGCACGGACTGTGCGCCCCTTTCGGTTTGATTTGTGTGATTCTGGTAAATCACGCACGGGTCGTGCGCCCCTGGGCACGGACTATGCGTGAGCTTCTGTCACCGATTCTCGATTTCTCATTTCGAAGCTCCGTTTGATCCCGAACCTTTTCTAATCTCTTTCTCAATCATTTAAATAGGAATTGCCTTATTGAAAACCGTATTTTGAACTTGTTCAACTCATGATTTTGAAAAAGAGCTTGAAAGCCTATTTAATCGAAAAAACCGAAACCCTAGTACGCGTGTGAGTACACCGACTTATGGACTGACTGAATATATATGTTTATATATATCAAATGAAAATGAATATAATGCCGGAGGTCTAATTTATGAATTCCTCTAAATGGGTTATAGATCGATATGGGTATTGTTTATCCAATTATTATGTGATAGATCCTTTGGTGATCGAACAGATATAAATTATCTAACTCTCGAGATTTGATATGTATTGTCATATGTATCGCGTTGGGTGACGACCCGACAAGTAGCATACTAGGAAGGGAAGTCATGAGCCCTCACCCTAGGCCCTGTATACGTCTTGGCGTGGTCAATTCGTGGGTTACCGGGATTAGCAAGCGTTGTGCAGCCGGTTTGTGCTAAGTTAGACACATGGTTACCGGGATTAGCAAATTGTTGTGCAGCCGGATCATGTTAAGTTAAATTCACGATTTGCCGGGATTAGCAATTGTTGTGCAGTCTGCATTTCGATTAATGAATAAGACATTGTTATGTCAGCTATTGTTGTAACAGTTTAATGAATTGAACCGAGTGTCAGTGAGGGGGCACGGTAGGACTCACTGAGATAATGTTATCTCACCCTATCATATTTGTTGTTTTTCAGAGAAGCAGGGAAAAAGGAAGACTATTGTGCACGAGTAGTTGGTATACTCTCGGAGGTGCTGAAGACTTAGTCATATTTACTCTTTGTTCTTTTGGTGTTCTATTTGGTTGTGTAAACTTGTATCGGTTATGAGTTTTACGAACCGCTTTATGTTTTCTGTTTGGTATTTGGACTTGGATATTGTATCCCGTTCGATATGGAACCGATGAACTTCTATTTTATGAAGTAATGTTATTTCCGACTATGTGTTTATTTCGGAAAAAGTTTGTATGTCCAATACTTAAACAGGAATTGTGTCCTCTGAACTTTCGCATCTGTGCATCTTCGGTGTCTCTACACGTTAGAAATACCGGGGTGTTACAGGTATGATGTAGGGATGGATGAAAATCACCAGTAAAATAGAACCAAAACAGTACTCGAAGATAGAAAGCTGAAAGAATTATTTGATGTGAGGTTCTTTCGTAAATGTGACTGAAGTTCCCGTGAATAAAAATTAAATTACAACTATAAAGCACTTTACGTATTTTGAACAATTAAAATTTATTCTGAACCATAAAGTACACCAAATCACATTGTTTAGCATCTCACTTTACGTATTTTGTCATAAAATGAAAAAAAAAAATCAACGCAATCGATTATTGAAAAATAAACTTCACATATTTATACATCTTAAAATTTTCAAGACTGTAAAGTACTCCTTAAAATATATAAAAACAAAAATATATAAAGTACTCCCTAAATCAAACTGCTTAGTATTGCACTTTACGTATTTTGACACAAATATTTTTTCTCACCAAACCGGTTATTGAGGAAAACACTTTGTGTATTTGAACAATTAATATTTTTTCAGAACCACAAAGTACACCAGAACACATATTTATTTAGCATTTCACTTTACATATTTTGTCATGAAATTAAATATTTTTTCACCTAACCAATTATTGAGGAACGAAATAGGCGTATTTTAACAACTAAAATTTTTTCCATACCGTAAACTACTCCTTAAAGTATAAAAAAGATAAAAAGATAAAATTTAAAATAGGAAAGAAGCAAAGAAACAGAAAGTATAAAAAAGATTAAAAAAAGAGAACTTTAAAATATGAGAAAAGAAAGAAAAAAAAGAGTTGGCGCCAAAGTGCCGCGGGAGTGACAAGCCACTTAATTATATATATATATATATATATATATATATATATGACTATTTTATTTAAGTTCCTCCTCACCAGGGAAACAACAAAGCAAAGCATTTCAAATGTCAAAATAACAACAACATGTAATGCCTCCCAAATAAACTTTGGTTTTTGAGGATATGCACTTGACCAACCTCACTTGAGATTGTCTGCCTCTAGTTGTCACCATTTTTTATAGAACCCCGCCCAACTAAGGACGTTGTAAATGATAGTGTCAATTAGGTCTAAATAAATAGGGTTAAATATGTTTTTAGTCCCTACAAAATCGGCTCCTTCTAAGTTTAGTCCTTACATTAACGAAATAGGCGTTTTGGTCCTCATCTTATTTTGCCGTTTTCAATTTTAGTCCCTCATGACTTTTAATAGCGCTTCAAAACTTTTAATAGCACTTTTTTGACCTTTTATAAGCGCTATTAGAAGTTTTGAAGCGCTATTAAAAGTCATGAGGGACTAAAATTGAAAACGGAAAAATAAGATGAGGACCAACACACCTATTTCGTTAATGTAGGGACTAAACTTAAAAGGAGCCGATTTTGTAGGGGCTAAAAACATATTTTACCCAAATAAATAATTTATATTTTAATTTAGATGTTGAAGTCTAATTAGCTAGACTTTTATTTAGTGTTATTTTAGTTGGGTCAATGGCCATTGGGCCTTTTTATTATGCATTATCCACTACTAGTCCTATAATGTAATCTTCTTGAGACATGTCAAATGAATCAAAGCAAATTAATGAACAAGTATTTTATATTAGTAGTTTAATTTCTCTATTCATTAATTCTTGGTTTAGTAGTTTTCCTTTGTTTTGTTAGATCTAGAGCTAAAGGCTACCCTAATAAAACTAAGGAAAACTAATAAATCAAGAAGTAAATAGAGAAATTAAATTACTACAATAAAAGACAACACATTTCCCTTCAACCGAAACCTTTCAAAAAAAAATTGAACGCACTGTAGACACATATGAAACGTAATCTTATTTTTAGAAACCTAAAGATTACTACGGTATAGATCTCGATATATAAACACATAAATTAAAGTGATAACAATAAAAAGTACAGAAGTGTGATAAATATACACATTATGAAATGGAAAGTGATTAACGCTAGCTCAGTGTACAAATCCGTATGTGGTGGATTAATTCGTCAATTGAAAGGCTTTTTATTCAACGATGCCATCACTATATATTTGAGAAATTGAATATTATGCCTATTTAGTAACAATTACTAAACACTTACTTAGCACTCTAAGTCAGACTCCTTCGTTCTAGGGCGTGGTGGCAGGACCGAGAGGTGACTTACCTTTCTCACTGTTAGCTTGTTTTCTTCTCCCCACCTTAAAGTCTTTTGGTTTCTGAATTCTGAGAATACCGACGGTCTTTCTCACACAAACCAATTTTTTATACTTTTCCATTCATTTCTCTTCGTGACTCTATCCTTTTCTGATTTCTACCATCTTTACCATCGTTCGTTCACCCTTTTTACTTAACAAAATCTTTGATTTTTTGCCAATGTTTTATTCATTTCAATTATTGTTTACCGCAAACTAATGAGCAAAATGTAACCCTCGTCAATGAATAAACGTGAATGCAAAGAAATAATTAAAGTAAAAAAAAATCAAGCTAAATTTATCAAACAATCTGTAAAATATAATGAAAGTAAAAAAACTTAGGGGAATGGAAGGAGCAATGAAGAAAAGATTTGTGGGCCGGTGGAATTGTGACCTTCTAAGCTTATGAACCAAGTCCATATTATTGACTTAACATGGTTAACAACCACCTGCCGATTAGAAACTTTACTTCTGAAAAGAATATGCAAGTGACAGTCATCCATATGAAATACTTCAATCTACAAGCCTTCTTCAATTCCAATTGCAAGCCTTGAGCTCGAAAATGCACAACCCCTATTAGAGTATCTGAAATCGCAAAACCCGACGGCTTCTAACACTACAAAAAAAAGCACTATAGGCGACGGATTTTTCCGTCGCTAATGACCAAAAATCCGTCGCTAATGTGCCTTAGCGAGGGAATTAGCGACGGAACAAATCCCTCGCTTAAAATGGCCTCGCTAATGGTTAGCGACGGAAGTTAGCGACTGAATTTAGCGAGGGAAATTTCATCGCTAATCACCTCGTAATCCGTGTTTTTTGTTAAAAAAGTGCGCATTTGTCATTAAAGTATATTATAAAATTATTGTTATAATAATTATTATAATATTATAATATTATTAATATTCGGTGTATTATAAAATTATTGTTATAATATTATTAAATTATAATATTGTTATAATATTGTTATAAAATTATTATAAAATTATTGTGAAATATGGTGGTAGTGGTGGTGAAATATGGGAAGGAGTTTGTGTGGAGAGAGAGACACGGTTACAGAGAGAGAGAGAGAGAGAGAGAGAGAGAGGTATGGTTAGAGAGAGGACTGAGGGTGGAAGTTAATTCTGTGGTGGTGGTCGTGGTGAAATATGGGAAGGAGTTTGTGTATAGAGAGAGAGGGAGAGAGACGGTTAGAGAGAGAGAGGGGTATGGTTAGAGAGAGGAGTGAGGGTGGAAGTTAATTTTGTGGTGGTAGTGGTGGTGGTGGTGGAGGTGAAATATGGGAAGAGGGTGGAAGTTGGGGTGATTGTAACATCCCCTAATTAGCTAATTTAATTTATTTAAATTAGCGAAAAGGTTAAGGTGAATTTTGACTAAATGGGATATTTAGCACAAGAGGTTATCACTAATCGATTTAATTAGCATAATTACTAAATTATCCGATGTTGATGTAAATAATGGTGGTCATGCATAATTAAAATAAGGAATTAAGTTAATAATTTATGGCTTGTACCAAGAAGTGAATTATTAATCTAATTGCTTGTTAGTACTTGTGTGAGGAGTGTTAGGCTAATTTTAGTATATTAAGCCAAATGTTAGATAGGATGAATGAGTGTATAGCTGAAGGGCTTTTTGGTCAAACCCTAACTATTACACCCAGCTGAAGCAAAACCCACCAAACAGTGATTCATTTGAAGAAAAACAGAAACAGGATAGAGAGAGAAGGAGGAGAAGTCGAGAGAGAGAGAGAGAGTGGAGAAGAAGAGAGAAACCCAGCTCCAAACCTTCATGCATGTGGGTGATCCTTGCACCAATCTTTCCCATTCCTCTTCCTCTTTCCAATGATATGAATTTCAGTGGCCTTTCCTCCCTCTAGCTCAAATCTCAAATTCGAAATACACAGCCCAAAGTTGTTCAAAACTGGAATTCTTGCCTTTTCATGTCACTTTTTGGAGCATTGAAGCAAACTTAGGCCCTTAGGAATCTCAAGGTTCAGTTCTGAAACTCAGTCACAAGCTACATTGTTCGGTTGAGTTGTTAAGGAAGAATTTCATTAGCCGAGGTTCTGGTTTAGTTGCTGTCCAAAGGTTTGGGTAGCTGAGTTCGTTGTTGAAGCGGATTCGAGGAGAGTTCGTGGTTTTTGGGACGGTTGAACTCTCGGAGTCTCGGTGTTGTGAGCGATTTTCATCGCCATAGGTGAGTTCTATAACTCGTTAGGGATGTGTGATATCGAGTCCTGCATTTTCTGAACCGAGAAAACGTTATAAACTGCTTTGTGAAAAATAACTCGAAAACTGTTTTATCAAAAAGTCACTATGTTTGTAACTGATTGCTTTGATTTGATGATTGTATGAATCGATTGACTGTTTATCGCTTTCGCTGGACTGGAATAATATTCGTTATGTTAGGATATCGACCGGAATGAAATTGGAATCGAAACGGACTTGGAAAAATGACACGAAACTGGAAAATTGGCCACTGTCAAGGACGCACGGATCATGCCTCCCAAGGGCACGGGTCGTGCGCCTTGTTCGCAGCAGCCAAGGAAATGGATTTTTAACACAGCACGGGTCGTGCGCCCTTGGCACGGACCGTGCGTGACCTACGCAAATCAGTTTTTACAATGTTTGAATACGCACGGATCGTGCGCCTTGGTGGCACGGATCGTGCGCCCTCTACGTTTTTCAAACTGAACTTTAAGTGATACGCACGGATCGTGCGCCTCTGGAGCACGGACCGTGCGGATCCTTCTGTTACCCTAACTCAAAATCCTTTATAATCCGTTCCAAACGATTCTGATTCCTTTCCGATTGATTCCCCAATGTTTCCCAAGAATGGAAACACACTTATGTCATGAGATGAAAGAAGTTTGAGGTAAATATCACAAGTTATAAATGTTAAGGAAAACCGTACATTAGTAAGACGCGAGTGTACACAAGTTAATTCATACGAGTCAAGATAAGTAATATTTAATTCAAAGACAAGATACCTTGCTTTGAGGAAGGGTAGACGGTACATGAATGAAAATGATAAGACGGCCCAATGCGGGTACATTTATATAATATATATAAATTGAGGTCAAGGGTGACGACCCTTAGAGGATTGGCATACTAGGGGAGGGGAAGTCATGAGCCCCAAAACCTAGACTCAAGAGGTTTCACCCACTAGAAATAGCGGGATGAGTTCACCAAAAGCCAAAGAAGTGCCTAAGAATAGGTAGGCTTGAGGTGTTATGCTAGAATGATAAATGAAAAGAAATGTAATGCGTAGTTGCTTAGTAGGGCTACAAATTACAAGAGGTAAAATATGATATGCTTCATGTGTCGCTTAGAAGGGCCATGAGCATAAAAGTTACATGAAATTAATATATGTCCACGTGGTTGCTTATTAGGGCCACGTGTTCAAAGCAAAGGAAATAAGGAACCGCTAGAGTTAGTAAGGGGTCTCGATAGGACTCACTGAGATAATGTTTATCTCACCCTTCATATTTGTGGTTTTTACAGAGAAACAAGGGAAGGCAAAGGCGGCGAAGCACGGTTAGCCGGTGCGACTCTTGGAGTCATTGAAGATTGAGTTTCATGTTTAGACCTTTGTCCCATTTACTGTTTCTATGTTATCCATTGTATAACGATCATGTATCAGTTGTAAATCGTTTCCGCTACTTTATGTTTTGAGTATTGAACACCAGGATTATGTATAAGTCTTAAGTTATGAAACTTAAGCTTTTTGATAAAGTTAAGTATGGTTCGGAGAACCATTTGATATGTATTATCAAAATTTTTAGTTTGTGTTCAATATTCATTAACGGGAAGTTACTCTGATGTATGCCATTTAGTACATTTCGGTAGTTCTACATGTTAGAATTTATCGGGGTGTTACATTATGGTATCAAAGCAGTTCGACCTAGTCGGGCTTAGACAGTTAGGGTGGTTTTGTCCCTCGAGTAATTCTGCTATTTTGCTTCTTATGATGCTAAGAGACATTGAGACTGATCAACTTAATACTTGGTGTATCGTTTGCAGAATTATGGCAGGACGATCGAGGAATAACCCACCAATTGATCCACATTCTGCATGGATGCAGAATATGATCGAGAGACAGCAAAAGATGATGGAAGATATGTTACTAAAACAAAATGCTCAAGCTCAACCTCAACAAGTTCCTGAGCCTCAAGTTGACCCAAGGAGGGTTTTCTCTGAATTTCTGAAAATGAAGCCGTCCGAGTTCAGAGGGGGACCGGATGTCATGGGAGCCCAGCATTGGCTGGATGACATAGAGAAAATTTTCTTAACTATGCAAGTCACTGATGAGGATAAGCTGAGATTGGCGACTCATATGCTGAAAGGAGAAGCCAACAACTGGTGGACTAACGCCAAGGCCATGATGGCAACCATGGGTACTCCCCGGACTTGGGAACATTTCAGGCAGGTTTGACAAGGAGAATGAGTTTTTGACTCTCACTCAAGGAGGTTCAACTATGGGTCAGTACGCGGCTAAGTTTGAAGAGTTGTATCAATTCTTCGGTTTGGGCGGGTATGCTCCCAATGACAAGTGGAAAACTGATAGGTTCAAGTATGGGCTAAGGGAAGACATTGCTCAGAGTCTAAGTTCTTTTGCATATACCAACTATGCCGCCATGGTTCAACAAGCTTACATAGCTGAAAGTGATTTGAAGAGGTTGTATGCAAGCAGAAAAGTATTCAATCAGAATAAGAATAATGTTGGATCATCCAACAATCAGATGAGTCCCAGGCACAACTCCAACAAAGGGAAACAAGTTCAGTCGTCGAACCCCTCATGATTCAGTACATGTTCCAACTATGGAAAGTACCATCAGGGTAAGTGTCAAATGGGATCCAACCAGTGTTTCTTCTGCAAGAAAGATGGTCATTATGCACGGGACTGCCCAGCAAAGGAGAAGAGTCATGGAGATAGCCCTGCTTCTACTACTACTCACGGGAGGGTCTACACATTGGACGCCTAGAAGGTCACACCATCAGATAATCTACTAAGGGGTATGGGATCTCTTTTTAATAACTCCGTTAGTATTTTATATGATTCGGGTGCGACCCATTGTTTTATATCTCAAATCTGTGTTGGACGGTTGGGATTGGCTTTGACACCTTTGCCTCAACCAGTCTCTATTAAGACTGCTGCTGAGGGTAGTATTCAAACCCAAGCGATATGTGAAAACTGTCTTCTATCCATTGGAGATAGAAATTTTGTGGTGGACTTCATTTGTTTACCAATGAAAGGTATGGACGTTGTCCTAGGAATGAGTTGGATGACGGCCAACCATGTGACTATAGATTGTTTTCATCGGACTATCGGTTTCGCCTCCGAGTCAGTGGAGCTACAACCGCCCAATTCTGAAGCTGTTATTTCTTTCACTTCGGCCAGTAACTATCTGTTCCAAGGCGCAGAAGCTTATGTCATGATGTTGTCTGTAACACCCCGGTATTTCTTATGCAAAGAAATACCTAAATATACAATTTGGTATTAATCAGAGTATAAAAATTCCTGTTCAGATATACATCTTTACAAGAAACAGCGGAAACTAATAAATAAAATAATACAAGCTCGAGTCATACGACCGAATACAGATACAACTACAGAAGAACAAGGACAACTATAAAAGAATCAATCTTCAATCTTCTCCTCCAACCCGACATACCAACTGTGCCGCCTGCTGTCCTTATAACCTGTTCTCTGTAAAAACAACAAATATGGATTGGGTGAGACAACTTGTCTCAGTGAGTCCTACCGTGCCCCCTCACCGACACTCGGTTCATTTATTAAACCGTTACAACAAAATCTGACATAACAATGTCTTATTTATTAATCAAAATGCCAAGCAAATCGTGTTCTTATCTTAGCTTACATGAAACGGCTGTACAACGACTACGAATCCCGAATCATAAGCTATAAATCGAAATGCCGACTGTACAACGACTACGAATCCCGGGAAATCGTGTTTTCATTTTAGTTTAGCATAAATCGGCTGTACAACGACTACGAATCCCGATAACCCACGAATTGACCACGCCAAAACGTATACAGGGCCTAGGTAAGGGGTCATGACTACCCTCCCTAGTATGCTACTTGTCGGGTCGTCACCCAACGCAATACATATGACAATATGCATCAAATTCTCGAGAGTTAGATAATTTATATCTTTTCGATCACCAAATGGATCAATAACATAATAATCGGATAAACAATATCCATATCGATCTATAACCCGTTTTGAGGAATTCATAAGTTAGACCTCCGGCATTATAATCATTTTCATTTGACATATATAAACATATATATTCAGTCAGTCCATCAGTCGGTGTACCCACACGTATACTAGGGTTTCGGTTTTTCAATCAATTATGCTTTCGAAGCCCTTTTCAAAAACATGAGTTGAACAAGTTCAAAATACGGTTGTCAGTAAGGCAATCTCTTTTTAAATGATTGAGAAGAGATTAGAAAAGGTTCGGGATTGAACGGAGCGTTGAAACGAGAAAAACGGAGTCACCCATCAAAATTAACAGTGGCGCGCGGTGCGCGACTCATGCGCGAGTTGTGCGCCAGTTGACAGAACCAATTTCCAAAGTGGCGCGCGGCGCGCGACTCGTGCGCGAGTTACGCGCCAGTTGACAGAACTGCCAGTCTGATGTCCAACTCGCAATTTTCTCACTTTCGCTCTCCGTTCGCTCTCGATTCGATTCCTAATTTCCGTCCCACCTGAAATCCAGAAAATTGGCAATATTCCAGAGTACATTTCAAATGCAAAATCGTTGTCAAAAATCATTTCAATTCGCTTATGATTTTCAAAACCGTAAAATGTCAATTTTTCCAAAAACTCAGAATTTGTTTCAAAAACCTTAAAGACTCGGTTTCCAGTAAAATTTCAGAATATACCAAAGGTTCAAAACATTCAATTTATTCCCCTAATCGTGAGTAGAACTCACCCGGCTGACGATCCCCGAGTAGTCGCGTCCTCGCTCGAATTACCGAACCGATAGCCACTCGAACGGTTCCCGAATCACGAACACGATCCGAAGGCTTCCGCATCTGAATTCAGTAACCGACATCACCCTTGATACTGACTTCCTTCCGGTGACTGGAATTGGGTGTTTCTCGACACTTTGACGATTCGACCCCGGATCCGTCAATTCAACATTTCCAGCTTTATTTCTGTTTTCCCCAGCATCTGGATTCAGTTTTGCAACAAGCATAACTTGGTCAATTCGTGACCAAAACTATCCAAACGAGTGCTCAATGTGAAGATAATTTCGTCTACTTTCTGATGGAAGAAGTTTCACGCGCATGCATCCAGTAGATTGAGAGATATCACCCAAACTATGTGACTGGTCCAGGACAATGTTTGATTCTGAAACCGAAACTTGTCAACAGGATATCTCTCTCATTTCTCCATAAAATCATACGGTTCTTGTGCCCAAAATGAAGAGATTTTTGTCTACTTTCCAGAGAAACAATAATCGTGATCATAGGAGTTGTGTGCTGGAAGATACAATTAAAACACTGGGAGTAGTGCATACGGGTTTTACCCAGAAATTTGATGAGCTTGAATCATCAACCTCAAACTCTTGTAACTACGAATTTGGGCTTCCATTCACTGAACCAGCAGTAACCCTCCATTCTTATCGGTGGAAACAGCAACTGGATTTGCCACAAACTCCCTTCAAATTCGCAAATGCAAGATATATATACTTCTACTTGGAATGCCGAATTTCAGCTAATCAAGAGCATACAACAAGATTGAACTTCAGAATTTCATCACCTTCACCATGATAGCTTCAATCCGACAATGGACAAGGAGACTGGGGAAGAATCAGGTTCCGATAATAGGCTTAATGGAATCAGAATGGAAAATAGAGTGAAGAAGATGCAAGAACATTCACATGCAATTGAGATTGAGAATTCTCCCTCCATCTTCTTCCCCCTAGCTCACGACCTCTCCCTCTCCTTTCTTCTATTCTATTTCAGTTTTTAGTTTTCTGAAAGTTGTTGAAAGTGTGAGGGAATGGGTGAAATCAGCAATTAAATGGCTGAGGAGGGTTTAAATGGGAGTGAAATGTCCAAAATGTCCTTGGTTCTATAATTCTCATTTTAGAATCCATTAAGTACTCACTAATCCGCTCGACTCATGAATGTAAATACCATTTTCATGATCGTATCATGACTAGGATCCGGTTATTATATCGTTGGGTGATTCATCTTCGATGTGAGGTAAAAATGATGATTTTACCCTTCAGCTGAATTGTTCATTAAATTTATGACCAAGTCACAATTAAATGCAGAGCAGGATTTCTTGGGACTTTTCCTCGACTATTCTTCGCCGAGACACGAACAATTATTGCCACAAATAATTAATCGGTCTTAGGCTTCATAGATCGAGTATTTAAAAATTAGGGATGTTACATTGTCTGCATCTACTGAGACAGGTCTGGATTTATCTTCTGTGCAAGTTGTTAATGAATTTCTTGATGTGTTTCCTGATGAAATTCCTTCGTTACCTCCGGATCGTGAGGTGGAGCTTTCTATAGAGTTGGTTCCGGGCACTCGACCAATTTCTATAGCCCCGTATAGAATGTCGCCGTTAGAGTTGAGGGAATTGAAAGTCCAATTGGAAGAGTTAATTTCCAAACAGTTTATCCGGCCGAGTGCCTCACCATGGGGTGCTCCAGTGTTGCTCGTCAAGAAGAAGGATGGAAGTATGAGATTGTGTATTGATTATCGTCAGTTGAATAAGGTGACTATCAAGAACAAGTACCCTCTACCGAGAATTGTTGATTTGTTAGATCAATTGAGAGGAGCTTCTGTATTTTCAAAGATTGATTTGAGGTCCGGCTATCACCAAATCAGGGTTCGAGCGTTGGACGTCCCGAAGACCGCTTTCCGTACGAGGTATGGACACTATGAATTTGTAGTGATGCCCTTCGGTTTGACCAATGCTCCAGCCATATTCATGGACTATATGAATCTGATTTTTAATCCCTATCTGGATCAGTTTGTTGTAGTGTTCCTTGATGATATCCTGGTGTACTCTAAGACAATTGAGGAGCATGTGCAACATCTCCGAATTGTCCTGAACGTACTCCGAGAGAAGAAGTTGTACGCTAAGCCATCCAAATGTGATTTTTGGATGCTCGAAGTTAAGTTTCTGGGCCATGTGATATCTCAGGCCGGTGTTGTAGTGGATCCTAGTAAGATTGAAGCTGTGGTAGACTGGAGACAACCGTCTACGGTTACTCAGGTAAGAAGTTTCTTGGGATTAGCTGGGTATTATCGGAGATTCATTCAAGGATTTTCCCAGCTGGTTCTTCCACTCACTCGGTTAACTCGCAAGGGTCAGCCGTTTATATGGGACTCAGATTGTGATGATTGTTTTGCGGAATTGAAGAATCGTTTGACTTCTGCACCTGTTCTGATTCTTCCAGATCCGTCCGTAGGATTCCAAATCTATTGTGACGCATCTGGTAAGGGTTTAGGATGTGTTTGTTGCGCCCGAAAAAATCCTCGAGGGAGAACCTTCCTCGTTCACAACTTTTCCTAAGACAATGAAGCCGCCACCAATATTTATTAAGGAAAATATTAGGAAAACCTTTTTTGGAAAGCGATTGGTCTTGCGAAAACTGAGAGGTTTGGGTTCGGGGGCCGGTTACGCGCGGGGAAGGTGTTAGCACCCCACACATCCTCTCTACTGAGAGGGAACCTTTAATTAAATGTGTGGTTTTAGTGTGTTGACTTGAAAGTACTTAATTTTGCCTCTCTACTTCTTATTGAAAAACTCTAATGAAAACCTTTATTTATTATGAAAAAGGAAAAGGGGGAAGAATGGGTTTTTTAGAAAAAAAACGCTTGACGGGACATGGCCCGCTCCTACGTATCTCCCGGTGCGATGGAGAACTCAAAGCTACGTAGTTCTTCTTTATCCTGAAAAGTTTTTTTTGTCTTTTATCTTTTTAGTGAGTTTTCGAAATAGGACGAGCATTTAGTGAATGATTAAACTAACCAAGGTTATGGGTAATCACCGCTAAGTACTCTTGAAAATGAGAGTCACTACCACCAGTCAGACGAACAAAGGTTCTGATTGACTATTAGTAGCAACCCGTTTTTTATTTGCCTTTTTGAAAGTGGCTTTCGAAAGAGATTGATTGGCACGAATGATCAAACTAACAAAGGTTATGAGTGATCATCGCTTGTTGTTCTTTGGGGAAAAAGACATCGCCACCAATGGCTAGACGAACAAAGGTTCTGATTAACCACTAGCGACGATGGGTTGAAAATGTTTTTAGAAAGGAAAAGGTTTTCGTTCTGAAAATGATCTTGGTTTGCAAAAGTGATTCTTTTTTGTTATGAAAATAACTCTTTTCTTTTTGTTATGCAAATGCTAAACTTTTTATGATTGCGCTTGACGAGAGTGTGACTCGCTCCTACGTATCCCAAATGGGAATCAAAGAGACGTAGTTCTAAGGAGCCTTGAAAAGGAAAGCCTTTTTGCTTTGGCTTTGAAAAGTGAAGGGCGTTCATAATGATCAAACTAACAAAGGTTATGGGTGATCATTACTAAAAACCCACTTAAGTGCATGTAAAAATCTCCTTTCGAAAAATGAAAGCCTTCATGATGATCAAACTAACAAAGGTTATGGGTGGCCATCACTAGCACTTGCTATGACTTTTGGTGCTTAGGGAAATATCTTCTGAAATTGAAAGCGTTCATGATGATCAATTGAGCAAAAGCTCCAAGTGACCACCATTAGTGTTCCATTGTTAATAATCATGCAAGCAAAGGCTTCGCAAGACTACTAACGAAATTTTTTGGATTTTGAAGAGTTTTCGCAGTTGGATTGATTCTTATTTAGGGGAAAGGAAATCTGTTATTTGGGAAAAAAGGTTTGTAAAAAAATAAGTTTATTTAGGGGAAAGAAACAAAATTTAAAAATAAGAGGAACAGGGGGTGCAGTAGTAAAATGGGGGGTGCAAGTGGCAAGAGGGTTGTATTATTAAAATTGGGGTGTAAAAAGTAGCCCATCCATCCTTAGCGAGCTGGCCCACGTTTTTTTTATTTTCTGATGGGCTTCGGGGAGGTGCGTGAAATAAACACAGGGGTGCAAATAAGAATCTGAAAAAATAAAAACGTGAAAAGACAAAATTGCCCTTGAGAACCTAATATAAAAGCGAAAATCCCAAAAATGGGAACCCTAAAAACACTCCTCTTCTCCACGGCGCCTCCAACCTAAAAATGGCCAAACCTTAATTCCTCTCTCTCTCCTCTCCACGGCGCTTCTACCCTCACCTCCCCTCCTCTCCATTTTCTTCCTCTTTCCTTGCTCCGATCCCTTCCCTCTCAACCCATTTCGGTTCTTCCCTCCTTCTCCAACACCGATCTTCTTCTCCATCTCATCACTAACTCTCATCTCGCTCTCCATCTTTTCACCGCCGCCAACGACGAAAATGGGGAGAGGGGAATGGTCGTGGTGGCTGCGATGGCCGTGGTGTCGTCTTTGGTGACTGTTTGGCGCGAGGAAAGAGAAAGGGGGGACGTACGAAGGTGGGTTCTGTGTCGGTTGCCGACGGCGCGGTAGCGGTGGTGGATGGCGCGGTTGAGGCGTATGGTGGTGGGACCGTAGGTGGTTGTTGGGTGGTTCGGTGGTGTACTGTGATGGGGAAGGGGGTCGTTTTCGTGGTGAGGAGAGAGAAAGGGCGTTGGTGGTGAGGAGAGAGAGGAGGCTGTTGTTGGTGGCTTGGTTGGTGACGGTGGTGGTGCACGGCGGTGACGACGGCGCGTTTTTGCAACAACCACCGTCTACGGATGTCGGGAATTGTACGGTTCCGATCACTTTATTTACTGTTTCTGTTCCTTGTTTTTTTTTTACTGTCTGTTTTTCCTTCCTATGCCTATTTTACCCTTTCAGCCTGTTTTTTACTAACACAAAAAAAAGGTGCTGGTCTTACATATTTATTTTTCATAGTGTAGCTTTCTGGCATAACAAACAAATAGCAACATACTTGCCAAAGAGAAGCTAAAAAATTTAATGCTCACATGCTATTATATTTGTAGAAGCCAGCAAAAAATAAATTGATTGTAAAGCATTACCTTAACTCCTTGATTCTGAATCTATGTTTTCTTACTTGCTCTCCTAGAATTGTATTTTGTGCATCCGTTTTCACTGAGGAATTTCTGTCTGTGCGTGTATACTGCTCTCTATGTGTACAGGACTGTGTTGGTTGCTGTTTGTATTTCTTTCTGTGTGCATCTGCCCTCCCCCCATTACTGTTGCTGCCTATGGTATTTATAGTCAAAATGTTGTGGTGTAGGTGTGGATGGAAGCAGAGGATCAAAGCTCATAGGAGACCAAGCTGTTGGCAGCAGTGGAGCAGCAAGGATGAGGCTGGCATGTTCTTGCCTAAAGTGTGAAAGACCAAGGAACAAGGAGAAAGGAATTTGGGCTTCATCCTCAAAATACCTCCTGCCACAACAACAATCACGACAGCAAAGGCAGCAGCGCCTGCTGTTCTTTTTTTTTATTTTTGTTTTAATAATTTTTTGTTTTTTATTTTTGTCTCCATGTATAAAAAGAGTTGACTTTTTTTTTTGTACTATTCTGGCTTTCCTTTTTTAATTTTTTTGTTTATATGTAAAAAAGGGGACAGCTAATAAAAAGAAACTGATTTTATCTTATTACCATTATTTCAGTATTATTTTATTTTTCTTTATGATAATAAAAGCGGTAAAAACAACGCGCACCGACTCAACGACTCACACGACTCGAAATGAAACACGCGCTCGCGTTATTTATTATTATTTTTATTATTTATTTTCGGATTCTTTTTTAGAAAATAACGAGCGCCAAACAAGATCGTTGCACGAGAGTGCCAAAGACACCTGCGTTCAAAACAATATGCGAAGCGAAAAACTTTTTGGGATTTTCCAATTAGTCGGACAAAACTGGGGTATGACAGCTGCCCCTCTTTATTCGGATTTTATCAAGAAATATTCGAAGGTAAAATAGGAATAAAGAATTCAGACATTATACCAATTTTGTCTACTTGGAGAAACCCAAATTTTCTTTTTCTTTTTCTTTTTCTCTCTCTTTTTTTTGAATCAACACTTGGAGTGTCGATGAGGAAACAGTAAATGAACACTGACATGCAGGCAGAAAAGGTAAAATGGGCACTTGCGTGCAGAAAGCAGTAAATTGCCCAGGCTGCCTAAAACCTGTAATCCTTAAACGAACTCTTGACGAGTCCGAGTTTGCACGTGGCTTTGAGGAGCACGCATCCTGAGTATCTCTGGTCTTTCGAGCGACCGGGGGGATCGTTATCAGCTCCGGAACTGATATACCGATCAATTCACGGCGTCCACTGTATCTTAGGCTGATACAACTATTCCGTTGAACCTGACATGGGGCTGCGGTCCATCGCGTTGCTCGTACACGATGTGAGACCTGGGCAGAAGGGAGCGATGATCTCTCTGGGCTCCAATTCGCAATGCGCGTCTGAGCGCTCTCTTTTCTTTTCTCTCTTTTCTTTTTTCTTTTCTTTTTTTTTTCTTCTGAACTCTCCCAACTTGGGGGAGCATTTTCTGGAATATGGGGGCAAGGGCTAACACCGAAGTGCTCATCCTCTCTTTGTATCTGCAGCTGAAAATGAACAAATGCATGCAATAAAAATGCCATGATTGCTGTTTTCCTTTTCTTATGATGAATGTAATGCAAACGTCTGAATTTCTTTTTCTGTACTTTATTATTATTATTATTTTCTATGTCTGATTAGTGCATGATTTTATGCTTGGTGAATGTAATGCATGACTTTATTTGTTTTATTACTCTTTTTCTTTTCTTCTCTTCTTTTCTTTTGCTCTTTTTATGAAGTGCAGGTATGCGGATGCAAAATTTTGGTGCTTGATGATATGTAATGAAATGGCAGATGACATGCAATGGAAAACTTTTCCCTCTTTGCATTTTTCTATGAAATGGGAATATTGCTGATGAATAACATGAAATGATGAATGACATGGGATGCTTTAGCTTTCTTTTCTTCTATGAGATGCAAGTATTGATGTGATGCAACTGTATTGCTTTGATGTTTGATGGGATGATGAATTTTGGTTCTTTTTGTTTTATGGAATGCAAACGTTACTATGATGTAGACGACACTGAATGTTTTTGTTTGTTTTCTTTTTTTGGCATAGGGACCTTAGGATTCTTGAGTGATCAATTCAAGTGTCCTATCGTGATGACTATTTCGAATGTACATTCAACTTAGTCTCCTATTCATTGAAATGATTTTGTATTTTGAGACTTGATTTGATGTCTGATGCAATGATGATGAATGCTTGGTCTGCTAGAAAGAAAGCAGTAAATGAACACTTGGCGTGCTGATGAGAAAGCAGTAAATGAACACTTGGCGTGCTGATGAGAAAACAGTAAATGAGGATGAACACTTAGCGTGCTTTTAATGAACCACTTGGGACCCGAGGGCATTTGAACTCCGAACTGAAGGAGTGACTGGGAATGAGATTTCGAGACTGACAAGTCCAGGATGACTGACTTGAGAATTAGATTGAAGATTGACACTTGAAGTGCTGATTCTTAGAACTAGGCATGAGGATTAACATCTTGTGTTCATCCGCATTTTGCTTAGCAATGCAATGAATGACACATGTAATGCAGACATATGCCATGATTGATGTCTTGAATATTATGGAATGCTTTTGTTCTTTTGTATCTGCTTCTTCTTCTTTGTAGTTTATGAAATGCAAATATCAACATAATGCTTTGGTGTTTGAATGAAAGTGTATGTGGTGATCGATGCTTTGATGAATGGAATGCTTCTGTTCTAACTTCTGTTTGTTTCTTTTTGCTTCTTCTATGAAATGCCAACATTAATATGATGCAATGCTCTGATGTTTGATGCAATTATTTTTGTTCTTTTTCTTTTATGGAAATGCTAACGTTAATATGATGCAAATGCACCGCTTTAATGTTTGATGATTGATTGACAAAGGAATGCTTGTGAAGTGATGAATGATATGGAATTCTGGATGACAAGGAATGTTTCTGTTCTTTTTGTTGTTTGTTTGGAGTTTGCAAGTGAGAGTCAACACTGGATGTGTTAATGAAAAAGCAATGAATGAGAACACATGAAATGAGAAGGCCTTGTTTAGGATAGTGAGTTGAGAGATTGCCCCGGTGAGGTTTTATAGGAATGAATGAGGTGAAGGAATGGGAACGCACTTGCCCCACTTTCGAATGACATTTCAAATGGTTTCTTTTAGTGAGGTTGTGAAAGGCGACAGAGTTATGGTGATGGTTATGAACTGAGGGTAATATATGAATGGGGTGGGCAATGAACAAACCTCCCCAAAGTTGAGTGGAGTGAGGGGTGAAGGGAATGCCCCCTAGTACACACCTTTGGTTCTCTTTAAGAACAACTCAAATGCAATGAAAGTTTTGACTTTTTAGTATGAGGAGAGGCTCCACTTGGTGACCACTAGACCTTGTTTTAATGCAACACGAATGCATCTTGGAGTGCAAGTCCTTCTCCTTTTTTACCAACTTTCTTTTTTTGATTGTTTGTTCTTTCTTTTTGAGCAACTTTCTTTTTTCTGCTTGTTTTTTTCCTTTTGAGCAAACACGTCGTAAATAGATGAACTTATTTGTCCTAAGATTAAAACTTGAGAGAACGAAAGCAATTAGTCACTGATCGGAATGGGCTTTTTAGGGTTGTGATGTGGAGAAGGGGATGATGAAGTGTTTGGGGGTTGATGGGGAGGATGGGTCTTATTCGGTGTTGGCCGATGGTCAATGGTTTATGAAGGAAATGGTTATTAGGTTTGATGAGGCGCTTGGGGATGGTTGTACCCAATGAGGTGTTTGAAGGTTTTATGAAAGAAGAGATGGTTAAACCCAATGAATTGAGGGCTTCTTTGAAAGGAGAAATGATTGAACCCATTGAATTGAGGGCTTTTTTAGAAGGGGAAATGATTGAACCCATTGAATTTGGGGGCCCCTTTTTTTGGAGGGGAGCTCTTATGCTTCATGGCAAAATGTATTGACTCTTAATTTATACTCCCTTTGTCTTCCTTTCTTTGTTTTGGGATTTTCCTCCTTAAACTTTGTTATTCCCCTCCTTTTGTGAATTTCCTTTCCTTTTGACTTGGAAATGATATACCATTTTTGATGTGGAATTAACCCTCGCCCAGAGTGTTGGGGATATCTTGGGCTTTTCTCGGCTTAAGATGGGTAACAAAGGGTGTTTTTGTGATTTTGAATCTTTGGCTTAAGAGGGGTAGGGAATAGACCTTCTGGGATTTTAGGTTCTTGAGGGTATGGAGAGATGGCCAAATTTCATTTCAAATCCTGATTGCTTATTTCTGTAAGACTTAACTTTAGGACAGTAATTTATCTATCTTCATGTGTTTGCTCTTTTATTTTCCCCCTTTTTTGTGCCCTAATTTTTGCCTGGAACGCTCTTTGCGAGTTTTCAATCCACCGGGTGCTCTTTTTTGCCTAGGCCGCCCTTTGCGGGTTTTCAACCTAGCGAGCTTATTTTATCCTTTTTTATTTATTATATATTTTTTAGAAAGACTTGCACTAAAGGAATATGATACTGACAGGGAAAATTAGTGATCACAGAATTGCCCCAGCATGGAGGACTTAAAGTGTTAGCGAGAATGAACCAAAAAGTCAAGTATGCACTGATAGGAGAGAATATGCGCTTTATGGGTGGACGGGGTGGGGTTAGACTTGGATGGGGAATGATGATAAATGAAGGAAATTGACTGACTCAAACAAGAGAAACTGCACCTGGCATGCATGCTTACTAGAAGAACGCTTCACAGAGAGTTAACATTGGTTAAAACATGATATAAAAACTTTTTTGATGAACTGTTTTGGTCTTTTATCATGGAATGGATGAGATGTAATGCCCTTTTTTGAAGGAAATACAAATGAGCTATTGATGTGAAAATCCGAGTGCCTTGGAACACCTTGAGTTTGCAAATGAGTGAGGGTAAACTTTTCCAAAAAGGAAAGATTACTTGGCAAGAACATCTCGCCTCTCATCACAACATTTTTGTTGTATGCAATGCATGGATGAAAACATTATGATGTATACATGATGAAAATGAAATGTATGAAAGCATATTCACTTGAAAAGTGTGATTATTCTAAAAGTTTTTTCTTTTCGATGCTTTCTTTTTATGCAAGACGAAATATGAAATGCCAGTGCATCTTTGGATGATGAATGATGCAAGAATGATGCTTCTTCTCAAAATGATTTTTATGGAGGCAAGACAAGATATGAAATGCCGATGCCCCCTTTTTCTTTTGAATGATGAAAGATGCAGGAATCATGCTTTTTTCTAAATGATGATTTTTTTTAGAGGCAAGGCAAAGTATGAAATGCCAATGCCCCTTCCTTTTTTGAAAGATGCATGTATGGAGGAATGATGTATTTGAACCAAAGTGATGAGGTGCATGAATGCTACATTTTGAATAAATTTGATGATGATTTTTATTCATGATTATGAATGAGATGCTTTCTTGTTATCATTTTTTGTGCAATGAAATGCATGATACTCACAAAAAAACATGCGTTGGAAGACATGGTTTTTATTGAAAGGAAATGCATGCAAAATGAGAGGTTAATGTATTATTTTTCATGATGTGTGAAAAAGGACAACAATAATGCATGAGACGCGCTCCTAATAAGACACAATTTTTGGATCTTTCGAGAAAACTAGGGGAAAAAGCCTTAGTGAATGGAAACGCACACGTGCGGAGAATGCACTCCTGACAAACCTAAATGAGATTGAGAAAAATGCATGTATGAATTTTATCAAGTTTTTGTTTTATGCCATGCAAATGATGTCTTTATATGAAAATGACGGCGATAATGCGACTTGACATGCATATGAAAAATAAGATGAAAACATTTTTTCGAGTTTGGTGACTGAAATTTAGGGAACATCACCTCATGTACCCCGGTAAAAGAAAAGACTATGATGATTTTTTTGAAAGTTTTGCTTTTTGCCTTTTTTGAAAATTTTGTTTTATGTAATGCAAGGATGTATGCGAATGATGATGTGAGGCAACCAATTGTCGTTACTCTGAGTAACTTGCATGAAACATTGAGTGGATCCTGACTCAATACTTCACGCAATATACTGAAATGCTTCGACATTTGGTTAACTCAAACTTATTCTCTTATTTGAAAACAAACCCCACTTGATAGGGTCAAAGTGCCCCGATACCGTAGAGTAACATCTCAAATTTGTAGTGCACAAACAAATTTGAGATATTACCCTTCGTCATTCGAAGGTGCACTTTTACTCATTGAGCTTTTACATGAAGAGCTTTTCTATTTTTTCTTTGTTTAGAGAAGATGCATGCATTGGAAACTTTTCATTTTTTTTGATTTTTAGTTTTGGAACATGATTTTGAAAATTATTTGGAGATGCAAATGATTTATTGGAAAAAAGGTTTTAGAAAAATGTGCTTGACAGGGTATGACCCGCTCCTACGTATCCCCATTGTAATGAGGAATCAAAGCTTACGTAGTTCTACTGGGTCTTTTTTTTTGAAATAATGCTTATGCATGAATGCCATGTTTTGGATGAACTTCGCGAGGAGCTTTTTCCTCTTTTTTGATTATAAACGAAATGCTTAAGCTATGAAGATGATAATTGTTTTTTCATTTTTATGCAATGAAATGAAATGCAAGATGAATAATTTTTTTTCAAAATTGGAACTTTATTTAATGAAAATTACGCAATGATGTAATGATGCAATGATGCAATGATGCAATGATGCAGGATGCAAGATACTTCTTTTATTTGAGGTTTCTGCATAAGGAGGGTATTCACAGGCGGAATTTAGAAAACTTTCACGATATATGCCACCTCATATATGTGTTTAAGAGAATATCATATCTTTTTTTTTTTGAAAATCTTTGAGGGAAAAAATAACTCGACGAAATGCAACAATGCAGCACACAATTTGGGAAGCCCTTGTGACCTAAAAGGGGGTAGAACCTATGATCTAAGGCACTTTAGGGATAATCTTCTCATGTAGCTCTATTCACACCCTCACAAAGGCCATCAGAGCCACAATCCCTCTCATGAAAATCCCCGTAAATGCAACAAACTGCTAGATACGAAGCATCATAAAAGAGCACAACTCTGATTGAAACTTTCGCGAGTAGCCAAACGGACAAAGGTCCTGATGGGCTCCCACTACTCGAATCCACTCATCCTATGGTATCCTAATAGACCTGGGTTATGGTCTCTTTCTCTAATCATATAGCCTCAAGGTACAAGTGTGTGTGTGTGCGAAGGGCATTTCCTTAAAAAACTACCCCTCCTGCAAATGAAAATCCCGAACAGTCCAGCCAATAGAAAGCAATAACATGTCGTCTACCCTAGGGTTCAATACCAATCAAATACAACTAATCTAGGGTGCTGACAACAATGCACTACTTACCTCAAGAAAGCGAGCAAAGAAGAAGGGGACATGACAAGAGAGGGGAAATATGCATGAGGGAACTAAGCATTTAAGCAAAGAAGTAACTATCTATTATTTTAAACAAAAGCAAACATAGAAGAAGAATGCATATGCATGCAACATGCTTATGAAAAGGAAGAAGAATAGAGGCAAAGCAAGATGTTCAAATCAATCACACAAACCACACGCTTAATTAATTAGGCTTGACCCACTTTTGAAAAAAATGTTTTTTAGTCCCCAGTGGAGTCGCCAGCTGTTGCGCCCGAAAAAGTCCCCGAGGGAGAACCTTCCTCGTTCACAACTTTTCCTAAGACAATGAAGCCGCCACCAATATTTATTAAGGAAAATATTAGGAAAACCTTTTTTGGAAAGCGATTGGTCTTGCGAAAACTGAGAGGTTTGGGTTCGGGGGCCGGTTACGCGCGGGGAAGGTGTTAGCACCCCACACATCCTCTCTACTGAGAGCGAACCTTTAATTAAATGTGTGGTTTTAGTGTGTTGACTTGAAAATGATCTTGGTTTGCAAAAGTGATTCTTTTTTGTTATGAAAATAACTCTTTTCTTTTTGTTATGCAAATGCTAAACTTTTTATGATTGCGCTTGACGAGCGTGTGACTCGCTCCTACGTATCCCAAATGGGAATCAAAGCGACGTAGTTCTAAGGAGCCTTGAAAAGGAAAGCCTTTTTGCTTTGGCTTTGAAAAGTGAAGGGCGTTCATAATGATCAAACTAACAAAGGTTATGGGTGATCATTACTAAAAACCCACTTAAGTGCATGTAAAAATCTCCTTTCGAAAAATGAAAGCCTTCATGATGATCAAACTAACAAAGGTTATGGGTGGCCATCACTAGCACTTGCTATGACTTTTGATGCTTAGGGAAATATCTTCTGAAATTGAAAGCGTTCATGATGATCAATTGAGCAAAGGCTCCAAGTGACCACCATTAGTGTTCCATTGTTAATAATCATGCAAGCAAAGGCTTCGCAAGACTACTAACGAATTTTTTTGGATTTTGAAGAGTTTTCGCAATTGGATTGATTCTTATTTAGGGGAAAGGAACTCTGTTATTTGGAAAAAAAGGTTTGTAAAAAAATAAGTTTATTTAGGGGAAAAAACAAAATTTAAAAAAAAAGAGGAACAGGGGGTGCAGTAGTAAAATGGGGGGTGCAAGTGGCAAGAGGGCTGTATTATTAAAATTGGGGTGTAAACAGTAGCCCATCCATCCTTAGCGAGCTGGCCCACGTTTTTTTTTATTTTCTGATGGGCTTCGGGGAGGTGCGTGAAATAAACACAGGGGTGCAAATAAGAATCTGAAAAAATAAAAACGTGAAAAGACGAAATTGCCCTTGAGATCCTAAAATAAAAGCGAAAATCCCAAAAATGGGAACCCTAAAAACTCTCCTCTTCTCCACGGCGCCTCCAACCTAAAAATGGCCAAACCTTAATTCCTCTCTCTCTCTGCTCTCCACGGCGCTTCTACCCTCACCTCCCCTCCTCTCCATTTTCTTCCTCTTTCCTTGCTCCGATCCCTTCCCTCTCAACCCATTTCGGTTCTTCCCTCCTTCTCCAACACCGAATCTTCTTCTCCATCTCATCACTAACTCTCATCTCGCTCTCCATCTCTTCACCGCCGCCAACGACGAAAATGGGGAGAGGGGAATGGTCGTGGTGGCTGCGATGGCCGTGGTGTCGTCTTTGGTGACTGTTCGGCGCGAGGAGAGAGAAAGGGGGGACGTACGAAGGTGGGTTCTGTGTCGGTGGCCGACGGCGCGGTAGCGGTGGTGGATGGCGCGGTTGAGGCGTATGGTGGTGGGACCGTAGGTGGTTGTTGGGTGGTTCTGTGGTGTACTGTGATGGGGAAGGGGGTCGTTTTCGTGGTGAGGAGAGAGAAAAGGCGTTGGTGGTGAGCAGGGAGAGGAGGCTGTTGGTGGTGGCTTGGTTGGTGACGGTGGTGGTGCACGGCGGTGACGACGGCGTGTTTTTGCAACGACCACCGTCTACGGATGACGGGAATGGTACGGTTCCGATCACTTTATTTACTGTTTCTGTTCCTTGTTTTTTTTTACTGTCTGTTTTTCCTTCCTATGCCTATTTTACCCTTTCAGCCTGTTTTTTTCTAACCCAAAAAAAAAGGTGCTGGTCTTACATATTTATTTTTCACAGTGTAGCTTTCTGGCATAACAAACAAACAGCAACAAACTTGCCAAAGAGAAGCTAAAAAATTTAATGCTCACGTGCTATTATATTTGTAGAAGCCAGCAAAAAATAAATTGATTGTAAAGCATTACCTTAACTCCTTGATTCTGAATCTATGTTTTCTTACTTTCTCTCCTAGAATTGTATTTTGTGCATCCGTTTTCACTGAGGAATTTCTGTCTATGCGTGTATACTGCTCTCTATGTGTACAGGACTGTGTTTGTTGCTGTTTGTATTTCTTTCTGTGTGCATCTGCCCTCCCCCCGTTACTGTTGCTGCCTATGGTATTTATAGTCAAAATGTTGTGGTGTAGGTGTGGATGGAAGCAGAGGATCAAAGCTCATAGGAGACCAAGCTGTTGGCAGCAGTGGAGCAGCAAGGATGAGGCTGGCATGTTCTTGCCTAAAGTGTGAAAGACCAAGGAACAAGGAGAAAGGAATTTGGGCTTCATCCTCAAAATACCTCCTGCAACAACAACAATCACGACAGCAAAGGCAGCAGCGCCTGCTGTTCTTTTTTTTATTTTTGTTTTAATAATTTTTTGTTTTTTATTTTTGTCTCCATGTATAAAAAGAGTTGACTTTTTTTTTGTACTATTCTGGCTTTCCTTTTTTAATTTTTTTGTTTATATGTAAAAAAGGGGACAGCTAATAAAAAGAAACTGATTTTATCTTATTACCATTATTTCAGTATTATTTTGTTTTTCTTTATGATAATAAAAGCGGTAAAAACAACGCGCACCGACGCAACGACTCACACGACTCGAAATGAAACACGCGCTCGCGTTATTTATTATTATTTTTGTTATTTATTTTCGATTCTTTTTTAGAAAATAACGAGCGCCAAACAAGATCGTTGCAGGAGAGTTCCAAAGACACCCGCGTTCAAAACAATATGCGAAGCGATAAAATTTTTGGGATTTTCCAATTAGTCGGACAAAAATGGGGTATGACAGTGTTCTAATGCAGAATCAACAAGTAGTTGCTTATGCCTCCAGACAGTTGAAACCGCATGAGGAGAATGACCCAACTCATGATTTAGAGTTGGCGGCGATTGTGTTTGCCCTAAAGATTTGGAGACATTACCTGTATGGGTCTTGTTTCGAAGTCTTTAGTGACCACAAGAGCCTTAAGTATTTGTTTGACCAGAAGGAGCTGAATAATAGGCAGAGGAGATGGGTAGAGTTTCTGAAGGATTATGATTTTGAATTGAAGTACCATCCTGGTAAGGCGAATGTTGTGGCTGACGCTTTGAGCAGAAAGTTTATCCACACTGCAGAACTGATGATTCATGAGATGTCACTGTTGGAATCGTTTAGAAACCTTAATTTGAAAGTGAAGCCGAGGAGGAACAGGTTGGCGTTGAGCCAGGTTCAGATTTCGAGTTCCTTGAGAAATCTGATTTGCTCAGCCCAAGAGGTTGATTTAGAGCTGCAAGCACAGAAGAGGTTGCCGAATTACACCGAAGATGGCGATGGTGTGATTTGTTTTGATGGTAGAGTCTGTGTGCCGAATGATGAGAGAATAAAGAGGCAGATTTTAGAAGAGGCTCATCAGAGTCGGTTCTCAATACATCCTGGGTCTACCAAGATGTATCGAGATTTGAAGCAGTTGTATTGGTAGCCGGGTATGAAAGTGGAAGTTGCAGAATTTGTGTTTCGATGCTTGACTTGTCAAAGGGTCAAGATAGAGCACCAGAAGCCAGGTGGCCAGTTACAACCGCTGAATGTGCCAGAGTGGAAATGGGAAAGCATTTCTGTGGATTTTGTCATGGGATTGCCACGGTCCCAAGCCGGAAACGATTCTATTTGGGTAGTGGTGGATCGCTTGACCAAGTCCGCCCATTTTATTCCGGTGCGTTCGAATCACAAGGTAGCTAGATTAGCAGAGGAATATCTCAAGAATATTGTGAAATTGCATGGAATTCCTACAAGCATCATCTGTGATCGAGATCCCAAGTTCACATCTCGGTTTTGGAGAGCATTGAATATGGCGTTGGGGACAACGGTGTGTGCTAGCACCGCTTACCATTCGCAAACAGACGGACAGACTGAGAGAACAATTCAGACATTGGAGGATATGTTGAGAGCATGTGTACTTGACAGTGGAGGCCGATGGGAGGATCATCTTCCATTGGTGGAATTTTCCTACAATAACAGTTACCATTCTAGTATCGGAATGGCTCCATATGAAGCATTATATGGAAGGAAGTGTAGAACACCATTGTGTTGGTGGGATGTAGGTGAACAGAGATTGTTGGGACCGGATTTGGTCCGTGAGACTACGGAGAAGATCCGTCAGATAAGAGAAAGGATGAAGGCCGCTCAGAGTCGACAAAAGAGTTATGCCGATAAGAGAAGAAGACCGTTAGAATTCGAAGAAGGAGACCATGTCTTTTTGAGGCTTTTTGAGGCTTTCTCCGACTATTGGTACCGGTATTGCATTGCGAGCGAAGAAGCTCAGTCCTCGGTATGTCGGACCTTTCCAAATTATCGAGCGAGTTGGGCCAGTAGCATATCGCATTGCATTACCTCCAGAATTGTCCAGGTTACATGATGTGCTTCATGTATCGCAGTTAAGGAAGTATATTCATGACCCGAATTAGCTGTTGAGTCATGAAATGATCGACATCCAACCAGATTTATCTTATAAGCCTACTCCAGTCAGGATCATCGAGCGTGGCGAGAAAACGCTCCGGACGAGATCAATTCCTATTGTCAAGGTGCTTTGGGACGGTGCATCACCCGACGAAGCGACATGGGAAGTAAACGAGAACATGCGGGTGAAATATCCCTATCTGTTCGATTGAGGTACGTTTTGTCAATTTTGAGGACAAAATTTTTAAAAGGTGGGGTGATTGTAACATCCACTAATTAGCTAATTTAATTTATTTAAATTAGTGAAAAGGTTAAGGTGAATATTGACTAAATGGGATATTTAGCACAAGAGGTTATCACTAATCGATTTACTTAGCATAATTACTAAATTATGTGATGTTGATGTAAATAACGGTGGTCATGCATAATTAAAATAAGGAATTAAGTTAATAAGTTATGGCTTGTACCAAGAAGTGAGTTATTAATCTAATGGCTTGTTAGTACTTGTGTGAGGAGTGTTAGGCTAATTTTAGTATATTAAGCCAAATGTTAGATAGGATGAATGAGTGTATAGCTGAAGGGCTTTTTGGTCAAACCCCAACTACTACACCCAGCTGAAGCAAAACCCACCAAACAGTGATTCATTTGAAGAAAAACAGAAACAGGATAGAGAGAGAGAGAAGGAGGAGAAGTCGAGAGAGAGAGAGAGAGAGTGGAGAAGAAGAGAGAAACCCAGCTCCAAACCTTCATGCATGTGGGTGATCCTTGCACCAATCTTTCCCATTCCTATTCCTCTTTCCAATGATATGAATTTCAGTAGCCTTTCCTCCCTCTAGCTCAAATCTCAAATTCGAAATAGACAGCCCAAAGTTGTTCAAAACTGGAATTCTTGCCTTGCATGTCACTTTTTGGAGCATTGAAGCAAACTTAGGCCCTTAGGAATCTGAAGGTTCAGTTCTGAAACTCAATCACAAGCTAGATTGTTCGGTTGAGTTGTGAAGGAAGAATTTCATTAGCCGAGGTTCTGGTTTAGTTGCTGTCCAAAGTTTTGGGTAGCTGAGTTCGTTGTTGAAGCGGATTCGAGGAGATTTCGTGGTTTTTGGGACGGTTGAACTCTCAGAGTCTCGGCGTTGTGAGCGATTTTCATCGCCATAGGTGAGTTCTATAACTCGCTAGGGATGTGTGATATCGATTCTTGCATTTTCTGAACCGAGAAAATGTTTTAAACCGCTTTGTGAAAAATAACTCGTAAACCGTTTTATCGAAAAGTCACTATGTTTGTAACCGATTGCTTTGATTTGATGATTGTATGAATTGATTGACTGTTTATCGCTTTCGTTGGACTGGAATAATATTCGTTATGTTAGGATATCGACCGGAACGAAATTGGAATCAAAACGGACTTGGAAAAATGACACGAAACTGGAAAATTGGCCACTGTCAAGGACGCACGGATCGTGCCTCACAAGGGCACGAGTCGTGCGGCTTGTTCGCAGCAGCCAAGGAAATGGATTTTTAACACAGCACGGGTCGTGCGCCCTTGGCACGGACCGTGCATGACCTACGCAAATCAGTTTTTACAATTTTTGAATACGCACGGATCGTGCGCCTTGGTGGCACGGATCGTGCGCCCTGTACGTTTTTCAAACTGAACTTTAAGTGATACGCACAGGTCGTGCGCCTCTGGAGCACGGACCGTGCGAATCCTTCTGTTACCCTAACTCAAAATCCTTTATAATCCGTTCTAAACGATTCCGATTCCTTTCCGATTGATTCCCCAATGTTTCCCAAGAATGGAAACACACTTATGTGATGAGATGAAAGAAGTTTGAGGTAAATATCACAAGTTATAAATGTTAAGGAAAACCGTACATTAGTAAGACGCGAGTGTACACAAGTTAATTCATACGAGTCAAGATAAGTAATGTTTAATTCAAAGACAAGATACCTTCCCTTGAGGAAGGGTAGACGGTACATGAGTGAAAATGATAAGACGGTCCAATGCGGGTACATTTATATAATATATATAAATTGAGGTCAAGGGTGACGACCCTTAGAGGATTGGCATACTAGGGGAGGGGAAGTCATGAGCCCCAAAACCTAGACTCAAGAGGTTTCACCCACTAGAAATAGCCGGATGAGTTCACCAAAAGCCAAAGAAGTGCCTAAGAATAGGTAGGCTTGAGGTGTTATGCTAGAATGATAAATGAAAAGAAATGTAATGCGTAGTTGCTTAGTAGGGCTACAAATTACAAGAGGTAAAATATGATATGCTTCATGTGTCGCTTAGAAGGGCCATGAGCATAAAAGTTACATGAAATTAATATATGTCCACGTGGTTGCTTATTAGGGCCACGAGTTCAAAGCAAAGGAAATAAGGAACCGCTAGAGTTAGTAAGGGGTCTCGATAGGACTCACTGAGATAATGTTTATCTCACCCTTCATATTTGTGGTTTTTACAGAGAAATAAGGGAAGGCAAAGGCGATGAAGCACGGTTAGCCGGTGCGACTCTTGGAGTCATTGAAGATTGAGTTTCATGTTTAGACCTTTGTCCCATTTACTGTTTCTATGTTATCGATTGTATAACGATCATGTATCAGTTGTAAATCGTTTCCGCTACTTTATGTTTTGAGTATTGAACACCAGGATTATGTATAAGTCTTAAGTTATGAAACTTAAGCTTTTTGATAAAGTTAAGTACGGTTCGGAGAACCATTTGAAATGTATTATCGAAATTTTTAGTTTGTGTTCAATATTCATTAACAGGAAGTTACTCTGATGGATGCCATTTAGTACATTTCGCTAGTTCTACATGTTAGAATTTATCGGGGTGTTACAGAAATAGCATCGGAAATTTATTGACAGAATTTCAAATTAGTGATGGATTTTCAAATGGTGCAATTTCCAAGGAATTAGCGACGGATTTTTTATGACGGAAATTCAAATTAGCGACGGATTTTTTATGACGGAAATTCAAATTAGCGACGGATTCAGAATCTTACGCATTCGAAGGTCTGCGCAACGATCACGTCATCATTAGCGGCGGATTTTTTGCGACGGATTGTAGTGTAAATAGCAAGCCCAACTATCCCGGAACACCTTCACACAAAAAGTAGATGTGGAATCGACTCATCCTACTCAAAAAAAAAGGGGGCAAGAAACCCCATGAGGGTCATTGATAATGCTTTTAGAAATAAGAGTATCCCGGGTTGGGAGCTTCCCCAACAACAATCTCCAACCAAAAGCTCCCACCTTGTGGGAATAGATAACTGCCACATATCAACAAGATCACTCTGGATATCGCTATCCAACCTAATTTACTGCATCAAAGTTAACAAAAGTACATAACTGGATTTCACAAAAAAAAACAAATGAAGGTTTTCAAGCCTCCACCGCCAACGATTTTGCTCTGAATCATCAGGATGAAACAAATGAAGTGTGGACAAAAGAAAATCCTGAACAACCCTCTCCTCCGCAGACAAGTCACGACTCCACTCAAGATTCCATCGCCAGATGTCGTCAAACCAAAACCTGTGGTCCAAAATGCTACCTTGTTTATGCTTAGCCTCTTCAAAAAGACTAGAAAATAAATCCTTAAAAGTGTCATTGCTGGCCCACTTATGTCCCAAAAAAGAAATAAGACTCCCCTTCCTCACCATTAGCCTAAGCGCAGATACAAAAGCTCCCTCCCAAGAAGGATAAGCCCAATCACCTTGATCCATACCCACAATAAATCACCCCATTTATGACTCTCATACTTGGACGACTCAGATTCATCCGATCGATCCAACGGCTCAAAACCTGCACGGATCTCTATAAATACTGGCTCACATTGACATTAATAGGTACATCCCCATTCCTAGCGATACCACTCTTCTATTTTCAATACTGACTTGAGCGTTAGAGTGGCATCGAAGGTACCCCACCCGGGATCACTTTGGCATACCACTTGGACGACAGGAGACCTACCAACAGCAGTCACCGGACGACTGGTAGGTGCAGAACATTGGCGACCACGGTGGGAGCTGTCTAGATTTCACGTCATCTCCACCTCTTAAGAATTCTCTCCTGCATTCTGAGGGCACGCCACAAGGTGTTGCTATCACTCTTCTAGGCAACACCGTCCAAATCCCGACTCCATAGCCGATCCAGATCCCCGTCCAACCTGAGGATGCAGCGACCGTCCACCAGCTCCTGGACCTATTGTGAAACCGCACTCAGGCTATGCTGCAGCAAGTAACGTGCCTCGTGCAGATAGAGGGGCGAATGGCGGCCACGTCTGAGCAACCTCATCCTCATTGGAGCACTCCTCCCCCAAAGACAGTGAGCTCCAGGAACCACAGATCTCCACTCAGGCGTCATCTCAACCATCGCTCTCTGCCGAGACGGAAGCGAGCTCATCACTCTCCTCCCCGACGCAACAGGCACCAAGGATCGGGTTCACCTCCAAGCACCTTCCAACTTCGCCTGATGGTACCTACTGGCTTGAGAACTTTCCCTCCAGGACCTCGTCGCTCGCAACCTCCAATTCTCGCGAGAGGTCGCGAAGCCAAGCCAAGACTCACAAGAGGCGTTGCCACAGATATACCTTGAGGAGATCTCTAGCCTGACGAGACCGCTAAGGCATAGACCTTGGGGACGGTTCACCTCACTACTCTCCATGGCTCTCCCACAAGGGACCGTTCACTAGGAAGATTGATGATTGTCCAATTCCTAAGGCCCTGGAGAAGCTTCCAGTCCTCAACATGTATGATGGGACTGGGGACCCTGACAGCCACCTGGCATACTTCTCTCTCATGATGCGCTATCGGGGGGCAAGGGAAACCGTCCACTACAAGATCTTCCCCCTCACTCTCGAGAAGTCACCACTAGCTTGGTTCCAGGAGTTGAAGCCAAACTCGGTCTCGTCTTGGGGACAACTAGCTATGATGTTCACAACTCGTTTTGCCGCTTCCCGCTTAAAACCCAAGTCTGAAGAGGTACTCAGGGCGATCAAGCCGGGAGAGAAAGAAACACTTAGAGAATATCTGGAAAGGTTCAACAAAAAAGTTGCGAATGTTAGAAACCTTGAAGACAAGAGGAGGCTCTTTTCGATGAAGGATGGTCTCCAGAAAGGAAGCTTATTCCAAAGAGAAATTGGGATCAACAAGCCACGCGACTTGGCCGATTTCCCTCAAAGATCCCCGAAGCACATGGACAATGAAGAGGACGAGCTGGCCTACAAGGCCATTGAAGAACCATGGCTGGAGCAAGCCCAAGATGAGGGAACGCCTCGTGAGTCCCGACCCCGACGAGGCCGTTTCTCAGACTACACCTTGCTGAACACATCTCAGGCAGAGATCCTTGCCGAATGCGCCGACGCGGAGTTTCAGGACATCAAACAACCCGAACCTCTTGGGCAAAGGAAAGGCCGAACCTCTAAGAAGTACTGTCGTTATCATAGAAGTTATGGACACGACACCAACAAGTGCAACACTCTAAAAGACGACATTGAAGAGCTGATTCGCGAAGGGAAGCTCGCGCAATACATGAAGGAAGAAGAAGACGAGACTCCTGACTCCAAATAGGGAGCCAATCACCAGGACATGGACCTAGAGCTAGGCCTAGTTGAGAAAATAAGCACTCATGCAAAATGTAAAAGCTCAATATGAATGACTAACTGAAATTCATTTTGCAATTAGAAATCTTTCATTTCAATTCATTGTTGTTGGCACTTGTTCCAAATATTCTTTAAGAGTAAGAAAGAGAAAAGGTCCAACCCCTTAGTTAAGCATAGAGCGAGGCGAGTTTGAGACCTAACACAGCCTGCAGGGAGGGACTGCGTGGCCTGCTGGGGTGACGCAGCCTGCGGAGAGGGACTGCCTGGCTTGTAGGGGCAACATAGCCTGCAGGAAGAGACAGCCTAGCCTGCAAGGGCAACCTCAATAACAGCATCAAGCCAAGATCATTATCCCAAGATGATGGTTTTGCAAATAAATCTCTTAAAGGCATGTTCACACGGAGTAGTTTGACGCTGACGTGTACCTTAAATCCTCGTAAAGGAATCAAGTGTGATGTGGCGTGCCGAAACAAATGAAGTCAGTCAGTAAAAAAGGCGACATGAGGTCGGCGCCGCGATAGGTTGCGTTTTCCCTATATACCGAGGCAGGAGTCTCATAACTCTCTCCACTTAGCGACTTTAAAGGATGTCGCAACCCATTGGACGAGTTCTATCCGAGCAGAGTCTCAGTAAACTGTGCCAAGGGAATACTTCAAGGTGACCTTTGTAACGCCCAAATATTTAATTAAATTATTTAATTAAATATTTAGGTATCCATTTATTCATTTATTTATTCCAGTTGGTGTAATTATATTAGCATTTGATTAAGAGGTGTATAATTGGATATTAGGAGATGGTGTTAGTGATCGGGCTTAAGTTGGAGGAAAGCCCGTGATCCATATCCATGAGTTAGGCGCTTAGTCATATGGGGGTTAGGGTTTGGCTTGTCATTAGCGCAAACCCTAAGAGAAAAGAAAGAGAAGTCGTGAATAGAAGAGAGGAGAGGAGAAGAGGATTCGGCGCACATCCAAGAGAGAAGAAGAGGAGGATTTCGCGAGTTCAAGGAGAAGAGAGGAGTTGTGTTGCTGAGGTTATTGTTGGTGACTTGATCAAGAGGATTAGTGTTCTCCTACTATAAGGTAAGGGTGGGGTTCTTCCTTATAATAGGGTTTTATGATGGGGTTATGTGGGAATAGGTTCTATGATGCCTCTTGCTTGAATTTGATGTTTGGTTTGATGAGAGTTGAATCATGACTATGTTGATTGAAATATTGGCTTGTTGGTGATTGTTGTAACTCTAAAAATTGGTGTTCATTGTTGTTATCACGAATTGCATGCTAAGTGTTCGATTAATTGTTGTTGGTGTTGTGATTGACAATTCATGATAATTGACATTGGTGGTTAAGAATTTATGAACTAAATTGGTGATATGATTGCATATGTGGTGTTTTGATGAATTTGGTGTGATGCTGTTTTTGGGGCCCTGGTGCTGGGCGCCATTTCTGGGTATTGTAGTGCTGTTTCTGGCGCCCTGTGTGTGGGCGCCGTGTGCCAGTGTGCGTGTGTGCGTTGCTGTGTCTTGGCGCAGGGACGCCATGGGCGCCTGTTTCTGGGTTGTGTTGCGCGCTGTTGGCGCAGGGGGCGCCATGGACGCTGTTCCCGTGTGTGCGTGTGTGCCTGGGTGTCTCTGGGGCGCCAAGGGCGCTGCCCCCTGCGTTTCCCCTAGGCGCCCTGCTCCTAGGCGCCGTTTCCAGGATGTGTCTCAGTTTTTCCCTGTTTTGTTTTCAAAATATCTTTTGACTCGGGAGTCCGATTGAGACGTTTCAAAATGTTTTGGAAAGCTTATTCAGCGGCCTAGCTGAATATTCTAATTTGAGGCAAAGTGATCTATTTTTCTGGAAATTGTTAGCCATTGGCTTAGCCGTTAAATGTTGCTGTTTTGGAAAAAAAAAATTGTCACGTCTCAAATATTTTGGAAAATTGTCGTCGTCCCAAATATTTTGGAAAATTGTCGTTGTCTCCGGTGTTGGGAAAAATCATCGCGTCTCAAATGTTTTGGAAAATTGTTTGTCATCTCGGTGTCTTGGTGCTGTTTGAGCTAGGTGTGAAGGCTCAAGTATTGGTGTTGTTTGAGCTGGGTGTGAAGGCTCAAACCCTGGTGTTGTTGGAGCTAGGTGTGAAGGCTCCAAATCTTGGTGTTCCGTTGTTTCGGGTAGTTTGGTGTTTCGGTGTCGTTGGGCTAGGTGTGAAAGCCCAATTTTGGTGATATTCGGTGATTGATTTTTGGTGTGTCACGTTGTGACTAATTTTTGATGATTGTCTGTGTGCATTCATGGTGTCGCATACAGCATACGCATTTATTTCGGTGAAGGCCTTTGGTCTTGGAGCTGGGTGTGAAAGCTCAATTTTTTCTAAAACTAGTGAGTCGGGTGTGAAAGCTCAATTTTTCTAAATTGGTGAGCCGGGTGTGAAAGCTCTCAATTTTGGTGACGCCTCTATATACAGGCAAAACTTTTGGTGATTTGGTACCACATGCATATGCCCGGCGGTGTGGGTTGCATTCATGCATTATCATGACATTTGGTGACTGATTGTGGTGTTTACAATTTGACGTGTGTTTATAATTCGATGTGTGTAGTGGAGTGGTAGATATAGTTGTCATATTCTAGCATATTTCCTATCATTTACGCTATTATATTGAAGATATCTCACCCCTTCTGTTTGAATGTTACCCCTATGCGGTAACGTGCAGGTGATCGCGAGTGAAGGCTTAGCTACCTTCGCTAGTCTGAGTCGGTGTCCTTTGCTTTGATATGTAACACTCAAAGGGGGGATGAACGCTAGACTTTGGCTGTTGCATTTTATTTGTTTGGAGTCCATTCAGGATGTTATGATTTTATGTTTTGAAACTTATTTCTATTCCGCTGCGTGGGGATGTATTTTTGGCGATGTGGTTAACTAAACCGGTGTTATGGGCTTCGTCCCTTTTTGACAAAGTGTTATATATCGTATGTGACGTTTTGGTTATCGATGAATGTGTGACATCTCTTTTCGAAGTATGGAATAATGAATTTTTTTGTAACTCTGATTTTATTAAATAATTGCCGGGTAGAAAAGGGGTGTTACAACCTTGGTGGTCACAACCCCGTTGGACGAGTTCTATCTGGGCCGAGTCCTAGTAAACTGTGCCAAGGGTATACTTCAAGCTGCCATAGTGGTCACAACCCCGCTGGACGAGTTCTATCCGAGCCGAGCCTCGGTAAACTGTTCCAAGGGTGTACTTCATTACAAGGAGTCCAAGCAGACGTCGGTAACTCAATTGCGAAAGCTAGTCAAACTTTGTTACTACCCACTTGAAAAAAATCCTAAGTCTAAAACACAAGGGTGGTACCTTGACAAACGAGTGTGGGCGAGATCCAACGAAGCAGGTGCACGAGTGCAAGAAAAGGCACTAAAGGGCGAGACTTCATAGTCTCGATCCAGAGCGCCAAGGCAGACACCAAGTGCGAGTGGAAGCGCAAGACCGCATAATCTCGGGTGCAGGGCGCCATCCTAGGCGCGAGATTGCACTGCCTCAGGTGCAGGGAACCATCCAAGGCGTGAAACTACAGTGTCTCGGGTGTAGGGCGCCATCCCAAGCGCGAGACTGCATAGTCTCGGGTACATGGAGTCATCCTAGTGTTAACCTAGAATTTCGACAAGGCTTTTGAGTGGTTAGTTAATAGGGTTTGACTTCTCATTAAAGATCATTCATATTGCCTTTGCAAAAGAAAAGTGACATTTAAGTCATTTCAGCATGTTTCGACAGAAGAAGTCTTCACCAATTCGACAAGGAAGAGTTTTCGACAGGACAGTATATTCAGGACTTCGTCAAGCAGTTATTGGCAGCAGTTATGTCGAATTTCAAGACTACGGTTAATACAACGTAGGCAGTTGTGGCATCGAACCTGGCACGAAGTTCATCACTGGTTAATGAGACGTGGCCACGTGTCCATAGCAGTTTACATTTCAGTCATTATTTTCTGTATAAATAGGGGTTTCTACGTAGAAATCAAGGGTGCCAAATTATTATACCAAACACAGTTCTGAAACTCTAACTTCCAAGTCACAGAGAAAACAGAGTAAAAGAATTATTGTACCACGTATGTGAATTTGTGCACCTTTCTCTTTACATTTAATGCAATTTATTGCTTTCAATACAAGTCATTTTATATTTCTGCGTTCCATTTTACTACTTCTTTTTCTTTGATTTGCATTTTCATGGTGAATTGTCTCCCTTTTTAAAATATATTTGTTGACAAACTGTGGTGTTTAAAGGCAATTGCTTTAGAGATTTCTGGTTTAATCTCACAAACATTTCTAATAAAACCAGTGATTGTTTGCTAAAAACACCAGCAAACAAATTGGCACGCCCAGTGGGACAGTTTGCCTTTGATACACGTAATTTTTCTATGTTCTTGTATGTGTTCGTATTTGCATGCACTTAGGAAGTGGAAAAATGGTTCGTCCTACTAATAATGCGTCTAGTTCTAATCCTGTGATTTCACAAGAACAGGGAACAATAGTAGACTCTGCAAACGTAAATGCAGGGTTGGTTGTGGGAACAATATCCCCATCATTATCAACAACTGTTCCTTCAGTATCAATGACTAACGTTGGATTAACGCAGTCAAACATGGCATCTATACCTATGCCTTTGCCGTCACATATGGGACTTCATAATCCTTATATGGCAATAGGAAGCGGTTTAAATCCACATTTTCATAATGTAAGTTTTCCTGCATTTCCTTCTGGATCATATGGCATGCCTACTGGAATGCCACATATTTCGACCATGTCTCCCGTACATGTTTCTTCTGAAAGTGTAATGGGTCGAAATCCCACTGCATTAACCAATGAATCTTTGTTTGCCTTACGACAACAAGTTGATGAGAGCAATCATGATATGGTTAATATGTTAACCCAACAAATTGGTACAGTTTTTAATCCATTGATTCAAAATACTAGCACTAGTTACCAAATGTTAGCCAATCAAATGGGTCGAATTGCAGATTTCTTTGGGACCCCAACGGTTAATAATAGGCAAATTCCCAATGTGATGGGTAATATGCCTGGTAACCCTCAAAGAGCAGTTACAGTCGAAGCCCAGGCAGTTGTAGGCGAACAACAAGGGTTAGCAAATCATATCCCTGAAGTAGTTTTGGTAAACCGAAACCAGAACGCTGACGAGGTTGTTCGGCAAGTACAACGAAATAATGTTGACGTTCATGATAATATAGCCACTTTAGTAGAAACTATAATGGCGCAAAATGGTCTTAACATAGGTTTGCATAGGCCAAATTTCATATCACCATTGTGTGAATATGTGTTGCAAACTGAGTTACCAAGGGGCTGGAAAGTTCCTAAATATACTAAGTTTGGTGGTGACACAAAAGAGTCTACTGTCGAACATATTGCTCGTTATTTGACCGAGTCTGGGGATATAGCCCAAAATGAGAATTTGAAGATGAAATATTTCCCAAATTCTTTAACAAAAAATGCTTTTACTTGGTTTACTACATTACCCCCTGGTTCCATTTTCACATGGGGGCAATTAGAAAAAGCATTTCATGCGCAATTTTACATGGGCCAATCTAAGATTAGTCTAAAAGAATTGGCCAGTGTTTAGCGCAAAATACCTGAAACTGTTGACGACTATTTGAATAGGTTTAGGCTACTGAAGGCTCGTTGTTTCACACAAGTGCCTTAACATGAACTCGTCGAAATGGCTGCTGGTGGCCTTGATTATTCGATCAGGAAGAAATTGGACACATCTCATCTAAGGGATATGGCCCAATTAGCTAACAGAGTTCGACAGGTGGAAAGGCTTAAAGAAGAAAAGTCTACGTCAAATAGGTTTCATAAAAAAGAAAAAGTGGCTTATGTCGAAGAAGAATTCGACACCACACTTAGTGATGTCGAAAGAGAGGAGATAGACGTGGCTGAACTCAAGCCTGGTCCTCCTTATACTTGTAAATTACTAAGGCCTGCTAATGGGAAAAATCCTGTTGAGCCAAAAAATGACAGATTTGTGCCTAAGACATATACTTTTGATGTTACTAAATGTGATGAAATATTTGAGCTGTTAGTAAAAGATGGTCAGATATTGGTACCTAGTGGCTTAAAAGTACCAACTCTTGACCAGAGAAAGAAAAATGGTTATTGTAAGTTCCATAATTTTTTGGGACATAACATTGACCGTTGTGTGCTTTTCAGGGATCTTGTGCAAAAAGCAATCGAAGAAGGGAGATTAAAATTTGAAGATAGAAAGATGAAAACTCCAATGCAAGTTGTAGATGACCCTTTACCCAAAGCTGAAGCCATGTATACAGAACCTTTCGAAATGAATATAAACATGTTAGATGCTGAAATGAAAGATCCTCCAAAGAAACTTAAATCCTCCACCAAGAAATTGGAAGGTTTTATATATGCTGAAGGGAAGAAACAAGAGATAACCTTGAAAGAATATGATGGGAAGCTATATGCTGTGTTCCCAAAAGCTGAAGAGGAATTGATAGATTTCCTCAACAGATGTAAGTGGAACAATTCTGAGGTTATGCTATGTCCTAGGTGCAGTGCTGTTTTCGACAAAGAAGCAGCTAAAGCTGTTGAAGGGTACCAGGATCAGGAACAACGTAAGAGGAAATGGCTTGACAATAGGCCATCTTTTGATTTTGGTAACACTGAGCTTCCTGGTTACAAGGCCAATGTTACGACTAAGCCTTCATCTAGCAAGGCTAATGTTTCGACTAAGCCTTCGGCAAGCCAAGAGCCAGGAAATAAAGGATCCATAAAACTGTTTGGTAAATCCTTCGTTCCACAAACAAATTCCCCTGTTTGAAAATGGGTTCACAACAATGCACCTGCTCAAGTTGTCCATCAAGGTGATTCCAACAAGTATAATTATTGGAATAATTATAAAGGTAAGAATCCTATGACTAAAACCCAGTGGCGTCGTTTTCAGAGAAACCAGAAGAAGAAAGCTTCTTTAGACGTGAACAAGGTTCCTAGTCACTTTGGAATCAAAGTCCAGTTGGGTGATAAGAAGGTGGCTTCTAAGGTTGAAGCAAGTACCAGTGCTGATGTTGCTAAGCCTACAAGTGGGGTAAATAAGGCAAAAAGTAAGGATGTTTCGATGGAAAAACCTAGAAGGCCTGCACTTGAAAGAATCTGTCCTCCATCTTTGACATCAAAAGGGAAAGAAGCTCAGTCTGACTTTGATGAGGACATAGGTTCTGGTTTCGATGATTCTGATGATGACTTCGACGTCGTCTGTAATGTGGTGTCAATATTGCCACTGGAATATGATGTCATAACTGTGCCTAATAGTGAGGAAGATTTTACTGAAGATATGGCTTGTCACAAACCCATGTGTTACTATGTGATGAATGATGGCTGTGTCGAAGAGCAGGTGGCTACTTTCGAGAGGCCAGATACGAGTATGCAGAATCACTTGAAGCCTTTATATATTCAGGCTAAGGTTAATGGTATTGGCATCAACAAAGTGTTAGTTGATGGAGGTGCTGCTGTGAATCTTATGCCTGAAGTGCTTATGAAGAAGATAGGCATATCCATCACTGACCTTAAGCCACACAATATTGTCTTAAGTAATTACGAAGGCAAAACTGGTTACTCTCTTGGAGCCATTGAAGTGGAATTGATTGTTGGAACTATCAAGTGGACCACTCTGTTCTTAGTAATTGCTTCCAAAGCAAACTTCAATATGTTACTTGGAAGGGAGTGGATACAAGGAGTCGGTGCTGTGCCTTCAACAGTACATCAAAGACTAGTGATGTGGAAGGAAGATGGTCTTGTCGAATACATTGAAGCAGACCAAAGTTATTTTTGTGCTGATGTAAATCACATCACCAAGGAAAATTTTGAGAAAAAATTGGCGAACATTGCGCCATGTCCATCTTCTAATGAGGCATACATTCCTGCTGATAATGTATTTGCTTCAGTTAATTTGCATCCAAACTATGGTTTTGTTTGGGAAAGGCAAATAATAGGAGATGCTACTGCCCAACCTGAGGGGTGGTATTCTGATTCTTAAAAGGTTTCCTATGTCAGTTCCTAATGCATGGAATAAGACTACGGCTTATATGGCCGAAAATAAGTTAAAAGCGGCTATGGAAGCCGAATTAATTCATCAAACAATGGCTGTCGAAGCCAAAGGTTCTGTAGACGAAAATGGCATTATTATGAATGAAAAGCTTGATTGCATTTATGATAATGAGCCATTAGGTTTTGAAAAAGATCCTAGAGATTCAACAAAGCGAATGCAAGCTCAAGATCCATTGGAGGAAGTAGATTTGGGAGATGGCTCAAAGAAGAGGCCAACTTTTGTTAGTGCATATCTGGATGTTGCATTGAAAGACAAAGTTATAACATTGCTAAGGGAGTTCAAAGATTGCTTTGCTTGGGACTATGACGAAATGCCTGGATTGAGTCGAGACATTGTGGAGTTACAATTGCCAATTCGACCAGAGAAGAAGCCAGTGAAGCAGATGCCAAGAAGGTTTGCTCCTCAAATATTAACTAAAATTAAGGAGGAGATCGAAAGGTTGTTCAAGAACAAATTCATCAGAACTGCCAGGTATGTCGAATGGTTAGCTAATATAGTTCCTGTAATTAAGAAAAATGGCACTCTTAGAGTTTGCATAGATTTTAGAGACTTGAATAATGCAACTCCCAAAGATGAATATGCAATGCCTGTGGCAGAAATGTTGATAGATTCAGCAGCAGGATTTGAATACCTCAGCATGCTTGATGGTTATTCTGGGTATAATCAAATCTTTATTGCTGAAGAAGATGTATCGAAAACTGCATTTCGTTGTCCAGGGGCATTAGGTATTTATGAATGGGTAGTAATGCCATTTGGTTTAAAAAATGCTGGCGCTACATATCAGAGGGCAATGAATTGTATGTTTCATGATTTCATTGAAAACTTTATGCAAGTATACATAGATGATGTCGTGGTTAAATCTTCCTCAGAAAATGGTCATTTAGACCATCTTCGACAATCTTTTGAAAGAATGAGGAAATATGGATTGAAAATGAATCCATTAAAATGTGCCTTCTGTGTGCGTGCAGGAGATTTCTTGGGTTTTGTGGTGCACAAAAAAGGTATTGAGATCAATCAGAATAAGACTAAAGCTATAATTGAAACGAAAGCTCCTTCAACCAAAAAAGAACTTCAGTCATTGTTGGGAAAAATCAATTTCCTACGAAGATTCATGTCAAATCTAAGTGGCAAAACTCAAGCATTTTCGCCATTATTGAGACTGAAGAAAGAAGAAGTTTTCAAATGGGAATCAGTTCATCAAGCAGCTTTTGAAGAAATTAAGTCTTATTTGATGAAACCACCAATTATAATGCCTATTATTAAAAACAAAGTGCTCAAATTGTATATAGCAGCATCTGAAAAAACAATAGGTAGCATGTTAGCTCAAGAGGATGATAATGGTGTCGAAAGAGCCATATATTACCTTAGTAGAGTCTTAATAGATGCTGAAACTAGGTACAGTTCTATAGAAAAGTTGTGCCTTTGCTTGTATTTTTCATGCACAAAGTTAAAGCAATATATAAAGCCAGCTAATGTTTGTGTTTATTCGCATTCTGATATTATTAAGCACATGCTGTCGAAACCAATAATGCATAGTAGAATTGGTAAATGGGCTTTAGCTTTATCTGAATATGACTTAACTTATCAACCTTTAAAATCAATTAAAGGACAAGTGGTTGCTGATTTTATAGTGGACCACTCTGTTGTCGAAGAAACATTACATTTCGTAGACACATATCCTTGGAGGTTGTATTTTGATGGTTCGAGTCATAAAAAAGGGGTTGGGATTGGTGTTTTAATTATTTCACCAAATAACATTCCAACGAAGTACAAGTGTAAAATTCGAAATCATTGCTCAAATAATGAAGCTGAGTATGAGGCTCTTATTATAGGCCTTGAAATTTTACTTGAGCTGGGGGCAAGATGTATCGAAATAAAAGGTGATTCAGAATTGGTTATCAAACAAATGACCAAAGAATATAAATGTATTAAAGAACACCTTATTAAATACTTTATTATGGCTAATTCCTTGTTAAAGATATTTGACTCTGTTCATTTAGAACATTTACCACGAGTTGATAATCAAGTGGCGAATGATTTGGCCCAAATTGCATCAGGTTATAGAGTTTCAAAACAAAGCCTTGAAGAATTAGTCGAAATAAAAGAGAAACTCGTGTCTGATGATATTTCTTCATCATTATTGTCAACACCAAAAACTGGGGGGGCAACAAATACAAATGAGGAATGTATCGAACAACACCACATTGTTAATGAAGTTGTTTTAGCAGAAGTTTTTGCTATTGACAATATGGCCAATGATGATTGGCGAAAGCCTATTGTAGAATACTTGCAAAATCCCACAGGAAATACCAATAAAAAGGTAAAGTACAGAGCTTTAAGCTATGTGGTAATTGGAAACGAATTGTTTAAGAAAACTCCTGAAGGAGTATTATTGAAATGTCTTAGTGAAAATGAGGCATATTTAGCAGTTTCTGAGACACATAGTGGAGCTTGTGGTTCGCACCAAGTAGGCCATAAAATGAAATGGCTGTTATTTCGACAAGAAATATATTGGCCATCAATGTTGAAAGATTGTATAGAGTTTGCCAAAGGATGCCAAGAGTGTCAAAAACATGCTGGAATACAACATGTACCTGCAAATGAATTGCATGCCATAGTGAAACCTTGGCCATTCAGAGGCTGGGCTCTGGATATAATTGGAGAAATAAAACCAACATCATCAAAAGGTTATAGGTATATATTAGTAGGAATTGATTATTTTACCAAATGGGTTGAGGCAGTACCTTTAACCAATGTTGACCAAGAAGCAGTAATACGATTTATACGAAATCATATTATTTATAGGTATGGAATTCCAGAAACCATAACTACAGATCAGGGTTCTGTTTTCACTGGTCGAAAAATGGTGGAATTTGCTTCTGAAATTGGTTTTAAGTTATTAACTTCGACACCATATTATGCACAAGCCAATGGTCAAGTGGAAGCTGCCAATAAGATCATTATTAACTTGATTAAAAAGCATGTTGGGCAAAAACCCAGAAATTGGCATAACACTTTAGATCAAGTTTTATGGGCTTGTAGAAATTCACCCAAAGAATCTATCAATGCTACTCCATACAGGTTAACCTTTGGACACGATGCAGTATTGCCTGTTGAAATCTGTTTACAATCAACAAGAATTCAAAGACAGTATGAAATTCCTTTTGATCATTATTGGAATATGATGCTTGATGAGTTAGTTGATTTAGACGAAGAAAGGTTGTTAGCTCTGGAAATGCTTATTCGACAGAAGGAAAGAGTAGCTAAAGCTTATAACAAAAAGGTTAAGTTAAAAACCTTTAATTCAGGTGATTTAGTTTGGAAAGTGTTGTTACCTATGGATAAAAAAGATAGAGTCTTGGGTAAATGGTCACCTAGTTGGGAAGGTCCACTTCGCATTTTGCAATCTTTTTCTAATGGGGCATACGAAGTCGAAGAATTGGGTGACGAAAATAGAATCTTCAAAATAAATGGCAAGTATTTAAAACAGTATAAGCCAACATTAAACGAAGTTAGAATCGAGCAAGAATAAAACCATAAATTGGTTCAAAATGGTAATGTATTCAATCAAAATAATTACATAGCCATTAAAAGATATTCTACACTATTACAAGTTACTAAAGGCTTTGAAGAGAATGCTTGAGCCTGTAGAGGATTTTGGTACCCACAGCAATTGAAGACTCCAGAAAGCTTAACTCTTTGTCCAGTTGAGCAATAGTGGCTTGGTGTTTTTGAGCATCATCAAAATGTTGAAGAGCCTCAGTAGCTGCTTTTTCAATCTTCGACTTAGGGGTCTCCATCCTTTGTTGCACTAAACTTTTTTGGAGTTTAGCATTTGCCAGTTTTGTTTGGAGAATTCTTATTTCTTCATCATAGTGCTGAATTTTTGAATCCCAGTTAGCAAGTTCTTGCTCATCCTTTGTTATTTGAATTTCCAATTCATCAATAGGGGTTTGAGAAACCTTGAAGGCATTAATTTTTTCTTGATGAAGTACAGCCTCTTGGTTTTCCAACCTGGAAATTTCAGAGCGTTTGCTCATGTGAAGTGCAAAAGTTTCAAAGACTGGCAAAAATTCGATCAGGAAAGCGAAAAGTTTTGCATTAGGCTCTGATTGTAGCAATTTTTGAACGATGTCTTTAATTGCAAAGCTTTCTGTTGGGTTCTCTTCAATCCTGGCAAAGAGATTGCCTTCCAAGACCTTAGCTTTTAATTGTTGAAGCAATTCTTCAGTGGATTCTTGAGTAACAGAGGTCAAGGAAGTAGTCGAAGCACTGGAGACCATGGCAGGAGAAGAGGAAGAAAGGCTCAGCAAATGTTTAAGAGCAGCCAAAGGATTTGTCGTCTTCATCAGCGAAAACTCCTGGTCACTCATAGCGCTACTAGTTGATTCTTTGGTAGAAGCTTTTTCTTGAGCCTCAATTTCAATCGTCTCTTTGATTGAATCCTTAGCGCCTGCCATGTCTGGTGTTTGCTCGTTAGTTCGCTCAAGTTCTATTTCAACATTCGCGTTAGTAGCGTTGTTTGTTCCTTCGACGTCAACAACCATAGGAGAATTTTGGGTAGTTGGAGTTACTGTGGAGATTTCCTCAGGCGTTGATGGTGCAGGCAAAATGTGTTCAGTCGAAAGAACATTTGGAGCAGCTACAGATTCGACAACAGAAACTTCGACTGATGTGTGAAGTCTCTTAGGGGGAGGTCCATAAGATTGCTCTTGTGTTTCTTTGATCACAATCCCTTGGGCCCTTGCTTGGGATTCGGGTTGCATTCGTTTCCTTGACCGGTGAATAAGAGGCATGTTATCACCATCACTATCAGTATCCTGCGAAAGAGAAACACGAGTTTAAAACACAATTAAGTGTTAAAAGAGTCGAAGAAACTTGAAACAGAAATGAAGATATATTTGTTACCTCAGAACTGGAAACAAGTAGGCTTTTCCCTATTGCAAGAGGACTTGTTACTCCAGGTTTCTTCTGAAAGAGGAAAAAGAAATAAAGGTGATGAAACATGGTCGAACTTCCTATTTAAAAAGTCTAGCTATTTAACAAAGATGTACCTCTATTTGGAGTAAGTTAGATTTAATCACAAGTTTCTTCTTTGTCTTGGGTGGTGTTCTTGCTGTTGGCTTGTTTTTGCTTTGGTGCTGCTTTAGTGAGCTTTTTCTGTGAAACAGCAGCTGTTCATAATGCAAAGATTTTATCAGGTAAATGGTTTTAAAATTTTAACTAATGAAGAAATATGTTTCCAATTATCTGGGGATACCTGGGGATTTGTTCTTCTCAGCAATTTGAGAAGGAAAAGCTGAATACAAAATTTTCGAAATTTCTGCATCAGTTTTTCCTTTAGAAGCCTTAGTATAGTATCCTCCCCACCAATCTTGGAATGTCTTCATGCAAGAAAAGCTTGGTTGAAATTTAGCAGGTTCAAAGAGCAAATCTTTGAAACGAAAATTCTTGAAGACTTGTTGATAAGCTTGCTCTGTTTCTGGAGTGTTGAACTCTCTCCTGTGCAAGCAGACCAGAGCCGGTCGAAGTTGACATAGCCCAAATTGCCTTGAAAAATAGCTGGGAAAATATTTGCTAATGCCAAGATTGTTTTTGTTGTTGCTTGGAGAAAGCCTGAACGAAAGAAGAGAGGGCGAAAGATAGGCTTGCTAGATTTGGTTTATTTCTTCAGCATTTTCTGTTGAGTTAGAGGGAAATTCGTTGATGAACCAAGATGGTCCAAAAGTGGATCTGACAAAAGGCGCCATAGCATCAACGAAAGTAGTGCACTTGTTGAAGATGTCGAAATACATGGAAAACGCTTCTTCATAAGACAAGTTTTTCTCCCTATTCTTCAATTGTGCTAGTCGAACTCCTTGTGTTCTTCTAGTTGGTAAGGTTGGTCGAATTTCCTTAGGAATAAACAAGTTCAGCCTTGATTCAAAAGTGGCTAAGAGCCAAAGTTGCATAAGCCACATAGGACCAGCAACGAGCAATTTGTCAGTTGGTTCGCCTTCTTTCAATTCGAGGGCAGCACCATCAAGATGTTGATAGAGATTCCCCAAAATCAATTTCGCTAAATTGATATTCTTGGCCTTATGGAGTTGAATGGCCAAAGGAACGAAAACTTTTGCTACTTGGAGAGAACGGGAGCAAAAGACAAAACATGACAACCATAAGGTAAGAAAAGCTATATGTTCTAAATCAGATACTTCAACATTCTCAGTATCATGATGATCAGCAATATAAGCACTAAAGGTAGGGTTGTTAAATGAGAAGCCATAGTCGTTGGTGGCCAGTTTAGGGTCAAAAGTTTCGCCCAGTGGTTTCAGGCCAGTAATAGCAGCCACATCCAACAGAGTGGGAGATAACATGCCACACTTCAGATGGAGACTATGAGTGGATATATCCCAGAATTGTAATGTTGCTAGAATCATAGTGCTGTCATATTTGGGTCCATATTTCGACAGTTGGATAATGTCGAAAATCCCCTGTTCTTGCCAAATGGTTTCCTTTTGTTTTTGAACTTTGTCAAGCCATGCGATGTAATCACTTTGTTCTACCTTAGGAGCAGATCTAAATACTCTGTTGGGGTTTTTTAGAAATTCCAAATGAAAAGGAGTTTCCTCAAAAATTCTGGGTTGAAGTTTTCGGTGACTAGGAAAAATCGCCTTAACTTCTTCGCTTTCTATAGGGTCAGGAAGAGGACCTAAATAAGCGTGGGTAAAAGGTTTACCAGATGGAATAAGTATCTGATTAAACCAAGTTGGTGAAGGTTCTGCAACGAAACCTTCAAAGCCTTGCACAGCAACTGTTTGTTTTTGAGGTTGAGCGCTGGAAGAAGCCATCTGTTGCAAATAACGAACAAAGAGGGTTGGGTTCTTAGTAGAGATGTCGAAACGATGAAAAAGTTTGAAGCTTTCGTGAAAAGGCAAGGTTAATTGAGAAATTTTCAGAGTTTAAGGTTTAAAGGGAGCATGAGATTGAAGAAGATGAAGTGAAACGTATTTATACGTTAGAAGTGCAACGGTTACACAGTTACGACGTTTCGCACGTTTGAGATTCTGAAAGGACGTGGTCCACCAACCAAATGACGTGGCCCAATAAAACGGTTCGCTTTATCTGTGTAGGGTCATGATTATTGTTGCCTATCACCATTTAATGCAAAGTTGTTGGAGGTGACATTTCGAAATCTTCAAAAATATTCTTTTTCTTCCTTAACATTTGTGTTGTCGAAAAAGATATTTTTGGGGGGCAATTTGTTAACCTAGAATTTCGACAAGGCTTTTGAGTGGTTAGTTAATAGGGTTTGACTTCTCATTAAAGATCATTCATATTGCCTTTGGAAAAGAAAAGTGACATTTAAGTCATTTCAGCATGTTTCGACAGAAGAAGTCTTCACCAATTCGACAAGGAAGAGTTTTTGACAGGACAGTATATTCAGGACTTCGTCAAGCAGTTATTGGCAGCAGTTATGTCGAATTTCAAGACTACGGTTAATACAACGTAGGCAGTTGTGGCATCGAACGTGGCACGAAGTTCATCACTGGTTAATGAGACGTGGCCACATGTCCATAGCAGTTTACATTTCAGTCATTATTTTCTGTATAAATAGGGGTTTCTACGTAGAAATCAAGGGTGCCAAATTATTATACCAAACACAGTTCTGAAACTCTAACTTCCAAGTCACAGCGAAAACAGAGTAAAAGAATTATTGTACCACGTATGTGAATTTGTGCACCTTTCTCTTTACATTTAATGCAATTTATTGCTTTCAATACAAGTCATTTTATATTTCTGCGTTCCATTTTACTACTTCTTTTTCTTTGATTTGCATTTTCATGGTGAATTGTCTCCCTTTTTAAAATATATTTGTTGACAAACTGTGGTGTTTAAAGGCAATTGCTTTAGAGATTTCTGGTTTAATCTCACAAACATTTCTAATAAAACCAGTGATTGTTTGCTAAAAACACCAGCAAACACCTAGGCGCGAGACTGCACTGTCTCGGGTGCAAGAAGCCATCTAGGGGGCAAAGCCAAGCTAGCTGGGCGAGATCCCACTATCTCATGCCTAGGCGAGATGTTGTCTACTCTGCAGACCATAACTTCCTCTGTGGTTATATGATTAAGGCGTGCGAGGATGCGTTGGAAAGCTAAGAAGCAGAGATACAGTTCTTCTATCTGCTCGAAACCCAATTCGGATGTCTTGAAGGTCGAAACTGCGAGATACATTCTAGGACGAGATGCACTTGTCTCCTACCCACAAACACGTTGAACAGATACAGAAGAGAGATGCTGGGGGGACGAGACGTGTTAGTCTCGGGCGATGTGGAAACAGTCTCATGTCTCGGGTCCCTGGTAACAAGATGCCTACGAAGGCGTGAAGATTGCTGAAAGACGTTGCAAAGTCTCATGTCTCATTTTTCTTGTCTCAAGTCTCATGTCTCAAATCTACCCAACGAGCATCAGGTCCAAAAATCCCAAACATAAATCAATAGACGAGGGCTGAAGAAATCGAACATAAAGAGGGTACCTTGTTGGACGAACAGACGAGACTACGAAGTCTCGGGTGTAAGCCCAGATGAGGCTGGACGAGAAAATAGCGAGATCTGAAGCTGGACAAGGATACGGGGCACGAGTCTCGAAGGGAAACTGCGCGACTAGGGACGTTAAACTATCTCGGATGTTGCGCCTTACTGCCAGGCGAGGGCGCGAGGTAAGGCACCATAGGGGAGACCACCCTGTCTCACGTCTCGTGTGAAGGAGTGAGACTGTCTCGCGTCTCGGGTGTTGGAACGAGACTTTATCTGGTCTTGGGTGCAGCTGTAGACTAAGTGACGTGACCAGGACACCTACCGTCACGGGTCTCGGTTGTGCAGCTAGGCGAAGGCGCGCACTAGAAAACATGCAACTCTGATCATGGGTGCTGGCGTGAGGTACGGGCGTGGACGCGAGATTGAACGTCACCGGGTCACGGGTGCCGGGCCAAGAGGCGCCTAACGTGGATACGAGCTCCTTAGTGCGGCGAGTTTCTCTTTCTCCCTTTGACACTCTTTGAAAAACCTCACCTTCCCATCTATTCACTACAAAAAAAGCTGGACTTTGTGGCGGGCAAAATCCGCCGCAAAAGCCAAATTTGCGACGGATATTTGGACTTTGCGGCGGAAGTTTTTCGCCGGTAGCCAGCTCGAAGCAAACGCGTTGCGGCGGATTATCCGCCGCAAGTTTGCGGCGGATTTAGTGGCGCCGCAAAATCCAACGCAAATTTGCGGCGGATAATCCGCCGGAAAAGGGGACAAATTTTTGACGCAATATATCCGCCGGAAAGTACCCAATATCCGCCGCAAATTATCCGCCGCAAAGTACCCCTTATCCGCCGCAAAACACCCGTTTTATTTAAAAAAAAATGAATATAATTTTTTTAAAAAAACATTTTTTAAAAAAAAAATTTAATTATTATTATTTTAATTAAAAAAAATTATTATTATTTTTAAAAAATAAATTTTATATTTTTATTTTAATAATTATTATTATTTTAATTAAAAAAAATTTAATTATTATTATTTTAATTAAAAAAAATTATTATTATTTTTAAAAAATAAATTTTATTTTTTTAAAAAAATCGTTTTAATTAAAAATATATATTATTTTATTAATTTTTTTAATTATTGATAAAAAAATAAAATCCAATAACTAATTAATTTTTAATTTAAAAAAATAAAAATTGGGAAAAGAAGTAAAAATATCCATACAATTAATAAAATATCCAGACAATTAATAAAATATCCAGACAAATAAATAAAATAATCTAAAGCTACTGGGGTGCCTGCCGGTCAATGTCATCAACATTATTATAATATGTATCATCTTGAAGTAAAGCACTGAGCGATGACATTTGGACATTAAGATCAATGTCCAGCGGGGGTGACCGCTGCTGGGGGTACTGCTGGTTTGGCTGGATCAGGGGTGACTGATGTTGGGGCTGCTGGTATGGCTGGCGGGGTGACTGATGTTGCTGCTGGTATGGCTGGAATGGCGGCGCATACTGCGGTGTATACTGCGGGGGATATTGGGATGCATACGGCGGGGGATACTGGGGTGCATACTGCTGCTGGTAGTACTGCTGCTGTGGCGGCGGCGGGTAGGATGCTGATGAGGATGGCCTCGAGCTAGACACCATCTGATCCTGCAAGAACTTAAAGCGCTCCTCCATGCGCTCCTCAGCTACCCTAGCCTGCTCCCGAATCGCCTGAATTTCCCGCTCACTTCGATCCCGAATCGCCTGAATTTCCCGATCGCTTTGCTGCTGCCGCTCGGCAATCTGACGCTGAGCCTCGCTCAGTTGCTGCGTCAATTGCCTAACCTCATTCAACTCACCAGCATTGGAAACATAATTGCGACCAGTCGAGGATCCAGAATGTGACTCTGATAGACTCGGAATAATGCTTGTTTGAAAAGCAGCCGGTCCAATACCACCTGATCCTACCAGACGATTAGTCTTTTGGGGACCAACTGCTCTCTCCCAAACATCACGAGCTACTCTAGCCTCCTCCACTGGATCGACAGCTGCCCCACTGCCCTGTTGTGACTGATGGTACTCAGCCATCCCACCCTCGAAGCTCTCCTGAAAAAATAACCCAACAAATAAATAACTAATTATTAATATAAATAATAAACATTAATTAATATATATAATTGTAAAAGTAGTTTTACCTGAATACGCCTCGCCCGATCTGTAACGTACTCACCAGTCTCCTCCACCATATGCATGTGGCAATGCAACTCAGGCAAAGTGATTTGCCTTTGTTCCCTCTCCACCTATATATATATATATACATAAATATATATATTATTATTTAAATACACATATTGAAAATGACTAGTTAATTATTATAAATAATTAATTAATTAATCAAGTAATAAATTAAGTAATAAATTTACCAAACGTATGTAATGCGTTGCAGTATTAACACTCCCCCCCGTGTGTGTGCAGCCACCTTTTTCAGAAGCACGGTTCTTCTTGGCTTTCTCACAATAATTCTTAAATCCTTCATCTTTCTCCCAATACTCATTAAACTCAGCCCAAGTTGAGTCTCCCATATAAGATGGCTTCGTACGCGTATTGCGCGCCCTCCGCATCAATTCAGAATAGCGATGAGAACATCTCTTATGGAACACTCTCTCAATTGCGGCTTGCTCCCCTGGATACCATGTACATTTTTCCTATTTAAGAAATTTACAATAATGTTGTTAATTATAAGGCAATAATTAATTAATTAATCAAGTCAATATAAAAGATAATACAGTACCAAATTAATTATTTCGTAGAATCGAATAACTTACCAAAAATGATCTTAACATCTTCTTATTTGCATCCTTATCTTTTCTAACTTCCGTCCAGTTCTTCCAGCTCTTGGTAAAATTCTCCTTGATTGTTTTTGTGATGGCAGTAGCTGAAGCCTTCGAAGGAATAAAACTGCATTAAAAAAAGATGAATTTTGTTACACCAAATATAAGTTATATATATATATATATATATATATATATATATATATATATATAAATGGCAACAAAAATAAATTAATAAATAATAATATAGATATATATAAATAGACTTACGAATCGCCAACAATCTGCAATATGATACGCCCATCAGGTGTAACCCTAATCACCTCAGTCCCATCAATGAATGTGCGTACCCCATCCGCATCAACATGTGTCGGGGATAAGCCCTCAGTACCAACAGGAATCGATGGGCCCCCTGCAGTACTAGTACTAGCACCATCCTCAGACACAGGTGGTGGCAAATATCCGCCAGTAGTAACAACAACACGCGCAGGCTGAGTACGGCGCCCTAGGCGAGTAGATGTCTTCCGCCTGCTAGTGCTGGCGGCATCGGGAGGTGGAGGAGGAACATATGCGCCGTCATGATCGGATCCCGAGTCATCATGAGATGCCATATCTGTATAGATCTAGCTAAACATATACATTTAAACAAAACAAACATATACTAAACAAGGTTAACATATATAAACATATACAAAACTCATGCATTAAAATAAATAATTTGAATCCCATTCATTCTCAAACAAATAAAATCCTTCATTAAAAATAACATCTTCATTAAAAATAGAATTGTTGAAACATAAATTACATTCATTCTAATTTGAATCCCATTCATTCTCAAAATCATCATCATCGGAGGAGTGAATTCTTGATACACCAATGTGGTCTGTTGCATCATCACCATCAGCATCTTTGTCATCAACAACTTCATCGCCGGTGTTTGGCTCATCACATAAACGAACAATGGGTTCAACTTGAATCACTTCATTTACATTAGACATCTCTTCCATTTGATATGGCATAATATCTTCCACCGTGTCATCATTTGTCTGATCAATGCGACCTCTTGGTTTTGTTTTAATTGCGACACACCAACCACGCTTATCAGTCCGCATTGATGGATAAGGGACATAATAGACTTGTCTCACATTTTGTGCAATGACGAACGGATCATACGGTCGATATCTACCATTCATTTTAATGTCCACTGTATTTGACTTTGGATTCACCTTTGTTCCTCGAGCAGACGGATCAAACCAATTACAATAAAAAACAACTACCTTTGGACTAAAATCTAGATGGGGGTACTGAAGTTCATATATGTGTTGAACCACACCATAAAAATCATCTTCACCTCCTCCAGTGACCCCCTTCATGCACACTCCACTATTGACTGTCTCTCTGCCCTGTGTCCATTCATTGGTGTGAAATTTGTATCCATTGACAAAGTATGTGTGCCATTCTTTAACACATCTTCGAGGACCGTCTGATATGTTCCTCAAGTGTTGGTTGGTAGGATTTGGCGGGAGGGAATACACATATTGACTAAACCACATTGGAAAATGCGCATGAATATGAGCAGAAGATTGGTCTTCACGTACTGCCTCTGATGACAAGAACTCCCTAAAAAGAAATAATTTAATTGTTACACTTGTCTACTATATTAACTAATTAAGATCGATTGTTAATGTTGAGGAACATACTCAATAAATGGTTGCACCTCAGTACAGTTTATCAACACATGAACATGTACTGAACTTAACTCTTCATCTGTTAGCCAGTGAGTTGACTCCTTCCCAGATGGACGACCGGGTAGACAAAAGACAGACAAAGCCAAAGGATGTCGCCATTCAGTATCCACTTCATTTCGAATGCTTCCAGGAGCAAACTGATTCTTGAAATAATGAGAACAAAAATGTGTTGTTTCACGGTGTAGGTAAGAAGAACATATCGATCCTTCAACTCTAGCTTTGTTTTTCACCGATCTTTTTGAATCACCCATGAACCTAGAGAATATGATATTAATATATTAATAGTCATATAATATTTTAATTTAAACTTGTTTCTTATATTATTATAATTAAAAATTAGCTGACCTTTCAAATGGATACATCCATCTGTATTGGACAGGTCCGCCAAGTTTAGCTTCATATGCGAGATGCACCGGTAGATGCTCCATAGAATCAAAGAAACCAGGTGGAAATACTCTCTCCAACTTGCATAAGATAAGTGGGATGTCTTGTTCCATTTTTGAAAGATCATCAGCTTTTAGCGTTGCAGAACACAAATTCTTAAAGTATTGACTTATTTCAATGAGCGGATTCAAAACGTGTGTTGGCAACGAACTAAAAGCGATAGGAAGTAAGCACTCCATGAATACGTGACAATCATGACTCTTCATCCCATGCAACCTCCCATTATACACATCCGCACATCTAGATAAATTGGAAGAATAACCGTCTGGCATTTTCAACTCTTTTATCCACTGATAAACTGCTTTCGCTTGTTCGGTAGATAAAGTATAATTGGCTTTGGGTTCCAAAATCCTAGTACCTTGCTCAACCAACAACAAATCCTTTCGTCTACAGAAATGATCTATATCCTTCCTAGCTTTCTCATTGTCTTTCGTTTTGCCTTTCACGTTCATGACAGTGTTAAATATGTTGTCAAAAAAATTCTTCTCTATATGCATGACATCGAGATTGTGTCTCAATAGATTATCCTTCAAATATGGGTTTATTTGTCTCACTCAAATACATGTAAAACCTTTGAGCTTCCTCATTTGGAACTTCGTCAGCATCTGGTTCTTCAAAATCCAAATTTACTCCAACAGCGTCAGATATCATTCCCTGATAAACATCTAACGGTTGTATTCCCCATCCTTCAGATGTCGTAGTCACTGGATAACTACTTGATGTGTGATCTACTACTTCAACCGGAACATTAACCGCAGGAACTGCAGCTACCCCTGGCGCTCCTTCCCCGTGACGACTCCATGTCCAATAATTTGGCCTAAACCCATTATTGTACAAATGAAGTCTAACTTCATGTTCATTTTTTATAGCTCGAAATGAACATTTCAAGCACGGACATCTAATACCGCCTTGTCGCCCAAATTCTTCATGATCAATGTACTTAGCACAAAAAATAAACTCTTCTACTCCTTCTACAAAACGTCGTTTTACACCAGTTCTTCCAGGATACAATCGATCATACATCCAACTACGATCCATTTTCAAGAACTATACGTATACTACACTACAATATAAATAAAATAAACTATCAATTACTTCTTATTTTGATATATATATTTATATATTACTCATTTTATTTTGATATTTCAATAAACTACCAATTAATTACAAGCAACAGAATTAATTTTTTAATAATGTTTTATACAAATAATTTAAACATTATAAATAATAATTCCAAATTTAATTTTAAATTTCAATAAGTGAACTTAATAAATAAGTTTTTTCAATATAAAATTTATAAGTGAACTTAATAAATAAGTTTTTTCAATATAAATTAATTTGTATTATTATTGCAAACAAAATACTAAACAAAATTTTACTAAAAATAGTGAAGTAAGTAATATTTTATTAATTACTTTAACAACTAACCGTAGTGAAGAGAAGGCTCTGGCTTGAAGCTTATCCTGAACTCAAGCAGAGAGGAAAAAGGAGGAACCCAAACAATACCTAAACAAAAAAAACAACACAATTAGTAACAAATTCATATTATTATAAAATAATTTAAAAACGAATATTAAAAAAAAAATTAAAAACTAAAACTATTAACTAATATCAAAAACATACCTTGAAGAAATTTCCCAATAAGAGCAGAAGACAATTCGTAGGGAGGAAGCGCTACACTTCAAAAACAGATTTAGTAGAGAAGGAGAGAATTTGGGAGAGAGTAAAAGAGAAGTGGGGAATGGATTGTTAGAAGTGTGAAGAATGAGAAGTGGGGAATGGATATATATAGAAAAACGCAGCCCAACGGTCAAAAGGGATTTGCGGCGGATTTGGACGGTTGCGGCGGATTTTGAAATTCAATATCCGCGGTTTTTTTTTTCGGTGCTTTGCGGCGGATTCTGGACGGTTGCGGCGGATTTTGAAATTTAAAATCCGCGGGTTTTTTATTTACGGAGGTTTGCGGCGGATTCGTGGTACTTTGCGGCGGATATTCAAATTAAAATATCGCGCCTTTTTTTTTAAAAATACCAAATAATCCGCCGCAAAAGCTATAATCCGCCGCAAAGATCCGCCGCAAATGCTCAACATCCGCCGCAAAAAACACAAATCCGCCGCAAAGTACCATTTTTTTTTTAAAAAAAAATTATTATTTTTTTTCAAAAATTATTATTATTTTTAAAAAAAATTTATTATTTTTTTTAAAAATTTATTATTATTTTTAAAAAATAAATTTTATTTTTTAAAAAAAATCGTTTTAATTAAAAATATATATTATTTTATTAATTTTTTTAATTTAAAAAAATAAAAATTGGGAAAAGCAGTAAAATATTATCACCAAAAAAATATACATACAATTAATAAAATATTTTAAACAAAAAAATAAAATAATTAAAAGCGATAAAAATTGGGAAAAACAGTAAAATATATATTTAATGTCTGCTACCCCTAAACGGAGACCTACGCCATTATCTTGATATGACACTCTCTTGAGCATTGTCGGCAGCAGCTCCATTACAGTGGCGTATGTCTCCATTTCTTTGTAAAGAAATTTCCACATTGTCGTGAACACCCCTTCATCTTTTTCGTTAAAAGTAACCCATTTATCAGCAAAAAGCTCCTCCTCATTATTTCACCACAAGTGACATATACGTTAATCAAACGCTCGGTATCATCCTTCAACTTAACAGCCCGTCCTTGCAGTTCCTCAAACTTTCTATTTAGAGATTCAACCATATTTTCAAAATAGAAAGTTTCACAAGAAACCATCTTTTGAAAAGATGATTGAGTCTCTAAATAGAAAGTTTGAGGAACTGCAAGGACGGGTTGTTAAGTTGGAGGATGATACCGAGCGTTTGATGAGCGTATATGTCTCTTGTGGTGAAAATAATGAGGATGAACTTTATGCTGATAAAGGGGTTACTTTTAACGAAAAAGATGAAGGGGTCTTCATGACAATGTGGAAATTTTTTTACAAAAAAATGGAGACGTACGCCACTCTATTGGAACCCCGCTGCCGACAATGCTCAAGAGAGTGTCGTATTAAGAGATCGAGTGCCGTATCAAGAGAATGAGAGTATTGGTAGAGGTGTGAAAAAAGAAGAAGGGGAGAAGGGGTTTATATAGGTGAAACGAAGTCAAACGGTCAAAAGGCAAGATCCGCCGGAAACGGAAGTTACCGGCGGATTTAAGGGATTTGCGGCGGACATAAGGGATTTGCGGCGGACGGAGGTGCATTTGCGGCGATTAATTAAAAGCTCGTAAAAAAAAAACTGTGAACCAAAATCCGCCGCAAGAACCGTTAAATCCGCCGCAAAATCCATGACGAATTTTAATCCGCCGCAAATGTCAATTTTTCCGCCGGTAACTTTGAGGCGGATTAATTCCGCCGGAAATTCGTAGATTCCGCCGGTAACTTTGCGGCGGATCTATATCCGCCGGAAACTCCTGGCCGGAAAAACCAATAATTCTTGTAGTGATTGGGAAGTAAATGAAATTTTACCAAGAGACCAAATGTTGGAAGCACATATATTTACAGTGGGCAAGAGATTATTAAAAAATCTTTTACTTCCCAAGTCATAGACAGCAACTCAACTACCAAGCGGTAAGAATACTGAATACGACCTACCAAGGAAGACAAGCCAGGGGGAAGCCAAAGCAAAGGGGGGCCCAATCCAATTCAAAAAGATAAGGCCAAGGGAGCTTAATCAGTGAACAAGGATAGGGTTTTTGCATCTAATACTAAATCTTTGGTGCAACCCAATGATCAAAGAAAGACCCTATTGTCAACCTTAAACTCTCCACTCAATCCTAGGTGTAACTCCCCGATATTTCTAGCTTGTAGAAATACCAAAATGTATCACTTGGCATACCTCAGAGTAACTTCCTGTCATTGAATATTGAACACAACTAAAAACTTCGATAAATAATTATCAAACGGTTCAATGAACCTCATTAAACTTAACATAAAGTACTTAAGTCTCATAACTTAAGACTTATACAACCTGGTGCTCAATATCCAAAACATGAGTAGCGGAAACGATTTACGACTGTTACTAATAATAGTTATACAATCGATATTACAAAGACAACAAAAGGGACAAAGGCCTAAACATAAAGCTGAATCTTCAATGACTTCACAAGTCACACCGGCTAACCGTGCTTCTTTGCCTTTGCTTTTCGCTGTTTCTCTGTAAAAACAACAACAATAAAGGGTGAGGTAAACATTATCTCAGTGAGTCCTATCGAGACCCCTTACTAACTCTAGCGGATTATTATGCATTGTACTTTGAACATCATGGCCCTAATAAGCGACCATGTGGACATATATTTCTTTATTTCCTCTTGTAGCCCTAATAAGCGACTACGTATCATGTCTTATCTTTTCTTTAACTTAGCACAACACCTCGAGCCACCTTATTCGGTTATTTCTTTGGCTTTTGGTGAACCCAATCCACTAACCACTAATTAGCGGGTAAACCTCATGGGGCCTAGGTTTTGGGGCTCATGACTTCCCCTCCCCTAGTATGCTAATCCTCAGGGTCGTCACCCTTGATATACATATATCATTTTAAGTATGCCATCTACCTTTCTTTTAGGGAAATTAATTCTTCCTTTCCTTTAGGGGAAGTAACTTGACTGGTTTGGACTTATAGTCCTTTATCTTAACTTGACTTGTGTACACTCGCGCTTACTAATGTACGTTTTTTCATAATCTTCATAACTTAATAATTTTATCTCAAGCATGCTCAATTTCATGATATTCATGTACAATCATTGGGTAACCTTGGGGAATTGATTAGAAGGAACTTGGAATCATTTGGAGTGGACTAAAGCATATTATAAAAATGGGTAACAGAAGCTTACGCACGGTCCGTGGTTAGTAGGCGCACGATACGTGCGTGATTTGAAAACTTTGGCACACAAACCGAACAGAGCACACGGTCCGTGCACTAAGGCGCACGACCCGGGCAGGTTTTAAAAACGTTTGCATAGGACGAACACGATCTGTGCGCAGGGGCGCACGGTCCGTGCTTGAGTATCAGTTTCCAGAAAAGCTGTTTTTTTTCTCAAATTCTTTCCATTCCGTTTCGATTCCAAATTTCATTCCGATCGATATTCTAACACAACAAATTGTATTCCAGTCCAGACAACAATCAATACATCAATCAATTCAAACAATCACAATGTCAATCAATCAATCGTATAAATTATCGTTAAAACGTGATTTCGAAAAAAACACGGTTTTTGATTTGATTCTATTTTGAAATAAAACGCGAGGCACCTTGGTTCAGAAACGTGCAAAATCAGTATCGAAAACATCCCTAAGAGAGTATAGAACTCACCTATTGCGATGAAGATCGCACAAACAACGAGTCCACGGATTGAAATGACAATGTAACCTCACAAACGGTCCCCGTACACGAACTTTCCTCTCAAAGTCGAACTTAGAGCTGCTCCCCTACCCAGAACAAAATCTGACCGGGACTCTATTGCTCCCAAAATTACAATGTGGTTGGTTAAGGTTGGTTAGTTACTGAGTATCAAGCTTCAGTCGCCACATGCAAGACTTGAGAACACCATTTCTAACACTTTGAGCTTGGAGGTTCATCAATGGTGTTTTGAAAAGGAGAACAATGTAGGTTACGAAATGGATATCATTCGGAAGAGAATGAGGAGCTGAGTTTAATGGTGTAAGAATCTAGAACATGCACTAAGGTTTAGTCTCCCTCCCCTTCTTCTCCTCTCTCGCGACCTCCTCCTCACTCTCAAGCTATCTTTCTACTGTTTTTTTTTTCTGTTTTCAGCCAAATGAAGTGTTTTGTGTGTTTTTGGTGCTGTCTCTCTGTGAGTGTGAGGGATATTTGGCCAGCTGGATGTTAAGTGAGCTACGGGAAAATAAATGAGGTGGAAATACCAGTTTTTGCCCTCACTACCAATCACTCACTTAAACCCATTTAAGCAATTATCTAACAAAATGATTTCTCATCATAAGCATAGTTAAACAATTAACACATAATTCTTTCATTTAATCCATGATCATTATCTCATAATTAATAATTTATGCTAATTATACTCAGTTTAGCTAATTTACTTAATTATGACCTCTTGCTAATTTCAATAAATGAAATTAGCTAAATTGGGGATGTTACACTAGGTCCGAGGAAAAGGCGCACATGCGCGAAATCATCAACCGGGCATGAGACCATGAGGTCTTAGGTATCAGGCGTGAGGCAATGAGGTCTATGACCACGAATTAATGAGACCATGAGATCTCACGCATCAGGCAAGAGACCATGAGGACACGCATCAGTCGTATTCTCCCCCTCTCTCACTCTTTGAGTCTCGCCTCTCCCTCTCTCGTGGAGTGAGTTAGATTTTCTAGAGGGTAAGAGTTCTCTTCCTTGACCGAAGCCATGAAAACAGTTACTAGGCGATAAAAAGACGCCTCGTTACAACCAACTACCAAGTGCTCCCAGGGGCAATGACACTTTCGGCAGAAACAAGCCAGCCCGCCGGGACAACCCAAGACAACCTGCAGAGGCGGATTAGCAGGTAGGTACGATGTCAGCAAAGACTTCAAGCCAGAACCATCCTCCGGAATAATCTCGGCTTGGGGGGCAACTGTTCTGGACTGAACCAAGAGGCCCATTCAGCAATTAGGCATGGATAAACCCAATCAACTTGATCAATATCCACAATAAAATCAGCCCATTTATGACTCTCATACTTGGATGACTCAGATTCATCTGATCGATCCAACGGCTCAAAACCCCCACGAATCCCTATAAATACTTGCTCACATTGCCTTTAATAGGTACATTCTCATTCCTAGCTATAGTACTATTCTATTCTCAATACTGACTTGAGATTCAGAATGACATCATAGTTACCCCACCCGGGATCACTTTGGCATACCACTTGGACGACACGAGACCTACCAACAGCAGTCACCGAATGACTGCTAGGTGCAGAACATATATATATATATATATATATATATATATATATATATATATATATATATATATATATATATATATATATATATAACTTTGTACCATTTTTGAAAAACAATATCACAACTTTTTGTTCAGTTGGTGGATCGGTGCTCTAGCGAAGCTGTTGATTTCAGCGATTTTTTCTTTAATGCTCTCGGCCAGCTAGCAGGTGCTAATAGATGATGATGATCTATGTGGAGCATGAGTATTTGGAGTCTATATATGATAAAGCTAGAACCAACTCATTTGTAGGCATGGCAACGGGGCGGGTCGGGGGCGGGTTTGGCATTCCCCGTCCCTACCTCTATTGGGGTCGGGTTTTGCATCCCCCAACCCCGTCCCAAACGGGGACAGGTTCCCCGCGGGTACCCGTTTCCGCCATAATTTATAGAAAAAATACAAAAAATATATTTATAATAATTAATAAAATAAAATAATAATAATTATACAATGATAAAATAAAGTTAAAAGTATTAAAATAGATTTTTCTATAGGAAATAGATCAAAATTAAAAATAAACAAAATTTATTAAACAAAATGAATGAGTAAATATGCATATAATAAAATAAAATAATTAATTTATGTTTTGTCGAGCGGGTTCAGGGCGGGGACGGGGTGGGTATCGACATCCCCGAACCCAACCCCGTTCCCAGTCAAAGCGGGTTTTCCCCGTCAAACTCGGGGCGGGGTCGGGTGGGTACCCGCGGGTTCGTGTTATGTTGCCATGCCTACTCATTTGGGAGAACACAGGTTATGATAGTGCCACTGATTTGGAATGGAAGCTCATTTGCGTTTAATTAATCAGCTTTGCACAATAATTCTATAGTTCTGATGTGGTTTAAACGGCCTATTGGTTGCCTTTAATGCAATGCATCTTTTTCAAAGGAGGAAAACAAAGCTGGTATTGGCACTAGTGGAAAAAATGCATTTTATAACTGTCATTTATATCGGTTAAAAATGGCCTGATGTTAAAAGCGACGCGGTGGCAGTTTATAATTAAAATTACATTTTTTATATCGGTTGTCACACGAACCGTTATAGAAACATAATCTTACATCTTTCATATCGGTTCTATTCCATAACCGTTATAGAAAGTGCAATAATTTAGGCTTCCATAACGGGTCACAAAAACACCCGTTTTTAGAAAGGCAAAAATTTTGGTTCACTTCGCATCTCTTCCCCTCGCATCTCATTTCTTCCATTCGCTTCTCATTTCTTCCATTCGCTTCCACCGTATCTCTTCCCTTCGCATCTCATTTCTTCCATTCGCTTCCACCGCACCTCACTGTCCTTCGCATCTCTTCCCTTCGCATCTCATCTCTTCCCTTCGCATCTCACTGTCCTTCGCATCTCACTGCCCGTTTCGCAAACTCTCCCTCATCTCTCCCTCTCGTTGCGTCTCTCCCTCTCACTGAATCTACGAGTTGAGAAGAAAACGCAGAACGCGTCACATCGACCTCACCACGACGCCACCACTGCAACGTCGTCACTGGGAGCCCCACCACGAGACACCGCTGCAACCACCACACTGTCGCTGCAGCACTGCTGTTTCCAGGTTCCCTTCTCTGAGTTTAGGGTTTCACATCCATTGATTATCTGGTTTTGATTATCTCTGATTTTAGGGATTTCGATTATCTGATTTTGATTATCTAATTTTAGGGTTTAGGGTTTTCTATTTTGATTATCTATTTTACGGTTCAGTTTTGCTGATTTAACTACAATGCATGTGTAGGTGGTGATGGATAATGGCATAGTACAAGTTACGTTATCAAATCCAGATGGAATTGTCACTGGAATACGATATAACGGTGTTGACAATTTGCTTGAAGTTCTCAACAAGGAAACTAATAGAGGGTATGTAATGTAGCCATTCTCTCAAAATGTACTCTAATAATGCTTAAATAATCTGATGACTGAGTAATCAACACTTCAAGCTGATAGGTACTAAGTAGCGATAATGAGAAAAATTAACGAAATATATGGGGGTTTTATTGGAAACAGAAATCTTGTAAGGGAGGAAATGGTAATTTATGGTAACCAGAAAGATATTTTCTTAGTTAAGAAAACATTTTCTTCAAATTGATGCCCTGTTTTGTCTCTATATAGCAGCAACAAGTTACTTTGGCAAAAAAGAAATATTCATTGGACAGCAAACACTTTCATAGATTCAGAAGCTTAAGAGTGTTTATGATTAACTTGATATGCATAAGCTCTTTTTTACTTATTTATCATAACACAACAGGTCTATACACATTTCACTATATTCCTATACATGCCATGGCTTGGAAAAAAGTGTAAATGACTTGGGTGAGTAGATACTACTATATATTTTTGTTTGGTGATGGCTCTAAGTTCTATTAGTTTTATTTATGCATCGTAAGTTTGCCATGATTCTCAATTTCTTATCCATATTAATATGCCATAAACCATTTACATTGAGATTTTTCTTTTTACTTCTCTATTTATGAAGGATTGTGCAACTCAGAATTGTCAGATCAGATGCATTATGCAGTGAGGCTGTCTAAGCCATCAACACAGGCTCTTGATTTGGACTTTTTTATTACAACCTTTTAGTTATGGATTATTTGGTATACACTTACTTATTTTTTAATCAAATGTGGTCCCTTTATTCTTCTGTTATTCATGATAGTTGGGATTATTACAACTCTAATATTTATGGTTATCTTTACACAAACTTTTTGAGTTGGCCATATTTTATTTGTATGTTTAGTGTAATTTTGAGCTTATAGTACTTTTAAGTTTAATAGAACTATATTTATGAATTATTATGACTGTATGGAAATCATTTTGTATTACAAATTGGTTAATATGTATGAATTAATTTTTTTTTGAGAAATGCCAATAAATTAGTACATTTTCAATATGAACCTACTTTCAATGCCAATAAATTTCTGAGAAATGCAGTTTTCTTGTAATAAGCTTCAAAACTTGTTGAGTCACTTATTGCTTTGTTGAATACGCAGGTGGAGAAGTTGAAGGATTTGTGCTTGAAACAAAGAGAAGAAATCAAGTCACTGAGCTTCAGGAACATGTAGAGAAGCAAGGCTCAGTTTCTTCACTAACAAATTCTGGACTCTTCAATATTTACCTACAGTTCTGGACATTTCAATATTCACCTACGAAGAAGAATCAAAAGTTATTTGGTAAGTATTGAATCTGATGAGTGAAGAGTCTGATTCTAAAGGAAAGCCTATGGATCTCTTGCACCAGTTCGAAGATATCCTTGAATCTGATAATTGAATTGTTGCTTTATTCCAAATCAACAAATTTGCAAGGTGTCTTTGATATATTTCAAATGAAATGAGAAAAATGATAATTGAATTGTATTTCCATTTACCTTTTGCTTTGTCTAGTTTTGATTCCCAGTAGTTATTTCTGTTCAGTTCACTAGTACAAACTTTCATGAAAATAATATCTCTGCATACCCCATTGTACATGTCATAAGTTTCGGGTCTTATTTTATGGCTTTATATACACATTGCAAGAATTGGTTTTGTTTTCACTTAATGTATCTGCTGTTTTGGAACTTTACGTTTGATTATCAGATGGAGAGTTTATTGCCTTTTAGTTTTCATGAAGTTAAGACTCTGTCTTCATGATAACTGGGACTTAAGGGTGTGACTTGTTTCAGCTATTGGAATCTCAGAGAGCATGGACACTCAGAAAAGCCAAGCTGAAAAGCAGCCTTCATCATGGACACAAAACCTGCTTTCAGAAAACAATTAAGAAGGTTTGTACTTTGTACCTAAATTTCTTGACAGAATTATTATGGATGGCCTGCTTTGTCATTTGCTGATATTATGTGGTTTGAATCAATTTCAGATGTTTGGTTTGTCCAAGGCAGTTGCAGAAAGTAACTCCAATGCCATAAAAGAAGTTGAAAGTTGCAGAAAGTAACTCCAATGCCACAAAAGAAGCTGTATGGAGCATCTAAATCTTAAATTCTTCACTTTTGGTGAAAGTAGCTGTATGCCACAAAAGAATTTGATGTTTTTTGTTTTTTCAGACAGAGGTTAATTATCTTGGACAACTGCATCATCCAAATTTGGTGAAATTAATTGGGTATTGTTTGGAGGGAGAGAATAGGCTATTGGTATATGAGTTTATGCCTAAAGGGAGCTTAGAGAATCATCTCTTTAGAAGTAAGTTTTCATAATCATTGCACTTTTCATTCATATTTTGCTACTATTCAACTATTGCTAGGCCATGTTTGGATAAACAGTTGAATTAAACATTTATAAGTACTTATGTATAACCTCTGTTATAATAAAAGATAAAATAAAGTTAAGCTGTTTTCATAAGGATTCTTGGAGAGCTTATGAAAATAAGCTAAAAACAACTTATGGACGTGTCATAAGTTGTTTCATAACTTTTCCCAAACAGTCAAGTCTCATGGGTGCTTGTCACCAGAGAAACTCAAAGGAAAGAAATCAACAAGAACAGAATACTGCTTCCTTTCTTATGAGTTTCATTGTATTTTTATAGGAGGACCACAACCACTATCTTGGTCAGTGAGGATGAAAGTAGCCATTGGTGCTGCTAGAGGACTTTCATTTCTTCACAATGCCAAATCACAAGTCATATACCGCGATTTTAAAGCTTCTAACATCCTTCTTGATGCGGTAAGATTATCTATTATCCATCTAAAAAAGTTTACTACAGTAATAACACATAGCGAAACTTCATTCTAGGATGTGTTATGCACCCGTGAATCACGATTATCTCTGATTAGTTTATAATAATTTCTTAATTTTTGTTATTTGTGTGTGTGAACTGCTTTCTAATCATGCAATTGGATTGCACGAGTTCAATTCTAAACTCTCTAATTTTGGGTTGGCTAAGGCAGGTCCTACCGGTGATAGAACTCATGTGTCTACTCAAGTCATGGGTACTCAAGGATATGCAGCACCTGAATATGTTGCAACTGGTATGCTTTAGCTTCACCTAAACCATGTTATTAATATATATAGTTAGTAGTAATCTTCAGTTATTGTTATCATCTAGTTAACATGCTATAGAACTAGTCAACCCTATCATATTCATGACAGATTTGGTATTACTCTGATATAGTTTCTGTTATAGAATTAGAAAGGAGACAATTTAGGTTTAGTTCAATGGTGTTGTTGGTGTTCTTTTTCAATCATTCAGTTGATTTCTAAAAAGTACTCAGTATATGTTAAACATTACACTAAAAGCCTTGATCAATTTACAGGTCGGCTTACGGCCAAAAGTGATGTATACAGCTTCGGGGTTGTTTTGCTTGAGCTTTTATCCGGAAGACGAGCAGTTGATAAAACAATAGCAGGTGTGGACCAAAATCTAGTGGACTGGGCAAAACCATATTTGGGTGATAAAAGAAGACTTCAGGATTATGGATTCAAAGTTAGAAGGACAAAACCATATTAGGCCTTGAACAATGAACATATGTATGTAAATTCCTTATTTTTTGTGTATCCTGACCATATGGTTTTTTTTTTTGCCACAGTTCTTGCCTCTATAATACAATGTATCAAATTTTTGATTTGTAACTTGCATATCTCCTTGTCATGTTGATTTTGGATGTTTTTATTTAATATTGGTGTTTATATTTTCAAACAATATACGTGGTCCGTAAAAGAAGTATTACAGAAGGATCTAGAGTTGATGGAAGACGTCACTTTTTTTTTAAAAAAAAAAGACACTTTTTATATCGGTTCCCATAGAAAACCGATGTTAAAAATCATTTTTTTTAAAAAAAAAAGACTTTTCATATCGGTTTTCTATGGGAACCGATATGAAAAGTCTCTTTTTTTTTTAAAAAAAAAAGAGACTTTTCATATCGGTTCTAGGGACAACCGATATAAAAACAACTTTTCATAACAGTTCAGGAACCGATATGAAATGTCCCTATTTTTTATATCTCCTTTTTTGGCATCGGTTCGGGAACCGATATGAAATGTCAATTTTAACCGATATAAAAAGCCTTTTTTCCATTAGTGTGGTTTGTGCTTAAGGGACCATTAATTGTGGTATTTTCATAGGTCCTCATATTCATCGGGTTAACCCAATTATGGAGGTAACTCTTGGAGAGGCCATGGGTCCTTTTGTGCCATCAACATCAACTAAGTCAGAGAATTGGGCTTTCACGATGTTGTTTTCAAGTTGATGCAAAAGTAGTCGTTTAAACTTTTAATTCAAATTTCTCTTTTATTTCTGAGTTGGGTTGTGTAATCCAGAGTTGTAAGAATCTGTTTTCTTTTTTGTGTAACATCTCTCAGGTGGAGTTGTCTAAGAAGAATGCCAATAAGACGGTTCACGATCTAATTGGGGTAGCCTTGTTATATGGTAGGAAAAAATCGACCTTCCCCTCCTACTGTTAGTAAATCACAAACTGTTCGATCAATTGAACCCCGACTTCCTATAGCTCCTCCACAATTTTTAATTTTCTAAAAATGCATCCATGAAAATGAAGAATTCAATGATTGCAAATTTTTTGGATTATGAGCATACATTAATTCTCTGTATAGTAATTCTCTGTATGAGCATACATTAATTCACTATTAGTATACAAGTACCATATCTATATCTTTAAAGTATACAATAGATTTAATTGTATACGCTTTAATTAATGATACTTGTATCAAGAGAGCGCAATCACAGAAGAACAAACACAAGTTTGTATTTTAATGTCCATGACGAACAAGTTTGCAATATGATAATAAAACCCATTACATAGCTTAATACACAAATGACTATTTTATTTAACTTCAAAAACAATAATACAACACATTTCAAATGTCAGTATAACAACAACACGTAGACTCCACCAAACATAAACCTCCATTTTTAAAGCCTTCAAATTTGCAAGTTTCGTTGCAGTGAATACATTGCCCATGCCCAGAACAGTCAACCTTCACATCGTTCCAATCTCCTGCTGCTCCTACTACAAGAACAAAATTCACAAATTTAAAATTCCTTGTTTAGTTTGTTTTAACATCAACATTAAAACCTTTTGAAGAATGAGATTTAAGTGTTAACTACAATGTGTAGACTATAACGAACTAGTTTTGATAATATCAAATATCTTCCTACAAGCAGAAACTTATATTGAAATTTCATTAAAAAGAATAAGAAATAATTAAATACTAAAGCAAAAAAACTATTAAAAGAATAATTATTTTTTCTTGTTGTGTAGAACTAAGTATGTATCCACGTTTCATACCTGCAGCCAGAACCAATGCAATGCATAAAACTCCTACAAGAATAGATTGATAATTGTGCCTCACCATTTTTGTTGTTATTTTACCTTTTGGTCTTGTAATATGGATATATGGAAAAAAACTTCATGTTCATTATATTTATACTACTCATTTGATAAGAACAAGGAAACCGAAACATTTAAATCAATTAATTTGTGATTCTTTAAGATTATAATATTGTTTTCATACGTAAATTCTATTTCCTTCAAAGTTGCTCAACTATCTTAGTTGTTAGTTTTTTGTATTAATTGCGATTAGTTATATGATAGATATACCTTGTCAAAGTTGTAAAAGAACCCGTCTTAATTAAGGGAGAACTACAACTGACCTTAAATAGAAAATATCTTTTTAAAAATAATTAATTCATTTACGCCAGCACGACATTTGACTGTAACACCACTACCTTATTAACAAGTCAGCATTCTAGTCAAAAATTGGATGACAATTTAGCGAGTGGACTAAATTGAGATCAAAATTGCAGGGGAAAAAACAGGGGACTAATATATATATATATATATATATATATATATATATATATATATATATATATATATATAATATATAATTTGTATCATTTTTTAAAAACAATATCACAACTGTTCAGTTGGTAACCAACACCGTTGGCCCAATGACTTAATCTACCTTGAGACACGGGGGGGTCGACCCGGTGCTCCCGGGTTCGATTCTCGCCGTGGACAAACTTTGTGTTGGCCAGGGCGAAATTTGATCCTAAGCACGAGCAGCGATTAGTCTTTCGTTGAAAGCGTTGGAACACTCCATGAGTAGCCAGCAATGGTCCATAAAAAAAACTGTTCAGTTGGTGGATCAGTGCTCTAGTGATGCTGTTGATTTCAGTGATTTTTTGTTTAATGCTCTCGACCAGCTAGCAAGTGCTAATAGATGATCTATGTGGAGCATGAGTATTTGGATATATGCAAAAGCCAGGACCAACTCTCTCTCTCTCTCTCTCTCTCTCTCTCTCTCTCTCTCTCTCTCTCTCTCTCTCATTGGGTTAACCCAATTATGGAGATAAATCTCTCTCTCTCTCTCATGTATACGTAACCTTCTTTTCTTTCTTTGCCTCTCTTGTTTCGTTCCTCATCGTCATCGGTCTCTGCCTCGTCGTTCCTCCCTCGTATTGCTTCTCATCACCGCTATTGTGTTTGATTTGTTGATTGCTTTTCTTTTCATCGTCTTCCGAATCCCGAAATCGTCTTCTCACCACCCCTGTGTATTTCTTTCATTCCGAAAAATTTCTAATAGTAGGTTTCTAAATTTTCATGTTTCCGTGTCTCTGTTCATGTTTTTGAGTTTTCATGTATCTTTTATTATCGATCCATGCGAATATTTTAGTCAAGTTCCGCCACTTCCTGCATATCTCAGACCCAAGAATAAGGGCAAGGGCAAAATGACAGAGCACGCAACTAGCAATGTAGGAAGATATAGACCTTCCCCTCCTACCATTAGTAAATCCCAAACCGTTGGAACAGTTATATCCCGAATTCATATAGCCCCTTCTACATAAATCTTAATTTTCTTAAAATCCATTCATTAACAAAGATGAAGAATCAAGAACAACATTGCAAGCCATGGTTGCAAAATTTTTGATTATATGAGCATACATTAATTCTTAGTAGTAATGTGAAAATCAACGAAGTTACTAAGTGGGTATCAGACTCTTAATAGCGAATATATATGAATGGATATGTGTGTCTATATATATATATATATATATATATATATATATATATATATATATATATATATATATATATATATGACTATTTTATTTAAGTTCCTTCTCATCAGGGAAACAACAAATCATCAAATCATATCAAATGTCAAAATAACAACAATACGTAAAGCCTCCCAAACAAAAACCTCCATTTTTAAAGTTGGTGGGTTTTGCATGATGCGTTGCACTCAATCCAAACTTGTACAATCACTTACATCAATCCATTTCCTTCCCGTGTGCATAGAGGAAAATTATGATCTGATTTATTTATTTATTTATTAAAGTTTTATTTTTATTATAGGTTTAAATAGTTTTTACCCCCTGCAAATATACCCATTATCCATTTACCCCCCTGCAAAAAAAAATGTTTAAAAAACACCTTGTAAAATGTAACGTTATCCAGTTACCCCCCTGCTGTTAACTTTTCTGTTAAAAAAATGTAAAATGTAATTTTATCCAGTTACCCCCCTGACGTCAGTGCCAAGTGTCACCATATTATTGGGCCTCTATGACACGTGGCACTGACGTTCCATGTTAGCATCTATGTCAACAGTGCCACGTCAGCAACCAATGGATGGCTGCCACGTGGCACTACTTATATCACTCAAAAATAAATAATTTTGTCCCCAATGAGTGTTGAACTTGTGACCAACCACTCACACAAACACCCTCTAAATATTGAGCTACATTAGTATTTGTGTTTAATAACTCAACTACCAATATATATTACGTAATTCGCAATTAATTTTTTAAAAACAAACTGGAATGTCACGGTTTCATACCCAAAAATTCCAACGATGCATCATCATCATCTTCATACCCAGAAATTCATCATCTTCATACCCATTTCATACCCAGAAATTCATCATCAGTTCATCTCTCTCAGTTCATCTCTCTCTCTCTCTCTCTCAGTTCGTCTCTCAGTTCATCTATCTCTCTCTCTCTCAGTTCGTCTCTCTCTCTCCTCTCTTCGAAGGTCACAGTTTTCTCTCTCTCTCAGTTCGTCTCTCTCTCTCAAACGTGGCAACGAAATCTGGCAACGAAATCAAAGGTCAAGAACAACGTTAAAAAAAAAATCTGGCAACGAAATCAAAGGTCAACGAAATCAAATCTTGGTTTCCAAATGAAAGAAAGATTCATCGTGAACAGTATCAAATCTGGGTCTGTGACTTAATCAAAGGAAGATGAACATCGGGAAAGAAAGAAACATCAAAGGAAGATGAAGCTGCGACTTAATCAAAGGAAGATGAACGAAAATTGAGAACCAAAGAAAATGAGAGAGAGGAAAATGAACGAAATCCAGAGCTGCGACTGGAATGATTTTTTTTGCTCCATTTCTCGTTGCTGGGTTTCACTCACTGAGGGGAGATTGTAACACCCCGGTATTTCTATTTATTAAAAAATACCCAAGTGCACATTAGAAACACATCAGAGATATAAAATTCCTGCATAAATACTGAACACTGCAAGATAGTTTTCACTGGACAACAGCCAAGCAGTCTTAATACACATAAGACCATAAAATTCAGCGAACTATCCTGCTCAGTATCATACAAGAAAGCGGAAATAAAAGATTTACACTAAAGTCGTAGTGTTGCGGTACATGGACAACAAAAGGAAAATAAACTAAAACGTGAGCTAAGTCATTCTCCATTTCCCGGGGGCCACCTACTCGTGCCTCTGAGGTTTCTTCTGTCCCTGTTTATCTGTAAAACAACAACATTTAAACAGTGAGATACAATCTCAGTGAGTTCTACCGAGACCCCTACTAACACTCTCGGTCCAATTATAATTCTTGGTTAACTTGACACGACACCGACTGCGTTACCGCTACAAACCCGGTGAACCGCACCATTTAACCTATAATAGATCATCGACTGCGTTACCGCTACATACCCGATGAATCTATTGCTTAACTTCAACCGATTGCCGACTGCGTTCCCGCTACATACCCGGCACAGGTCAAACTCAGTACGACACCGACTGCGTTACCGCTACATACCCGGTGGATCGCACAACAAAAGAATTCAACAGATCACCGACTGCGTTACCGCTACATACCCGGTGAATCGAACGACAAAACAATTCAACAGATCACCGACTGCGTTACCGCTACATACCCGGTGAATCGAGCAACAAAACAATTCAACAGATCACCGACTGCGTTACCGCTACATACCCGGTGAACCTGTTATGACTCAGTACGGCACCGACTGCGTTACCGCTACATACCCGGTGAACCGTACTACAGACAGTTTAACATAACACCGCTTTTAAAAGAGTTTTCAATATCGAAAACAGTTCGTTTTACTTTTCGAAAAGAACATTACAAGTTAAAACCACATTCACTCTCGTATGCTAATTCGTCACTTTTCGACACAATTTACGATATCAAAAACAGTTCATTTTGCTTTAAAAATAGAATATTCAGTTAGGCCTCTGAATAAGCTTTCCAACGCATCTTAGAACACTTCAATCGGGTTCCGGAATCAAAAGATATCGCGAAACGAAAAACAGTGTTTGGTTGCTGAAATTCTGCCAAATGGCGCTGGAGTCGCGCCTGGCGCGCAAGTGGCACGCGAACTGGCAGAAAGTTCTGCCAAATTGCGCTGGAGTCGCGCCAGGGGCGCAAGTGGAGCGCGAAATGGCAGCAGGGGGTCTGTTAAGGCAGATTTTGGCGGTTTCGCGCGAAAACCGCGATTCCGCTCAATTCCGATTTTTGTTCCGATCGAAAACAGATCAAACAAACAAAAAAACAGATTCAACCAATATCACACAATCATTCAAATCAATCAATGTCTCAATCAAAACGGTTTTTTATCAAAAACGACATATTTTCCAAATAATGGTTTTCGTTCCAAAATCTCTCGAAATCAATTAACGTAAAAACTAACGAGACACAAAAACATCCTAAGCGTGAGTAAAACTCACCCTTGAAGCGAGAGCCGATATCGAACCGAATTTGCCGAGACGTCGAAATCACCGAATCGAACCCAAACGACACCGAACCGCTCCTAACTTCGTTCCGGGCTTCCAATCGCGCTCAATCCGCTCCTAGCTTCGATCCTAAGCATAACCCAATCACCAATACAACCTATTAATCCTTGATTTCAACAAATTTCTCCACAAAACCCTCAATTTTCGAAATCAAAAAGGAAGGGGGAAAAATGGAGGAGAGGCTTACCAAAGATATGGGTTTTGTAGAGGAAGATGAGGGGATGATGGTGATGAAATTTGAGAGGTTGGGCTGAAGTGATGATTCTCCTTCTTCTTCTTTCTTCTTCTCTCTTTCCCTTTCTCTTCTTTCTTTCCTTCTCTTCTTTCTTCTCTGCTTCACGCGTCTTCTTCTCTTTTCCCTTCTTTTCTTTTATTTTCTTATTTCAACACACACACACATATTTAATTTAATAAATAAGTGGCAGCGTGGTCCAATTACCGTATTGATCTGATTCCCTTATTTCGATTTCGAAACTTCCTTGGTCCGTATTATTCGGTCAACGATCCTGGGACAGCCACTAATTAATTTTAGCACTCAATAATTTACCAATTAAGTACCAAATTAATTCAATTGGGTTAACACCCAAATAATTCGATTAATTATTTTGAGGATGTTACATTCTCCCCAACTTGAAAGAATTTTGTCCTCAAAATTAAACACAACGTACCTCAAGAAAACAAATACAGATACTGAGTCCGCATATCGTCCTCCAACTCCCAAGTAGCTTCCTCGACGGAAAAACCATCCCAAACCACCTTGACTATGGGAATTGACTTCGTCCGTAGCGTCCTCTCGCCTCGTTCCATGATGTAATTTGGATGAGGTTGGAAAGACAAGTCCGGTTGAAGGTCAATCGTTTCAATATCTAACGGCCTTCTCCTTTTGTCAGCCTAACTCTTTTGCCTACTTTGTGCAGCTTTCATTCTTTCTCTTATCTGGCGGATCTTTTCTGTGATTGTAGTTTCACATCAACTCCCTGTGCTAAGCGAATAGAATCCCTTATGGAACTAGAGATCCTCATGTGGCTCAACACCAACCGGTTCCTTTTTGGCTTTGAATCCAAATTTAAGTCCCGAAAAGACTCCAACAATCCCATTTCATGCATCATTAACCCTGCTATATGAATGGATTTCCTACTTAGTGCATCGGCTACAACATTAGCTTTTCCCGGATGATACTTCAATTCGAAGTCATAATCCTTCAGAAACTCCATCCATCTCCTCTGCCTGTTATTCAACTCCTTCTGGTCAAACAAATATTTCAAGCTTTTATGATCACTAAAGACTTCGAAACGAGACCCATATAGGTAACGTCTCCAAATCTTCAGTGCGTACACAATAGCTGCCAACTCCAAATCATGAGTCGGACAATTCTCTTCATGAGTCTTCAACTGTCTGGAGGCATAAGCTACAACTTGTTGGTTCTGCATGAGAACACACCCCAAACCCTTCCCAGAAGCATCGCTGTAAATTTGAAAATCCAAAGACGGATCTGGAAGAATTAGGATTGGAGCAGAAGTCAACCTAACCTTCAATTCTTGAAAACATTCCTCACAATCGGCGTTCCATATAAACGGTTGGGCCTTGCGAGTCAACCGAGTAAGTGGAAGAACCAATTGTGAAAAACCTTGGATAAACCTCCTGTAGTAACCAGCTAGACCCAAGAAACTTCTTATTTCGGTGATAGATGTTGGTCGTTCCCAGTTCAACACCGCTTCTACTTTACTGGGATCCACCGCAACTCCCGATTGGGAAATCACGTGTCTCAAAAATTTCACTTCCGGCATCCAGAAGTCACACTTCGACGGCTTGGCATACAATTTCTTTTCTCGGAGTACGTTCAGAACAATGCGGAGATGTTGAACATGGTCCTCAATGGTCTTAGAGTACACCAAAATATCATCAATTTTAAACATCCACAAATTGATCAAGGTACGTATGAAACACTCGGTTCATGTAATCCATGAATACCGCTGGAGCATTAGTCAAACCGAAGGGCATCACTACGAACTCGTAATGTCCCTACCTCGTACGGAAAGCTGTCTTCGGAATATCTAAGGCTCGTACCTTTATTTGATGATAGCCCGACCTCAGATCAATTTTTGAAAATACCACAGCACCTCTAAGTTGGTCGAGCAAATCGTCAATCCTTGGCAAGGGATATTTATTCTTGATCGTCACTTTATTCAATTGTCGATAGTCTATGCACAACCTCATGCTACCATCCTTCTTTTTGACTAGCAACACCGGAGCACCCCATGGAGAAGCACTCGGTCGGATAAACCTTTTCGATATTAATTCCTCAAGTTGAGACTTCAGTTCCTTTAACTCTAAAGGAGACATTCTATAAGGAGCAATAGAGATTGATCCTGTACCAGGAATCAATTCTATTGAGAATTCTACCTCTCGGTCAGGAGGTAAGGATGAAACTTCTGCTGGAAAGACATCTAGAAATTCATTTACCACTTGCATAGATGACAAATCTAAACTCGTTTCAGTAGATGCAGACAACATAATATGAATAGCTTCCGCACCTTGGAACAATGACTGGCTTGCTTCGGCGTAAGAGATCGTCGCTTCAGAATCTGCCTGTGTCAATCCTACGGATTCGGAGGCGAAGCTAATGGTTCGATCGGCACAGTTGATCATCACATGATTTTCAGCCATCCAATTCATACTCAGAACAATGTCCATGCTTCTCATAGGCAAGCAAATAAATTTCACAACAAACTGTCTGTCGCCTATGACAAGTAGGCAATTTTCACTTAATGATTGGGTCTGGACACGACCCTTGGCAGCAGTTAAAATAGTTATCGGTTCGGATAGCTCAGACAATGCTAGTCCCAACCGATCCACACATGCTTGCGAGATAAAACAGTGAGTTGCACCAGAATCATATAAAATATTGACTGAATTATTAAAAAGAGATCACGTACCCCTCAGAAGATTATCAGTAGGTGTGATGGTCCGAGCATCCAATGTGTTGATCCGCCCCTAACTAGGTGCATTTGGTGCTCTTTGGAAATTCTTCTTTGATGGGCACTCATTGGCATAGTGGCCCTCTTCATTACAGACATAGCACCTATTTGATTTGGGTATACAATCGCCGCGGTGATACCTTCCGCACTTCATACAATTCCTAACCCTCGTTTGATCGGCTGTTTGCACCTGTTTCCCTTTATCACTTCTTCCCTTTCCTGTGTCGTGCCTGGGATCCATTTGAGAACTAGATGACCCAGTGTTCCTCTTACTCTGATGGAATGCCTTCCTGCTGGCATACAATCTTGCCAAATCACTTTCGGCAATATATGCTTGTTGAACCATGGCTGCATAATTGGTCTTCGGAAAAGAACTCAGACTTTGAGCAATATCCTTTCTCAACCCATATTTATACCTGTCAGTCTTCCATCGGTCATTGGGGGCATATCCAGCTAAACCGAAGAATTGATACAACTCTTCAAATTTAGCCGTGTATTGGCCCACGGTCGAGCCTCCTTGTGTGAGAGCTAAAAACTCATTTTCCTTATCAAACCTCATTGCCGTGGGGAAGAATTGTTCCAGAAATGCTGTTCGGAAATTTTCCCAAGTCGGGGGAGTTCCCATTGTCTCCATCATGGCCCTAGCATTTGCCCACCAGTTATTGGCCTCTCCCTTCAACATATGGGATGCCAACCTCAATTTATCTTCATCGGTCACTTGCATTGTTACAAAGATCTTTTCCATGTCATCCAGCCAATGTTGTGCTCTCATGACATCCGGCCCACCTCTAAACTCGGAGGGTTTCATTTTTAGGAATTCTGTGAAAATTCTTCTTGGATTCATTTGTGGCTCCGGAGCTTGATGCTGCTGAGCATTTTGCTGTTGGACTTGTTGCTGCTGATGCATAAGCATCATGTCTTGCATCATTTTCTGCTGGTTCTCAATGACATTCTGCATCCACTCAAAATTTGGATCAACAGGAGGAGGAACGCCTCTACCTCTTCTGGCCATGATTCTGCGAAATATGCACAAAGTATTAAGTTGATCAAGCTCAATGTCTAATAGCATACTAAGAAAATCACGACTGGAAAAAGCAAAGACCCTATAAGCTAAGTCCGACTAGGTCGAACCGCTCTGATACCAACTGTAACACCCCGGTATTTCTATTTATTAAAAATACCCAAGTGCACATTAGAAACACATCAGAGATATAAAATTCCTGCATAAATACTGAACACTGCAAGATAGTTTTCACTGGACAACAGCCAAGCAGTCTTAATACACATAAGACCATAAAATTCAGCGAACTATCCTGCTCAGTATCATACAAGAAAGCGGAAATAAAAGATTTACACTAAAGTCGTAGTGTTGCGGTACATGGACAACAAAAGGAAAATAAACTAAAACGTGAGCTAAGTCATTCTCCATTTCCCGGGGGCCACCTACTCGTGCCTCTGAGGTTTCTTCTGTCCCTGTTTATCTGTAAAACAACAACATTTAAACAGTGAGATACAATCTCAGTGAGTTCTACCGAGACCCCTACTAACACTCTCGGTCCAATTATAATTCTTGGTTAACTTGACACGACACCGACTGCGTTACCGCTACAAACCCGGTGAACCGCACCATTTAACCTATAATAGATCATCGACTGCGTTACCGCTACATACCCGATGAATCTATTGCTTAACTTCAACCGATTGCCGACTGCGTTCCCGCTACATACCCGGCACAGGTCAAACTCAGTACGACACCGACTGCGTTACCGCTACATACCCGGTGGATCGCACAACAAAAGAATTCAACAGATCACCGACTGCGTTACCGCTACATACCCGGTGAATCGAACGACAAAACAATTCAACAGATCACCGACTGCGTTACCGCTACATACCCGGTGAATCGAGCAACAAAACAATTCAACAGATCACCGACTGCGTTACCGCTACATACCCGGTGAACCTGTTATGACTCAGTACGGCACCGACTGCGTTACCGCTACATACCCGGTGAACCGTACTACAGACAGTTTAACATAACACCGCTTTTAAAAGAGTTTTCAATATCGAAAACAGTTCGTTTTACTTTTCGAAAAGAACATTACAAGTTAAAACCACATTCACTCTCGTATGCTAATTCGTCACTTTTCGACACAATTTACGATATCAAAAACAGTTCATTTTGCCTTAAAAATAGAATATTCAGTTAGGCCTCTGAATAAGCTTTCCAACGCATCTTAGAACACTTCAATCGGGTTCCGGAATCAAAAGATATCGCGAAACGAAAAACACTGTTTGGTTGCTGAAATTCTGCCAAATGGCGCTGGAGTCGCGCCTGGCGCGCAAGTGGCGCGCGAACTGGCAGAAAGTTCTGCCAAATTGCGCTGGAGTCGCGCCTGGGGCGCAAGTGGAGCGCGAAATGGCAGCAGGGGGTCTGCTAAGGCAGATTTTGGCGGTTTCGCGCGAAAACCGCGATTCCGCTCAATTCCGATTTTTGTTCCGATCGAAAACAGATCAAACAAACAAAAAAACAGATTCAACCAATATCACACAATCATTCAAATCAATCAATGTCTCAATCAAAACGGTTTTTTTATCAAAAACGACATATTTTCCAAATAATGGTTTTCGTTCCAAAATCTCTCGAAATCAATTAACGTAAAAACTAACGAGACACAAAAACATCCTAAGCGTGAGTAAAACTCACCCTTGAAGCGAGAGCCGATATCGAACCGAATTTGCCGAGACGTCGAAATCACCGAATCGAACCCAAACGACACCGAACCGCTCCTAACTTCGTTCCGGGCTTCCAATCGCGTTCAATCCGCTCCTAGCTTCGATCCTAAGCATAACCCAATCACCAATACAACCTATTAATCCTTGATTTCAACAGATTTCTCCACAAAACCCTCAATTTTCGAAATCAAAAAGGAAGGGGGAAAAATGGAGGAGAGGCTTACCAAAGATATGGGTTTTGTAGAGGAAGATGAGGGGATGATGGTGATGAAATTTGAGAGGTTGGGCTGAAGTGATGATTCTCCTTCTTCTTCTTTCTTCTTCTCTCTTTCCCTTTCTCTTCTTTCTTTCCTTCTCTTCTTTCTTCTCTACTTCACGCGTCTTCTTCTCTTTTCCCTTCTTTTCTTTTATTTTCTTATTTCAACACACACACACATATTTAATTTAATAAATAAGTGGCAGCGTGGTCCAATTACCGTATTGATCTGATTCCCTTATTTCGATTTCGAAACTTCCTTGGTCCGTATTATTCGGTCAACGATCCTGGGACAGCCACTAATTAATTTTAGCACTCAATAATTTACCAATTAAGTACCAAATTAATTCAATTGGGTTAACACCCAAATAATTCGATTAATTATTTTGAGGATGTTACAGAGATGGATCTGGATTTGAAGATACTGTTCACAAATCTGGGTTTCAAATTGTTCGAATCGTTCAAATTGTTTTGTTCTGAATCTGACAAATCGAAGATCCGCGTTTTTAATTGAAAAACGAACCTGAAAAATAAACTAATCCAGATGATGATGATGATAAATGAAACGGAATTGAAGAAGCTTGTCCAGATGATGATGAAACGGAAACGAAATCTTCAAGATGATGATGATTTTGTCCAGAAAAGGAATTGAAGAAGCTTGTCCAGATGATGATGATGATAAATGAAACGATGATGAACCAGTTTTTTTTTTATTTTCGTTTTAATGTTGTAATATATATATATATATATATATATATATATATATATATATATATATATATATATATATATGTAGGTGAGCTATTAAACACAAATACTAATGTAGCTCAATGGTTAGGGGGTGTGTGTGTGAGTGGCTGGTCACAGGTTCAACACTCATTGGGGACAAAATTATTTATTTTTGAGTGATATAAGTAGTGCCACGTGGCAGCCATCCATTAGTTGCTGACGTGGCACTGTTGACATAGATGCTGACGTGGCACGTCAGTGCCACGTGTCACAGAGGCCCAATAATATGGTGACACGTGGCACTAACGTCAGGGGGTAACTGGATAAAATTACATTTTACATTTTTTTAACAGAAAAGTTAACAGCAGGGGGGTAACTGGATAACGTTACATTTTACAAGGTGTTTTTTAAACATTTTTTTTTTTGCAGGGGGGAAAATGGATAATGGGTATATTTGCAGGGGGGTAAAAACTATTTAAACCTTTATTATATTACTAGTGATTTGCAAATTTTTCAAAAAATTGACCTCCCTAACCTAGCTCGGGTCCTAAATACGCAACTCGTCCCTCTATTCTATCTATTATTCTCTCTGCCGATGTGAAGACCTTGTTGGTGGGTAATATGTAAATACCTTTGTAAGTGTTCAAAGCGCCTTGAGACTTTCCTTGACCAAGTGAGCCTCCGCGGCCCAACTCGTCTAAACTTGTTGTAACAAAAAAAAGTTGATACTTAATCTCTCAAGTTTAAATACTTGGAATCAAAGAGAATTTGTATCTGTATTTTTTTTATGAGAGATAGATCGAGTTTGTCGCTTTAAGATTAAACCATTGTACTTATTTCAAGTGATTCCGTTAAAGGAGAAATATTTTCAGGAGGGTCGAGTTGGTTTCGAGATCATTAAGGAGACAGGTGGGAGACGGTCGGGATACATGTTTTTGGTCTCATAATTGGATAAGTATAATTCTTTAAAATTTTGCTTCCCAGAATTATACAATCTGGCTAGAGCTGTGAAGGAAATATTGCTGATATGGGAGAGTGGTCTGGTGGCGTTTGGGTGTGGAGATGGGAGTGGGCTCGGATACTGACTGGTTATGAGTAGAACCTTGTTCGTGAGTTGGAAGACACTGTGGCTGCTTTAAGTCCTTTGGAAAGTGTGACAGGTCGATGGTGGAAGGTTTTACATTTAAATCTTGCTATGGACTATTAACAGATACCCTCAATAATTCGATATCAGATACCGTTTTTATAAAACCTGTGAATCGCTTGTGGGCAACTGATTCCCATCAAAAATCCATATTTTCGGGTGGAGGCTCCGACAAAATATGGATAGACTTGCAACACGTGATAGCTTGGTGAATCGAGGAATCATTCGGCCAGAATTTAATCGGAGTTGTCTGTTATGTTTTGAGGAGGATGAAACTGAAAGTCACATATTTTTCCGTTGCAAGTTTGCCACTAAGGTCTGGAGTTCGATAGCAGGTTGGCCTGGAGTGTATGAAACCCCTTAAGTGGATCCCTTAAACCACTTTTTGCAACATGGAAGGTTCTATCCAGGGAAAAAGAAAAGAAGGATTCAGTGTATCATTTGGCCTGCAGTGACTTGGGTCTTATGGGGAGCAAGAAATGATGTGGTGTTTAAGGGTCTGGTTGTTGATGGGGAGTCCTTATTTAACCGCGTCATAGTGTTGATCGCAGTAAATACATTGCCCATGACCAATACAGTCATATCCCGGAATAAAGAACTCACCTGTTGTCAATCCAACTGTAAAAAAATATATATCACAAATTCAAAACTCCTTGCTTAGTAATTTTCTTGATATATCATATGTTAACTGAAATGAACAAGACTAGACAACAAATTATTAACAATAGCAAATAGTTCCCTAATTACATATACAGACACTCACATAAGGAATTAAAAAATAGTAATATTGTATATTAGAGGAAAAATAAACAAAACTAAAATAATTTGATATATATAATATCGTTTTTTCTTTGCTTTATTAGTTAATTGTATATTGTAAATTAGAAATAGAACTTAAGGGACCAAATTAATTGTGTTTCTTACCTGAAGCAAGGACCATTAATTGCAATGAGTAAAATTCCAGAAAGAGAAGAATGACAAGTGCGTGTAGCCATTTTGAAAGGATTTAACTTTGAAACTCTGTTATCTTCCTTTCTTGTGATGAGGACATCAAACTTCATGTTCTTTATATAGTACTCGATATTTGATAAGAACAAGAGAACTGAATGTACGTAGAAATATCAATTAATGAGTTAGTTTTTAAGATCTTTCACAATACTTGTTTCTAAACATGCATTTATTTAAATCAAATTTGGTAGTCTTTTGGATTAATTATGATTGTGACATATTTTTTTGTAACCAAATAATTTTTGGACCACTTCATTTACAAATAAAAAAAATTATGATTCTGACGTGATTTTTTTTATAGGCAATGTTAATTAGTTGTTATTTGTTAGAGGGAAGAGGGAAATATTAGTTTTCAGGATTTGAATTCTGGACCTCCTTCATATACTCCTTCGATATTCTTAGCTTGCAAATTGAGCTATCTACTTGGAAAATGTTGTCACCGGTGGGCGGTGGCAGATCTAGGGCTCAGATAAACGCATAGTTTTAAAAACCGGCTCGGCCCGACCAGTCGGTCCGGTCGAACCGGGAACTGGGGGGTAAACGAGTCGGTCAACCGTATGGATCGGATATGCATCAAACCGGTGAAAACTGGTGTGACGCGGTCGGGTTTTGCAAAAACCGGTGAACCGGTGACCCGGTTTGACCCGGATCGGGTTGTGAATTTAAAAAAAAAAAAATTTATCAAAACGACGTCGTTTAATCTGTTTCTTTTGCTCTTTTTTATCTTTTTCTTTTCCATTATTGCATTATTAGCAAAACTAAGAAACCATATTTGTTGAGTACATATTAATTTGTGTGATCTAAAATAGATTAATATTATGTACGAATAAATTTAAAAATATTAATAAATTAAGATATTAAGTTTTATATTTTAGTAAATATAAAATAAACATAGTTATTAATTTTACAGGTAAAAAATTTATATTATATACTACATAGGTCTTGAAAAGTTGCGAAATAGAGACCGGGTCTGAGTCATGCAGTCCCGGTTTTGGTCATGCGGTTCAACTGTAGACTCCTCGGTCCGACCCTTAACCCAGTGGCCCGGTACCTTCATCGAGTCGGTCACCAGTCCGAGTTTTAAAACACTGATAAACGGGTCAAAAAATTTAATTTAAAGTCACACATAACTAAAAAGTAATAAAAATAAAAATTTAATATATTTAATTAAAAAAATATTCACAACTTATAATTGTTCTCTATGCACACAGAAGACAGAGGAATTTACGTGAGTAATTGTGTGAGTGTAGACTGGATACAAAATTAGAGACTTGGTTGCATATTATTTTTCGGGGTGTGCAAAATATAGTTTTTCCTCTAGGGGGTAAGTCAAACTTTGGTTTTTGAGGATATGCACTTGACCACCCTTACTTGAGATTTTCTGCCTCTAGTTGTCACCATTTTTTATAGAATCCCGCTCAACTAAGGACATTGTAAATGATAGCGTCGGTTAGGTCTAAATAAATAATTTATATTTTAATTTAGATGTTGAAGTCTAATTAGCTAGACTTTTATTTAGTGTTATTTTAGTTGGGTCAATGGCCATTGGGCCTTTTTATTATCCATTATCCACTAGTAGTTCTATAATAATGTAATCTTCTTGAGACATGTCAAATGATTCAAAGCAAATTAATGAACAAGTCTTTTATATCAGTAGTTTAATTTCTCTATTCCTCACTTCTTGGTTTAGTAGTTTTCCTTTGTTTTGTTAAATCTAGAGCTAAAGGCTACCCTATGTTTTGTTAGATCTAGAGTTAAAGGCTACGTTAATAAAACTAAGAAAAACTAATAAAGCAAGAAGTAAATAGAGAAATTAAATTACTACATTAAAAGACAACACATTTCCCCTTCAACCGAAACCTTTCAAAAAAAATTATTACGGTATAGATCTCGATATATAAACACATAAATTAAAGATTACTATGGTATAGATCTCGATATATAAACACATAAATTAAAGTGATAACAATAAAAAGTACAGAAGTGTAATAAATATACACATTATGAAATGGAAACTGATTAATGCTAGCTCAGTGTACAAATCAGTATGTGGTGGATTAATTCGTCAATTGAAAGGCTTTTTATTCAATGATGCCATCAGTATATATCTGAGAAATTGAATATTATGCCCATTTAGTAGCAATTATTAAACACTTAGTTAGCACTCTAAGTCAGACTCCTTGTTTTCCATCACCCCCAATTATTCTTACACGCATGGTGTTTTTATGTGAGAGGTGAGAGGGTCCATTTTCAGCAATTAGATCCAAACAAATGGCTAGGATTAAAAGTTGGCATTAAGTGACTCACGTGACTTATCTTTCTCACTGTTAGCTTGTTTTCTTCTCCCCACCTTAAATTCTTTTTGTTTCTGAATGCTGAGAATACCGATGGTCTTTCTCACACAAACCCATTTTTTATACTTTTCCATTCATTTCTCTTCGTGACTCTATCCTTTTCTGATTTCTACCGTCTTTACCATCGTTCGTTCACCCATATTACTTAACAAAATATTTGATTTTTTGCCAATGTTTTATTGATTTCAATTATTGTTTACCGCAAACTAATGAGCAAAATGTAACATCCCAAGTAGGTAGCTCAGTTGGTGAGCTAAGGGAACCAAATGAGTGCAAGAAAGAGGTCTCGGGTTCAAACCACGGAAACTAACAATTCCCCACCCCTACTAACCCTGCTTATAAAAAAATGAGCAAAATGTAACCCTCGTCAATGAATAAACGTGGTTCTAAGCTTATGAACCAAATCCATATTATTGACTTAACATGGTTAACAACCACCTGCCGATTACAAACATTACTTCTGAAAAGAATATGGTTCTGATGTAACCATATACACCAAGTAACAGCCATCCATATCAAATATTACAATCTACAAGCCTTCTTCAATTCCAATTGCAAGCAGCTCGAAAATGCACAACCCCTACTAGAGTATCTGAAATCGCAAAACCCGACGGCTTCTAACACTACAATAAAAAAGCAGTATAGGCGACGGATTTTTCTGTCGCTAATGACCAAAAATCCGTCGCTAATGTGCCTTAGCGAGAGAATTAGCGACGGAACAAATCCCTCGCTTAAAATGGCCTCGCTAATGGTTAGCGAGGGAATTACTTCGTCGCTAATCACTTCGTAATCAGTGTTTTTTGTTAAAAAAAGCGCGCCTTCGTCGTTAAAGTATATTATAAAATTATTGTTATAATAATTATTATAATATTATAATATTATTAATATTCGGTATATTATAAAATTATTGTTATAATATTATTAAATTATAATATTGTTATAATATTGTTAGAAAATTATTATAAATTTATTGTGAAATATGGTGGTGGTGGTGGTGAAATATGGGAAGGAGTTTGTGTAGAGAGAGAGACGGCTAGGGAGAGGCACGGTTATAGAGAGAGAGAGAGAGAGAGAGAGAGAGAGAGAGAGAGAGGGGGAGAGAGGGAGGGGTATGGTTAGAGAGAGGAGTGAGGGTGGAAGTTAATTTTGTGGTGGTGGTGGTGGTGGTGAAATATGGGAAGGAATTTGTGTATAGAGAGAGGGAGAGAGACAGTTAGAGAGAGAGAGAGGGGTATAGTTAGAGTGAGGAGTGAGGGTGGAAGTTAATTTTGTGGTGGTAGTGGTGGTGGTGGTGGAGGTGAAATATGGGAAGAGGGTTTGTGTGGAGAGAGAGAGAGAGGGAGAGAGAGAGAGAGAGAAAGAGAGAGAGGGAGAGACAGAGAGAGAGAGAGAGAGAGAGAAGTGTGAGGATGAGAGGAGCTATGATGTGGTGGTGGTGGTGTGGTGGTGTAGGGTGGGTTTGGGTAGAGAAAGAGGAGAGTAAGGGAGAAAGAGAGTGAAGTGTGAGAAAAGAAACGAAGAAGAGAAGAGAGAAGAAGTGAGGAGGATTCGGTTTAATAAAAAAAATTAGAGTTAGCGACGGAAATTTAGCGACGGAAATTCAAATTAGCGACGGATTTTAAAATGGTGCAATTTCCAACGAATTAGCGACGGAAATTTATTGACGGAAATTCAAATTAGCGACGGATTTTAAAATGGTGCAATTTCCAAGGAATTAGCGACGGATTTTTTGCGAGGGAAATTCAAATTAGTGACGGATTCAGAATCTTATGCATTCCAAGGTCTGCGCAACGGTCACGTCAGCATTAGCGACGGATTTTTTGCGACAGATTTTAAATTTAGCGACGGAATTTAAATTTTTTGTAAAAAAAAGTGTGCCTTTGTCATTATAAGCGACGAATTTTGGTTCCCCCGCTACTTAAACATTAGCGACGGATTTTGGTTCCGTTCCTAATAAGGCGTTTTTTTGTAGTGTAAATAGCAAGCCAAACTATCCCGGAACACCTTCACACAAAAATTAGATGTGGAATCGACTCATCCTACTCAAAACAAAAGGGGCAAGAAACCCCATGAGGGTCATTGATAATGCTCTTAGAAATAAGAGTATCCCGGGTTGGGAGCTTCCCCAACAACAATCTCCAACCAAAAGCTCCCACCTTGTGGGAATAGATAACTGCCACATATCAACAAGAGCACTCTGGATATCGCTATCCAACCTAATTTGCTGCATCAAAGTTAACAAAAGTACACAACATGATTTCACAAAAAAACAAATGAAGGTTTTCAAGCCTCCACCGCCAACGATCTTGCTCTGAATCTTCAGGATGAAACAAATGAAGTGTGGAAAAAAGCAAATCCTGAACAACCCTCTCCTCCGCAGACAAGTCACGACTCCACTCAAGATTCCATCGCCAGATGTCGTCAAACCAAAACCTGTGGTCCAAAATGCTACCCTGTTTATGCTTAGCCTCTTCAAAAAGACTAGAAAATAAATCCTTAAAAGTGTCATTACTGGCCCACTTATGTCCGAAAAAGAAATAAGATTCCCCTTCCTCACCATAGGCCTAAGCGCAGATACAAAAGCTCCCTCCCAAGAAGGATAAGCCCAATCACCTTGATCCATATCCACAATAAATCAGCCCATTTATGACTCTCATACTTGGACGACTCAGATTCATCCAATCGATCCAACGGCTCAAAACCTCGAGGCAGACCCCGGGTCTGAAGCATTGCCGTTTTTCAACCCCAACCTGAAGACACGCCCCAAGGTGTTGCTGTCACTCTTCCAGGCAACACCTTCCAAGTCCCGACTCCATAGCCGATCCAGATCCCCGTCCAACCTGAGGATGCAGCGACCATCCGCCAGCTCCTGGACCTGTTGTGCAACCGCACTCAGGCTATGCTGCAGCAAGTAGCGTACCTCATGCAGATAGAGGGGCAAATGGCGGCCACGTCTGAGCAACCTCATCCTCGTTGGAGAACTCCTCCCCAAGGACGGTGAGCTCCAGGCGCCACATATCTCCACCCAGGCGTCATCTCAACAATCGCTCTCTGCCCAGACGGAAGCAAGCTCATCACTCTCCTCCCCGACGCAACAGGCACCAAGGATCGGGTTCACCTCCAAGCACCTTCCAACTTCGCCTGATGGTACGTACTGGCTTGAGGACTTTCCCTCCAGGACCTCGTTGCTCGCAATCTCCAATTCTCGCGAGAGGTCACGAAGCCAAGCCAAGACCCATAAGAGGCGTCGCCACAGATCTACCTTGAGGAGATCTCCAGCATGACGTGACCGCTAAGGCATAGACCTTGGGGACGAGTCACCTCACTACTCTCCATGGCTCTCCCACGAGGGACCATTCACTAGGAAGATTGATGATTGTCCAATTCCTAAGGCCCTGGAGAAGCTTCCAGTCCTCAACATGTATGATGGGACTGGGGACCCTGACAGCCACCTGGCATACTTCTCGGTCATGATGCGCTATCGGGGGGCAAGGGAAACCATCCACTACTAGATCTTCCCCCTCCCTCTCGAGAAGTCAGCACTAGCTTGGTTCCAGGAGTTGAAGCCAAACTCGGTCTCGTCTTGGGGACAGCTAGCTATGATGCTCACAACTCATTTTGCCGCTTCCCGCTTAATGTCATACCCTAATTTTGTCCGGCTTAGGTCAAAACCCTAATTTTCCACAAAAAATAAATAAATTGAAGAGTGAAGAGCATTATGCATTGCATTTTGGGTCCTAAAAGTCATTCCACAGCTTTTAAAATCATTTTTAGGGTCGAAATGCATTTTGGAGCAAAATTAGGGTTTTTGAAGCAAAAAGGGTATTTTGGTCATTTCCAAAATTAAGCAATTTATCACCAAAAATCATTATTCAATATCAGAAGAATGCATTTGGATCAAAATGAGTTGGGTCATATTTTTTATGCGCATGCATTGATAAAGTTTTGCATAAAAAGTCAAACTTCAAAGAAAATGGCAAAATGGGAATTTCCTTCAAGGTGAGGTATCAAATCAATTTTGGGAATGGTGATCTCATGGAATTTTGGGCCCAATGATTGATTCCTAGGATATGGCCCAAAGTGGCATGAATAATGTGGAATTATCATGAAAAGAATAATAAAAAATGGTAAAATAAGGAAGTGTCCTCATATAAGACAAAATGTGCTATCTTTTGGCAAGCTTGCACAAACTTGGGCACCAAGGCCTCATTTGCTCCGAATTTTCCAGCTATTTTTCACCTCATTTTTTGTTTCTTCATGCCCTTGATCCATGTGATTTGTATTCCTAGCCATTGATTAAAATTCTAGATCAAATCCTAGGCTATAACTTTGTGTACAAAACCCTATTTGCCCTTAACAATTTTTGTGCAACAAAAAGCTCCTAATTTTCGTGTATGACCCCATTCCCTCTCCATTTTGTGTTTTCTCTCCACCCTCAATCCATGTGATAAGTGATCTCAACCCTCCATTCAAAATCAAAGTTCAATCCTAGAGCACTTAGTAAGGCCAATGACCCAATTGCCCCTAAACCTAAAATAGCTCTATAAATACTCCCTCATTCCCACACCTAAGGATCCTTTGGCCTCTCATTCTCCTACACTCTCATTTTTTACCCTAGCACACCAAAAACTTCTCCCTCTTCCTCTCTTCCACGAAATCTCTCTCACTCCCTCACTTCATTCTTTTCATATTTCACCATCAAATCTTCCATTTCTTGCTAGATCATCATCATTCCTTCCATTCTCTTCAAGGTTGCATCATCAAATTGCTAAGAGCTAGCAATATTTGTGGGTTCAATGGTAGATCCAAGTTCATTTTGAGTTTATATCATCTCCTTCTTCATTTCTTTGTGATTTTGAGGTAAGCCTTGAAACCTTGCATCTCATATTTAGTTTTTCTTGCATAATCTCTCTTCATTCTTTGTGCCACCTCTCTCGTTCTTGGGTGGTCAACGACACCATCTTTGTTTTTTCTTGCTTCTAACCATAAAACATCTCGGTCAATAGATTCCTGAGCAGGATCTTTTCCTTCCTCCCGCAGCTATTAAAATTTACCGTCTATTACTAAATAATTCAAAAGATTAATTTAATAAATTAAAGATAAAATAAAAGATAACGTGCTTACCATTCGCTCTTCAATCTCAGCATAACCTGTAACACCGGCTCTCCAAGGATATTCAGGACGCTGCGCTCTCTCGCGATTTTCTTGGCTCCTTCTCTATAAAGACACATGTTTTTACATGAATACCTTATAAGTGTCAAATATAGGTATATGTATGATATGTAATTGTACAAACCCGGAATTTCTCTTCTTCACGTGAAATAACAAATGCCCTCCAATCCTCCAATGGTATACTATCTGCATACGGTGGTGGAGGATGGCTTCTGATGTTCCCGTCATCATCTCTCACCATCTTTGTTAGAGTTGATCTGTATTTTCTATGCGCCTTTCCAGCTTTCATAAGACAATAGTCTTTATGAGAGTCATCCACATCAAAGTATTTCTGCTTACATTCAACAAAATGATTATAAATAAAGTTACATATTTAATTATAAAATAACCTAAAAGTCAAAAATAAGACTCATACTTGTATCATATGCCATAGCTCATCCTTATGCTTCTCGAGTAAGGCCTCCTTTTTACTAATCCAACTGCTGATTGTAATTGGTACATCCTGCCTTGCTCTGACACAAAGGAACATTTTCAATTGTTTCCCGTTGGCACCAATTGCTTGATTTTTAGCATTCCATTGGACCTGCATTATTACTTGGGTAAATTAGATAACAAACAATTAAAAGTACGTAACAAAATTAGTTAATTAGTAAGTATCGTACAATAAGTTTAGGAAGGCCTTTGTTTCCCCGATTGATTATATTCTTCTTAACTGTCATTCCACGACGAGTGAACTTTTTTTGGGGCTGATGTTCACTCTCATGACCACTGTGAAGTGCATTATCATGACTCTGATGACCACTGTCATGTGCACTATCATCACTCTGGGAAGTCATCTCACCTGCAACACAATAAAACAATTGCTATTAGGCTATATGTTATTTTAACAATTAAGTTAATTTTTACAATATGAAAATGAATAAAAAAGAAACTCTGCATGATATATTATTACCTTTTCCTTTTCCTCGATCTAATGTTACTAGCCACTTCTTTAATTGTATGATATTTTGTTTTTTGCTTCCTACTACTTTGTTTTCGACGAAACGTAATTCCATCGTTATGATCATGTCTAACATACAAAATTTCCTCTGTAGAAGTATTTTCCCGTATTATTGGTTGTGATGACCCGAAGAAAGGGTCGTCCTCAATGTCAATATCTTCATGAGCTTGATCCCCGATGTAACAGCCCAGGTCCACCGCAGCGGCCACCCCGGTCCCACTGTTACCTCACGGTCTTCTCTACCCCTCTTGTAGAGTTTTTGCCTTCCGTGGGAATCGAACCTTGCACCTGAGGCATAAGTGCAAGTTAAACCCCCTTCCCACTACCAATTGAGCGCGCGCTCAATTGGTAGTGGGATGGGGGTTTAACTTGCACTTATGCCTCAGGTGCAACGTTCGACTCCCACGGAAGGCAAAGACTCTACAAGAGGGGTAGAGAAGACCGTGAGGTAACAGTGGGACCGGGGTGGCCGCTGCGGTGGACCTGGGCTGTTACATAAAAAGGCGCCTTTTTATTGTAACAGCCCAGGTCCACCGCAGCGGCCACCCCGGTCCCACTGTTACCTCACGGTCTTCTCTACCCCTCTTGTAGAGTTTTTGCCTTCCGTGGGAATCGAACCTTGCACCTGAGGCATAAGTGCAAGTTAAACCCCCTTCCCACTACCAATTGAGCGCGCGCTCAATTGGTAGTCGGAAGGGGGTTTAACTTGCACTTATGCCTCAGGTGCAAGGTTCGATTCCCACGGAAGGCAAAAACTCTACAAGAGGGGTAGAGAAGACCGTGAGGTAACAGTGGGACCGGGGTGGCCGCTGCGGTGGACCTGGGCTGTTACACCCGAGGTCATTCACCAAATTTTTTTTGTTTGTCATTAAAACAATGCACCAATTCATATCAACTGGATCAGTGACATAAAACACTTGTTGGGCTTGCGAGGCTAAAATAAAAGGTTCATCTTTGTACCCTACCTTGTTGAAATTCACCCGCATGAAGCCCATGTCATCTATTTGTATACCATTATTATTGTCAACCCAATTACATTTGAACACAGGCTCTGAAAACATATTGTAATCCAACTCCCATATCTCTTGTATGACACCGAAGTATGACATATTCGCGTAAATGGGATTTCTATCTTTCGCACTTGATGTATGCATAGTTTCAGCTACAAGAGTAACCCCACTATTTTGCATTTTACTCTGATCATCATGGAACTTTGTATAGAACGTGTACCCATTTTGTAGATAACTAGAGTAAGAGAAAACATGTATAGTTGGACCTTTTGCTAACCATCTCAATCTTTTAGAAATCGCAGTAGGATTCGAAACAAACTCAATATCAATTTGATCTTTTAGCCACTGTATGAAACTCCGATTGTGTTCTTTTGTTAACCAAACTTCACTCTTAGTTGGGTAGTCACTCTTAAGAATTTCCATGTGTTTGGCAACATAAGAATCAATCTGATTATCATTGTGCAGAACATATAAGTGTGCTTGCTCTAGTTCTTTCCTAGATACCATCACTATTTTCCTTCCTGTTATCCCTTTACCAACACTTCCAATGTGACGTTCCCTTGGCATCCCAACAGAATATTCAACACTAGATAGATAGCCGGTGGAGAACTCAATAGCTTCTTCAACAATGTAGCGCTCAGCAATGCAACCCTCGGGTCGTGATCGGTTTTTAACATATCCTTTTAATATCTTCATGTACCGCTTAAACGGGTACATCCATCTCATGTAACATGGGCCAGACAACTGTGTCTCTCTAACTAGATGAACTATCAAATGAATCATTATGTCAAAGAATGAAGGCGGAAAAAACATCTCAAGCTCACATAAAGTGACAGTAAGTGATCTTTGCAGAGCTGGTAACTTTCCAGGGTCAATCACTCTACTACATATCGCCTTAAAGAAGAAACAAAGTTTAGTTATGGATTGACGCACTTTATTGGGCATAATGGATCGTATACCAATGGGTAGCAAATTCTCCATGAGAACATGACAATCATGAGACTTTAGAGACTTTAACTTAAGGTCTTTCATCGATACAAGGTTCGTAACGTTTGAAGAGTACCCCTCTGGAACTTTAACTTCATGAAGAAAATTACAAAAGACAGTTTTCTCTTTTCTAGATAGAGTATGAGCAGCCGGAGGTAGATATGTACGTGTACCCTTCTTTATCGGACCCAATTCTGGTCTCAACCCCATACTAACCAAATCTAACCTTGAATTGATCGTATCTTTAGTCTTTCCTGGCATATTGAGTAAGGTACCAATGACACTTTCGAATACATTTTTTTCAACATGCATCACATCAATGAAATGTCTTACGTATAATGACTTCCAATATGGCAATTCAAAGAAAATCGATTTTTTCTTCCACCCTCGTTTGGAAACATCTCCTGCAAAAGGTTTCCCAAACTTAATGTCTACATCTTTCACCTTTTCAAATAGTTGTTCACCGGTCAAAGGCGAAGGAGCTTTACGAGTTTCTGAATTCCCATTGAATGCCTTTCTCCACACCCGATACTGATGAGTTGGAGGCAAAAATCTCCGATGGCCAAGATATATATTCTTCTTACCATGTTCCAACCACATCCAATCTGTATTATCTTCACATATAGGACATGCACACTGACCTTTATTACTGTACCCAGATAGATTGCCATATGCTGGAAAGTCATTAATGGTGCCAAAAATCATAGCCTTCAGAATGAAATTTTCTTCTCTGAACCCATCATACACCTCTACCCCAATCTCCCACATTTGCTTCAAGTCTTCTATTAAAGGAGCCAAGTATACGTCAATATCATTTCCTGGTTGTTTGGGGCCAGAAATTAACAAAGACAACATCATATACTTGCGTTTCATGTAAAGCCATGGAGGTAAGTTATAAATCGCCAAAATCACAGGCCATGTACTGTGGGAGCTACTCTGGATACCGTGCGGGTTAAATCCATCCGCAGACAATGCAAGGCGTAGGTTTCTTGGGTCATGCCCAAAATCGGGATAATCGATATCAATCTTTTTCCACTGCGGAGAATCTGCAGGGTGTCGTAGCATACCATCTTTAATCCTTTCATCGTCATCCCAAGTCAACCATTTTGCGTCTTCCGAACTACGGTACATACGCCTAAATCGAGGGATTATGGGAAAATACCACAATACCTTTACTGGAGCAGATTCTTTCTTCCTATATCGTGATGCATTACATTTAGGACACGACTTTAACAATGCATGTTCATTTCGAAATAAAATGCAATCATTTGGACAAGCATGTATCTTCTCGTAGTTCAAACCAATGGTGCCTAACATTTGTTTTGCATTATAGGTCCGAGAAGGGAGCACGTTGTCTTTCGGCAACATATCTTTCAATAGTGCGAGTAACTCCGTAAAGCTCTTATCTGTCCATCCGTGGCAAGTTTTCAAGTTATACAGCTTTATCACAGCCAATAACTTTGTCAATTCAGTACAGCCCGCATACAACGGTGTCTCCGCATCGGTTATCAACTTCTCAAACATTTGAGGACAGTCATTAAGATCATCTTCAACCGCCTTTGTCATCTCTTCAAATTTGTCGCCATCAACTGTATATGTTTCAGGATAATCAACCAGATCACATCTTTGAGTGCTATTATCCATATTCGAAGGTTCACCTCTTTCCTCGCCATGCATTGTCCAACAAGTATAACTTTGATCGATTCCGTTGGCCTTTAAATGTCTTTCCAACTCAAGTGCAGTAACTCGATTGGCGTAGCAACATCTTAAACAAGGACACTTGAACTTACTAGAAGTTCCTAAACGTTGAACGGCAAAGTTCACAAAATATTCCACGCCTTCGCCATATTCTTTCGATAGACGATTCGCAGACATCCAATTTCTATCCATATTAGACCGAAATTTAATATAAACTCCTGATAAGAGAACTTAAACATATTAGAATAACACACAAAGTACAATTTTTCTAACCTAAGACATCAGAGTTAGTTCTTTTATAGTTTAACTTAAAAATTTTGCTATATAACAACCGAAATTTATTATATCTAATTTCCTGATAAGAGAACTTAAACATATTAAAGGTGAAAAACACACAGAGTACAATTTTCTGAACCCAAGCCATTCAACCTTGGATAACGTCTTTTCTATGCAATTTAACATCCATCATCATGCAATTTAATCCAATTTTCGATTCAATTTCAACTCCAATTCAAACAATCATCAATTTCAAATACACCAATACTTATGAGTACATATGTCAATTGCTCAAGTGTCTAAACAATAACCACAATAAAAAGAAGAGAGAATAAGAAAAGTACCGTAACAAGGGGAAGCAACAACGAACTTGACCTAGATGTGAACGACAACAAGACAGAACTCGAACCTCCGCAAAAAGTACTCGAACTAGACATAAAAAAATGAATTAATCAACAAGTAGGAGTAATATGCCAATTCAAGGTATTTGCTGTTACAAAAATGAGGCATGTGATGTAAGGTGGGACAGGCAGTGAGAATATATATAATGGCCAACTAGGTGCTGCAAGTTGCACCAGCAAGCATAGAACACATGATATAACCGTTTATGCATGCAATTCCAAAATATTAAACCCTAATCAGTCAAAATAACTTTGTTTTTACTCGAATAATTATTAATTAGCTAGCAGGCAATTAATGAAAAGAAACCAGCATGTGCCACCAAACAAAAGCAGAAGCATATATTCTAATAATGGGTCCTACAAACATGTTAAAGAAATGGGATGTGCCACCAAACAACTACAAGATTCTAATAATGGGATGTCCTACATATTCCTACAATATTTTCTAAATCAAAGATAACGAAAGATATATACATGTTAAAGTTAAAGAGAGGTAATTAATTACCTGGAGATATTGGAGGCTATGGCCTATGAGCTACGCTGAGCCTGCAATGAGTTTTTAAATTGCAGCAAATTGATTTGCATCAAATGATTTTATGTGTGCATAAATAATCTGCAGTAAAGCAAATGCCATAAGCATGAATTAGTTTAACAGTAGGTTCTTTACATATGTAATGGAAAATATGTAGCTGAAATCATATGAAATAAATCGCATGAATTAGTTTAATTATAATGCAAATGCAAATGCCATAAGCATGAATTAGTATAACAGTAGTTTAACAGTACAAACACAAACACAAACAGTGATGAAAATAAACACAGACTGTGGATAATAGTCAATACAAACACAAATACAAACACAAACAGTGATGAAAATAACAAGAACTGAAGAACGAAGTGATGAAAGAACACAGTGGAAACTAAAATAAACACAAACACAAACACATAGAGTGCATTAAATAGAAGTTCCATTATCATTATTGTCATACCCCAATTTTGTCCAGCTTAGATAAAAACCCTAATTTTCCACAAAAATAAATAAGTTGAGGAGTGAGAAGCATCATGCATTGCATTTTGAGTCCTAAAAGTCATTCCAAAGTTTCTAAAATCATTTTTAGAGTTGAAATGCACTTTTTGGGTAAATCAGGTTTTTTGAGTCCAAAAGGGTATTTTGGTCATTTCACAATAAAAATGATAATTCCTCATGAAGGTCATTGAGCACGCATTCTAAGATTCTAGAGGTCATTTCTAGGGTTATAGATTCATTTTTGAAGTGGAAACGCATTTTTCGGGCAAATTAGGGTTTTAGCGTCAAAAAGGGTATTTTGGTCAATTGTAACGGTTTTTTTTCAAAAAGGCTCAAAAAAATATATATAATTAAAAATATGAAATCTGAAATCAAAAATGAAAAATGAATAATAAAATAATATTGGATGTTTATTGTATTTTTAGAATTAGGGCTAATTCCTTTTAGGTGCTTTTTGCTTTTATCCATTTTTGGCCAAAGTAAGTACCAATTTCACAAGCAAACCATCTCCCTCACTCCACCCTCAAGCTCCACGCCTCCCCTCACTTCAGCCCACATGAAGTCCACATCAAGCCTTTCATCAAGCACACCTTTGAATACACAACATGTTTTTACCTTCCTTCTCTCTACACCACTAAATACACACTAATTTCTTTACTTCCCTCACACAACCCTTAACCCATTAGATCTTTGGCAACTCACTACTCTCCAAAAAAGAGACAAGGCCGTAGCCCCCCTTCCTCTCACTCACTTCATCTTGTTTTCTTCCATCTCAAAGAAACCTTCTCATTTTGCTCCTACACCAAAAACCCTAACAAACCACTCACCTCATTTTGCATCCCCCTTTCACATACTCCCTCCATCTCTCATTCAAAGTTCAAGCATCATCATCAACTCAAAGCTAAGGATCAAGGCAAGGGGCGCAAGTTTCATGGAGGTTTGTGGAGGATTTAGTTGATTCGTGGTCTTGTTCTTCATATCACTCCCTTCATAGCTTGGATTCAAGGTAAAACTTCAAAACTCTTGTATTTTCTTCATTTTTGCATAATCTCTCTTCTCCTCATCTCAACTCCTTCATATATTGTTGTTGTTGCTTTGAGGAGCCATCTCAAACACTATTGACAAGCACTTAGGGAGGCTTGGGTGTTTGAGGTGGCTCATTGGCTTTGAAGGAGTTGTTCTTGTGTTTTCTTGCATTTGCTTGTATTTTGAATCTAGTTGCCTAATTTTCATCAAATGAAAACTCATTCTCATACTCCATGTGCATTCGGCCATGAACTCTATTCTAGGGTTCTTGTTCATTTTATGATTTGGGTTTAAATAATTGTTGATCTTGGACCATACATAGCCTTGGGTTTGGGCAAGGAAAATAGGGTTCATGTTGCTTGTTTTGTTTTCTTTAATTTTGAATGAATAAATGCATGACTTGGCTAGTGTTTGTTTTAGGAACTTGCATGATAGATTAGGTCCTCTTCTTTTGTGTTGTTTTGTGTGTTAATTTGTCAATTTTTGCATGAAATAAGTTGATGATTCATGCTTGTATGCATTCGGCCATGACTAGGGTTTTTACCCCTTTGATTGCATGAAATGTGTCATTTTGATTGTGGTTGAGTAAATGCAAGTTGTGTCATTGTGTTTTTTAACTTTTTACCATTTCATTAACTTTTCACTTTTACCATTTCACATGTACCATTTCATTAATAAGTTACTTTTCACTTTTTACCTTTACTAATTTTCAAAAATTACTTTCTACTCCAAGTAAAATAAATTTACCATTTCACTAACTTTTTACTAAAAGTTTTCACCACTTGCATCTTTGCATAAAAACCCCAAAACATTTTCTCATTTGCATTTCAAACTTTTTCAACTTTATAAAATAAACCCCAAAATACTTTTACCACTTTCAAGACCAAAAACATTTCATCTCATTTCCAAAACACCAAAACCCAAAAACATTTTACCACTTTCTTACCTAAACCTTTTACCAAAACATTTTCACTTGCATGCATCTTCATTCATCCCTAATTTATGCAACACTCTCATGCATCCTCAAGTATCTATGCCTCGCATAACAAACGTAATCCTACTTAAATGCTCATGCATTCTTGTATGCTCATGCGTCCACATGCTCGCCTAATCATGCATCATTGCTCACATGTTCATTCACCTAACCTAGAATACTCTATGCCTATGATTAATTGTATTTCTTTGTTCTTGATGCCATTTGAATGTCTTGACTTAATTGTGCACAAACCCTTTTACACAATCATGTGCCCTTATAAGACTACCAACATGTGTAGCATAGAGGTATATGTGCCCCTCTTGAGATTGCTCCCAACTTGTGTAGCAATTCCCCTTCACACACAAACACAATTGTTTTGAGAACTTTGTCTCGCATCTTTGACAATTAAATCTCTTGATTATATCGGCATGCTTAATCTTAGTTGATGGTCAACATGTTCATGATTGCTTGATTAGTTGAATATGTTTGAACTTCATTCATTCATTTTGCATTTGGTTTTGGACATAGAATTCGATTGAAAATGATTTATTTATTTTCTAAAAACTCTTTTCCAAACCAATTAATTTTCAAAGCATTTTCAATGAACAAAAATAAGCAAGTAGTGGAGGTCACCCATAACCTTTGTTAGTTTGGTCTCTATGAACGGTCTTCAATTTCGCATGAGTACTTAGCAATGATTACCATAACCTTAGTTAGTTTAATCATTCGCTAATGCTCGTCCTACTTCAAAAACCTTTTCAAAACCAAAGAATTAGAACTACGTCGCTTTGATTCCCATTTGGGATACGTAGGAGCGAGCCACGTCCTCGTCAAGCACAACAAACCAAAATTAATTCGATTGCGAAAGCCCTTTTTGATCATCTAAAATAAAAACCGATTATCATTAATGATCACTCGCGCCGTTGCCGTTTGGTTGTTAATGATAATTTCATTTTCAAAAGAGTTAGTAGTGCGGCCACTCTAAACCGTTGTTGTTTGGTCGTCGCGAACACTCGAATCAAAAGCAAAACCGATTATCGTTAATGATCACTCACGCCGTTGCCGTTTGGTTGTTAATGATAATTTCATTTTCAAAAGAGTTAGTAGCGCGGCCACTCTAAACCGTTGTTGTTTGGTCATCGCGAATCCTCACTCCTACTGCGAAAACTCATCTAAACAGACTAAAAAACAAAAACCTTTTTAGGACAACCAAGAACTACGTAGCTTTGAATTCTCCATCGCACCAGGAGATACGTAGGAGCGAGAGGCCAACTCTCGTCAAGCGCCAAAAATAAAAATTTTCATTAAGTCTTCTCACTCCCTTTTCAATAAAGAGGCAAAATAAAAGCATTTTCAAATCAACACTTCAAACCACACATTTAATTAAAGGTTCCCTTTCGGTAGAAAGGAGGTACGGGGCGCTAATACCTTCCCCATGCCTAACCGACCCCCGAATCCATATCTCTAGTTTTCGAAAGACCATCCGCCTTGTCTAAAAGACCTTTTTTCAATGTTTTGGTCTTAAAATTAAAATATTGGTGGCGGCTCCATACCTATTCCACGTTGTACAATGAGAAGTCCGAACCGGATTTTTTGGGGTGCAACAGCTGGCGACTCCACTGGGGACTTTTCTTTTTTAAGTGGGTCAAGCCTAACTAATTAAGATGTGTGGTTTAATGTATTGTTGATTTGACTGATACCTTGTTTGCCTTCATCCTTTTTCCTTTCTTTCTTATCATTAATTGTAGGCATACGCATTTGTCTTCTTCTATGTTTGTTCCCTATCTCCTTTTCTTTGATTGCTTATGCTCATGCATTTCTCCCCAATTCTATCCGGATCCCCCCTTCTTGGCTTCCTTTCTTGAGGTAAGCAATGTACCTGATTGTTGTTGAAACCCCAGGCTAGCTTATTTGATATTGAACCCTAGTGTAGACGACATGTTGTTACCTTGCTTTTTCTGGACTGTTCTGGCGTCTCACTTGCAGGTGGGGTAATATGTGTCGGGTAGTTTTAAGTGGTACGCCCTTACCACACACACTCACACCCTTATGATTATGTGCTTTGAGAGAGGCCTAAAACCCAAGGTCTGACAAGACTTAGGGGAGTGGAAACGAGTAGTGACTGGCAATTGGACTGTTGTCCTTCCGACTCTCACGAAAGTTTCAGCCAGAGTATGCTCTTTCATGATGCCTCACACCAGATGGCGTTCCATCGTTGTGGGTGCTACTGTGAAAGAGAATTAGCTTTGGTAACCTGGTGAGGAAGTGACTAGAACCCACATGGGAGGAACATTTGAGTTGTCCTAGAACTTAGGTCCCCACCTTCGTAGGACACAAGGGGCATACCAAATTGTGTGTTGCATCGTAATATAGACATGTTTTCAAAAAAGAGCAGGAGGTTTTTCAAATAAAAAGTAGAGAAAGAGCTGCCGTTGTAGCCTTTCTTCTACCGGTCCGTACGAAGTGACATATGGCCCACTCTTTTCAAAAAAAGAGAGAACGAGCTGCCGTTGTAGCCTTTCTCTTACTAGGGCCATATGAAACCACGTATAGCCCGCATTTTTCAAAAAAAAAAACAAAAAGAAGTATCTTGCATCCTGCATCATTGCATCATTACATCATTGCGTCATTTGCATTAAATAAAGTTCCCATTTTGAAAAGAATCATTTATCTTGCATTCCCTTTCATTACATAAAGATAAAACAAAAAACAATTATCATCTGCATAGCATAAGCATTTCATTTATAATCATGCAAAAAATCTTCGTCAAGTTCATCCAAGACGAGGCATTCATACATAAGCATTATTTCAAAAAAGATACGGTAGAACTACGTACGCTTTGATTCCTCATCACAGTGAGGATACGTAGGAGCGGGTCCGCCCCGTCAAGCATAACAAATGAAAAAAGCCATTTTGAAAAAGCATCATTCTTGCATTCAAAAATGCATTGAAATTTTGTATTTCATCTTGCACCAAAAAAAAACAATTTTTATTTTTTTTTATTTTTTTAGAATAAGTACACTTCTCAAGTGGTCATTTTTCCATGCATTTGCATATCATGATCTGTACAATAAAGGTTTTTGATGAGAGACGAGACGGTTTTGCAAAATAGTCATTCCCAAAAAAAAAAAAAAAAAAACTCAAGGTGTTCCAAAGTACCCAGTTCTCGAGTCAGCAGCTCATTCACATAACTTCAAAATTTTTGCATCTCATCCATCCCATGATAAAAGATTAAAATTGTTCATAAATTTTTTTCTATCATGTGAAGCATTCTTCTAGGCATGCATGCCATGTGCAGTCGCCCCTGTCCATGTCCGTCAGTTTCCCTGCTTTATCATCATTTCCCGTCCTAGTCTAGCCCCGCCCGTAAAGCCTAAAGTGTCGTATGCATTTGTTCAGTCATTCGTTCTTGCGCTTATGTTGTGTGCCCTGTTATCTCTAGAAAGAGGCCAACTGGTTTGCCGATATCCGTTTCAGACTCAAGATTCATGGCAACCAATCAAGGAAACCTAGTGATTGAGAATCCCGGCAATTCAGGTCTAGATAATCCGATTATGGAAGTCCTCAAGCAGCTAGTCCAAGGGAATCAGGCACTAGTCCAAGAGAATCAGGCGTTAAATAATAAAGTCGGGGTGATAGAAATGCAGATGGATGCGATAAGAATGCAGATGACTGAAATGATGGGCACCCTGCAAGCTTTGAAAAACGGGACCACTACCGAAGATACTGCTGTTGTAAACCCAGGTGGGGCCGCAACCATCCTTCCTACCTCGGGACCCGCTGAAGCTGTGACTGCTATTCCCCATCTGGGATCTGGGGTTAATTATCCTGCTCACGCCCTGGGAGGTGCTGATCCACATGAGGTTTCTCTTTTCAATATGGATAGTGATCCTCAAGGTCACCTATTTGAGAACTCTCAACCCAGAGATCAGTTGCATGAGTTGGAAAAGCGTTTAAAAGCCATAGAGGATTCAAAGACCAAAGCTAAAGACGCCCGTGATCTATGTCTTGTTCCAGACTTGGTTATTCCCCCAAAGATGAAGGTGCCAGTCTTTGACCAATATTGTGGTACCAGCTGCCCAAATAGACACGTAACCATGTACGCCCGAAGGATGACCGCATACAATCACGACGACAAACTGCTCATCCACTACTTCCAGTACAGCCTAACTGGGGCATCTCTGGATTGGTACATGCAGTTGCAGCCTTCCGGCATCCACAGTTGGAAGGACCTTTCTGAAGCTTTCTTAAAGGAGTACGAATACAACAAAGACATGGCTCCAGATCGGATTCAGCTGCAGTGTATGAGCAAGAAAGATCATGAGTCCTTTAAGGAATATGCTCAAAGATGGAGGAGCATAGCTGCTCAGGTGAAGCCACCATTGACTGAAAAGGAGATGGTGTACATGTTTATGGAGACTCTCCCAGCTGTTTTCTATGAACGTCTGGTTGGAAGTGGGTCCTCAAGCTTCTCAGATGTGATCAAAGTAGGGGCAAGACTTGAAGTCGGGATGAAGAGAGGAAGAATCCCCTGCAATCCTACTGGCGCCGACAATGCTAGTGATTTGCCTGCAAGAAAAAATGGAGAAATCAATGCTATAGTGGGACAAGGAAAGTCACGTCAGTACGACCCCATTCCTGTGTCGTACACTGATTTGTGCAGCTATCTAATCAACCATAGGTTGATCTCTCCTCGTGGGATGAAGCCAGTCCAACCTCCATTCCCAAGAAGGTATAATGCAAAGGCTACCTGTGAATTCCATTCTGGGGCCATTGGTCACTCTACTGAGAACTGTCATCCTTTGAAGCAGTCGGTTCAGGATCTTATTGATACAAAACAGTTGACCTTTGATGAGGAAGGTGAAGGACTAAACCCTTTGAGATCAGGGCTGTCAGGCCGGGATGGCAGTAGTTGAAGAGGATCGAGGTGTTGATCGTCAAGCATTTGTGTCTTCGTCATGCATTTTCTTGTAGTTTTCAGTTCAAAGCAAATTTTATGTAATGCAATCCTCTGGCTCTGCCCAAGGCCTTAGGATATTTCAATAAGGGCACATGTTTCCTTTTCAGCATCGTCATCTATAAAAGTTACCCTTTGTGGATACCTTGTGTTGCAGGTAACCTGATATTGCAGCATGTGTTTTGATGATGAAAAAGACAAAGGTTAGATTGACGGTCAAAGTCAATAAAAGTGACTAATCGTCAAAGTCACAATCCAAGACAAGCAAGCCAAGAACTGAAGATTCAAGTTTAAGGGTAGTCCTTAAATATAAGGGTAGTCCTTAGGGTTTGGGTGTGTCTTAGGAAAAAGTGTAAGCTCTTTCAAAGGTCAGCTCGTATCTCAAGTCTCACACACTCACAAAGTTTTTTAAAGTTGCATGCATATTTACGTAAACATTTCTATCACCTTTTTAAATAACAAAATTGATTTCTCTCATGCATAAACAAATATCAAAATCGATTTTCAGGTAAAATAGAAAAGCTATAAATCGATTGTCAGGCCATGTTTTTCAATACACAAATCGATTTCTGAGCCAAATAATTCTTAAGGGAAGAATCGATTCCCAATCTTTTGCAAACAACTGAGAATCGATTCCCACTTGTCTCAGGCAAGCTGAAAATCGATTCCTACATATTTTCACTAAGTATAGAATCGATTCCTAGCTTTCCATGGCACTCAAGAATCGATTTCCCATATTTTCCAAACAAAGATAAATCGATTCCTCACCTAAATAAATCGATTCCTAGATCAAATACGTTATAACAAAGAATCGATTCCTACACTACTTTTAACGTAAAAATGAATTCCTCATAGCCTATAAATAGGCAGTGCTTCACGATTCATTTTACACAACACACAACTCAACCCACTTGCATGAAACAGAAAACTCTTGAGAAAACTCTTCACGCTTATATTTTTGCTCGTCACGTACCGTTGGTCTGTCTGAGCTGATCTGTTGCTAAGAGTTAGTTGGGGTTGTATTCTTCAAATTGTAATATCTGCCTACACTAGAGGTATTTCTGCATTTACAATTGTTTATTATTTAATTGTTGTGTTTTGTTCTAGGGAGTGGGGTATCTCTCTAGGGTAGCTGCATGTACTAGGAAGTGGGGTATCTTTCTAGGGCAGTTGATTATAACAGGGGTGGGGTATCTCTTGTTATTGTTATATTAGATCTGAGGGCTCTCTATAGGTGGGGTATCCTAGGAGGAGAGTGCCTGAGTCTGTAAAGGTTTTCCAAGGCACCTGTAAGCCTTGTTGTGTTAGTGGAAAATCTCACAAGGGTGTGAGGACTGGACGTAGGTCACTAGGAGGTGACCGAACCAGGATAAATCTCTGCGTGCTTTACTGTTTTCCTGCTTTACTGTTATTGTACTGTACTGCTTTACATTCTAATTCCTTCGCTTCCACTTAACCTGCGCGAAAATTGATCTAAGTCATTGAAAAGGGGAAAAACGTTTTCGAAAGATCTGAAAAGTTTTTAATCTCAATTCACCCCCCCTCTTGAGACTGAAGCCACTTGGTAACACCCTTTTCAGTCACTTTTGTTCAAGATCGTCATTGCCCTGTTTTATCATAAGTCCATCAGTGCATATTTGACTTTTAGTTCAGTCTAACGCTTTAAGTCCTCCATGCTGGGGCAAGACTGTGATCACTAATTTTCCTTGTTAATATCATTTTCCTTCAGTGCAAGTCTCTAAAAAAATAATAATAATAATAATATAATAAACAAGAAAACAAGCTCGCTAGGTTGAAAACCCGCAAAGGGCGGCCTAGGCAAAAAGGAGCGCCCGGTGGACTGAAAACTCGCAAAGAGCGGTCCAGGCAAAAATTAGGGCACAAAAAAGGAAAAAAGAGCAAATGCATGAAGATAGATAAATTATTGTTCTAAAGTTAAGTCTTATAGAAATAAGCAATCGGGATTTGAAATGAAGTTTGGCCATCTCCTCAAAAACCCCAAAATCCCAGAAAGTCCCTTTCCTACCCACCTTGAGCCAAGAAAAACCAAAATCCAAAAATCACCCTAGACAAGGATCACCCCAAATAAAAAAAAAACAGTGCATCACTTTTATCAGCTCACCCGAGTCAAAGAAGGAAAAGAATCATAAAACAAAAAAAAAAGGAAAAAGAGAAAATCAAAAAAAGGGGATTCAAAAATGAAAATCCCAAAACAAAAGAAAATACAAAAGAAATGTAAGTGGTGAGCTGGTACATGTTACCACAAAATACAAGAGATACTTGTCTAAATAAACCTTCAAACACTTCATCATTCCAACACCTGGTCCCATAAACCTTCAAACACTTTCTTTGGCCTCAACATCAAACCCCTTAGTCATTCTACCATGAGACACAAATTTGCCTTAACAAAGCCCAAATAAGCCCAATAGCCATCTCCCTCATAGACCGTTAACCGTCAACCAACGCCGAACAAAACTCATCCTCCCATTAGCCTCAAACACTTCATTAAGCCTAACTATCCTTCCTCCACAAAACACCACAATCCTGAAAAGTCCATTCCGATCAATGACCGATTGCTTTTGTTCTCTCAGATTCTAATCTTAGGACGAACAAGCTTATCTATGTACAATGTGTTTGCTCAAAAGAAAAAAACAAACGATCAGAAAAAAGAAAGCTGATCAAGAAAGAATAAACCCTCAGACAAAAAGAGAACTGAGGAAACAAAAACGAACAGTCAGAAAAAAGAAAGGTGACAAAATAAAAAAAAGAGGGACTTGCACTCCAAAACACACTCAAGTTGCATTAAAACAAGGTTTAGTGATCACCAAGTAAGGTTTCTTTCATGCCAAAAGTTGAGACATTCACAGAGAACCAAAGATTTGCACTGAGAACACCACTCAGATCTAAAAGTTGGGGTATTCTCTTCACCACCTGCCTGCCCTAGTCCGGGGAGAGTCTGTTCAGTGTCCATCCATGGCCATTCATCCTTTCACCCGGTGTTAGCCATGGCACTAGTTCCTGCGTATTTGCTCTTTCACTCCGCTTACTTTCACACTCCGGACAGGGGCAAGTCATTCATTCACAGTCGCCGAAGGCCTGAATTGGGGCAGTCTGGCATTCATCCTAAACACTCACCTGGCGTCTGCATGTTCATGTGTGTTCACTTGGCAATGTTTCATAGAGAAAGCACAAGATTGTTATTGAAGGTTCAGTTATCATGGAATGGAGGAAAACATAAATGGGTTTGCTTGTAAATAATAACCTTGAGAACACCACGGTTTAAATCAAAGCTAGTTTTTCCAAAGAAAAAGGATGATCAAATTCTCCCCCACTTTTGCATCCAAAGTCTCGCGTCTCATCATTATGAAAGTATTCACAAAAAAAGTATTTGAATACCCCAAAAAATTTTGTCATATCATGCATCAAAATACTGCATTTGCATCCTCACATAGCAAAAAGACAAATAGGAAAAATTCTTTAACCAGCTATCTCAGCACATGAGGGGGTCGCCTAAAGTTGGCCGCTTGTAGGGCTTTAGTGCTCGCCTTAATCCTTAGGGATTAGGTTGTTATCTTGTAGGGCTTCAGTGCTCGCCTGGATCCTTAAGGATTAGGTTGTTATCTTGTAGGGCTTCAGTGCTCGCCTGGATCCTTAGGGATTAGGTTGTTATCTTGTAGGGCTTCAGTGCTCGCCTGGATCCTTAGGGATTAGGTTGTTATCTTGTAGGGCTTCAGTGCTCGCCTGGATCCTTAGGGATTAGGTTGTTATCTTGTAGGGCTTCGGTGCTCGCCTGGACCCTTAGGGATTAGGTTGTTATCTTGTAGGGCTTCAGTGCTCGCCTGGATCCTTAGGGATTAGGTTGTTATCTTGTAGGGCTTCGGTGCTCGCCTGGACCCTTAGGGATTAGGTTGTTATCTTGTAGGGCTTTGGTGCTCACCTTAATCCTTGGGGATTAGGATGTTTACCTTGTAGGCACTTGAAGTGTTGATCCTTAACCAAAATAAAAAGGAAGAAAATCAAAAATAGCATCTCATAGCATCCATCATTCCATTGAAATCATCACATCACATACACTTTGCATAACATACATTCACACTCCATTTACATAGATATCTGCATTCCATAGAAAAAAAGAGCAAATAAGAAAGGAGAGAAGAAAATCACAGAAGACGGAACATAAAAGAACACAACCTTTTCATATCATTCATCATTCTCATATCATGCATACCAGTCATCACTCCATGGCATCAAACAGTACATTACGCCTTCAAATTCGCATCTCAGAAGAGCGAAAGAATAACAAAAGGAAAAGAAGAGAAAAATCAAACAGAAAAGGCATCCCACCAAAGTCAATCATTGCATTCATGTGCACCCCAAACATCCAAGTGCACGCATTTCATGCACCATCCAAGAGAAAAGTTACTTCGGACCAGAGAGTCCCAAAAATCTCATTTTTAGAAAATCATCAACCCTGAGTTAGTAAACTCCCTCAACCCCGAGTTAGTAAACTCCATCAACACAGAGTTAGTGAACTCCCACAGAGTTAGTGAACTCCCACCGAGTTAGTGAACTCCTTCCACAGATCACAACATTGTGTACGAGCACGCAATGGATCCATCAGACTTCGTCAAGTCCTTCGGATTAGTTGTGTCAGCCTAAGGCATAGCGTAAATCCATTGATCAAATCAGTTCCGGACCTGATGTTGATCGGTCGCTCGAAAAGGCCACCCCCCAGAGCTCGGACTCGACAAGAGTCCGTTAGAAGGTTTTAGGCAGCCTCCGAATTCCCAATTTACCGCTTTCTGCACGCCAAGTGCCCGTTTTACTTTTCTGTCTGCACGCCAAGTGCCCGTTTTACTTTTCTGTCTGCACGCCAAGTGCCCGTTTTACTTTTTTGTATGCACGCAAGTGCCCATTTTACCTTTTCTGTCAGCACGTTAGTGTTCATTTACTGTTTTCGCATCGACACGAAAGTGTCTATCTTTCCAAAAAAAAGAGGGAGAAAATTCGGGTTTCTCCAAATGGACAAAATTGGTATAATTTCTGAATTCTTTATTTCTATTTTACCTTCGAAATATGTCTCGCGCAATTCATATTTCTTGGTAAAATCCAAATAAAGAGGGGCGGCTGTCATACCCCAATTTTGTCCAGCTTAGATCAAAACCCTAATTTTCCACAAAAATAAATAAGTTGAGGAGTGAGAAGCATCATGCATTGCATTTTGAGTCCTAAAAGTCATTCCAAAGTTTCTAAAATCATTTTTAGAGTTGAAATGCACTTTTTGGGTAAATCAGGTTTTTTGAGTCCAAAAGGGTATTTTGGTCATTTCACAATAAAAATGATAATTCCTCATGAAGGTCATTGAGCATGCATTCTAAGATTCTAGAGGTCATTTCTAGGGTTATAGATTCATTTTTGAAGTGGAAACGCATTTTTCGGGCAAATTAGGGTTTTAGCGTCAAAAAGGGTATTTTGGTCAATTGTAACGGTTTTTTTTCAAAAAGGCTCAAAAAATATATATATAATTAAAAATATGAAATCTGAAATCAAAAATGAAAAATGAATAATAAAATAATATTGGATGTTTATTGTATTTTTAGAATTAGGGCTAATTCCTTTTAGGTGCTTTTTGCTTTTATCCATTTTTGGCCAAAGTAAGTACCAATTTCACAAGCAAACCATCTCCCTCACTCCACCCTCAAGCTCCACGCCTCCCCTCACTTCAGCCCACATGAAGTCCACATCAAGCCTTTCATCAAGCACACCTTTGAATACACAACATGTTTTTACCTTCCTTCTCTCTACACCACTAAATACACACTAATTTCTTTACTTCCCTCACACAACCCTTAACCCATTAGATCTTTGGCAACTCACTCCTCTCCAAAAAAGAGACAAGGCCGTAGCCCCCCTTCCTCTCACTCACTTCATCTTGTTTTCTTCCATCTCAAAGAAACCTTCTCATTTTGCTCCTACACCAAAAACCCTAACAAACCACTCACCTCATTTTGCATCCCCCTTTCACATACTCCCTCCATCTCTCATTCAAAGTTCAAGCATCATCATCAACTCAAAGCTAAGGATCAAGGCAAGGGGCGCAAGTTTCATGGAGGTTTGTGGAGGATTTAGTTGATTCGTGGTCTTGTTCTTCATATCACTCCCTTCATAGCTTGGATTCAAGGTAAAACTTCAAAACTCTTGTATTTTCTTCATTTTTGCATAATCTCTCTTCTCCTCATCTCAACTCCTTCATATATTGTTGTTGTTGCTTTGAGGAGCCATCTCAAACACTATTGACAAGCACTTAGGGAGGCTTGGGTGTTTGAGGTGGCTCCTTGGCTTTGAAGGAGTTGTTCTTGTGTTTTCTTGCATTTGCTTGTATTTTGAATCTAGTTGCCTAATTTTCATCAAATGAAAACTCATTCTCATACTCCATGTGCATTCGGCCATGAACTCTATTCTAGGGTTCTTGTTCATTTTATGATTTGGGTTTAAATAATTGTTGATCTTGGACCATACATAGCCTTGGGTTTGGGCAAGGAAAATAGGGTTCATGTTGCTTGTTTTGTTTTCTTTAATTTTGAATGAATAAATGCATGACTTGGCTAGTGTTTGTTTTAGGAACTTGCATGATAGATTAGGTCCTCTTCTTTTGTGTTGTTTTGTGTGTTAATTTGTCAATTTTTGCATGAAATAAGTTGATGATTCCATGCTTGTATGCATTCGGCCATGACTAGGGTTTTTACCCCTTTGATTGCATGAAATGTGTCATTTTGATTGTGGTTGAGTAAATGCAAGTTGTGTCATTGTGTTTTTTAACTTTTTACCATTTCATTAACTTTTCACTTTTACCATTTCACATGTACCATTTCATTAATAAGTTACTTTTCACTTTTTACCTTTACTAATTTTCAAAACTTACTTTCTACTCCAAGTAAAATAAATTTACCATTTCACTAACTTTTTACTAAAAGTTTTCACCACTTGCATCGTTGCATAAAAACCCCAAAACATTTTCTCATTTGCATTTCAAACTTTTTCAACTTTATAAAATAAACCCCAAAATACTTTTACCACTTTCAAGACCAAAAACATTTCATCTCATTTCCAAAACACCAAAACCCAAAAACATTTTACCACTTTCTTACCTAAACCTTTTACCAAAACATTTTCACTTGCATGCATCTTCATTCATCCCTAATTTATGCAACACTCTCATGCATCCTCAAGTATCTATGCCTCGCATAACAAACGTAATCCTACTTAAATGCTCATGCATTCTTGTATGCTCATGCGTCCACATGCTCGCCTAATCATGCATCATTGCTCACATGTTCATTCACCTAACCTAGAATACTCTATGCCTATGATTAATTGTATTTCTTTGTTCTTGATGCCATTTGAATGTCTTGACTTAATTGTGCACAAACCCTTTTACACAATCATGTGCCCTTATAAGACTACCAACATGTGTAGCATAGAGGTATATGTGCCCCTCTTGAGATTGCTCCCAACTTGTGTAGCAATTCCCCTTCACACACAAACACAATTGTTTTGAGAACTTTGTCTCGCATCTTTGACAATTAAATCTCTTGATTATATCGGCATGCTTAATCTTAGTTGATGGTCAACATGTTCATGATTGCTTGATTAGTTGAATATGTTTGAACTTCATTCATTCATTTTGCATTTGGTTTTGGACATAGAATTCGATTGAAAATGATTTATTTATTTTCTAAAAACTCTTTTCCAAACCAATTAATTTTCAAAGCATTTTCAATGAACAAAAATAAGCAAGTAGTGGAGGTCACCCATAACCTTTGTTAGTTTGGTCTCTATGAACGGTCTTCAATTTCGCATGAGTACTTAGCAATGATTACCATAACCTTAGTTAGTTTAATCATTCGCTAATGCTCGTCCTACTTCAAAAACCTTTTCAAAACCAAAGAATTAGAACTACGTCGCTTTGATTCCCATTTGGGATACGTAGGAGCGAGCCACGTCCTCGTCAAGCACAACAAACCAAAATTAATTCGATTGCGAAAGCCCTTTTTGATCATCTAAAATAAAAACCGATTATCATTAATGATCACTCGCGCCGTTGCCGTTTGGTTGTTAATGATAATTTCATTTTCAAAAGAGTTAGTAGTGCGGCCACTCTAAACCGTTGTTGTTTGGTCGTCGCGAACACTCGAATCAAAAGCAAAACCGATTATCGTTAATGATCACTCACGCCGTTGCCGTTTGGTTGTTAATGATAATTTCATTTTCAAAAGAGTTAGTAGCGCGGCCACTCTAAACCGTTGTTGTTTGGTCATCGCGAATCCTCACTCCTACTGCGAAAACTCATCTAAACAGACTAAAAAACAAAAACCTTTTTAGGACAACCAAGAACTACGTAGCTTTGAATTCTCCATCGCACCAGGAGATACGTAGGAGCGAGAGGCCAACTCTCGTCAAGCGCCAAAAATAAAAATTTTCATTAAGTCTTCTCACTCCCTTTTCAATAAAGAGGCAAAATAAAAGCATTTTCAAATCAACACTTCAAACCACACATTTAATTAAAGGTTCCCTTTCGGTAGAAAGGAGGTACGGGGCGCTAATACCTTCCCCATGCCTAACCGACCCCCGAACCCATATCTCTAGTTTTCGAAAGACCATCCGCCTTGTCTAAAAGACCTTTTTTCAATGTTTTGGTCTTAAAATTAAAATATTGGTGGCGGCTCCATACCTATTCCACGTTGTACAATGAGAAGTCCGAACCGGATTTTTTGGGGTGCAACAATTATCAAACACAGTGATAATGATAATAGTCAATACAAAAACTGAAGAACGAAGAAGGAAAATGAGAGAAGAAAGTACCTAGTATCTTCTCCTTCTTGTAGAAAACAGAGTTCTCCTTGTATCTTTTCCTTCTGGTAACTCGCGTAACAGAGAGAGAGGGAGAGACAGAGAGAGCGAGCGTTGAGAGAGATAGAGAAAAGAAAAAGGAGTAGGAACCTGAAAGATGGCGAGAGAAGGAGGTGTGAGGAGTGGAGAAGGGGCAATGGGAGGTTCTGCGTTGACGGCGACGGTGGCGTTGACGGTGGCGGTGCGCTTCCGTTGTGTTCTTAGGGAGAGAGAGTGAGACGTTGAGTGTTTAGGTTTGGGGAGGGAGAGTGAGTCGTTACGGTGGAGGGAGTGAGATCTGATGAGAGGGAGATGGGGAATTTAGAAATTTTAATATAAGGCATCAGGGGCGCTTCTAAAAAGCGCTCCTAAAGGCCCTGCATGTTTTGGCCTTCAGGGGCGCTTTTCTAAAAAAGCGCCCCTGAAGGCCAAAACACGCATGGCCTTCAGGGGCGCTTTTTAGAAAGCGCCCCTGATGATGGCGCCCTTTTTTAACAATTCTGTTGTAGTGCCTTCTTGATTGCTTGTTGTTGTCGCCTTGAGGATCCATTTCAAACATTTTGAAAAGGACTTAGGGAGCCTTGGGTGTTTGAGATGGGTCCTTGGCCTTGAAGGAGTTGTTCTTCTACTTGATTAATTTCCCTTGCATTTTTACACATTTTTCACTAAAGTTCATGAAATAAAATATCACTTTCTTTCAAAAAAGGTTTCGGCCATGTAGTGTTTTTAGTGGTTCATGCACTTCTTTGTTCATTTATATATGGTGTTTAAGTTAAATAAAATGTGGATCTATGTTTCCTTTGGTTCGCATGCTTATAGATCTAAAAATATTTCCAAGTTGATTTTGTTGTTGTTCTTTGTTTGGTGATGTTTGATCTTGTTGTTAATATTTTATCTTAGTGTTAGATGTTATTTTTTGTTGTTGGTTGATGATCTAGCAATATGATTCCCACTAGTGCCTAGTGCACCTTAACCTAAGTGGTGAAGATTGTTAGAAATGACTCAATTTAGTTTGTGTGTCCACTTATTCTTGTGTCTTAGTTTGCTTATTGTAAATTGTTGATGATAGGCAAGTTGATTCTCACTAGTGCCTAGTGCACTTTTCTCAAAGTGAGAGGATTGCTCTATGTGATTCAACTTGGTTTTAGTGTTTATTTATTTTTTTTACCATTTTACTTTACCATTCATTAACTTTTTGCCAAAACATAAAAATATTTTACTACTTTGGTTTTTACCACTTCATTAATTTTTTACTAAAACATAAAAAGATTTTACCACTTCCCATTTACCTCATGCATTTTTACTTTACCATCTCATTAAATAATTACCATTTACCTCATGCATTTTTACTTTACCATCTCATTAAATAATTCCCATTTACCTCATGCATTTTTACTTTACCATCTCATTAAATAATTACCATTTACTTCATGCATTTTTACTTTACTTTTCACTAACTTCTTACTTAAAGTTTTACAACTTATCAACTTGCAAAAATACCCAAAACATTTTCACATTCATGCATCTTCATTGATACTTAGTTTATGTGACACTCTCATGCATCCTCATATGCTTATATCTCTTGCATCCTCTTATGCATCCTTGTATGCCATCCATTCATAAATAAAGTGCTATGCATCCATTCCTTGTACACTCATGCACTTACATGCTTACCTAATCATGCATCCTTGCTTACATACTCAATCATTTAACTTAGAATACTCTATGTTTACAATCAATTGTATTCACTTGTTCTTGATGCCATGTAAATGTCTTGACTTGATTGTGTGCCCTCCTCTCCACTTGTATGACCTCCTAATGGAGACGTAAGTCTACATGCATGTTGTAGCATAGAGCCATTAGGGTAAATACAATCCTTCTTGCACACACACAATTACTTTGAGAACTATGTTTTGCATCTTTAATAATTGAATCCTTTGATTGTATGGGCATGTTTAATCTTGGTTAATGAATGATATATTCATGTTTGCTTGAGTATTATTCATTCATTTGCATTTGGTTATGGATTTAGAATTGACTTGAAATGTTCTACTCCTTTTCTAAAACCCATTTCCTAAAATCATTTCAAAACAAAAAGAAACTTTTACTTTCAAAACAAAAATAAATCAATCGTTATTAAACACCAATCGCGCCGTTGCCGATTAGGTTGTTAATGATGATGTTGTTTTCAAAAGGAGTTAGTAGCGAGACCATTCTAACCGTTGTTGTTCGGTCTTCGCAAAAGCTCTATCCCATTTTCGAAAACTTACTCATTTCTCAAAAATAAACCAATTGTCATTAAACACCAATCGCGCTGTTGCCGGTTAGGTCATTAATGATGATTTCATTTTCAAAAGAGTTAGTAGTGAGGCCATTCTAACCGTTGTTGTTCGGTCTTCACAAACGCTCACACAATTGCGAAAGCTCAATCCTTTTTCAAAACCAAAACCCGAGAACTACGTAGCTTTGATCCCTCTTTCAGTGAGGGTACGTAGGAGCGGGGTCCTGTCCCGTCAAGCACACTCTTAAAAAATCTTTGTTTTGTCCTTTTTCAAAAGACCCGAGAACTACGTAGCTTTGAATTCTCCATCGCACCGGGAGATACGTAGGAGTGGGGTCCTGTCCCGTCAAGCACACTCTTAAAAAATCTTTGTTTTGTCCTGATTTTCAAAGATAACCAAAAATATTCTTCTTCCCTCTTGTTTTCAATAAAACAAACCTTAAATAAAAGAAAAGAAAAGAAATAGAATAAACCGCTTTCAAACTCAAACTTTTGTCCAAACCACACATCAAGTTAATGGTTCCCTTTCGGTAGAAAGGAGGTGCGGGGTGCTAATACCTTCCCCGTACCTAACCGACCCCCGAACCTACATCTCTGTGTTTTCAAAAGACCATCCGCCTTTTCAAAGACCTTTTTTCAATGTTTTGGTCTTAAAATTAAAATATTGGTGGCGGCTCCAAACTTTTTCCACGTTGTCAAACGAGAAGTCCCAAACCGGATTTTTCGGGCGCAACACTTAGAACCCAAGTCTGAAGAGGTACCTCGGGCCATCAAGCAGGGAGAGAAAGAAACACTTAGAGAATATCTGGAAAGGTTCAACAAAGAAGTTGCGAATGTTAGAAACCTTGAAGACAAAAGGAGGCTCTTTTGGATGAATGACGTTCTCTAGAAAGGAAGCTTATTCCAAAGAGAAATCGGGATCAACAAGCCACGCGACTTGGCCGATTTCCTTCAAAGATCCCTGAAGCACAAGGACTATGACGAGGACGAGCTAGCCTACAAGGCCATTGAAGAACCATGGCTGGAGCAAGCCCAAGATGAAGGAACGCCTCGTGAATCCCCACCCCGAAGAGGCCATTTCTCAGAGTACACCTTGCTGAACACATCTCAGGCGGAGATCCTTGCCGAAGGCGCCGATGCGGAGGTTCGGGACATCAAACAACCCGAACCTCTTGCGCAAAGAAAAGGCCGAACCTCTAAGAAGTACTGTCGTTATCAAAGAAGTTATGGACGCGACACCAACTAGTGCAACACTCTAAAACACGACATTGTAGAGCTGATTCGCGAAGGGAAGCTCGCCCATTACGTGAAGGAAGAAGAAGACGAGACTCCTGACTCCGAGTAGGGAGCCAATCACCAGGACATGGACCTAGAGCTAGGCCTAGTTGAGAAAATAAGCACTCATGCAAAATGTAAAAGCTCAATATGAATGACTAACTGAAATTCATTTTGCAATTAGAAATCTTTCGTTTCAATTCATTGTTGTTGGAACTTGTTCCAAAAAGTCTTTAAGAGTAAGAAAGAGAAAAGGTCCAACCCCTTAGTTAAGCATAGAGGGAGGCGAGTTTGAGACCCAACACAGCCTGCAGGGAGGGACCGTGTGGCCTGCAGGGGCGACACAGCATGCAGAGAGGGACTGCCTGGCTTGTAGGGGCAACATAGCCTGCAGGGAGGGACAGCCTAGCCTGCAAGGGCAACCTCAATAACAGCTTCAAGCCCAGATCATTATCCCAAGACGATGGTTTTGCAAATAAATCTCTTAAAGCATGTTCACACGGAGTGGGTTGACGCTGACATGTACCTTAAATCCTCGTAAAGGAATCAAGTGTGATGTGGCGTGCCGAAACAAATGAAGTCAGTTAGTAAAAAAGGCGGCATGAGGTCGGCGCCGCGATAGTTTGCGTTTTCCCTGTATACCGAGGCAGGAGTCTCATAACTCTCTCCACTTAGCGACTTTAAAGGATGTCGCAACCCATTGGACGAGTTCTATCCGGCCAGAGTCTCAGTAAACTGTGCCAAGGGTATACTTCAAGCTGACCTTGGTGGTCACAATCCCGTTCGACGAGATCTATTTGGGCCGAGTCCCAGTAAGCTGTGCCAAGGGTATACTTCAAGCTGCCATGGTGGTCACAACTCCGTTGGACGTGTTCTATCCGAGCCGAGCCTCGGTAAACTGTGCCAAGAATGTACTTCATTATAAGGAGTCCAAGCAAACGTCGGTAACTCAACTACGAAAGCTAGTCAAACTTTGTTACTACCCACTTGAAAAAAATCCTAAGTCTAAAACACAAGGGCGGTACCTTGACAAACGAGCGTGGGCGAGATCCAACGAAGCAGGTGCACGAGTGCAACAAAAGGGCGAGACCTCATAGTCTGGACCCCAGAGCGCCAAGGCAGACGCCTAGTGCGAGTGGAGGCACAAGACCGCACAATCTCGGGTGCAGGGCGCCATCCTAGGCGCGAGACTGCACTGTCTCAGGTGCAGGGCGCCATCCCAGGCGCGAAACTACAGTGTCTCGGGTGCAGGGCGCCATCCCAAGCGCGAGACCGCACCGCCTCGGGTACAGGGAGTCAACCTAGGCGCGAGACTGCACTGTCTCGGGTGCAAGAAGCCATCTAGGGGGCAAAGCCAAGCTAGCAGGGCAAGATCCCACTATCTCATGCCTAGGCGAGATGTTGTTTATTCTGCAGACCATAACTTCCTCCGTGGTTATATGATTAAGGCGAGCGAGTATGCGTTGGAAAGCTAAGAAGCAGAGCTACAATTCTTCTATCTGCTCGAAACCCAATTCGGATGTCTTGAAGGTCGAAACTGCGAGATACATTCCAGGACGAGATGCACTTGTCTCCTACCCACAAACACGTTGAACTGATACAGAAGAGAGATGTTGGGGGGGGGGACGAGACGTGTTAGTCTGGGGCGATGTGGAAACAGTCCCGTGTCTCAGGTCCCTGGTAACAAGACGCCTACAAAGACGTTGCAAAGTCTCATGTCTCATTTCTCTTGTCTCAAGTCTCATGTCTAAAATCTACACAACGAGCATCGGGTCCAAAAATCCCAAACATAAATCAATAGACGAGGACTGAAGAGATCGAACATAAAGAGGGTACCTTGTTGGACAAACAGACGAGACTACGAAGTCTCGGGTGCAAGCCCAGATGAGGCTGGATGAGACAATAGTGAGATCTGAAGCTGGACAAGGATACGAGGCATGAGTCTCGAAGGGAAAATACGCGACCAGGGACGTTAAACTATCTCGGGTTTCGCGCCTTACTGCCAGGTGAGGGCGCGAAGTAAGGCACCATAGGGGAGACCACCTTGTCTCACGTCTCGGGTGAAGGAGCGAGACCGTCTCGCGTCTCGGGTTGTAGGAACGAGACTTTATCTTGTCTCGGGTGCAGCTGTAGACTAAGTGACGCGACCAGGACACCTACGGTCACGGGTCTCAGTTGTGCAGCTAGGCGAAGGCACGCAGTGGAAAACATGCAACTCTGATCATGGGTGCTGGCGTGAGGTACGGGCGTGGACGCGAGATTGTACGTTACGGGTGTCGGGCCAAGAGGAGCCTAACGTGGATATGTGGTCCTTAGTGCGGGGAGTTTCTCTTTCTCCCTTTGACACTCTTTGAAAAACCTCACCTTCCCATCTCTTGGGAAGTAAATGAAGTTTTACCAAGAGTCCAAATGTTGGAAGCACATATATTTACAGTGGGCAAGAGATTATTAAAAAGTCGTATACTTCCCAAGTCATAGACAGAAACTCAACTACCAAGCGGTAAGAATACTCAATACGACCTACCAAGGAAGACAAGCCAGCGGGAACACTACAAGAATTTCTGCGATTACCGGCGGCCAAAATCCGCCGGTAATGACAAAACTCCACTGGAAATTGGGCATTACCGGCGGATTTTTTCCCGAGGAAAGACGCCGGAAATTCACCCGCAGGTAACGGTTCCGGCGGTAGGTTCCGGCGGATTTGAGGTGGTTACCGGCGGATATTCCGCCGGTAAACTATTGCCGTTTAAAATCAAATTCCGCCGGTAATATATCATATCCGCCGGTAATTTCTTTTATTATATTAAAAAAACGTTTTAAATTCGTTTATTTTAAAAAAGTAATTTTATTATTATTTGTTAATTAAATTTTTTTTTAATTCATATTATAACAGTTTTTAATTCGTTTATTTAAAAAAATAGTATTATTATTCGTTAATTAAAAATTCTATTATTCAATTAATAAAAATTAAATTAAATTTATAATATATATGTTAATTAAACGAGAATTGAATAACGCCTTAAATGATAAAAAATTGCATAAACATTCAAGAATTAAAATATTTATTACAAAATACAAATTAAAATATCCTAGATCTAATAAAACTGCTAGTCATAGTAGCGCTGATCAGACGGGTTAGGGTTATTAAACCATGTTTCTAACTCAATGTTGAGGTCTAGATCTGTGTTGATCTGCTGCTGTTGCTCGGGCTGCTGCTGGGACTGCTGGGGCTGCTGCTGGCATTGCTGTTGGGGCGGCTACTGGGACTGCTGCTGGGGCGGCTGCATATGCATCTGCTGCTGCATCCCGTAAGGCAGAAATGCAGAGCCGTAAGGCTGCTGCATCTCGTAGGGCGGTTGCATCTGCATCTTCATCTGCTGCGGTGGATAAAATGATGATGATGATGATGATGATGATGGCATAAATGGCCTCGAGTATTGAGCCATAGTATCCATCATTTGCTTATAGCGCGCTTCATTTATCCGTTGCAACTCCGCCTGCTGCTCCCGCATTTGCATTTCGTCAACAGCTCAACATCTATTATTTCTGAAGACGAAGCGACATAATTGCGACCAGTACTTCTCTCAGAAGAAATTGCTGGAACCACTTTTGGAATAATGGAATCTGGGAAAGCAGACGGGCCCAAACCACCAGATCCTACTAACCGGCCCGGTTTTGATGGACCAACAGATTCCTGCCAAGCAAGAAAACCCTCCCGACTCTCCTCAACGGGATCAATCTCAGTACTGCCACTACTTAGCTGAGTTGCACGATAATTGGTTTGCCATTCATAAAAAATTTCCTGAAAGCAACAAACACCAAGAAATGTATAACCAAATTAGTATGTATATATATGTAATATATAATAATAATAATATAATATATATAATAAAAACAATATATAAATATAATAAACGTTATTTACCGTGATATTTCTTGACCGTTGCTCAACAAAATCACCAGTCTCCTCCCGCATATGAAGTTGGCAGTGTAACTCAGGCAAAGTAGGTGGCCGACCAAGGCTAGCCTCCTATATATATACAGTTACTATTTAATATTATTATTATTTTATAAAATATAAAATACGTATGTATATACTATTAAATTTACCATCCGTCTGTAAATTTCAGCAGTGTTGATAGAGCCACCCGTATTTCTGCAACCCCCTCTCTCAGAAACACGATTCTTCTTGGCACTCTCACTTCTTTTTTTTACTTCTCATCTCCCCATTTCACTTGGAGACATTTCCAATCAGAATCGCCAATCCAATCTGGCTGCATCCCTGAATTGCGACAACCCCGGAGCATTTCAGAAAAGCGATGAGAAGCTCTTGTGTTGAATACATGACAATCATGGCTCTTCATCCCATGTAACCTCCCATGATCCACATCGGAACATCTTGCTAAATTGGAAAAATAACCGTCTAGCATTTTTAACTCAGAAATCCACCGATAAACTGCTTTCACTTGCTCCGTAGATAAAGTATAATTGCCTTTGGGTTTCAGCGTCCTGCCGTTAGCTTGCTGAACCAATACCAAATCCTTTCGCCTGCAGTAATGATCCACATCCTTCCTAGCCTCCTCATTGTCTTTCGTTTTACCTTTCACATTCATAACAGTGTTAAATATGTTATCAAAGAAATTCTTTTCAATATGCATTACATCGAGATTGTGTCTCAATAGATTATCTTTCCAATATGGAAGTTCCCAGAAAATACTTTTTTTCGTCCAATTAAGCCATTGTCCATAACCATCTGGACGAGAAACAACACCAGCAACCACTTACACAGGAGGGATATCCTTGACACTGTTCCAAACTTCTTCTGCTGTCAGCCTACGAGGAGGTTCACCTGTTTCAACATTCCCCTTGATGAATGCTTATTTTGACTTTCTTAAAGGATGCTCGGTAGGTAAAAACCTACGATGTGAGTCAAACCATGAAGATTTTCCTCCATATTTAAGAGTAAAAGCCTTTGTGTCAACCATGCAAATTGGACACGCCATCTTACCATGTGTCCCCCATCCAGACAACATTCCATACGCAGAAAAGTCATTAATTGTCCACATCAAAGCCGCCCTCATCATGAAATTTTGTCTTCGTGCAGCATCATAAGTTAAAACACCATCCCACAACCTTTTTAGGTCATCAATACCAGCTGTTGGATTAGTTGGCCTGGTATTATAGCATTTAAAAACATGTACGATTTAGACATACACATTTCAGGAGGTAGGTTGTGTGGGGTAACAATAACTGGCCAACAAGAATACGGTGTTGCTGACGCTTGAATATATGGTGTGAAACCATCAGAGCATAAACCAAGCCGAACATTGCGTGGATCATTGGCAAAATCTGGATGAACACGATCAAAATGCTTCCAAGCTTCACCATCAGATGGATGGCGTAATTGACCAGAATTATTTCTATTTTCATAGTGCCACGTCATTTTACCCGCAGTTTCCATTGAAGTGAACATCCTCTTCAGTCTTGGTATAATCGACAAATAGAACATTGCTTTCCTTGGAACTGGTTTGCCTTTGCTTGTCCCTTTCCTGCTGACACGATACAGCGGCTCTTGACAAAACTTGCATTGCAGCAACTCTCCATCATTTATGCCAAACTCATTGTTATAATAGATCATGCAACCAGACACAAAACAATCAATTCTTATAGATTTTAAACCAAGTTTCGATACCAATCTCTTAGCATCATAATAACTCTGCGGCAAAAGTCCTCTAACAGGGGTTGCATCCAACATCATTTTTGTCATGTATTCCATGCACAATTCCACAACGTTAAATTGAGACTTAAGACCCAACAACCGAACACACATTGATAACTTAGAGTCTGTAGATCCTTCAAATAATGGTTTATTTGTCTCACTCAAAAACCTATAAAACCTCTGAGCTTCCTCGTTTGGAACTTCTTCAACATCATATTGTGGTTCTTCGAAATCCAAATTTACACCGACAGCATCAGATATCATCCCCTAATATACATCAAACGGTGGTTGATATCCAGTAGTCGTTGGATTACTACTTGATGTGGAAGCTACGATTGGACTTGACGCTAGACGACCTTGATCTACAGCTTGGACAGGAACATTATCAACCGCAGGAACTCCAGCTGCTACCTCGCCATGACGGGTCCATATCCAATAATCTGGCGTAAACCCATTATTGTACAAATGAAGTCGAATATCAGCTTCCTTTTTTATAGAATATCGAAACACACATATGGAGTAAGGACATCTAATTCCACCTTGTCGCTCAAATTTCTTTTTGACGCTTAGCAAAAAGAACAAATTCTTCGACTCCTTCTACAAAACGTCGTTTCAACCCAGTTCTTCCAGGATATATTCTATCATACATCCAACTACGATCCATTTTTTTGGGTATGTTCCTTAAATATAACATACACAACACAACATATATCACGTGTATTAGAATAATACACGTTAGTATGGATATTTTATATTTGACCAAATATATATATATATATATATATATATATATAAATGATAATATATTTTTAGTAACATTTTATTTTACTAAACAATTTATTTTTTTACAAAAAATGCAAATAACAAACAATTATTACAATTTAATTAATTTTATTTTCGAATAATTTCTATCACATCAATAATTTCCATGAATAAAATTTATCTTATTTTCATGAAAAATATCGGCTAATAACATCAAATAACATTAAAATAATTTGTATTTAATTTTACTACAAAATAACTAATAATTTTTCGGTTTTAATGTAACATCCCTACTTTTTAAAAGACTCGTACTATGATACCTAAGACCGATTAGTTAATTGTGGGAATAATTGGTCGTGTCTCGGGGATTAATATGTCGAGAAATTGTCAAGAAATCCTATTCTCCATCAAATAGTGGCCTATTCATAATTTAAACGAGGAATTGGGGCTGAAGGGAAAATCTGTCTTTTCACACCCATAGTTATTAAAATATAATTATGAAGATTATAATTAATTACGAACCGAAAGAATTGAGGAATTTCGGATCGGAACCGGATTAATCGAGAAAGTTTTGTACCGAAGGGAATTTTCAGCACCAAAACTATCATTTTATGGACCAAGGGAAAAACTGTATTTTACCCCTCTTTAATGCTTCAACTAGGACTGAACTCACCCTCACCTCACACTTAACCATTTGCTCCAGTTGAAAGAAAAGAAAGGAAAACAGAAAGTGTGAGAGAGGAGAGTGGGGTGAAGGGAGAAGGAAGAAGAAGAGAGGAGAGCTTCTCAACTTGTCATTGCTTGTAAGTCTTCTAAACCTCTCTCTACTCCATTTTTGATTCTGAATCCAATGGTACCAAAGTCAGGAGCTGATTCTCACTCTTTCTCTATACACCATTTTCGAATTTGAACCTTCAAGGTTGAAGACAATGAAGTTCTGAGTTTGTGGTGGCTTGCATGTTACGGTTTTGACGCTCAAGAGGAAGTGTTGGTGTTGATTTTCGGAAGCAGAGAGGAGAGTCAATCACTAACTTGATGATTGCTTCAGTTTCAAGTGATTCGGTAGAAGAGGTTGCTGTTTTGCTCTAGTTGGTGCCTTCGGTTCTCGTTCGCGCGTTTTACGTTTTGGTCTTTCCGTGTCTCGGTGGAAGCTCTTAGCGAAATCGACATCACAGTGAGTTCTACTCACGATAGGGCATTTTGATATTCTGAACTTGTTTTCGGTATTGGAATCCTTGGTCACAATTTCTGTTCTCGAAAGACTTAGAACCGAAAAACGATTTTGAGTCCAAACGCTACTTTACGGTTTAATGAGAATTTCGATTAAAACGCTGAAATGAAATGATCTGTATATCATCTGGAATATCTGGAAATTTTCTGAGTTTCAGGAGTGACTGATATTAGGAATCGAATCAGGCAGAAACGGAAAGCGGAATTGAGAAATAAGCGAAATTCGGTAACAGACACAGGTCGCACGGACCGTGCGCCCTTGGGCACGGACCGCGCGCCTGCTACGGGTTGCCTTAATTAGAAAAAAATAACGGGACGCCCGGACCGTGCGCCCCTGGGCACGGACCGTGCGCCCCTTTCGGTTTAGATTGTGTGATTCTGGTAAATCACGCACGGGTCGTGCGCCCCTGGGCACGGACCGTGCGTGAGCTTCTGTCACCGGTTTCCGTTTTCTCATTTCGCCGTTCCGTTTGATCCCGAACCTTTTCTAATCTCTCTCAATCATTTAAAAAGGGATTGTCTTACTAAAAACCTTATTTTGAACTTGTTCAACTCATGGTTTTGAAAAAGAGTTTTGAAAGCCTATTTGATTGAAAAACCGAAACCCTAGTATGCGTGTGAGTACACCGACTGATGGATTGACTAAATATATATAACTATATATGTCATTGTGTATGATTATAACGCCGGATGTCTAACTATTGAATTCATCTAAACGGGTTATAGATCGATATGGGTATTATTTATCCAATTATTATGTGAATGATCCTTTGGTGATCGAAAAGATATAAATTATCTAATGATGCTTATATGATTGATCCTTTTGTGATCAAAATCAAAAAGAAGATATAAATTATCTAACTCTCGAGAACTTGATGTGTATTGTCATACGTATTGCGTTGGATGACGATCCGACAAGTAGCATACTAGGAAGGGAAGTCATGAGCCCTCACCCTAGGCCCTATATGTGTTTTGGCGTGGTTAACTCACGGGTTACCGGGATTAGCACTGGATTGCAGTCGGTTTATGCTAAGTGGAACACACGATTACCGGGATTAGCACTGGATTGCAGTCGGTACGTGTTAAATAAATTCACGAAGTGCGTGGCATTTCGATTAATAAATAAGACATTGTTACGTCAGCTTTTGTTGTAACGGTTTAATAATTGAACCGAGTGTTAGTGAGGGGGCACGGTAGGACTCACTGTGATAATGTTATCTCACCCTATCCATATTTGTTGTTTTTCAGAGAAGCAGGGAAAAAGGAAGACTATTGTGCACGAGTAATTGGTATACTCCCGGAGGTGCTGAAGACTTAGTCATATTTATCCTTTGTTCTTTTGTTGTTCCTTTTGATTGTATAAACTTGTATTGGTTATGAGTTATACGAACCGCTTTATGTTTCTGTTTGGTTTTTGGACTTGGATATTGTATTCCGTTCGGTATGGAACCGATGTACTTCTATTTTATGAAGTAACCTTATTTTCCGACTATATGTTTATTTCGGAAAAAGTTTGTATGTCCAATACTTAAACAAAAATTGTGTCCTCTGAATTTCCGCATCTGTGCATTTTCGGTGTCTCTACATGTTAGAAATACCGGGGTGTTACATTTGGTATCAGAGCGGTTCGACCTAGTTGGACTTAGATGTTAAGAGTCTTTTACGTCTTCTAAGTCTGATTCTTCTTAGTATGCTATTAGACATTGAGCCTGATCAACTTAATACTTTGTGCAAATTTTGCAGAATCATGGCTGGAAGAGGTAGGAGAAACCCACCTGTTGATCCTCATCAAGAATGGATGCAGAATGTCATCGAGACTCAGCAGAAAATGATGAATGACATGATGCTAATGCAACAGCAATAGATGGCTCAAATGGCTCAAATGCAACAGATGCATCAGATGCCTCAACCACAACTGTAACACCCCTTTTCTACCCCTTAATTTGCACGTCATTATCAGAGTACTTTCATTTTCGAAAATAATATTTAATTAGTAGAAAAGAAGTGTCACATCATCATTTATAAAAACTCATCGCCTGCGCCATTAAAATTTGTGCCACAACGCAATCGTCGCAAAAAGTTAAACTTCAAAATAATCTCGTCACAGCGGAAATAGCAACAACTCACCAAGGTCGCTCAAACACGTCTCAAAACATCACTAAAATCATTAGACAGCTAGTTAAATAATTTATCAATTCAACCCCGCCCCCTAGGTGTTACAATATCAGAGAGCGACTCAAAACATCCTAACAGCTATAAGGAAGGCAGCATGTCCTTCATTCGCAGTCACCTGCAGCGTTCCCACAATAGAGCAACATTCCAAGCAGAAGGGGTGAGAATTTTCAACAAAATATAATTAAGCATACAGTAGAGTAATATGAGCAAACTATCACACCACATCATCATTAACATCAACTTCATCATCATCATACACAAAACCAAAAAACCAAAAAAAAAACAAATCACAATTCACATCACCCGTCATAAAAAAAAATGTATGCGCATGAAAATGCAACCCACACCTGGGCATATGCATGATGGTACCATACTCGTCATAAATAGCCACTTGGGCACATCGTCACTGGTTTTCGTCAATAAGAGGCCGAAGCCTATTCGTCATAATATGCACATGCTATGAGACTCTATGGACGCATGTGCAATCACCAATTCACTCACCCGGAGTACTCGTCATCGTCACCATAAGACACTCATAGAGTGTATTCATCATATTCACCATATTAATATCACAACTCTTCATAAGCATCACATTCAAAAATTTGAGTAACAACATCTTTAAATCTTAGGTAACAATACTCCTAAATTTTCAAGTAACAACCCATTAAAAATTTAGGGGACATCCATTTAAATGTAAATAACTACACATAAAAAGTTAAGTAACAACCTATTTATATTTTCGAATAACAACATGTTTAAAATTTTGGATAAACATTTCATTTACATGCTTAGGAAGCATCACAATTAAACTTGAGAAGAACGTCCCATTTTCCAAGTGGAAGAAACCTCACATTTTTAACCGGAGAAATAGTAATAGAATAAAAGTCACATTTACACGCTCTTTTCTTTTACAAAATGCAGAAAATTCGGTTAGTAACCGGCAACAATTCGAAGATGGAAAACAGTGGCCTTTTATGCGCAAAACAGTAGCATTTTTTCGTTCAAAAACAGCAACCAAAGCAGTGGCCTTTTATGCGCAAAACAGTAGTATTTCTCGCCAAAAACAGCAACTAAAACAGTGGCCTTTTATGCGCAAAACAGTAGCAATTTCTTTGATAAAAACAGCAACAGCAATGCCTTTAAATGACAAACAGCAACATAAAAAAAAATTCTGCAAAACAGCAACATGACTATTTGACAAACAGCAACATAAAATTCTGTAAAACAGTAACATTAATGTTTGACAAACAGCAGCATAAAAATTCTGCAAACAGCAACCTTATTATTTGACAAACAGCAACATAAATTTCTGCACACAGCAACATCATTTTTTTGGCAAACAGCAGTATAATTTTCTGCACACAGCAACATCATTTTTTTGACAGACAGCAATATAATTTTCTGCACACACCAACATCATTTTTTGACAAACAGCAGCACTTTATTATGGGGACAGCAACATAGTGAAATTTCAATTTCTTGGTATCATTCAAATAATCATACTCACATCACTCAATTTATAAAAGTTGTTTTTCAACACCAACAATTCACCAAACATCAAATTTAACCACACCCCATTTACTAAAAATTCGAAGCTCATCTTTTCCTATCATAGGACAATTTCGCAAAATTCATCTCCTCACCTCCTAAGGTAATTCGCATATCAACATAATAATTCAATCCATCATTCCTCCTAACATATAAGTTTCGAAATTCAACCACTACCAAGAATCCCACAAACCCTTCTTATACTCAATTACATTAAATTGAAAACGCTCACCCTTACCTCGAATTTGTATGCCCGAAACCACGATGAATGCGTCACGTACAAAACCCCGCAACACGACGAGCCAAGGTCACCAAAAAAAAATCGCAGCAGCCCCCCTCCTCCTCTTCTAAGCCAATTCGCATCCAGCACAAAAATCATGGGGAAAAATCGCAACAATGGAAAAAGGAAGGGTTTGAGACCACCACTTGGAAGAGAAAAATAAATGGAAGGGAAAAGGATCAAGGAAAGCTTACCTAAGCCAAGATGAGACAATTTCTCTTCTCCCCCTTTGCTGGAAGTGTCGCGCCTCACCTCCCTCTCACTCTCTCAGTTTCGCTGTTCTTCTTTCTTTGGTGGAAATGAAAACAATTCTTAGGTTTTAGGATAATTGGAATGGGCTTGGGTCACTTAACTGACTTGGGCCCTATTTACACCACCCTTCTTAATTCTTTTCACCTCCTACAATAAAACAATTATACTTAAATTATTCCACTTAAACAAATATTGTAATCCCTCCAATAACTTAATTAATTAATCAATTAAATTATTTTAGGGCGTTACAACTCTCCCCCACTTAGAGAATTTCGTCCTCGAAATTACCTGAATCAAATAACTCTGGATAGGCTTCTTTCATCTTACTTTCCCGTTCCCACGTCATGCTCTCGCCCACGGCTCCCAACCAAACCACTTTCACTAAGTTAATCTCTTTGCCTCTTAACACCTTTACTTCACGGTCGTCAATTCTAACTGGCATAGTCTCCACGGTGAGATTGTCCCGCACCTCAACATCATCTAGTTGAATCACATGAGACAGATCCGCAACATACTTCCGAAGCTGCGACACGTGAAACACGTCGTGTAAGTTCGAAAGGTTAGGTGGTAAGGCCACCCGATATGCAACATTTCCAACTCTCTCCGTAATCTGATACGGCCCGATGAATCGAGGAGTCAACTTCTTAGATTTCAGTGCTCGACCAACACCAGTCATAGGTGTGACCCTCAAGAATACGTGGTCACCGGCTTCAAATTCTAAATCTTTCCTTCTCTTATCATGGTAGCTCTTCTGCCGACTCTGCGACGCTTTCATTTTCTCCCGGATCATCTTTACCTTCTCAGTAGTCTCTCTGACTAGCTCAGGTCCAAGTACTAAACTTTCCCCAGTCTCGTACCAACACACCAGAGTCCTACACCTCCGGCCATACAACGCCTCAAACGGCGCCATCCTGATACTGGAATGATAGCTGTTGTTGTAGGTGAACTCAATTAACGGGAGATGAGTATCCCACGCACCTCCCTGCTCTAGTACACATGATCTCAACAGGTCTTCCAATGATTGGATTGTCCTTTCTGTCTGCCCATCAGTCTGAGGATGATAAGGTGAACTCAACCTCAATTTCGACCCCAACTCCTTCTGTAAACTACTCCAAAATTCCGAAGTGAACCTTGGGTCCCTATCAGATACAATGCACAAAGGAACCCCATGCAGCTTCACAATCACCTGAATGTAGATTTCAGCCAATCTCGACACTGGATACTTAATACCGATAGGAATAAAATGAGCCGACTTCGTCAATCTATCCACAACCACCCAAATTGAATCATGCCCTCTCACCGTATTGGGTAACCCGGTCACAAAATCCATGGAGATACTATCCCACTTCCACTCTGGAACATTCAACGGTTGCATCATTCCCGCAGGCTTCTGATGCTCGACTTTCGATTTCTGACAGGTCAAGCACGAATACACAAACTGCGCCACATCGCGCTTCAACCCAGGCCACCAGAACATCTTCTTCAGATCTTGGTACATCTTCGTCGCTCCAGGATGGATACTCAACTTACTCTTATGCCCTTCCTCAAGAATTTCCTTTCTCATTTCCTCATCTTCAGGAACACAAATTCTCCCACGATACCTCAGTACATCCTGCGCATCTACCTCGAAGTCCTCATTCTCAGACTGACCAATCCCACTCATCAGATCAACTAATTTCACATCTAACTTCTGCGCTTCTCGGATACTCGCCATAAAATCATTGCCAATTTTCAACATACCTAACCTGACACTCTGAGCCGTAACTTCACACACTAAACTCATGTCCCTGAATTGCTCAATTAACTCAAGCTCTCTAGCCATCAATGCCGACATGTGCAAGGTTTTCTGACTCAGCGCATCCGCAACCACATTCGCTTTTCCCGGGTGATAACTCAATTCAACATCATAATCTTTCAATAGTTCTAACCACCGGCGCTGCCTCATATTCAATTCTTTCTGGTCGAACAGATACCGTAGACTCTTGTGATCACTGAACACCTCAAATCTCGATCCATACAAGTAGTGCCTCCATATTTTCAATGCGAATACCACAGCAGCAAGTTCTAAGTCGTGAGTAGGGTAATTCTTTTCATGAATCCTCAATTGCCTCGACGCATAAGCGATCACCTTCCCATTCTGCATAAGCACACCACCGAAACCCATTTTAGACGCATCACAATAAACCACAAACGGTTCAACCGGATTAGGCAGGGTCAACACTGGAGACGTAGTCAACCTCCTCTTCAGCTCATTGAAACTTTCTTCACATCGGTCATCCCAAACAAAGGGCCTACCCTTGCAAGTCAATTGAGTCAACGGCAGAGCCAACTTCGAGAACCCCTCAATGAATCTCCTATAATAACCTGCCAACCCCAGAAAACTCCTTATCTCTGTAACTGACTTTGGAGACTCCCATTGCAACACCGCATCAACCTTAGAAGGGTCCACTGCAATTCCCTCCCTAGAAATCACATGACCGAGAAAACTGACTTCTTTCAACCAAAACTCACACTTGGACAACTTCGCATACAACTTTCGATCCCTTAGAATTCCTAACACCAACCTCAGATGTTCCGCATGCTCCTCTTCTGACTTAGAGTAAATCAGAATGTCATCAATGAAGACTACCACAAGCTTATCCAAGTACTCACGGAAGATTTGGTTCATGTATCCCATGAATACCCCCGGCGCATTAGTCACACCGAAAGGCATAACGGAATACTCATAGTGCCCATATCTTGTTCTAAATGCCGTATTCTGGACATCTTCATCCTTGACCTTGATCTGATGATAACCAGACCTTAAGTCAATCTTGCTAAATACTTTAGCACCCACTAACTGGTCCATCAAGTCATCAATCCTTGGCAACGGATATTTGTTCTTAATTGTAACTTTATTTAACTGTCGATAGTCTACACACAACCTCATACTACCGTCTTTCTTTTTCACTAGCAACACTGGAGCTCCCCAAGGTGACACACTCGGTCTTACAAACTTCTTTTCTAATAAATCTTCAAGTTGCTTTTTCAATTCTGTCAACTCCGATGCAGACATTCTATACGGCGCCATAGACACAGGCTTAGTGCCGGGGACCAGATCAATAACAAACTCCACCTCTCTCTCTGGTGGTACATCCGGAATCTCGTCAGGGAACACCTCAGAAAACTCACGCACTACCGGCAACACATCAATCTTCGCTTGGCTCTCAGCAGACAACGACGCCAACAGAGAAAACAGCTGAACCTCTTCTCTCATCACTCTATGCAGTTGACCCGCAGATAACAGACCAGACTCCTCTTCAAGCGACTCAAAACTCACAGACCTTTCCCGACAGTTGATATGGACATGGTTATCAACTAACCAGTCCATACCCAAAATGACATCCATTCCACTCAGCGGCAAACAGATCAAATCAATTAAGAATTCTCTACCATACACAGATACAGGACATTTGGCACAAACAACGGAGGTAGTCACCGAACCCTTAGCTGGAGTGTCGATGACCATCTCCCTCAACATATCAGATAAAACAAGGCTTAATTTCTCAACACATGCAGCAGCAATAAAACTATGGGTAGCACCAGTATCAACAATAACAACAAGAGGAAAATTATTGATATAGCACGTACCTCGAATCTCATTCACTACATCAGACTCAGCCAGAGCGAACACTTTTCCAAAAGACTTCTCCTTCTTGGGTTTTGAACACTGCGTACTAATATGACCACTCTCCCCGCAGTTAAAGCATACCACCTCTTTCTTATCACAACCGGAAGATATATGCCCCTCTTTCCCACACCGATAACATCTCTTCTTATCCCCGCTTGGGCAATCTGGACTTTTATGACCCACTTTCCCACACGAGTAACAAGTAACACCGGCTGCAGCGTCTCCCCCACTTCGCTTTGGCCCACCAACAAACTTACCTTTGCCCTTACCAGCAGGCGCCTCATATGGCTTACCACGACTTGAGAAATTCTTTTGCTTTTCTTTCATAACTCTGGAGAAGGCATTATTATCCTCCTAAAAAATTCTGGCGCTGTTAACCAACAATGGAAACACACGAATTTGCTGATACCCTATGGCCCTCTTAATGTCAGCACGCAACCCATTTTCAAATTTGATGCATTTGGAGAACTCCGCACCCTCTCTATCATAATGAGGATAAAACTTAGACAGCTCAGTAAATTTTGCCGCATATTCAGTCACAGTCATGTTACCTTGCTCAAGCCTCAGAAACTCAACCTCCTTCTTCCCGCGGACATCCTCCGGATAGTACTTTCTCTTGAATTCCCTCTCAAACACAGCCCAGGTAACTTCCTCATTGGCAGCCGTCAGCCCCTGACTAGTCGTCCTCCACCAATCATAAGCCTCTTTCTTCAACATATGTGTGCCATAGCGAACCTTCTGAGCATCGGTGCAATCCATCACGCGGAAGATCCGCTCCATCTCACTTAGCCACTCAAGGGCACCATCAGGATTATACCCGCCTTCAAAAGCAGGAGGGTTCTCACGCTGGAATGTAGCCAGACTACGCGTCCCATCACCAATGGCATTGGGTATGTTACCCACAACCCCAGCTATAGCCTGCAAAGCAGCAGCAAGTGCAGCATCGTTCCGTCCTGCCAATCTAGCACTGCAACAGAAAACAAAATTTAGATACGAGTAACAAGCTCAATGCTACTCAACTTGACAACTCGACCACCGGCCGGACAGACCGAACTGCTCTGATACCACTAATGTAACACCCCTTTTCTACCCCTTAATTTGCACGTCATTATCAGAGTACTTTCATTTTCGAAAATAATATTTAATTAGTAGAAAAGAAGTGTCACATCATCATTTATAAAAACTCATCGCCTGCGCCATTAAAATTTGTGCCACAACGCAATCGTCGCAAAAAGTTAAACTTCAAAATAATCTCGTCACAGCGGAAATAGCAACAACTCACCAAGGTCGCTCAAACACGTCTCAAAACATCACTAAAATCATTAGACAGCTAGTTAAATAATTTATCAATTCAACCCCGCCCCCTAGGTGTTACAATATCAGAGAGCGACTCAAAACATCCTAACAGCTATAAGGAAGGCAGCATGTCCTTCATTCGCAGTCACCTGCAGCGTTGCCACAATAGAGCAACATTCCAAGCAGAAGGGGTGAGAATTTTCAACAAAATATAATTAAGCATACAGTAGAGTAATATGAGCAAACTATCACACCACATCATCATTAACATCAACTTCATCATCCTCATACACAAAACCAAAAAACCAAAAAAAAAACAAATCACAATTCACATCACCCGTCATAAAAAAAAATGTATGCGCATGAAAATGCAACCCACACCTGGGCATATGCATGATGGTACCATACTCGTCATAAATAGCCACTTGGGCACATCGTCACTGGTTTTCGTCAATAAGAGGCCGAAGCCTATTCGTCATAATATGCACATGCTATGAGACTCTATGGACGCATGTGCAATCACCAATTCACTCACCCGGAGTACTCGTCATCGTCACCATAAGACACTCATAGAGTGTATTCATCATATTCACCATATTAATATCACAACTCTTCATAAGCATCACATTCAAAAAGTTGAGTAACAACATCTTTAAATCTTAGGTAACAATACTCCTAAATTTTCAAGTAACAACCCATTAAAAATTTAGGGGACATCCATTTAAATGTAAATAACTACACATAAAAAGTTAAGTAACAACCTATTTAAATTTTCGAATAACAACATGTTTAAAATTTTGGATAAACATTTCATTTACATGCTTAGGAAGCATCACAATTAAACTTGAGAAGAACGTCCCATTTTCCAAGTGGAAGAAACCTCACATTTTTAACCGGAGAAATAGTAATAGAATAAAAGTCACATTTACACGCTCTTTTCTTTTACAAAATGCAGAAAATTCGGTTAGTAACCGGCAACAATTCGAAGATGGAAAACAGTGGCCTTTTATGCGCAAAACAGTAGCATTTTTTTGTTCAAAAACAGCAACCAAAGCAGTGGCCTTTTATGCGCAAAACAGTAGTATTTCTCGCCAAAAACAGCAACCAAAACAGTGGCCTTTTATGCGCAAAACAGTAGCAATTTCTTTGATAAAAACAGCAACAGCAATGCCTTTAAATGACAAACAGCAACATAAAAAAAAATTCTGCAAAACAGCAACATGACTATTTGACAAACAGCAACATAAAATTCTGTAAAACAGTAACATTAATGTTTGACAAACAGCAGCATAAAAATTCTGCAAACAGCAACCTTATTATTTGACAAACAGCAACATAAATTTCTGCACACAGCAACATCATTTTTTTGGCAAACAGCAGTATAATTTTCTGCACACAGCAACATCATTTTTTTGACAGACAGCAATATAATTTTCTGCACACAGCAACATCATTTTTTGACAAACAGCAGCACTTTATTATGGGGACAGCAACATAGTGAAATTTCAATTTCTTGGTATCATTCAAATAATCATACTCACATCACTCAATTTATCAAAGTTGTTTTTCAACACCAACAATTCACCAAACATCAAATTTAACCACACCCCATTTACTAAAAATTCGAAGCTCATCTTTTCCTATCATAGGACAATTTCGCAAAATTCATCTCCTCACCTCCTAAGGTAATTCGCATATCAACATAATAATTCAATCCATCATTCCTCCTAACATATAAGTTTCGAAATTCAACCACTACCAAGAATCCCATAAACCCTTCTTATACTCAATTACATTAAATTGAAAACGCTCACCCTTACCTCGAATTTGAATGCCTGAAACCACGATGAATGCGTCACGTACAAAACCCCGCAACACGACGAGCCAAGGTCACCAAAAAAAAATCGCAGCAGCCCCCCTCCTCCTCTTCTAAGCCAATTCGCATCCAGCACAAAAATCATGGGGAAAAATCGCAACAATGGAAAAAGGAAGGGTTTGAGACCACCACTTGGAAGAGAAAAATAAATGGAAGGGAAAAGGATCAAGGAAAGCTTACCTAAGCCAAGATGAGACAATTTCTCTTCTCCCCCTTTGATGGAAGTGTCACGCCTCACCTCCCTCTCACTCTCTCAGTTTCGCTGTTCTTCTTTCTTTGGTGGAAATGAAAACAATTCTTAGGTTTTAGGATAATTGGAATGGGCTTGGGTCACTTAAGTGACTTGGGCCCTATTTACACCACCCTTCTTAATTCTTTTCACCTCCTACAATAAAACAATTATACTTAAATTATTCCACTTAAACAAATATTGTAATCCCTCCAATAACTTAATTAATTAATCAATTAAATTATTTTAGGGCGTTACAACAACCAGCTGAGCCAGTCAATGTGCCAACACCTGAGGATCACAACAGGGTGCACTTTCGGTTTCTGAAGAGGAAACCCCCAACTTTCAAAGGAGGATCCGATGCAATGAAAGCCCATTTCTGGGTAGATTCCATGGAACAGATCTTTGTTACCTTGCAATGCAATGAAGAAGAGAAGGTAATTTGTGCTGCTAACGCTCTGGACGAGGATGCTCACACCTGGTGGGTTAATGCTCGTAGAATGCTACAAACTCAGGGAACTCCTCTTGAGTGGAATAATTTCAAGGAATTGTTTTTAAGTCATTACTTCCCCGATTCTCAAAGACTTGCCAAACAGATGGAATTTCTGAATCTGAAACAGGGAGAGATGACAGTTGGGGAATATGCTGCAAAATTTGAGAGGTTGTCACAATTCTATGAATTGGGGACCACCGCTCCTGATGACAAGTGGAAAATGGTGATGTTCAGACAAGGTCTTAGAGGCGATGTGAATCAGGGTCTCAGTTCTTATTCCATGACCACTTATCCTGCTTTGGTTCAACAAGCTCATTCAGCTGAGAGCAATCTTAAAAGAATGTATGCAGAGAGGAAAGGTTTCTTGAAAGATAAGAAGAATGGTAATGAGTCAACTTCTTCAAACCCGAGGTATAAAGGGAATTCAGACAAGGGGAAGCAGATTCAGTCTGACAACACTTTTGGGTATCGAAATTGCAGAGTATGTAAGAAGAGTCATCGTGGGAGATGTCAATCGGAGTCAAAGCCAAACCAATGTTATTATTGCAATGAAGTGGGAAACTACGCCAACAACTTCCCAGCGAGAAAGGCTTTCTTGGAGTCTCCTGATGCTCCTAGACAGGCTCGAGTCAACACTTTGGATGCCAAGACCATCAAACCAGCTGATAATCTTATAAGGGGTACAGGTTCTCTCTTTAATCAAACTGTTAATATTTTGTATGACTCTGGTGCTACTCATTGCTTTATCTCAGAAGCGTGTGCTGAACGGTTTGGATTAACAGTCTCTCCTATATCCGAGCCAATAACTATCCTTACTGTTGCAAAGGGTCGTGTGCGAACCCAATCATTATGCCTTAACTGTCTGCTTACCATAGGAGGCAGGGATTTTGTTGTTGATTTTATCTGTTTGCCTATGAGGGGAATGGAGATCGTTTTGGGAATGAATTAGATGACTTCCAATCACATTACTATTGACGGTTTCAATCGTGCAATGAATTTTCCTTCTGAAGTAGCGGAACATTCACTACCTGCAGACGATGGTGTTATTTCATTCGCTTCAGCCAGCCAGTCTCTATTCCAAGGTGCGGAAGCTTTTGTTGTTATTTTGTCTGCATCAACTGAAGCTGATTTGGATTTATCATCTGTCCAAGTTGTTAATGAATTTTTAGATGTTTTTCCCGAGGAAGTTTCCTCTTTGCCTCCAGAACGAGAGGTAGAGTTCTCTATAGATTTGGCGCCTGGTGCAGGGCCAATATCCATAGCACCTTACAGGATGTCTCCTCTCGAACTGGAGGAATTGAAGTCCCAACTGGAGGAATTAATTTCCAAGAACTTTATACGACCGAGTGCTTCTCCATGGGGTGCTCCGGTATTGTTAGTCATAAAGAAGGACGGAAGCATGAGATTATGTAGAGACTACCGTCAGCTGAATAAAATCACTATCAAGAACAAGTATCCATTACCAAGGAAAGATGATCTACTTGACCAACTTCGAGGTGCTAAAGTTTTCTCCAAAATTGATCTAAGGTCAGGGTACCATCAAATCAGGGTAAGAGCCTTAGACATTCCGAAGACTGCTTTTCGTACGAGGTACGGACACTACGAGTTTGTGGTGATGCCCTTCGGATTGACTAACGCTCCAGCCGTATTCATGGATTATATGAATAGAGTGTTCCATTCCTACCTAGATCAGTTTGTGGTCGTTTTTATTGATGATATCTTGGTTTACTTAAAGTCAGTTGAGGAGCATGCCCAGCATCTCCGCTTTGTCCTAGGAGTACTCCGAGAGAAGAAGCTTTGTGCTAAACCGTCGAAGTGTGACTTTTGGATGTCCGAAGTGAAGTTCTTGGGTCACGTGATTTCCCAGGAGGGGGTTGCAGTTGATCCTAGCAAGGTGGAAGCAGTGTTGAATTGGGAACGACCGACCTGAGTGACAGAGATCAGAAGCTTTCTGGGTTTAGCCGGTTACTATAGAAGATTCATTGAAGGTTTTTCACAATTGGTACTTCCTCTTACTCGATTGACTCGCAAAGGTCAACCGTTTACTTGGGATGCCGATGTGAAGAGTGTTTTCTTGGATTGAAAGAAAGGTTAACTTCTGCTCCGATCCTAATTCTTCTGGATCCGTCATTGGGATTTCAGATCTACAGTGATGCCTCTGGGAAGGGTTTAGGATGTGTCCTTATGCAGAATCAACATGTGGTGGCCTATGCGTCTAGGCAATTGAAGACTCACGAACGGAATTACCCAACTCATGACTTAGAGTTGGCGGCTATTGTGTTTGCACTGAAAATTTGGAGACATTTCCTTTACGGTTCTCGTTTTGAAGTTTTTAGCGATCACAAGAGCTTGAAATATCTGTTTGACCAAAAAGAGTTGAATAACAGACAAAGAAGGTGGACTGAATTTTTGAAGGACTACGACTTCGAATTTAAATATCACCCTGGGAAAGCCAATGTGGTAGCAGATGCTCTGAGCAGAAAGTCTATCCACACGGCAAGGTTAATGGTTCATGAGATGGCCTTGTTGGAATCATTCAGAGACTTGAAGCTCAAGGTAGCAAGAAAGAGGGACCGCATAGTGTTACGACATATTAGGATAGCCAGTGTGTTAAGGGAACAAATCCGTGTAGCTCAAGAAACTGATGTGAAGTTACAGTCTCAGAGAGGAACGCCAGATTTTACTGAGGATAGCGACGGCATGATTTGCTTTAATGGGAGGATTTGTGTTCCCGATGATGATGATATCAAAAGGCAAGTATTGGAAGAAGCTCATAGGAGTCAGTACTCTATACATCCGGGATCCACCAAGATGTACCGAGACTTGAAGCTAATGTATTGGTGGCCTGGGATGAAGGCCAAGGTTGCAGAATTTGTTTCTCGGTGCTTAACTTGTCAGAAAGTTAAGGCGGAACACCGAAGACCGGGCGGTCAGTTACAACCGCTAGTTGTACCAGTTTGGAAGTGGGAAGATATCTCAATGGACTTTGTTATGGGTTTTTCGAGGTCACAGGCCGGTAATGATTCTATTTGGGTTGTAATGGACCGATTGACTAAATCCGCTCACTTTATTCCCGTTCGCTCGACTTATAAGGTTTCCAAGTTAGCAGATGAATATGTGAAGAACATTATCAAACTGCATGGGGTTCCAACGAGCATCGTGTCAGACTGAGATCCCAAGTTTACTTCCAGATTCTGGAGAGCATTGAATGAAGCTTTGGGAACTAGGGTGCTGGTTAGCACTTCTTATCATCCTCAGACTGATGGTCAGACTGAGAGGACTATTCAGACTCTTGAGGACATGCTTCGGGCTTGTGTGCTCGATAGCGGGAGAAATGGGAGGATCATCTTCCATTAATAGAATTCTCCTACAACAACAGTTACCACTCCAGCATTGGAATGGCACCGTTTGAAGCACTTTATGGTAGGAAGTGTAGAACTCCGTTGTGCTGGTGGGAGATTGGTGAGGATAAGTTTTTGGGACCCGACATGGTTCGCGAGACTACTGAGAAGATCAAGTTAATTCGAGAAAGAAAGAAGGTTGCTCAGAGTCGGCAAAAGAGCTATGCTGACAACGGAGACCGTTGGAATTTGATGTTGGTGATCATGTGTTCTTGAAAGTTTCTCCAACCATAGGCACCGGGAGAGCTTTGCGAGCGAAGAAGCTCAGTCCTCGATATGTTGGACCTTTCCAAATTATCGAGCGAATTGGGCCAGTTGCCTATCGCCTCGCATTGTCTCCGGCCCTATCAAATCTCCATGATGTGTTCCACGTGTCTCAGTTGAGGAAGTATGTTCCCGATCTGCATCAACCGTTGAGTGTTGATACGATTGACCTTCGACCGGATTTGTCATTTCAACCTCATCCTAGTCATATCTTGGAGCGTGGTGTGAAGACTCTGCGTTCAAGGACTATTCCGATTGTCAAGGTAGTCTGGGATGGCTTTTCAGCCGAAGAGGCTACCTGGGAATTGGAAGAAGACATGCGGACTCGATATCCATATCTCTTTCATTAAGGAACGTCTTGTCAATTTTGAGGACAAAATTTTTAAAAGTTGGGGTGATTGTAACATCCCTACTTTTTAAAAGACTCGTACTATGATACCTAAGACCGATTAGTTAATTGTGGGAATAATTGGTCGTGTCTCGGGGATTAATATGTCGAGAAATTGTCAAGAAATCCTATTCTCCATCAAATAGTGGCCTATTCATAATTTAAACGAGGAATTGGGGCTGAAGGGAAAATCTGTCTTTTCACACCCCTAGTTATTAAAATATAATTATGAAGATTATAATAAATTACGAACCGAAAGAATTGAGGAATTTCGGATCGGAACCGGATTAATCGAGAAAGTTTTGTACCGAAGGGAATTTTCAGCACCAAAACTATCATTTTATGGACCAAGGGCAAAACTCTCTTTTACCCCTCTTTAATGCTTCAACTAGGACTGAACTCACCCTCACCTCACACTTAACCATTTGCTCCAGCTGAAAGAAAAGAAAGGAAAACAGAAACTGTGAGAGAGGAGAGTGGGGCGAAGGGAGAAGGAAGAAGAAGAGAGGGGAGCTTCTCAACTTGTCATTGCATCTAAGTCTTCTAAACCTCTCTCTACTCCATTTTTGATTCTGAATCCAATGGTACCAAAGTCAGGAGCTGATTCTCACTCTTTCTCTATACACCATTTTCGAATTTGAACCTTCAAGGTTGAAGACAATGAAGTTCTGAGTTTGTGGTGGCTTGCATGTTACGGTTTTGACGCTCAAGAAGAAGTGTTGGTGTTGATTTTCGGAAGTAGAGAGGAGAGTCAATCACTAACTTGAAGATTGCTTCAGTTTCAAGTGATTCGGTAGAAGAGGTTGTTGTTTCGCTCTAGTTGGTGCCTTCGGTTCTCGTTTGCGCGTTTTACGTTTCGGTCCTTCCGTGTCTCGGTGTAAGCTCTTAGCGAAATCGACATCACGGTGAGTTCTACTCACGATAGGGCATTTTGATTTTCTGAACTTTTTTTCGGTATTGGATTCCTTGGTCACAATTTTTGTTCTCGAAAGACTTAGAATCGAAAAACGATTTTGAGTCCAAACGCTACTTTACGGTTTAATGAGAATTTCGATTAAAACGTTGAAATGAAATGATTTGTATATCATCTGGAATATCTAGAAATTTTGAGTTTCAGGAGTGATTGATATTAGGAATCGAATCGGGCGGAAACGGAAGGCGAAATTGAGAAATAAGCGAAATTCGGTAACAGACACAGGTCGCACGGACCGTGCGCCCCTGGGCACGGACCGCGCGCCTGCTACGTGTTGGCTTTATTGGAAAAAAAATAACGGGACGCCCGGACCGTGCGCCCCTGGGCACGGACCGTGCGCCCCTTTCGGTTTAGATTGTGTGATTCTGGTAAATCACGCACGCCGTTCCGTTTGATCCCGAACCTTTTCTAATCTCTTTCTCAATCATTTAAAAAGGGATTGGCTTACTGAAAACCTTATTTTGAACTTGCTCAACTCATGGTTTTGAAAAAGAGTTTTGAAAGCCTATTTGATTGAAAAACCGAAACCCTAGTATGTGTGTGGGTACACCGACTGATGGATTGACTAAATATATATATATATATATATATATATATATATATATATATATATAACTATATATGTCACGGTGTATGATTATAACGCCGGATGTCTAACTATTGAATTCATCTAAACGGGTTATAGATCGATATGGGTATTATTTATCCAATTATTATGTGAATGATCCTTTGGTGATCGAAAAGATATAAATTATCTAATGATGCTTATGTGATTGATCCTTTGGTGATAAAAATCAAAAAGAAGATATAAATTATCTAACTCTCGAGAACTTGATGCGTATTGTCATACGTATTGCGTTGGATGACGATCCGACAAGTAGCATACTAGGAAGGGAAGTCATGAGCCCTCACCCTAGGCCCTGTATGTGTTTTGGCGTGGTCAACTCACGGGTTACCGGGATTAGAACTGGATTGCAGTCAGTTTATGCTAAGTGGAACACACGATTACCGGGATTAGCACTGGATTGCAGTCGGTACGTGTTAAATAAATTCACGAAGTGCGTGGCATTTTGATTAATAAATAAGACATTGTTATGTCAGCTTTTGTTGTAACGGTTTAATAATTGAACCGAGTGTTAGTGAGGGGGCACGGTAGGACTCACTGAGATAATGTTATCTCACCCTATCCATATTTGTTGTTTTTCAGAGAAGCAGGGAAAAAGGAAGACTATTGTGCACGAGTAGTTGGTATACTCCCGGAGGTGCCGAAGACTTAGTCATATTTATCCTTTGTTCTTTTGTTGTTCCTTTTGGTTGTATAAACTTGTATTGGTTATGAGTTATACGAACCTCTTTATGTTTCTGTTTGGTTTTTGGACTTGGATATTGTATTCCGTTCGGTATGGAACCGATGTACTTCTATTTTATGAAGTAACCTTATTTTCCGACTATATGTTTATTTCGGAAAAAGTTTGTATGTCCAATACTTAAACAGAAACTGTGTCCTCTGAATTTCCGCATCTGTGCATTTTCGGTGTCTTTACATGTTAGAAATACCGGTGTGTTACATTTAACTAATAAATAAAATAATTTGTATTTTAAAAATCTCAAAATTTTGAGATAATTATTATTATACAAATAGTGTAAACATAATTTAATTATTACAGAATAAATAAAATTTATTTTATTTTTGTAAAAAACTTATAATTTATAATAACACCAACAAATACATTTAATAACGAATAAATTTGTTAACTAACCGGTAATGCAGTGACTAAACTCCAAACTAACAACTCCAAAGTGGCAAAGCCAATCAACTGCAAAACAAATAATAACAAAAACAATATTAGACAACACATATTTAAAAATGAAATATTAACTAAAACAATCAAAATTTAGTTAAAAAACATACCTTAAACAAAACTGACTTCAAAAAGAGTGAATCGAGAGATATTGAGAAGAAAATAGTGAGAGATTTGGGTGAAAAGAGTGAGATTTAGGAAAAAAAGAGAGAGATTTAGGAGAAAAGAGAGATTTCGGAGTAGAGAGTGAAGAGTGAGTGAAGAAGAAGTGAGGAGGGGTGGGAATATATAGGGGAAAGGCGCGCAACGGATAGTTTCGAAATCCGCCGGAAATGATGCATACCGGCGGATTATAAGTATACCGGTGGATCCCAACGGGTAGTTCCCAACGGGCAGAAGGTACCGGCGGATAAAATTAGCTTACCGGCGAATTTTAAAAATACCGGCGGATGGTTTTTTTTTAAAATTTAAATGATATCCGCCGGTACAAGGCGTTACCGGCGGATTTTTGGCGCACTTTTTACCGGCGGATATGGCGTATATTACCGGCGGATTTTTGAAATATTTTTTTAAAAAACCGGCGGAAATATCCGCCGGTAATGGCATTTACCGACGCATTGGCTTTTAAATTTCTGCGTAAAATATATCCGCCGGTAAATATACCAAATTCGCCGGTATTTTAAGAGTCGGAATAAATCCGCCGGTAACCTTGTCAAATCCGCCGGTAATATACTGGGGGATCCACACCGCCGGTAACGTGCCAGAATCCGCCGGTAATATACCGGCGGACTAAATCCGCCGGAAATTGCCCACTGGAAATGCACGAAATTCTGATAGTGGAAGCCAAAGAAAAAAGGGACCCAATCCAATTCAAAAAGATAAGGCCAAGGGAGCTTAATTAGTGAACAAGGATAGGGTTTTTGCATCCAATACTTAATCTTTGGTGCAGCCCAATGATCAAAGAAAGACCAACTTGTCAACCTTAAACTCTCCACTCAATCCTAGGTGTAACACCCCGATATTTGCTAGCTTGTAGAAATACCAAAATGTACCACTTGGCATACATCAGAGTTACTTCCTGTCATTGAATATTGAACACAACTAAAAAATTCGATAAATAATTATCAAACGGTTCCATGAACCTCATTAAACTTAACATAAAGTACTTAAGTCTCATAACTTAAGACTTATACAACCTGGTGTTCAATATCCAAAACATGTGTAGCGGAAATGATTTACGACTGTTACTAATAATAGTTATACAATCGATATTACAAAGACAACAAAAAGGACAAAGGCCTAAACATAAAGTTTAATCTTCAATGACTTCAGAAGTCACACCGGCTAACCGTGATTCTTCGCCTTTGCTTTTCCCTGTTTCTCTGTAAAAACCACAACAATAAAGGGTGAGATAAACATTATCTCAGTGAGTCCTATCGAGACCCCTTACTAACTCTAGCGGTTTATTATGCATTCTACTTTGAACATCATGGCCCTAATAAGCGACCATGTGGACATACATTTCTTTATTTCCTCTTGTAGCCCTAATAAGCGACTACGTATCATGTCTTATGTTTTCTTCAACTTAGCACAACACCTCAAGCCACCTTATTCGGTTATTTTTTTGGCTTTTGGTGAACCCAATCCACTAACCACTAATTAGCGGGCAAACCTCATGGGGCCTAAGTTTTGGGGCTCATTGTAACACCCCGGTATTTCTTTAACAAAGAAATACCTAAATATACAATTTGGTATAAATCAGAGTATAAAAATTCCTATTTAGATATACATCTTTACAAGAAACAGCGGAAACTATAAATATAACACTATACAATTTCGAGTCATAAGACCGAATACAGAGACGACTACAGCAGAACATGAACAACTTTAAACGAATCAGTCTTCAAGCTTCTCCTCGAACTCGGCAACTAACCATGCCGCCCTCTGCCCTTACTTCCTGTTCTCTATAAAAAAACAACAAATATGGATTGGGTGAGACAAATTGTCTCAGTGAGTCCTACCGTGCCCCCTCACTATCACTCGGTTTATTTTAAAACCGATTTCAACATAGTTATAGTTACATATATATATATATATAACTATTTATCAACATAAATATAGCCCATTACCGACCGTGCAACACTTCACTAATCTCGGTAATTTAAGTACTATCATTTATATTATTAAGCCTAGTCGATTAATTTATAATCACTAGCTTCCCAAGCGAAACGCCGACCGTGCAACAGTTCACTAATCCCGGCAAATCGTGTTCTTAACTTAGCATAAACCGGCCGTGCAACAATTCACTAATCCCGGTAACCCACGAATTGACCACGCCAAAACGTATACAGGGCCTAGGGTGAGGGCTCGTGACTTCCCTTCCTAGTATGCTACTTGTCGGGTCGTCACCCAACGCGATACTTATGACAATACGTATCAATTCTCGAGAGTTAGATAATTTATATCTTTTCGATCACCAAAGGATCAATCACATAATAATTGGATAAACAATATCTATATCGATCTATAATCCGTTCAGAGGAATTCATAAATTAGACCTCCGGCATTATAATCATATTCAATTGACATATATAAATATATATTCAGTCAGTCCATCAGTCGGTGTACCCACACGCGTACTACGGTTTCGGTTTTTCGATCAAATAGGCTTTCAAAGCTCTTTTTCAAAATCATGAGTTGAACAAGTTCAAAATAAGGTTTTCAGTAAGGCAATATCCTTAAAATTGGTTGGGAAGAAGATTAGAAGTGATCTGGGATCGAAAGGAGCGACGAAATGAGAAATGGGAGTCCGGTAACAGGAACCTCACGCACGGTCCGTGCCCAGGGGCGCACGACCCGTGCGTGTTGCACTAAATTAAAATACCCATCTGCGAAGTGGGCGCACGGTTCGTGCCTAGGGGCACGCGACCCGTGCGTCCGGTTCTGTTTCCCGATTCCAATCCGATTCTAATTCCGCTTTTCCGTTTCTCGCCCAAATCGAATTCCGATCGTAATCCAACCTAAAAACAGATTTAACAAGCCACATTCCTGACTATATTCCAGCGAAAGCGTTTAAATCACAATTTCATAAAATGCTCAACATTTCGATAAAAACCGTAAAAACGCGATGTTGCTCAAAAACGGTTTTCGACCCGAAATTCTTTTCAATATCAGTTTTTCGCCGAGAATCAAAATGTATTTTAATTTCAGAAAACATAATTTTTCCTAATCCGTGAGTAGAACTCACCCGGTTGACGATCTCACGGGAAAAACACGCCGGAGCACGAGCGATCGGACCGTAATCAATCGAACAATCCTTGTAGTCACGTACTCGCATCGAACTTGGTCAGAACTCGAGACAGCAACCTCCACTGCTCCTATTTAATCCCAGCAACTCCGACACGTTTATCGATACTGAATTCTTTTCCGGTGCATAGAATTTGCATCCCTCGTGAACTTGGCAACTCGAACTCCAAAATAAACATTTCCAGTTCTTCTTTCTGTTTTCCAGCAACAGTTTGCAGATTTGCAACTGCCATATCTATGTCAATTCGCAACCAAAGTCCTTCAAATAAGTGCCCATTATGAAGAGGATTTTGTCTACTTTCTGATGGAGGAAGATTCATACGCATTCATGCATTAATCTGGGAGTTATCATCGAAACAATAGGACTGGTTCAGCACAGTGCCTGATTCTAAATCCGAAACTTGTGAACATGATATATCTCTCATTTCTCCATGAAATCATACGGTTCTTGTACCCAAAATGAAGAGCTTTTTGTCTACTTTGCATAGAAACAAAAATCGTGATCATAGGAGCTTTGTACTGGGAGATGAGATGCAATCAATGAAGGGTACCAACACTGTTTTTACCCAGAAATTCTGATGAACTTAGATCATCATCTTCAATCACTTGCCATTACGAATTCGAGCTCCAATAGCTAACCTAAACATTCCAATACAGAACCAAGCTACTGGACTTCACCCTAATGTATTAAAATTAGCCATGCATCTTCAGTTTTGACTCCCTCTAGCTTCGATTTGAACATGCAAATTCAAGGAAAGCATAAAACTCCATTGTTGGTCAAGATGAAGCTTTGGAATTCGAAAATGGTAGAAGGGTGAGGAAGGTGACTGAGCTATCGGAAGGGGTATCAATGGATAGGGCTAGGAAAATGGAGGAGAATGGTACAAAAATTACTTACATGCATGAAGCTTGGATGTTGATCCATTTCCTCCTTCTCCACTCTCTTGACTTCTCCTCCTCTTCCTCTCCATTTTCTCAACTTTTCTTTCTTTCTCTAATCTATTTTCTGAACTTCAGACTGAAAATGGGAATGAGGATGAGAGTTGTTATGTTTCAAAGGGGCTGAGGGGTTTAATTGGGTGGAAAAGACCAAATTGCCCTTGGCCCATTAAGTCTTGGTTTTGAGGCTAAAACCCCAATAATCTTATGGCTTTCCGCTCGGCATAGGTTTCTCGACTAATCCTCATTCGAGTCGAGACTAACTGCTCACTCAATTGATACGTCTTCGATGTGAGGCGAAATGACGATTTTACGCTTCAGCTGAATTGCTCATTTAAATTATGACTAAGCCACAATTAAATGTAGAGTAGGGTTTCTTTGGACTTTTCCTCGACTATTAATCCCAGAGACACGACCAATTATTCCCACAAATAATTACTCGGTCTTAGGCATCATAGTACGAGTCTTTAAAAATTAGGGATGTTACACTCATGACTTCCCCTCCCCTAGTATGCTAATCCTCAGGGTCGTTACCCTTGATATACATATATCATTTTATGTATACCATCTACCTTTATTTTAGGGAAAGTAATTCTTCCTTTCCTTTCGGGGAAGTAACTTGACTTGTTTGGACTTATAGTCATTTATCTTAACTTGACATGTGTACACTCGCGCTTACTAATGTACGTTTTTTCATAATCTTCATAACTTAATAATTTTATCTCAAGCATGCTCAATTTCATGATTTTCTTGTACTACAATCATTGGGTAACCTGGGGAACTGATTAGAAGGAACTTGGAATCATTTGGAGTGGACTAAAGCACATTTTAAAAATGGGAAACTGAAGCTTACGCATGGTCCGTGCTTAGTAGGCGCACGATCCGTGCGTGTTTTAAAAACTTTGGCATGCAGAAACCGAACAGAGCACACGGTCTGTGCACTAAGGCGCACGACCCGGGCGGGTTTTAAAAACGTTTTGCGTAGGACGAACACGACCCGTGCGCAGGGGTGCACGGTCCGTGCATGAGTATTAGTATCCAGAAAAGCTTTTTTTTTTCTCAAATTCTTTCCATTCCGTTTTGATTCCAAATTTCATTTCGATCGATGTCCTAACACAACAAATTGTATTCCAGTCCAGACAGCAATCAATACATCGATCAATTCAAACAATCACAATGTCAATCAATCAATCGTATAAATTATCGTTAAAACGTGATTTCGAAAAAAAAAACGGTTTTTGATTCGATTCTTTTTTGAAATAAAATGCGAGGCACCTTGGTTCGGAAACGTGCAAACTCAGTATCGAAAACATCCCTAAGCGAGAATAGAACTCACCGATTGCGATGAAGATCGCACAAACAACGAGTCCACGGATTGAAATAACAATGTAACCTCACGAACGGTCCCCGTACACGAACTTTCCTCTCAAAGTCGAACTTAGAGCTGCTCCCCTACCCAGAACAGAATCTGACCTTGACTCTATTGCTCCCAAAATTACAATGTGGTTGGTTAAGGTGGGTTAGTTACTGAGTATCAAGCTTCAGTCACCACATGCAAGACTTGAGAACACCATTTATAACACTTTGAGCTTGGAGGTTCATCAATGGTGTTTTGAGAAGGAGAACAATGTAGGTTACGAAATGGATATCATTCGGAAGAGAATGAGGAGCTGAGTTTAATGGTGTAAGAATCTAGAACATGCACTAAGGTTCAGTCTCCCTCCCCTTCTTCTCCTCTCTCGCGACCTCCTCCTCACTCTCAAGCTATCTTTCTACTGTGTTTTTTCTGTTTTCAGCCAAATGAAGTGTTTTGTGTGTTTTTGGTGCTGTCTCTCTGTGAGTGTGAGGGATATTTGGCCAGCTGGATGTTAAGTGAGCTGGGGGAAAATGAATGAGGTGGAAATACCAGTTTTTGCCCTCACTACCAATCACTCACTTAAACCCATTTAAGCAATTATTTAACCAAATGATTTCTCATCATAAGCATAATTAAACAATTAACACATAATTCTTTCATTTAATCCATGATCATTATCTCATAATTAATAATTTATGCTAATTATACTCAGTTTAGCTAATTTACTTAATTATGACCTTTTGCTAATTTCAATAAATGAAATTAGCTAAATTGGGGATGTCACACTAGGTCTGAGGAAAAGGCGCACATGCGCGAAATCATCAGCCGGGCATGAGACCATGAGGTCTCAGGTATCAGGCGTGAGGCAGTGAGGTCTATGACAGCACGAATTAATGAGACCATGAGATCTCACGCATCAGGCAAGAGACCATGAGGTCACGCATCAGTCGTATTCTCCCTCTCTCTCACTCTTTGAGTCTCGCCTCTCCCTCTCTCGTGGAGTGAGTTAGATTTTCCAGAGGGTAAGAGTTCACTTCCTTGACCGGAGCCATGAAAACAGTTACTAGGCGATAAGAAGACGCCTCGTTACAACAAACTACCAGGTGCTCCCGGGGGCAATGACACTTTCGGCAGCAACAAGCCAGCCCGCCGGGACGACCCAAGACAACCTGTAGAGGTGGATTAGCAGGTAGGTACGATGTCAGCAAAGACTTCAAGCCAAGACTATCCTCCGGAACAATCTTGGCTTGGGGGCAACTGTTCTGGACTGGACCAAGAGGCCCATTCAGCAATTAGGCATGGATACTTGCTCACATTACCTTTAATAGGTACATTCTCATTCCTAGCTATAGTACTATTCTATTCTCAATACTGACTTGAGCGTCAGAGTGACATCACAGGTACCCCACCCGGGATCACCTTGGCTTACCACATGGACGACACGAGACCTACCAATAGCAGTCACCGAACGACTGCTAGGTGCAGAACATATATATAAATATAATATATAACTATATATATATATAAATTTGTACCATTTTTGAAAAACAATATCACAACTTTTTGTTCAATTAGTGGATCGGTGCTCTAGCGAAGCTGTTGATTTCAGCGATTTTTTCTTTAATGCTCTCGGCCAGCTAGCAGGTGCTAATAGATGATGATGATCTATGTGGAGCATGAGTATTTGGAGTCTATATATGAAAAAGCCAGAACCAACTCATTTGGGAGAACACACGTTATGATAGTGCCAGTGATTTGGAATGGAAGCTCATTTGCGTTTAATTAATCAGCTTTGCACAATAATTCTACAGGTCCGATGTGGTTTAAACGGCCTATTGGTTGCCTTTAATGCAATGCATCTTTTTCAAAGGAGGAAAACAAAGCTGGTATTGGTTTGTGCACATTAATTGTGGTATTTTCATAGGTGCTCACATTCATTGGGTTAACCCAATTATGGAGGTAACTCTTGGAGAGGCCATGGGTCCTTTTGTGCCATCAACATCAACTAAGGCAGAGAATTGGGCTTTCACGATGTTGTTTTCAAGTTGGATGCAAAAGTAGTCGTTTAAACTTTTAATTCAAATTACTCTTTTATTTCTGAGTTGGGTTGTGTAATCCAGAGTTGTAAGAACCTGTTTTCTTTTTTGTGTAACATCTCTCAGGTGGAGTTGTCTAAGAAGAATGCCAATAAGACGGTTCACGATCTAATTGGGGTAGCCTTGTTATATGGTAGGAAAAAATCGACCTTCCCCTCCTACTGTTAGTAAATCACAAACTGTTCGATCAATTGAACCCCGACTTCCTATAGCTCCTCCACGATTTTTAATTTTCTAAAAATGAATCCATTAATGAAAATGAAGAATTCAATGATTGCAAATTTTTTGGATTATGAGCATACATTAATTCTCTGTATAGTAATGTGAAAATCAACATAGTTATTAATAACGAGCGGTTAAGTCAGACTACTATTAGTATACAAGTACCATATCTATATCTTTAAAGTATACAATAGATTTAATTTTATACGCTTTAATTAATGATACTTGTATCAAGAGAGCGCAATCACAGAAGAACAAACACAAGTTTGTATTTTAATGTCCATGACGAACATGTTTGCAATATGATAATAAAACCCATTACATAGCTTAGTACACAAATGACTATTTTATTTAACTTCAAAAACAATAATACAACACATTTCAAATGTCAGTATAACAACAACACGTAGCCTCCCCCAAACATAAACCTCCATTTTTAAAGCCTTCAAATTTGCATGTTTCGATGCAGTGAATACATAGCCCATGCCCAGAACAGTCAACCTTCACATCGTTCCAATCTCCTGCTGCTCCTACTACAAGAACAAAATTCACAAATTCAAAATTCCTTGTTTTGTTTGTTTTAACATCAACATTAAAACCTTTTGAAGAATGAGATTTAAGTGTTAACTACAATGTGTAGACTATAACGAACTAGTTTTGATAATATCAAATATCTTCCTACAAGCAGAAACTTATATTGATATTTCATTAAAAAGAATAAGAAATAATTAAATAGTAAAGCAAAAAAACTATTAAAAGAATAATTATTTTTTCTTGTTGTGTAGAACTAAGTATGTATCCACGTTTCATACCTGCAGCCAGAACCAATGCAATGCATAAAACTCCTACAAGAATAGATTGATAATTGCGCCTCACCATTTTTTGTTGTTATTTTACCTTTTGGTCTTGTAATATGGATGGAAAAAAACTTCATGTTCATTATATTTATACTACTCATTTGATAAGAACAAGGAAACCGAAACATTTAAATCAATTAATTTGTGATTCTTTAAGATTATAATATTGTTTTCATACGTAAATTCTATTTCCTTCAAAGTTGCTCAACTATCTTAGTTGTTAGTTTTTTGTATTAATTGCGATTAGTTATATGATAGATATACCTTGTCAAAATTGTAAAAGAACCCGTCTTAATTAAGGGAGAACTACAACTGACCTTAAATAGAAAATATCGTTTTAAAAATAATTAATTCTTTTACGCCAGCACGATATTTGACTGTAACACCACTACCTTATTGACAAGTCAGCATTCTAGTCAAAAATTGGATGACAATTTAGCGAGTGGACTAAATTGAGATCAACATTGCAGAGGAAAAAACAGGGGACTAATATAGATATATATATATATAATTTGTATCATTTTTTAAAAACAATATCACAACTGTTCAGTTGGTAACCAACACCGTTGGCCCAATGACTTAATCTACCTTGAGACACGGGGGGGGGGGGGGGGGGCGACCCGGTGCTCCCGGGTTCGATTCTCGCCGTGGACAAACTTTGTGTTGGCCAGTGCGAAATTTGATCCTAAGCACGAGCAGCGATTAGTCTTTCGTTGAAAGCGTTGGAACACTCCATGAGTAGCCAGCAATGGTCTATAAGAAAAAACTGTTCAGTTGGTGGATCGGTGCTCTAGTGATGCTGTTGATTTCAGCGATTTTTTCTTTAATGCTCTCGACCAGCTAGCAAGTGCTAATAGATGATCTATGTGGAGCATGAGTATTTGGATATATGCAAAAGCCAGGACCAACTCTCTCTCTCTCTCTCTCTCTCTCTCTCTCATTGGGTTAACCCAATTATGGAGATAAGTCTCTCTCTCTCTCTCTCTCATGTATACGTAACCTTCTTTTCTTTCTTTGCCTCTCATGTTTCGTTCCTCATCGTCATCGGTTTCTGCCTCGTCGTTCTTCCCTCGTATTGCTTCTCATCACCGCTATTGTGTTTGATTTGTTGATTGCTTTTCTTTTCATCGTCTTCCGATTCCCGAAATCGTCTTCTCACCACCACTGTGTATTTCTTTCATTCCGGAAAATTTCTAATAGTAGGTTTCTAAATTTTTATGTTTCCGTGTCTCTGTTCATGTTTTTGAGTTTTCATGTATCTTTTATTATCGATCCATGCGAATATTTTAGTCAAGTTCCGCCACTTCCTGCATATCTCAGACCCAAGAATAAGGGCAAGGGCAAAATGTCAGAGCACGCAACTAGCAATGTAGGAAGATATAGACCTTCCCCTCCTACCATTAGTAAATCGCAAACCGTTGGATCAGTTACATCCCGAATTCATGTAGCCCCTTCTACAAAAATCTTAATTTTCTTAAAATCTATTCATTAACAAAGATGAAGAATCAAGAAAAACTTTGCAAGCCATGGTTGCAAAATTTTTGATTATATGAGCATACATTAATTCTTAGTAGTAATGTGAAAATCAATGAAGTTACTAAGTGGGTAAATCAGACTCTTATTAGCGAATATATATACGAATGGGTATGTGTGTCTATATATATATATATATGACTATTTTATTTAAGTTCCTTCTCATCAGGGAAACAACAAATCAAATCATATCAAATGTCAAAATAACAACAATACGTAAAGCCTCCCAAACAAAAACCTCCATTTTTAAAGTTGGCGGTTTTTGCATGATGCGTTGCACTCAATCCAAACTTGTACAATCACTTACATCAATCCATTTCCTTCCCGTGTGCATAGAGGAAAATTATGATCTGATTTATTTATTTATTAAAGTTTTATTTTTATTATATTACTAGTGATTTGCAAATTTTTCAAAAAATTGACCCCCCTAACCTAGCTCGGGTCCTAAATACGCAACTCGTCCCTCTATTCTATCTATTATTCTCTCTGCTGATGTAAAGACCTTGTTTTTGGGTAATATGTAAATACCTTTGTAAGTGTTCAAAGCGCCTTGAGACTTTCCTTGACCAAGTGAGCCTCCGAGGTCCAACTCGTTTAAACTTGTTGTAACAAAAAAAAAGTTGATACTTAATCTCTCAAGTTTAAATAGTTGGAGTCAAAGAGAATTTGTATCTGTATTTTTTTTATGAGAGATAGATCGAGTTTGTCGCTTTAAGATTAAACCATTGTACTTATTTCAAGTGATTCCGTTAAAGGAGAAATATTTTCAGGAGGGTCGAGTTGGTTTCGAGATCATTAAGGAGACAGGTGGAAGACGGTCGGGATACATGTTTTTGGTCTCATAATTGGATAAGTATAAATTCTGTAAAATTTTGCTTCCCAGAATTATACAATCTGGCTAGAGCTGTGAAGGAAATATTGCTGATATGGGAGAGTGGTCTGGTGGCGTTTGGGTGTGGAGATGGGAGTGGGCTCGGATACTGACTGGTCATGAGCAGAACCTTGTTCGTGAGTTGGAAGACACTGTGGCTGCTTTTAGTCCTTTGGAAAGTGTGACAGGTCGATGGTGGAAGGTCTTACATTTAAATCTTGCTATGGACTATTAACAGATACCCTCAATAATTCGATATCAGATACTCTTTTTATAAAACCTGTGAATCGCTTCTGGGCAGCTGATTCCCATCAAAAATCCATATTTTCGGGTGGAGGCTCCGACAAAATATGGATAGACTTGCAACACGTGATAGCTTGGTGAATCGAGGAATCATTCGGCCAGAATTTAATCGGAGTTGTCTGTTATGTTTTGAGGAGGATGAAACTGAAAGTCACATATTTTTCCGTTGCAAGTTTGCCACTAAGGTCTGGAGTTCGATAGCAGGTTGGCCTGGAGTGTATGAAACCCCTCAAGTGGATCCCTTAAACCAGTTTTTGCAACATGGAAGGTTCTATTCAGGGAAAAAGAAAAGAAGGATTCAGTGTATCATTTGGCTTGCAGTGACTTGGGTCTTATGGGGAGCAAGAAATGATGTGGTGTTTAAGGGTCTGGTTGTTGATGGGGAGTCCTTATTTAACCGCGTCATAGTGTTGATCGCAGTAAATACATTGCCCATGACCAATACAGTCATATCCCGGAATAAAGAACTCACCTGTTGTCAATCCAACTGTAAAAAAATATATATCACAAATTCAAAACTCCTTGCTTAGTAATTTTCTTGATATATCCTATGTTAACTGAAATGAACAAGACTAGACAACAAATTATTAACAATAGCAAATAGTTCCCTAGCTAATTAAATATACAGACACTCACATAAGGAATTAAAAAATAGTAATATTGTATATTAGAGGAAAAATAAACAAAACTAAAATAATTTGATATATATAATATCGTTTTTTCTTTGCTTTATTAGTTAATTGTATATTGTATATTATAAATAGAACTTAAGGGACCAAATTAATTGTGTTTCTTACCTGAAGCAAGGACCAATGCAATGAGTAAAATTCCAGAAAGAGAAGAATGACAAGTGCGTGTAGCCATTTTGAAAGGATTTAACTTTGAAACTCTGTTATCTTTCTTTCTTGTGATGAGGACCTCAAACTTCATGTTCTTTATATAGTACTCGATATTTGATAAGAACACGAGAACTGAATGTACGTAGAAATATCAATTAATGAGTTAGTTTTTAAGATCTTTCACAATACTTGTTTATAAACATGCATTTATTTAAATCAAAGTTGGTAGTCTTTTGGATTAATTATGATTGTGACATATTTTTTTGTAACCAAATAATTTTTGAACCACTTCATCTACAAATAAAAAAAATTATGATTCTGACGTGATTTTTTTATAGGCAATGTTAGTTGTTATTTGTTAGAGGGAAGAGGGAAATATTAATTTTCAGGATTTGAACTCTGAACCTCCTTCATATACTCCTTCGATATTCTTAGCTCGCAAATTGAGCTACCTACTTGGAAAATGTTGTCACCGGTGGGCGGTGGCAGATCTAGGGCTCAGATAAACGCATAGTTTTCAAAACCGGCTCGGCCCGGCTAGTCGGACCGGTCGAACCGGGAACCGGGGGGTAATCGAGCCGGTAAACCATATGGATCGGATATGCAGCAAACCGGTGAAAACTGGTGTGACGCGGTCGGGTTTTGCAAAAACCGGTGACCCGGGTTGTGAATTTAAAATTTTTTTTTTTATCAAAACGACGTCGTTTAATCTGTTTCTTTTGCTCTTTTTTATCTTTTTTTTCCATTATTGCATTATTAGCAAAACTAAGCACCATATTTGTTGAGTACATATTAATTTGTGTGATCTAAAATAGATTAATATTATGTAGGAATAAATTTAAAAATATTAATAAATTAAGATATTAAGTTTTATATTTTAGTAAATATAAAATAAACATAGTTATTAATTTTACAAGTACAAAATTTATATTATATACTACATAGGTTTTGAAAATTTGCGAAATAGAGACCGGGTCCGAGTCATGCAGTCCCAGTTTTGGTCATGCGGTTCAACTGTAGACTCCTCGGCTCGACCCTTGACCTAGTGGCCCGGTACCTTCATCGAGTCGGTCACCAGTCCGAGTTTTAAAACACTCATAAACGGGTCAAAAAATTTAATTTAAAGTCACACATAACTAAAAAGTAATAAAAATAAAAATTTAATATATTTAATTAAATAAATATTCACAACTTATAATTGTTCTCTATGCACACAGAAGGCAGAGGAATTTACGTGAGTAATTGTGTGAGTGTAGACTGAATACAAAATTAGAGACTTGGTTGCATATTATTTTTCGGGGTGTGCAAAATATAGTTTTTCCTCTAGGGGGTAAGTCAAACTTTGGTTTTTGAGGATATGCACTTGACCACTCTCACTTGAGATTGTCTGCCTCTAGTTGTCAACATTTTTTATAGAATCCGCTCAACTAAGGACATTGTAAATGATAGCGTCGGTTAGGTCTAAATAAATAATTTATATTTTAATTTAGATGTTGAAGTCTAATTAGCTAGACTTTTATTTAGTGTTATTTTAGTTGGGTCAATGGCCATTGGGCCTTTTTATTATCCATTATCCACTAGTAGTTATATAATAATGTAATCTTCTTGAGACATGTCAAATGAATCAAAGCAAATTAATGAACAAGTCTTTTATATTAGTAGTTTAATTTCTCTATTCCTCAAAGCAAATTAAATTACTACAATAAAAGACAACACATTTCCCCTTCAACCGAAACCTTTCAAAAAAAATTATTACGGTATAGATCTCGATATATAAACACATAAATTAAAGATTACTACGGTATAGATCTCGATATATAAACACATAAATTAAAGTGATAACAATAAAAAGTACAAAAGTGTGATAAATATACACATTATGAAATGGAAACTGATTAATGCTAGCTCAGTGTACAAATCAGTATGTGGTGGATTAATTCGTCAATTGAAAGGCTTTTTATTCAATGATGCCATGAGTATATATCTGAGAAATTGAATATTATGCCCATTTAATAACAATTATTAAACACTTACTTAGCACTCTAAGTCAGACTCCTTGTTTTCCATCACCCCCAATTATTCTTACACGCATGGTGTTTTTATGTGAGAGGTGAGAGGGTCCAAACAAATGGCTAGGATTAAAAGTTGGCATTAAGTGACTCACGTGACATATCTTTCTCACTGTTAGCTTGTTTTCTTCTCCCCACCTTAAATTCTTTTTGTTTCTGAATGCTGAGAATACCGATGGTCTTTCTCACACAAACCCATTTTTTATACTTTTCCATTCATTTCTCTTCGTGACTCTATCCTTTTCTGATTTCTACCGTCTTTACGATCGTTCGTTCACCCATATTACTTAACAAAATATTTGATTTTTTGCCAATTTTTTATTGATTTCAATTATTGTTTACCGCAAACTAATGAGCAAAATGTAACATCCCAAGTAGGTAGCTCAGTTGGTGAGCTAAGGGAACCAAATGAGTGCAAGAAAGAGGTCTCGGGTTCAAACCCCAGAAACTAACAATTCCCCACCCCTACTAACCTTGCTTATAAAAAAAATGAGCAAAATGTAACCCTCGTCAATGAATAAACGTGGTTCTAAGCTTATGAACCAAGTCCATATTATTGACTTAACATGGTTAACAACCACATGCCGATTACAAACTTTACTTCTGAAAAGAATATGGTTCTGATGTAGCCATATACACCAAGTGACAGCCATCCATATCAAATATTTCAATCTAGAAGCCTTCTTCAATTCCAATTGCAAGCCATGAGCTCGAAAATGCACAACCCTACTAGAGTATCTGAAATCGCAAAACCCGACGGCTTCTAACACTACAATAAAAAAGCAGTATAGGCGACGGATTTTTCTGTCGCTAATGACCAAAAATCTGTCGCTAATGTGCCTTAGCGAGAGAATTAGCGACGGAACAAATCCCTCGCTTAAAATGGCCTCGCTAATGGTTAGCGAGGGAATTACTTCGTCGCTAATCACTTCGTAATCAGTGTTTTTTTGTAAAAAAAAGCGCGCGTTCGTCACTAAAGTATATTATAAAATTATTGTTATAATAATTATTATAATATTATAATATTATTAATATTCGGTATATTATAAAATTAATGTTATGATATTATTAAATTATAATATTGTTATAATATTGTTAGAAAATTATTATAAATTTATTGTGAAATATGGTGGTGGTGGTGGTGAAATATGGGAAGGACTTTGTGTAGAGAGAGAGAGAGAGACGGTTAGAGAGAGGCACGGTTATAGAGAGAGAGAGAGAGAGAGAGAGAGAGAGAGAGGGAGGGGTATGGTTAGAGAGAGGAGTGAGGGTGGAAGTTAATTTTGTGGTGGTGGTGGTGGTGAAATATGGGAAGGAATTTGTGTATAGAGAGAGAGGGAGAGAGACGGTTAGAGAGAGAGATGGGGGGTATAGTTAGAGTGAGGAGTGAGGGTGGAAGTTAATTTTGTGGTGGTAGTGGTGGCGGTGGTGGAGGTGAAATATTGGAAGAGGGTTTGTGTGTAGAGAGAGAGAGAGAGAGAGAGAGAGAGAGAGAGAGAGAGAAGTGTGAGGATGAGAGGAGCTATGATGTGGTGGTGGTGTGGTGGTGTAGGGTGGGTTTGGGTAGAGAAAGAGGAGAGTAAGGGAGAAAGAGAGTGAAGTGTGAGAAAAGAAACGAAGAAGAGAAGAGAGAAGAAGTGAGGAGGATTCGGTTTAATAAAAAAATTAGAATTAGCGACAGAAATTTAGCGACGGAAATTCAAATTAGCGACAGATTTTAAAATGGTGCAATTTCCAACGAATTAGCGACGGAAATTTATTGACGGAAATTCAAATTAGCGACGGATTTTAAAATGGTGCAATTTCCAAGGAATTAGCGACGGATTTTTTGCGAGGGAAATTCAAATTAGAGACGGATTCAGAATCTTACGCATTCCAAGGTCTGCGCAACGGTCACGTTAGCATTAGCGACGGATTTTTTGCGACAGATTTTAAATTTAGCGACGGAATTTAAATTTTTTGTTAAAAAAAGTGTGCCTTCGTCATTATTAGCGACGGATTTTGGTTCCCTCGCTACTTAAACATTAGCGACGGATTTTGGTTCTGTTCCTAATAAGGCGTTTTTTTGTAGTGTAAATAGCAAGCCAAACTATCCCGGAACACCTTCACACAAAAATTAGATGTGGAATCGACTCATCCTACTCAAAACAAAAGGGGCAAGAAACTGTTGACTCCCAATCATATGATGTAAGTTAGGCATTTTTAGGACCAATTGTGCAGGGTTTTTATTGTATAACAGTCATTATCTGCGATTTAGTTCAGTTTTAGATCATTGTAGTAGGAAGTTCAATTGTAAGTTATTCCTTCACTTTTGGAGCTAAATGGGACTTGAAGACCTCTTAAGTGGTTGTGGCATCTTTCGGCGAACCAGACACTTGCCCGGAAATGCAGCAATCTGGAGGAATTTGCATAGTCAGAACTTTCTGTTGATTTTCGCGTCGCGACCAGGAGGGTTCGCGACGCGACCTGGAGCAGTTTTGCGAGGCCTGAAGTTTCTGTCATTTGTCGCGACGCGACGGACAGGGGCCGCGTCGCAACGGTGCGTGAAAATTAGGGTTTTAAAGCAGTTTCAGGAGATTTTTGAGGGCACTTCGTTTTTGGGGATTTGGAGCCACGTTTTGGAGCAGCTGGAGGTGCGATTTTGGAGCATTCTCATCACTTGGGAACAAGGGATTGAAGGTTCTAATGTCTTCCTTTATGATTGTTTTCTATTTTATGTTGGTTTCCACTCTTAGGATGATTTGTAACTAATTCTCTTAGATTAGGGAGAGATGAATCTCCCAAACCTATCATGTGAACCATTGCTCTAGTTAATTCAGTTGTTATTCAATTTACTTGTCTAATTACCTATGTTCTTAACGCTTTTCAATTACATATGATAATTGCGATGATCCTGGCTAGTGATTGCATAGGGATATGAATTAGTAGCTGGAATTTGGGTATTTAGATCACATGCTAGTAATCATCATAGGAATATGTGGTAGCTTATGTGAATTCATTATAATTCTTAATCTTTATGCGTTACCCTCTGGCACGACTCACCTAAGGAATTAGGGTAACTCTTAGGGTAATAGGGGTCTTGAGACAAGGAATTGCCCTTGACCTAAATTAGTGAATTGAATCTAGAAATTGAATAATTAACTTGAATTGGCTGAGGTTCATGTGATAGGCGAGGTGAGAGGATTCGATCCCTAGTCGTTTTTTCTCGCATTATTAATTCACGTTCGTGTTCTGTTACCAGTTACTCAATTTATCAAATATCTACAATCTACGAATTTACAATTTTGCTATTGTTGTCAACGCGCAATCCCTGTGGATCGACCGGTTCTTACCGATAAATTTTATTACTTGCGACAATTGGTACACTTGCCAAATTGTTAACAAGTTTTTGGCGCCGTTGCCGGGGATTGTTGACTTTGTTGTCGACAAGGCAAACGAGTTGATTCTAGATTCTTAGTTTCTTTTATTATTGTTTGTTTGTTACTTAATTTTGCTACTTGTTGGTTCCTTGAATTTGTTGACGATTGCTTCAGTGTTTCAGAGATTTGTGCATGCGGAGCAAGGGTCCACAAGAACTCTTGTTTGACCCGGAAATTGAAAAACTAGCAAAGGCAAATCGAAGAAAAGCTAAGCTCGCCAAGCAGCAAGCAAGGGAATTATCACAGGTACAATCAACTTCTACAGCTGTACCGGAAGAGTTTTCTAGTGAGGAGGACGAGATGGCTGATCCTCCACCTCCACCCCGACGTACACTAGGTGATTTCGGGAGAAGAAATCAAGGTGCCCAAGCATTAGCATTTCAACCAGTGGGCGTGGCCCAGTTTGATATCAAATCCTCGGTGCTCACAGCCTTGAAATCAGAGCAATTCTCTGGGTCGGATGCCGAAGACCCAAATCAGCACTTGTTCCAATTCTAGGAGATCTGCGGGACTACACACCCGGAGGGAGTAACCGATAGTGCAAAGAAAGTCCGGCTGTTTCCTTTCACTCTCACAGGGAGAGCCAAGGACTGGTTGAACACTCTCCCAGGAACAATCAACACCTGGAATGACCTTGAGAACAAGTTCTTGGAGAGGTTCTTCCCAATCTCCAAATTCATAAGGAAAAGAGCTGATATCTCCAATTTACACAGGGAGAGTCCGAATCGTTGTATGATTCTTGGGAACGATTCAAACTACTACTCAAGAAATGTCCTGGCCATGGCATAGAAGATTTCCTACAGTTACAAACCTTTTGTCATGGGCTGAGACCACAAACAAGAATGATGTTGGATGCCTCAGCTGGAGGATCCTTAGGTACCAAGACTTGGGAAGAAGCCAAGCAGTTGGTTGAAGACATGGCTTCCAATGAGTACAGGATCCAAAATGATAGGGGGGCTGACAAAAAGAAAGGTGTGCTGGAGCTTGATTCAAACAGCGCGGTGTTAGCCCAACAGAAACTAATGACCATGCAAATCGAGGCTCTCAGTAAGCAATTAGCGGCAGCATGTGAAGTAGGCTCCAAAGCTCCAGCAACAGTAGAAGCAGTGCAAGCAGGTGGGTGCAATTATTGTGGCAGGGAATCCCACGAAGGTGATTGTGCAGCTTATGGAGAAGCATTGGAACAAGCCAACTATATGGGAAACTTCCAAAGACAAAGCGGGAATCCATTTTCTAACACCTATAATCCAGGGTGGAAGAATCATCCCAATTTTTCTTGGAAGAATAACAATGACGGCACGAGTTCCAATCAACAACAGTCTCAGGCACCTGCCAATCAACAACAGAAACCACCTTCTCGGTTGGAGGATGCATTGACACAGTTTATGCAGATGACCAAAAATACCTTCCAAGCTCAAGAGCAAGTAATGAAGAACATGGAGAAAAACCATGAAGCATCAATGAAAAATTTGGAGGTACAGATTGGTCAGTTATCGAAGCAACTTGCGGACACATCCAAAAGCGGTTTCCCTGCTAACACTGTGGACAACCCGAGAAATGAGAATTGCAATGCCATCCATCTGAGAAGTGGTAAGGAGTTGGAACCGTCTGAAGTAACCAAGCCCAGGGAAAATAAGGCAAATGAAGAGAGTGAGGGAGCGGGGAAAGACAACTCTCAAGTGGAGCTCAAAGAAACTCCATCTTACATGAAACTGCCCTATCCTCAGGTAAGCAAGAAAAATCAGAAAGATGAGCAGTTCTCCAAGTTCATGGAGGTGTTCAGAAGCCTCCAGATCAATATACCTTTTGCCGACGCCCTGGAAAAGATGCCGGTCTATGCGAAGTTTATGAAACAGTTATTGACCAAAAAGAAAAGGTTGAAGGAGAACGAAACGGTAGCGTTAACAGAGGAGTGCAGTGCTATCATTCCAAACAAAATACCCCCTAAGCTGAAGGACCCAGGAAGCTTCACCATTCCTTGTGCAATTGGTGATGTCACGATAGAAAAGGCACTCTGTGACTTGGGGGCAAGCATAAACCTCATGCCCTTGGGAATGTGGAGAAAGCTTGGGGGAGGTGAAGTCAAACCGACTCACATGACCTTGCAACTGGCTGATAGGTCAATAAGGTATCCGTATGGTATTGTGGAGGATGTCCTGGTAAAGGTGGGAAAATTCGTTTTCCCGGTAGATTTTGTGATTCTGCAGTTGGATGGTGACACTGAGGTCAAGAGTTCAATGGATGGGGAAAATGACATCCCTTTCATTTTGGGAAGACCTTTCCTAGCCACCAGTAGAGCTGTCATAGATGTAGCCGACGGGACTGTGAAGCTGAGAGTGCAAGATGAAGAGGTGACCCTAAAAGTGATCAAAGCAGCAAGAAAGGATGAGAAAAAGGAAGGGTGCTATAGTATTGAGGAACCCCAGATAACAGCCAAAAACAGAAGGCACATTCACTCTTCCCCAGACAAGTCACCGGGCGAGTGGGTTGATCTAAAGGAAGTGGTGGGAGAGCCTAACTGGAAATTCAACGGAGAAAAATTGGAAGGAGCTGCGAATGGGGAACTTGAAGAGCAAAAGGCCCCACCGGGGCCAATGTGAGATATCTTCTGAACCGTCAAGCTAGTGACGTTAAAGAAGCGCTGAGTGGGAGGCAACCCACTGAGGTACCAAGTCTTTAATTCAATTTCAATTCTAGTCTTTAATTTACTTTATTTTGCTGTTAGCCTTAGGCATGAGAAGAAAATTTTTGTGTTCGGTCAAGTTCATGTCGCGAAAGGGAAGTAATTTCAAAGAAAAATGTTTCTGCCATTTCTCGCGTCGTGAACCTGTTCTGTCGCGTCGCGATTGGTTGAAAGATTGCCAAGGAAAATGTTTCTGCCATTTCTCGAGTCGTGAAGAGAGGCGTGTCGCGTCGCGATGCTTTGTAATTTTTGAAGCTGTAACGGTTATGTGTAATCTCGCGACGCGATACACACGGGCCGCGTCGCGATGCAACATAATTTAGCCCATACACTGGACAGTCCGAACACAAATCAGTTTTTCTCAATTGTTGCCTTAGTTTCTTCTCTGGTTAGCCATTTTCCCCAAATTCCCCCATTACTAGTTTGCTCTTCTTTGGTGGTGAGTTTGCACACTTTTACACGGGTTCTTCCTGTTCTCCATCTCCAGGTAACACTTCTCATTCATCTCCACCTTTAAAGTTAAACTTTTCTTCTTTAGTTTTCATGACTTGGGGGTAACGAATTGCAAATTTGGGGTTGAATTAAGAGCTGGATTGTTGTCCCCCACCCCTCTACATTGCATGCTTGCTGTTATTTCTGAATAAGGAGGGTTATTAAATCAAATTGTGGTTGGATTCTTGTTGATTTTCATTGTATAAAAGGTGTTTGTTGAAATGCTTCAATGAAGTCTTTGGTGCTCACCAAGTGTTTGTGAAATTGCTCCTATGAGTTTTGGCTAAGCAACTCTATTGATTGTGGAAATGTCTAAGTAAAGTCTGTTTTGGGGTTGCTGGCCTGTTTCTAATTTTGAACATATTCACAACCTTAGGGTAGATGACCTTGAGTCCAGAAACTATGTTTTGCCTGTTGATTATTTTTCTCTGCTGGAGTGGGGCCCGCACCAGGGACCCACCGAGAACTAACGATTGGTGCTGGATTCTTTTCGTTTTAATTTTTACAGGACATTACAGGTGAGCAGAAATGATGAAGAAAAGCAAAGCAGGCACCTCCAAGAAAAGGCGAGGGGAACCCGCAGTTGAGATTGACAGATTCAGGTCCCCCGTACATGAGGAGAGGTACCACCAAGTGGTCAAGGGGAAAAAGATAAATCCTGAAAGGGCCTTTAATCTCAGCACGGGGGAATTCCCCATCATTACTTCCACTCTCCGGGAATTGGGTTGGCTCTCGCTCAACTCAATCATCAAACAAGCCAACCAAAGCATGGTGAGAGAATTTTATGCAAATGCTTATGGGGATGAAGACAATAGAGTTTCAGTGGTGAGGGGAAGAGAGGTGTCCTACTCTCCTGATACCATTAACAGTCTCCTCGGGCTTCCCACTACTGCTAATTGTGCCATGATGGATGCTTGGGACAACAAGGGGGCGCACGATTATGAGGGTTTGCTGAGAGAGTTGTGTCGTCAAGGAGCAGCCTGGGACAGACATCTTATCGGTCCGATTGGTCAAGACTATCCCCGCCGCTTTTGCAATATGGCTCTGAAGGCCATTCCTAAGGCCTGGAACAATTTCTTTAATCAGACTATCATTTCATGTTCCAACTCCACTGATGTCAAGACAAAGGTAGCCATGGGACTACAAGCTATCATGAGAGGCCAGAGGGTCAATCTGGGGAGAGCCATTTCAGCTAGTATTGCAGAGATTGCCAGATGTCCTAGGGCTAGATTGGGGCACTGTTCTATCATCCATGCCTTATGTAGACAGCAGGGCTGCCCGGAGTACCCAGATGATCTTCTAACCGACCCCAGGGAGGGTATCACAGCAGCATGGATCTTGAAGCAGCCCGAGGGGCCCTTAGATGGAGCAGCACCACAGCAGCCAGCACCTCCAGCACCACAGCAGCCAGCAGGCCCATCTTACCGGGAGCAGTTTCAGACCGACTCTTCTTTCCAGTATGACCTCCTCATGGCCAGCTGGTGCGGGTCGTCTCTGTCATTGCAGCAGCAGGGCATAGATACTTCACACTTGGCATCATACAGAGTCCACCGTGCTGCTGAGGAGTATATGGCCGAAAACAGAGCAGCCGCCGCTTCATCTTCATCAGTACCACATGCAGAGCAGCAGCAGGTCCCCCAGGATCCACTTCTTTCAGGAGACGAGTATTTGGAGGAGCACATTTCTTTCCCATGAGCAGGAGGCTCATTTATTTTCCTGTTTTACTCAGACTTTTTTATTTTTATTTTGCACTGTTGGTTGTATTTTGCCCTATTTTGACTTTATTTCGCACATTGGTCTGTACTACTTATTATAACTTACTCTGTGATAGTGGGGCACCACTGCCCTATATTTTGTTTTGTTTGTTAAAGCAGCTTCAATCGTGATGACCTGTGGCATTTGGGGTCGCATTTTTGCATTTTCCTTTTGACGCTCGCACTTCAAGTTTTATCATCAAGTAATAGCAGGGGTCATGACAAACGTTGCGGAAGTTCTTTATCATCTGTGAGCAGCATCTCTCAAGTTCCATCTCTATGATCCCAACTGTGAGGTTTGAGCCTAAACACGTTCTTATATATTGTGTGTGTATTCCTTGCCTGCATTAGTCTGCAGAACTTGACATTGTGCTTAATTGTTTTTTGCATTTGATTTTCATACACACTGAGGCAATTCTTTTGGCACCCCTGAGCCTTTCAAGCCAACCCATTATTGTTTATCCTCTGCTAGCCCCTCTGAGCCTTGTTAAAAATTGTATGTGTTTCTCTGACAATCATAGCCTAGTGAATTCTTAACTTGGAGTTAGGTAACAAAAGCTGTGAGAGTGGGGAAAGTTTTAAGTTTGGGGTTGCTCGTGGAATAGCAACGAACTAAGTTTGGGGTGGTATACAAGAGAAGGAACAAGAAAAGAAAGAAAGAAACAGAAAAAAAATACATATATATGTATATATATACATATCGAAAAAAAAAAGAAATAAATAAATAAATTCCTTCTCTTGTGTTGTTAAATGCTTTGGGAAAATGGGTGAGTATTGCGTGAAATTGACAAAAAGAGAGGTAGGCCTAACTCCAAGTGCAACCTACTTATCCAAATGTATCCACCCTTACCTAAGCTCCGCTATAACCCTTAAAGTCCTCAAAATGTGTGTATGCAATTCATTTGTCTAAGATGATATAAAACTCTGTCAAGCCTATGAAACGATGATGCAGGTACTGTGAATTGAGTGAATACCCGAAACACCTCAAGAGTGAAACACTGGTGAGATGTGCGTACAGAGAAAACTTGAGAATGCTGCCTGCTTATGATTCGGTATTTCCAATTCAGTTGTCCTGCCACTGCATTAGATTGATGATGATAATTGATGTGCTGATGTGTTTAAGGTTGATGTATTATATGTAACAGCTAAATAGAAAAACAGCCACAGTCTGAATTGATTGTTTGCTTGAGGACAAGCAAAAGTTTAAGTTTGGGGTTGTGTTGACTCCCAATCATATGATGTAAGTTAGGCATTTTTAGGACCAATTGTGCAGGGTTTTTATTGTATAACAGTCATTATCTGCGATTTAGTTCAGTTTTAGATCATTGTAGTAGGAAGTTCAATTGTAAGTTATTCCTTCACTTTTGGAGCTAAATGGGACTTGAAGACCTCTTAAGTGGTTGTGGCATCTTTCGGCGAACCAGACACTTGCCCGGAAATGCAGCAATCTGGAGGAATTTGCATAGTCAGAACTTTCTGTTGATTTTCGCGTCGCGACCAGGAGGGTTCGCGACGCGACCTGGAGCAGTTTTGCGAGGCCTGAAGTTTCTTTCATTTGTCGCGACGCGACGGACAGGGGCCGCGTCGCGACGGTGCGTGAAAATTAGGGTTTTAAAGCAGTTTCAGGAGATTTTTGAGGGCACTTCGTTTTTGGGGTTTTGGAGCCACGTTTTGGAGCAGCTGGAGGTGCGATTTTGGAGCCTTCTCATCACTTGGGAACAAGAGATTGAAGGTTCTAATGTCTTCCTTTATGATTGTTTTCTATTTTATGTTGGTTTCCACTCTTAGGATGATTTGTAACTAATTCTCTTAGATTAGGGAGAGATGAATCTCCCAAACCTATCATGTGAACCATTGCTCTAGTTAATTCAGTTGTTATTCAATTTACTTGTCTAATTACCTATGTTCTTAACGCTTTTCAATTACATATGATAATTGCGATGATCCAGGCTAGTGATTGCATAGGGATATGAATTAGTAGCTGGAATTTGGGTATTTAGATCACATGCTAGTAATCATCATAGGAATATGTGGTAGCTTATGTGAATTCATTATAATTCTTACTCTTTATGCGTTACCCTCTGGCACGACTCACCTAAGGAATTAGGGTAACTCTTAGGGTAATAGGGGTCTTGAGACAAGGAATTGCCCTTGACCTAAATTAGTGAATTGAATCTAGAAATTGAATAATTAACTTGAATTGGCTGAGGTTCATGTGATAGGCGAGGTGAGAGGATTCGATCCCTAGTCGTTTTTTCTCGCATTATTAATTCACGTTCGTGTTCTGTTACCAGTTACTCAATTTATCAAATATCTACAATCTACAAATTTACAATTTTGCTATTGTTGTCAACGCGCAATCCCTGTGGATCGACCGGTTCTTACCGATAAATTTTATTACTTGCGACAATTGGTACACTTGCCAAATTGTTAACAGAAACCCCATGAGGGTCATTGATAATGCTCTTAGAAATAAGAGTATCCCGGGTTGGGAGCTTCCCCAACAACAATCTCCAACCAAAAGCACCCACCTTGTGGGAATAGATAACTGCCACATATCAACAAGAGCACTCTGGATATCGCTATCCAACCTAATTTGCTGCATCCAAGTTAAAAAAAGTACATAACAGGATTTCACAAAAAAAACAAATGAAGGTTTTCAAACCTCCACCGCCAACGATCTTGCTCTGAATCTTCAGGATGAAACAAATGAAGTGTGGAAAAAAGCAAATCCTGAACAACCCTCTCCTCCGTAGACAAGTCACGACTCCACTCTAGATTCCATCGCCAGATGTCGTCAAACCAAAACCTGTGGTCCAAAATGCTACCCTGTTTTTGCTTAGCCTCTTCAAAAAGACTAGAAAATAAATCCTTAAAAGTGTCATTACTGGCTCACTTATGTCCCAAAAAAGAAATAAGATTCCCCTTCCTCACCATAGACCTAAGCGCAGATACGAAAGCTCCCTCCCAAGAAGGATAAGCCCAATCACCTTGATCCATATCCACAATAAATCAGCCCATTTATGACTCTCATACTTGGACGACTCAGATTCATTCGATTGATCCAACGGCTCAAAACCTGGAGGCAGACCCCGGGTCTGAAGCATTGCCGTTTTTCAACCCCAACCTGAAGACACGCCCCAAGGTGTTGCTGTCACTCTTCCAGGCAACACCATCCAAGTCCCGACTCCATAGCCGATCCAGATCCCCGTGCAACCTGAGGATGCAGCGACCATCCGCCAGCTCCTGGACCTGTTGTGCAACCGCACTCAGGCTATGCTGCAGCAAGTAGCGTGCCTCATGCAGATAGAGGGGCAAATGGCGGCCACGTCTGAGCAACCTCATCCACGTTGGAGAACTCCTCCCCAAGGACGGTGAGCTCCAGGCGCCACAGATCTCCACCCAGGCGTCATCTCAACAATCGCTCTCTGCCCAGACGGAAGCAAGCTCATCACTCTCCTCCCCGACGCAACAGGCACCAAGGATCGGGTTCACCTCCAAGCACCTTCCAACTTCACCTGATGGTACGTACTGGCTTGAGGACTTTCCCTCCAGGACCTCGTTGCTCGCAACCTCCAATTCTCGCGAGAGGTCACGAAGCCAAGCCAAGACCCATAAGAGGCGTCGCCACAGATCTACCTTGAGGAGATCTCCAGCATGACGTGACCGCTAAGGCATAGACCTTGGGGACGGGTCACCTCACTACTCTCCATGGCTCTCCCACGAGGGACCATTCACTAGGAAGATTGATGATTGTCCAATTCCTAAGGCCCTGGAGAAGCTTCCAGTCCTCAACACGTATGATGGGTCTGGGGACCCTGACAGCCACCTGGCATACTTCTCTGTCATGATGCGCTATCGGGGGGCAAATGAAACCGTCCACTACTAGATCTTCCCCCTCCCTCTCGAGAAGTCAGCACTAGCTTGGTTCCAGGAGTTGAAGCCAAACTCGGTCTCGTCTTGGGGACTGCTAGCTATGATGCTCACAACTCATTTTGCCGCTTCCCGCCTAAAACCCATGTCTGAAGAGGTACCTAGGGCCATCAAGCACGGAGAGAAAGAAACACTTAGAGAATATCTGGAAAGGTTCAACAAAGAAGTTGCGAATGTTAGAAACCTTGAAGACAAAAGGAGGCTCTTTTGGATGAATGACGTTCTCCAGAAAGGAAGTGTAACACCCCGATAAATTCTAACATATAGAATCACCGAAATGCACTAAATGGCATACTTCAGAGTAACTTCCTGTTATTGAAATATTGAACACATCTAAAAACTTTAGATAACACATAATAACTGGTTCTCTGAACCTCATAAACTTTCTGAAAATGCTTAAGTTCCAAAATTTAAGACTTGTACACATCCTGGTGTTCAATACTCAAAACATAAAGTAGCGGAAACGATTTTACAACTTGACAATGAAAGTTATACAATCGGAACATAGAAACAATAAACGGAACAAAGGTCTAAAACATTAAACTAGGTCTTCAATGACTCCAAGAGTCACACCAGCTAACCATGCTTTACCGCCTTTGCTTTCCCCTGTTTCTCTGTAAAAACCACAAATATGAAGGGTGAGATAAACATTATCTCAGTGAGTCCTATCGAGACCCCTTACAACTCTAGCGGTTCATTATGCCTTGTTTTGAACTCGTGGTCCTAAAAAGCAACCACGTGGGAATACATTCAGTTCCTGTAACCTTCATGCTCATGGCCCTCCTAAGCGACACATGAAGCATGCAATCTTTGTTCCATGTTTTTAGCATAACACCTCAGTCTACCTATTTTATAGGCATCTCTTGACCTTTTGGTGAACCCATCCCGCTATTTCTAGCAGGGGAAACATTCTTGAGTCTAGGTTTTGGGGCTCATGACTTCCCCTCCCCTAGTATGCTAACCTCTTAGGGTCGTCACCCTTTTTCCTCTTGTATTTATTATACATTTTCAGTCTGTGTACCCGCAATGGGCTGTTAGTCATTCCAGTCAAGTACCATGTACCATATCAGTCAATTTCAGTGTATAATATCAGTCAAGTACCGTGTACCATATCAGTCAATTACAGTGTATAATATTAGTCAAGTACCGTGTGTTATTATCATTCTTTGACATTTGCACTCTCGCGTTCTCTAAGAGCGGTTTTCCATTTTATTCATAACACACAATTTTTCTATCGAACATGTTCAATCTCATACCATTGTTACCTTTACATTGTTGTGGAACCTTGGGGAATGGATTGGAAGAGGATTGGAATCATTTGGAATGGATAAAAAGGTACTTTGAAATTGAAGGTCAGAAGGTCTCACACGACCCGTGCGTATAGGCGCACGAACCGTGTGTGGTTGAACAGTTTGTAGAAGATTTCCAGAAGGATACGCACGACCCGTGCGACTTGGCGCACGATCCGTGCGTGATCCACTAAAATTTTATAAAGTTCCAGAGACATACGCACGACCCGTGCGACTAGGCGCACGATCCGTGCGTGTTTTAAAAATCCAATTCTTATCGCATCAGATGGAGGCGCACGACCCATGCCCAGAGGCACACGATCCGTGTGTCTCCATCAGTTTTCCAGAAAACAGGTTTTTCATGTGTTATTCCATTCCATTCCGATTCCCACTTCCCTTCCGATCGAGACCCAACTCAAACACACATTAAAACACAATATTATAGCAATCCAATCCAGCACACCTAACAATCAATCAAACAATTCATAGTTCAATCACGAGTTTTGGGAAAACGGTTTTCAATAAAATTCTTTCGATACCAGAAACGTGTGACAATAATTTTCGAAAGTAAAGACTCGAAAACACGAACACATTCCCTAAGAGAGTTATAGAACTCTCCTGTCGTGATGAAAATCACGCAATTTCTGAAACACTTGGAGTTCAACGACACCGAACGTGCACGAACTTGTTCCGTAACGGTCCTACTCGTTCCCACAACTCCACGCCCTCTCCAATTCGAATCCCAGCGACTTTGAGCTACTGACCCTCTTCTCTAATTGTTTCAAACGGCTAGGTGACGTCTCCCAAGGTTCTATCCCAGCTCTAAGATGACATGCAAGCTTAGGATTTCATGATTTTGGTCAAATTGAGCTTGAAGTGCTCACAAATGGCGAATTGAGATAGAGAAGGGTGATGATGATGATGTTGGTACCAGTGTGAAGAAAATGAAAAGCTGATTTCAATGATGTTAGAAATCGAAACATGCATCCAGGAAAAATCTGGTTCTCCTCTCCTCTCCCTCTCTTCTTCCTCACGCCCCTCTCTTCTCTTTCTCTCTAAATTCTGATTTCCAGAATTTGCTCAAGTGTTTTGGTTTTTCAGCTGGGACAATTATATATATATATATGGTATGGTTAAAAGACAGGTTTGCCCTTCACTTAACCTTTTTGTCCCCTATGACTCCCATTAATTACTAACTTAACATAATATTGCAATTATGCATAAATATTATTATTTATTAATTAATCAATTCATGATAATTCTCTTGCTAATTTAATTAATCTAATTAGCTAATTAGGGGATGTTACAATCACCCCAACTTCTAAAATTTTGTCCTCAAAATTGACAAAACATACCTTACTCGAACAAATACGGATATTTCTCCCGCATGCTCTCCTTTACTTCCCATGTCACTTCGTCAGGTGACGCACCGTCCCAAAGCACCTTGACGATAGGAATTGACCTCGTCCGGAGTGTCTTCTCACCGCGTTCGATGATCCTAATTGGAGTAGGCTGATAAGATAAATCCGGTCTGATGTCGATCGCTTCATAGCTTAAAGGTTGATTCGGATCATGAATGTACTTCCTTAACTGCGATACATAAAACACATCATGTAATCTGAACAATTCTGGAGGTAATGCAATACGATACGCTACCGGCCCAACTCGCTCGATAATCTAGAAGGGTCCGACATACCGAGGGCTGAGCTTCTTCGCTCGCAAAGCAATACCGGTCCCGATGGTTGGAGAAAGTTTCAAAAAGACATGATCTCCTTCTTCGAATTCTAACGGCTTTCTTCTCTTATCCGCATAACTCTTTTGCCGACTCTGCGCGGCTTTCATCCTTTCTCTTATCTGACGGATCTTCTCCGTAGTCTCACGAACCAAATCTGGTCCCAACAATCTCTGTTCACCTACATCCCACCAACACAATGGTGTTCTACACTTTCTCCCATACAATGCTTCGTATGGAGCCATTCCGATACTAGAATGATAACTGTTGTTGTATGAGAATTCCACCAATGGAAGGTGATCCTCCCATCTACCTCCACTATCCAGTACACAAGCTCTCAACATATCCTCCAAAGTCTGGATTGTCCTCTCAGTCTGCCCGTCTGTCTGAGGATGGTATGCGGTGCTAACACACACCGTTGTTCCCAACGCCATGTTCAATGCTCTCCAAAATCGAGATGTAAACTTGGGATCTCGATCACAGATGATACTTGTAGGGATTCCATGCAACTTAACAATATTCTTAAGATACTCATCTGCTAACCTAGCAACCTTGTGAGTCGAACGCACTGGAATAAAATGAGCGGACTTGGTCAGGCGATCCACCACTACCCAAATAGAATCATTTCCGGTTTGGGACCGCGGCAATCCCATGACAAAATCCATAGATATGCTTTCCCATTTCCATTCAGGTACATTCAACGGTTGCAACTGGCCACCTGGCTTCCGGTGCTCTATCTTAACCTTTTGACAAGTCAAGCATCGAGACACAAACTCTGCTATATCCACTTTCATACCCGGCCACCAGTACAATTGCTTCAGATCTCGATACATTTTGGTAGACCCAGGATGTATTGAGAACTGATTCTTATGTGCCTCCTCTAAAACTTGCCTCTTCACATCCTCATCATTCGGCACACAGATTCTGCCATCAAAACAAATTACTCCATCACCGTCTTCGGTGTAACTCGGCAATCTCTTCTGCGATTGCAGCTCTACATCACCTTCTTGGGCTGAGCGAATCAGATTCCTCAATGAACTTGAAATCTGAATGTGACTCAACACCAACCTGTTCCTTTTTGACTTAACTCTCAAATTGAGGTCTCTGAATGATTCCAACAATGACATCTCGTGCATCATCAACCTTGCAGTATGGATAGACTTTCTGCTTAAAGCATCGGCAACAACATTAGCTTTACCAGGATGGTACTTCAATTCAAAATCATAATCTTTCAGAAATTCTACCCATCTCCTCTGCCTGTTGTTCAACTCCTTTTGGTCAAACAAATACTTGAGGCTCTTGTGGTCACTAAAGACTTCGAAGCGAGACCCATACAGGTAATGTCTCCAAATATTTAGGGCAAACACAATCGCCGCCAACTCTAAATCATGAGTGGGGTAATTCTCTTCATGCGGCTTCAACTGCCTGGAGGCATAAGCAACTACTTGTCGATTCTGCATCAGGACACATCCCAAACCCTTACCAGAGGCGTCGCAGTAGATTTGGAATCCTACTGACGGATCTGGAAGAATCAGGATGGGTGCAGAAGTCAAACGACCCTTCAATTCCGTGAAACAATTTTCACAGTCTGAGTCCCAAACAAACGGCTGACCCTTGCGAGTTAACCGAGTGAGTGGAAGAACCAACTGGGAAAATCCTTGAATGAATCTTCGATAATACCCAGCTAATCCTAAGAAACTTCTTACCTCAGTAACCGTAGACGGCTGCTCCCAGTCTACCACGGCTTCGATCTTACTGGGATCCACTGCAACACCTGTCCTAGATATTACATGGCCCAGAAACTTAACTTCTGGCATCCAAAAATCACATTTGGATGGCTTAGCATACAACTTCTTCTCTCGGAGTACGTTCAGAACAATTCGGAGATGTTGCACATGCTCCTCAATCGTCTTAGAGAACACCAAGATATCATCAATGAACACTACCACAAACTGATCCAGATAAGGATTAAAAATCCAATTCATATAATCCATGAATACAGCTGGAGCATTGGTCAAACCGAAGGGCATCACTACGAATTCATAGTGTCCATATCTCGTACGGAAAGCGGTCTTCGGGACGTCCAAAGCTCGAACCCTGATTTGGTGATAACCGGACCTTAAATCAATCTTTGAAAATACAGAAGCTCCCCTCAACTGATCTAGCAAATCATCAATTCTCGGTAGAGGGTACTTGTTCTTGACAGTCACCTTATTCAACTGACGATAATCGATACACAATCTCATACTTCCGTCCTTCTTCTTGACAAGCAACACTGGAGCACCCCATGGTGAGGCACTCGGCCGGATGAACCGCTTGGAAATTAGCTCTTCCAGTTGAACTTTCATTTCCCTCAACTCTAATGGCGACATTCTATACGGGGCTATAGAAATAGGTCCAGTGCCTGGAACCAACTCTATAGAAAATTCCACCTCACGATCCGGAGGAAATGAAGGAACTTCATCTGGAAACACATCAAGAAATTCATTAACAACTTGCACAGAAGATAAATCCTGACCTGTCTCAGTGGATGCAGACAGCATCATGACGTAAGCTTCCGCGCCTTGGAACAGATAATTACTGGCCGAAGTGAAAGAAATAACAGCTTCAGAATTTGGCGGTTGTAACTCTTCTGACACGGAGGAGAAACCGATAGTTCGATGGAAACAATCTATAGTCACATGATTGGCCGTCATCCAACTCATGCCTAGGACAACGTCCATGCCCTTCATTGATAAACAAATGAAGTCTACTACAAAATTCCTGTCTCCAATGGATAGAAGACAATTTTCACATATTGCTTGGGTTTGAACACTACCTTCAGCAGCAGTCTTAATGGAGATTGGTTGAGGCAAAGGAGTTAAAGCCAATCCCAACCGATCGACACAAACTTGAGATATAAAACAATGGGTCGCACCCGAATCATATAAAATACTAACGGAGTTATTAAAAAGAGATCCCATACCCCTTAGTAGATTATCTGACGGTGTGACCTTCTGGGCGTCCAAGGTGTAAACTCTCCCATGAGTTGCAGTAGCAGCAGGGTTACTTCCTTGACTCTTCTCTTTCTCTGGGCAGTCCCGTGCAAAATGACCGTCTTTCTTGCAGAAATAACACTGGTTGGATCCCATCTGGCACTTACCCTGATGGTACTTTCCACAGTTGGAACACGTACTGAATCTTGAGGAGTTCGATGACTGAACCTGTTTCCCTTTGTTGGAGTTGTGCCTGGGACCCGTCTGATGGTTAGATGATCCAACATTCTTCTTATTCTGATGGAATACTTTTCTGCTTGCATATAACCTCTTCAAGTCACTCTCAGCTATGTGTGCTTGTTGAACCATGGCAGCATAGTTAGTATAGGCAAAAGAACTCAAACTCTGAGCAATGTCTTCCCTTAGCCCATACTTGAACCTTTCAGTTTTCCACTTGTCATTGGGAGCATACCCGGCCAAACCGAAGAATTGATATAACTCTTCAAACTTAGCCGCGTACTGACCCACAGTTGAACTTCCTTGAGTGAGAGTTAGAAACTCGTTCTCCTTGTCGAACCTCATCGCTGTCGGAAAGAACTGCTCCAAAAATACCTGCTTGAAATGTTCCCAAGTCTGGGGAGTATCCATAGTTACCATCATGGCTTTGGCATTAGTCCACCAGTTGTTAGCTTCACCTTTCAGCATATGAGTTGCCAATCTCAACTTGTCATCATCAGTGACTTGCATAGCTACGAAAATCTTCTCTATATCATCTAGCCAATGCTGGGCTTCCATGACATCCGGTCCTCCTCTGAACTCGGACGGCTTCATTTTCAGAAATTCAGAGAAAACCCTCCTTGGGTCCACTTGAGGCTCAGGGACTTGCTGGGGCTGAGCTTGAGCATTCTGTTGCATCTGCAGCATATCTTCCATCATCTTCTGTTGCCTCTCGATCACGTTCTGCATCCATGCAGAATGCGGATCAACTGGTGGGTTATTCCTCGATCCTCCTGCCATAATTCTGCAAATGATACACCAAGTATTAAGTTGATCAGTCTCAATGTCTCTTAGTATCACAAGAAGCAAGATAGCAGAGTTACCCGAGGGACAAAACCACCCTAACTATCTAAGCCCGACTAGGTCGAACTGCTCTGATACCATAATGTAACACCCCGATAAATTCTAACATATTGAATCACCGAAATGCACTAAATGGCATACTTCATAATAACTTCCTGTTATTGAAATATTGAACACATCTAAAAACTTTAGATAACACATAATAACTGGTTCTCTGAACCTCATAAACTTTCTGAAAATGCTTAAGTTCCAAAATTTAAGACTTGTACACATCCTGGTGTTCAATACTCAAAACATAAAGTAGCGGAAACGATTTTACAACTTGACAATGAAAGTTATACAATCGGAACATAGAAACAATAAACGGAACAAAGGTCTAAAACATTAAACTAGGTCTTCAATGACTCCAAGAGTCACACCAGCTAACCATGCTTTACCGCCTTTGCTTTCCCCTGTTTCTCTGTAAAAACCAAAAATATGAAGGGTGAGATAAACATTATCTCAGTGAGTCCTATCGAGACCCCTTACAACTCTAGCGGTTCATTATGCCTTGTTTTGAACTCATGGTCCTAAAAAGCAACCACGTGGGAATACATTCAGTTCCTGTAACCTTCATGCTCATGGCCCTCCTAAGCGACACATGAAGCATGCAATCTTTGTTCCATGTTTTTAGCATAACACCTCAGTCTACCTATTTTATAGGCATCTCTTGACCTTTTGGTGAACCCATCCCGCTATTTCTAGCAGGGGAAACATTCTTGAGTCTAGGTTTTGGGGCTCATGACTTCCCCTCCCCTAGTATGCTAACCTCTTAGGGTCGTCACCCTTTTTCCTCTTGTATTTATTATACATTTTCAGTCTGTGTACCCGCAATGGGCTGTTAGTCATTCCAGTCAAGTACCATGTACCATATCAGTCAATTTCAGTGTATAATATCAGTCAAGTACCGTGTACCATATCAGGCAATTACAGTGTATAATATTAGTCAAGTACCGTGTGTTATTATCATTCTTTGACATTTGCACTCTCGCGTTCTCTAAGAGCGGTTTTCCATTTTATTCATAACACACAATTTTTCTATTGAACATGTTCAATCTCATACCATTGTTACCTTTACATTGTTGTGGAACCTTGGGGAATGGATTGGAAGAGGATTGGAATCATTTGGAATGGATAAAAAGGTACTTTGAAATTGAAGGTCAGAAGGTCTCACACGACCCGTGCGTATAGGCGCACGAACCGTGTGTGGTTGAACAGTTTGTAGAAGATTTCCAGAAGGATACGCACGACCCGTGCGACTTGGCGCACGATCCGTGCGTGATCCACTAAAATTTTATAAAGTTCCAGAGACATACGCACGACCCGTGCGACTAGGCGCACGATCCGTGCGTGTTTTAAAAATCCAATTCTTATCGCATCAGATGGAGGCGCACGACCCGTGCCCAGAGGCACACGATCCGTGTGTCTCCATCAGTTTTCCAGAAAACAGGTTTTTCATGTGTTATTCCATTCCATTCCGATTCCCACTTCCCTTCCGATCGAGACCCAACTCAAACACGCATTAAAACACAATATTATAGCAATCCAATCCAGCACACCCAACAATCCATCAAACAATTCATAGTTCAATCACGAGTTTTGGGAAAACGGTTTTCAATTAAATTCTTTCGATACCAGAAACGTGTGACAATAATTTTCGAAAGTAAAGACTCGAAAACACGAACACATTCCCTAAGCGAGTTATAGAACTCACCTATCGTGATGAAAATCACGCAATTTCTGAAACACTTGGAGTTCAACGACACCGAACGTGCACGAACTTGTTCCGTAACGGTTCTACTCGTTCCCACAACTCCACGCCCTCTCAAATTCGAATCCCAGCGACTTTGAGCTACTGACCCTCTTCTCTAATTGTTTCAAACGGCTAGGTGACGTCTCCCAAGGTTCTATCCCAGCTCTAAGATGACATGCAAGCTTAGGATTTCATGATTTTGGTCAAATTGACTTGAAGTGCTCACAAATGGCGAATTGAGATAGAGAAGGGTGATGATGATGATGTTGGTACCAGTGTGAAGAAAATGAAAAGCTGATTTCAATGATGTTAGAAATCGAAACATGCATCCAGGAAAAATCTGGTTCTCCTCTCCTCTCCCTCTCTTCTTCCTCACGCCTCTCTCTTCTCTTTCTCTCTAAATTCTGATTTCCAGAATTTGCTCAAGTGTTTTGGTTTTTCAGCTGGGACAATTATATATATATATGGTATGGTTAAAAGACAGGTTTGCCCTTCACTTAACCTTTTTGTCCCCTATGACTCCCATTAATTACTAACTTAACATAATATTGCAATTATGCATAAATATTATTATTTATTAATTAATCAATTCATGATAATCCTCTTGCTAATTTAATTAATCTAATTAGCTAATTAGGGGATGTTACAGGAAGCTTATTCCAAAGAGAAATCGGGATCAACAAGCCACGCGACTTGGCTGATTTCCTTCAAAGATCCCCGAAGCACAAGGACTATGACGAGGACGAGCTAGCCTACAAGGCCATTGAAGAACCATGGCTGGAGCAAGCCCAAGATGAAGGAACGCCTCGTGAATCCCGACCCCGAAGAGGCCATTTCTCAGAGTACACATTGCTGAACACATCTCAGGCGGAGATCCTTGCCGAAGGCGCCGACGCGGAGTTTCAGGACATCAAACAACCCGAACCACTTGCGCAAAGGAAAGGCCGAACCTCTAAGAAGTACTGTCGTTATCAAAGAAGTTATGGACGCGACACCAACCAGTGCAACACTCAATATGAATGACTAACTGATATTCATTTTGCAATTAGAAATCTTTCGTTTCAATTCATTGTTGTTGGAACTTGTTCCAAAAATTCTTTTAAGAGTAAGAAAGAGAAAAGGTCCAACCCCTTAGTTAAGCATAGAGGGAGGCGAGTTTGAGACCCAACACAGCCTGCAGGGAGGGACCGTGTGGCCTGCAGGGGCGACACAGCATGCAGAGAGGGACTGCCTGGCTTGTAGGGGCAACATAGCCTGCAGGGAGGGACAGCCTAGCCTGCAAGGGCAACCTCAATAACAGCTTCAAGCCAAGATCATTATCCCAAGACGATGGTTTTGCAAATAAATCTCTTAAAGGCATGTTCACACGGAGTGGGTTGACGCTGACATGTACCTTAAATCCTCGTAAAGGAATCAAGTGTGATGTGGCGTGCCGAAACAAATGAAGTCAGTTAGTAAAAAAGGCAGCATGAGGTCGGCGCCACGATAGTTTGCGTTTTCCCTGTATACCGAGGCAGGAGTCTCATAACTCTCTCCACTTAGCGACATTAAAGGATGTCGCAACCCATTGGACGAGTTCTATTCGGGCAGAGTCTCAGTAAACTGTGCCAAGGGTATACTTCAAGCTGACCTTAGTGGTCACAATCCCGTTCGACGAGATCTATTTGGGCCGAGTCCCAGTAAACTGTGCCAAGGGTATACTTCAAGCTGCCATGGTTGTCACAACTCCGCTGGACGAGTTCTATCCGAGCCGAGCCTCGGTAAACTGTGCCAAGAAAGTACTTCATTATAAGGAGTCCAAGCAACCGTCGGTAACTCAATTACGAAAGCTAGTCAAACTTTGTTACTACCCACTTGAAAAAAATCCTAAGTCTAAAACACAAGGGCGGTACCTTGACAAACGAGCGTGGGCGAGATCCAAGGAAGCAGGTGCACGAGTGCAAAAAAAGGCACTAAAGGGCGAGACCTCATAGTCTCGACCCCAGAGCGCCAAGGCAGACGCCCAGTGCGAGTGGAGGCACAAGACCGCACAATCTCGGGTGCAGGGCGCCATCCTAGGCGCGAGACTGCACTGTCTCAGGTGCAGGGCGCCATCCCAGGCGCGAAACTACAGTGTCTCAAGTGCAGGGCGCCATCCCAAGCGCGAGACCGCACCGCCTCGGGTACAGGGAGTCATCCTTGGCGCGAGACTGCACTGTCTCGGGTGCAAGAAGCCATCTAGGGGGCAAAGCCAAGCTAGCAGGGCGAGATCCCACTATCTCATGCCTAGGCGAGATGTTGTCTATTCTGCAGACCATAACTTCCTCTGTGGTTATATGATTAAGGGGTGCGAGTATGCGTTGGAAAGCTAAGAAGCAGAGCTACAATTCTTCTATCTGCTCGAAACCCAATTCGGATGTCTTGAAGGTCGAAACTGCGAGATACATTCCAGGACGAGATGCACTTGTCTCCTACCCACAAACACGTTGAACTGATAGAGAAGAGAGATGTTGGGGGGGGGGGGACGAGACGTGTTAGTCTCGAGCGATGTGGAAACAGTCTCGTGTCTCGGGTCCCTGGTAACAAGACGCCTATGAAGGCGTGAAGACTGCTGAAAGACGTTGCAAAGTCTCATGTCTCATTTCTCTTGTCTCAAGTCTCATGTCTCATGTCTCAAGTCTCATGTCTAAAATCTACACAACGAGCATCAGGTCCAAAAATCCCAAACATAAATCAATAGACGAGGACTGAAGAGATCGAACATAAAGAGGGTACCTTGTTGGACGAACAGACGAGACTACGAAGTCTCGGGTGCAAGCCCAGATGAGGCTGGACGAGACAATAACGAGATCTGAAGCTGGACAAGGATACGAGGCACGAGTCTCGAAAGGAAACTACGCGACCAGGGACGTTAAACTATCTCGGGTGTCGCGCCTTACTGCCAGGTGAGGGCGCGAAGTAAGGCACCATAGGGGAGACCACCTTGTCTCACGTCTCGGGTGAAGGAGCGAGACCGTCTCGCGTCTCGGGTTGTAGGAACGAGACTTTATCTTGTCTCGGGTGCAGCTGTAGACTAAGTGACGCGACCAGGACACCTACGGTCACGGGTCTCGGTTGTGCAGCTAGGCGAAGGCACGCAGTGGAAAACACGCAATTCTGATCATGGGTGCTGGCGTGAGGTACGGGCGTGGACGCGAGATTGTACGTTACGGGTGCCGGGCCAAGAGGAGCCTAACGTGGATACGAGGTCCTTAGTGCGGGGAGTTTCTCTTTCTCCCTTTGACACTCTTTGAAAAACCTCACCTTCCCATCTCTTGGGAAGTAAATGAAGTTTTACCAAGAGTCCAAATGTTGGAAGCACATATATTTACAGTGGGCAAGAGATTATTAAAAAGTCGTTTACTTCTCAAGTCATAGACAGAAACTCAACTACCAAGCGGTAAGAATACTCAATACGACCTACCAAGGAAGACAAGCCAGCGGGAACACTACAAGAATTTCTGCGATTACCGGCGGCCAAAATCCGCCGGTAATGACAAAACTCCGCCGGAAATTGGGCATTACCGGCGGATTTTTTCCGGCGGAAAGACGCCGGAAATTCACCCGCAGGTAACGGTTACCGGCGGATAATCCGCCGGTAGGTTCCGGCGGATTTGTGGTGGTTACCGGCGGATATTCCGCCGGTAAACTATTGCCGTTTAAAATCAAATTCCGCCGGTAATATATCATATCCGCCGGTAATTTCTTTTATTATATTTAAAAAACGTTTTAAATTCGTTTATTTTAAAAAAGTAATTTTATTATTATTTGTTAATTAAAAAATCTATTATTCAATTAATAAAAGTTTTTAATTTCTTTTGAATTCATATTATAACAGTTTTCAATTCGTTTATTTAAAAAAATAGTATTATTATTCGTTAATTAAAAAATCTATTATTCAATTAATAAAAATTAAATTAAATTTATAATATAAATGTTAATTAAACGAGAATTGAATAACGCCTTAAATGATAAAAAATTGCATAAACATTCAAGAATTAAAATATTTATTACAAAATACAAATTAAAATATCCTAGATCTAATAAAACTGCTAGTCATAGTAGCGCTGATCAGACGGGTTAGGGTTATTAAACCATGTTTCTAACTCAATGTTGGGGCAGCTGCATATGCATCTGCTGCTGCATCCCGTAAGGTAGAAATGCAGAGCCGTAAGGCTGCTGCATCTCGTAGGGCGGTTGCATCTGCATCTGCATCTGCATCTGCTGCGGTGGATAAAATGATGATGATGATGATGATGATGATGGCATAAATGGCCTCGAGTATTGAGCCATAGTATCCATCATTTGCTTTTAGCGCGCTTCATTTATCCGTTGCAACTCCGCCTGCTGCTCCCGCATCTGCTGCATTTCGTCATTATGTTTTTTCTCTTGGTCGTTCAATTTCTGCGTCAACAGCTCAACATCTATTATTTCTGAAGACGAAGCGACATAATTGCGACCAGTACTTCTCTCAGAAGAAGTTGCGGGAACCACTTTTGGAATAATGGAATCTGGGAAAGCAGACGGGCCCAAACCACCAGATCCTACTAACCGGCCCGGTTTTGATGGACCAACAGATTCCTGCCAAGCAAGAAAACCCTCCCGACTCTCCTCAACGGGATCAATCTCAGTACTGCCACTACTTAGCTGAGTTGCACGATAATTGGTTTGCCATTCATAAAAAATTTCCTGAAAGCAACAAACACCAAGAAATGTATAACCAAATTAGTATGTATATATATGTAATATATAATAATAATATAATATATATAATAAAAACAATATATAAATATAATAAACGTTATTTACCGTGATATTTCTTGACCGTTGCTCAACAAAATCACCAGTCTCCTCCCGCATATGAAGTTGGCAGTGTAACTCAGGCAAAGTAGGTGGCCGACCAAGGCTAGCCTCCTATATATATATATATATATATATATATATATATATATATATATATATATATAGTTACTATTTAATATTATTATTATTTTATAAAATATATAATACGTATGTATATACTATTAAATTTACCATCCGTCTGTAAATTTCAGCAGTGTTGATACAGCCACCCGTATTTCTGCAAGCCCCTATCTAAGAAACACGATTCTTCTTGGCACTCTCACATATTTTTTTATACTTCTCATCTCCCCATTTCACTTGGAGACATTTCCAATCAGAATCGCCAATCCAATCCGGCTGCACCCCTGAATTGCGACATCCCCGGAGCATTTCAGAAAAGCGATGAGAAGCTCTTGTGTTGAATACATGACAATCATGGCTCGTCATCCCATGTAACCTCCCATGATCCACATCGGAACATCTTGCTAAATTGGAATAATAACCGTCTGGCATTTTTAACTCAGAAATCCACCGATAAACTACTTTCACTTGCTCCGTAGATAAAGTATAATTGCCTTTGGGTTTCAGCGTCCTGCTGTTAGCTTGCTGAACCAATACCAAATCCTTTCGCCTGCAGTAATGATCCACATCCTTCCTAGCCTCCTCATTGTCTTTCGTTTTACCTTTCACGTTCATAACAGTGTTAAATATGTTATCAAAGAAATTCTTTTCAATATGCATTACATCGAGATTGTGTCTCAATAGATTATCTTTTCAATATGGAAGTTCCCAGAAAATACTTTTTTTCGTCCAATTATACCATTGTCCATAACCATCTGGACGAGAAACAACACCAGCAACCACTTCCACAGGAGGGATATCCTTGACACTGTTCCAAACTTCTTCTGGTGTCAGCCTACGAGGAGGTTCACCTGTTTCAACATTCCCCTTGATGAATGCATATTTTGACTTTCTAAAAGGATGCTCGGTAGGTAAAAACCTACGGTGTGAGTCAAACCATGAAGATTTTCCTCCATATTTAAGAGTAAAAGCCTTTGTGTCAACCATGCAAATTGGACACGCCATCTTACCATGTGTCCCCCATCCAGACAACATTCCATACGCAGGAAAGTCATTAATTGTCCACATCAAAGCCGCCCTCATCATGAAATTTTGTCTTCGTGCAGCATCATAAGTTAAAACACCATCCCACAACCTTTTTAGGTCATCAATACCAGCTGTTGGATTAGTTGGCCCTGGTATTATATCATTTAAAAACATGTACGATTTAGACATACACATTTCAGGAGGTAGGTTGTATGGGGTAACAATAACTGGCCAACAAGAATACGGTGTTGCTGACGCTTAAATATATGGCGTGAAACCATCAGAGCATAAACCAAGCCGAACATTGCGTGGATCATTGGCAAAATCTGGATGAACACGATCAAAATGCTTCCAAGCTTCACCATCAGATGGATGGCGTAATTGACCAGAATTATTTCTATTTTCATAGTGCCACGTCATTTTACCTGCAGTTTCCATTGAAGTGAACATCCTCTTCAGTCTTGGTATAATCGACAAATAGAACATTGCTTTCCTTGGAACTGGTTTGCCTTTGCTTGTCCCTTTCCTGCTGACGCGATACAGCGGCTCTTGACAAAACTTGCATTGCAGCAACTCTCCATCATTTATGCCAAACTCATTGTTATAATAGATCATGCAACCAGACACACAACATTCAATTCTTATAGATTTTAAACCAAGTTTCGATACCAATCTTTTAGCATCATAATAACTCTGCGGCAAAAGTCCTCTAACAGGGGTTGCATCCAACATCATTTTTGTCTTGTATTCCATGCACAATTCCACAACGTTAAATTGAGACTTAAGACCCAACAACCGAACACACATTGAAAACTTAGAGTCTGTAGATCCTTCAAATAATGGTTTATTTGTCTCACTCAAAAACCTATAGAACCTCCGAGCTTCCTCGTTTGGAACTTCTTCAGCATCATATTGTGGTTCTTCGAAATCCAAATTTACACCGACAGCATCAGATATCATCCCCTGATATACATGAAACGGCAGTTGATATCCAGTAGTCGTTGGATTACTACTTGATGTGGAAGCTACGACTGGACTTGACGCGAGACGACCTTGATCTACGGCTTGGACAGGAACATTATCAACCGCAGGAACTCCAGCTGCTACCTCGCCATGACGGGTCTATATCCAATAATCTGGCTAAAACCCATTATTGTACAAATGAAGTCGAATATCAGCTTCCTTTTTTATAGAATATCGAAACACACATATGGAGCAAGGACATATCTTGTCGCTCAATTTCTTTTTGACGCTTAGCAAAAAGAACAAATTCTTCGACTCCTTGTACAAAACGTCGTTTCAACCCAGTTCTTCCAGGATATATTCTATCATACATCCAACCACGATCCATTTTTTGGGTACGTTCCTTAAATATAACATACACAACACAACATATATCACGTGTATTAGAATAATACACATTAGTATGGATATTTTATATTTGACCAAATATATATATATATATATATATATATATATATATATATATATATATATATATATATAAATGACAATATATTTTTAATAACGTTTTATTTTACAAAAAAAAATTATTTTTTTACAAAAAATGCAAATAACAAACAATTATTACAATTTAATTAATTTTATTTTTGAATAATTTCTATCACATCAATAATTTCCATGAATAAAATTTATCTTATTTTCATGAAAAATTTCGGCTAATAACATCAAATAACATTAAAATAATTTGTATTTAATTTTACTACAAAATAACTAATAATTTTTCGGTTTTAATGTAACATCCCTACTTTTTAAAAGACTCGTACTATGATACCTAAGACCGATTAGTTAATTGTGGGAATAATTGGTCGTGTCTCGGGGATTAATATGTCGAGAAATTGTCAAGAAATCCTATTCTCCATCAAATAGTGGCCTATTCATAATTTAAACGAGGAATTGGGGCTGAAGGGCAAATCTGTCTTTTCACACCCATAGTTATTAAAATATAATTATGAAGATTATAATTAATTACGAACCGAAAGAATTGAGGAATTTCGGATCGGAACCAGATTAATCGAGAAAGTTTTGTACCGAAGGGAATTTTCAGCACCAAAACTATCATTTTATGGACCAAGGGCAAAACTGTCTTTTACCCCTCTTTAATGCTTCAACTAGGACTGAACTCACCCTCACCTCACACTTAACCATTTGCTCCAGCTGAAAGAAAAGAAAGGAAAACCGAAAGTGTGAAAGAGGAGAGTGGGGCGAAGGGAGAAGGAAGAAGAAGAGAGGAGAGCTTCTCAACTTGTCATTGCTTGTAACTCTTCTAAACCTCTCTCTACTCCATTTTTGATTATGAATCCAATGGTACCAAAGTCAGGAGCTGATTCTCACTCTTTCTCTATACACCATTTTTGAATTTGAACCTTCAAGGTTGAAGACAATGAAGTTGAGTTTGTGGTGGCTTGCATGTTACGGTTTTGACGCTCAAGAGGAAGTGTTGGTGTTGATTTTCGGAAGTAGAGAGGAGAGTCAATCACTAAGTTGAAGATTGCTTCAGTTTCAAGTGATTCGGTAGAAGAGGTTGCTGTTTTGCTCTAGTTGGTGCCTTTGGTTCTCGTTCGCGCATTTTACGTTTTGGTCTTTCCGTGTCTCGGTGGAAGCTCTTAGCGAAATCGACATCACAGTGAGTTCTACTCACGATAGGGCATTTTGATATTCTGAACTTGTTTTCGGTATTGGATTCCTTGGTCACAATTTCTGTTCTCGAAAGACTTAGAACCGAAAAACGATTTTGAGTCCAAACGCTACTTTACGGTTTAATGAGAATTTCGATTAAAACGTTGAAATGAAATGATCTGTGTATCATCTGGAATATCTGGAAATTTTCCGAGTTTCAGGAGTGATTGATATTAGGAATCGAATCGGGCGGAAACGGAAAGCGGAATTGAGAAATAAGCAAAATTCGGTAACAGACACAGGTGTCATACCCCAATTTTGTCCGGCTTAGGGCAAAACCCTAATTTTCAACCAAAAATAAATAAATCAAGTCTTGACATTCATCCTAGAGGTTAGGAAAGGCATCATGCTTGCATTTTAGAAGTTTCATAATGCAATTTAGGGTTAGAATAGCATTGCATGGCATTTTAGAGCACTTTAGAGCATTTTTAGGGTTTCTAGGGTTTTTCCTAGTTCAAAGGGTATTTTGGTAATTTCGCCAAAAAGACTTATTTTCTCATCATGCATGCATTTCTAGAGTTTTAGAGTCATCCAGAAGGTCTCAGGATCGTTGTTAGAGTGGAAATGAAGTTTGGAGCAAAATCAGGGTTTTTGGGACCAAAAGGGCATTTTGGTCATTTCACTAAAATAAATAATTTCTCGGTAAAAACCACTATGCATCTCTTGAGGAATTTATGTGAGTCCAAGTGAGTGGAGTTGTGTATTTTTTTGTGCATCATGGGAATATTTTTGGCATGAAATTCGGTTTTTGAACAAAAGGGCAAAATGGTCATTTCCTTTGAAGTAGGGTCAATGAATCGATTTTGGGATTGGTGAGATCATAAAATTCAGAGCCCAATCATTGAATCAGGGGACATAGCCCAAAATGGTATGAATTTAGAAGAATTATCTAGAAGGGAATAAGGAATATCCCTTTGAATTTTGAAAGGTCAAGTGTAGTACAATAGTACAAGTTGCAATTCCACTCACACTCTCTCCTTGGCTGCGCATATACAGCCCATTTTCCTTCAATTTTGATTTATTTTATTGGTTGCAAATTGTGTTTAAATCATGGCCTTCCATTCAAGTGTTAAATGCAATCCTCACCCTTCATTTGAATTAAAATGGCACTTGTGTAATAAGCTTCATGGGAAAATACAATTTTGTAATTGAACTTATCCTTCACCACCCTCCTTATGCTGCGCCCCTCAGCCCTCTCTCTCCTCACTTTGTGCTTTCTAATTGCCCCTAATCCATGTGACATTTGATCTTGACCCTTGGTTCAAAATTTAGATGCAATCCTAGAGCACAAGGGGAGATAAATTGACCTAGAAGCCCTTAATGATAAGTGAGCACTATATATACCTTCATATGATCAGCCCACACAGGCTCTTAGCCTCACTCTCCATTCAAAAACCCTAGCACACCAACTCCTCTCCTCCCTCCTCCTCTTGGCCGTAGCCCTTCCTCCCTCCTCCTCCATTCTCTTTTCAACTTCCATCCACTAAATCACCTCAAACTCACTCCATATTCATATATCCTCTTCCTTTCATCTTTGATTCCACATTTACATCATCAAAGGGGCTGATCCTTCAAGGTTACGTGGTTGTTGTTGGTGACTTTTTGAGGAGTGTTGGTGATTGGTTACTCTTGATTCTCATTTCTACTCTTGTTTAGCTTGGAACTAAGGTATAACCTAAAACCCTTTGCATTTTCATCCACTTTCTTGCATCAAATTCCTTTTTCAACTTATATTTGCATCTCATAACATCATTTAAATGTAGATTAGGGGCTGTTGTGGGTGAGAGTTGGCATCTCACCCACCAAATAAATTGTTCTTGTGACTATGTGTTGATTATGTGTTGTTCTTGTGATTTGCACTTTGTTTTATGAAATTCTCACCAAGTAAAATTTATCTCTCCTCATGTTTTTGCTTCAGCCTTGGGTTAGAAATTAGGATCCTCATGTTTTCTTGTCTATTTCATGTGTCAAAGTTGAATAAGAATGATATATAGGACCAATAGTGCATTCGGGTTTAGGTCCCTAAATTAGGGTTTCATCATCTTTTATTTTCTTTGATTTTGTGTGTTGAATAAATGATGAAATGATGATTGTTTGAGTGTGATATACATGTGTAGATCTTAGGGTTTATGTGTGTGTGTCTAATGATGTGATTTGGTTGCAAGAAATTTGTTGAATTTGAGCCTTATTGTGTATATGTATGTTTCGGCCATAAAGCCATTTTTGTGACCAGTTTACTTACTCAAATTTGTTGTTTGATCTTGTTTGGTAAATTAATTATTGTGAATTGTGTTTTTTTCACTTTTTACCTTTTAGTTTTTACCATTCACTTAAGTGTTACTAAATAGTAAAAAAAAAATTTTCTTACCTTTTTTTTACCTTTCACTTAAAACCCTAAAAAACATTTTACCTTTTACTTTTACCATTTACCTTCACTTAAGTAATTCACCACCTTCACTTAAATAAGTTACCATTTCATTAATAATTTACCTTTACTTTTTACCTTTCTTAAATTACAAAAAGACCCAAAACATTTTCTAGTTTACATTTATAACTTTTCAACTTTATAAAATCAACCCAAAAATACTTTTTACCACTTTTTCCTAAGACTCTAAAAACACCAAAACATTTCACCATTTCCTAAGAATAAGGTAACTAAATTTTTACCACTTTTTATGACACACTCTCACACACTTGCACTTAAATAAAACCTTATTCACTCTCTTGCATTCTCATTTGCTTGTATCTCTTGCATACTCTCTTGTTTTAATCTTCATGCCTTTTCATATATTCATATCTCTTGCATATTCATTTGCACACTCACTTGTTAGTACCTCATGCATCCTTACTTGTTTATACTTCTTGCATTCTCACATGTCCATTCATAATTAAATAACCATGCATCCCCACATGTCCATGCATTCATTAATCAAATGCTCATGCACTCTTGTATGCTCATGCATCTTTGTATATACTCATTCTTGCATTCATCCTCACATGTCCATGCATTCATTAATCAAATGCTCATGCATTCTTGTATGCTCATGCATCTTTGTATATACTCATTCTTGCATTCATTCTCAAATGTTCATGCATTTACATGCATTCATGCTTATCTAATCTAGCACATCATGATCACATGCTCATCCATTTAACTTAGACTATTTTATGCCTATGATCAATTGTATTCCTTTGTTGTTGATGCCACTTAAATGTCTTGATTGAATTGTGTACAATTACCTTCTACTTGCATGTGTTCTTGTGAAGACGTAAGACTACTAGAGTCATTAAGATCCTTGCACATTCTTCCTTTGCCACGTAAGCAATTCCCTCACACACGCACAATTATTTTGAGAACTTTACTTTGCATCCTCAATAACTGTATCTCTTGATTGTATTGGCATGTTTAATCTCAGTTAGTGATCAACACGTTCATAATTGCTTGATTAGTGAATGTGTTTGTATTTCATTCATTCATGTCGCATCTTTTGGTTATGGACTCGGAGTTGGTTGAAATGTTCTACTTATTTTTCCGAAATCCTTTTCCAAATCATCTTTTTCTTAGAACTAATTTTCAAATTAACTCAAATGCTTTTTCAATAAAAAAACCTAAGGCATTTTTCTTAAATAAATCATTAGCCATCACTCGAAGCCTTTGCTTGTTTGATCGCTAATGAGGAGTTACTAGTGGTAGTCACTCGAAGCCTTTGCTTGTTTGACTACTATGAAAGCTCCCACACTTTAACTAAACACGAATAAAGCAAATTTCAAAAACAACATGAGCTATTAGTGAGGATTATCACTGATGCTCGCCCTTTTTTCAAAATGCTTTCAAAAAGATAATAAAACGTTGTTACTTGTAATCACTCGAAGCCTTTGCTTGCTTGATTACCGGTTCCAACTCTTTTCTTTCGAGTTAGTAATGAATGCCACTCAAAGCCGTTGCTTGTTTGGTATTCGTGAACACTTGAGTCCTATTTCAAAAACTCAAAAAAATTAAATAAGATAAAACTCAAAAACACTTTCAAAACCAAAAAGCCTAGAACTACGTAGCTTTGATCCCTCTTCCAGAGAGGGTACGTAGGAGCGGGTCGTAACCCGTCAAGCACTCTTTTAAAAAACTTTGTTTTGTTCCCGAGAACTACGTAGCTTTGATCCCTCTTCCAGAGAGGGTACGTAGGAGCGGGTCGTAACCCGTCAAGCACACTTTTAAAAAATCTTCATTTTGTCACCCAATTGCGAAAAACCCTTAAACCGTTTTCCAAACGCAAAAGACTAGAACTACGTAGCTTTGATCCCTCTTCCAGAGAGGGTACGTAGGAGCGGGTCATAACCCGTCAAGCACTCTTTCAAAAAGTCTTTCTTTTGTTCCGCTTTTCAAAGATACCAAAAATATTTCTTCCCAATAAAATCATTTCTCACACGAAATAAAAAGAAAGGAAGTAGAACAAAAATCGTTTCAAGTCAACTTTTTCTAAGCCACACATCAAAGTTAATGGTTCCCTTTCGGTAGAAAGGAGGTGCGGGGTGCTAGTACCTTCCCCGTACCTAACCGACCCCCGAACCTACATCTCAATGTTTTCGAAAGACCATCCGCCTTTTTCAAAAGACTTTTTCCAATGTTTTAGTCTTTAAAAACAAATATTGGTGGCGGCTTCAAAATTTTTCACGTTGTCAAACTGAGGAATCCTTAACCGGATTTTTCGGGGGGCAACAGCTGGCGACTTCACTGGGGACCCTTTTTCAAAAAGGCGAGGGTCAAGCCTAGTTAACTTGATGTGTGGCTTAAAGTGTTTAACTTGAAAACTTTGTTCTATCTTTTCCTTTTCTTCCTTTTCTTCTTTTCTCTTATCATGCATTCCCCAATTCCCATGTCCCCTATTCTCTGCTCCCTTTCTCAAGGTAAAAGCATGCATTCCCCCTTTCTTTATGATCCCTCCTTCTTCGCTCCCTTTCTTGAGGTAAGCTATACATGTTTGTTGTTGATACCTTAGGTTAGTTTATTTTGTTTTGAAATGATATTAAACCCTAGGGTAGACGACTTGATATTGCTTGCTTCTGTCTGGCTGTTCTGGTTTTCCTTGCAGGTGGGGATGGGTAGATTTTAGGAAGTATGTCCTCAATCACACACTTTCACACCTTATGATTTGTGTGCTATGAGTGGGCTCCTATACCCGGATCCAACAAACACTTAGGGGAGTGGAGACGATTAGTGACTGTCATTCGAGACCTTTGTCTGTCTGATACTCATGAAAGTCTCAACCAGAGTACGCTTTCTTATGGCGCCCCACACTTGGTAGTATTCTACATTTGTGTTGTCGGCATGAGGATTCTATAGCTCTGGTAGCCATTGTGAGGTGTGAATTAGAGCTACATGGGAGGAACCTTTGAAGTTGCCCTAGAACTTAGGATTCCCACCTTGGCAGGACACGAGGGCATACGAATTGTATGTTGCATTATAGTTTAGGCATGTCTTTACTATAATAAAAAGAGAAATTTTCAAAAAAAAAAAAAAAAAAAAAAAAGCGAAAAGAGGAAAGGGTTGCCATTGTAGCCTTCTCTTTTGCCGGTCCGTACGAAGTGACATATGGCCCACTTCATTTTCAAAAAAAAGAAAGAAAGAAAGGGTTACCGCTGTAGCCTTTCTCGTACCGGTCCATATGAAATGACGTACGGTCCTCATTTTCATAAATAATAATAATATATTTCCCTTCATCAAATAAACCAGTGCGTGAGGCGACACGTAGCGTGGCTCCTCAATTTTTGAACTTCCGTCCACATGCATCGCCTTTATTTTTTCCACACGCATCATTCTTATCATAATTGCATCATACCGCATTCATTTACTTGCATTCATATTACATCTCATTTGCATTTTGCTTGCTGGGGATCACCAAATAGTGTACCGTCTTGGCATAGGTGCATCAGAATGGAATCAAGTAGCAAGGCTTCACTTGCTTCTCGCCTCCCAGTTATGAAGAAGGTTGATTTGCTATTTCGATTCCTCGTTTTCTTCACTTCTTAAATCAAAAAAAAAAGAAAAGTTTATGCGCTTATGACAAGATAAGGCATCCCGTGGTTCCCGGCACCAAGCAAACATTGTACATACATTCATACATCCATTCATACATTCATCTTGATTCTTATGTAATAAAATCTAAACAAACAGAAAAGGCAAGCTGGTTCGTCCACATCGTTACTTCACCCGTTTGCAAGTGAAACTGATGGCGTCCAACGAAGACAGTTTGGGTCAAGATGAAATGGTGATAGAGATCCTTAATCCTGAGCAGCTGGCTCAATAGAACCAGGCTCTGAAAGCTAAGGTGGAGCCCATGGAAGCTCAGAGGGCCGAGATAATGAATATGCTGCAAAATCTGAGAAGTGGGACCACTGCTGGGGCCACCGCTGTCGTGAATCCAGAAGGGGCCGTTACCTTTGTTTCTCCTCCTGTATCAGCTGAAATCATAACTGTTCATCCCCTTCCCAGGCCAGAAGTTAGTCAATCTCCGGGGACAAACAGTCAAAGACAACCAAATGCACAAATATACCCTTGGGGGATGGCCATGAATTATACACCATCCACTGCTGAAGCCGTGCCCGTGGTGACAAGTCAGCCTGCTGTGTTTACTTCTAGTGGAGCTGCGGGTGTGCCACACATTCACATCCCTAGTCCCAGTATTATACCTCCCAAAAGTTTTCCCGCTCTTGCTCCGGAGATTGCTGTGAATCCCCCAAGTGCGCTTACCAATTGGGAAACTCCGCTCAGTATGGGGGTTACTACTCCAGTCCAGGGAGCTATCCTCAGGGCCAGATGATTGAAAGCTCACAGCCAAGAGACAGATATCACTTGCTAGAAGAACGATTGAAGGCAATGGAGGCCCAGATACATGAGATGATGGTCATATTGCAGAGCTTAAAGAGTGGGACAGCTGCTGAAGGTGTCACCGTCGTGGGTCCAGCTGGTGTCACTTCTTTCATTCCTCCTCCACCACAAACTGTTCCATTCTCTGCTCCTCTGCCGTCCCAGCAAGGCGGTGACAGTCACAAGGCCCAGGGTTATCAGTACAAGAGACGAACCAGTTTTGATCCAATACCGATGACATGCACTGAATTGTTTAATCACCTGACTTCCAAGAACTTGATCAACACTCGGCCAATGAAGGCCCTTCAGCCGCCATTCTCCCGAAGTCACAATGCAAGTGCTACCTGCAGTTTCCACGAAAGCGGGGTTGGTCACACTGTGGAGGAGTGCAGAGCCTTCAAGCATGCAGTGCAAGACCTGATAGATCGGTGTGTGGTTCAGATAGGAACCCCTGATATTGATGGTGAAGAAGAAATCGATGAGGAAGTAACAGAGGTGCTTGTGAAAGAGGGATGTTGGGATACCCTAGGGGAGCCCAGTGGAAAGTTTGATTACTTGGTCAGATATGACGTTCCCGAGAGTGCTCAAATCTGAATGGAAGACATCCAGCCTACAGGATGGGATGAGGAAGAGGAACAATACGACCAAATTGCTGTCATCAATAATGGTCCTAAGTCAGAAGAGGGATGTTGAGATACCCTAGGGGAGCCCAGTGGAAAGTTTGATTACTTGGTCAGGTATGACGTTCCTGAGAGTGCTCAAATCCGAATGGAGGACATCCAGCCCACAGGATGGGATGAGGAAGAGGAACAATACGATCAAATTGCTGTCATCAATAATGGTCCTAAGTCAGAAGAGGGTGGTGCAAACCTGGTTTGTCGCTGCAGTGCTGGTGAAAGAATTAAAGAATTGAAAGACTGTTGATCCTCCTGGGACCTTTGATTTAAAGTAGTCATTTGTAATGCAACCCTGTGGCTCTGCCCAAAGCCACAGGACCTGTTGTTAGGGGCACACATGTTTTTATTTTCAGAATCATCATCATCAATAAAAACGTTGTTTTTGAATTTCAATCAATAAAAATCAATTCCTTTTCATTTCATGTGTCTTTTCCTTGCATTATTATTGCTTGTTTGTTTGTCTCGCCTTTCATTCTGCTTTTTCGCCTCGGCAAAAAGCAAATCCACAGCAATTGTCTCTCAAAATAACAGTGCCAACGGTCCATATTTTGACTTTGATCACCTTATCAATCAAGCAGAGTGGGACGTTGAGAAAGACCGGGAAAATCCTCCAGAAGGTTAATAAAGCAAGGAAAAAGGGTTATTCAGCATCACGGGGAATCAACTGAAGTGATCAATTTTGGTACAGCAGAGGACAGCAAGAAAAGAGATCAAGATGGGTACTTCAATAAAGGAAAACTAGAGCACAGAAAGAAATAAAAATAAGTAAATTATTGTCTTTGAGTTAATTTTTGAGAAAACGAGCAATCATGATTTGAAATGAAGTTGGACCATCCCTCCATACCCTTAAAAACCTAAAATCCCAGAAAATCCATTTCCTACCCACCTTAAGCCAAGAAAATCCCAAAGAGAAAAACAAAATCCTCTCCTACCCACCGTAAGCCAAAAAAAAGGCCAAAAATCCAAAAGTCACCTTAGACAATGATCACAAAAAAAAAATCACAAAAAAAAAAAGTGCATCGTTCTTTATCAGTTCACCCAAGCTCAAAAAAAAAAAAAAAAATTCAAAAAGGGAAAATCCCAAAATCAAAAGAAAAATACAACAGAAATGTAAGTAGTGAGTTGATACGTGTTACCACAAAACCCAAGAGATCCTCGTCTCAATAAACCTTCAAACACTGTATCATTCCCATACCTCTCAATACACCTTCAAACACTGTATCATTCCTATACCTCTCATAAACCGCAAACACTCTCCTTTTGACCACGATAACCCGCCCTCCACAGACCCTTAGCCAGGAATAAAACCTCCTAATACCTCATCAACCCCAAACACTCCGACAAGCTCACTCATCTCTCCTCCACAAAACACCACAATCCCGAAAGGTCCATCCCGATCAATGATTGATTGCTGTTGTTTTCTCAAAGTTTTAGCTCAAGGACAAGTAAATTCATTTGTTTACAATATGCCAAGTGGGGCAATTCTGTCGCTCTTCACCCCTCTTACAACTGGGGAGATTGACCCTACACCTATCTCATCCCTTGTCGCACTCACATTCATTGAAATCATGCAGGGGCAACCCCCTTTCTTCTCTAGTGTATGGGTCAGAAGCAGTTCTTCTCATCAAGGTTGAAATACCCTCTCTACGAGTAGTCATGGAGGCCAGGTTAGAAGAAGCAAAATGGATCCAAGCTCGTCTAGATCAACTGAATCTCATTAGAGAGAAAAGAATTGCTGCCCTGCGCCATGGCCAGTTGTACCAACAAAAGATGAAGGCAGCTTTCGGCAGGAAAGTCCGTCTTCGAGAATTCGGCGAAGGAGACCTTGTACTCAAAAAGATCCTACCTATCCAGACTGACTCCGTGGGAAGTTGATACCCATTTATGACGGTCCATATGAAGTCAAGAAAGCTTTTTCCAGAGGAGCGCCGATACTCATAAACATAGACGGCGAAGATCTCAGGAATCCAGTCAATTCAGATCAAGTGAAGAAGTATTATGCCTAAAAGAAATAAATGAAAAAAGAGAAAGACAAGCCAAGTAAGAATTAGCTCGCTAGGTTGAAAACCCGCAAAGGGCGGCCTAGGCAAAATCAGAGCGACCCGGTGGATTGAAAACCTGTAAAGGGCGATCCAGGCAAAAATTAGGGTCTGAAAACTTAGGCATGAAAAGTAAAGAAAGGCATACAGCTCTCCTACAAGCTTGGATGAGGGAGTGATCAAGGTCAAGGACATAGATGTTTGGCACTGTTCCACAGAGACGGACAGTCAGAATTCAGTTTCTCTCTTTTTCGTGTCTTTTTACAGTTTAAACTTTCAAGTGTAATAAATAATCGGCGTAACTTCTTTTGCGACCGGTTTCCACATTAATAAAGTTCAAATTTCTCGTATCTGTTCACTCTTTTATTTTCTGCTTTTTCTGCTCAAAATAAACGTTTTATGATGATGATGGTCCTGAACTGTAAAACATGTGCATACATCATAGGGCATTGCAAATCATTACGAGATTCTTAAGAGTCCCGGGAGAAGGCAATTCCCCAAAGCCAGTTAACCATGCAAGAGAAAGCGATTGCACCCACGATTGCTTCAAACTAGCAAAGTCAAGACCAACATGCACTCGGCTCATGAACTCCGCAATTCCAACAGGTTCCTCAGTCTCGTGTAAGGGGTGTCGCGGGTGGGCTGAACCAGCAAAAATAAAACAATATAATAAGCAAAAAAGCAATAAACAAACACAATCATGCATTGCATTCATCATGCAAAAATCATACATTCCTCAGACATAGGAAATAATAATAAGAAAAGAGAAATTCAGACATTTGCATTTGCATTCATCATAGGAGAAAGAAAAAGAAAATAACAATCATAACATTTGCATCCAAATATCTCATTTGCATTCACATTTCATGCATTCATCGCGTGCCATCCAAAATCCTAATGTTTCCCATTCAACCATTTCATATTATTGCTACATGTACCATAGCAGTTGGACTCAAACATTTCATTTGCATCATCTTAATGTTTGCATTTCATAAAAGGAAAAGAACAACAAAAAATCTTCATTCAAAACATTGCATTTGCATCGTGCATCTCATAGAAAAAACAAAAGCGAAGTCTTCCCTTGCATACACTTGCACCGAAATTCCACAAACCATCAGGTCAAACCAGACCTTTGTGTCCTTAAACCAGACCTTTGGGGTCCATAAACCAGACCAATATGCAGACACATATTGCTCCATAAACCAGGCTTGTCGGCCCATAAATCCAGCATTGTAGGCATCAGCGTCACATGCATCCACGTAGCATACATCTGAATTACATTTGCATGACCGCATCTTGTGCATTCATCACATGATGAAGACAAAGTAAAAGAATAAAGGGCATTTCATGAACATTCATCATCTCAATAAACTCATCGCATAGCATGCATCTGCATAACATGCCTTCGCATAACATGCATCCACACTCCTTGCATCATTCCTTGCATCAACTGACGTATGCAGGTACCTCAATCCAGTGCGGCAGCATTGGCCATCTCAACCAATCAGCAGGATTCGTAAATCCATTCAGGACCCAAGTGTCCCTTCAGGCCCAAGTGCCCATCAACCAACAGGATTCGTGAATCCCTTCAGGACCCAAGTGTCCCTTCAAAAGCAGACTTCACCTCGTATTCGAGCTGCGGGTAAGTCCTTCAGACCCCAAGTGGTCCTTCAGACTAGTTGTGTCAGCCTAAGACACAGCGGACGTCCTTCATGGTCAACATATCAGTTCCGGATCTGATCTTGACCCATCATGGCCGCTCGAATGCAAAGGCCCCCTCAGACCGTTTTACTAGTACCATAGCTAGTAGCGCTCCTTCAGACCACGATGGTCCTTCAATTAAGGCCTAGGCAGCCTTCCAGACCCCGAGTGGTCCTTCAGAGCCTTAGTGCTCCTTCAGACCCTGAGCGGTCCTTCAGAGCCTTAGTGCTCCTTCAGACCCTAAGTGGTCCTTCAGAGCCTTAGTGCTCCTTCAGATCCCGAGTGGTCCATCATTTTCTCTCTCGGTTAATGCACCAAGTGTTAACCATTCCCCGTTTGTTCTCAAGCCCTTCTATTCAAAAAAAATATAGAAAAAGAAAAAGAGGAAAATTCGGGTCTCCCTAAGCAGACAAAATCGGTATAATTTCTGAATTCTTTATTTCTATTTTGCCTCGAAATATGTCCTGCGCAATTCATATTTCTTGTCAAAATCCAAATAAAGAGGGGCAGCTGTCATACCCAAATTTTGTCCGGCTTAGGGCAAAACCCTAATTTTCAACCAAAAATAAATAAATCAAGTCTTGACATTCATCCTAGAGGTTAGGAAAGGCATCATGCTTGCATTTTAGAAGTTTCATAATGCAATTTAGGGTTAGAATAGCATTGCATGGCATTTTAGAGCACTTTAGAGCATTTTTAGGGTTTCTAGGGTTTTTCCTAGTTCAAAGGGTATTTTGGTAATTTCGCCAAAAAGACTTATTTTCTCATCATGCATGCATTTCTAGAGTTTTAGAGTCATCCAGAAGGTCTCAGGATCATTGTTAGAGTGGAAATGAAGTTTGGAGCAAAATCAGGGTTTTTGGGACCAAAAGGGCATTTTGGTCATTTCACTAAAATAAATAATTTCTCGGTAAAAACTACTATGCATCACTTGAGGAATTTATGTGAGTCCATGTGAGTGGAGTTGTGTATTTTTTTGTGCATCATGGGAATATTTTTGGCATGAAATTCGGTTTTTGAACAAAAGGGCAAAATGGTCATTTCCTTTGAAGTAGGGTCAATGAATCGATTTTGGGATTGGTGAGATCATAAAATTCAGAGCCCAATCATTGAATCATGGGACATAGCCCAAAATGGTATGAATTTAGAAGAATTATCTAGAAGGGAATAAGGAATATCCCTTTGAATTTTGAAAGGTCAAGTGTAGTACAATAGTACAAGTTGCAATTCCACTCACACTCTCTCCTTGGCTGCGCATATACAGCCCATTTTCCTTCAATTTTGATTTATTTTATTGGTTGCAAATTGTGTTTAAATCATGGCCTTCCATTCAAGTGTTAAATGCAATCCTCACCCTTCATTTGAATTAAAATGGCACTTGTGTAATAAGCTTCATGGAAAAATACAATTTTGTAATTGAACTTATCCTTCACCACCCTCCTTATGCTGCGCCCCTCAGCCCTCTCTCTCCTCACTTTGTGCTTTCTAATTGCCCCTAATCCATGTGACATTTGATCTTGACCCTTGGTTCAAAATTTAGATGCAATCCTAGAGCACAAGGGGAGATAAATTGACCTAGAAGCCCTTAATGATAAGTGAGCACTATATATACCTTCATATGATAAGCCCACACAAGCTCTTAGCCTCACTCTCCATTCAAAAACCCTAGCACACCAACTCCTCTCCTCCCTCCTCCTCTTGGCCGTAGCCCTTCCTCCCTCCTCCTCCATTCTCTTTTCAACTTCCATCCACTAAATCACCTCAAACTCACTCCATATTCATATATCCTCTTCCTTTCATCTTTGATTCCACATTTACATCATCAAAGGGGCTGATCCTTCAAGGTTACGTGGTTGTTGTTGGTGACTTTTTGAGGAGTGTTGGTGATTGGTTACTCTTGATTCTCATTTCTACTCTTGTTTAGCTTGGAACTAAGGTATAACCTAAAACCCTTTGCATTTTCATCCACTTTCTTGCATCAAAATCCTTTTTCAACTTATATTTGCATCTCATAACATCATTTAAATGTAGATTAGGGGCTGTTGTGGGTGAGAGTTGGCATCTCACCCACCAAATAAATTGTTCTTGTGACTATGTGTTGATTATGTGTTGTTCTTGTGATTTGCACTTTGTTTTATGAAATTTTCACCGAGTAAAATTTATCTCTCCTCATGTTTTTGCTTCGGCCTTGAGTTAGAAATTAGGATCCTCATGTTTTCTTGTCTATTTCATGTGTCAAAGTTGAATAAGAATGGTATATAGGACCAATAGTGCATTCGGGTTTAGGTCCCTAAAGTAGGGTTTCATCATCTTTTATTTTCTTTGATTTTGTGTGTTGAATAAATGATGAAATGATGATTGTTTGAGTGTGATATACATGTGTAGATCTTAGGGTTTATGTGTGTGTGTCTAATGATGTGATTTGGTTGCAAGAAATTTGTTGAATTTGAGCCTTATTGTGTATATGTATGTTTCGGCCATAAAGCCATTTTTGTGACCAATTTACTTACTCAAATTTGTTGTTTGATCTTGTTTGGTAAATTAATTATTGTGAATTGTGTTTTTTTCACTTTTTACCTTTTATTTTTTACCATTCACTTAAGTGTTACTAAATAGTAAAAAAAAAAATTTCTTACCTTTTTTTTACCTTTCACTTAAAACCCTAAAAAACATTTTACCTTTTACTTTTACCATTTACCTTCACTTAAGTAATTCACCACCTTCACTTAAATAAGTTACCATTTCATTAATAATTTACCTTTACTTTTTACCTTTCTTAAATTACAAAAAGACCCAAAACATTTTCTAGTTTACATTTATAACTTTTCAACTTTATAAAATCAACCCAAAAATACTTTTTACCACTTTTTCCTAAGACTCTAAAAACACCAAAACATTTCACCATTTCCTAAGAATAAGGTAACTAAATTTTTACCACTTTTTATGACACACTCTCACACACTTGCACTTAAATAAAACCTTATTCACTCTCTTGCATTCTCATTTGCTTGTATCTCTTGCATACTCTCTTGTTTTAATCTTCATGCCTTTTCATATATTCATATCTCTTGCATATTCATTTGCACACTCACTTGTTAGTACCTCATGCATCCTTACTTGTTTATACTTCTTGCATTCTCACATGTCCATTCATAATTAAATAACCATGCATCCTCACATGTCCATGCATTCATTAATCAAATGCTCATGCACTCTTGTATGCTCATGCATCTTTGTATATACTCATTCTTGCATTCATCCTCACATGTCCATGCATTCATTAATCAAATGCTCATGCATTCTTGTATGCTCATGCATCTTTGTATATACTCATTCTTGCATTCATTCTCAAATGTTCATGCATTTACATGCATTCATGCTTATCTAATCTAGCACATCATGATCACATGCTCATCCATTTAACTTAGACTATTTTATGCCTATGATCAATTGTATTCCTTTGTTGTTGATGCCACTTAAATTTCTTGATTGAATTGTGTACAATTACCTTCTACTTGCATGTGTTCTTGTGAAGACGTAAGACTACTAGAGTCATTAAGATCCTTGCACATTCTTCCTTTGCCACGTAAGCAATTCCCTCACACACGCACAATTATTTTGAGAACTTTACTTTGCATCCTCAATAACTGTATCTCTTGATTGTATTGGCATGTTTAATCTCAGTTAGTGATCAACACGTTCATAATTGCTTGATTAGTGAATGTGTTTGTATTTCATTCATTCATGTCGCATCTTTTGGTTATGGACTCGGAGTTGGTTGAAATGTTCTACTTATTTTTCCGAAATCCTTTTCCAAATCATCTTTTTCTTAGAACTAATTTTCAAATTAAATCAAATGCTTTTTCAATAAAAAAACGTAAGGCATTTTTCTTAAATAAATCATTAGCCATCACTCGAAGCCTTTGCTTGTTTGATCGCTAATGAGGAGTTACTAGTGGTAGTCACTCGAAGCCTTTGCTTGTTTGACTACTATGAAAGCTCCCACACTTTAACTAAACACGAATAAAGCAAATTTCAAAAACAACATGAGCTATTAGTGAGGATTATCACCGATGCTCGCCCTTTTTTCAAAATGCTTTCAAAAAGATAATAAAACGTTGTTACTTGTAATCACTCGAAGCCTTTGCTTGCTTGATTACCGGTTCCAACTCTTTTCTTTCGAGTTAGTAATGAATGCCACTCAAAGCCGTTGCTTGTTTGGTATTCGTGAACACTTGAGTCCTATTTCAAAAACTCAAAAAAATTAAATAAGATAAAACTCAAAAACACTTTCAAAACCAAAAAGCCTAGAACTACGTAGCTTTGATCCCTCTTCCAGAGAGGGTACGTAGGAGCGGGTCGTAACCCGTCAAGCACTCTTTTAAAAAACTTTGTTTTGTTCCCGAGAACTACGTAGCTTTGATCCCTCTTCCAGAGAGGGTACGTAGGAGCGGGTCGTAACCCGTCAAGCACACTTTTAAAAAATCTTCATTTTGTCACCCAATTGCGAAAAACCCTTAAACCGTTTTCCAAACGCAAAAGACTAGAACTACGTAGCTTTGATCCCTCTTCCAGAGAGGGTACGTAGGAGCGGGTCATAACCCGTCAAGCACTCTTTCAAAAAATCTTTGTTTTGTTCCGCTTTTTAAAGATACCAAAAATATTTCTTCCCAATAAAATCATTTCTCACACGAAATAAAAAGAAAGGAAGTAGAACAAAAATCGTTTCAAGTCTACTTTTTCTAAGCCACACATCAAAGTTAATGGTTCCCTTTCGGTAGAAAGGAGGTGCGGGGTGCTAGTACCTTCCCCGTACCTAACCGACCCCCGAACCTACATCTCAATGTTTTCGAAAGACCATCCGCCTTTTTCAAAAGACTTTTTCCAATGTTTTAGTCTTTAAAAATAAATATTGGTGGCGGCTTCAAAATTTTTCACGTTGTCAAACTGAGGAATCCTTAACCGGATTTTTCGGGGCGCAACAACAGGTCGCACGGACCGTGCGCCCCTGGGCACGGACCGCGCGCCTGCTACGGGTTGCCTTAATTGGAAAAAAATAACAGGACGCCCGGACTGTGCGCCCCTGGGCACGGACCGTGCGCCTCTTTCGGTTTAGATTGTGTGATTCTGGTAAATCACGCACGGGTCGTGCGCCCCTGGGCACGGACCGTGCGTGAGCTTCTGTCACCGGTTTTCGTTTTCTCATTTCGCCGTTCCGTTTGATCCCGAACCTTTTCTAATCTCTTTCTCAATCATTTAAAAAGGGATTGTCTTACTGAAAACCTTATTTTGAACTTGTTCAACTCATGGTTTTGAAAAAGAGTTTTGAAAGCCTATTTGATTGAAAAACCGAAACCCTAGTATGTGTGTGGGTACACCGACTGATGGATTGACTAAATATATATATAACTATATATGTCATTGTGTATGATTATAAGGCCGGATGTCTAACTATTGAATTCATCTAAACGGGTTATAGATCGATATGGGTATTATTTATCCAATTATTATGTGAATGATCCTTTGGTGATCGAAAATATATAAATTATCTAATGATGCTTATATGATTGATCCTTTGGTGATCAAAATCAAAAAGAAGATATAAATTATCTAACTCTCGAGAACTTGATGCGTATTGTCATACGTATTGCGTTGGATGACGATCCGACAAGTAGCATACTAGGAAGGGAAGTCATGAGCCCTCACCCTAGGCTCTATATGTGTTTTGGCGTGGTCAACTCACGGGTTACCGGGATTAGCACTGGATTGCAGTCGGTACGTGTTAAATAAATTCACGAAGTGCGTGGCATTTCGATTAATAAATAAGACATTGTTATGTCAGCTTGTGGTGTAACGGTTTAATAATTGAACCGAGTGTTAGTGAGGGGGCACGGTAGGACTCACTGAGATAAGGTTATCTCACCCTATCCATATTTGTTTTTTTTCAGAGAAGCACGGAAAAAGGAAGACTATTGTGCACGAGTAGTTGGTATACTCCCGGAGGTGCCGAAGACTTAGTCATATTTATCCTTTGTTCTTTTGTTGTTCCTTTTGGTTGTATAAACTTGTATTGGTTATGAGTTATACGAACCGCTTTATGTTTCTGTTTGGTTTTTGGACTTGGATTTTGTATTCCGTTCGGTATGGAACCGATGTACTTCTATTTTATAAAGTAACCTTATTTTCCGACTATATGTTTATTTTTGAAAAAGTTTGTATGTCCAATACTTAAACAGAAACTGTGTCCTCTGAATTTCCGCATCTGTGCATTTTCGGTGTCTCTACATGTTAGAAATACCGGGGTGTTACATTTGGTATCAGAGCGGTTCGACCTAGTTGGACTTAGATGTTAAGAGTCTTTTACGTTTTCTAAGTCTGATTCTTCTTAGTATGCTATTAGACATTGAGCCTGATCAACTTAATACTTTGTGCATATTTCGCAGAATCATGGCTGGAAGAGGTAGGAGAAACCCACCTGTTGATCCTCATCAAGAATGGATGCAGAATGTCATCGAGACTTAGCAGAAAATGATGAATGACATGATGCTAATGCAACAGCAATAGATGGCTCAAATGGCTCAAATGCAGCAGATGCATCAGATGCCTCAACCACAACCAGCTGAGCCAGTCAATGTGCCAACACCTGAGGATCACAACAGGGTGTACTTCCAGTTTCTGAAGAGGAAACCCCCAACTTTCAAAGGAGGATCCAATGCAATGAAAGCCCATTTATGGGTAGATGCCATGGAACGGATCTTTGTTACCTTGCAATGCAATGAAGAAGAGAATGTAATTTGTGCTGCTAACGCTCTGGACGAGGATGCTCACACCTGGTGGGGTAATGCTCGTAGAATGCTACAAACTCAGGGAACTCCTCTTGAGTGGAAAAATTTCAAGGAATTGTTTTTAAGTCATTACTTCCCCGATTCTCAAAGACTTGCCAAACAGATGGAATTTTTGAATCTGAAACAAGGAGAGATGATAGTTGGGGAATATGCTGCAAAATTTGAGAGGTTGTCACAATTCTATGAATTGGAGACCACCGCTCCTGATAACAAGTGGAAAATGGTGATGTTCAGACAAGGTCTTAGAGGCGATGTGAATCAGGGTCTCAGTTCTTATTCCATGACCACTTATCCTGCTTTGGTTCAACAAGCTCATTCAGCTGAGAGCAATCTTAAAATAATGTATGCAGAGAGGAAAGGTTTCTGGAAAGATAGGAAGAAGGGTAATGAGTCAACTTCTTCAAACCCGAGGTATAAAGGGAATTCAGACAAGGGGAAGCAGATTCAGTCTGACAACACTTTTGGGTATCGAAATTGCAGAGTATGTAAGAAGAGTCATCGTGGGAGATGTCAATCAGAGTCAAAGCCAAACCAGTGTTATTATTGCAATGAAGTGGGACACTACGCCAACAACTGCCCAGCGAGAAAGGCTTTCTTGGAGTCTCCTGATGCTCCTAGACAGGCTCGAGTCAACACTTTTGATGCCAAGACCATCAAACCAGCTGATAATCTTATAAGGGGTATAGGTTCTCTCTTTAATCAAACTGTTAATATTCTGTATGACTCTGGTGCTACTCATTGCTTTATCTCAGAAGCGTGTGCTGAACGGTTAGGATTAACAGTATCTCCTATATCCGAGCCAATAACTATCCTTACTGTTGCAAAGGGTCGTGTGCGAACCCAATCATTATGCCTTAACTGTCTGCTTACCATCGGAGGCAGGGATTTTGTTGTTGATTTTATCTGTTTGCCTATGAGGGGAATGGAGATCGTTTTGGGAATGAATTGGATGACTCCCAATCACATTACTATTGACTGTTTCAATCGTGCAATTAATCTTCCTTCTGAAGTAGCGGAACATTCACTACCTGCAGACGATGGTGTTATTTCGTTCTCTTCAGCCAGCCAGTCTCTATTCCAAGGTGCAGAAGCTTTTGTTGTTATTTTGTCTGCATCAACTGAAGCTGATTTGGATTTATCATCTGTCCAAGTTGTTAATGAATTTTTAGATGTTTTTCCCGAGGAAGTTTCCTCTTTGCCTCCAGAACGAGAGGTAGAGTTCTCTATAGATTTGGCGCCTGGTGCAGGGCCAATATCCATAGCACCTTACAGGATGTCTCCTCTCGAACTGGAGGAATTGAAGTCCCAACTGGAGGAATTAATTTCCAAGAAATTTATACGACCGAGTGCTTCTCCATGGGGTGCTCCGGTATTGTCAGCTGAATAAAATCACTATCAAGAACAAGTATCCATTACCAAGGAAAGATGATCTACTTGACCAACTTCGAGGTGCTAAAGTTTTCTCCAAAATTGATCTAAGGCCAGGGTACCATCAAATCAGGGTAAGAGCCTTAGACATTCCGAAGACTGCTTTTCGTACGAGGTACGGACACTACGAGTTTGTGGTGATGCCCTTCGGATTGACTAACGCTCCAGCCGTATTCATGGATTATATGAATAGAGTGTTCCACTCCTACCTAGATCAGTTTGTGGTCGTTTTTATTGATGATATCTTGGTTTACTTAAAGTCAGTTAAGGAGCATGCCCAGCATCTCCACTTTGTCCTAGGAGTACTCCGAGAGAAGAAGCTTTATGCTAAACCGTCGAAGTGTGACTTTTGGATGTCCGAAGTGAAGTTCTTGGGTCATGTGATTTCCCAGGAGGGGGTTGCAGTTGATCCTAGCAAGGTGGAAGCAGTGTTGAATTGGGAACGACCGACGTCAGTGACAGAGATCAGAAGCTTTCTGGGTTTAGCCGGTTACTATAGAAGATTCATTGAAGGTTTTTCACAATTGGTACTTCCTCTTACTCGATTGGTACTTCCTCTTACCCGATTGTGAAGAGTGTTTTCTTGGATTGAAAGAAAGGTTAACTTCTGCTCCGATCCTAATTCTTTCGGATCCGTCATTGGGATTTCAGATCTATAGTGATGCCTCTGGGAAGGGTTTAGGATGTGTCCTTATGCAGAATCAACATTTGGTGGCCTATGCGACTAGGCAATTGAAGACTCACGAACGGAATTACCCAACTCATGACTTAGAGTTGGCGGCTATTGTCTTTGCACTGAAAATTTGGAGACATTACCTTTACGGTTCTCGTTTCGAAGTTTTTAGCAATCACAAGAGCTTGAAATATCTGTTTGACCAAAAAGAGTTGAATAACAGACAAAGAAGGTGGACTGAATTTTTGAAGGACTACGACTTCGAATTGAAATATCACCCTGGGAAAGCCAATGTGGTAGCAGATGCTCTGAGCAGAAAGTCTATCCACACGGCAAGGTTAATGGTTCATGAGGTGACTTTGTTGGAATCATTCAGAGACTTGAAGCTCAAGGTAGCAAGAAAGAGGGACCGCATATTGTTACGGCATATTAGGATAGCCAGTGTGCTAAGGGAACAAATCCGTGTAGCTCAAGAAACTGATGTGAAGTTACAGTCTCAGAGAGGATCGCCAGATTTTACTGAGGATAGCGACAGCATGACTTGCTTTAATGGGAGGATTTGTGTTCCCGATGATGATGATATCAAAAGGCAAGTATTGGAAGAAGCTCAAAGGAGTCAGTACTCTGTACATCCGGGATCCACCAAGATGTACCGAGACTTGAAGCTAATGTATTGGTGGCCTGGGATGAAGGCCGAGGTTGCAGAATTTGTTTCTCGGTGCTTAACTTGTCAGAAAGTTAAGGCGGAACACCGAAGACCGGGCGGTCAGTTACAACCGCTAGATGTGCCAGTTTGGAAGTGGGAAGATATCTCAATGGACTTTGTTATGGGTTTGCCGAGGTCACAGGCCGGTAATGATTCTATTTGGGTAGTAATGGACCGATTGACTAAATCCGCTCACTTTATTCCCGTTCGCTCGACTTATAAGGTTTCCAAGTTAGCAGATGAATATGTGAAGAACATTATCAGACTGCATGGGGTTTCAACGAGCATCGTGTCAGACTGAGATCCCAAGTTTACTTCCAGATTCTGGAGAGCATTGAATGAAGCTTTGGGAACTAGGGTGCTGGTTAGCATTGCTTGTAATCCTCAGACTGATGGTCAGACTGAGAGGACTATTCAGACTCTTGAGAACATGCTTCGGGCTTGTGTGCTCGATAGCGGGAGAAAATGGGAGGATCATCTTCCATTAATAGAATTCTCCTACAACAACAGTTCCCACTCCAACATTGGAATGGCACCGTTTGAAGCACTTTATGGTAGGAAGTGTAGAACTCCGTTGTGCTGGTGGGAGATTGGTGAGGATAAGTTTTTGGGACCCGACATGGTTCGCGAGACTACTGAGAAGATCAAGTTAATTCGAGAAAGAATGAAGGTTGCTCAGAGTCGGCAAAAGAGCTATGCTGACAACCGAAGGAGACCGTTGGAAATTGATGTTGGTGATCATGTGTTCTTGAAAGTTTCCCCAACCATAGGCACCGGGAGAGCTTTGCGAGCGAAGAAGCTCAGTCCTCGATATGTTGGACCTTTCCAAATTATCGAGCGAATTGGGCCAGTTGCCTATCGCCTCGCATTGTCTCCGGCCCTATCAAATCTCCATGATGTGTTCCACGTGTCTCAGTTGAGGAAGTATGTTCCCGATCTGCATCAACCGTTGAGTGTTGATACGATTGACCTTCGACCGGATTTGTCATTTCAACCTTATCCTAGTCATATCTTGGAGCGTGGTGTGAAGACTCTGCGTTCAAGAACTATTCCGATTGTCAAAGTAGTCTGGGATGGCTTTTCAGGCGAAGAGGCTACCTGGGAATTGGAAGAAGACATGCGGACTCGATATCCATATCTCTTTCATTAAGGTACGTCTTGTCAATTTTGAGGACAAAATTTTTAAAAGTTGGGTGATTGTAACATCCCTACTTTTTAAAAGACTCGTACTATGATACCTAAGACCGATTAGTTAATTGTGGGAATAATTGGTCGTGTCTCGGGGATTAATATGTCGAGAAATTGTCAAGAAATCCTATTCTCCATCAAATAGTGGCCTATTCATAATTTAAACGAGGAATTGGGGCTGAAGGGCAAATCTGTCTTTTCACACCCCTAGTTATTAAAATATAATTATGAAGATTATAATTAATTACGAACCGAAAGAATTGAGGAATTTCGGATCGGAACCGGATTAATCGAGAAAGTTTTGTACTGAAGGGAATTTTCAGCACCAAAACTATCATTTTATGGACCAAGGGAAAACTGTCTTTTACCCCTCTTTAAGGCTTCAACTAGGACTGAACTCATCCTCACCTCATCCGTTTTCTCATTTCGCCGTTCCGTTTGATCCCGAACCTTTTCTAATCTCTTTCTCAATCATTTAAAAAGGGATTGTCTTACTGAAAACCTTATTTTGAACTTGCTCAACTCATGGTTTTGGAAAAGAGTTTTGAAAGCCTATTTGATTGAAAAACCGAAACCCTAGTATGCGTGTGGGTACACCGACTGATGGATTGACTAAATATATATATATATATATATATATATATATATATATATATATATATATATATATATTACTATATATGTCACTGTGTATGATTATAACGCCGGATGTCTAACTATTGAATTCATCTAAACGGGTTATAGATCGATATGGGTATTATTTATCCAATTATTATGTGAATGATCCTTTGGTGATCGAAAAGATATAAATTATCTAATGATGCTTATGTGATTGATCGTTTGGTGATCAAAATAAAAAAGAAGATATAAATTATCTAACTCTCGAGAACTTGATGCGTATTGTCATACGTATTGCGTTGGATGACGATCCGACAAGTAGCATACTAGGAATGGAAGTCATGAGCCCTCACCCTAGGCCCTATATGTGTTTTGGCGTGGTCAACTCACGGGTTACCGGGATTAGCACTGGATTGCAGTCGGTTTATGCTAAGTGGAACACACGATTACCGGGATTAGCACTGGATTGCAGTCGGTACGTGTTAAATAAATTCACGAAGTGCGTGGCATTTCGATTAATAAATAAGACATTGTTATGTCAGCTTTTGTTGTAACGGTTTAATAATTGAACCGAGTGTTAGTGAGGGGGCACGGTAGGACTCACTGTGATAATGTTATCTCACCCTATCCATAGTTGTTGTTTTTAAGAGAAGCAGGGAAAAAGGAAGACTATTGTGCACGAGTAGTTGGTATACTCCCGGATATTGTATAAACTTGTATTGGTTATGAGTTATACGAACCTCTTTATGTTTCTGTTTGGTTTTTGGACTTGGATATTGTATTCCGTTCGGTATGGAACCGATGTACTTCTATTTTATGAAGTAACCTTATTTTCCGACTATATGTTTATTTCGGAAAAAGTTTGTATGTCCAATACTGAAACAGAAACTGTGTCCTCTGAATTTCCGCATCTGTGCATTTTCGGTGTCTCTACATGTTAGAAATACCGGGGTGTTACATTTAACTAATAAATAAAATAATTCGTATTTTAAAAATTTCAAAATTTTGAGATAATTATTATTATACAAATAGTGTAAACATAAGTTAATTATTACAGAATAAATAAAATTTATTTTATTTTTGTCAAAAACTTCTAATTTATAATAACACCAACAAATACATTTAATAACGAATAAATTTGTTAACTAACCGGTAATACAGTGACTAAACTCCAAACTAACAACTCCAAAGTGGCAACTCCAATCAACTGCAAAACAAATAATAACAAAAACAATATTAGACAACACATATTTAAAAATTAAATATTAACTAAAACAATCAAAATTTAGTTAAAAAACATACCTTAAACAAAACTGACTTCAAAAAGAGTGAATCGAGAGATATTGAGAAGAAAATAGTGAGAGATTTGGGTGAAAAGAGTGAGATTTAGGAAAAAAAGAGAGTGATTTAGGAGAAAAGAGAGATTTCGGAGTAGAGAGTGAAGAGTGAGTGAAGAAGAAGTGAGGAGGGGTGGGAATATATAGGGGAAAGGCGCGCAACGGATAGTTTCGAAATCCGCCGGAAATGATGCTTACCGGCGGATTATAAGTATACCGCCGGATAAAATTAGCTTACCGGCGGATTTTAAAAATACCGGCGGATGGTTTTTTTTTAAAATTTAAATGATATCCGCCGGTACAAGGCGTTACCGGCGGATTTTTGGCTCACTTTTTACCGGCGGATATGGCGTATATTACCGGCGGATTTTTGAAATATTTTTTTAAAAAACTGGCGGAAATATCCGCCGGTAATGGCATTTACCGGCGCATTGGCTTTTAAATTTCTGCGTAAAATATATCCGCCGGTAAATATACCAAATTCGCCGGTATTTTAACAGTCGGAATAAAATCCGCCGGTAACCTTGTCAAATCCGCCGGTAATATACTGGGGGATCCACACCGCCGGTAACGTGACAGAATCCGCCGGTAATATACCGGCGGACTAAATCCGCCGGAAATTGCCCACCGGAAATGCACGAAAAACTGGTAGTGGAAGCCAAAGAAAAAAGGGACCCAATCCAATTCAAAAAGATAAGGCCACGGGAGCTTAATTAGTGAACAAGGATAGGGTTTTTGCATCCAATACTTAATCTTTGGTGCAGCCCAATGATCAAAGAAAGACCAACTTGTCAACCTTAAACTCTCCACTCAATCCTAGGTGTAACACCCCGATATTTCTAGCTTGTAGAAATACCAAAATGTACCACTTGGCATACATCAGAGTAACTTCCTGTCATTGAATATTGAACACAACTAAAAAATTCGATAAATAATTATCAAACAGTTCCATGAACCTCATTAAACTTAACATAAAGTACTTAAGTCTCATAACTTAAGACTTATACAACCTGGTGTTCAATATCCAAAACATGTGTAGCGGAAATGATTTACGACTGTTACTAATAATAGTTATACAATCGATATTAAAAAGACAACAAAAGAGACAAAGGCCTAAACATAAAGTTGAATCTTCAATGACTTCACAAGTCACACCGGCTAACCGTGATTCTTCGCCTTTGCTTTTCCCTGTTTCTCTGTAAAAACCACAACAATAAAGGGTGAGATAAACATTATCTCAGTGAGTCCTATCGAGACCCCTTACTAACTCTAGCGGTTTATTATGCATTCTACTTTGAACATCTTGGCCCTAATAAGCGACCATGTGGACATATATTTCTTTATTTCCTCTTGTAGCCCTAATAAGCGACTACGTATCATGTCTTATCTTTTCTTCAACTTAGCACAACACCTCGAGCCACCTTATTCGGTTATTTTTTTGGCTTTTGGTGAACCCAATCCACTAACCACTAATTAGCGGGCAAACCTCATGGGGCCTAGGTTTTGGGGCTCATTGTAACACCCCGGTATTTCTTTAACAAAGAAATACCTAAATATACAATTTGGTATAAATCAGAGTATAAAAATTCCTGTTTAGATATACATCTTTACAAGAAACAGCGGAAACTATAAATATAACACTATACAATTTCGAGTCATAAGACTGAATACAGAGACGACTACAGCAGAACATGAACAACTTTAAACGAATCAGTCTTCAAGCTTCTCCTCGAACTCGGCAACTAACTATGCCGCCTTCTGCCCTTACTTTCTGTTCTCTGTAAAAAAAAACAGCAAATATGGATTGGGTGAGACAACTTGTCTCAGTGAGTCCTACCGTGCCCCCTCACTATCACTCGGTTTATTTTAAAACTGATTTCAACATAGTTATAGTTACATATATATATATATATATATATATATATATATATATATAACTATTTATCAACATAAATATAGCCCATTACCGACCGTGCAACAGTTCACTAATCTCGGTAATTTAAGTACTATCATTTATATTATTAAGCCTAGTCGATTAATTTATAATCACTAGCTTCCCAAGCGAAACGCCGACCGTGCAACAGTTCACTAATCCCGGCGAATCGTGTTCTTAACTTAGCATAAACCGGCGGTGCAACAATTCACTAATCCCGGTAACCCACGAATTGACCACGCCAAAACGTATACAGGGCCTAGGGTGAGGGCTCATGACTTCCCTTCCTAGTATGCTACTTGTCGGGTCGTCACCCAACGCGATACATATGACAATACGTATCAATTCTCGAGAGTTAGATAATTTATATCTTTTCGATCACCAAAGGATCAATCACATAATAATTGGATAAACAATATCCATATTGATCTATAATCCGTTCAGAGGAATTCATAAATTATACCTCCGGCATTATAATCATATTCAATTGACATATATAAATATATATATTCAGTCAGTCCATCAGTCGGTGTACCCACACGCGTACTACGGTTTCGGTTTTTCGATCAAATAGGCTTTCAAAGCTCTTTTTCAAAATCATGAGTTGAACAAGTTCAAAATAAGGTTTTCAGTAAGGCAATATCCTTAAAATTGGTTGGGAAGAAGATTAGAAGTGATTTGGGATCGAAAGGAGCGACGAAATGAGAAATGGGAGTCCGGTAACAGGAACCTCACGCACGGTCCGTGCCCAGGGGCGCACGACCCGTGCGTGGTGCACTAAATTAAAATACCCATCTGCGAAGTGGGCGCACGGTTCGTGCCCAGGGGCACACGACCCGTGCGTCCGGTTCTGTTTCCCAATTCCAATCTGATTCTAATTCTGCTTTTCTGTTTCTCGCCCAAATCGAATTCCGATCGTAATCCAACCTAAAAACAGATTTAACAAGCCACATTCCAGACTATATTCCAGCGAAAGCGTTTAAATCACAATTTCATAAAATGCTCAACTTTTCGATAAAAACCGTAAAAACACGATGTTGCTCAAAAACGGTTTTCGACCCGAAATTCTTTTCAATATCAGTTTTTCGCCGAGAATCAAAATGTATTATAATTTCAGAAAACATAATTTTCCCTAATCCGTGAGTAGAACTCTCCGGTTGACGATCTCGCGGGAAAAACACGCCGGAGCACGAGCGATCGGACCGTAATCAATCGAACAATCCTTGTAGTCACGTACTCGCATCGAACTTGGTCAGAACTCGAGACAGCAACCTCCACTGCTCCTATTTAATCCCAGCAACTCCGACACGTTTATCGATAGTGATTTCTTTTCCGGTGCATAGAATTTGTATCCCTCGTGAACCTGGCAACTCGAACTCCAAAATAAACATTTCCAGTTCTTCTTTCTGTTTTCCAGCAACAGTTTGCAGATTTGCAACTGCCATATCTATGTCAATTCGCAACCAAACTCTTTCAAATCAGTGCCCATTCAGAAGAGGATTTTCTCTACTTTCTGATGGAGGAAGATTCACACGCATTCATGCAGTAATCTGGGAGTTATCATCGAAACAATAGGACTGGTTCAGCACAGTGCCTGATTCTAAATCCGAAACTTGTGAACATGATATATCTCTCATTTCTCCATGAAATCATACGGTTCTTGTGCCCAAAATGAAGAGCTTTTTGTCTACTTTGTAGAGAAACAAAAATCGTGATCATAGGAGCTTTGTTCGAGCTCCAATAGCTAACCTAAACATTCCAATACAAAACCAAGCTACTGGACTTCACCCTAATGTATTAAAATCAGCCATGCATCTTCAGTTTTGACTCCCTCTAGCTTCTATTTGAACATGCAAATTCAAGGAAAGCATAAAACTCCATTGTTGGTCAAGATGAAGCTTTGGAATTCGAAAATGGTAGAAGGGTGAGGAAGGTGACTGAGATATCAGAAGGGGTATCAATGGAAAGGGCTTGGAAAATGGAGGAGAATGGTACAAAAATTACTTACATGATGAAGCTTGGGTGTTGATCCATTTCCTCCTTCTCCACTCTCTCGACTTCTCCTCCTCTTCCTCTCCATTTTCTCAACTTTTCTTTCTTTCTCTAATCTATTTTCTGAACTTCAGACTGAAAATGGGAATGAGGATGAGAGTTGTTATGTTTCAAAGGGGCTGAGGGTTTTAATTGGGTGGAAAAGACCAAATTGCCCTTGGCCCATTAAGTCTTGGTTTTGAGGCTAAATCCCCAATAATCTTATGGCTTTCTACTCGACATAGGTTTCTCGACTAATCCTCATTCGAGTCGAGACTAACTGCTCACTCAATTGATACGTCTTCGATGTGAGGCAAAATGACGATTTTACCCTTCAGCTGAATTGTTCATTTAAATTATGACTAAGCCACAATTAAATGTAGAGTAGGGTTTCTTTGGACTTTTCCTCGACTATTAATCCCCGAGACACAACCAATTATTCCCACAAATAATTACTCGGTCTTAGGCATCATAGTACGAGTCTTTAAAAATTAGGGATGTTACACTCATGACTTCCCCTCCCCTAGTATGCTAATCCTCAGGGTCGTCACCCTTGATATACATATATCATTTTATGTATACCATCTACCTTTCTTTTAGGGAAAGTAATTCTTCCTTTCCTTTCGGGGAAGTAACTTGACTTGTTTGGACTTATAGTCCTTTATCTTAACTTGACTTGTGTACACTCGCGCTTACTAATGTACGTTTTTTCATAATCTTCATAACTTAATAATTTTATCTCAAGCATGCTCAATTTCATGATTTTCTTGTACTACAATCATTGGGTAACCTGGGGAATTGATTAGAAGGAACTTGGAATCATTTGGAGTGGACTAAAGCACATTTTAAAAATGGGAAACCGAAGCTTACGCACGGTCCGTGCTTAGTAGGCGCACGATCCGTGCGTGTTTTAAAAACCTTGGCATGCAGAAACCGAACAGAGCACACGGTCTGTGCATTAAGGCGCACGACCCGGGCGGGTTTTAAAAATGTTTTGCGTAGGACGAACACGACCCGTGCGCAGGGGCGCACGGTCCGTGCTTGAGTATCAGTATCCAGAAAAGCTATTTTTTTTCTTAAATTCTTTCCATTCCGTTTCGATTCCAAATTTCATTTCGATCGATATCCTAACTCAACAAATTGTATTCCAGTCCAGACAACAATCAATACATCAATCAATTCAAACAATCACAATGTCAATCAATCAATCGTATAAATTATCGTTAAAACATGATTTCGAAAAAAAAAAACGGTTTTTGATTCGATTCTATTTTGAAATAAAATGTGAGGCACCTTGGTTCGGAAACGTGCAAACTCAGTATCGAAAACATCCCTAAGCGAGTATAGAACTCACCGATTGCGATGAAGATCGCACAAACAACGAGTCCACGGATTGAAATGACAATGTAACCTCACGAACGGTCCCCATACACGAACTTTCCTCTCAAAGTCGAACTTAGAGATGCTCCCCTACCCAGAACAGAATCTGACCTTGGCTCTATTGCTCCCAAAATTACAATGTGGTTGGTTAAGGTGGGTTAGTTACTGAGTATCAAGCTTCAGTCATCACATGCAAGACTTGAGAACACCATTTATAACACTTTGAGCTTGGAGGTTCATCAATGGTGTTTTGAGAAGGAGAACAATGTAGGTTACAAAATGGATATCATTCGGAAGAGAATGAGGAGCTGAGTTTAATGGTGTAAGAATCTAGAACATGCACTAAGGTTCAGTCTCCCTCCCCTTCTTCTCCTCTCTCGCGACCTCCTCCTACTCTCAAGCTATCTTTCTACTGTTTTTTTTCTGTTTTAAGCCAAATGAAGTGTTTTGTGTGTTTTTGGTGCTGTCTCTCTGTGAGTGTGAGGGATATTTGGCCAGCTGGATGTTAAGTGAGCTGAGGGAAAATAAATGAGGTGGAAATACCAGTTTTTGCCCTCACTACCAATCACTCACTTAAACCCATTTAAGCAATTATTTAACCAAATGATTTCTCATCATAAGCATAATTAAACAATTAACACATAATTCTTTTATTTAATCCATGATCATTATCTCATAATTAATAATTTATGCTAATTATACTCAGTTTAGCTAATTTACTTAATTATGACCTGTTGCTAATTTCAATAAATGAAATTAGCTAAATTGGGGAGGTTACACTAGGTCCGAGGAAAAGACGCACATGCGCGAAATCATCAGCCGGGCATGAGATCATGAGGTCTCAGGTATCAGGTGTGAGGCAGTGAGGTCTATGACAGCATGAATTAATGAGACCATGAGATCTCACGCATCAGGCAAGAGACCATGAGGTCACGCATCAGTCGTATTCTCCCTCTCTCTCACTCTTTGAGTCTCGCCTCTCCCTCTCTCGTAGAGTGAGTTAGATTTTCCAGAGGGTAAGAGTTCACTTCCTTGACCGAAGCCATGAAAACAGTTACTAGGCGATAAGAAGACGCCTCGTTACAACAAACTACCAGGTGCTCCCGGGGGCAATGACACTTTCGGCAGCAACAAGCCAGCCCGCCGGGACGACCCAAGACAACCTGTAGAGGTGGATTAGCAGGTAGGTACGATGTCAGCAAAGACTTCAAGCCAAGACTATCCTCCGAAACAATCTTGGCTTGGGGGCAACTGTTCTGGACTGGACCAAGAGGCCCATTCAGCAATTAGGCATGGATAAGCCCAATGAACTTGATCAATATCCATAATAAATCAGCTCATTTATGACTCTCATACTTGGATGACTCAGATTCATCTGATCGATCCAACGACTCAAAACCCGCACGAATCCCTATAAATACTTGCTCACATTGCCTTTAATAGGTACATTCTCATTCCTAGCTATAGTACTATTCTATTCTCAATACTGACTTGAGCGTCAGAGTGACATCACAGGTACCCCACCTGGGATCACTTTGGCTTACCACTTGGACGACACGAGATCTACCAATAGCAGTCACCGAACGATTGCTAGGTGCAGAACATATATATAAATATATAAATATATATATATAAATTTGTACCATTTTTGAAAAACAATATCACAACTTTTTGTTCAGTTAGTGGATCGGTGCGCTAGCGAAGTTGTTGATTTCAGCGATTTTTTCTTTAATGCTCTCGGCCAGCTAGCAGGTGCTAATAGATGATGATGATCTATGTGGAGCATGAGTATTTGGAGTCTATATATGAAAAAGCTAGAACCAACTCATTTGGGAGAACACACGTTATGATAGTGCCACTTGTTGAATTTTTGCTCACTTTTAATGTTGTATTTGCAGGAGGGTGTATTACAAGACTGAGGGAGGTGCAACTTGTAAAGCCCAGCTTTACAATTAGTCCAACCCAATGATGCAGCGCTTGATCAAACAATTATTTTTGAACCCAGCTGCGCACCCGAACCCGTTTGAAAATACAACACGCGGGTCGTGCCACTTGACCCGAAGTACTTAAGCTGTTTCTTCACTCTCTCTTCTCAGAAAATCAAGAATCCTAGTTCTCTCTCTTGTTTCTCCGTTCTCTTCTTCTCTCTTCTCTCTATCGGAACCCTAGCTGCACCGTAGCTCTCACCACCGGTGATTGAAGCTGCGCTTCAGCTTGGTTTCTGGTCTATGATGATCACCGATGATGATGATGATGAAAAACCCCTATGGTTTTACACTGAATCAACCAGATCTGAGATCACCAAATCAACTTCTCACTCTTCGAAAAACCGCAAACCCTAGTTTTCTTAGAAACGCTTGATCTCTTCGATCAAGCTCTCAATCCACCTTCCTTCAGGTAGATCTACTTCTCCTCTTACGTTTTCTTTAATTTTCCCTTTGATTTACACACTGTTCACGAAACCCTAACTTTGAATCTTTTGATTTTGCAGGTGTGAGTGTGATACAGGTTTGAGACAAGATCAAACAAAGGTAAAATTACACTGTCTTGTAATTTCTCACCCTTTGTTCCTCTTTCTTGAATAAAACCCTAATCACTTTATTTCTGTTGTCTAAACTTGTTGAGTTTCTCCTTGAAACTCAACCCTAGATACCTTCTTACGCGTTAACCTTCAAGAACACCCTTCTAAAGGTAATCAGAAACCTTTCTTTAGCTTGTTCCTTTCTCTGATTGTTTCTGTCACAGAAACCCTAGATCTAACTATTGTTTTTCTTATTTCTTGCGAGGTATGATCACACTTTGATTATACAACCAGAAACTCTCAAACAATTTGGTAGATTATTGGAGATGAGGATGGAGCAAACGTTCTCAGAAAAGTTGTAAAGTAGTAGTAGAAAGTAGACTTAGAAAATTTAGAAAAGTAAACTATTAGTATTGATTGTTGTATTTTTTTCTGTACATGATTGTCTATATATACAAACACGACTGGACACAAAAGGCTAGCTGTTAGGCACCAACTTGGTTGTTAGAACAACCAAGTTAGTTTGTTATACACAAACTAGAAGTAGTTATAGTTAGTTATTTCCATAACTACCTCATGTTTAAATGATAACAGCCAACGTAGGCAACTTAGAAACACAGGACAACCCCCTGAAGGTTTAAAACAATAATAGTCTAAGACAAGCCCTTAGACAATAGCTATAGGTCATTCCTTTCTTAGAGACTTAGAAAGAAATAACATTTAGTTGCCTCCTAAGTTTAGCAAAGATTTCACCTTTAAGAGCCTTGGTGAATATATCAGCCACCTGGTCATTAGTTGAGCAGTAGTCCAGCACTAGAACTCCTTTAGAAACTTGTTCCCTAATGTAGTGAAACTTTGTTTCTATGCGTTTAGTTCTCCCATGAGATATAGGATTTTTGGCTAAGTTAATAGCTGACTTATTATCCATAAACAGAGTTATAGGATTAGTTAACTCTACATTTATTTCCTTAAGCAAGGTTTCTAGCCAAGCTGCTTGGGTGGCAGCATGACATGCAGAAATATATTCTGCTTCACACGATGACAAGGCCACAGTGGCCTGTTTCTTAGAGCTCCATGAGACAGCAGCCCCTTGAAATAGGAATACATATCCACTTGTACTTCTTCTGTCAACCTTGTCTCCACACCAATCTGAGTCACAATAGCCAACCAAGGTGTTTTTACCTGTAGACCTGCCATTAGGAAAAAACAGACCATAATTAGTAGTGCCTTTTATATATCTTAGGATGCGCTTTGCAGCATTCAAATGAATCTGCAAAGGGCAATTCATAAACCTACTGGTTACACCAGTAGCATAGAGTATGTCAGGTCTGCTATGACATAAATATCTTAGAGACCCAACAATTTGTCTAAAATAGGTTGCATCAACTTTAGTGCCCTCTTCCTCTTCTTTCTTAGTAAGATTACCCTCAGCTGGGTTAATTGCAGAATTGCAATTTTCCAGCTCAAATCTCTTTAAGACCTCATTGGCATACTTTTGCTGATGCAATATTAATCCTTCATTAACTCTTAGGAACTCCAACCCAAGAAAATAGGTTAGTTTTCCCAAATCTGTCATTTCAAATTCTTCTTTCATAGAAGATTTGAAATTTGCTATCTCTTTAGCACAACTACCATTCACAAGTAGATCATCCACATATAGACATACAATCAGCAAGTAGGAGTTTATATCACCTTTGACATAGACTCCATACTCTGTTGTACATCTAGCAAAACCACTTTGAATAAAGAATCCATCTATCCTCTTATTCCAGGCCCTTGGGGCCTGTTTAAGCCCATAGAGGGCCTTATGCAAATGGTACACATAGTCCTCTTTGCCTTTTTCACTAAACCCAGGAGGTTGGTTTATGTAAACAACTTCCTCCAAAGGTCCATTTAAGAAAGCAGATTTCACATCTAGGTGGTACATGTCCCAACCTCTACTACAGGCTAGTGCTGTTACTAGCCTGATAGTCTCATGTCTAGCAACAGGGGCAAAGACTTATGTGAAGTCAATGCCCTGTTTCTGTTGGAAACCACGTGCCACCAGCCTTGCCTTGTACTTAACTATGTTTCCACTAGGATCAAGCTTTAGTTTAAAACCCCATTTAACACTAATAACTCTCTTTCCTTTAGGTAACTTAGTTAGAGTCCTAGTCTTATTTTTTTCAATAGATTTCAGTTCCTCTAGCATAGCCATTTTCCACTCTTTTTTCTTAAGAGCTTCAGCATAGTCTAAAGGCTCAGAATCTGCTACCATAGCAAAATGGATGATATCTCCATCATCATCCACCTCATTGTCCCTTACTAGGTCATAGTCAGCCAACCTACTAGGTAGATTCCTGGCTCTAGCAGGACTAATAGGATTATTAGCAACACCAGTTTCCTGTTGAGCTATCTCAGGTGAGTTTGGCTCAACAGCATGTTCCTCAACTTGAACATCACCTCCAATAGGTTCATCATCACTTTCATCATCATCAACTCCTTGATGATGTTCTGGTAACTCAGTGTTCCCTTCATCAGTTACATTTGAATCAATGGAGCTTGCTTGCTCCATCTTATTCCAATCTCAAGCCTCATCCTCAAGTATAGTAACATCCCAAGATATTTCTAACTTACCTGTTAAAGGATCAACTAACCTGTAAGCACCAGTAGGGTGATACCCAACTAGTACCATAGGTTTACTCTTGTCCTCTAACTTCTTTCTCTTAGGATCAGGAATGTGTCCATAGGTTAATGATCCAAATACCCTTAGATGTGTGACACTAGGCTTATCCCCAGTCCACATTTCTTCAGGTACTTTATCATCTAAGCCTCTAGTAGGACATCTGTTTAGTAGATAAACAGCAGTAGATACTGCTTCACCCCATAAGACTTTTGGAAGAGATTTTAATTTCATCATGCTTCTGGCCATGTCCAGAATTGTTCTGTTTCTTCTCTCTGCCACTCCATTGTGTTGTGGAGTGTAGGGAGAAGTAACCTCATGAACAATTCCATGACTTGTACAGAAGGCTTCAAACTCTTTTGAAGTAAACTCTCCTCCTCCATCTGACCTAAGGATCTTAAGCATGTTACCACTTTGTTTTTCTACTAAGGCTTTAAATTCCTTGAAATTAATTAAAGCCTCATCTTTAGTCTTAATTAGGTAGACCCAAATTTTTCTTGAGAACTCATCAATAAAAGATAAAAAATACTTGTTCCCCCCTTTTGAAATCACATCAAATGGGCCACATATGTCTGTGTAAACAACCTGTAGAAGATGTTTAGACCTTAGTTTTAAATCTGTCTTGAACATCTTCCTGGGTTGTTTACCCAACAGACAAGTGGTGCATACACTATTAGGTTTCTCAATCTTAGGTAAACCTTCCACTAGGCCTTTAGAGCTAAGATTTAGAAGGCTCTTATAGTTTAAATGCCCATACCTCCTATGCCATAGAACACTTTCAAGATCAGTGGTAGCACTAAGGCATTCTGCCTCTATAGTGCTAATGCTGGTCTTAAAAGTTTTGTTCATAGCCAACTGAGATGTTAGAATCAGTTTGTCTTTTTTATCAAAAATCTTAAGTTTTAGGTCTTTCATAATGACTGAAAATCCCCCCTCTATAAGTTGCCCAAAGCTAATTAGGTTGCAGCTCATACCTGGAACATAGTAGACATTATGAATTGTGACTACCTGACCATCCTCTTTCTTTAGCAGTATGTTTCCCATACCTGTAGCTTGTAGTGACCTATCATTAGCCCATCTGATAGTAGTCCTCTTGTTAGGGTTGAAATCCACTAGCCAATCTTTATTTCCTGTAAGGTGATTAGAGCAAGCAGAATCCAAGTACCATATTTCCGTAATACAGCTCCCATCACTCTTAGTAACCACTAGTGCAATATAGTCCTTATTTTTCTTAAGTTCAATATTAGTTACCTTAGGTTCTGTCCTAGGTCTAGGTTTAGAGTTATCACTTATAGCACTAAACACTACGGGGCTATCTGAATCAGAATCCTCTTTTGCCACATTAGCTTCTACTTCTGATTTAGACTTATTCCTAGTTGGGCATTCAGTGGCATAATGCCCAAATTTATCACATCTATAATATTGAACTTTTGATTTATCCTTCTTCTTAGAATCACCCTTATTCTTAGAATTAGGTTTAGATTTAGGCTTATTTTTATTAGAGTTAGGTTTAGAGGAAGACTTACTGTTGCCAGGCTTTGAGCCTTTCTTACCCTTGCCTTTTGTGAAGAAAGCAGTGTCTTCATCATCACTGTCTTCATTTAGTAGATTTAGCCACATCTCCTTGGCTTCTGATCTACTTTGCAGCTGCTCAACCTTTAAGTCCTCAACCTTTAGGGTGTCTTCAAGGCTGTTCACTACAACATAGTATTTCTTAGTTAGTGATCTCAAGATTTTTCTACAAATCTCTTCATCAGTAAAGGTATGACCATTTAAGGTCATGGCATTGGTAATTTTCTTTACACGACCATAGTAGGTCACAACATCCTCATCACTTTTCATCTTTAAGGTTTCAAACTGAGCCCTAAGGGCTTCCAACTTTTCTTTCTTAGCCTCAGTTGAACCATTGTAGTAGGAGTCAAGGGTGTCCCAAGCTTTCTTGGCACTCTCAACTCCCCTAACTCTATCAAAATTACTATCATCTAATCCTATATGAATTAGGTGTAATGCTTTCCAATCTTTCTAGATTTCTTCTTCGTATTTTGCATCATCCTCTGTAGTAGCAGGAGCTGTCACTGGTGTCACACCATCTCTGACAACTTTTAACACTCCCTGGCAGCCAAAGACTGCTTTCATTTGGTGGCACCATCTATCCCAATTCTTCCCATTGAGGATGGGAACTTGAGCCCCAAAACTAGGGTGTGATTGCATATCCTTAGACATTTTAAACTGCAACACAGGAACACTTCACACACAGTTAGATTGAAAAAATGACAGTAGATAATATAGAAAGAAACTTTAAAGAAATCACAAGAATTGAGTAGAGATTAGAGTATATGCCCTGGATCGTTTATAGTAGCTCTGATACCATGTTGAATTTTTTCTCACTTTTAATGTTGTATTTGCAGGAGGGTGTATTACAAGACTGAGGGAGGTTCAACTTGTAAAGCCCAGCTTTACAAGTAGTCCAACCCAATGATGCAGCGCTTGATCAAAGAATTATTTTTGAACCCAGCTGCGCACCCGAACCCATTTGAAAATACAACACGCGGGTCGTGCCACTTGACCCGAAGTACTTAAGCTGTTTCTTCACTCTCTCTTCTCAGAAAATCAAGAATCCTAGTTCTCTCTCTTGTTTCTCCGTTCTCTTCTTCTCTCTTCTCTCTATCGGAACCCTAGCTGCACAGTAGCTCTCACCACCGGTGATTGAAGCTGCGCTTCAGCTTGGTTTCGGGTCTATGATGATCGCCGATGATGATGATGAAAAACCCATATGGTTTTACACTGAATCAACCAGATCTGAGATCACCAAATCAACTTCTCACTCTTCGACAAGCCGCAAACCCTAGTTTGCTTAGAAACGCTTGATCTCTTCGATCAAGCTCTCAATCCACCTTCCTTCAGGTAGATCTACTTCTCCTCTTACTTTTTCTTTAATTTTCCCTTTGATTTACACACTGTTCACGAAACCCTAACTTTGAATCTTTTGATTTTGCAGGTGTGAGTGTGATACAGGTTTGAGACAAGATCAAACAAAGGTAAAATTACACTCTCTTGTAATTTCTGACCCTCTGTTCCTCTTTCTTGAATAAAACCCTAATCACTTTATTTCTGTTGTCAGAACTTGTTGAGTTTCACCTTGAAACTCAACCCAGGTTACCTTCTTACGCGTTAACCTTCAAGAACACCCTTCTAAAGGTAATCAGAAACCTTTCTTTAGCTTGTTCCTTTCTCTGATTGTTTCTGTCACAGAAACCCTAGATCTAACTATTGCTTTTCTTATTTCTTGCGAGGTATGATCACACTTTGATTATACAACCAGAAACTCTCAAACAATTTGGTAGATTATTGGAGATGAGGATGTAGCAAACGTTCTCAGAAAAGTTGTAAAGTAGTGGTAGAAAGTAGACTTAGAAAATTTAGAAAAGTAAACTGTTAGTATTGATTGTTGTATTTATTTCTGTACATGATTGTCTATATATACAAACACGACTGGACACAAAAGGCTAGCTGTTAGGCACCAGCTTGGTTGTTAGAACAACCAAGTTAGTTTGTTATACACAAACTAGAAGTAGTTATAGTTAGTTATTTCCATAACTACCTCATGTTTAAATGATAACAGCCAACGGCTATATTTTTTAATAGCCAACAGCTATATGTTTTAAATTAAAGAAGGTTTTGATTATAAACCTCAATACCACTGTGATTTGGAATGGAAGCTCATTTGCGTTTAATTAATCAGCTTTGCACAATAATTCTACAGGTCCGATGTGGTTTAAACGGCCTATTGGTTGCCTTTAATGCGATGCATCTTTTTCAAAGGAGGAAAAGAAAGCTGGTATTGGTTTGTGCTTAAGGGACCATTAATTGTGGTATTTTCATAGGTGCTCACATTCATTGGGTTAACCCAATTATGGAGGTAACTCTTGGAGAGGCCATGGGTCCTTTTGTGCCATCAACATCAACTAAGTCAGAGAATTGGGCTTTCACGATGTTGTTTTCAAGTTGGATGAAAAAGTAGTCGTTTAAACTTTTAATTCAAATTTCTCTTTTATTTCTGAGTTGGGTTGTGTAATCCAAAGTTGTAAGAACCTGTTTTCTTTTTTTGTGTAACATCTCTCAGGTGGAGTTGTCTAAGAAGAATGCCAATAAGACGGTTCACGATCTAATTGGGGTAGCCTTGTTATATTGTAGGAAAAAATCGACCTTCCCCTCCTACTGTTAGTAAATCACAAACTGTTCGATCAGTTGAACCCCGACTTCCTATAGCTCCTCCACAATTTTTAATTTTCTAAAAATCCATCCGTTAATAAAAATGAAGAATTCAATGATTGCAAATTTTTTGGATTATGAGCATACATTAATGCTCTGTATAGTAATGTGAAAATCAACATAGTTATTAATAACGAGTGGTTAAGTCAGACTACTATTGGTATACAAGTACCATATCTTTATCTTTAAAGTATACAATAGATTTAATTGTATACGCTTTAATTAAAGATACTTGTATCAAGAGAGCGCAATCACAGAAGAACAAACACAAGTTTGTATTTTAATGTCCATGACGAACAAGTTTGCAATATGATAATAAAACCCATTACATAGCTTAATACACAAATGACTATTTTCTTTAACTTCCTCCTCATCAGGGAAACAACAATGAAAAGCATTTCAAATGTCAGTATAACAACAACACGTATAGTCTCCGAAACATAAACCTCCATTTATGAAGAATCAAGAACAAATTTACATGCCAATGGTTGCAATTTTTTTGAGTATGAGCATACATTAATTCTCAGTAGTTGTTGCGCCCGAAAAATCCGGTTTGGATTTCTCGATGTACAACGTGGAAGATAAATGAAGCCGCCATCAATATTTTAGTTTTTAGACGAAAACATTGAAAAAACGTCTTTTTATACAAGGCGGGTGGTCTTTTCGAAATCAGGAGATGTAGGTTCGGGGGTCGGTTAGACACGGGGAAGGTATAAGCACCCCGCATCTCCTTTCTACCGAAAGGGAACCATTAATTTGATGTGTGGTTTCAACAAAGTTTGATTTGAAACGATGTTCTATTTCTTTTCGTTTTTCTTTTTTTTATTTGAGAAAAGCGTTTGGAAAGAAGACGGGGCAAAGAAAGATTTTTTTTGGTATTTTTTGAAAAGGGTGCTTGACGGGATGTGGCCCGCTCCTACGTATCCTCAGATGCAATGAGGAAATCAAAGCTACGTAGTTCTCCTGGGTCGAGAAACTTGGGGTGTGTTGGTGTCTTTTATTGCAGGGGTTCTCGCGTCTGGACTGTACAGTCCACTAACCCTAAAACATAGACATCCCCGCCCGTACAGGCGACGTGCCCCCTACTTATCGAAAAGTGATTTGAGTTACTTGAAAAAAAAGATTTGCTGTGAGATTGGTAGTTTTTGTTCGAGCAAGTATCTTAGGCTCACACGAGCTGTACAACTTGCTAATCCTAAGACTCTAACCAATGTCGAACGTACATCCGAATCGGTTCCTCGCTCATTTTTTGAAAAGGGTTGAAGTTGTTAATTACCGGTTTTAATTCTCATAAGTATCCCAAGATGTTTGAGTTGTACAACTCCGATCTTAGGACGCTAGACAACATCGGCCGAACGTCCGACTTGCCTCCTTATGAGTTTTCAAAAGGTTGATTATTGATCTAAAAAGAAATTGATTAATTTGTGAAGACAATTAGCAAAGCATTGGATTTTGGAATATCATTTGAAAAAGGATTGATTAGAGGGGAAAGGAAGAGAATTTGAGGGTGGCTTTGGCCACGAAAGAAAAAAAAAGTAGAATCTTCAATCAACTTTCAAGTCAAAACCAAAACGCAATACTTACCAATTTGCAAGAAAAATAATCAATAATGGAAGCACAAGCATAAGCATTTCCATTTACAACAATTGTACACAAGAATGACATTGAGTCATCAACAATTAATGGCATGAATATATGAGATCAAAAACAACCAAATAAGTTTCCAAGAAAGGCACTTAAGGAAACATTGCAAAAGCTTGGTTCGGATTTTAGGCATTAGGCACAAGTTAAAAGTATTTGATAATCCTTGACACTTGTTAACAATGCTCAATGCATAAGTGTCTAGTCACTTTACCAAATTAACATTAAAGCATAGATAAAAGTTGAATCACTTTCAAGTGATCCTCAACATTTTAAAATGGTGCTAGAAAACACATGTTGATTCATCTCACCAATCATCAACCAATTGAACAAATTAATAATCCAAAACATTACATTTACAAGCCCCAAAAATCAGCATTCTCAATTCGACGTAAGCATAAACTTGCATTTATTCATTGAAAATTAAAAGCAAGTTGAGTCACTTGTAGTAACCCTCATCACTTAGGGTTGAATCACACCGAGCAATCTTCTCACTTGAAGAGAAGTGCACTAGGCACTAGTGAGAATCAACTTGCTAGATCATAAACAAATTATTTGCAAGCACATTAAAATAGGACTAAATAAAAGGACACATAAACAAAGTTGAATCACATCTAGCAATCTTCTCGCTTGAAGAAAAAGTGCACTAGGCACTAGTGAGAATCAACTTGCTAGATCATCAACAAATTATTTGCAAACACATTAAAATAGAACTAAATAAAAGGACACTTAAACAAAGTTGAATCACATCTAGCAATCTTCTCACTTGAAGAAAAGTGCACTAGGCACTAGTGAGAATCAACTTGCTAGATCATCAACAAATTATTTGCAAGCACATTAAAATAGGACTAAATAAAAGGACACATAAACAAAGTTGAATCACATCTAGCAATCTTCTCACTTGAAGAAAAGTGCACTAGGCACTAGTGAGAATCAACTTGCTAGATCATCAACAAATTATTTGCAAGCACATTAAAATAGGACTAAATAAAAGGACACATAAACAAAGTCGAATCGCATCTAGCAATCTTCTCACTTGAAGAAAAGTGCACTAGGCACTAGTGAGAATCAACTTGCTAGATCATCAACATAACAAACATTTGCAAGTAAAAATGGTGAAAATAGACATTTAACAACAAAACCAAATGCTAATAATAAGTATTAAACATCAACAAGCCAAGAGGAACAATAAAATCATGTCAAGACCAAGGGGTGCGAAACATATATAAGGCTTAAAATATCATTTACTTTTACTAAATGCAAGGAACAAGATGAAAATCACAAAAACACAATTTATTCAAGGGTGAGATGCCAACTCTCACCCCAACAACAACAACAACTACATTTTAAAGGTGAAGATGCAAAAATGTGATGAAAAGAAAAATGGGTTTTAATGCAAAAATGTGAGAGATGATGTAAGAGTTTTAGGGATTTACCTTAGATCCAAGCTAATAGAAGTAGGAAATGAAGAACAAGTAACCAAATCAACTAAAGTCTTCAAGAAATGGCCCAAGAACCCCACGCAAATTCCCAAATACCCAAGTGCTTGATGAGGAGAATATGAAATGGATGGTGAAAGGAAGAAGATCTATGAAGGAGGAGTGGTTTTGAAGTGATTTGGTGGTGTTTGGGTGAAGGAAAACAAAAAGATGGAGGGAGGAGGAGGAGAGGGGGCTACGTCCTAGGCAAGGGAAGGAGAGGAGAGAGTTGTGTGCTAGGTTTAGTGGAGGAGAGAATGAGCAAAAAAAAGTTGTGATGTGTGGAAAATGAAAGGGTATTTATAGGGTGGGAGTGAGCTTTGGGGTAAAATGGTAATTAAACCAATTAAATCAATTAACATTCAGCTGAATATTAATAAATAAAATTAATTTGAACTTGGTCACCAAGTTAGAGGGTATTTTAGTCATTGGCTTTGAGAGGTGCACTAGGATTAGACTTTAAATTTGAATGGAGGGTGGAGATGCATCATCACATGGATTGAGGGTGTTGAAGAAACACAAATGGAGAGGGAAATGGGAGAGGGGGCTGACGGTTTTGATCAAGGGAGAGGGTGTGAGGATTTGCCAACTTTTGCAAGTTGGCAATTGTACTATTTGTTCCCCATGTGCACAACATTATCTCTTCCTTTTTGATTATTTTTTTACTTGATTATTATTCCATGAAGATTCTTTTTTTTTTTATTTTGGGCTCATCCTAGGATTCAATCATTGGGCCCAAAATTTCATGACAATACTGTCATACCCCAATTTTGTCCGGCCTAGGTCAGAAACCTAATTTCCAATCAAAAATAAATAAATCAAGTCTTATCATTCATCCTAGAGGTTAGGAAGAGCATCATGCCTGCATCTTAGAAGTTTCGGAATGCATTTTAGGGTTAGAAACGCATTGCATGGCATTTTAGAGCACTTTAGAGCATTTTTAGGGTTTCTAGGGTTTTTCCTCGTTCAAAGGGTATTTTGGTAATTTCGCCAAAAAGACTTATTTTCTCATCATGCATGCATTTATAGGGTTTTAGAGTCATCCAAAAGGTCTCAGGATCATTGTTAGAGTGGAAATGAAGTTTAGAGCAAAATCAGGGTTTTCGGGACCAAAAGGGCATTTTGGTCATTTCACTAAAATAAATAATTTCTCGGTAAAAACCATTATGCATCTCTTGAGGAATTTATGTGAGTCCAAGTGAGTGGAGTTGTGCATTTTTTTTATGCATCATAGGAGTATTTTTGGCATGAAATTCGGTTTTTTGAACAAAAGGGCAAAATGGTCATTTCCTTTGGAGTGGGGTCAATAAATCAATTTAGGGATTGGTGAGATCATAAAGTTCAGAGCCCAATCATTGAATCATGGGACATAGCCCAAAATGGCAAGAATTTAGAAGAATTATCTAGAAGGGAATAAGGAATATCCCTTTGAATTTTTGAAAGGTCAAGTGTAGTACAATAGTACAAGTTGCAATTCCACTCACTCTCTCTCCTTGGCTGCGAATTCCAGCCCTTTTCTCCCCATTTTTGATTTATTTTATTGATTGCAAATTGTGTTTAAATCATGGCCTTCCATTCAAGTGCTAAATGCAATCCTCACCCTTCATTTGAATTAAAATGGCACTCTTGTAATAAGCTTCATAGAAAAATACAATTTTGTAATTGAGCTTATCCTTCACCACCATCCTTAAGCTGCGCCCCTCAGCTCTCTCTCTCCTCACTTTGTGCTTTCTAATTGCCCCTAATCCATGTGACATTTGATCTTGACCCTTGGTTCAAAATTTAGATGCAATCCTAGAGCACAATGGAAATCAAAATGACCTAGAAGCCCTTAATGATAAGTGAGCACTATATATACCTTCATATGACCAGCCCACACATCCTCTTAGCCTCACTCTCCATTCAAAAACCCTAGCTCCCCTCCTCCCTTCTCCAAGGCCGTAGCCCCCTCACTCCTTCTCCTCCATTTTTTTTCAACTTCCATCCACTAACTCACCTCAAACCCACTCCATATTCATATATCCTCTTCCTTTCATCTTTGATTCCACATTTACATCATCAAAGGGGCTGATCCTTCAAGGTTGCGTGCTTGTTGTTGTTGATTTTGAGGAGTGTTGGTGATTTGTTACTCTTGATCTTCATTTCTACTCTTGTTTAGCTTGGAACTAAGGTATAACCTAAAACCCTTTGCATTTTCATCCACTTTCTTGCATCAAAATCCTTTTTCAACTAATATTTGCATCTCATAATATCATTTAAATGTAGATTAGGGGCTGTTGTGGGTGAGAGTTGGCATCTCACCCACCAAATAAATTGTTCTTGTGACTATGTGTTGATTATGTGTTGTTCTTGTGATGTTTTTGCATTTGGTGAAATAAAATTGTGAATCTATGGCTATTTTGTTTCGCAAATTATGTAGAATGCATGTGTAGTATAATTTCTTTGTTCATCCTTGCCTAATAATACTTGATCTAGCCATTGATGTTTGATTGTTGTGTTATTATGCTTGGAATCATGTTAAAACTTGTAAAAATAATTTTACATCCATATGTATGTTTCGCAAGTTGCTAAAATAAATAGGGTTTTTGTTGCCTTTTGGTTATTTGGCTTGCCTTTGTGCTTAAAAATGTTTTCTCAAGTTGTTTTAATGAAGTTTGCTTGCAAGTTTTTGTTGATGATTGACAAGAGGACTCTCACTCGTGCTTTGAGCATTATTTGTTGAGTGATGAGGATTGTTCAAGAGGATTCAACCACCTTGAGTTATAATGTTATTTGTCCTTGTAAATTTGGTTTACCATATTTGTTTCAAATGTTGATGATGTGTAAGAGGACTCTCACTTGTGCTTTAGGCACTATTCTTTAAGTGATGATGATTACTTCAAGTGATTCAACTCTCTTTAAGTCTTCAAATGAACAAGGTGTGAATTTATGATTCTTTGCTTGCTAATGGTTTAAGATAACTTGTGAACAATTTATTTTGGTCATTTTGAGCTTTGCAAATGTGTTGCTTATTTAGATCATTAATTTGTTGATGATTGGTAAGAGGAATCAACATGTGTTTACAAGCACTATTCTAAATGTTGAGGATTACTTAAAAGGGATTCAACTCTTGCACATATCTTAGCATTAAAATTTGGTAAAATGACTAGACATTTATGCCTTTGTGCATTGTTAATAAGTGTCAAAGATTACCAAAAGGAACTTAATTCTTGTGCTTTTATTGTTGATCTTTAAATGATTCAATGAATTACCCTTTTGCAATTGATTAATGTTTCACCTTTGTGTGACCATTTCTTATGGCGATTTGTAATTAGTTTTGACTATTACATATTTATGCATATTGCTTGTCTCTTAGATTTGTAATGCTTGCATGAATTGTAATTAAATGATTTGTATATTGGCTAGGGATTGGTATGTTGATTGAAATGTCCTACTTGCTTTCCAAAACCCTTTTTCCAAATCAAATTCTTTTTCTCAACTTGTTTTAAATCAAGAGTCAAATGTTTTCCAAACAAAAACCCTAAGGCATTTTTTTTTCTTAAATAAATCATTAGTCATCACTCGAAGCCTTTGCTTGTTTGATCTCTAATGAGGAGTTATTAGTGGTAGTCACTCGAAGCCTTTGCTTGTTTGGCTATCATGAAAGCTCCCACACCTTAATTAAAAAATAAATAAATTCCAATTTCAAAAACAACGTAATTATCACCAATGCTCACCTTTTTCAAAAGTGATTTCAAAAAAGATAATAAAACGTCGTTACTTGTAGTCACTCGAAGCCTTTGCTTGTTTGATTACCGGTTTCGACTCTTTTCTTTCGAGTTAGTAATGAACGCCACTCGAAGCCGTTGCTTGTTTGGTATTCGTGAACACTTGAGTCCTATTTCAAAAACTCAAAAAAAATTAAATAAGATAAAACACAAAAACATTTTCAAAACCGAAAAGCCTAGAACTACGTAGCTTTGATCCCTCTTCCAGAGAGGGTACGTAGGAGCGGGTTGTAACCCGTCAAGCACCCCTTTTAAAAATCTTTGTTTTGTTCCGCTTTTCAAAGATACCAAAAATACTTTTCTTCTCAATAAAACCGTTCCTCAAACGAAAATAAAAAGAAAGGAAGTAGAACAAAAATCATTTCAAGTCAACTTTTTCTAAGCCACACATCAAAGTTAATGGTTCCCTTTCGGTAGAAACGAGGTGCAGGGTGCTAATACCTTCCCCGTACCTAACCGACCCCCGAACCTACATCTCTGTGTTTTCGAAAGACCATCCGCCTTTTTCAAAAGACTTTTTCCAATGTTTTAGTCTTTAAAAATAAATATTGGTGGCGACTTCAAAATTTTTCATGTTGTCAAACTGAGGAATCCTTAACCGGATTTTTCGGGGTGCAACAGCTGGCGACTTCACTGGGGACCCTTTTTCAAAAAGGCGAGGGTTAAGCCTAGTTAACCTGATGTGTGGCTTAAAATGTTTAACTTGAAAACTTTGTTTTACCTTTTCCTTTTCTTCATTTTCTTCTCTTATCATGCATTTCTCAATTCCCATGTCCCCTCTTCTTTGCTCCCTTTCTACAAGGTAATCTCATGCATCATACCCTTATGCCCTTATGATCCCTTCTTCTTCGCTCCCTTTCTTGAGGTAAGCTATATGTTTGTTGTTGATACCTTAGTGTAGTTTATTTTGTTAAACCCTAGGGTAGACGACTTATTATTTCTTGCTTCTGTCTGGCTGTGCTGGTTTTCCTTGCAGGTGGGGATGGGTAGATTTTAGGAAGTATGTCCTCAATCACACACTTTCACACCTTATGATTTGTGTGCTATGAGTGGGCTCCTATACCCGGATCCAACAAACACTTAGGGGAGTGGAGACGATTAGTGAATGTCATTCGAGACCTTTGTCTGTCTGATACTCATGAAAGTCTCAACCAGAGTACGCTTTCTTATGACGCCCCACACTTGGTAGTATTCTACATTTGTGGTGTCGGCATGAGGATTCTATAGCTCTGGTAGCCATTGTGAGGGTGTGAATTAGAGCTACATGGGAGGAACCTTTGAAGTTGTCCTAAAACTTAGGATTCCCACCTTGGTAGGACACGAGGGCATACGAATTTTATGTTGCATTGTAGTTTAGGCATGTCTTTACTATAATAAAAAGAGAAATTTTCAAAAAAAAAAAAGAAGAAAAGAGGAAAGGGTTGCCGTTGTAGCCTTCTCTTTTGCCGGTCCGTACGAAGTGACATATGGCCCACTTCATTTTCAAAAAAAAAGAGAAAGAAAGAAAGAGTTACCGCTGTAGCCTTTCTCATACCGGTCCATATGAAATGACGTACGGTCCTCATTTTCAAAAAAATAATAATATATTTCCCTACATCAAATAAACCAGTGCGTGAGGCGGCACGTAGTGTGGCTCCTCAATTTTTGAACTTCCGTCCATATGCATCGCCTTTATTTTTTTCCACACGCATCATTCATATCATAATTGCATCATACCGCATTCATTTACTTGCATTCATACTACATCTCATTTGCATTTTGCTTGCCGGGGATCACCGAACAATGTACCGTTTTGTCATAGTTGCATCAGAATGGAATCAAATAGCAAGGCTTCACTTGCTTCTCGCTTCCCAGTTTTGAAGAAGGTTGATTTGCTATTTCGATTCCTCGTTTACTTCACTTCTTAAATCAAAAAAAGAAAAAAGGTTTATGCGCTTATGACAAGATAGGGCATACCTTGGTTCCCGGCACCAAGCAAACATTGTACATACATTCATACATCCATTCATACATTCATCTTGATTCTTATGTAATAAAATCTAAACAAACAGAAAAGGCAAGCTGGTTCGTCCACATCGTTAATTCACCCATTTGCAAGCGAAACTGATGGCGTCCAACAAAGACAGTCTGGGTCAAGATGAAATGGTGATAGAGATCCTCAATCCTGAGCAGCTGGCTCAGGAGAACCAGGCTCTGAAAGCTAAAGTGGAGGCCATGGAAGCTCAGAGGGCCGAGATAATAAATATGCTGCAGAATTTGGGAAGTGAGGCCGTTGATGGGGCCGCCGCCGTAGTGAATCCAGAAGGGGTCGTCACCTTTGTCCCTCCACCTGTATCAGCGGAAGTCGTGACTGTTTATCCTCTTTCCAGGCCAGAAGTTAGTCATTCCCCGGGCACAAGTAGTCAAAGGCCACCGAATGCACAGATATATCCTTGGGGAATGCCAATGGGTTATATGCCGTCCGTTGCTGAAGCTATTCCTTTGGGGTCGGGTCAACCTGTCATGACTATACCTAATGGATCTGCTATGGGACCACAAATTCATACTCCTAGTCCTAGTATTGTGCTGCCAAAAAGTCCACCTACTCCTACTCCGGGAGTTGTCGTGAACCCTCAGAATGCTGTCCATCATATGGGAAACCCCGCTCAGTATGGGGATTATTATCACAGTTCGGGGAACTATCCACAAGGTCAATTGTTTGAGAGCACTCAGCGTGGGGATCGGTATCACTTGCTAGAAGAGCGATTGAAGGTAACGGAGGCCCAGATACATGAGATAATGGTCATATTGCAGAGCTTAAAGAGTGGGGCAGCTGCTGAAGGTGTCACTGTCGTGGGTCCAGTTGGTGTCACATCTTTCATTCCTCCTCCACCACAAACTGTCCCATTCTCTGCTCCTGTGCCATCCCAGCAAGGCGGCGACAGTCACAAGGCCCAGGGTTATCAGTACAAGAGACGAACCAGTTTTGATCCAATACCGATGACATGCACTGAATTGTTTAATCACCTGACTTCCAAGAACCTGATCAACACTCGGCCAATGAAGGCCCGTCATCCGCCATTCTCCTGAAGTCACAATGCAAGTGCTACCTGCAGTTTCCACGAAAACGGGGTTGGTCACACTGTGGAGAACTGTAAAGCCTTCAAGCATGTAGTGCAAGACCTAGTAGATGCTAGGTGGATCTCGTTCAAACAGGACAGCCCAAGCACAACGACTGATCCAGTGCCAGATCATCAAAGGCCAGCAATCAATGCTTTAGAAGGTTCTGTCGGGCAATTGGTAAAGGACGTGAAGAAGGTTAAGACCCCGTTGGATGTTATCTACTCTAAGTTATGTCATGCTGGAGTGGTTAAAGAGGGGTGTTGCCATGAAGAAGGATGTGCTGATTCCGCATGCGTGGGGAATTGCGAAAGCTTTAAGGTGATCTTGCAAGACCTGATAGATCGGTGCGTGGTTCAGATAGGGACCCATGATATTGATGGTGAAGAAGAAATCAATGAGGAAGTAACAGCGGTGCCTGTGAAAGAGGGATGTTGGGATACCCTAGGGGAGCCCAGTGGAAAGTTTGATTACTTGGTCAGGTATGACGTTCCTGAGAGTGCTCAAATCCGAATGGAGGACATCCAGCCCACAGGATGGGATGAGGAAGAGGAACAATACGACCAAATTGCTGTCATCAATAATGGTCCTAAGTCAGAAGAGGGATGTTGGGATACCCTAGGGGAGCCCAGTGGAAAGTTTGATTACTTGGTCAGGTACGACGTTCCTGAGAGTGCTCAAATCCGAATGGAAGACATCCAGCCTACAGGATGGGATGAGGAAGAGGAACAATACGACCAAATAGTTGTCATCAAAAATGGATCCGAAGCTGAAGAAAGTGAGACTGGTTTGGTTCGTCGCTGCCCTGCCAGAGGAAGTTGAAGAATGGGGAAGCTGCTGCCTTTCCTGTGACTTTTAATTCAATATGATCATTGTAATGCAACTCTGTGGCTCTGCCCAAGGTCATAGAGCAAGTTGTTAGGGGCAATCATGTTTTTATTTTCAGAATCATCATCATTAATAAAAACGTTGTTTTTGAATTTCAATCAATAAAAATCAATTCCTTTTCATTTCATGTGTCCTTTCCTTGCATTATTATTGCTTGTTTGTTTGTCTCACCTTTCATTCTGCTTTTTCGCCTCGGCAAAAAGCAAATCCACAGCAATTGTCTCTCAAAATAACAGTGCCAACGGTCCATATTTTGACTTTGATCACCTTATCAATCAAGCAGAGTGGGACGTTGAGAAAGACCGGGAAAATCCTCCAGAAGGTTAATGATACAAGAAGAAAGAGTTATTCAGCCTAACGGGGAATCAACTGAAGTGATCAACTTGGAGACCGCTGAGAACAAGAAAGAGGTCAAGATGGGTGCTCCAATAAAGGAAAATTAGAGCTCAAAAGGGAAATAAAGAAGAAGGGCAAGTGCATGAAAATAAGTGAATTATTGTCCCAGAGTTAATTTTTGAGGAAACGAGCAATCATAAATGAAGTTGGACCATCCCTCCATACCCTCAAAAACCTAAAATCCCAGAAAATCCATTTCCTACCCACCTTAAGCCAAGAAAATCCCAAAGAGAAAAACAAAATCCTCTCCTACCCACCGTAAGCCAAAAAAAAAAGAAAAAAGCCAAAAATCCAAAAGCCACCTTAGACAAGGATCACCAAAAAAAAAAAAAAAAAAAATAGTACATCGTCCTTTATCAGTTCACCCAAGCTCAAAAAAAAAAAAAAAATTCAAAAAGGGAAAATCCCAAAATCAAAAGAAAAATACAACAGAAATGTAAGTAGTGAGTTGATACGTGTTACCACAAAACCCAAGAGATCCTCGTCTCAATAAACCTTCAAACACTGTATCATTCCTATACCTCTCATAAACTGCAAACACTCTCCTTTTGACTGCGATAAACCGCCCTCCACAGACCCTTAGCCAGGAATAAAACTTCCTAATACCTCATCAAGCCGGTTAACCATCATAAACCATCGATCATCAGCCAACGCTGAGTAAGACCCATCCTCCCATCAACCCCAAACACTCCGACAAGCTCAGTCATCCCTTCTCCACAAAACACCACAGTCCTGAAAAGTCCATTCTGATCAATGATCGATTACTGTTGTTTTCTCAAAGTTTTAACTCTAGGACAAATAAATTTGTTTATAATATGCCAAGTGGGGCAATCCTGTCGCTCTTCACCCCTCCTACAACTGGTAAATTGACCCTACACCTATCTCATCCCTTGTCACACTCACATTCATGAAATCATACAGGGGCAACCCCCTTTCTTCTCTAGTGTATGGGTCAGAAGCAGTTCTTCTCATCAAGGTTGAAATACCTTCTCTACGAGTAGTCATGGAGGTCAAGTTAGAAGAAGCAAAATGGGTCCAAGCTCGTCTAGATCAACTGAATCTCATTAAAGAGAAAAGAATTGCTGCCCTGCGCCATGGCCAGTTGTACCAACAAAAGATGAAGGCAGCTTTCGGCAGGAAAGTCCGTCTTCGAGAATTCGGCGAAGGAGACCTTGTACTCAAAAAAGATCCTACCTATCCGGACTGACTCCGCGGGAAGTTGATACCCATTTATGACGGTCCATATGAAGTCAATAAAGCTTTTTCCAGAGGAGCGCCGATACTCATGAACATAGACGGCGAAGATCTCAGGAATCCAGTCAAGTCAGATCAAGTGAAGAAGTATTATGCCTGAAAGAAATAGAAAAAAAAAGAGAAAGACAAGCCAAGTAAGAATTAGCTCGCTAGGTTGAAAACCCGCAAAGGGCGGCCTAGGCAAAATCAGAGCGACCCGGTGGATTGAAAACCCGCAAAGGGTGATCCAGGCAAAAATTAGGGTCTGAAAACTTAGGCATGAAAAGTAAAGAAAGGCATACAGCTCTCCTACAAGCTTGGATGAGGGAGTGATCAAGGTCAAGGACATAGATGTTTGGCACTGTTCCACAGAGACGGACAGTCAGAATTCAGTTTCTCTCTTTTTCGTGTCTTTTTATAGTTTAAACTTTCAAATGCAATAAACAATCGGCGTAACTTCTTGTGCGACCGGTTTCCGCATTAATAAAGTTCAAATTTCTCGTATCTGTTCACTCTTTTATTTTCTGCTTTTTCTGCTCAAAATAAACGTTTTATGATGATGATGGTCCTGAACTGTAAAACATGTGCATAAATCATGGAGCATTACAATGATTACGAAGTTCTTAGGAGTCATGAGAGAAAGCACATCCTCAAAATCAATCAATCATGCAAGAGAGAGCAACTACATCCACGATTGCTTCAAACCAGCAAAGTCAAGACCAACATGCACTCGGCCCATGAGCCCCGCAAGTCCAACAGGTTCCTCAGTCTCTTGTAAGGGGTGTCGCGGGTTGGCTGGACCAGCAAAAATAAAAACAATATAATAAGCAAAAAAGCAATAAGCAAACACAGTCATGCATTACATTCATCATGCATAAAATCATGCATTCCTCAGACATAGGAAATAATAATAAGAAAAGAGAAATTCAGACATTTGCATTCACATTTCATGCATTCATCGCTTGCCATCCAAAATCCTAATGTTTCCCAATCAACCATTTCATATTATTGCTACATGTACCATAGCAGTTGGACTCAAACATTTCATTTTCATCATCTTAATGTTTGCATTTCATAAAAGAAAAAGAACAACAAAAATCTTGCATCAAAGTATTGCATTTGCATCATACTTGCATATCATAATTTGTTCATTCAGTCATTGCATAAAATAAGAGTTGTGATGAGAAGCGAGACGTTCTTGCGAAACAATCATCCTTTTTGAAAAAGTTTATCAAGGTGTTCCAAGGCACTCAGTTTTTCAAATCAATAGCTCATTTGCATTTCTTTCAAAAGCACTGCATCCCATCCATTCTATGACAAAAGACTGAAATAGTGTGTCAAAGAAAAAAACAAATTTTTGACTGATGCTAACTCTCTGTGAAGCATTCTTCTAATGAGCGTGCATGCTATGAGTACATTCTCTTGTTTGAGTCCGTTGGTTTTCCTCCCTTACCACAGTTTCCCGTCCAAGTCTAACCCCGCCCCGTCCACCCATAAAGTGCATATTCTCCCCATCAGTGCGTATTTGACTTTTGGTTCAAGTCCTCCATGCTGGGGCAAGTCTGTGATCATTAATTCCCCTTGATATTAAAACAGGGTTTAGTGATCACCAGGTAAGGATTCTTTCGCACCAAAAGTCAAGACACCAGTAGAGAACCAAAGATTTGCGCTGAGAATACCACCCGGACCCAAAGTTGGGGCATTCTCTTCACCACCCACACACCCTAGTCTTGGGAAAATTTGTTCAAGGCCCGTCCCATGTCACTCCAGTTGTCAATATCATTCCAAAGCGGGGCAAGTGCATCCCCATTCCTTCACCTCATTCATTCCCATAAAAAAAAAAAAAAAAACCTCACCGGGACAATTTCTCAACTCACTATCCTAAACAAGACCTTGTCATTCTAATTGGGGCAGCTTTGTCTTTGTTATGACTGGGGGCAACATCAAACTTTATGGGTTGGGACAAAATCTCTTTGGATCCACCTTCCCTTTCAAAAGCCGAAGCATTCCCAATTCATCATCTTCTGCGCCCCTAGTCGTTGTCTCCACAAGACAGGGGCAAACTATTCACTCATCAAAAACCTGAATTGGGGTAATCTTGTATCTCTTGGTCCCTCATAAGCTTCGGCAATAGCCATGTCGGTCATTCCTTCACTTGCCATAAAAGTCCATTCCAAGTTAACTGACTCACTCATTCACATTTGCACCCCTATGCATGCTTACTAGATAATGCTTCAAAGAGGGAGAACGCAAGTTAGTCCTGCAATATTTAAGATTCAGTCGTCATTGGAAGGAAGAGAAAACAAGTGAGTTTGTTTGTAAATAAAATCTTGAGAACACCGGAGTTTGAATCAAATTCCATTTTTTCTCAACAAAATGGTCAATAATCATCTCAATCCCTTGCATTCAAAGTCTCGCATCTCATCATCACAAAAATGTTTAATCGTTCATATCCTCATGCATTTAGGCGTTCCATTTTGTTTATCATAGTTTCCATCGTGCCAACATCATCATTTCATGAAAGGCAACAAAAAAAGAAACAGCGGATAAAAGCAAAAATCTTCCATCTCATTCCATCAAGCATCAAAGCATTGCATCATAAAAGCAAAAACACGTCATCCCATGTCATAACATTTGCATCCAAGCATTTCATTCATATCATATTCACATTCGCATTTCATGCTTTCATTGCATGTCATCCAAAATGCCTGTGTTTCCCAATCAATCATTTCATATCATTACACTATGCATCATAACTTTAGCATCCAAACATTTCATTTGCATTCGCATTTCATGCATTCATCCAAAATGCCTATGTTTCCCAATCAACTATTTCATATCATGCATCAAAGTATTGCATTTGCATCCTCACATAGCAAAAAGAGCAAAAAAAAAACAAAGAAAAACAAACAGTCAGAAAAAGAAAGCTGACCAGAGAAAAATCAAAGAAACGAAGAATCAAAAATAGCATCCCATTGCATTCATCATTCCACTAAATCATCACATCGCATGCACTCACATTGCATGCACATGCATAACATGCCTTTGCATAACACGCACTCATACTCCATGCACTATTCCTTGCATCAACTGACGTATGCAGGTACCTCAATCCAGTGCGGCAGCATTGGTCATTTCAATCAATCAACCAACAGGATTCGTGAATCCCTTCAGGACCCAAGTGTCCCTTCAAAAGCAGACTTCACCTCGTATTCGAGCTGCGGGTAAGTCCTTCAGACCCCCAGTGGTCCTTCAGACTAGTTGTGTCAAGCCTAAGACACAGCGGACGTCCTTCATGGTCAACATATCAGTTCCGGAGCTGATCTTGACCCCCCATGGTCGCTCGAAAGGCCCCCTCAGACCGTTTTACTAGTACCATAGCTAGTAGCGCTCCTTCAGACCACGATGGTCCTTCAATTAAGGCCTAGGCAGCCTTCCAGACCCTGAGTGGTCCTTCAGAGCCTTAGTGCTCCTTCAGACCCTGAGTGGTCCTTCAGAGCCTTAGTGCTCCTTCAGACCCTGAGTGGTCCTTCAGAGCCTTAGTGCTCCTTCAGACCCTAAGTGGTCCTTCAGAGCCTTAGTGCTCCTTCAGATCCCGAGTGGTCCATCATTTTCTTTCTCTCGGTTAATACGCCAAGTGTTAACCGTTCCCCGTTTGTTCTCAAGCCCATCTATTCAAAAGAAAATAGAAAAAGAAAAGAGGAAGATTCGGATTTCCCTAAGTAGACAAAATTGGTATGATTTATGAATTCTTTATTTCTATTTTGCTTCGGAATATGCTTCGGCCAATTCATATTCCTTATCAAAATCCAAATAAAGAGGGGCAGCTGTCATACCCCAATTTTGTCCGGCCTAGGTCAAAAACCTAATTTCCAATCAAAAATAAATAAATCAAGTCTTATCATTCATCCTAGAGGTTAGGAAGAGCATCATGCCTGCATCTTAGAAGTTTCGGAATGCATTTTAGGGTTAGAAACGCATTGCATGGCATTTTAGAGCACTTTAGAGCATTTTTAAGGTTTCTAGGGTTTTTCCTCGTTCAAAGGGTATTTTGGTAATTTCGCCAAAAAGACTTATTTTCTCATCATGCATGCATTTATAGGGTTTTAGAGTCATCCAAAAGGTCTCAGGATCATTGTTAGAGTGGAAATGAAGTTTAGAGCAAAATCAGGGTTTTCGGGACCAAAAGGGCATTTTGGTCATTTCACTAAAATAAATAATTTCTCGGTAAAAACCATTATGCATCTCTTGAGGAATTTATGTGAGTCCAAGTGAGTGGAGTTGTGCATTTTTTTTATGCATCATAGGAGTATTTTTGGCATGAAATTCGGTTTTTTGAACAAAAGGGCAAAATGGTCATTTCCTTTGGAGTGGGGTCAATAAATCAATTTTGGGATTGGTGAGATCATAAAGTTCAGAGCCCAATCATTGAATCATGGGACATAGCCCAAAATGGCAAGAATTTAGAAGAATTATCTAGAAGGGAATAAGGAATATCCCTTTGAATTTTTGAAAGGTCAAGTGTAGTACAATAGTACAAGTTGCAATTCCACTCACTCTCTCTCCTTGGCTGCGAATTCCAGCCCTTTTCTCCCCATTTTTGATTTATTTTATTGATTGCAAATTGTGTTTAAATCATGGCCTTCCATTCAAGTGCTAAATGCAATCCTCACCCTTCATTTGAATTAAAATGGCACTCTTGTAATAAGCTTCATAGAAAAATACAATTTTGTAATTGAGCTTATCCTTCACCACCATCCTTAAGCTGCGCCCCTCAGCTCTCTCTCTCTCCTCACATTGTGCTTTCTAATTGCCCCTAATCCATGTGACATTTGATCTTGACCCTTGGTTCAAAATTTAGATGCAATCCTAGAGCATAATGGAAATCAAAATGACCTAGAAGCCCTTAATGATAAGTGAGCACTATATATACCTTCATATGACCAGCCCACACATCCTCTTAGCCTCACTCTCCATTCAAAAACCCTAGCTCCCCTCCTCCCTTCTCCAAGGCCGTAGCCCCCTCACTCCTTCGCCTCCATTTTTTTTCAACTTCCATCCACTAACTCACCTCAAACCCACTCCATATTCATATATCCTCTTCCTTTCATCTTTGATTCCACATTTACATCATCAAAGGGGCTGATCCTTCAAGGTTGCGTGCTTGTTGTTGTTGATTTTGAGGAGTGTTGGTGATTTGTTACTCTTGATCTTCATTTCTACTCTTGTTTAGCTTGGAACTAAGGTATAACCTAAAACCCTTTGCATTTTCATCCACTTTCTTGCATCAAAATCCTTTTTCAACTTATATTTGCATCTCATAATATCATTTAAATGTAGATTAGGGGCTGTTGTGGGTGAGAGTTGGCATCTCACCCACCAAATAAATTGTTCTTGTGACTATGTGTTGATTATGTGTTGTTCTTGTGATGTTTTTGCATTTGGTGAAATAAAATTGTGAATCTATGGCTATTTTGGTTCGCAAATTATGTAGAATGCATGTGTAGTATAATTTCTTTGTTCATCCTTGCCTAATAATACTTGATCTAGCCATTGATGTTTGATTGTTGTGTTATTATGCTTGGAATCATGTTAAAACTTGTAAAAATAATTTTACATCCATATGTATGTTTCGCAAGTTGCTAAAATAAATAGGGTTTTTGTTGCCTTTTGGTTATTTGGCTTGCCTTTGTGCTTAAAAATGTTTTCTCAAGTTGTTTTAATGAAGTTTGCTTGCAAGTTTTTGTTGATGATTGACAAGAGGACTCTCACTCGTGCTTTGAGCATTATTTGTTGAGTGATGAGGATTGTTCAAGAGGATTCAACCACCTTGAGTTATAATGTTATTTGTCCTTGTAAATTTGGTTTACCATATTTGTTTCAAATGTTGATGATGTGTAAGAGGACTCTCACTTGTGCTTTAGGCACTATTCTTTAAGTGATGAGGATTACTTCAAGTGATTCAACTCTCTTTAAGTCTTCAAATGAACAAGGTGTGAATTTATGATTCTTTGCTTGCTAATGGTTTAAGATAACTTGTGAACAATTTATTTTGGTCATTTTGAGCTTTGCAAATGTGTTGCTTATTTAGATCATTAATTTGTTGATGATTGGTAAGAGGAATCAACATGTGTTTACAAGCACTATTCTAAATGTTGAGGATTACTTAAAAGGGATTCAACTCTTGCACATATCTTAGCATTAAAATTTGGTAAAATGACTAGACATTTATGCCTTTGTGCATTGTTAATAAGTGTCAAAGATTACCAAAAGGAACTTAATTCTTGTGCTTTTATTGTTGATCTTTAAATGATTCAATGAATTACCCTTTTGCAATTGATTAATGTTTCACCTTTGTGTGACCATTTCTTATGGCGATTTGTAATTAGTTTTGACTATTACATATTTATGCATATTGCTTGTCTCTTAGATTTGTAATGCTTGCATGAATTGTAATTAAATGATTTGTATATTGGCTAGGGATTGGTATGTTGATTGAAATGTCCTACTTGCTTTCCAAAACCCCTTTTCCAAATCAAATTCTTTTTCTCAACTTGTTTTAAATCAAGAGTCAAATGTTTTCCAAACAAAAACCCTAAGGCATTTTTTTTTTCTTAAATAAATCATTAGTCATCACTCGAAGCCTTTGCTTGTTTGATCTCTAATGAGGAGTTATTAGTGGTAGTCACTCGAAGCCTTTGCTTGTTTGGCTATCATGAAAGCTCCCACACCTTAATTAAAAAATAAATAAATTCCAATTTCAAAAACAACGTAATTATCACCAATGCTCACCTTTTTCAAAAGTGATTTCAAAAAAGATAATAAAACGTCGTTACTTGTAGTCACTCGAAGCCTTTGCTTGTTTGATTACCGGTTTCGACTCTTTTCTTTCGAGTTAGTAATGAACGCCACTCGAAGCCGTTGCTTGTTTGGTATTCGTGAACACTTGAGTCCTATTTCAAAAACTCAAAAAAAATTAAATAAGATAAAACACAAAAACATTTTCAAAACCGAAAAGCCTAGAACTACGTAGCTTTGATCCCTCTTCCAGAGAGGGTACGTAGGAGCGGGTTGTAACCCGTCAAGCACCCCTTTTAAAAATCTTTGTTTTGTTCCGCTTTTCAAAGATACCAAAAATACTTTTCTTCTCAATAAAACCGTTCCTCAAACGAAAATAAAAAGAAAGGAAGTAGAACAAAAATCATTTCAAGTCAACTTTTTCTAAGCCACACATCAAAGTTAATGGTTCCCTTTCGGTAGAAAGGAGGTGCAGGGTGCTAATTCCTTCCCCGTACCTAACCGACCCCCGAACCTACATCTCTGTGTTTTCGAAAGACCATCCGCCTTTTTCAAAAGACTTTTTCCAATGTTTTAGTCTTTAAAAATAAATATTGGTGGCGACTTCAAAATTTTTCATGTTGTCAAACTGAGGAATCCTTAACCGGATTTTTCGGGGTGCAACAAATACCATTCCCAAAATTAATTTTGGACCCCACTCTAGCGAAAATGACCATTTTGCCCTTTTGTTCGAAAATTGAGTTTTATGCTAGAAGACTTAATATCTATGCGCACCAAAAAATCACAACTAAGCACAAATCTTCCTCAAATAATCCTTTGGTGATGGTTCAGTGATTTGGGACGAAAAAACCGCTTTTAGCGTGAAATGACCAAAATGCCCTTTCACCCAAAAAGCCCTAGTTTTTGCCCAAAGCACATTTTCACTTTAAAAATGACTTTTCCTCCTAGGAATGATCTCTAAGACCTTGGGATGCGTGTTAAGTGGCTTGTTCTGAGAAAACATCCCTTATTTGCGAAATGACTAAAACACCCTTTTGCACTGAAAAACCCTAAATTGCCCAAAAGTACATTCCAACTCCAAAAATGATTTTAGAAACTTTGAAATGACTTCTATAACCCTAAATGCAATGCATGATACTTTTTTCTCTTATTTATTTATTTTTTGGGGAAAATTAGGGTTTTGACCTAAGCTGGACAAAATTGGGGTATGACAGCTGCCCCTCTTTATCTGGATTTTAACGAGGAATATGGATTGGCTGAAACATATTTCGAGGCAAAATAGAGATAAAGAATTCAAGAATTATACCGATTTTGTCTCCTTAGGTAAAAACCCGAATTTTCCCATTTTTTCTTTTCATTTTTTGTTTTTGTTGACGTCAGATGAAAAATGCAATATGCATGCAAAAACAGATTAGATTTTTTGAATCATCACTTGGCGTGCTAATATAAAAACAACGATTTGTGAGTTTAACACTTGGCGTGCAAAAGCAGGAAATAAAGCGGTAAAGAACGCGGTAAAGAAAGCAGTAAAGAAGGAGCACTAAGGGCTCAGGATGAGCGCGGAGGGCTCAAGACGAGCGCAGAGGGCTCAGGAGGAGCACAGAGGGCTCAGGAGGAGCGCAGAGGGCTCAGGAGGAGCGCAGGGGGCTCAGGAGTAGTGCAGAGGGCTCAGGAGGAGCGCAGAGGGCTTAGGAGGAGCACAGAGGGCTCGGGAGGAGCACAGAGGGCTCAAGATGAGCGCAGAGGGCTCAGGAAGAGCACATAGGGCTCAGGAGGAGCGCAGAGGGCTCAGGAGGAGCATAGAGGGCTCGGGAGGAGCACAGAGGGCTCAGGATGAGCGCAGAGGGCTCAGGAAGGGCACAGAGGGCTCAGGATGAGCGTAGAGGGCTCAGGAGGAGCATAGAGGGCTCGGGAGGAGCACAGAGGGCTCAGGATGAGCGCAGAGGGCTCAGGAAGGGCACAGAGGGCTCAGGAGGAGCGCAGAGGGCTCAGGAGGAGCATAGAGGGCTCGGGAGGAGCACAGAGGGCTCAGGATGAGCGCAGAGGGCTCAGGAAGGGCACAGAGGGCTCAGGAGGAGCGCAGAGGGCTCAGGAGGAGCATAAAGGGCTCGGGAGGAGCACAGAGGGCTCAGGATGAGCACAGAGGGCTCACAAATTCTGCTAATTGGTTGATTTGAAATGACCGATGCTGCTGTATTGGATTGAGGTACCTGCATACGTTAGTTGCTGCAAGGAATGGTGCATGGAGTATGGGTGCATGCTATGCAAAGTCCGTTATGCGAATGCATGTCATGTGAGTGCATGCGATGTGATGATTTAGTGGAATGATGAATGTAATGGGATGCTATTCTTGCTTCTTCGTTTCTTTGGTCAGCTTTCTTTTTTCTGACTGTTTGTTTTTTTTTTCTTGGCTTTTCATTCTTTGATCAGCTTTCTTTTTTCTGATCGTTTGTTTTTTCTTTTGCTCTTTTGCTCTTTTGGCTTATTTTTGCTGGTTCAGCCAACCCGCGACACTCATGGCACGAGACTGAGGAACCCACTGGAGTTGCGGGGCTCATGGGCCGAGTGCATGCTGTTTTTGTGATCTGCCTGTTGAGGCGATTGCGAGCGCAATTATTTCCTTACAAACTTAATTTGCTCTGAAGAGTTGCTTTCTTCCCATGACTTTTAGAAATTTCGCAATGATTGTGATACTCTATGATTTATGCACATGTTTTACAGGTCAGTTTTATCATCATCATAAAACGTTTATTTTTAGCAGAAAAAGCAGAAAATAGAAAAGCAAACAGATCGTGAGAAAAATTGAACTTTATTGATGTGAAGACCGGTCGTACAGAAAGTTACGCCGACTTTTCATTACATTTGAGAGTTTAAACTGCAAAAAGACACGAAAAGAAGAAAGAGAGAAGCTAATTTCTGACTGTCCGTCTCTGTGGAACAGTGCTAAGCATTTATGTCCTTGACCTTGACCACCCTTTTATCCCAAACCTTCAGGAGTGCTGTATGCCTTTGCTCATTTTCATGCCCAAGCTTTCTGACCCTAATTTTTGCCTGGATCGCCCTTTGCGGGTTTTCAATCCACCGGGTCGCTCTGATTTTGCCTAGGTCGCCCTTTCGGGTTTTCAACCTAGCGAGCTAATTCTTGCTTGGCTTATCTTTCTCTCTTTTTTTTGTCTATTTCTTTAGGCATAATACTTCTTCACTGGATCAGAATTGACTGGGTTCCTGAGATCTTCGCCGTCCATATTTGTGAGTATCAGTGCTCCTCCGGAAAATGCTTTCTTGACCACGTAAGGTCCGTCATAGTTGGGCGTCCACTTCCCACGGGGATCGCTCTGAATGGGCAGGATCTTCTTGAGTAGTAGATCTCCTTCATTGAATTCTCGGGGACGGACCTTCTTGTCAAAAGCAGTCTTCATCCTTTGTTGGTACAGTTACCCATGACATAAGGCTGTAATTCTCTTTTCCTCGATGAGATTTAACTGATCTAGACGGGCCTGCACCCAATCTGCTTTTTCCAACTTGGTCTCCATTAGTACCCGCAGGGAAGGTATTTCAACCTCAATAGGGAGTACTGCTTCTGATCCATATACCAGAGAAAAAGGAGTTGCCCCGGTTGAGGTACGCACTAAAGTACGATAGCCATGCAAAGCAAAGGGGAGCATTTCATGCCAATCCTTGTATGTGACCACCATTTTTTGCACAATCTTTTTGATGTTCTTGTTAGCTGCCTCTACTACTCCATTCATCTTGGGCCGATACGGGGAAGAATTATGATGCTGAATTTTGAACTCTGCGCACAGGTCCTTCATCATTTTGCTATTCAGATTGCTGCCGTTATCAGTGATGATCTTGTTAGGAAGACCATAACGGAAAATCAGATCCTTCTTCACAAATTTGGCAACCACTGAACTGGTTACACTGGAGTATGAGGCAGCTTCAACCCACTTCGTGAAATAGTCAATGGCGACCAAGATGAAGCGATGCCCATTTGATGCTTTGTGTTCAATGGGACCGATGACATCCATTCCCCACATTGAAAACGGCCAGGATGCAGTCAGAACATTCAATTTGGCAGGCGGCACATGAATGTGGTCAGCGTAGATTTGGCACTTGTGGCACTTTCGGACAAAGCTGTAGCAGTCACCTTCCATCTGCAACCAGTAATAGCCCGCCCTTAAAATCTGTCTAGCCATAGTATGCGCACTGGAATGAGTTCCGAATGAGCCCTCGTGTACATCTTTCATGATTCTTTCAGCTTCTTCTTTAGCAACACACCTTAAGAGGACCATGTCATAATTCCTTTTGTAGAGAACCTCACCGCTGAGGAAGAAATTCCTTGACAGTCGCCGAAGAGTTCTCTTGTCATTTTCAGATTCCCCTGGAGGGTATTCTCTGCTGATGATGTACTGTTTGATATCATGATACCAAGGCTTGTCATCCGGCTCTTCATCTATGGCTGTGCAGTAGTGATGCGCAGGTAGACTCCGGTGATGGATTGTGACATGAGTCATGCTTTTATCACAATTGACATTGAACATGGATGATAAAGCTGCCAATGCATCAGCCAACTGATTTTCGCCTCGGGGAATATGCTGGAAAGTGATCTCATCAAAAGATCCCATCAACTCTTGGACATAATTGCAATAAGGGATCAACTTGGGATCTCTGGTCTCCCAATCACCTTTCACCTGATGAATGACCAAAGCCGAATCGCCATACACATCAAGCCTTTTAACTTTCCATTCGAGGGCTGCCTGAATACCCAGTATGCATGCTTCATATTCTGCGATGTTATTAGTGACATAAAAGCTCAACCTGGCAGTGACTGGAACAAAGCGGTTATCAGGGGAGATTAACACTGCCCCCGCTCCGTGTCCCCACACATTGGATGCACCGTCAAATATCATCCTCCACCTTTCATTTTCTTGAGACTTCCCTTCATCAAACAGCGCCATGATGTCCTCATCGGGAAAATCATACTGCATCGACTGATAATCTTGAATTGGCTGACATGCTAAATACTCAGCAAGTGCGCTGCCCTTGACTGCTTTCTGTGTGACATATAGGATATCATACTCTGATAATAACATCTGCCACCGAGCAATTCGTCCTGTAAGAGCTGGCTTCTCAAATATGTACTTGATTGGATCCATTTTTGACACCAACCAAGTGGTGTGACTCAGCATGTACTGCCTTAAACGGTGAGCAGCCCAGGCTAAGGCACAACAAGTCTTTTCAAGCATTGAGTATCTCGTCTCGCAATCAGTGAACTTTTTACTCAAGTAGTATATAGCATGCTCTTTCTTTCCCGGTTCGTCATGTTGCCCCAGTACACACCCCATTGAACTATTCAACACAGTTAGATACAGGATAAGCGGTCTACCGGACACCGGCGACATCAAAATTGGCGGATTCTGCAGATAGTCCTTAATTCTTTCAAAGGCTCTTTGGCAATCATCATTCCACTCTGCTTTCTGGTTCTTGCACAACAACTTGAAGAGAGGCTCGCAAGTGGCGGTCAATTGGGATATGAATCTTGAGATGTAGTTCAATCTCCCAAGGAACCCACGGACCTCTTTTTCAGTCTTTGGCACTGGCATTTCGAGGATTGCTTTAACTTTGTCTGGATCAACTTCTATCCCCTTCTGACTGACGATAAATCCCAGTAATTTTCCAGATCTTACACCGAAGGTGCATTTTGCTGGGTTTAGTCTGAGTTTGAACTTCCGTAGACGTTCAAAGAGCTTTTGCAGATTGACAATGTGTCCTTCATCAGTCTTGGACTTTGCAATCAAATCATCTACATACACCTCAATTTCTTTGTGCATCATATCGTGGAATAATGTCACCATTGCCCTTTGATAAGTCGCGCCGGCATTCTTGAGTCCAAAAGGCATCACTTTATAGCAGAATGTGCCCCAGAGAGTTATGAAGGTGGTTTTCTCCATATCTTCCGGAGCCATCTTTATCTGATTGTACCCTGAATACCCGTCCATGAAGGAGAACAATGAGTGTTGGGCCGTGCTGTCTACCCGAATGTCAATATGAGGCAGAGGGAAATCATCCTTGGGACTAGCTCTGTTCAGATCTCTGTAGTCGACGCACATTCTGACCTTGCCGTCTTTTTTTGGAACAGGGACGATGTTGGCTACCCACTGTGGATACTTCGCAACCGCTAGGAACTCGGCATCACACTGTTTCTTTACCTCATCCCGTATCTTTAGTGACATCTCTGGTTTCATTCTTCTCAATTTCTGCTTGACCGGCGGGCACTCCGGCTTCACTGGCAACCTGTGTTCAACAATGTCGGTGTCTAGCCCTGGCATATCTTTGTACGACCACGCAAAGACATCAGCGTAATCATGCAAGAGTTGGATTAGTCTTTTGCGTTCACTCTCTTCCATGGCGGTACCGACCTTAACCTCTCTTCTATCCTCTTCTGTACCCAGGTTGATGATCTCAATCGACTCCCCATGAGGTTGAATAACCTTCTCTTCCTGTTCTATTAATCTCATCAATTCTGGAGGAGCTTCCCAGTTTTCATCAACATCCCCCTCGGCTTGGTTAACTGGATGATCAAAGTCAAAGTTTGGACTGCTAGCACTGTTGTTCTTAGAGACAATTGCTATATGTCTGCATTTTGCCGAAGCGCAAAAGTAGAATGAAAAGCGGAACAAGCAAACAAGCAATAACAAAGCAATAAAAGACGCATGAAATGAAGAGAAATGGATTTTTATTGATTGAAAATTCAAAACAAACGTTTTTATTTAATGATGATGACTCTGAAAATAAAAACATGTTTGCCCCTAGCAACTTGTCCTATGGCCTTGGGCAGAGCCACAGGGTTGCATTACAATCATTACTTTGAAATAAAAGCGATGGGCAAGTCCACAGCTTCCCAATTTTTGAGCTTCTCCTCAGCATGGCAACGGCGAACTAAACTGGTCCCCACCTCAGATCCATCCTCGATGGCAGCAATGCGGTTAGGATCCAACAATCCGGCACTGGTAAAGCTCTGTCTGATATCACAAATGGGAATCCTTTTGGGCCAGGGGGCTTGACCTCTCAGCTTGGGCAATCTTTCATCTCTTCTCTCTTCAGACAACTTCCTTTTCTCCTCTTCATTAGGGCAGTATCCCAAACCACAACGACCCTTGTTCTCTTTCAGCTGCATTGGGGCAAGAATTCCTTGTCCTACCTTTCGAAGACCGCGCCCTAGCTGATAACCTTGATCCATCATAATTCTCGCGACCATCTCTCCACTCTTTGACAGCTTTATCACGGGCGATGACGATCCACATCCACCAAGCACAGCATTGGCAATTTCAAGAGATTGGAAAGAAGTCTCCAAAGACTCTTCAGCTGCTTCCACATAAGGGAACGGAGGAGACTTGTTAACTAGCATCTCTTCTTCTCCATACACCACCACAATTTTGTCATTAACCACGAACTTAACCCTCTGGTGTAGAGATGAAGGAATAGCCCCAGCCATATGGATCCATGGCCTCCCGAGTAAACAACTGTATGAGGAGGATATGTCCATGACTTGAAAATTGATATAAAAAGTTTCTGGTCCTATTTGAATGGGGAATTCCATCTCCCCTATCACTTCTTTCTTTGACCCATCGAACGCCCTCACCAGAGTTGAGCTTGGCTTCATAAAGGAACAATCAACATCCAGTTTGCTGACAGTTGACTGGGGCATCACATTCAAAGAAGAACCGTTGTCAATTAATACCCGCGCCAACACGAAATCTCCGCATTTGACTGAGATGTGCAAAGCTTGATTGTGTTTCTTTCCCTCTGGGGGAAGTTCTTCATCAGTGAAGGTCAGATGGTTGGCAGCTACAATATTCCCAACTACTTCATCAAATTGGCCAATAGAGTTATTCTGAGCAACATGTGCTTCATTCAGCACTTTCATGAGAGCAGTTCTATGCGCTTCTGAACTCATCAACAAAGACAGCATCGAAATCTTGGCCGGAGTTTGGTTCATCTGATCGACCACTTTATAATCACTTTGTCTCACAATCTTGAGAAACTCATCTGTTTCAGGCTCTGCCCCTTTCTTCTTCTGAATATTCTCTGCCTCCTTTTCTTTACCCTTACGGGCTCTATCTTCGGCTTCCTTGGAGGACTCAGGAGCATACATCCGACCGCTCCTTGTCATCCCGCTTGACCCAGTTATATTTGTAACAGTGGTGCTTGGAGAAACCCCTACTGAAAGTAAGGTGTTGTACTTCCACGGTACGGCGCTGTCTTTCTCATAAGGAAATGGAGCTGGGATTTCAATAACCAACGGCTGTGGTTTGGCTTGGACTGGTTTCGAATTATACAGTATCTCGATTGGCTTTCTGGCCTCTTTGCCATTATTGAACTGCAGCATTAGCACACTTTCTGCTTTCTCAACTACTTCCAACCGAACCACATAACGGTCCATCAAATCTTGCAAAACAGACTTAAAATCCTCACAAGCACCTGCACACGCAGGGTCAGCACACACACAACCTTTCTGAATTACCCCACAGCGACATAACTCAGCATGTATGTCTTCCAAAGGAGTCTTGATACTCTCAACGTTCTTTATCATGATCTGGCTCCCAGAATCTTCTATAGCATTGGCAGACGGTGCCCCATGACCTGGCAAGGGATTAGTTGTCGTGCTTGGATTGTTCGGTTTAAAAGATAGCCAATTGGCATCAATTAGGCCCTGAACTATAAACTTGAACGCATAGCAATCTTCCACCGTGTGACCGACCCCTCCATTATGGAAAATACATGTGGCGTCAGCATTATACCCCCTGGGGAAGGGTGGTTGCACAGTCCTCATAGGGCGAGTCTTGACTAGATTCTTTGCAATGAGATGATTAAACAGCTCAGTATAAGTGATGGGAATTGGATCAAAACTGGTACGTTTCCTTTCTTGGTGATTCTGAGTCCTGTGACCTGGATTATTCTGCGGCGGCTAAGCTGGAACAGAGAACGGAACTTTCTGCGGTGGAGCGTTGAAGGACGGACCTCTCCCTGCTGTAATGACATTTGTCTCTCCCTCTTTCTTCTTAGGGAAATTTGAAAAAGGTTTCTTTTGCCCACCAGAATTGCCAAAACCTCCGGCAATTTTCCCACTACGCAATCCATGTTCCAGACGTTCCCCAATGATCACCATATCAGAGAAGCTAGAAGAGACACTACCCACCAATCGATCATAGTATATTCCTGAGAGAGTTTCCATGAACATATATACCATTTCCTTTTCTGTCACTGGTGGCTTCACTTGGGCTGCTACACTTCTCCACTTCTGGGCATATTCTTTAAATGATTCCCTGTCACCTTTGCTCATGAGTTGTAGTTGAGATCTGTCAGGTGCCAGATCCATATTGTACTGATATTGTTTAAGAAATGCCTCTGAGAGATCCTTCCAACTATGGATGTCGGAGGATTGCAGTTGCATATACCAGTCTAGAGACGCTCCGGTCAGGCTATTCTAAAAGAAATGGATCAGCACTTTATCATCATGGGCATAAGCTGCCATCTTTCTGACATACATCGTTAGATGGCTGGAGGGACAGCCAGTGCCACGGTATTTGTCAAAATCTGGCGCCTTGAATTTGGGAGGTATAACAACACCTGGGACAAGACACAGGTCCCGTGCATCTTTAGCCCTTGTACCTGACCCTTCCATTGCTCTCAACCGTTCTTCTAGCAAGTGATATCTGTCTCTTGGTTGTGAACTTTCAACCATCTGGCCCTGAGGATAGCTCCCTGGACTGAAATAATAACCCCCATATTGAGCAGGGTTTCGCATTTGATAAGCAGCATTTGGAGGATTCACAGCAACCTACGGAGCAGGAGTAGGCTGACTTGTCACCACAGGAATGGCTCCAGCAGTGGGTGGTGTATAATTCGTGGGCATCCCCCATGGATATATTTGTGCATTTGGTTGTCTCTGACCGCTTGTCCCCGAAGAACCACCAACTTCTGGCCTGGGAGGAGGATGAACAGCTATAGCTTCAGCTGATGTAGGAGGAGAAACAAAGGTAATGACCCCTTCTGGATATACGACTGCGGCGGCCCCAACAGCGGCCCCACTTCTCAGAGTTTGCAGCATATTCATTACCTCAGCCATCTAGGCCTCCATAGCGCCCACCTTATCTCTCAAGACCTGATTCTCCTGAGCCAGCTGCTCAGGGTTGAGCATCGTTATAACTGGGTCATGATTCTCATTCTCAAACTGTAGATCCTCTGGAATACTCCCCATTAATCTTTCTTGAAGGCGCGTGTTGTAGAGGTGGAAACGAACCAGCGTGCCTTTCTTTTCTGTTCGCGGAACATTTTCATAAGTTTGAGAATGAATGCATAAATGAATGCAATGCATAAATATACATGTATGTGTATGACATGCGGATGTGTTCCTCTCACATAGTGCCAGGGAAATTGCGTATTTCATTTTGACAAACAACAAGGATCGAGAATATGAAATGAACCGTACACATTTATCTGAACTGAAACATACAACTCTTTTATTCATCCATAACGAAAGGGCAAGAGTACATCATGAAGAGTTCTTAAAGCATTCAAAAAGGAAATTACAATAACTAGAATTTCAAACAACGGCCAAGTCCATGCATTGGTTCCTCTTTCTCTTTCTTGAAGTTGAAGGGCGATCTGCCCGACCCCTCATCTCTTGAATCAAACCCCTGACATACTCGACGAAGCTCTGAACCTCCGCTGGAGTGGTGCGCACATCCACAGCAATCTCAGCATCTCTCAAACGCCTAGGAAGGACTGTAACAGCGTCATAACACAACTTGGACAAGCGCGCATACTTCTCTTGCAGGATCTGGCAATGATCATCCAACCTTCGGTGCTCTTCCATCAAATAGGTCATTTCGGCCCTGAACCTCTCTAGTAAATCATTCTGGTGCCTTACGTGGTCCTCCAATGTTGTGGACCTCCCGAGCTCTCCATGAAACATTGCCTTGCAATCCTCAAGCCTCTCTTGCAACAAATCCCTGGCTTGCATCCCATCCCGGAGTCTTTTCTCATAATCAGCAGTGAGGGCTTTCAGCTGCGCTTTTGCCTCCCTCAATTGGCTCCTCAAGCTTCTTTCTAAGTCTTTGGATGCACTCAACTGAGCCTTCCACGCACGGGCATCGCCAAGCGCTCTATCTTTTTCCAAATTTCGGGCTTTGATCTCGCTTGTAGCACTCTTGAGACCACCTTGCACATCGAGAAGTTTCTGATTACTAGCAGCAATTTTCTCCTTACAGTCAGCAAGGCATTTCTCTTTGTGTTCATTCTCTTGCTCTAAGCTCTTCTTCTCTTGGAGTAGCTTTTCCAACTGGGCCCGCAACTCTAGCTTCTCTTGCTGGGACTGGGATAAGGCAGCCCTGAGTTCCTCAACCTCCTCATTAAGGACGGGAGCAGGTGGAGGAATCTCAGCCTCAATCTGAGGAGCAATTCTAAATGGGAGCTTAACCGTTTGCACCCGGAGCTGGACCCACTGGAGATAGCCTTCGCCTACACTTGTGTCTCTGCGGCCCAACTCAACACGCCCATTCCTTACTGGTCTGTCCCAAGCCCGGACAATCCTTCTCAACAAACTCAAATTTTCAGAGCCTCTACCATGCAGCACAAAACCAGCCAGAGACTCATCCGGAGGTGGACTTGTCATCGAATAACCCAACTGCCTCAATGCAAGAGCTGGGTTGTAAGTGGTACACCCTCTGGTGCCAACAAGAGGAACATTTGGAAAACCGCTAAGCTGAGAGATAAATTCTGACACATCGCGGGCCAGAGTGCACCATTGGATATCACTTCCCTTGAGGTTTGCAATGAACTGCTTCCACTCATTCTTCCCTTTTTCTTCAATGTGCCCTCTGAACACAAGCGAGACAAACCATCGGTACAGAACTGGCATACAACACATAACCATTCCACCTCCCTTAGAGTGACGATCAACGAGAGAGTAATACAGGTCAGCTAAGATAACAGAGGTAGGATCTTGTTCCCGCTTTTTGAATGCGAGGAACACATCAATAGCTGCGGCATCAACAATGTTCTCCACACATGGAAACAGGACAATTCCATAAATAAGAAGAGCGAGCACATCAGAGAGAGTCTTCCATTCCTTCTTGGCAAGTAGGACATCAGCTTCAGCTTCTAAGAATTTTCTGGTCAAACCTTGCTTTTGACCCTTGACTTCCACATTTTTGACCAAGGTTTCTTCTTTGACTTGGAGAATACCAGCTAAAGCCTTGGCTATGGAGTATTTCTCCACATAAGAATATGGTTTGCAGCTCGCAGCAGGAAAACCCAAAATCTTCTAAAACTCTTCCAAGGTTGGGACCAACTGATAATCTTGAAAGGTGAAGCAACGGTATTCAGGATCAAAGTACTGAGCCAAAGCAGTGAGAGCCTTAGTCTGGACATTCACCTCCAACAAGTCCAGGAGATTACCATACATACTCTGAAAAGCCTCTTTTCGCCACGAGGGAAACTGATTGCCGAGCTTAACCAAACTTTGGACATCCTGTTGTTTGAAATTCCACTTGAGGGTTCTTTTCAAATTCTGATCCATTTTTCACTGGTACCTACAATTCCCCGGCACTGGTGAGAATGCATGCGAAATGAATGCATGAATGCATAATGAGGATGATGGAAAGAAAGTTATTTACAACATATGATTTTCAAAAGCCGGAACTTCATATTTCTGGAAAAATATATTCACTTGATTTTTTTTTCAAAAAGTTTGGATGCGGGGGTATGCAGCTCCTTTGTGTCCGACAGGATTTCTTAGCGACAGGATCTAAGGTTATTTTTAGGGGTTCACACTTCAAGGATAGCACTAAAAGGGCCCTAGATAAGGTTCCTAGAGCCAACGACCTCATCTGAGAGCACCGATCACAAGGCCGTACGTCCAAGTGATGATGTCATCAAACAAAGCCAAACTCTAGGTGAAGTCTTCGCAATCACACAACAAGACGTACGTCCAGTGAGCAACCACTAATGACTTCGTTCTAGCCTAAGATAGACTCTAGCCCGGGTATAGGGCTGTCTCACCAAGAAATAAAAACAAAGGGAGTCCAACGTGTGTGTAGGAGCACAATGCCAACCATACCCCCCCCCCCACCTGGAAAGAAAATCCAGAAACAGTCCAGCCAAAGAAAATCATCTACCCTAGGGTTTTGCATATATCATTTCAATACAAGCAAGAAAACAACCTAGGGTACTAACAATCATCTGATGCTCTACTTATCTCAAGAAAAGGAGCCAAGAAGAGGGGATCATGATAGAAAGGGGGAATACATGAACTTACCAAAGAAAGGGAGCGAAGAAGAAGGAGACATAATAAGATGGGGGGAAATGATGCATGAGCTTACCTTTGAAGAAAGGGAGCAAAGAATAAGGGATCATGGGGATTGGAGGAATGCATGAACATAAGTAAAGAAAGGAGTAGAAGAAACAAGAAGCAAACATAGAAGAAGAAAGAGGCAAATGTACATGAATGCAACACATTGAAAATGCAAAGAATGCTCAATCATTAATTGGTAAAGAAAGAGGAAGAGGAAAGAAAAAGAAAGAAGAAGAAGAAAAGAGGGAAATAGAACAATCACTTAAATCGAACAATTTTAAACCACACATCAAGTTAATTAGGCTTGACCCTCGTTTTTTTTTTTAAAAAAAGTCCCCAGTGAAGTCGCCAGCTGTTGCGCCCGAAAAATCCGGTTTGGATTTCTCGATGTACAACGTGGAAGATAAATGAAGCCTCCATCAATATTTTAGTTTTTAGACGAAAACATTGAAAAAACGTCTTTTTATACAAGGCAGGTGGTCTTTTCGAAATCAGGAGATGTAGGTTCGGGGGTCGGTTAGACACGGGGAAGGTATAAGCACCCCGCATCTCCTTTCTACCGAAAGGGAACCATTAATTTGATGTGTGGTTTCGACAAAGTTTGATTTGAAACGATGTTCTATTCTTTTCGTTTTTCTTTTTTTTATTTGAGAAAAGCGTTTGGAAAGAAGACGGGGCAAAGAAAGATTTTTTTTGGTATTTTTTGAAAAGGGTGCTTGACGGGATGTGGCCCGCTCCTACGTATCCTCAGATGCAATGAGGAAATCAAAGCTACGTAGTTCTCCTGGGTCGAGAAACTTTGGGTGTGTTGGTGTATTTTATTGCAGGGGTTCTCGGGTCTGGACTGTACAGTCCACTAACCCTAAAACATAGACATCCCCGCCCGTACAGGCGACGTGCCCCCTACTTATCGAAAAGTGATTTGAGTTACTTGAAAAAAAAGATTTGCTGTGAGATTGGTAGTTTTTGTTCGATCAAGTATCTTAGGCTCACACGAGCTGTACAACTTGCTAATCCTAAGACTCTAACCAATGTCGAACGTACATCCGAATCGGTTCCTCGCTCATTTTTTGAAAAGGGTTGAAGTTGTTAATTACCGGTTTTAATTCTCATAAGTATCCCAAGATGTTTGAGTTGTTCAACTCCGATCTTAGGACGCTAGACAACATCGGCCGTACGTCCGACTTGCCTGCTTACGAGTTTTCAAAAGGTTGATTATTGATCTAAAAAGAAATTGATTAATTTGTGAAGACAATTAGCAAAGCATTGGATTTTGGAATATCATTTGAAAAAGGATTGATTAGAGGGGAAAGGAAGAGAATTTAAGGGTGGCTTTGGCCACGAAAGAAAAAAAAAGTAGAATCTTCAATCAACTTTCAAGTCAAAACCAAAACGCAATACTTACCAATTTGCAAGCAAAATAATCAATAATGGAAGCACAAGCATAAGCATTTCCATTTACAACAATTGTACACAAGAATGACATTGAGTCATCAACAATTAATGGCATGAATATATGAGATCAAAAACAACCAAATAAGTTGCCAAGAAAGGCACTTAAGGAAACATTGCAAAAGCTTGGTTCGGATTTTAGGCATTAGGCACAAGTTAAAAGTATTTGATAATCCTTGACACTTGTTAACAATGCTCAATGCATAAGTGTCTAGTCACTTTACCAAATTAACATTAAAGCATAGATAAAAGTTGAATCACTTTCAAGTGATCCTCAACATTTTAAAATGGTGCTCGAAAACACATGTTGATTCATCTCACCAATCATCAACCAATTGAACAAATTAATAATCCAAAACATCACATTTACAAGCCCCAAAAATCAGCATTCTCAATTCGACGTAAGCATAAACTTGCATTTATTCATTGAAAATTAAAAGCAAGTTGAGTCACTTGTAGTAACCCTCATCACTTAGGGTTGAATCACACCTAGCAATCTTCTCACTTGAAGAAAAGTGCACTAGGCACTAGTGAGAATCAACTTGCTAGATCATAAACAAATTATTTTCAAGCACATTAAAATAGGACTAAATAAAAGGACACATAAACAAAGTTGAATCACATCTAGCAATCTTCTCACTTGAAGAAAAAGTGCACTAGGCACTAGTGAGAATCAACTTGCTAGATCATCAACAAATTATTTGCAAGCTCATTAAAATAGGACTAAATAAAAGGACACTTAAACAAAGTTGAATCACATCTAGCAATCTTCTCACTTGAAGAAAAGTGCACTAGGCACTAGTGAGAATCAACTTGCTAGATCATCAACAAATTATTTGCAGGCACATTAAAATAGGACTAAATAAAAGGACACATAAACAAAGTTGAATCACATCTAGCAATCTTCTCACTTGAAGAAAAGTGCACTAGGCACTAGTGAGAATCAACTTGCTTGATCATCAACAAATTATTTGCAAGCACATTAAAATAGGACTAAATAAAAGGACACATAAACAAAGTCGAATCGCATCTAGCAATCTTCTCACTTGACGAAAAGTGCACTAGGCACTAGTGGGAATCAACTTGCTAGATCATCAACATAACAAACATTTGCAAGTAAAAATGGTGAAAATAGACATTTAACAACAAAACCAAATGCTAATAATAAGTATTAAACATCAACAAGCCAAGAGGAACAATAAAATCATGTCAAGACCAAGGGGTGCGAAACATATATAAGGCTTAAAATATCATTTACTTTTACTAAATGCAAGGAACAAGATGAAAATCACAAAAACACAATTTATTCAAGGGTGAGATGCCAAATCTCACCCCAACAACAACAACAACAACAACTACATTTTAAAGGTGAAGATGCAAAAATGTGATGAAAAGAAAAATGGGTTTTAATGCAAAAATGTGAGAGATGATGTAAGAGTTTTAGGGATTTACCTTAGATCCAAGCTAATAGAAGTAGGAAATGAAGAACAAGTAACCAAATCAACTAAAGTCTTCAAGAAATGGCCCAATAACCCCACGCAAATTCCCAAATACCCAAGTGCTTGATGAGGAGAATATGAAATGGATGGTGAAAGGAAGAAGATCTATGAAGGAGGAGTGGTTTTGAAGTGATTTGGTGGTGTTTGGGTGAAGGAAAACAAAAAGATGGAGGGAGGAGGAGGAGAGGGGGCTACGGCCTAGGCAAGGGAAGGAGAGGAGAGAGTTGTGTGCTAGGTTTAGTGGAGGAGAGAATGAGCAAAAAAAAGTTGTGATGTGTGGAAAATGAAAGGGTATTTATAGGGTGGGAGTGAGCTTTGGGGTAAAATGGTAATTAAACCAATTAAATCAATTAACATTCAGCTGAATATTAATAAATAAAATTAATTTGAACTTGGTCACCAAGTTAGAGGGTATTTTAGTCATTGGCTTTGAGAGGTGCACTAGGATTAGACTTTAAATTTGAATGGAGGGTGGAGATGCATCATCACATGGATTGAGGGTGTTGAAGAAACACAAATGGAGAGGGAAATGGGAGAGGGGGCTGACGGTTTTGATCAAGGGAGAGGGTGTGAGGATTTGCCAACCTTTGCAATTTGGCAATTGTACTATTTGTTCCCCATGTGCACAACATTATCTCTTCCTTTTTGATTCTTTTTTTTCTTGATTATTATTCCATGAAGATTCTTTTTTTTTTATTTTGGGATCATCCTAGGATTCAATCATTGGGCCCAAAATTTCATGACAACACCATTCCCAAATTTGATTTTGGACCCCACTCTAGCGAAAATGACCATTTTGCCCTTTTGTTCGAAAATTGAGTTTTATGCTAGAAGACTTAATATCTATGCGCACAAAAAAATCACAACTAAGCACAAATCTTCCTCAAATAATCCTTTGGTGATGGTTCGGTGATTTGGGACGAAAAAACCGCTTTTAGCGTGAAATGACCAAAATGCCCTTTCACCCTAAAAACCCTAGTTTTTGCCCAAAGCACATTTTCACTTTAAAAATGACTTTTCCTCCTAGGAATGATCTCTAAGACCTTGGGATGCGTGTTAAGTGGCTTGTTCTGAGAAAACATCCCTTATTTGCGAAATGACTAAAACACCCTTTTGCACTGAAAAACCCTAAATTGCCCAAAAGTACATTCCAACTCCAAAAATGATTTTAGAAACTTTGAAATGACTTCTATAACCCTAAATGCAATGCATGATAATTTTTTCTCTTATTTATTTATTTTTTGGGGAAAATTAGGGTTTTGACCTAAGCCGGACAAAATTGGGGTATGACAGTAGTAATGAAAAAATCAATGAAGTTACTAACGAGTGGTTAAGTCAGACTCTTATTAGAGAGTATCTCAAATAGTACTTCCATCTTTTATGTATACAACATATTTTAATTTTGCAATATGAAAATGAAATCCATGGAAGACGACTTTTACATACTTAATACACATACATACATACATACATACATACATACATACATACATACATACATATATATATATATATATATATATATATATATATGATTATTTTATTTAACTTGCTCCACATCAGGGAAACAGCAAAGCAAAGCATTTCAAATGTAACAACAGCATGCGACTCCCAAACAAAACCCTCCTTTTATTAAGCCAGAACGTATGCAATTGTCTTGGCAGTTTAAGCATGGCCCATACCCCACACAATCAAATGTCATCAGATCCTTCCAACCTCCTGCTGCTACTTCTACAAAAACAAAATTCACAAATTCAAAATTCCTTGTTTAATTTGTTTTAGTATCAACATCAAAACCTTTTGAAGAAAGAGATTTAAGTGTTAATTAACAACAATGTGAAGAATATAACGAACTAGTTTTGATAATATCAAATATCTTCCTACAAGCAGAAACTTATATTGAAAGTAGAACTAAATATGTACCCAAGTTACTTACCTGGGGCAAGTGTAACACCCACAAAATAATTAATAGAATTATTTGGGTGTTAACCCAATTAAATTAATTTAGTACTTGACTGGTAAATTTATTGAGTGCTAAAATTAATTATTGGTTGTCGTCGGATCGTTAACCGGATAATACGGATCAAGGAAGTTTCGGAATCGAAATAAGATATTTCGATCAATATGGTAATTTGACCGCGTTACAGCTTATATATTAAATAAATAAATATAAGTGTGTGTGTGTGTATTAATAAGAAAGAAAGAAAGAAGAAAGGAAGCGTACGAGACAGAGGGAGAAACAGAGAAGGAAAAGAGAGAAAAGGAGAGAAAAGAGAAAGAAAGGGTGAGGAGGAAGAAGAGGAAAAAGGGAAGGTTTCGGCTAATCAAAACGACTTCCGTCCAACACGAAAAATGCTCAGCGTTACTTCCTCTTCGATTTGGTACCAAGATTTTCATCATCAACTCACTCTCTCTCACTTTGCCATTTTCGAATATTGAAGATTTTGGGGAAGGATTTCGGTTTTTGACGATGATTGTGATGGTTTTCGGATGATTAGAAGGCAACCCGATGAAGGTGGAAAGCGGATTGATGTTCGATTGGAAGGTTGAGAGAGTTAGGGTATGAGAATCCAAATTGGGGTTTTTAGATGAATAGTGATTTTGAGCTTGAAGATGATGAATAGTATCCATGGAGAATTTTGGGGAATTCGGCGTTTCGGTCAAAAGAGGTTTCGTGATCGAGCGGAAAGTTTTGGAATCGGATTTGAGCGTCGTCGGAACGGAAAGTTTAAGCGGGGAGCGTTCGTGTGGCTACTCGGTGATTTCGGCTCGATCGTGGTTCACGCTTCAAGGGTGAGTTTTACTCACGCTTAGGATTTTACGTTTCGAATTAATTGATAAACTGTTTTATCGCTTTCGCTGGACTGGAATATTATGTGATACTGTCTGATTCGGGTTAGGAATCGATTGGGGCGAGTCTCGGGTTGCGTCGCGTTAAAATGGAATTTTTGGTGATTTGATTCGAGAGATTTTAATTTAAAACCGTTATTTGGAAAATCGTCGTATTTTGATAAACTTCGATTTGATTAAGATTTTGATTGGGTTTGATTATATGTGTGTGAAAACTGTTTTCAATCGGAACGAGAATCGGAATTAAGCGGAATCGCGGTTTTCGCGCGAAACCGCCAAAATCTGCCCTTGACAGACCCCCTGCTGTCAACCCACGCGCCACTTGCGCGCCACGCGCCACTCGCGCGCCAGTTGACAGGTTTTACTGCCAGTTCGCGCGCCGCTTGCGCGCCACGCGCCACTCGCGCGTCACTTTGCAGATTTTCAGCAACCAAACATTGTTTTTCGTTTCGCGATAACTTTTGATCCGGGAACCCGATTGAGGTGTTCTAAGATGCGTTGGAAAGCTTATTCGGAGGCCTAACTGAATATTCTATTTTTAAGGCAAAATGAACTATTTTTGGAGTCGTAAATTGTGTTGAAAACTGACGAATTAGTCTGCGAGAGTGAATGTGGGTTTAACTTGTAATGTGAATTAAAAGGTCAACTGTTGGTCTGAATGTAAGTGAACACTGAGTCCATATGATTGTAGATATATGTTTATATATCGAGTTGGGTGACGACCCATGTTGACATACTAGGCGGGGCAGTCATGATCCCTTACCCTAGGCTCCGTGCCATTAGGAAAAATGCTATTGGTAAGGGGGTTCACCGGGTTTGGAAGCGGTTACGCAGTCGGTGTTATGTCAAATTTGTTTGTTGTACGATTCACCGGGTTTGGAAGCGGTAACGCAGTCGGTGTCGTACTGAGTCACAACAGGTTCACCGGGTTTGGAAGCGGTAACGCAGTCGGTGATCTGTTAAAAGTTAAGTAATGCGGTTCACCGGGTTTGGAAGCGGTAACGCAGTCGGTGCCGTGTCATATTAAATAAAAATTTCATAATTGAACCGAGAGTGTTAGTAGGGGTCTCGGTAGAACTCACTGAGATTGTATCTCACTGTTTAAATGTTGTTGTTTTACAGAGACACAGGGACAGCGGAAATCCAAGAGGCACGAGTAGGTTGAGCTCGGACTGGTTGCTGATAGCCTAGCTTTATGTTTAAGCTTATTTCCCTTTTGTTGTCTGTATACTAAAACATTATGTATTTAATGTATATTTTTCTTCCGCTTTCTTGTATGATACTGAATACTATAGATGCTGATGGTATATGGTCTGAGAACCATATTGTCTTGTTGTAAATAAGACTGTTTGGGTTATATTCAGCGAAAAATTTATAGTGATATTCAGTGTCTAAGCAGGAAATATATCTCTGATGTGTTACTAATGTGCACCTGGGTATTTTTGGTCAATAGAAATACCGGGGTGTTACAGTTGGTATCAGAGCAGTTCGACCTAGTCGGACTTAGTTTAGGGTTGAGTTGATTCCTTGTTAATCCTTTTTGTAATTACACTTGTGATGCTAAGAGACATTGAGCCTGATCAACTTAATACTTAGTGCATCATAAGCGGAATTATGATAGGATGGTCAAGACGCAGTCCTCGACCAAGACCGGAGTCTCCAACCGGTGCATCCTCAGGAAAGGTGGCATGGCGATGGAAGAATGCGCCGCTAAGTTTGAGAAGTTGTCTCAGTTTTACCAAGTGGTAAAGTAAGCTTCGGATGACGAATGGAGAATGCAGAAGTATAAGAAGGGCATAAGTGCTTTTATGATTTATGGTCTCAGTTCTTATACTATTACCAATTTTGTTGCCTTAGTGCAATCAGCCTATGTCGCCGAGGATGATCTCATAGGAAGTATGGGAAAGGAAAGGAGGTAGTTGAAGTTATCAATTCCGAATGCAAAGTCCTAAGATAATTTCGTCCAAGGAAAAGCAGGTGCAATTTTCTGATTCTTCAAAGGTCAGAAGATGTTCTAACTATGGAAGACATCACCAGGGTGATCGTCAGCACAGATCAATCGGTGCTATTATTGTAATGAAGAGGGTCACTATGCAAAAGAGTACCCTGCAAGGAAGAGTTCCAAGGAGTCACAAGCAGCTCTACAGTAAGGACGAGTCATCAATTTGGATGCTCAGACAGTTACAATTGCTGACAAGTTACTGAGGGGTATGAGATTACTTTTCAATAACTCGATCAGTATATTATAAGATTCGAGTGCAAACTATTGTTGTATAACCCGATCGCGTGTGAATCAGTTGGGATTAACCTTATCTTCGCTATCCGAGCTGATAACTATCTTAACTGCGGCTAAGGGTCGTGTCCAGACCCAATCTTTGTGTCAGAATTGTCTACGTGTTATAGGAGACAGAACTTTCGTAGAAGGATTATTTGTTTGCCTGTGAGAAGTGTGGACACAATTTTGGGTATGAATTGGATGACTGCAAATCATGTTGCAATCGACTGTATTAATCAGCTATCAGCTTCGCTTCAGAATCAGTTAAATTGCCTAGGACAAATTCTGAAACGGTTACCTAGTTCACCTTAGACGGTCAATCTTCATTCCAAGGTGCGGAATGACATGTTAGTATGTTATCTGCATCCACTGAAACTAGTTTGGATTTGGCGAACATTCAGATTGTGAATGACTTTCTGGATGTTTTCACGATGAAGTTTCTTCTGAACCTCCAGAGCGAGAGGTAGAGTTTACGGTAGAATTGGTTCCTGGCACGGGATCAATATCTATTGTTTCTTATTGAATGTTTCCTTATAATTAAAGGAAATGGAGTCTCAACTTGAAGAGTCGATGTTAAAGAAATTCATTCGACCGAGTGCTTCTATAAGGAGTGCTCTGGTGTGGTTAGTCAAAAGGAAAAATGGTAGCATGAGATTGTGCATTGATTATCGATAACTCAACAAAGCGACGATCAAGAATAAATATCCCTTGCCAAGGATAGACGATTTACTTGAGCAATTTGATGTGCTGCAGTGTTTCTAAAGTTGATCTGAGGTCAGGATATCATCAAATAAAAGTTAGAGCCTTAGATATTCCGAAGACAGCTTTCTGTACTAGGTATGGACATTACGAGTTCGTAGTGATGCCCTTCGGTTTGACTAATGCTCCAGCGGTATTCGGGGATACGTGAACCGAGTTTTCCACACGTACCTAGATCAATTTGTAGTCGTTTTCATTGATGGTATCTTGATGTACTCGAAGACCATTGAGGAGCATGTCCAACATCTCCGCATTGTTCTGAAAGTACTCCGAGAAAAGAAGTTGTACTTGAAACCTTCGGAGTGTGATTTTTGGGTGTCAGAGGTAAAGTCTTTGGGACATGTGATTTCCCAAGTCGGGAGTTTCTGTGGATCCCAGCAAGAAGGAAGCGGTGTTGAATGGGAGTGACCAACATCAGTCGCAGAGATCAAAGGTTTCTGGGTCTAGCCGGTTACTATAAGAGATTTGTTAAAGGGTTCCCACAGTTAGTTGTCCACTTACTCGGTTAACTCGTAAGGGTCACCCCTTTACGCGAGATGCTGAGTGTGAAGAGTGTTTTCAAGAATTGAAGGTTTGGTTGACTTCTGCCCCATTCCTGATTCTTCCGGATCCGTCTTTGAAATTCCAAATTTACGGCGATGTTTCTAGGAAGAGCTTAGGGGGTGTTCTTGTGCAGAACCAACAAAGGTAGTATGCGTCCAGGCAATTGAAGACTCATGAGGAGAATTATCCGACTCATGATTTGTAATTGGGAGCTATTGTGTATGCACTGAAGATTTGGGGACGTTACCTGTATGGGTCTCGTTTCGAAGTCTTTAGTGGTCACAAGAGTTTAAGGTATCTGTTTGATCAGAGAGAACTGAAGAACAGGCAGAGAAGTGTGTTGAGTTTCGGGAGGATTATAAATTCGTGTTGATGTAGCAATCAAAGAGGCCAATATTGTAACTGATGCGCTGAGTAAGAAATCGCTTCACTCGGCAGAGTTTATTGATGCATGAGATGGAATTATCAGAGTCTTTTTCAGAGACTTAAACCTGAATTCAAGATCAAGGAGGAACCGGTTAGTGTTGAGCCATATGAGGATCTCTAGTCCCCTAAGGGATTCTATATGCTTACCACAGGAAGTTGATGTGAAGCTACAATCACAAAAGGTATTTCCAGATTTTACCATAGATAGTGATGGAGTCAGTTGTTTCAACGGTAGAATCTGTGCGCTCGATGATGAGAACAATAAAGGAAAGTGTTTGAGGAAGCACACCGAAGTTTATATTCTGTACACCCTGGATCCACCAAGATGTACAGAGATGTTAAGCAAATGCATTAGCGGCGAGATATTAGTTTGTTAACCACTCCTTTGTGAAAGTTGACAATGTGATAGTATTATGAGATTCCGTTTGACAAGTCGAACGTGAATACGAATATGTAAATGAGGTAGCTGCTGACTGTTTTCACGTTGCGAATGGCCATCAAAGGATTCATTGATGGATCTGCTTGCAAGTGAGTGAAATTTCCGGAATGAAGCTTGGTGTGCGGCGTAATAGTTTTGAAAAACCATTTTTGTGAAAACCCGCATGCTAAAGTTAATTTTTGGAACGAATCAAGAGGTTAATAACGTCTGATTGAGAAAGAAAATCCTAGGAGGATTACTTTGGTTGAGGGGAAGTTCTCAACGCTATGGACTAATTTGGAAAGGAATCGGGTGCGTCATTGGTAAAAACATCGTGAGGAAGTTGCAATAGAGGAAAAGGAGCTCTGAGTTTTGTTTGATAGTTGTTCTGAGAACAACTGAGGTGATTTTCATTGTTTTCAAATTTATTTGATATCCCCGCGGTTTATTTCTACGTTTAAGATAAACGTTTCCGGTAAATCCTCATTCCATCTTCTTTCGAAAAGTGTTATCTCGAAATCTTAGGGGCGAGTCAAGAAGTTTCACAAGTGACCTTTCTGTCACATTGTCGGTGTGTATGAGGACTGTTGTGGATAATAGAAGATTTGTTGAGAAAGTGTTTACACCCTTCGAGGAAATCGTGTTTGTTTTCACCTCTACCGAGGAGTACCAGTTTGTGGATCTCATTTTCAACCTGTATTTCTATCAAGTGTCTTATATTAGACCCTTTGATTTAGATTAATCAAAGTTGGGGAGCAAGTGAGGAATGAAGCTTCGGAAGTGTTTTCGAACGCGGTGCTGAGTCTATGTAGGCGAAAGAGGAGTTTCTCGTGTTGATTCGTAACCAGAGAGTTCGTATCAAGGTAGTAGTGGATCATACTTGGAGATTGATGTGCCAACTTTGGGGAGATTTTCCACACTCATTTCGTTAACTCAAGAATGTTTTCCAGCAAATTTGGACCTTTCTGAGAATATCTGTTCTCGGTTAGTCAATCGTAAGACTTGACGAAATTTTGAGGACAAAATTCTTTTAAGTTGGGGAGAATGTAACACCCACAAAATAATTAATAGAATTATTTGGGTGTTAACCTAATTAAATTAATTTAGTACTTGACTGGTAAATTTATTGAGTGCTAAAATTAATTATTGGTTGTCGTCGGATCGTTAACCGGATAATACGGATCAAGGAAGTTTCGGAATCGAAATAAGATATTTCGATCAATATGGTAATTTGACCGCGTTACAGCTTATATATTAAATAAATAAATATAAGTGTGTGTGTGTGTGTGTGTGTATTAAAAAGAAAGAAAGAAAGAAGAAAGGAAGCGTACGAGACAGAGGGAGAAACAGAGAAGGAAAAGAGAGAAAAGGAGAGAAAAGAGAAAGAAAGGGTGAGGAGGAAGAAGAGGAAAAAGGGAAGGTTTCGGCTCATCAAAACGAATTCCGTCCAACACGAAAAATGCTCAGCGTTACTTCCTCTTCGATTTGGTACCAAGATTTTCATCATCAACTCACTCTCTCTCACTTTGCCATTTTCGAATATTGAAGATTTTGGGGAAGGATTTCGGTTTTTGATGATGATTGTGATGGTTTTCGGATGATTAGAAGGCAACCCGATGAAGGTGGAAAGCGGATTGATGTTCGATTGGAAGGTTGAGAGAGTTAGGGTTTGAGAATCCAAATTGGGGTTTTTAGATGAATAGTGATTTTGAGCTTGAAGATGATGAATAGTATCCGTGGAGAATTTCGGGGAATTTGGCGTTTCGGTCAAAAGAGGTTTCGTGATCGAGCGGAAAGTTTTGGAATCGGATTTGAGCGTCGTCGGAACGGAAAGTTTAAGCGGGGAGCGTTCGTGTGGCTACTCGGTGATTTCGGCTCGATCGTGGTTCACGCTTCAAGGGTGAGTTTTACTCACGTTTAGGATTTTAAGTTTCGAATTAATTGATAAACTGTTTTATCGCTTTCGCTGGACTGGAATATTATGTGATACTGTCTGATTCGGGTTAGGAATCGATTGGGGCGAGTCTCGGGTTGCGTCGCGTTAAAATGGAATTTTTGGTGATTTGATTCGAGAGATTTTAATTTAAAACCGTTATTTGGAAAATCGTCGTATTTTGATAAACTTCGATTTGATTAAGATTTTGATTGATTGTTTGATGTTGATTGGGTTTGATTATATGTGTGTGAAAACTGTTTTCAATCGGAACGAGAATCGGAATTAAGCGGAATCGCGGTTTTCGCGCGAAACCGCCAAAATCTGCCCTTGACAGACCCCCTGCTGTCAACCCACGCGCCACTTGCGCGCCACGCGCCACTCGCGCGCCAGTTGACAGGTTTTACTGCCAGTTCGCGCGCCGCTTGCGCGCCACGCGCCACTCGCGCGTCACTTTGCAGATTTTCAGCAACCAAACACTGTTTTTCGTTTCGCGATAACTTTTGATCCGGGAACCCGATTGAGGTGTTCTAAGATGCGTTGGAAAACTTATTCGGAGGCCTAACTGAATATTCTATTTTTAAGGCAAAATGAACTGTTTTTGGAGTCGTAAATTGTGTTGAAAACTGACGAATTAGTCTGCGAGAGTGAATGTGGGTTTAACTTGTAATGTGAATTAAAAGGTCAAATGTTGGTCTGAATGTAAGTGAACACTGAGTCCATATGATTGTAGATATATGTTTATATATCGAGTTGGGTGACGACCCATGTTGACATACTAGGCGGGGCAGTCATGATCCCTTACCCTAGGCTCCGTGCCATTAGGAAAAATGCTATTGGTAAGGGGGTTCACCGGGTTTGGAAGCGGTTACGCAGTCGGTGTTATGTCAAATTTGTTTGTTGTACGATTCACCGGGTTTGGAAGCGGTAACGCAGTCGGTGTCGTACTGAGTCACAACAGGTTCACCGGGTTTGGAAGCGGTAACGCAGTCGGTGATCTGTTAAAAGTTAAGTAATGCGGTTCACCGGGTTTGGAAGCGGTAACGCAGTCGGTGCCGTGTCACATTAAATAAAAATTTCATAATTGAACCGAGAGTGTTAGTAGGGGTCTCGGTAGAACTCACTGAGATTGTATCTCACTGTTTAAATGTTGTTGTTTTACAGAGACACAGGGACAGCGGAAATCCAAGAGGCACGAGTAGGTTGAGCTCGGACTGGTTGCTGATAGCCTAGCTTTATGTTTAAGCTTATTTCCCTTTTGTTGTCTGTATACTAAAACATTATGTATTTAATGTATATTTTTCTTCCGCTTTCTTGTATGATACTGAATACTATAGATGCTGATGGTATATGGTCTGAGAACCATATTGTCTTGTTGTAAATAAGACTGTTTGGGTTATATTCAGCGAAAAATTTATAGTGATATTCAGTGTCTAAGCAGGAAATATATCTCTGATGTGTTACTAATGTGCACCTGGGTATTTTTGGTCAATAGAAATACCGGGGTGTTACAGCAAGAACCAATGCAATGCATAAAACTCCTACAAGTATAGGTTGACAAATGCGCATAGCCATTTTTGCTATTATTTTACCTTTGTAATATGGATGGAAAAAAACTTCATGTTCATTATATTTATACTACTCATTTGATAAGAACAAGGAAACTGAAACATTTAAACCAGTTAATTTGTGATTCTTTCAGATTATTTTATTGTTTTCATACATTAAATTTCCTTCAAAGTTGCTCAATGGTTTGAGTTCTTAGTTTTTTGTATTAATTGTGATTAGTTATATGATAGATATACTTTGTCAAACTTGTCAAAGAATCCCTCTTAATTAAGGGAGAACTACAACTGACCTTAAATATAAAATATCTTTTTAAAAATAATTAATTCATTTACGCAAGCACGACACGTGACTGTCACACCATCACTGTATTGACACATCAACATTTTCGTCTAAAATTGGATGGCAATTTAGCGAGGAGACAAAATTTGGGGATCAAATTTGCAAGGGAAAAATAGGGGGACTAAATTTATGGATTTGCTAGAATTGAGGGACAAAATTTTTGATTAAGTCAAAATAAAAAAGAACTTTTATGATACGCTTAGAAACTAAGAAGTTATTTAACTAAAATTTTAATGTAAAATCAAGAATAAATTTATATATATATATATTAAATATGTATCATTTTTAAAAACAATATATCAACTGTGCTCAATTGGTAACCAACACCGTGCCCCAGTAGCTTAATCTACCTTGAGACATGGGGGTCGACCCAGTGCCCTCGGGTTCGATTCTCGCTGTGGACAAACTTGGTGTTGGTCAGTGCGAAATTTGATCCTAAGCACGAGCGTCTTTCGTTAAAAGCACCAGAACACTCTGTGGGTAGCAAGCAATGGTCCATAAAAAAAACTGTTCAGCTGGTGGATCGGTGCTCTAGTGAAGCTGTTGATTTCAGCAATTTTTTCTTTAATGCTCTCGGCCAGCTAGCAGGTACTAATAGATCTATGTGGAGCATGAGTATTTGGAGAACATACCTCATGAAAACTTGGAATGGAAGCTCATTGCTTCGTGACTATTGACTGGATCGTTCGACCAGCTATCACAGATGAAGCAGATATTATTTCAGTTTTTGGGAGTAACTCAAACGCTAGTGGAAAATATTAATGGTTGCAATATTTTTGGATTATGAGCATATACATTAATGCTCAGTATAGTAATGTTAAAATCAATAAATTTATTACTAACAAATGTTGGTCCAAGTGGTAATTACTCGACTAAAGTAAGCAACTAAAGCAAGGGCTTTGGACTAATGTACAGAAATGATTGCAGCGTCTTTGGTAGTTGAGGGCCTCATTATCCTTATATACCTGAGTTCGATCCTTCTAAATTTATATATACGAATATATACGGAAGTGCAGCCATAAATGGATAGCTTTTCATTTGACTTGCTTCAAAAAAAAAAAAGCTTTTCATTTGACATGTTATAAATGATTTTGTTTGGGACAACCATATATATTATCTAATGTAAATAATTTTTTTGTTCTCTCTTAGCTAAAGAAATTGTCTTGTCTTCAGAAAATATGCAAGATCATGGTCGTTATACGTGTGCTTAGTTGCTGCAATTTATTTAACCCCAAGTTTGGAAAGAATAAAAGATTTTAATTTATTCCTTTATTTTTGTTCAACTTAAACTATTTATTTATTTTTACCTAATTTAAATTATTCATTCAATAAGCTATTCAAATAGTATTTTTCACGAGGCTTGAATTTTTTGTCACAATGGTTTTGTTGTTATAACGATGCTCAAGAATTTTTTTTCATTTCCTAAAAAAAAGTTTTTATCACTAAAATCAAGAAAATAAAGTTCAAATTATGTGTAATTGGATACTAAAAGATCGCATTGTTTTATTATTTTATAGGCCTCACGTTAAAGTTCGCTTTAGGCCTCTATAACCTTCAGACGGCCCTGTGATAACTCTATTTTATATAGAGTTATTTACACATCTAAACCTAAATAATTGCTCAGTTCTAAATAAAAATATATAGTAAATATAGTTTTATAAATAAAATAACAACATTCAAAGTTAAAAGAGGGTTATGCATATAACTTAGCATCTTGCATATATTTTGGTATTTTTGATATGTTTGTTCAATGCACATGCATCTAATGCCCCTGCATTAGCAACTCAACAATGCACCTACACTCAAAACAGACTACAATGCTTGAAGAAATCCTAGAACATCAAGATGCTCAAGCACTCAGCTGATGATGTCATGTTTGGTCATGAAAGCACATACAAGTCACAAATTCCGGCGCCTACCATAAATGCTAGCATTGAAGAGTCACTCACCTAGGGACACTTGGCCATCCATTAGAGGACCTCCCTTCTTGGTTGAGTGGAGGATCTGCATTACTTTTTGGGCTGAAGTGATTAAAGACAACCCTAACTTTGTTATCAACCAAACCCTCTTGTGAAGGAAAGCTCCACTTGAAGCCTATATAAAGACCTCCATCTCTCACTTGAAAAATATCTCATATCTCTCATCTCTCATTCTGTACACTAGTATAGATAGTTTTAATTTTAGTTTTTCATTCTCTTGTAAGAAGGCAAGAAAGGAATTGACAACTCTTTCTTTACTTCCACACAAGTAAGTAGTGCTAGCTGAATGCAGTGGAGTTGATGCACATGCATTGCTTGGCAATTTCATACAAAGGGAACACCAACCGTGTAAACTCTTACCTTATTGTTTTCCTTTTGTGATATCAAATATATGAATATGATTTATTCTGTTTATATATGCCTCGTAATGTCTAGCATGAACTAAACTCTTTTAGTTGGGATGTTCTAACCTTATAACGATCTTTTAAATAAGTTATTGTGATCATATGTGATGTGTGCATTTTAGTTCTTGTTTTATACTTCTTTCAACACTTATTTTGAGATTGGTCACTTTGAACAAGTAGAGTTATAAATACAGACATGGTTTATAACTAGAACTCAAGAACTAATATGGGTAAGTGTTTTAATTAAGGAAACTTTGTTAAAACCATGCTAAAACCTAGACATAGGATAGCATAGTCCATAGGGTGATACTGTGGGTATTTAAAATACATGAGTGAACTTATTTAGCAAATTAGACATAAGAGCTTGTAATGAAACTCTGAAGACAGTGACTGAAAAGAACATTTCTAATGCTACCGCATTCAGTGCACCTGCATCACATCTACACACAAAACTATTAAAAGTGACTTATTTGGTAAAGAACATCTCAACTATCATTCTCACTTAACTACAAACTCATTTTATTAGTTGTTTATTTTCGGTTTCCTCATCACCAATTATTGTTTGTTACTTGGTTACTTAATACTAATTTATCTATCTATTTAAATCCTAAAGATTAATCCAATCCCTGTGGGTACGATACTCTACTTTCACTTTATTGCTTCTTGTTGACTGTGTATACTTGCACATTATCCTTTTCGCACACCAAGTTTTTGGCGCCGTTGCGGGGGATTGCCATTAATTTTTTGTTGTTTACTACTCTGGTATTTTGTTTCTGAATGCAGGAGCACAGGATGCTCTAGCATATGCACAGGACCAAATCACCAGAATTCAGATTAGATCCTGAAATAGAAAGAAGATTTAGGAAGTTGCTGAGACTCCAGAAACAAAGACTCCAAAGCTACAGAATTACAATGTCTCAACAAGGTGAAGGAGAAAGATCTAGACTAGGTTCCATTAGAGGATCAATTAGAAGTTGTCCTGGCTCACATCATGAACCTGAGGATGATCATAGAAATCAATTCATCTACATGGGTCCCATAGGTATGATTAATGATAGAGATAGGCCAATGAGGGACTATGCTATGTTTGATCATCAAAATAGGCAAACTAGCATAGCCAGACCTTATAGAGATGCTGTGCACTTTGAATTTAAACCCATGATGTTCCAAATGCTTCAAACAATAGGTCAATTTGGTGGATTTCCTCATGAGGATCCCCACTTGCATTTAAAACAATTTTTAGAAGTTTGTAGTAACTTTGTCATTCCTGGTGTTAGTGAAGATGCTTTTAGATTGAGGCTATTTCCTTACTCCTTGAAGGATAAAGCTAAGGCTTGGTTAAACTCTTTAGAGCTAACTCTATCCATTCTTGGAATGAATTGGCTGAACATTTTTTGGCTAAATACTTTCCACCCATTAAAAATGCCAGAATGAGAAATGATATTACATCTTTTAGACAAAAGGAATTTGAATCATTGTTTGAAGCATGGGAAAGATGGAAAGAACTTTTAAGAAAATGTCCCCATCATGGATTACCTGTCATTATTCAAATGGAAACTTTTTACAATGGTTTGGAACCTCAAACCAGAATAATGCTTGATGCATCATCTGGAGGAGTGTTACTAAACCTATCTTACAATGAGACTTGTGAATTGATTGAAAGCATTGCAACCAATAGCTCTAGTTGGCCTACTGAGAGGGTGAGTGCACAAAAGAAAACATCAGGGGTGCATGAAATTAGTGAAGTATCAGCCCTGCCTGCTCAAGTAGCCTCACTAACCAACATGATCAAAAACTTCAATCCTACCAATGCTCCTGCATTAACAGAGGTGTTAGGTGTGTATATTGTGAAGGAGATCACTTGTATGAGGAACTGTTAGGTGTGTATATTGTGAAGGAGATCACTTGTATGGGGAATGTCATAAAAACCCTATTTCTGTCAATTATGTAGGATATAATAGGAATAATAACCCTTACTCAAACACCTATAACCCTGGATGGAAGAACCACCCACATTTTAGATGGAGCAACAACAATGCTGCTGCACCTAATGCAGCTGCACCTGTTTCACCACCAGGATTCCAATCTCAGAACTATCAAAGACCACTTGTACCTGCCAATGATAACTCCTTAGAATCCATGCTCAAATCTTTATAAGTGAAGCAAGAACAGCTAGGCAAGCCCAGGATGCTTCAATCAAAAATCTGGAGAATCAAGTGGGGCAATTAGCAACAGCTCTGTATCAAAGGCCAAATGGTTCACTACCAACCAACACAGAAGCTTCCTCCTCACAAAGACAAGGAAAGGAACAGGTAAAAGCCATTTCTCTTAGAAATGGGAAAGATCTATCAAAACCACATGAGGATGGGACACAAGGTGAAGGTGAGGGAGAAAAAGAAAAAAAATGAGAAAAACATAAAAGAAAAAATTTCATAGAATGCTGAAGCATCTGATGCTTCTGCATTTGATTTTGCTCAGATACCTAGGTTAGTCCCTGAATACCCTCCTCCTCCTTATCCACAAAGATTGAAAAAAGCTCATGAGGAGAAGCAATTTAGTAAATTCCTTGAGGTACTAAAACAGTTACACATCAATGTGCCCTTAGTTGAAGCACTTCAACAAATGCCAAATTATGCAAAATTCATGAAAGATGTACTAACAAAAATAAGAAGACTAGGGGAGTTTGAAACAGTTGCTATGTCAAAACAATCCAGTTCAATCTTGCAAAACAAAATTCCTAGGAAGTTGAAGGATCCTGACAGTTTTACAATTCCATTTTCAATTGGAAAATTTTACACTAGTCGTGCATTATGTGATTTAGGTGCAAGTATCGACTTGATGCCTAAATCAATTTTTACACAACTTGAAATTGGAAATGCCAGACCTACAACTATGACACTTCAATTAGCAGATAGATCAATAGCATACCCTGAAGGAATTATAGAAGATATTCTGGTTAAAGTTGAAAAATTTGTGTTTCCTGCAGATTTTGTTATTCTTGCTTTTGATGCAGATAAGAAAGTCCCAATCATCCTTGGAAGACCATTCTTGGCAACTGGAAAGACACTCATTGATCTACAAAAAGGTGAACAAACCATGAGGGTTAATGATCAAGAGGTGAAATTCAACGTGATGAATGCATTAAAATATCCTGCAGAGAATATTGAGGAGTGTTCAGCCATAATCTCTCTGGATCAATTAGTGCAGAAAAATTTTCAAAAACAACAAGATCATCTAATCAATGCTCTTACATCTGATGCTCCTGCACTGCTGGGTGAAGACATGGTAGAAAATGAAACTCTGCAAGAAGAAAATTCAATTAAAGAGGTATGGGCAAGAAACTATGAATCTTTAAATCTTGAAGATCCAAACCTCAAAAAGAATCTACCTTCAATAGAAAAGCCTCCCAAACTTGAATGGAAGGAATTGCCCAAACATCTCAAGTATGCCTTCTTAGGGGAGAATTGAACTCTCCCTGTGATCATTGCTTCTGACTTGTCCTCAAAGCTGGAGTATGATCTCATTAATATCCTAAGAAAGCATACAAAGACAATAGGATGGAAAATGTCAGATATAAAAGGAATCAGTCATTCCATATGCATGCACAGAATCATTTTGGAGGAAAACTCCTAAAACAACATAGAAAGTTAAAGAAGACCGAATCCAAATATGAAGGAGGTAGTAAAGAAGGAGATAATCAAGTGGCTAGATGCTAGCATAATATACCCCATATCAGATAGTACATGGGTTAGCCCTGTACAATGTGTACCAAAGAAAGGGGGTATGACAGTTATAGCCAATGAAAAAAATGAATTGATACCTACTAGAACTATCACAGGTTGGAGGATATGTATGGATTACAGAAAGCTCAATAAGGCTACAAAAAAGGATCACTTCCCTTTACCATTCATAGATCAAATGCTGGATAGATTAGCAGGCAAGGAGTTTTATTGCTTTTTAGATGGCTACTCAGGCTTTAGTCAAATTGCAATAGAACCTGAAGATCAACAGAAAACAATTTTTACATGTCCCTATGGCACCTTTGCATATAGAAGGATGCCATTTGGATTGTGTAATGCACCTGCAACATTCCAGAGATGCATGATGTCAATATTCTCAGATTTCATTGAGCAATCAATGGAAGTATTCATAGATGATTTCTCAGTATTTGGGGAGACATTTCAACTTTGTTTGTCAAATTTGGAAGAAATTCTCAACAGATGTGAGGAAACAAATTTGGTTCTAAATTGAGAGAAGTGCCACTTTATGGTGCAAGAAGGCATTGTGCTTGGCCACAAAGTATCAAAGAAAGGCCTTGAAATGGATAAAGCCAAGATTGAAGAGATTGAGAAATTATCTCCTCCAACAAATGTTAAAGGTATCAGGAGCTTTTTAAGCCATGCAGACTTCTATAGAAGATTTATCAAAGATTTTTCAAAAATATCCAAGCCATTATTATGTGTACTTTTACAACATGATGCACCATTCAACTTTGATGAGTCTTGCATATAAGCATTTCAAAAACTCAAGAAAGCATTGGTAACAACACCAGTGATTGTTACACCAGACTGGAGCAAGCCATTTGAATTAATGTGTGATGCTAGTGATTTTGCCGTGGGAGCTGTCCTAGGGCAAACGTATGACAAAGTCTTTCATTCCATATATTATGCTAGCAAAACATTAATTGAAGCTCAAATGAATTATACTGTTACTGAGAAAGAATTATTAGCCGTGCTTTTTGCATTAGATAAATTCAGATCTTACTTGGTTGGCACCAAAGTAATTGTTTACACAGATCATTCTGCCATCAAATATTTAATTTCAAAAAAAGATGCAAAACCAAGGTTAATAAGATGGGTTCTCCTTCTTCAAAAGTTTGATCTTGAAATTTGTGACAAAACGGGGGTAGAGAACCAAGTTGCTGATCATTTATCTAGACTTAAGAGTGAAGGTACAGGTAGAAAGGAAGGAGAGATCAAGGAAAATTTCCCTGATGAAAAACTGTTAGCAGTTACCACGACAGCAACCAATTCCCCTGCACCCAATGCAGGTGCATCAAATGCAGCTGCACCACGGTTTGCTGATACAGTAAACTTCCTAGCAAGTAAAGTGGTGCCAGTGAACATGACATATCAACAAAGAAGGAGATTCTTCCATATAGTCAAATAGGGGGTGTCAAAATGGTCCATTTGTCCACCGGATATCCGGTCCATCCATAACAAAATCCATCCAATCCATCCATTACAAAAAAAAAATATTAATGGATTGGATTGAATCCATCCGTTTGATTTTGTGGATGGTTGTGATCCATCCATTGTATTTTCTAAATCCATTGGATTACAATAACTACAAAATCAAAATCCATTGGATAATTAATTTTTTTAAACAAATCCATTGTATAATTATAAAAATACTTTTTTTAAACAGAAATATTTTTTTAAATATATTTTTTTCCAGAAATTTTTTTTAAAAAAATTCATTAAAAAAATAATTTTTTTGACCAAAAATCATTCAAAAACTAATATAATATATATATATATATAATATAATATAATATAATATAATATATATATATAATAATAATATTGACCACACCGGAGGACCACCGTGAACCACCGCCGGCCACCGTCCACCGCCGCCGGAGCCGCCACCGGCCGCCGGAGCGCCGCCGCCGGAACCACCGCCGGGCGCCGGAGCTCCGCCGTCGGCCGCCGTGCCGGCCGCCGGAGCTCCGCCGCCGGCCGCCCCTACCACCACCACATATTAAAATATATATTTATATATTATATTATATATATTAACAATATTATATATACATATAGTTATATATATATATATTTATAAATCTAAAAAATTCAATTTTATCAAAAAATTCAATATTTTTTTATCCAAAGATTTGTTTATATTTTAAATATATTAGTGGATGGATTGGATATCCATCCATAAAAAAATTGTAATTGGATGGATTGGATGAATTTTTTTGTATACGGATGGATTGGATTGGTTTTTTTTTGACACAATTTTAATGGATATAAATGGATAAATGGATTGTTTTCAATCCATCCATTATAATCCAAATACAAATCCATCCGATCCATCCATTTTGACACCCCTATAGTCAAACAATACTATTGGGATGAGCCCTTTCTTTACAAAATGTGCCCAGACCAACTAATGAGGAAATGCATTCCAGAAGAAGAACAGCAGTCAGTGCTGCTGCACTGTCATGCTGCACCATACAGAGGACACTTTGGGAGCACCAAAACAACAGCTAAGGTGTTACAGTCAGGTTATTATTGGCCAACTTCATTTAAATATGCATATTTTTTGGTCAAAAACTGTGGTAAATGTCAAAGGGTAGGAAATTTTTCTGAAAAACATGAAATGCCAAAAACCAATATTTTAGAAATTGATCTTTTTGATGTATGGGGAATGGATTTCATGGGACCTTTTCCACCCTCTTTTGGCAAATTATATATCTTAGTAGTTGTGGATTATGTGTCCAAATGGGTAAAGGCAGTAGCATAATGATGCCAAATCTGTGAGCAAATTCCTTCAAAGAAACATTTTCCCTAGATTTAGTACCCCAAGAGCAATCATTAATGATGAAGGTTCACATTTTTGTAACAAACTTATTGAAAACCTTCTAGCTAAATATGGGGTTAAACATAAAATTGCTACAGCTTACCACTCTCAAACAAGTGGACAAGCTGAATTATCAAATAGGGAAATCAAAAGAATGCTTGAAACGATGGCTAACCCCACAAGGAAGGATTGGTCTTTACATTTAGATGAAGCTTTGTGGGTATATAGGACAGCATACAAGACACCCTTAGGTATGTCTCCCTATAGGATAGTCTATGGAAAGGCATGCCACCTGCCCGTGGAGTTAGAAAACAAGTCATATTGGGATATCAAAAAGCTCAATTTTGATCTTAATAAAGCAGGTGCATCAAGGCTTTTGGAGCTTAATGAATTAGAAGAAATAAGGTCATTCTCTTATGAGAATGCTGAAATTTACAAAGCAAAAACAAAAGCTTGGCATGATCAAAAAATACAAAGAAAAGAACTTAGGGAAGGAGGAATGGTCCTACTTTACAATTCCAGGTTGAAGTTTTTCCCTGGTAAACTCAAATCAAGGTGGTCAGGACCATTTAAGCTAGTCAAGGTGTATCCCCATGGTGCAGTTGATTTGTTTGACCAAACAACAGACACTACCTTCAAGGTAAATGGTCAGAGAGTAAAAATATACTATGGTGAACATGTGGTGAGAGGTAAAGTCACCACACATCTTCAAAATCTGTTAATTCAAAGAGATAGTCAGGCTAAAAGACTCTTAAATCAAGCGCTTGTGGGAGGCAACCCACGATTTTGAATTACTAATTATGTTACTTTTGTTTAGTTCTATGCATCGGTAACCACTAATATCCCTGCATCAGTAACCCCTGAGAATGCACATTTCTGGCAAATGGAGCTACTGCCAGAACGAGGCTACAATCTGAAGAAAGCTCATCCATCATTCTCATCAACTGTAGCAAATCTTCAATGGGACTCATTCATTCAACATAGAGGATCATTTGTGGAGCAAGTGATAAGGGAATTCTATGCTGGGATTCCTGACCCTAAGGAAGGTAAGCCTATGTACTATTCTCTAGTTAGAAGTAGAAGGGTATTGTTTGAGCCCAAAAGAATCAATGATCATTACATGCTGCCTTATAATGGAAATGAAGTTGAGGAAAAATCTGAAAAATTTGGCAAGAAGGAGATGACTAAGATAAAGTCTAGGATAGCTGATAAAGATGCTGAATGGGATAAATTTACCAATTCTGAGTTCAAATTGAAAAGTAGATACATCATTAATGGACTACGAAATTGGCATTTGTTCATTGTTGCATCAATTCACCCTACATCACAATACACCCTCTCAAAAGAAAGATTGATCCTCATGGATTCAGTCTTAACAGAAAGTAATGTGGATATAGGAAAACTCATTGCTAGAGAAGTCCTAAGTTGTAGGAGGAACAAAACAAGAGGCTTTTTATTCTCTCCATGTTTGATAACTGAGTTATGCATCAAAACTGGGGTGCCAATTGATGCTAAAGCAGTAAGAAAATTTCCCCCTGGTGCTCTCTCTGCTGAATTCAAGGAAAAAGCCAAAATTGTTAAGGAAGCTGCCAGTAGCTCAATGCAGGAGCACTTCATGCACCAGCAACGAGCTATATGGAAATTTCAAAAGGAACAATTTGATTGGCTACAGTTAAGGTTTCAAAAGATTTCTAATGTGGAAACACATGTTGAAGCTCCAATATTTCCTAATTGGGTTCTGCAAATATCAGACAGGGAAGAGGAAGAAGAATTTGAGGAAGAAGAAAAGGTTGTAGAAAACGAGGTAAGAGCAAAGAAAAAGGGAGTGAGTAAGAAACAGAAGAAGGAGAAGAGAAAGTTATTTGAGGAAGAACCAGAACTGCAAAGTGAGGAAATAGAAGACAGTGAGGAGGATGAAGAGGCTAATAAAGCAGTCAAGGAGATAGAGAGGGATGTTGAGGAAGATGAAACAGAGAGTAAGGAGGAGAGTGATAAATCTGAAGAAGGAGATGTGATCATGGAGGATGCTCAACCAACCATCACAAACATCCATCCCTACATCCCCACCACCAGCACAAGCCCCACCCAAATCCCCAACACCACCCCATAATCAATCCCCACAAATTAATTCCCCACCCAAATCACCTACCAAAACACCAACCCCACCATCACCACCACCCCATACCACCCAATCAGAACCAACACATGGAACCACCACCAGTGATCCATCCTCTACAATTCCAGAAAAACAACCAAAATCACCACCTGCTGCTAATGAACCCATTATTGCTCCTACTAACACTACATTTGTTAGTTTAAATGAAACTTTGCAGGTCATTCAAGAAGAACCAGAAACAGAAGCAGGAAACACAACCTCTGGTGAAAAGACATCAAAAGGAGAACCTGTGCAAATGTCAACTGATGCAGGTGCATCCCAGCTAATCCCAATTTTTACTATCATTCCTGCCAACAAAGATGCCACACTGAAAGTTGTCTTAGAACAACTTGGGGCCAAAAGACCTGAAGAAATGATGGCTACACAAACATCATTTGCAGGTACAGTGAAGATTGCTGCTGAGGTTGCCACATCTGTCATGGAGACCCCAACTGAAGAAGAGCCACTTGTTGAGCAAACTGTTCCAGAAAAGACTGATGCAGGAGCACCTGATGCACCTGCATCCCAAAAACCTGAAGAACCAGCAACAACCACATAAGTAGCTGATGCAACTGCATCTGGTGATAAGTAGCTGATGCAACTGCATCTGGTGCAGGTGCACCAAAAGCTGAAGAGCACAAGAAGAAGAAGCAGAAGGTCAAGCACATACCAGTGAGGTCAAGCTCAAGGCTCGGGAGTGGAGCCAAGAAACAGTAAACTTTTGATGTTGTTATAACTATTTTGCTATTAGTACTATAGGTTATTATATTTTGCACTATCCTACTTTGTTACTAACCCCTCTCCCCATTTTTGAAAAACTATTTTGAACTTCAAATAGCAGTGAGGACACTACTTAACTTTAAGTTGGGGGGAGCAGTTTATATATATGCGTGTTTGTTTTTATCTGATGTTAGATATGTGTTTTATCTGTTCAAATATATGATAGATGTAGTTAAATATTAGTATTAGATGTACTTAACAAAGTAGAATGAAATGCATTTAACTATTTTTAAAAGTGACACAGCTCTTTTCAAAAATAGTAGGTGTATGAATTTTGTTTTAGTTTAAAAAGTTCAAGTAGGATTTGATAGTTTTGAAGTATGATCAGCTTAGAATCTTTCACAACAAAACAAATGCATCTCTTTGATCTGATTTTTTTTAATGATAAAAGAAAGAAAAAGAAAGAAGCCTTGTTTTTACAAATAACCAATTTTATTAGTACTTCTACACATCAAAACTGAGTTTTAGAAAAGAACCTTGCTATTTAGAAAACAATCTGAGGCAAAAAAAATTGTTAGTAAGCCAAGATCAATTTGCTAAATTTTTACTAAAAATTTAGAATAGCATAAAGAATTAAGTTTGGGGGTGGTTCAATGAAAATTAAGGCTGAGTATGAAGAATTTAGAAAAGTCAATGCCATAGGTTTATTAAAAGTACTACAAGTACCAAAGTTGTTGTAAAAATAGCTATATTTGCCTGAATCAGAAACTGTACCCGTTCCAATAATGCATTAGAAAAAGAAGAAAAATACAAAAACAAAAAGAAAAAGAAAAAGAAAAACAAAGAAAAAAGTATGCAAAAGGGGGTCAGTGAGGAGGGCAATATAAGCTAAAAAGTCATGTATGTAGTCTCAATGCGCGCATGAGCACTCAATGCTCCTACATTACAGAAATACGATGCTCCCGCACTCAATGCATTTGCATCAAGAAAAACACCAAAAATAGGAAATAGTGCATTGACTCAACAGTTTTTGAAATACTCAAAATCAAAGCCCTTTGTCGTGCTTAGAACCCCCCCCCCCCCCCCCCAATACTTGAGGAAGTTGTTAGTCTATTCCATCTTTTGAAAAGTCTTTAGCTTGACCAAACGTGAACTAAATTTTTCAAAGGCTAAGAGAACCTTTTTACTTAGTTTTTGGAACTAATCTAGACTCTGTGGGCACACACACTCACAGAAATAAGCAGTAATAACCTTGGATGTTTTGAGAACAGAGGCTTAAAGAAAAAATTTTGAAAAACGAAGTTCATAGATTGCATCATTGGTAAAATCATTTTTAGAAAGAAATTAGCTGATATGTTCTTCTTAATTATGCAATTCTTGTTTGTGATTTCTTTGTCATTACTTGAGGACAAGCAATGGTTTAAGTTTGGGGGTGTGATAACTCTATTTTATATAGAGTTATTTACACATCTAAACCTAAATAATTGCTCAGTTCTAAATAAAAATATATAGTAAATATAGTTTTATAAATAAAATAACAACATTCAAAGTTAAAAGACGGTTATGCATATAACTTAGCATCTTGCATATATTTTGGTATTTTTGATGTGTTTGTTCAATGCACCTCCATGTGATGCCATTGCATTAGCAACTCAACAATGCACCTGCATTAGATGCACCTCCACTCAAAACAGACTACAATACTTGAAGAAATCCTAGAACATCAAGATGGTCAAGCACTCAGCTGATGATGTTAAGCTTGGTCATTAAAGCACATGCAAGTCACAAATTTCAGCGCCTACCAAAAAAGATAGCATTGAAGAGTCACTCACCTAGGGACACTTGGCCATCCATTAGAGGACCTCCCTTCTTGGTTGAGTGGAGGATTTGCATTACTTTTTTGGGCTGAAGTGATTAAAGGCAACCCTAACTTTGTTATCAAGCAAACCCTCTTGTGAAGGAAAGCTCCACTTGAAAAATATCTCATATCTCTCATCGATCTCTCATTCCGTACACTAGTATAGATAGTTTTAATTTTAGTTTTTCATTCTCTTGTAAGAAGGCAAGAAAGGAATTGACAACTCTTTCTTTTACTTCCACACATGTAAGTAGTGCTAGCTGAATGCAGTGGAGTTGATGAACATGCATTGCTTGGCAATTTCATACAAAGGGAACTCCAACCGTGTAAACTCTTACCTTATTGTTTTTCTTTTGTGATATCAAATATATGAATATGATTTATTCTGTTTATATATGCCTCGTAATGTCTTGCATGAACTAAACTCTTTTAGTTGGGATGTTCTAACCTTATAAAGATCTTTTAAATAAGTTATTGTGATCATATGTGATGTGTGCATTTTAGTTCTTGTTTTATACTTCTTTCAACACTTATTTTGAGATTGTTCACTTAGAACAAGTAGAGTTATAAATACAGACATGGTTTATAACTAAAACTCAAGAACTAATATGGGTAAGTGTTTTAATTAAGGAAACTTTGTTAAAACAATGCTAAAACCTAGACATAGGATAGCATAGTCCATAGGGTGATACTCTGAAGACAATGAAACTCTGGAACTCTGAACAATAATACAACACATTTCAAATGTCAGTATAACAACAACATGTAAAGTCCCCCAAACATAAACCTCCATTTTTAAAGCCTTCAAATTTGCATGTTTCGTTGCGGTGTATACATAGCCCATGCCCAAAACAGTCAACCTTCACATCGTTCCAATCTCCTGCTGCTCCTACTACAAGAACAAAATTCACAAATTCAAAATTCCTTGTTTAGTTTGTTTTAATATCAACATTAAAACCTTTTGAAGTTTGAGATTTAATTGTTAATGTTAACTACAATGTCAAGAATATAACGAACTTATTTTGATAATATCAAATATCTTCCTTCAAGCAGAAACTTAACTAAATATGTACCTATACGTTTCTTACCTGCGGTCAGAACGAATGCAATGCATAAAACTCCTAAAAGAAAATATTGACAAATGCGCATAGCCATTTTTGCTATCATTTTAACTTTTTCTCTTGTTATATGGATGGAAACAAACTTCATGTTCATTATATTTATACTACACAATTAATAACAGAACAAGGAAACTGAAACATTTAAATCATTTAATTTGTGATTCCTTAAGTTTATTATATTGTTTTCATACATTCTATATTTCCTTCAAAGTTGCTCGACTGTCTGAGTTGTTAGTTTTTTGTATTAATTGTTATTAGTTATATGATAGATATACTTTGTCAAACTTGTCAAAGAATTTTATATTCTTTTTTCTCTTAAAATGAAAACCCTAATCAATATGCAACCTTTTTCTTAAATTTAAAATAAAATATCTTTGTTCCCCAAATAATAACATCCACAACTTATATTTAATATTAATAATGAGTGATTAAGTCGGTTGTAAAACAGAATTAATCTCCGTTTTAGAACTAATGAGCTGAACAACTCAAGAGTTCTCAAATTCCCTAAAAAACATTATTAAACATTAATTAAAAAACACCAAATATACACAAAAGCTTTTTACCAAAATACTATTAGCCTTTGTGTATGCCTGTGTTTGGCTATTTTATGTCTCACTTGACATTTCAATTAAGACCAATCTCATGATATGTGAGGCTCCCAGCCAGTATCGTATCAGAGCCACAAATCTTGTGCAAAAGAGAGGGGGTGCATATGGTATGGATATAATAAAGAGAGCGAGTAAGGAAGAAATCCAGTTACTCATGGAAACACACGACTCAGATATTCAACCCATTACTCTAACTTCATCCCTGTCTCTTCCAAAACTTTGCAAAAAACCTGATTCTCATAAAATTGAAAATCTTATTGAGTACTCATACGTCCCCGATGATGCTCAAATCGCTGAAACTGTACCTCCTCTTTATCGTCTTCAAAATCACTCGATAGATTTACCACTCTTAGGATGCTCTTCCGATTCACTGTTGATTGTTTCCAACCGAGAAGAAGTACCTTCCATAGTTCAGATTCCAAGAAAAATCTCAAGAGAGGAATTAACCCAATTAAGTCCTCCTGAATGGATAACCAATTATGAGAAGCTTCATTTTGATAGAAGGTCAATACAATCCTGTTGCACCCCGAAAAATCCCGGCTCGGGGTTTCTCAATGTACAACGTGGAAAAATTTTGGAGCCGCCACCAATATTTTAATTTTAAGACCAAAACATTGAAAAAAGGTCTTTCGGACAAGGCGGATGGTCTTTTGAAAACTAGAGATATAGGTTCGGGGGTCGATTACGTGCGAGGAAGGTGTTAGCACCGCGCACGTCCTTTCTACCGAAAGGGAACCTCTAATTAAATGTGTGGTTTTAACGTTTGATTTGGAAAATACCTAGATTTGCCTATCTATTTCTTGTTTGAAGATGAATGGGAAAACTTAATGAAAATTTTATTTTTGGTGAGAAAGGGGGAAAAAAAGGGTTTTTAGAAAAAGTGCTTGACGGGACATGGCCCGCTCCTACGTATCTCCCGGTGCGATGGAGAATTCAAAGCTACGTAGTTCTTGGTTGTCTTTGAAAAGTTTTTTTTTGTTTTTTAATCTTTTTTAGTGAGTTTTTGAAATAGGACGAGCATTAGCAAATGATTAAACTAGCAGAGGCTATGATGAATCACTGCTAAATGCTCAAAAAGAGTTGTACCGCTAGTCAAACGAACAAAGGTTCTGATGGACTATTGATGACCACTTGTTTTTATTATCTTCTTGAAAGTGATTTTCGAAAAAGATTAATTTGCACAATGATCAAACTAACAAAGGTTATGATGGATCATCGTTTATCATTCTTATGAGAAAAAGACATTGCCACTAATAGCCAAACGAACAAAGGCTCTGATGAGCTATTAGCAACAATGGGTTTGAAAATGATTTTGTTTGTTTTATGAAAATGATTGGTTTAGGGGGATGAAAAGAATTTTTATTTGCTGCGCTTGACGAGAACGTGGCTCGCTCCTACGTATCCCAAACGGGAATCAAAGCGACGTAGTTCTAATGAAAAATGTTTTTGAAAGGGTTTGAAAGGGACAAGTTGAATCACCCGAGACCATCTTCACCACTTAGAACATGATGCACTAGGCATAAGTGGGAATCATATAGTTCGTCATCAACAATGGACGATAATATACAAGAACGAGTGGATAAAGGCTATAGCTAAGTTTAAATCACATGGATCACAATAACTAAATATTAACAAATGAAAAGACTGAAATACCTCTGATGAAGACAGATATTACAGATCTGAAGAACGCAAACCCCGACTAACTCTTGCAGAAGATCGACTCTGACGGACCAACGGAACGAATAGAGCGAAAAATAAAGCGTGGAAGAGTTTTTCTAAAATGTGAGAGATTTCGAGAAAAATGGGTTTTTTCTCTGATCTCGTGAAGAATGCGTGTGAAGATGTGTGTCTTGAAATGAAAAATGAGCTTCCTATTTATAGGAAATCAGATTTGATCTATTTTAGGAAACGGAGTAATCGATTATGTTGGAAATAACTTGGGAGATGTAATCGATTATTGGCTCATTGATTTTTGAGTGGATAATCGATTATGTGTGAAGGAAAAACAAGTGTATAATCGATTATCAACCTTCCTAAAAAGGTGGTAATCGATTATATGCCTAGTTACAAGAAGGGAGTAATCGATTTATTTGATAAATATGGAAACTTCCATTTGCTTCATAATCGATTATGTGTGATGTGCAAATGAGGGCTAATCGATTATTTGCTTCCAAAATGATTAGGATAATCGATTTATTGTTGTAAATAAGGAAACAATCGATTATTCACTTTAGTAAAGATAGGAGAGTAATCGATTATGTGCTCTGAAAACATTCAGGCACATAATCTATTACCATAATCCATTATCTTTGTAAAAATATAGGATTTTAATTTCAAGCCCTCAACCAAAATATTTTTAGAAATATTTTTCAAAACCATTTTGATGCACCATGCATGTTTTGAAACACTCATCTCTCAGCTACTAAAAGTCATAGACCTTCAGTGATAAATGACCAAAATGCCCTTTTTGACCCTAAAAACCCTAATTTCCCAAAAAGTGCATTCTAACCCTAAAAATGATTTCAAAAACTTTGGAATGGTTTCTAGGACCCAAAATGCAATGCATAATTTTATTTTTGTGTGGAAAATTAGGGTTTGGACCTAAGCCGGACAAAATTGGGGTATGACAACTGCCCCTCTTTATCTGAATTTTAACGAGGAATATGAATTGGCCGAAACATATTCCAATGCAAAATGAAGATAAAGAATTCAGAAATTATACCGATTTTGTCCACTTGGGGAAACCCGAATTTTCCTCTTTTCTTTTTCTATTTTTGAATAGATGGGTTTTGAGAACAAACGGGGAACGGTTAACACTTGGCGCATTAACTGAGAGAGAAAATGACGGACCACTCGGGATCTGAAGGAGCACTAAGGCTCTGAAGGACCACTCAGGGTCTGAAGGAGCACTAAGGCTCTGAAGGACCACTCAGGGTCTGGAAGGCTGCCTAGGCCTTAATTGAAGGACCATCGTGGTCTGAAGGAGCGCTACTAGCTATGGTACTAGTAAAACGGTCTGAGGGGGCCTTTCGAGCGGCCATGATGGGTCAAGATCAGCTCCGGAACTGATATGTTGACCATGAAGGACGTCCGTTGTGTCTTAGGCTGACACAACTAGTCTGAAGGACCACTTGGGGTCTGAAGGACTTACCCGCAGCTCGAATACGAGGTGAAGTCTGTTTTTGAAGGGACACTTGGGTCCTGAAGGGATTCACGAATCCTGTTGGTTGATTGATTGAAATGTTCAACTAAAGCAGACAGAATAGTAAATGGGCACTTGGCGTGCAAACAGAAGGGTAAATGGGCACTTGGCGTGCAGACAGAAAAATAAATGGGCACTTGGCGTGCAAACAGAAAAGTAAATGGGCACTTGGCGTGCAAACAGAAAGGTAAAATGGGCACTTGGCGTGCAAACAGAAAAGTAAATGGGCACTTGGCGTGCAAACCGAAAAGTAAATGGGCACTGGGCGTGCAGAAAGCGGTAAATGGGCACTAGGCGTGCAAAAGCAGGAAATAAAGCGGTAAAGAACGCAGTAAAGAAGGAGCACTGAGGGCTCAGGATGAGCATAGAGGGCTCAAGAGGGAGCACAGAGGGCTCAGGATGAGCACAGAGGGCTCAGGGGGAGCACAGAGGGCTCAGGATGAGCACAGAGGGCTCACAAATGCTGTTGATTGGTTGATTTGAAATGACCGATGCTGCTGTGTTGGATTGAGGTGCTTGCATACGTCAGTTGATGCAAGGAATGGTGCATGGAGTATGAGTGCAGGTTATGAGTGCATGTTATGCATGTGCATGCAATGAGTGCATGTTATGAGTGCATGTTATGCATGTGCATGCAATGAGTGCATGTTATGAGTGCATGTTATGAGTGCATGTTATGAGTGCATGTTATGCAAAGGCATGTTATGCATGTGCATGCAATGAGTGCATGTTACGAGTGCATGTTATGAGTGCATGTTATGCTATGATTTTGGTGTAATGATGAATGTGCAAGATGCGGTTATGCAAATGTAATGCAGATGTATGCTACGTGGATGCATGTGACGCTGATGCATGCAATGCTAACGCTTTTGATATTCTCTTTTGGCTTTCCTTGATGGTTGCTTTTTTTATTTATGAAGTGCGGCTATGCAAATGCAATGCTTGAGAGTTGTGAAATGCTTTGGTTTATTTGATGGAATGATAAATTATGGACCCGACATTAGTCTGATTTAAGGATCACAACGAGTCTGGTTTATGGGCCGACAAGCCTGGTTTATGGAGCAATATGTGTCTGCATATTGGTCTGGTTTATGGACCCTAAAGGTCTGGTTTAAGGACACAAAGGTCTGGTTTGACCGCATGGAATGCCAGTGTATGCAATGGAAGGCTTCGTTTTGTTTTTTCTATGAGATGCATGATGCAAATGCCATGATTGCTATTTTCTTTTTCTTTCTCTTATGATGAATGCAAATGCCTGAATTTCTCTTTTTCTTTACTTTATGTCTGATAAATGCATGATTTTATGCATGATGAATGTAATGCATGACTGTGTTTTGTTTATTGCCTTTTTTGCTTATTTTTTTTTATTTTTGCTGGTTCAGCCAACCCGCGACACTCATGACACGAGACTGAGGACTCTGTTGGACTTGCGGGGCTCATGGGCCGAGTGCATGTTGGTCTTGACTTTGCTGGTTTGAAGCAATCGTGGATGTAGTTGCTTTCTCTTGCATGATTGACTGATTTTGAGGGTGTGCTTTCTCTCAGGACTCTTAAGAATCTCGTAATGATTTGCAATGCTCTATGATATATGCACATGTTTTATAGTTCAGGACCATCATCATCATAAAACGTTTATTTTGAGCAGAAAAAGCAGAAAATAAAAGAGTGAACAGATACGAGAAATTTGAACTTTATTAATGTGGAAACCGGTCGCACAAGAAGTTACGCCGATTATTTATTACACTTGAAAGTTTAAACTGTAAAAAGACACGAAAAAGGAGAGAAGCTGAATTCTGACTGTCCGTCTCTGTGGAACAGTGCCAAACATCTATGTCCTTGACCTTGATCACTCCCTCATCCAAGCTTGTAGGAGAGTTGTATGCCTTTCTTTACTTTTCATGCCTAAGTTTTCAGACCCTAATTTTTGCCTGGATCGCCTTTTGCGGGTTTTCAATCCACCGGGTCGCTCTGATTTTGCCTAGGCCGCCCTTTGTGGGTTTTCAACCTAGCGAGCTAATTCTTACTTGGCTTGTCTTTCTCTCTTTTTTTTATATTTCTTTCAGGCATAATACTACTTCACTTAATCTGAATTGACTGGATTCCCGAGATCTTCGCCGTCTATATTTATGAGTATCGACGCTCCTCTGGAAAAAGCTTTCTTGACTTCATATGGACCGTCATAAGTGGGTATCAACTTCCCACGGAGTCAGTCTGGATAGGTAGGATCTTTTTGAGTACAAGGTCTCCTTCGCCGAATTCTCGAAGGCGGACTTTCCTGCCGAAAGCTGCCTTCATCTTTTGTTGGTACAACTGGCCATGGCGCCGGGCAGCAATTCCTTTCTCTTTAATGAGATTCAGTTGATCTAGACGAGCTTGGACCCCCTTTTGCTTCTTCTAACTTGGCCTCCATGACTACTCGTAGAGAGGGTATTTCAACCTTGATGAGAAGAACTGCTTTTGACCCATACACTAGAGAAGAAAGGGGGTTGCCCCTGTATGATTTCAATGAGTGCGACAAGGGATGAGATAGGTGTAGGGTCAATTTCCCCAGTTGTAGGAGGGGTGAAGAGCGACAGAATTGCCCCACTTGGCATATTGTAAACAAATGAATTTACTTGTCCTTGAGCTAAAACTTTGAGAAAACAACAGCAATCAATCATTGATCGGAATGGACCTTTCGGGATTGTGGTGTTTTGTGGAGGAGAGATGAGTAGGCTTAATGAGGTATTTGGGGCTAATGGCAGGATGGTTTTTATTTGGTGTTGGCTGTCGATCGATGATTTATGATGGTTAACTGGCTTGATGAGGTATTAGGAGGTTTTATTCCTGGCTAAAGGTCTGTGGAGGGCGGGCTGTCGAGGTCAAATGAGAGTGTTTGCGGTTTATGAGAGGAGAGGTGCATGGAAATGAGAAAGTGTGTGAAGGTTTATTGAGACAAGGATCTCTTGGGTTTTGTGGTAACATGTACCAACTCACCACTTACATTTCTTTTGTATTTTTCTTTTGGTTTTGGAATTTTCCTTTTTGAATGATTTTTCCTTCTTTGACTTCTTCTTTTTCTTGAGCTTGGGTGAGCTGATAAAGAACGATGCACTGTTTTTTTTCTGAGATGGTCCTTGTCTAAGGTGACTTTTGGATTTTTGGCTTTTTTTTTTGGCTTAAGATGGGTCGGAAAGGATTATGTTTTTCTCTTTGGGATTTTCTTGGCTTACGGTGGGTAGGAGAGGATTTTGTTTTTCTCTTTGGGATTTTCTTGGCTTAAGATGGTTAGGAGAGGATTTTGTTTTTGGATATGGAATGGTAGTCCGACTTCCTTTCAAATCATTATTGCTTATTTCCTCAAAAATTAACTCTCGGACAATAATTCACTTATTTTCATGCACTTGCCCTTCTTCTTTATTTCCTTTTTGCGCTCTAATTTTCTTTTATTGAAGTACCCATCTTGACCTCTTTCTTGTTCTCAGCGGTCCCCAAGTTGATCACTTCAGTGGATTCCCCGTGATGCTGAATAACCCTTTTTCCTTGCTTCATTAACCTTCTGGAGGATTTTCCCGGTCCTTCTCAACGTCCCACTCTGCTTGATTGATAAGGTGATCGAAGTCAAAATATGGACCGTTGGCACTGTTATTTTGAGAGACAATTACTGTGGATTTGCTTTTTGCCGAGGCGAAAAAGCAGAATGGAAAGTGAGACATGCAAGCAAAAATAATAAAGAAAAGACACATGAAAAGGAATCGATTTTTTATTGATTGGAATTCAAAAACAACATTTTTATTGATGATGATGATTTAGAAAATAAAAACATGTGCGCCCCTAACAACTGGTCCTGTGGCCTTGGGCAGAGCCACAGGGTTGCATTACAAATGACTACTTTAAATCAAAGGTCCCAGGAGGATCAACAGTCTTTCAATTCTTTAATTCTTTCACCAGCACTGCAGCGACAAACCAGGTTTGCACCACCCTCATCCTTGATGACAGCAATTTGATCGTGTTGTTCCTCTTCCTCATCCCATCCTGTGGGCTGGATGTCTTCTATTCGGATTTGAGCACTCTCGGGAGCGTCATATCTGACCAAGTAGTCAAACTTTCCACTGGACTCCCCTAGGGTATCCCAACATCCCTCTTTCATAGGCACCGCTATTACTTCCTCATTGATTTCTTTTCCATCTTCAATATCATGGGTCCCTATCTGAACCACGCACCGATCTATCAGGTCTTGCAGGACTGACTTGAAAACTTCACAGGCACCCACACATAAAGGATCGGCGCATACACAGCCCTTCTTGATAACACCACGACGACACAACTCAGCATGTATATTTTCCAGAGGAGTCTGGATACACTTAACATCTTTTATCATTGTCTGCCCCACAGAATCCTCTACTGCATTAGCGGATGGTGTCCCATGTCCCGGTAGGGGGTTAGTAGTTGTACTGGGACTGTTCGGCTTGAAAGAGATCTAGTTGGCGTCAATCAAATCCTGGACTACATATTTGAAAGCCTTGCAGTCCTCCACCGTGTGGCCGACTCCTCCACTATGAAAGCTACAAGTAGCATCAGCATTGTACCCCCTAGGAAAGGGAGGTTGTATAGGCTTCATGGGGCGAGTATTGACCAAATTCTTTGAGACAAGATGATTGAACAATTCAGTATAGGTCATTGGGATCGGATCAAAATTAGCACGCCTCTTCTCTTGATAGTTCTGGGCTCTGTAGCCCGAATTAGTTTGCTGCGGAGAGTTGAAAGATAATGGCACCGCCTGCTGTGGAGAGCTGAAAGATGGGCCTCCCCCTGCGGAAATAACATTGGTTTCCCCTTCTTTCTTCTTGGGGAAGTTGGGAAAGGGTTTCTTTTGTCCACTAGAATTGCCAAAACCTCCAGCAATCTTTCCGCTACGCAATCCGTGTTCTAATCGTTCCCCAATGACAACCATATCTGAGAAATTGGACGAAACGCTCCCCACCAACCTATCATAATACGGCCCTGGAAGGGTCTCCATAAACATGTACACCATCTCTTTTTCAGTCAATGGCGGCTTCACCTGAGCAGCTATGCTCCTCCATTTTTGAGCGTATTCTTTGAATGACTCTCTATCTCCTTTGCTCATGTGCTGTAATTGAGACCGGTCTGGAGCAAGGTCCATGTTATACTGGTATTGTTTTAGAAAGGCTTCAGAGAGATCCTTCCAACTGTGAACTTCGGAGGATTGCAGCTGCATGTACCAATCTAGTGATGCCCCAGTCAGACTGTCCTGGAAATAATGAATGAGCACCTTGTCATCATGAGCATAAGCGGCCATTTTTCTAACATACATCGTCAGATGGCTAGATGGACACCCGGTGCCGCGATATTTATCAAAGTCAGGTGCTTTGAATTTAGGGGGTATAACAACGTCTGGGACAAGGCACAAATCTCGTGCATCCCTGGCTCTAGTTCCTGATCCTTCCACAGCTCTTAAGCGCTCTTCAAGCGAGTGATACCGATCCCCATGCTGAGTGTTCCCAAACAAATGACCTTGTGGATAGTTCCCCGGACCGTGATAATAACCCCCATGCTGAGCAGGGTTTCCCATATGATGGACATCGTTCTGAGGGTTCACAGTAACTCCCAGAGTAGGACTAGGTGAACCTCTTGGCAGCACAGTATCAGGACTAGGAGTATGAATTTGTGGTCCCATAGCAGCTCCTCCAGGCATAGTCGTGACAGGTTGACTCGACCCCACAGGAATAGCTTCAGCAGCAGGCGGCATATAACCCATTGGCATCCCCCAAGGATATATCGGTGCATTCAGATGACTCTGTCCGCTCGCCCCTGGAGGATGGGCAAAGTGACTGACCCCCTGTCCATAAGAGGTGTGAGTAGTTGCAACTTCAGCGGACACCGGAGGAGAAACGAAGGTAACAACCCCTTCGGAATTTACAACAGCGGTGGCCCCAGCGGCGGCCCCACCCCTCAGATTCTGTAGCATACTCATTACTTCGACCATCTGTGCTTCCATAGCCTCCACTTTGGTCTTCAAAGCTTGATTCTCTTGAGCCAGCTGCTCAGGATTAAGAATCTCCACAACCGATTCATCTTGACCCAGGGGGTCCTCATTCTCGAGATGTTGATTGCTAGCCATCAATCTTGCTTGTAGACGGGTGGAGTATCGGTGTTGGCGAACCAGCTTGCCTTTTGTTTTTCTCTCTGATGATAGAACATTTTTTATGAGTACAAGTATGAATGCGTAAATGAATGCAATGCATATGGTTTTATGTTATTTTTGTATTTAGATGCATGAGGAATGCTGTATGAATTTTTTCAGAATTTTGCTTATGTAATGCATGCTGTTATGATGTAAAATGCGGATGATGAGGATGCCTGTTATAAAGACAGATATTTACAGGTGGGGTTTTGAGAATTTAGGGCAGTATACCCTATTATGCCACCTCATATAGGTATTCATGAAAGAGAACGAAAAACATATTCTTTTTAATTTCGTTGTTTTTTCAAAAAACGTTGGCGGAAATGAACTAAACTAGATGTAACAATGCATCACACAATTTTGGAAAAGCCCTTGTGACCTAAAAAAAGGTGAGACCTATGATCTAGGGCAATTTAAAGGGTAATCCTTCCATGTAGCTCTATTCACTCCCTCACAACGCCACCAGAGCTACAGTCTCTTTCACAAAATTCCCCACAAATGCAGCAAACTGCTAGGTGTGAGGCATCATGAAAGAGCACAACTCTGGTTGAAACTTTCGCAAGTAGCCAAACGGACAAAGGTCCTGATGGGCTCTCACTACTCGAATCCACTCTCCTAAGTTTTTGCAGACCTGGGTTATGGTCCCACTCAAAGTACATAGTCACAGGGTATAAGTGTAGTGTGTGTCAAGGGCATTTTCCCTAGTACTACCCCCACCTGAAAATGAAAACCAGAGCAGTCCAGACAAAAGCAAGCCATAACAAGTTATCTACCCTAGGGTTCCATACCTAGAATATCTATAAACAAGGATATTGCTCACCTTAGGAAAAGGAGCCAAGAAGAGGGGATCATGGGGATAGAAAAAATGCATGGGCATAAGCGATAAAAGAAAGGAATAAAAGATGAGACAGGGAACAACATAGAAGAACACAAATGCGTACGCCTACAATTAATGATAAGAAAGAAAGGCAAACAAGGTTTTAATCAAATCAACAATACATTAAACCACACATTTTAATTAGTTAGGCTTGACCCTCGTCTTTAAAAAAAAAGGTCCCCAGCGGAGTCGCCAGCTGTTGCACCCCGAAAAATCCCGGCTCGGGGTTTCTCAATGTACAACGTGGAAAAATTTTGGAGCCGCCACCAATATTTTAATTTTAAGACCAAAACATTGAAAAAAGGTCTTTTGGACAAGGCGGATGGTCTTTTGAAAACTAGAGATATAGGTTCGGGGGTCGATTACGTGCGAGGAAGGTGTTAGCACCGCGCACGTCCTTTCTACCGAAAGGGAACCTCTAATTAAATGTGTGGTTTTAACGTTTGATTTGGAAAATACCTAGATTTGACTATCTATTTCTTGTTTGAAGATGAATGGGAAAACTTAATGAAAATTTTATTTTTGGTGAGAAAGGGGGAAAAAAAGGGTTTTTAGAAAAAGTGCTTGACGGGACATGGCCCGCTCCTACGTATCTCCCGGTGCGATGGAGAATTCAAAGCTACGTAGTTCTTGAAAGTGATTTTCGAAAAAGATTAATTTGCACAATGATCAAACTAACAAAGGTTATGATGGATCATCGTTTATCATTCTTATGAGAAAAAGACAGTGCCACTAATAGCCAAACGAACAAAGGCTCTGATGAGCTATTAGCAACAATGGGTTTGAAAATGATTTTGTTTGTTTTATGAAAATGATTGGTTTAGGGGGATGAAAAAATTTTTATTTGCTGCGCTTGACGAGAACGTGGCTCGCTCCTACGTATCCCAAACGGGAATCAAAGCGACGTAGTTCTAATGAAAAATGTTTTTGAAAGGGACAAGTTGAATCACCCGAGACCATCTTCACCACTTAGAACATGATGCACTAGGCATAAGTGGGAATCATATAGTTCGTCATTAACAATGGACGATAATATACAAGAACGAGTGGATAAATGCTATAGCTAAGTTTAAATCACATGGATCACAATAACTAAATATTAGCAAACGAAAAGACTGAAATACCTCTGATGAAGACAGATATTACAGATCTGAAGAACGCAAACCCCGACTAACTCTTGCAGAAGATCGACTCTGACGGACCAACGGAACGAATAGAGCGAAAAATAAAGCGTGGAAGAGTTTTTCTAAAATGTGAGAGATTTCGAGAAAAATGGGTTTTTTCTCTGATCTCGTGAAGAATGCGTGTGAAGATGTGTGTCTTGAAATGAAAAATGAGCTTCCTATTTATAGGAAATCAGATTTGATCTATTTTAGGAAACGGAGTAATCGATTATGTTGGAAATAACTTGGGAGATGTAATCGATTATTGGCTCATTGATTTTTGAGTGGATAATCGATTATGTGTGAAGGAAAAACAAGTGTATAATCGATTATGAACCTTCCTAAAAAGGTGGTAATCGATTATATGCTTAGTTACAAGAAGGGAGTAATCGATTTATTTGATAAATATGGAAACTTCCATTTGCTTCATAATCGATTATGTGTGATGTGCAAATGAGGGCTAATCGATTATTTGCTTCCAAAATGATTAGGATAATCGATTTATTGTTGTAAATAAGGAAACAATCGATTATTCACTTTAGTAAAGATAGGAGAGTAATCGATTATGTGCTCTGAAAACATTCAGGCACATAATCTATTACCATAATCCATTATCTTTGTAAAAATATAGGATTTTAATTTCAAGCCCTCAACCAAAATATTTTTAGAAATATTTTTCAAAACCATTTTGATGCACCATGCATGTTTTGAAACACTCATCTCTCAGCTACTAAAAGTCATAGACCTTCAGTGATAAATGACCAAAATGCCCTTTTTGACCCTAAAAACCCTAATTTCCCAAAAAGTGCATTCTAACCCTAAAAATGATTTCAAAAACTTTGGAATGGTTTCTAGGACCCAAAATGCAATGCATAATTTTATTTTTGTGTGGAAAATTAGGGTTTGGACCTAAGCCGGACAAAATTGGGGTATGACAAATCCCAGGAAGCTACTTTCAGAAGATCTACTGATAGTGCAGTCAAAACCATTTTTTAAAACCAGATGAAGGATCAAGTTCGAATTCTTCTTCTCCTATATCTTCCAAACCATGATGATACAACCGGTACTTAAGGAAGATTGGTGTCCTATTCATGCTGTCACGGCTAAAGGAAAACCTATTTATACTGACAAGATAGATGGTCATTTTATTTGGGACGTAGATCCAAATATGTGTGATCCAGAATGTGATTGTTGGTTCAAAGATGATGATGATGATGGTGATGATATGGAAAGGGAGGTCATTTTTTCAAAAAAGAAAAAGAATGGCACATGCAAACCGTCTCCTCTACCAAGGAGAAAGTCTGACCCTGATAATGGTCCCTGGATAGGAATTCATGAGAAAAAGAAACCTCTTTCAATTTATGAAGAAACTCTTAAAATCCTCAGAAAAGAAAACCTTTTACCACCCGATGACCCTACTCTTGTTACATGGTCTCTGTCAGATCATTGTAAACTCGTGAATCCTCCAAACATTAATAAACCAGTTCATTGTTTCATGTTCTCAGCGTCAACCTCAAATTATGACCAACCCTTTCCTACTCTAGAAAGAAAAGTGAATCCCATCACAAACTGATCATCCAAACCTTTTATATAGCCTAATGAAGTCCAACCTAATGGAAAGCTTAAGCCCTTAACTCAAGCCAAAGAAGTTCTTAACTGGCAATCAATAAATATGGTTGCTCAAAATGACACACTTCAGAATCTTGATAGAAAGGTGGATAAAGTAGCAGAGAAAATAGACGAAACAGATGAAAACCTCAAAGTTTTGTCTCAAAAAATGCAAAAACACTACAGAAACTTATAAGCACAAGTTTCACAGTTAGATCAAGATTTGAAGAAGATGTTAGAAGATAGAACTTTCGGCAAAGATTTTGATCACAAAGACAGGGAAATCAGAAAACTGCAAGGCCAAGTAAAAGAAATTGATGATTTCTTGAAAGCCTCCAAAGAAATAAAACCCAAACCAAAAGAAGATCCTTTCTTTAATCCTTCATCTTTTCCTACTTATTTTACACAACCAGAAAGACTATCTCCCTTTTACCATCCATATGCATCTTCACCCCCAGATTGTGCTAAATACATACCCTCAGCCTATAGACCAAAATCTACCAAACCACTATTTCTACCTCCGGATCAAAAGGAAAGACTACAAGATTAGGTGTATCATCCTCTAATTCTCAAGATGTTCCTGAAACACCTCCCCCAAAATTCAAAAAGGAAGAAATTCCAGATAAAATTTTTCAAGCCATGGCAATCACAGAAAATTAGGAGTCCTCCCAAGAAAGTTATTCCCAACAGAATCCTCAAAAGAAAGGCTTAAAAGCCTCTTAAATTCTTCTTTTCCGGTGAAGATGATTCTTCTCAATATACATCCACTGAAGGTTCCTCTGAATCTCGTTCAACCGCTGAATCTTTTCCAACGGAATCAGAAGTTGAAAGAAATTTCATGAATATTTCTGGATTATAGGAAGAAGGTTCATTTTATGAAGAATCATGTAACACCATAGTATTCCAACCTTGGAAGAAATACCGAGACTTGCATAAACAGTATATATATCAGAGTACTAATTCTACTATAAGACAATGAACAACTCTAAACTTGATGAAATATTCATCTCAATATACTTTATTTAACTACTGTTCTCAAAAGGATAACAAGCGACATTAAAACATAAGTTATAAGTCGTTACAAAACCTTATTGTTCAATATCCCATAAGTAGAATCAAATAAAACGATACACAACTTCGAAATAAATCCTAAATTAAGGTATCGAAGTACAACTTGGTTATATAAAATAACCCTAGAGCAAGTTAAACAAAACATAGACTTGATCACAAGGATCCTTCAAAGCTAAGTAACTCGGTGCAGCAGCTACTCTTTCTCAGTTTGCTTGGACTTTCCCGGCTTATCTATAAAACACCACATAAATAAATAGTGAGATAAAATCTCAGTGAGTTCTTCGAAACCCCTCACCTTAATCTCTCGATGTTTTAATTATCTTTTCTCTTGTTCTTAGCACAACGCCGGGCAACCACTACGTGGTTCCCCCGGTGAACCCACCCGATAATAGCTATTAACGAGTATTCTTTCTTGGGCCTAGGTTTTGAGCTCATGACTTCTCTCCCCTAGTGTACTATTATCTAGGATCGTCATCCCCTTGGTGTTTTATGATTTACTTGACACTTAGGTCATTTTCTCACTCGATACCACAATTACTCGGTTCATTACAAACCTTAACTTTAAGTTTACTCTCGTTGTATCGCAAACATACTCAAAATATAGCTTATCTTTGTTTAATAATCATTGGGAAGGGTTAAGAAAGGGGTTAGGGAAGGATTGGAATCAAAAGGAATGGAACTGGATAGCTTTTAAAAACAGTGACAGAAGGTTCAGCCCGGTCCATGCTACTGGGAGCCCGGTCCGTGCCATACGGCCCGGTCTGTGCTCTTTTTACAGCACTCAAAAATCCACTTTTTTCTACGAAAATTGGTTTTTCCTATGACTCCAATACTTATCCTACTCCAGTCCTAACACATTAACAGTCATTAAAAATCCTAGTGGACACCCAAACAATCAAATTTATGAAATCAAACATTAATAAGGCCACATTGTGACATACAACATGCAATTTATGCAAAATGACCAATTTCAGTAACACCACTTCCCAATTTCACACTTTAACAGTTTCTTAAAACTTTTCAATCACACATTGATGACCAAAAACTCCAGCACATAACACATGAAAGAACTAGGTTATTGAACAAACACTAAAACGATAAAGAACTCACTTGAAATAGGCGAGCACAACCACAAACAAGTAGGAAATGGTACCTTGAAACCCCAACCAAGCTCCTAGGCACCCAAAATCGCAACCCAAGAAGCATGTGTTTTTCCAGTCTCTTTGTGAATAAAGTAATAAATAATAAAAAAAAATAGAGTCATTCAAAGCAAGACATGCATTGCATTTAATTTCCTTTCCATGCTACGGTTTAGCCCTGGCACTGGTCATTTTGATTTTGTACTACGGTTCAGCCCTGGTACCGCCATTTTATTTTTGTGCTATCGGTTATGCCCTGGCACTGCATGCTATCGGTTACGCCCTGGCATCGCATTTTTGTTTTGTGCTATCGGTTATGCCCTGTCACTGCATGCTATCGGTTCCGCCCTGGCATCACATTTTAAAGTTTTGTGCTATCGGTTACGCCCTGACACTGCATGCTATCGGTTACGCCCTGGCATCGCACTTTTGTTTTGTGCAATCGGTTACGACCTGGCACTGCATGCTATCGGTTCCGCCCTGGCATCGCATTTTTAAGTTTTGTGCTATCGGTTACGCCCTGGCACTGCATGCTTTCGGTTCTGCCCTGGCATCGCATTTTTAAGTTTTGTGCTATCGGTTACGCTCGGCACTGCATGTTATCGGTTCCGCCCTGGCATCGCATTTTTAAGTTTTGTGCTATCGGTTACGCCCCGGCACTGCATGCTATCGGTTACGCCCTGACATCGCATTTTTGTTTTGGGCTATCGGTTACGCCCTGACACTGCATGCTATCAGTTCCGCCCTGGCATCGCATTTTTAAATTTTGTGCTATCGGTTACGCCCTGGAGCTGCATGCTATCGGTCACGCCCTGGCATCGCATTTTTAAGTTTTGTGCTATCGGTTACGCCCTGGCACTGCATGCTATCGGTTACGCCCTGTCATCGCATTTTAGTTTTGTGCTATCGGTTACGCCCTGGCACTGCATGCTATCGATTCAGCCCTGGCATTTGTTTCTAAATTTCGAGCTACCGATTCAGCTCTGGCACTTGTTTTTCATGCTATCGATTCGGCTCTGATATTGTTTTTACTTTCAAGCTACCGGTTCAGCCCTGACATTGTTTTTTTTTAAAAAAATTTCGTGCTACCGATTCAGCTCTGGCACTGTTTTATTTTCATGCTAATGGTCCCGCCCTGGCATTTTCCTCTATCTGCATGCTACCGATTCTGCTCTGGCGTTGCATCCCTTCTTTCTCTCATGCCACTGGTCCTGCCCTGACATTTCACTCTTCTTTAGTTATTAGTATCGATTCAACCTTTTTTGTCACGCCGCATTCACACATGTCACTGGTTAAACTCGAGGTTCATGTCTGTACTTATTTCTTACTTTGATAATACAACAAAACTTGGTTTTTTGTATTATATCGTAAGAAATTAAGCACAGAGGGGCAACTGTAAACACTCGATTTTAACCGATATTTTTCATTTTTTGGTAAAAAACACAAAAATATGTCGTTTTGCGCTTTTTTAGTTCACACGTGCTATTTTGTGCTTGTTGACGATTTGACACGTGTTCGTGCTATTATTAATCAGACTTTCTTTTATCGTTGTTAGCATTATAGAAAAAATTCAGATTTAAATAAATGTTTGTTTTTATTATAATTAGTTTTTTTTTACAAAAATAGGGTACAACAATAGAAGTCAACTTTGGTACACATGTATAGACAAAAAAAAATTAATTAAAAGCAAAATAATACACAAAAAAAAATTATTAATTAAATACAAAAAAGGTACAAAAATTAAAATCAAAATAAAACAAAAATGAGAGTGGAGGGCTTTGCTGCTTGGAGAATGGAGCCAATTGCTCCTTCTTCTTGTTCCCTTATTTTTTTTCCACTTTTGCACCCACAAGCTAGCAAGAGTACCACCACATTGGTGCTGTTTGTTGTGTCCCTCGGAGTTTGTCTCCAAATGGCTCCAATGCTTTGCCCCACTACCCTGCAAAGCAAACAGAACATTTTTTCCCATTAATTTGCTAGCAATATAAAATCAACAGAGAATCATTATGAGGGAAGGCACTGTAACAAAAAAAAAAGAAAAAATTTAACACAACACACACAGAGGAGGAAAACAAGAAGCAAAAAGGGGGGGATTGAAAGAGAGGGGAGTTTCTCTAAAAAATTTGGCATGTGTTACTGTAGATAGGTGAGAAGGAGCAAACATAATAAAAAAGGGAGAACAACAAAAATGGAGAAAAGAGGAGACAGTAGAGAAAGAAAGAGGGAAAAGAGGGAGGAGAGCACAACCACCACCAAACGGCCACCACCACAAAACCGTCCCCTTCTCTCCACCCACAGCCACCAGGGCGCACCTAACCACGTCACCGCCGCCGCCGATTCCACCAAACGGCCATCACCCTCACGGTCAAACCACCACAACCGCCACCCCTCACGGCCACCCTCTCTCATGGCCACCTCGCGGCCACCCTCTCTCACGGCCGACCACCACCATCGACCACCCAAAACTGTCACATTCGCACCACCCAACAACCACCAACAATCACCGGCGCCGTACCCCTCCCCTCCATTTTCGAGCTCATCCTCACCCTCCATGGACCTACTCTTTGCGCTCCAGCCCTCTCTCCCTCTCTCTTTCTCTCTCTTCACTGAAACTCTCTCTTCTCCTCAATGGTTTTTTTCTCCCTCCCTGGAACTCCAGCGGCTGGAAGTTGATTAGGGTTTCTACCCCTTTTTTTTAACTCCCCTTTTTATATCACTTTACCCTTTTTTTATTATAAAAAAATGTGTTTCCTTGAACTCCATCTCGTCACCGCGTGGGTACTGTTTCTTTATTATTTGTTGGGTATTGCTTTTCCCACACCCCCTCCTACTCAAAACACACCCCATAAGGGTGTGAAAAGACCAAAAGGCCAAGCCAAACCTCTTTTTTTTCACGAATTTTCACCTGTTCGAACACGGGCATTCGAACAGGTTCGAATGACATCGTTCGAGTGTGTTAAATTTTGACTTCACACCCTTTTGGGCGTTTTTCACCTGTTCGCATGAGGTCATGCGAACCTGTTCGCATGACCTCGTTCGAACACATTCGAACGACATCGTTCGAGTGTGTTAAATTTTGACTTCACACCCTTTTGGGCGTTTTTAAACTGTTCGCATGAGGTCATGCGAACCTGCTCGAACAAGGTCTTTCGAACAGTCATAAAACACGTCCTCGCAGCGTCTCACGCGAGGTTATTTTTGGAATAAAATTTGTTAAGGGGTGTGAAAGAGTAGGAGGGGGTGTGGGAAAAGCAAAACCCTTATTTGTTTTAAATAAAGGCCCAAGACCTAAGAATAGAGTCCACAAGTTGGGCCTTTGTTTATTTCAGGTTTTTCTATTTGCACCCAATTACTTCATTAAGACACTCCTCTTATAAAAACGATCTTTATTACTTAACCATCCTTTTCAGAAAACTATTTTTTATTCCACATTTATTTTTCCCCTTTCAAACACCTATTTTCCAAAAAAAATAAAAAAATAAGGGATATGCTGAGATGTGACATCTTGTCGATCCCGGTTTAAGACGCCTGAGTTGTACAACTTGGTGATCTTAAACCCCTTCAAAAATTTAAAATCAACAAAACAAACAAACATTTTCTAGAAGAACTACGTAGCCTTTGATTCTCCGCTTCGGAGATACGTAGGAGCGGGGCTTCCCCGTCAAGCTAAATTAGTTTTTTCCTAATAAATAATCAATTTTTTTCCCTTAACACCTGTTTTCATAAAAATTATAAAAATGGGTTTTACTGAGATGTACATCTTGTCAATCCCGGTTTAAGAGACTTTAGCTGTACGGCTTTGATCTTAAACCCCTTCAAAAATAAAATCAACCAACCAACAAAAAATTTCAGAAAGAACTACGTGACTCTTGAGTTCCTCATTGCACCTGAGGATACGTAGGAGCGGGGCTTCCTCGTCAAGTCAAAAATTAAATTTTCTAATTTAGTCCCTTATTTATTTCTTTGTAAATCGAATTTTATTTTTTTTGGAGTAAACAAATTTTCTAAACTTATTGATATTTTGCACAATCAGATTTAGGATAACTATCTTAGGACAGATGTTTTAGGGGTGCTGTGGAATTAAGTTTTCGCCCTTCCCTATACATAACCGAATCCCGAATCCAATCTAGTTTACGCAGACCAATAACTCTTAGATAGGTTTTTCTCAATTTTCCCTATTTAATAAATTGGGTGGCGACTCCTAAAATCATCAATTTCTGAGCCGTCTACGTCGGGGTCTCAGTCACGACATTCAATATCCCATAAGTAGAATCAAATAAAACGATACACAACTTCAAAATAAATCCTAAATAAAGGTATCGAAGTACAACTTGGTTATATAAAATAACCCTAGAGCAAGTTAAACAAAACATAGACTTGATCAGAAGGATCCTTCAAAGCTAAGTAACTCAGTGCAGCAGCTACTCTTTCTCAGTTTGCTTGGACTTTCCCTGCTTATCTGTAAAACACCACATAAATAAACAGTGAGATAAAATCTCAGCGAGTTCTTCGAAACCCCTCACCTTAATCTCTCGATGTTTTAATTATCTTTTCTCTTGCTCTTAGCACAACGCCGGGCAACCACTACGTGGTTCCCCCGGTGAACCCACCCGATAATAGCTATTAACGAGTATTATTTCTTGGGCCTAGGTTCTGAGATCGTGACCTCCCTCCCCTAGTGTACTATTATCTAGGATCGTCATCCCCTTGGTGTTTTATGATTTACTTGACACTTAGGTCATTTTCTCAATCGATACCACAATTACTCGGTTCATTACAAACCTTAACTTTAAGTTTACTCTCGTTGTATCACAAACATACTCAAAATATAGCTTATCTTTGTTTAATAATCGTTGGGAAGGGTTAAGAAAGGGGTTAGGGAAGGATTGGAATCAAAAGGAATGGAACTAGATAGCTTTTAAAAACGGTGACAGAAGGTTCAGCCCAGTCCGTGCTACTGGGAGCCCGGTCTGTGCCATACGGTCCGGTCTGTGCACTTTTTACAGCACTCAAAAATCCACTTTTTTCTTCGAAAGTTGGCCTTTCCTAGGACTCCAATACTTATCCTACTCCAGGCCTAACACATTAACAGTCATTGAAAATCCTAGTGGACACCCAAACAATCAAATTTATGAAATCAAACATTCAAATAAGACCACATTGTCACATACAACATGCAATTTATGCAAAATGACCAATTTCAGTAACACCACTTCCCAATTTCACACTTTAACAGTTTCTTAAAACTTTTCAATCACACATTGATGACCAAAAACTCCAGCACATAACACATGAAAGAACTAGGTTATTGAATAAACACTAAAACGATAAAGAACTCACTTGCAATAGGCGAGCACAACCACAAACAAGTAGGAAATGGTACCTTGAAACCCCAACCAAGCTCCTAGGCACCCAAAATCGCAACCCAAGCTCTCAACCTCCTTCTAACCTTCTAGATCAACAAGATGTCTTCTCTATTTCACAATGTAGCTCCTAGAAGTGCCTAATGAAGCTTCAAATTCGACATGCAACAAAGAACTTCACTATTGAAACTCTAGAGCTCACATGCAAGCTCCAAAACTGGCAACTAGAAGAAGGGGAAGAAGATGGAGTAGTTGAAGTCTTGTGTCTCACTTTGCTTCAAATTGATGAACTCAAATGAAAGGATCAAGTTTCAGAAATGTGATTGAAATGAGAGGGTTTTGAGAGACTTTCCCTTCTTCTCTTTTCCTTTCTTTCTAAGTGAGTGAAAATGATGAGTGTGTGTGAGGTTTAAACTGAAACTAAGTGAGAGGGAGTGGTTTTAAAAGAACTGAAATTCCTAAATTGCCCCTATACTATTAGTACCACCTCTATTTACTCATACACTACCCAAATGGAATAAACAACTAGCACACAAATATATTCAAATATTTCAGTTAGTCATGTATTCAAACAATACTAGACAATCCATTATCGACTCAAACAACAATTCGATCAACTCGATTAGCGATAATTTTTTAAAATTATCAACTAATCAAAATAATTAAACTTAGCCACTTTGGGGATGTTACAATACACCCCAACTTGAAAAATTTTGTCATCAAAATTTGTCAAATCTTACCTCATGAGAAAGATATGGATAGCAAATTCGCATGTCGTCGTCAAGCTCCCAGGTTTATTCTTCGGGTGATAATCCATCCCAAATTACTTTGACAATCGAAATCGTCCTCGTCCGGAGAGTCTTTTCACCACACTCTAAAATCTGGCTTGGATAAGGCTGAAAGGTAAGGTCTGATCGCAGTTCAACCGTCTCAAAACTCAACGGTTGACTAGGATCGAGAATATATTTCCGAAGATGGGATACATGGAATACATCGTGCAGGTTCGATTAGGATCGCGGTAATGCAATACGGTATGCCACTGGCCCAATCCTCTCTATGATCTGGAAAGGTCCAATATACTGAGGACTGAGTTTCTTAGCCGGTAATGCCCGACCAGTACCAATAGTGGGTGAAACCCTGAGAAACACATGGTCACCCTCATCAAACTCCAAAGGTCTCCTTCTCTTGTCAACATAGCTTTTCTAACGACTTTGAGCTGTTTTCATTCTTTCCCTTATCTGTCTGATTTTCTCAGTAGTTTCTCGAATCAACTCTGGCCCTATCATATGTCGTTCACCAACATCCCACCAACATAATGGAGTGTGACACTTTCGTCCGTACAATGCTTCAAACGGAGCCATACCAATACTAGAATGATAACTGTTGTTGTATGCAAACTCCACTAATGGAAGATGATCTTGGCATCTGCCTCCGCTATCGAGCACACAGGCTCGAAGCATATCCTCAAGGGTTTGATAGTTCTCTCCTTCTGGCCATATGTCTGCGGGTGATAGGTAGTGCTCATGAAGACCTTAGTCCCCAATGCCATATTAAAAGCTTTCCAGAAACGTGAAGCTAACTTTGGATCATGATCGAGATGATACAAGTTGGAATTCCATGAAGTCTAACTATGTTGTTGAGTTATTCATCTGCTAGCTTGGATACTTTATAGTTCGAACGAACTGGAATGAAGTGAGCTGACTTGGTCAAACGATCCACCACTACCCAGATGGAATCGTTACCGGCTTTGGACCGTGGTAGCCCCATCACGAAATCCATAAAAATACTTTCCCACTTCCATTCTGGCACATTCAAAGGTTGCAGCTGACCGGAAGGTTTTTGGTGCTCTATCTTAACTTCTTGACAAGTTAAGCATCGAGACACGAACTCCGCAATCTCCGTCTTCATCCCCGGCCACCAATACCTCTGCTTGAGATCTCGATACATCTTGGTAGATCCAGGATGTATAGAGTACTGGCTCTTGTGAGCCTCTTCCAAAACCTGCTTCTTAATTCCCTCCTCACTGGGCACACAGATCCTACCATTAAAACAAATCACACCATCACTATCCTCGGTGAAACCAGGCAATCTTTTCTGAGCTTGAACCTCCACATCTACTTCTTGAGTTGTTCGGATTGAATTCCTTAAAGCGCCGGAAATCTGAATATGACTCAGTATAATCGGTTTCTTGTTGGTCTCACTTTCAAGTTTAGATCCCTAAAAGATTCCAAAAGAGCCATTTTATGCATCATGAGAGTGGCCATGTGGAGGGACTTTCTGCTTAGTGCATCTGCTACCACATTAGCTTTTCTCGGATGATACTTAAAATCGAAATCATAATCCTTCAAGAACTCTACCCATCTCCGCTGCCTGTTATTCAGTTCCTTCTAGTCAAAGAAATACTTCAGACTTTAGTGATCACTGAAAACTTCGAAACGAGAACCATAAAGATAAGGCTAAAGTGCTCCCGGGGTCCCTTATCTTTATTTAAAGTAACGATTTGGTCCTTTATCTTTTTTTTGTCCCAAATCAGTCCTTTATGTTTTAAATTTTTGACACATAAATCCTTTTCTGTCCCAAATCAGTCCTTTATGTTTCAAATTTTTAACACATAAATCCTTTTTTTTGACACATAAATCAGCACTGTTAATGGAAAAGGATTTATGTGTCAAAAATTTGAAAGATAAAGGACTTATTTGGGACAAAAAAAACATAAAGGACTAATTCGTTACTTTAAATAAAGATAAGGGACCCCGGGAGCACTTTAGCCTAAAGATAATGTCTCCAAATCTTCAGTGCATACACAATCACCGCTAACTCCAAATCATGGGTAGGATAGTTCTCTTCATGGGACTTCAATTGCTGAGAGGCATAAGCCACAACTTGCTGGTTCTACATGAGAACACCCCCCAAACCCTTCCCGGAGGCGTCACTGTAAATTTGAAACCCCATGGATGGATCTGGAATGATTAGAATTTGAGCGGATGCCAAATGATCTTTTAGTTCCAAGAAGCATTCTTCACAATCGGAGTCCCACACAAACGGTTCGCCCTTTCGAGTTAAACGAGTGAGTGGAAGTACCAATTGGGATGACCCTTGGATGAATCTTCTATAGTAACCTGCTAAGCCCAAGAAACTCCTTACTTATGTAACCGTGGATCTCCCAGTTCAACATTGCCTCTACTTTACTGGGATCCACAGCAACACCAGATTGAGAAATCACATGCCCTAAAAACTTCACTTCTGACATCCAAAAATCACACTTAGACGGTTTTGCATACAGTTGCTTCTCCCGGAAGGCTTCAATGCGAAGATGCTGTTCATGCCCTCAATGGTCTTAGAGTACTCCAAGATATCATCAATGAAAACTACCACGAACTTATCCAAGTAAGGATGAAAAATATGTTCATGAATACTGCTGGAGCATTGGTTAGTCCGAAGAACATCACTACAAACTCATAGTGTCTATATCTAGTACGGAAAGCGATCTTCAGAATATCCAAGGCTCGAACTTTGATTTGATGGTAACCTGACCTCAAATCAATCATGGAAAAGACCGTGGCTCCTCTGAGTTGATCTAATAGATCGTCAATTCTGGGCAAGGGATAGTTATTCTTTATGGTGTCCTTGTTGAGCTGTCGGTAGTCGATACACAACCTCATGCTTCAATCTTTCTTCTTCATTAGCAACACCGGAGCACCCCAAGGCGAGGCACATGGTCGGATGAGTTTCTTGGAGATCATATCTTCAAGTTGGGATTTGAGTTCTTTTAACTCTAGCAGAGACATCCGGTACGGAGCAATAGAAATTGGCCCAGTGCTTGGAACCAACTCTATAGAGAATTCTACCTCACGATCGGGAGATAGGGAGGCAACTTTCTCTAGAAAGACATCTAAGAACTCATTCACAACCTGAATAGAAGTCAGGTCTAAACCAGTTTCCAAAGCTGAAGACAACATCATGACATAGACCTCTGCTCCCTGAAACAAACACCGACTTGCAGAGGTAAAAGAGATTACAGCTTCATAATAACGGACGGGTAACTTCACTAACTCGGAGGAAAAACTGATTGTTCGGTTAAAACAATCCAAAGTGACATGATTAGCAGAAAGCCAATTCATACCAAAGACGACATCCATACCCTTCATAGGCAAGCAAACTGTAACATCCCAAAATAATTAATTTAATTATTTTGATGCTTAAACCATTTAATTATTTTATGGTGCTTGGTTGATAACTTTAATAATTAATTGCTAAATTAATTGTTAATTGATGTGGGGTTTGTTTAGAAATTTAGAAGAGAATAAGGGCATGATGGCCAATTTACCCCAGCACATCCACACTCTCATTTAGAAATTCTTACTCTTTCATTTCGTTTTCCACCTACAAGCCACGGCCAACCCCCAAAACACACAATCCCACTCGGAATTCCCTTCTGAATCCGATTCTAATGTCCTTTTAATCGATTACAGTCCCTACCGTGTGTTCTAGCCATCGCCCTTTTCGTGAGAAACTCCATGGTCGTCACGTGAAGCTTTGCCTTTCGCAAACCACTTCTGTGCGATTATCATGACCATGATAGCAACTCTTTGACGTGATTTCTATCAAGGTATGGCTGTTTCCAAATCGCTTATCATCCTCATGTTTGACCCGAGATAGAAATCGTCCTAACCATACATGAAATTCGCTCAACGCACCACAGTCAACACTATTATCCTCGCCATGGCTACTGTGTGCAGGTCCTAATGATGTCAAATCCACCATCGTCTACCAATCGCAACGTTCCCTACTTCAAATTCATGAAATGCTCACCTTCCCGAAAATGGCCTCTAGCCACGTGTACTGCCGTCCCTTGCTGGCCTTCTCGGTCCAAGACCCCTTGTAATCGGCATATGCATTTTCTGATATGAACACGAGTTCTTGTGTTTGTGACTTTGAACCATTGCCTCCATTGAGATAGGTACCCCGAAAAACACAATTAAATCATTAAAAGAGCAATTGAGTATCTTTTATATTTTAGTGTATGACTTTCGTACTATTTGTTGTTGTTGTTGTTGCATAATTGTATGTGTTCGAGGCATCGGCCAAATCCTAATTTTAGAGTATACTTGAGAGCCCGTGATATGCCTTCAACAATCCGCTATTGGAATATAATCTGTTGTTATTAGGTACGGGGGGAAAGAGTTTATATTCTATATGGGGAATAGGGGATAGCACTATAATAGTATTGATTATCGCCATTCATATTTGTTTTTATTTATTCATTGGTTAGTTATTATCTATTCGATTTATTCAATTTGGATGACTGTAAATTATTCGATTTGGATGACTGTAATTAAATGATTTGGATGATTGTAACTAAATGAATTGGATGACTGTAACTATTATGCGGATTTTAGAGAATGAATCTAGTATGATTAGTCAATTGTGTGTTAAATGATGTCCTATAATTAACACGTGAGGAACGAAGAGTTGTAGGCAGGTGACTGTAGAATTATGTCGCTAGTGGAGATGAATTTAGAGTAAGAACGGAGTAACTATAAGGATTAATGTTTAAAATCGATCCTAGGTGTGGGCGATGCATAGTAAATAATAGTGAATGGTTAAATAAGATTGAGACTAAGGAAGTACTTGGAGACATGACTAGTCAGTTAGTAACTACATTCTAGCGACGAAAACATGATAATTGACTTTCAAAATAATTCTTAGTGGCAGAAAGACAGGTCAAGCTAGTCGCAAACCACGAGTAACATAAGACAATAAATTAGTGAGGTGTCCATAGCTAATTAATGACTTAGTGCTAGTTAGCTGAAGAACACTTTATAACTTAACGAAGTTTACTAATTTATAAACGAAAGATGACGTTCAGACATAGATGAGTACATATAGCATGGATATAGTGTGATACTTATTCATAATTAAGTTTAATAACTTAGGTGAGAAGGAACAATTAGTTACAATAGTTAAAAGATAGTTGACGATGATGATGTTTATGGAATCTTGTCGCAGCATGGGCAAGGACTCGCTGCAGTATGAGTGAGCTGTACCTTAGTAATTTAAGTTGTAGGAGGCCATGAGAGATATCAAGACCATGAGCCTTGGTCAAATTCATCAGATCACATTAGAGGCACTCGATAAGTTAAGCAGAGTGCATCAACATTTCTCAGAAATTGTAGAACAAAAATCCAAGTTCACCAAGGCGTGTTGGAAACCTTACTTGGAAATTAAGTGTAAAGACAAAAAGTGCAATTGTACTACGAGAAAGAAAAATCATCGGCAAAGGTTCACCAATTCTTCCAGATTCTTCAAAACTAGAAAGAAAAATAAAGCTTTAAAGTTCTTCAAAAAGAAAAGATTTAGAGGAAAGAGAAAAAATCAAAGATGTTTTGTTTGAGGAGAAAAAGGAAATTTTTCAAAAAATTGTCCCAATAGGACCCATAAGGCGGCAAATCTAATCAACTCCCTCCAATCTTTAGAAGGAGATTTGGAATCCTTGTATTCAGAATAAAGCTCTGCTGATGAAGAAACAATTTTTGCCCTACAGAATTTTTCTTCCAATGAATAATCAATCACTGAATCAGGAGATGATTGATATTTCCCTATTTACTCATTCAAAGAAATAGGAAGTACCCTACCTACTCCTCCTCTGTCATGTGTGGAGATCCAGGTCCTCGCATCTAAGTTTTCTCATCCTAAGAAGGTCATTGCCTACATGGATACTGGTGCCCAGATAACCATTATGAATCCTAGCATTCTCCCTCCAGAATCATGGACTAAACATGCAGCATACTTTGTAGCAGCCGATGGAATAGTCTTTAGAACTGATCTGATGACAAAAGAAAAAATAGGAATCATATTTTTCCCTGAATGCATAGTTTGGACTAAAGTCATTGGTAGCAGTCTTCCAAATAAAGACATTACTATGGGAATGGATGTCTATCCAGCAGCAAAGAGGCTTCAAATCCTTCCTACAAGAATCAAGTTTAAAAGGGAATTTAGGCCCTACTCAAAAATATTGAAATTATATTCTCTTACTTAAGTTCCCGCGGATACGAACACTACAAGAAAAACGTGTTTTTCTCGCGGACTTTTCCGTCGGTACGGTTTCGGCGGAAAAAATAATATTTCTGGCGGATTTGTTTCCCGTAATTTGAAAAATCCGCCGGAAATGTTAAAAATCCGCTGGTAACATTTCCGGGGATTTTTTAAATTACCGGCGGATTTTTTATAAAAAAATTAAAAAATAAATCCGCCGGTAATTTAAAAAATCCATTGGAAAATCGGGAGGGAAGAAAATCCGCCGATAAATATTCTATTCCAAAAGCCTCTTCACTAAACACCTTCATCAAGGATGCCCAAATTTATTCCAAGTTTGATATGAAGTCAGGTTTTTGGGTATTGATCCTAAAGACCGTTATAAAACGGTTTCTGTATTCCTAATGCCCAATACCAGTGGACAGTCTTTACCATTTGGGCTTAAGGTAGCCCCGTCTCTATTTTTGTTGGTTTCCAAAATTTCCAGAATCTGAGAAAAATGAAAAGAAGGAGAAGGGGATTGGTATTTAGGGATTTCCAGAGTCTAAGAGAAATGAAATGAATTTATCCAACATGGCAGACACGTCACAAAGAACTAACGCTGTTAGTCAAAAGTTAACAACAAGGACAAAATTAAACGCATTTGGTAATTGCAAGAACTTTTTTCTAGGGACGAAACAAGATTTTTTGTATATTTGCATGGACCAAATGTACCTTTAAGCCTTTAATCAATTCAACCACTAGCAAAAATGCCGAACTACCCATTTTTAAAACTCATTTTTTGAGGATAAATATGTCATTCCTAATTATTCCATCTCAATTTTTATCTTTACGGGTCCCACTTTCTCACATTATCTCTTGAATATTTTTATCTCACATTTAAAACCCATTTTTCTATTCTACTTATCCATTTGTCTATTTCATCAATTCAACCACTAGCACAAATACCAAACTACTCATTTCTAAAACTCACCTTTTGAGGATAAATATGTCATTCTTAATTATTTTATCTCAATTTTTATCTTTGTGGGTCCCACTTTCTTAGATCATCTCTTGAATTTTTTTATCTCACATTTAAAATCCACTTCTCTCTCTCTCTCTCTCTCTCTCTCTCTCTCTCTCTCTCTCTCTCTCTCTCTCTCTCTCTCTCTCTCTCTCTCTCTCTCTCTCTCTCTCTCTCTCTCTCTCTCTCTCTCTCTCACTCACTCACTCACTCTTATGTTTCTCAATTATCTATTGTATTCTATTTATTTTTCTAAAACCAATTCAACTACTAGCAAAAGTAACAAACCACGCATTTCTAAAACTCACCTTTTGAGGATAAATATGTCATTCTTAATTATTCTAGCTCAATTTTTATCTTTGCGGGTTCCACTTTCATACATTATCTCTTAATTTTTTTTATCACTTTTTCCCCTCTCACTCCTATCTTTCTCAATTATCTATTTCTCTATTTAAACTACCCATTTTTAAAATATTGGAGTGAAAAATATCTTTACAATTATAAATGGATATTTTTTTTTATAAATCTTTGTTTATCTTTCTTTTGATTTTAACTGGTAAACATTACATGTTACCGAAACAATTTCATTATTTTTGATTTCTTATGAGGAAACGTAACGCGTTTTTGATATAATCATTTTTTGCATTTGTTTTCATGAATGTCTTTATTTCTTATAAATAGACATTTTTCTATTGAGCAACATGAAGAAAATACTAAATATTTTCAAAAAAACTATTTCGTTATTATTAACGGGTAAACATTACATGTTGTTGCTATAATTTCGTTATTATTAATTTTTTATGGCAGAACGTTTACACATTGTCAGAATAATTATTTTATATTCTACATTTGAGTTACAATGGGAGAATGTTATATGTTGGCGGTATAATTTTACTACTGATAAAATGTATTTCATAATGATAAAAAATGTCATTTGAAGAAAATATTCTAAAGTTATGAAATTTTATTTCTTATCAATTTGAAAGATTTATTGTTACTAAATTTTGTTTGAGTCTATTTATACAAAGAATATGAGGTGCTAGCTCAGTGGTAAGAGTTTAGTCTTGTATCCTCAAGGTGCTGAGTTCAAATCCCCTCAGGGACAGTTGTAAAATGGCCATTAGTGCCACATTGATTAATAAAATTGCCCCATTTCCCAATTTTTTTAAAAAAAAAATGATGTTACCTATGCGTATGCATGAGTATACTTCTAGTATTATATAAAATGATGAACCAAAAGTAGGAACATTCTATAAAGTAGGGACCACAAGTGGGAAAATTCAATAAAAGTGGGGACCAAAACTGCTAATTGTTGGTTAAAATAGTTTCCAAGACGGTTACAATTTATTTGCGGTTAACGTATTATCCAAAACAATGATCATATAGACCATAACAGGGACCATATTGATAAAATTATAATAGATGCTTGACAAAATTAACAGAGTTCTACTTCATTGATGCTTGACACACTACATAATGTAATTACATCATCCAAACTAACAACATCCAGAATAATTAACAAATGTAAACACGTGGAAGTTTTTGGCAACAATGCTCAGCCATTTCTAATGCTAACTAAAATACAAATTTTGGTGGTCTTTAATTATACCTCTAGACAGTCTTAAATTACACAATCTAACAAAGGTGGGGGACTATAATTGTGAATTGTAGGTTAAAGTTTCCTAGATGGTTACAATTTGGTTAACGTATTGACCAAAACAACGACTATATAGACCATAACAGGGACCAAATTGACAACATTATAATTGATGTTTTACAAAATTAAGAGAATTCTACTGATGCTTGACAAGCAACAAATGTATACACATGAAAGTTTTTGGCATAACTGTTTAGCCATTTCTAGTGCTAACAAAATACAATCAAAATATAAACATCATATGTAGCTTTATTCACTGAGTCAGATTTTTGAAGATCTGATCCAAGCTCCGTAAGCTTTCAAGACATCTTTGAGGACCAATGGAGTATTTGGATCACTCCAAGGCCCAACATATGTAAGGCTTGCTGCTTGTTGAACTTCTCAGCCTGCTAATATATCTATCCCTCTTCATATTTGGATCATTTGCAGCACCTAATGGCGTTCTTCTCTCCTCTACATTACAACAAAAACAACATTTTTTTAGTATAACAAAATGTTAAAATGTGAACACGTTAAATTGTTAATTGTGAACTTACATAAACTGAATTAGGGGTAGCCTTAGTAGGTGTACGCTTCGTAGGTGTAGGCTTAGGTAGGAAGACAACCTTCAATGGTGTAGGCTCATTTGGGAACAGAATTGTTGCCATTAAATCTGGGTCCATTTCACTATCTACAGCAAGCACATCATTTATAGCAGGTACAGGTTCCGGTGTAGGCTCTGGTTCTGCATCTGCAACAAGTTCAGTCTCTAGATTTGCAATTAGCACAAGTTCTAGTTGAGTCTTTGAACTTGTGGTTCAGCTTCTTCATTAGTGAAGAAGCTGAACCACAAGTTCTAGTTCCTTAATTAATGAAGAAGCTGTGATACTTCATTAATGAAGAAGCTGGACCACAAGCTTCTTCATTTGAACTTGTCACTAGTGCAAAAAAGGGACTTAAAGTCAGGCGAAAAGGGGATTTAAAGTCAGGCGCCCGCTTGACTTTTATTAAGTCGACTTTGTATGTCAGGAGTTTTAAACTCAAGCGATAGCCTGACTTCGTAAGTATGATTTAAAGTCAAGCATTTATTTCGCCTGACTTCGTAAGTCAGTTTTAAAGTCAATCATTTATTTCGCCTGACTTCGTAAGTCTGTTTTAAAGTCAAGCATTTATTATTGCCTGACTTCGTAAGTCTGATTTAAAGTCAAGCATTTATTCTGGCCTGACTTCGTAAGTATGATTTAAGTCAAGCATTTATTATTTGTCTGACTTCCACTACAAGAAAAGCTGGACTTTGCGGCGGGCGAAATCCGCCGCAAAAGCCAAATTTGCGGCGGATATTTGGAGTTTGCGGCGGAAGTTTCTCGCCGGTATCCAGCTCGCAGCAAACGCGTTGCGGCGGATTATCCGCCGCAAGTTTGCGGCGGATTTAGTGGCGCCGCAAAATCCACCGCAAATTTGCGGCGGATAATCCGCCGGAAAAGGTGACAAATTTTTGACGCAATATATCCGCCGGAAAGTACCCAATATCCGCCGCAAATTATCCGCCGCAAAGTACCCGTTATCCGCCGCAAAACACCCATTTTATTTAAAAAAAAAATGAATATAATTTTTTTAAAAAAACGTTTTATTTAAAATTCCGCAGCAAACGACACAAATCCGCCGCAAAGTACCATTTTTTAAAAAAAAAATTTATTATTATTTTTAAAAAATAAATTTTATTTTTTTAAAAAAATCGTTTTAATTAAAAATATATATTATTTTATTAATTTTTTTAATTATTGATAAAAAAATAAAATCCAATAACTAATTAATTTTTAATTTAAAAAAATAAAAATTGGGAAAAGCAGTAAAAATATCCATACAATTAATAAAATATCCAGACAATTAATAAAATATCCAGACAAATAAATAAAATAATCTAAAGCTACTGGGGTGCCTGCCGGTCAATGTCATCAACATTATTATAATATGTATCATCTTGAAGTAAAGCACTGAGCGATGACATTTGGACATTAAGATCAATGTCCAGCGGGGGTGACCGCTGCTGGGGGTACTGCTGGTTTGGCTGGATTAGGGGTGACTGATGTTGGGGCTGCTGGTATGGCTGGCGGGGTGACTGATGTTGCTGCTGGTATGGCTGGAATGGCGGCGCATACTGCGGTGTATACTGCGGGGGATATTGAGATGCATACGGCGGGGGATACTGGGGTGCATACTGCTGCTGGTAGTAATGCTGCTGTGGCGGCGGCGGGTAGGATGCTGATGAGGATGGCCTCGAGTGCTGAGACACCATCTGATCCTACAAGAACTTAAAGCGCTCCTCCATGCGCTCCTCAGCTACCCTAGCCTGCTCCCGAATCGCCTGAATTTCCCGATCACTTCGATCCCGAATCGCCTGAATTTCCCGATCGCTTTGCTGCTGCCGCTCGGCAATCTGACGCTGAGCCTCGCTCAGTTGCTGCGTCAATTGCCTAACCTCATTCAACTCACCAGCATTGGGAACATAATTGCGACCAATCGAGGATCCAGAATGTGAATCTGATAGACTCGGAATAATGCTTGTTCGAAAAGCAGCCGGTCCAATACCACCTGATCCTACCAGACGATTAGTCTTTTGGGGACCAACTGCTCTCTCCCAAACATCACGAGCTACTCTAGCCTCCTCCACTGGATCGACAGCTGCCCCACTGCCCTGTTGTGACTGATGGTACTCAGCCATCCCACCCTCGAAGCTCTCCTGAAAAAATAACCCAACAAATAAATAACTAATTATTAATATAAATAATTAATAAACATTAATTAATATATATAATTGTAAAAGTAGTTTTACCTGAATACGCCTCGCCCGATCTGTAACGTACTCACCAGTCTCCTCCACCATATGCATGTGGCAATGCAACTCAGGCAAAGTGATTGGCCTTTGTTCCCTCTCCACCTATATATATATATATATATGTACATAAATATATATATTATTAATTAAATACACATATTGAAAATGACTAGTTAATTATTATAAATAATTAATTAATTAATCAAGTAATAAATTAAGTAATAAATTTACCAAACGTATGTAATGCGTTGCAGTATTAACACTCCCCCCCGTGTGTGTGCAGCCACCTTTTTCAGAAGCACGGTTCTTCTTGGCTTTCTCACAATAATTCTTAAATCCTTCATCTTTCTCCCAATACTCATTAAACTCAGCCCAAGTTGAGTCTCCCATATAAGATGGCTTCGTACGCGTATTGCGCGCCCTCCGCATCAATTCAGAATAGCGATGAGAACATCTCTTATGGAACACTCTCTCAACTGCGGCTTGCTCCCCTGGATACCATGTACATTTTTCCTATTTAAGAAATTTACAATAATGTTGTTAATTATAAGGCAATAAATAATTAATTAATCAAGTCAATATAAAAGATAATACACCAAATTAATTATTTCGTAGAATCGAATAACTTACCAAAAATGATCTTAACATCTTCTTATTTGCATCCTTATCTTTTCTAACTTCCGTCCAGTTCTTCCAGCTCTTGGTAAAATTCTCCTTGATTGTTTTTGTGATGGCGGTAGCTGAAGCCTTCGAAGGAATAAAACTGCATTAAAAAAAGATGAATTTTGTTACACCAAATATAAGTTATATATATATATATATATATATATATATATAAATGGCAACAAAAATAAATTAATTAATAAATAATATATATATATATATATATATATATATATATATATATAGACTTACGAATCGCCAACAATCTGCAATATGATACGCCCATCAGGTGTAACCCTAATCACCTCAGTCCCATCAATGAATGTGCGTACCCCATCCGCATCAACATGTGTCGGGGATAAGCCCTCAGTACCAACAGGAATCGATGGGCCCCCTGCAGTACTAGTACTAGCACCATCCTCAGACACAGGTGGTGGCAAATATCCGCCAGTAGTAACAACAACACGCGTAGGTTGAACACGGCGCCCTTGGCGAGTAGATGTCTTCCGCCTGCTAGTGCTGGCGGCATCGGGAGGTGGAGGAGGAACATATGCGCCGTCATGATCGGATCCCGAGTCATCATGAGATGCCATATCTGTATAGATCTAGCTAAACATATACATTTAAACAAAACAAACATATACTAAACAAGGTTAACATATATACTAAACAAACATATGCATTAAAATAAATAATTTGAATCCCATTCATTCTCAAACAAATAACATCCTTCATTAAAAATAACATCTTCATTAAAAATAGAATTGTTGAAACATAAATTACATTCATTCTAATTTGAATCCCATTCATTCTCAAAATCATCATCATCGGAGGAGTGAATTCTTGATACACCAATATGGTCTGTTGCATCATCACCATCAGCATCTTCATCATCAACAACTTCATCGCCGGTGTTTGGCTCATCACATAAACGAACAATGGGTTCAACTTGAATCACTTCATTTACATTAGACATCTCTTCCATTTGATATGGCATAATATCTTCCACCGTGTCATCATTTGTCTGATCAATGCGACCTCTTGGTTTTGTTTTAATTGCGACACACCAACCACGCCTATCAGTCCGCATTGATGGATAATGGACATAATAGACTTGTCTCACATTTTGTGCAATGACGAACGGATCATACGGTCGATATCTACCATTCATTTTAATGTCCACTGTATTTGACTTTGGATTCACCTTTGTTCCTCGAGCAGACGGATCAAACCAATTACAATAAAAAACCACTACCTTTGGACTAAAATCTAGATGGGGGTACTGAAGTTCATATATGTGTTGAACCCCACCATAAAAATCATCTTCACCTCCTCCAGTGACCCCCTTCATGCACACTCCCCTATTGACTGTCTCTCTGCCCTGTGTCCATTCATTGGTGTGAAATTTGTATCCATTGACAAAGTATGTGTGCCATTCTTTAACACATCTTCGAGGACCGTCTGATATGTTCCTCAAGTGTTGGTTGGTAGGATTTGGCGGGAGGGAATACACATATTGACTAAACCACATTGGAAAATGCGCATGAATATGAGCAGAAGATTGGTCTTCACGTACTGCCTCTGATGACAAGAACTCCCTAAAAAGAAATAATTTAATTGTTACACTTGTCTACTATATTAACTAATTAATTAAGATCGATTGTTAATGTTGAGGAACATACTCAATAAATGGTTGCACCTCAGTACAGTTTATCAACACATGAACATGTGCTGAACTTAACTCTTCATCTGTTAGCCAGTGAGTTGACTCCTTCCCAGATGGACGACCGGGTAGACAAAAGACAGACAAAGCGAAAGGATGTCGCCATTCAGTATCCACTTCATTTCGACTGCTTCCAACAGCAAACTGATTCTTGAAATAATGAGAACAAAAATGTGTTGTTTCACGGTGTAGGTAAGAAGAACATATCGATCCTTCAACTCTAGCTTTGTTTTTCACCGATCTTTTTGAATCACCCATGAACCTAGAGAATATGATATTAATATATTAATAGTCATATATTTTAATTTAAACTTGTTTCTTATATTATTATAATTAAAAATTAGCTGACCTTTCAAACGGATACATCCATCTGTATTGGACAGGTCCGCCAAGTTTAGCTTCATATGCGAGATGCACCGGTAGATGCTCCATAGAATCAAAGAAACCAGGTGGAAATACTCTCCCCAACTTGCATAAGATAAGTGGGATGTCTTGTTCCATTTTTGAAAGATCATCAGCTTTTAGCGTTGCAGAACACAAATTCTTAAAGTATTGACTTATTTCAATGAGCGGATTCAAAACGTGTGTTGGCAACGAACTAAAAGCGATAGGAAGTAAGCACTCCATGAATACGTGACAATCATGACTCTTCATCCCATGCAACCTCCCATTATCCACATCCGCACATCTAGATAAATTGGAAGAATAACCGTCTGGCATTTTCAACTCTTTTATCCACTGATAAACTTCTTTCGCTTGTTTGGTAGATAAAGTATAATTGGCTTTGGGTTTCAAAATCCTAGTACCTTGCTCAACCAACAACAAATCCTTTCGTCTACAGAAATGATCTATATCCTTCCTAGCTTTCTCATTGTCTTTCGTTTTGCCTTTCACGTTCATGACAGTGTTAAATATGTTGTCAAAAAAATTCTTCTCTATATGCATGACATCGAGATTGTGTCTCAATAGATTATCTTTCCAATAGGGAAGTTCCCAAAAAATACTTTTTTTTGTCCAATTGTGCCATTGTCCATAGCCATCTGGACGAGAAACAACACCGTCTACGACTTCCACAGGAGGGATATCCCTAACATTATTCCAAACTTCCTCTGGTGTCAACTGACGAGGAGGTCCAGCTGTTTCAACATTTCCCTTGATGAACGCATATTTCTGCTTTCTAAATGGGTGATCCATAGGTAAGAACCTACGGTGCGAGTCAAACCATAAAACTTTTCCTCCGTATTTAAGACTAAAAGCCTTTGTGTCAATCATGCAAATCGGACACGCCATCTTACCATGTGTCCCCCATCCAGACAACATTCCATAGGCAGGGAAGTCATTTATGGTCCACATCAAAGCCGCCCTCATCACAAAATTTTGTTTGCGTGCCACATCATAAGTTAAAACACCATTCCACAACCTTTTTAGGTCATCAGTCAAAGGTTGCAAATAGATGTCAATACCAGTTGTTGGATTACTTGGCCCTGGAATAATAGAATTTAAAAACATGCATGGTTTGGACATACACATTTCTGGAGGAATGTTGTATGGGGTAACAATAACTGGCCAACATGAATACGGTGTTGCCGAGGCTTGAATATATGGTGTGAAACCATCAGAGCACAAACCAAGCCGAACATTGCGTGGATCACTGGCAAAATCTGGATGAACACGATCAAAATGCTTCCAAGCTTCCCCATCAGATGGGTGACGTAATTCACCAGAATTATTTCTATTTTGATGGTGCCATGTCATTTTACCCGCGGTCTCCATTGAAGTAAACATCCTCTGTAGCCTTGGAATAAGAGGCAGATAGAACATTGATTTTCGTGGAACCGGTTTGCCTCTGCTCATCCCTGATCTACTGACACGATAGCGTGGTTGTCCACACAACTTGCATTCCGACAACTCTCCATCATTTATGCCAAACTCATTGTTATAATAGAGCATGCAACCAGACACACAACAATCAATCCTTTTAGATTTTAAGCCAAGCTTCGATACCACTCTTTTAGCTTCATAATAACTCTGCGGTAAACTCCCTCTAATGGGGGTTGCATCCAACATCATTTTGGTCATATATTCCATGCACAACTCAGCAACATTAAATTGAGACTTAAGACCCAACAACCGAACACACATTGATAATTTTGAGTCTGTAGATCCTTCAAATATGGGTTTATTTGTCTCACTCAAATACATGTAAAACCTTTGAGCTTCCTCATTTGGAACTTCGTCAGCATCTGGTTCTTCAAAATCCAAATTTACTCCAACAGCGTCAGATATCATTCCCTGATAAACATCAAACGGTTGTATTCCCCATCCTTCAGATGACGTCGTAGTCACTGGATAACTACTTGATGTGTGATCTACTACTTCAACCGGAACATTATCCGCAGGAACTGCAGCTACCCCTGGCGCTCCTTCCCCGTGACGACTCCATGTCCAATAATTTGGCCTAAACCCATTATTGTACAAATGAAGTCTAACTTCATGTTCATTTTTTATAGCTCGAAATGAACATTTCAAGCACGGACATCTAATACCGCCTTGTCGCCCAAATTCTTCATGATCAATGTACTTAGCACAAAAAATAAACTCTTCTACTCCTTCTACAAAACGTCGTTTTACACCAGTTCTTCCAGGATACAATCGATCATACATCCAACTACGATCCATTTTCAAGAACTATACGTATACTACACTACAATATAAATAAAATAAACTATCAATTACTTCATATTTTGATATATATATTTATATATTACTCATTTTATTTTGATATTTCAATAAACTACCAATTAATTACAAGCAACAGAATTAATTTTTTAATAATGTTATATACAAGTAATTTAAACATTATAAATAATAATTCCAAATTTAAATTTAAATTTAAATTTTTATAAGACAATATATGTTAATAAAATTTATAAGTTAACTTAATAAATAAGTTTTTTCAATACAAATTAATTTGTATTATTATTGCAAACAAAATACTAAACAAAATTTTACTAAAAATAGTGAAGTAAGTAATATTTTATTAATTACTTTAACAACTAACCGTAGTGAAGAGAAGGCTCTGGCTTGAAGCTTATCCTGAACTCAAGCAGAGAGGAAAAAGGAGGAACCCAAACAATACCTAAACAAAAAAAACAACACAATTAGTAACAAATTCATATTATTATAAAATAATTTAAAAACGAATATTAAAAAAAAAATTAAAAACTAAAACTATTAACTAATATCAAAAACATACCTTGAAGAAATTTCCCAATAAGAGCAGAAGACAATTCGTAGGGAGGAAGCGCTACACTTCAAAAACAGATTTAGTAGAGAAGGAGAGAATTTGGGAGAGAGTGAAAGAGAAATTTTAAGAAGAGAATGGGAAGATTGTTAGAAGTGTGAAGAATGAGAAGTGGGGAATGGATATATATAGAAAAACGCAGCCCAACAGTCAAAAGGGATTTGCGGCGGATTCTGGAGGTTTGCGGCGGATTTTGAAATTCAATTTCCGCGGGTTTTTTTTTTCGGTGCTTTGCGGCGGATTATGGACGTTTGCGGTGGATTTTGAAATTTAAAATCCGCGGGTTTTTTATTTACGGACCTTTGCGGCGGATTCGTGGTACTTTGCGGCGGATATTCAAATTAAAATACCGCGCCTTTTTTTTAAAATCACCAAATAATCCGCCGCAAAAGCTATAATCCGCCGCAAAGATCCGCCGCAAATGCTCAATATCCGCCGCAAATAACACAAATCCGCCGCAAAGTACCATTTTTTTTTAAAAAAATTATTATTTTTTAAAAAAAAATTATTATTATTTTTAAAAAATAAATTTTATTTTTTAAAAAAAATCGTTTTAATTAAAAATATATATTATTTTATTAATTTTTTTAATTATTGATAAAAAAATAAAATCCAATAACTAATTAATTTTTAATTTAAAAAAATAAAAATTGGGAAAAGCAGTAAAATATTATCACCAAAAAAATATCCATACAATTAATAAAATATTTTAAACAAAAAAATAAAATAATCTAAAGCAATAAAAATTGGGAAAAACAGTAAAATATATATTTAATGCCTGCTACCCCTAAACGGAGACATACGCCATTATCTTGATATGACACTCTCTTGAGCATTGTCGGCAGCAACTCCATTACAGTGGCGTATGTCTCCATTTCTTTGTAAAGAAATTTTCACATTGTCGTGAACACCCCTTCATCTTTTTCGTTAAAAGTAACCCATTTATCAGCAAAAAGCTCCTCCTCATTATTTCACCACAAGTGACATATACGTTAATCAAACGCTCGGTATCATCCTTCAACTTAACAGCCCGTCCTTGCAGTTCCTCAAACTTTCTATTTAGAGATTCAACCATATTTTCAAAATAGAAAGTTTCACAAGAAACCATCTTTTGAAAAGATGATTGAATCTCTAAATAGAAAGTTTGAGGAACTGCAAGGACGGGTTGTTAAGTTGGAGGATGATACCGAGCGTTTGATGAGCGTATATGTCTCTTGTGGTGAAAATAATGAGGATGAACTTTATGCTGATAAAGGGGTTACTTTTAACGAAAAAGATGAAGGGGTCTTCATGAAAATGTGGAAATTTTTTTACAAAAAAATGGAGACGTACGCCACTCTATTGGAACCCCGCTGCCGACAATGCTCAAGAGAGTGCCGTATTAAGAGATCGAGTGCTGTATCAAGAGAATGAGAGTATTGGTAGAGGTGTGAAAAAAGAAGAAGGGGAGAAGGGGTTTATATAGGAGAAACGAAGTCAAACGGTCAAAAGGCAAGATCCGCCGGAAACGGCAGTTACCGGCGGATTTAAAGGATTTCCGGCGGACATAAGGGATTTGCGGCGGACGGAGGTACATTTGCGGCGGTTAATTAAAATCTCGTAAAAAAAAAAATTTGTGAACCCAAATCCGCCGCAAGAACCGTTAAATCCGCCGCAAAAGCCAAGACGAATTTTAATCCGCCGCAAAGGTCAATTATTCCGCCGGTAACTTTGCGGCGGATAAAATCCGCCGGAAATGCGTAGATTCCGCCGGTAACTTTGCGGCGGATCCATATCCGCCGGAAACTCCTGGCCGGAAAAACCAATAATTCTTGTAGTGTTCGTAAGTATGATTTAAAGTCAGGCTTTAGTTTCGCCTGACTTTAAAAGTTCATTTTTTTTTTAAAAAAAGTTTATTTTGTAGCCAACTAATTCATACGATTTTAGTCATTCTCCCAGCAAAACCAGCAAATAAAATTCTACACTAAAATTCATCATATTCTACTTAAAGTACATCCAAAACTAAAATTCATCACTTTAAGTAGAATTCTACACTTTAAGTACAAAATACATCCAAAGCTAAATTACATTATAGCCAAGTACATCCAAATAAAATTCTACACTTAAATTCATCACATTGTACTTAAATTCATCATATACAACAATTCTCTATCCCTATAAATCCATCAATTCTCTAAGAATCAATTTATAATGCAAAAATTCCAAATAGCAAAATTAGTACTGATCAAACCCTTCCCAGTAGTAGTTCTCTTGACTTGCATAGCTGAAATGACAAAAATAGTGGCTCAGGAAGGCAAGGAGAAAGGTAATAGACTGTATGCTCAAACTAATTGTTAGCTTATAAACTGAAATTGAAAGATCAGAAAATAAAGAACATGTCCAAAAACAAGTAATGAATTAGAAAAAAGGGCATACCTAAAGGAAATCTAGAGTAGATTCAAGCTTCCTTGATATGATGAATTTACCAGGTTCCACCTTTTCTGGAAGAGAACAACCTTGATATGATGAATTCTCCACACAGTACCACAACATTTCACTCCAATGATCATCCTGCCAAAAATGAAAATCAGAGAATGATTTCACAAACAACCATGATAATCTTGATCAATAAAAACAACCATGATAATCAGAACAAAGAGTCTAGAATGATTTTTCAGCATCTTTTCTGACCATTACTGTAAAGCTAAAAAGACAAACTGGCTAGTTAGTGTAGATATTAGAGTAGTATATTTACATTGTGCTAGTTTGTATGTTAGCTTGTTAGAATGCTGACACAGCTAATCTGAGTCAACACTAGTCAGTTAGACTGCAGTGGAACTATCTGAACAGAATCAGCAAGTAAATCCTAGAGTATAAATTGTAATCTACTTAGTTCAGTTAATCAATTAACGGTTTCTGCATTTACCAGAAACAGATCTTACACTCTTCTCTCTTTCTCAAGATGCATTCCATTTCTAACAGATTTTATTAGTAAAAAGCAGTAACAGTTCTGTATCTATAAGCATAAAGTTGAACAGATAGATAAAAGGAAGTACCTTGCATATGATATGAGGATTGCTAGTACTGATCAAACCCTTGCCAGTAGTAGTTCTCTTGACTTGCATAGCTGAAATGACAAAATTAGTGGCTCAGGAAGGCAAGGAGAAAGGTAATAGACTGTATGCTCAAACTAATTGTTAGCTTATAAACTGAAATTGAAAGATCAGAAAATAAAGAACATGTCCAAAAACAAGTAATGAATTAGAAAAAAGGGCATACCTAAAGGAAATCTAGAGTAGATTCAAGCTTCCTTGATATGATGAATTTACCAGGTTCCACCTTTTCTGGAAGAGAACAACCTTGATATGATGAATTCTCCACACAGTACCACAACATTTCGCTCCAATGATCATCCAGCCAAAAATAAAAATCAGAGAATGATTTCACAAACAACCATGATAATCTTTATCAATAAAAACAACCATGATAATCAGAACAAAGATTCTAGAATGATTTTTCAGCATCTTTTCTGACCATTACTGTAAAGCTAAAAAGACAAACTGACTAGTTAGTGTAGATATTAGAGTAGTATATTTACATTGTGCTAGTTTGTATGTTAGCTTGTTAGAATGCTGACACAGCTAATCTGAGTCAACACTAGTCAGTTAGACTGCAGTGGAACTAACTGAACAGAATCAGCTAGTAGATCCTCGAGTATAAATTGTAATCTACTTAGTTCAGTTAATCAATTAACGATTTCTGCATTTACCAGAAACAGATCTCACACTCTTCTCTCTTTCTCAAGATGCATTCCATTTCTAACAGATTATATTAGTAGAAAGCAGTAACAGTTCTGTATCTGTAAGCATAAAGTTGAACAGATAGATAAAAGGCAGTACCTTGCAGATGATATGAGGATTGCTCAAAAAGCCAAGACAGTGGACTTTGTCAAACTCATTGTGCTTGATGGACTTTGCTCAAAAACCTTCTATGACTTTTTATTCTAACATTTCGATAGAACGGGGCCAAGCTTTATTCTCACCAACATTGTTAGATGGTGTTTCAATAATGACTTTTTATTCTAACATCTTCAAATCAGAGAGAAAAATGAAACATTTGAAAGAATGACTTTTTCTCACCCTCCATAGATAGCGCTCATATCCATGATATTTCATACATTTGACCACTGGATTCCCATCCCATTGAGATAAGACTTGGACACCACATTTTTCCAGTGTTTATAATCAGCAGCAAAATCTTCAGTGGCATGCTTTCCATAAACTCCAACTTGGGAACTTGACAACCAATATGGCACTTTGGTCAGTCTGGCTGGCCACTGTTCTGGCCATTGTGACCCACGTTCGCTTGAACTAACTGGCACTTTGTGTATGTCAGCTCTGTTTTTAAGTTTTGAACCATTTACCGTCAAAGACGAATTCATCAGCTAACTCAAATAAATCACTTTTTTCTTCCCATTTTAGGTTTTGTGTATGTCAGTGAAGTAAGATATACCATGCTGCATTAGGATCATCAGATTCTTGACACAGTGGAGGCTCGTTCTTTGATCGTTTCTCATAACACTCATTGGAATTGGGCTTCTTGTATATGGCTACACCAACTTCATTAACTTGATCCTTGCTAGTCGACACAAGTTCCCAGCACAGCGCTTTTGTTAGTGCTTTCATGGCTGTCAATGATTTCATAAATGTCAGGATTAATTTGACTTGTTGTGGATCCGCTGCGTAGTTTTTAAAGATGAATTATTTTTGAGGAATAAAATGGTTGTTTTATCGGTTCGTCCAAACGTGTTATATAACTGTTTTCAAAAGCGAAATAATTCGTTGTTGTTTTCACGAAGTAAATGTGGCACTCCATTGGTTGTTGAAAAAGATTTTTTATGAACTCTGATATTTTTGCATTATTTTGCCGGGTAGAAATGGGGTGTTATAAAGGGGGCACAACAAAGCCTTACACATATCTGTGAAATGTGGAGATTACTCACTTGCTCGGGTGCTTATTGACAACGGACCGTCCTTGAATGTGTTACCCAGATCAACCATGGAAAAATTAGATGTGGATTGTTCATACATGAGACCTAGCTCGATATTGGTCAGGGCCTTTGACTGATCGAAAAGGGAAGTCATCGGAGAAATAGAATTACTTGTGCAGGTAGGTCCGGAACTCTTCGTAGTGACCTTCCAGATAATGGATATTGCCCCATCCTACAGTTTTCTCTTGGGAAGGCCATGGATCCATTCTGCAGGGGCAGTTCCCTCTTCTTTACATAAGAAGCTCAAATTCATAGTAGCAGACCATACAAAAAAACAGGAGTACCATTCCATATATCCACATCTTCAGGAAGCTTCTGATAAACAAGAGTAGCAGACCATACAAAAAAACCACCAGGTCGCAATACTCTGTTCAGCTCCAAAAGAAGTTTACGGCCTGCAGTTGTAAAAATAACAAATTGTTGAGAAGCATGTAGTAAAAAGGCTAATCAAATCTTTTGATTATGCTAACTAGGATATTGGTGATTTCTAATTATGACATTAATTCTACACAGTAGAGCCTCTCTTGTGTAATTCAAACACATGGATTTCATCAACTGTCCCATGTCATCTCTTCATCTTAATATTAATAACAATATGAAATAATTCAACCACCCATGCTTGCAAAATAAAAGCTAGTACCATTTATATGCCAAGTTAAAATTGAAATATGATTAAAAATGCTGAATCAGTTTACTTAATCATCAATTAAACCTTTTTTAACAGCTACCTTTTTTAAGTTCTCTGTGAACATCAACAAGCCTGTAATAAAAACTTTTTACGGATTCTATTTAAGAAATTTCAGAAATCAATACAGGGTCAAAATACAAAATAAATAACTAAATATCACAAGAAATAAGGACAAAGGGCATAAGATAGCAATGTTACCAGGTGTTTACCGTGATTTTTGGTAAACACCGCTAGTTACATGTGTGTGTTGCTTGCGAGATCAACTAGAAACATCTCAGAACATTTGTGAATTAAAGTTTTATTAAAATTATTGATGTTTATGATGATAACTGTTTTAATGGAGTAAAACAATGAAGAAACGTATGTGTTTAAGAAGAAATGCAGAAATGTAGTGAAGCGCAGGAAATGTAGATAAAGAAAAGAAGATTGAAAACAGTAAAATGCAGGAATTCGTAAAGGAAAGAAAATAAACTGCAAAAATCCTTAAAGGAATGATAAATACATTACTGAATTTAAAGGTTGGTACGCAGATTCATACATTGAATTCCTTTGACTCTGTTTTCTCTGATGCGGAAGTAAGAGTTTTGCGGAAGTTTATGTAGAAATGAAATGTGCGACCTTTCTCTCTACGAGAAAACTCCTATTTATAAAAGAAAAACAATAACCGCTCAACGGTTTTTCTAAATAAAACAACTACCATTTCAACTAGATAAGATCAGATAACCGCTCCATCTTTCGACCACATCACTGCTGTCCTTTTCTACCAGCACTCTTTGATTTAACCTGTTATCTGAATATTGTTCAACCTTCTGTCGAAATTACTAACTTCAGCTTTACAATATTCGCTAAGTTATGTGTTATGCTGATTCTCCCTGTACACAGCTTCTTGTTGTCGAAATATCAAGCCTTCTTCCTGAATGCAACTAGTCAAACCTTGTTGACATGTAAATGCTCGTACTTTTGACAACAACACTGTCCAGTCTTCGACTAAACTCTTTAACGTCTTTCTCGTCAAAAACTTTGTCTTTGAACTCTCAGTTTCAATAAGCTTTAGGCATAGTCGAAATTACTCTTCACAATACATTTCTCAATGTCAAATATCAACATTTCTTCTTTAAAACAACAAGTCAACATTATTGACTGTATTTAATTGAGCCTATCGAAAATGCAGGCTAACAAATTGCCCCCCAAAAAGACGTTTTCGACTGAATTCTTGAATTAAGATAGAAAATGACTTTTTTGAAATTTCTTTCGACTATCCCATGAAATCTTATGTTATCATTTCATATCTTTTCTCAGAATATGAAGGGACATCTCTGAGCAAGAATACAGCTTGCTGGTATCTTCTTCCAACGAGAGTGCGCCACGTACGCAAAGTTAACTGTTGAGATTTTCCACAATCCCACGTTTCCCTTTAAAGCCACGATTACCAACATATTTATTTATATATTTTTTTTTAAAACGTGGTAAGAACGGCTATAAAAAGAAACTGCGCCCTTTCACTTCTCTTTTTCAGAATCTTCATCTTCTTCCCTTATCTCTGCAAATAGCTTCTGCGAATATCCCCTTTTTTCTCTTCATCACCAAATACAACACCTTACACACTACAAACTCACCGTTGCAAACTCCATTTCTCCATTATCTTTTCCTGACCTTTAAACTCATAACTATGGCGTCATCTTCCAACATTGCTTCTAATACTGTAACTTCTGGGAAGCAAATCCTCGTGACTGAACCAGTTCTTAGCGAGGAGGAGGCTAAAATCTACCAATCTCAGGTACTAATCCCTTCTCCTGCACCTCTAAAACATGCATACTTAGGACCTCTACCTCTTCATGGTGATGATTCAGCCAAAATCAAGGAGATTTTTCCTAGTTATCACCGGTATAGCCCTAAAATCTTCAATGAGGGGCCATACTTGATGGATTTTATGAGTAACCCAAATAGGGTTTTTCGGTCTTCACCACCGGTCGAAAGAAATACGCCTTATATCGACTGGCTTAACATGGTAGAGTCGAAAATGGGAGAGAACTGGAAAAAACAGGGCATTTTTGATTTGATCCAGTTGTCAAGATATGGGCCTAAATATCAAAGCCCAATGCTCATTGCGGCTCTCCATTTCTGGGAGTTAACCACTAACAGTCTTCATTTGAAGTGTGGTATGCTCACTCCCACTCTACTAGATGTGGCTGCCATTACTGGCCAGAAACCATTGGGGGAGGTCTTCAACCCTTCCACTACTGGTAATCAACATGAATTTGACTTCAAGCGTGCACTTTTAAAGGGTACATTGAAGATCATCATATCACTAATACTGAAGATGTTTCCGATGAAGACCATATCGCTTTTCTTACTTTTTGGCTATCTTTTTATATTTTCTGTTCTTCGTCGCTCAAAGTGGCAAATATGTATATCCCACTGGCCATTCAGTTGCACGAGCGTCGAGATATCAATCTTGGCAGTCTTATTTTGGGATCTCTTTACGACAGTCTACGGCAAGGGGTCCTCGATTTGAAAACACTTCGACCAGAAGAGAAATATCTAATTTCTGGACCAATTTGGCTATTTCAGTTGTGGCTTCTTGCCACTTTTGAGTCGAAACTTCAAATGTATATCCCCGACGAATATGCTGACATAGTCGAAAATAGAGGCGTCGAGGGTGTGAGACTTGCACTTCTGGAACCCAGAGAAATAGCAGTATCTACCCAAGATCTGTTTTCTCAATCATTCAAATTACTCCTAAATTGCATAGATTTCACTCCTTCGATGGCACCTTTTGCCAAGAGAACCTATGGGCCATAGTGGCTCAGAAGAGAATTTCCTTCGACTACTCTTGTTGAAGAAGAAGATATCAATCAGGTTTGGGAGGCTTTTTTGACTCCCAAGTTTTTATCAGCCAGAGTATCTCCTGTACCCTTATCATCCTAGTCTGGTTGCGAGACAATTTGGGTTATGTCAGCTTCGACCTAGTCCTTTCTTCAGGTCTAAAAAAGAAATGGTGCTCCCAGGGAATGAAGATGAATGGAAGGAGTATCTTAACTGGTTTTCCTCAGGCTCTTTTACTCTTAACCCCATTCCTTTTGAACCACGATTTTCTTGCACCAAAGAGTTTTTTAGATGGTGGAAAGAATATTTCACTAGGAAATCTATGGGTATCGAAGATGCCACCCTTCTGTCGAATCTAATTTCTGCTTTTCCCACTTCGCAGAAAAAGAAGATCAAGTCGAAAGGTACGCATATTCAAGAGATTCAGGCATTCCAAATTTTTTTTGAAATTGTATACGACCCAACCAAACTTAGTCGAACTGTTTCTCAAGCTGCAAGAGTTTTAAAAGATAAATATATCGAAAGAATTCCAACAATGGTTTTTCCACCTTTTGTAACTGATAAGTATTCTTTTGCTTTAACACAAAACAAACTCAAATTTTCGCCTTTGCCAACTTGTAACTTGGCTTTGGCATTTCGACCACCACTCCCACCATGGTTTATCTGTGGTTCGATTGGGGCACTTTACAATTTTCTTTCGAATAAAACAGCTGAGAAAATAGTTCCGACTAAGTATACCTTAGACACATTTGAAGGTCATCTTCATTTGGATATTCGACATGTTCAAATCAAATCCAATATCAGAGAAGGTGATATATCAAACTCTTAGAAAAATTCATTTTCCCTTTTGTGTATATTTTGTATTGATACTTGTTTATCGAATACTTGTACCAAAGGCGAAGAAGAAGATAGTTGAAGCTTCATCGCAGAAAGACATATCCCTCCCAATAGAGAAAAAAGTAAATATTTATACATTTTCTCTTTGCATCATCATGTCCTTTAACTGATTAGCTCTCTATTTTGCAGAGTCAAAAAAGAACAAGCAGCTCCCTAACTTCTAATCCAAAGAAGGCAAAGAAGGCTAAACTACTAGTTACTAGTGAGTCAGAGGTCGAAACTCTCAAATTCTTGCCTATTTATGTTTATTTTCTTTTTCTGCTTATGCTTACATGAGCGTTGCATTTTCAGCCTGAGGAGGAACCACTAACCAGGCCTAAACCTACTAAGGATCAAGCTCCTGAAGTAGAGAGAGAAAGAAAAACAAAAAACTCTCAAGATGTCTCTAAAACTGTTTCTCAGCAAGCTTCTGTCGAAAGACAGCAAAAAGAAGAAAAAGCTCCAAAAAGGCTTATCAAGAAAATCAAGAGTGCACACTCTTTAGTTGAGAACATCAGAGCGAAGGTGATTGATTGAAGCCTAAATCTTTTTTCGAAAATCCGAAAATTTTATTTATGTGATAATACTCACTTTGCTTCATTTTTCAGGGAACTGAAACTGTTAATCCTGAAGTCCCAACAAAACAGGCTATGCCTACCTCCACTCACTCCCCTTCAAAAATAAATGTTTCTGGAGAAGGTGTCGAAGAAAAAGATTTGAATCAACATACACCTGTTGTCAAAACGACTCTTCTTGCTGAAACTGCCAAGGAAATTCCTAATCATGGCCCAGAGCCTGCTGCTATGGACGTTGATGAAAGCCCTGATGTTGGCCAAAGTGGAGCTGAGATCAGCATATCTTCTTCTCCAAACATGGAAGAGCAAGAGTACAACGAGGAGGAGAGTGAAGACGACGGTAACAATGAAGGGAGTGAATCTCTTGAGGCAGCCAATCCTCCACGCTCTTTGCCTTCGACACATGACACCACTCTGAGCCCTCAAGAACAAGAACTTTTGGATCTAAAACGTAAAGACCCTCTTGAGGCTTTCAAACGAATGGTGAGTGGTTTATCCTCAACAGAAAGTAAGCCAAGTGCTTCGACTGCCTCTGTTGGCAATTCCTCTGGAGGTCCTAAAGAAGACCTGATTCGAGAACTTCAAGCATCCCTCTTTGAGATAGACCTGTTCAAAGCTATCGAAGCAGATCATATGCTCTATTACAAACTCAAATCTTTGCTCAACAAACTTAATAACTCTGGCTCCAGTGACTCTCTTTTATGCTTCATTGTCGAATTTGAGCCTTTATTGGAGCAAATTTCCAGAGATATACAGAAAAAGAAGAGCACTGTTGTGAACAAGGAGCGTGAGCTTGAACTTCTGAGAGAGGAAAGTGCCGCTGTCGAAGCCTCAAAGCAAGATTTTGACCCTGGAAATTCAAGCAGCAACTAATTCCAAGGAAATAGCTGACTGTGATGCGAACATTTCGACATACCAGGCTCAAATCAAGGAGTTGCAGTCGAAGATTGAAGCGGAAGAACAGAAGAAAATTTCTGCTCAACATAGGTCTTCAATTCCTGTAGAGAATGCACTTCGATCTGAGGCAACCTTGGCTATCGAACACTTGGAGAGGATTCATAAACATGATGAAGCAGTCAAGAGGCTAACTGAGGAAGAATCCCTCTTAAATACTAGATTGAGGCATGCCAGAGCAGCCTTTGAGAGGCTTAAAGTTTCTTTTGTAATTTAATTTTCCATTTGTATTCTGACATCATTTTGCTCAATCTGTATTTTGACAATATTCTTTGGCATGAGTGCCATGTTTATATTCTCTCGTTCTCTTAATTTTGCGTTATTTTAATTTCTTGCAACACTGGCTTATATCTTTTTAAGTACTTGCCATTTATACGCAAAATTCGATTATCAGCGCTTAACGCTTCGACTTCATAAGCACCGTTTGAGAAAACTCGTAAAATTTTAAATGGCCCTTCCCAGTTTGGTGACCATTTACCTAAGGCTCTATCTTTTTTGTCCATAGGTAGGATAACTTTCCACACAAAGTCCCCAATGACAAAAGTTTTTGATTTAACCTTTTTGTTGTAGGCTTTAGCTACTCTTTCTTTCTGCCTTGTAAGGATATCTAATGCAAATAACCTTTCTTCGTCCAAATCAACCAATTCGTCTAAAATCATGTCCCAATAATGATCTGATGGGATCTCAAATTTCCTTTGAATTCAGGTTGACTGAAGATATATTTCGATAGGTAATACTGCATCATGCCCAAAGGTGAGTTTAAATGGAGTAGTGTTAATTGATTCTCTAGGGGAATTTCGACAAGCCCATAATGCTTGATCAAGAGTTTTGTGCCAATTCTTAGGCTTTTGCCCAATATGTTTTTTAATCAAATTAATGATAATTTTATTGGCTGCTTCGACTGGACCATTTGCTTGAGCATAATATGGTGTCGAACTTAATAACTTAAATCCATTTTCAGAGGCAAAATTCACTACTTTTCGACCAGTAAAAACTGAACCTTGATCTGTGGTAATGGTTTCTGGTATCCCAAACCTATATAAAATATGGTTTTGAATAAAGTCCATTACTGCCTCTTGGTCTACCTTAGCTAAAGGAATAGCTTCGACCCATTTAGTGAAGTAGTCAATACCCACTAATATATAACGGTGGCCTCTCGACGACGTTGGTTTAATTTCACCAATTATGTCTAAGGCCCAACCTCTAAACGGCCAAGGCTTACTATTGAATGTAATTCCTTGCAAGTACGTGTTGTATTCCTGCGTGTTTTTGACATTCTTGGCATCCTTTAGCAAAATCTATGCAATCTTTTAGCATAGTTGGCCAATATACTCCTTGTCGAAACAAGAGCCATTTCATTTTGTGGCCTACTTGGTGAGACCCACAAGCTCCACCATGAGTATTAGATGTTGCTAAGTACGCCTCATTTTCACTAAGGCATTTGAGCAAAACCCCTTCAGGAGTTTTCGTGAACAACTCGTTTCCAATAATTACGTAGCTTAATGCCCTATACTTGGTTTTTCGATTTGTTGTTCCTGTTGGGTTTTCCAAGTATTCGACAATTGGTTTTCGCCAATCATCATTCGACATATTGTCAATGGCAAAAATTTCGCCATTTTCACTTGGAGGAAATAATAATTCTGACTTGTCTGCCCCCCAAGTTTTGGCATTGACAATTCATCTTCAGAACAATCCGTCGAAATTAATTTCTCCTTGATCTCTATTAATTCACTAAGTTTTGTTGGAGAAACTCTATAACCTGAAGCAATCTATGCTAAGTCATTTGCTTCGTGATTTTCAAGTCGAGGTATATGCTCAATGTTCACATAATCGAAGCGTTTCAACAAAGCATTGGCAGTGACGAAGTATATGATTAAATTTTCTTTAATGCATTTGTACTCCTTAGTTAATTGCTTCACCACTAATTCAGAGTCACCTCTAATTTCGACGGACTTTTGCCCCCAGCTCTAGCAAAACTTCTAAACCTGTTATTAAGGCTTCATACTCAGCCTCATTATTAGAGCAAAGTTCTTTAATTTTAAATTTATATTTCGTTGGTATTTTTGTTGGCGAAATAATTAATATTCCAATTCTAGAACCATTTTTATGGCTTGACCCATCGAAATATAGTGTCCAAGGTCGAATATTCATATGATTAATTGTTACTTCGACCAATGAATGGTCAACAATAAAGTCTGCAACAATTTGCCCTTTGATAGCTTTCAAAGGTTGATACGTTAATGAATATTCAGAAAGAGCTAAAGCCCATTTTCCAATTCGACTGTGCAATATAGGTTTCGACAGCATATGTCTAATAATATCAAAATGAGAATAAACATACACATCAATTGGTTTTATATATTGCTTTAATTTAGTACAAGAGAAATACAAACAAAGGCACAATTTCTCCGTTGGATGATATCTAGTTTCAGCATCATTTAAAACTCTACTAAGGTAATATATGGCTCTTTCGACACCATTATCATCCTCTTGTGCCAACATGCTACCTATTGTTAGCTCTGATGCTGCTACATACAATTTCATCACCTTATCTCTGATAGGTGGTAACAAAATAGGTGGTTTAACTAGATAAGCTTTAATCTCGGCGAAGGCCTTTTGGTGTTCTGGATCCCATTTGAACACGTCTTCTTTCTTCAGTCGAAGCAATGGCGAGAAAACTTGAGTTTTTCCACTTAGGTTTGAGATGAACCTTCTTAGGAAATTGATCTTTCCTAATAATGACTGGAGCTCTTTTTTGGTCGAAGGAGCCTTCGTTTCCATGATTGCTTTCGTCTTGTTTTGATTTATTTCATTGCCTATTTTGTGGACCACAAATCCCAAGAAGTCACCTGCACGTACACAGAAGGCACATTTTATTGGATTCATTTTCAATCCATATTTTCTCATTCTTTCGAATGACTGTCGAAGATGGTCTATATGACCATTTTCTGTCGAAGATTTAACAACAATATCATCTATGTATACTTGCATAAAATTTTCAATAAATTCATGAAACATAGAATTCATTGCTCTTTGGTACGTTGCACCAACATTTTTTAAACCAAAAGGCATAACTACCCATTCATAAACACCTAAAGCTCCTGGGCATCAAAATGCTGTTTTCAACACATCTTCTTCGGCAATAAAAATTTGATTGTACCCTGAGTATCCATCTAACATACTGAGGTATTCAAATCCTGCTGCCGAATCAATTAGCATTTCTGCCACAAGCATAGGGTATTGATCTTTGGGTGTAGCATTATTTAGATCTCTAAAATCTATGCAGACTCTTAATGTTCCATTTTTCTTAATAACAGGAACAATGTTAGCTAACCAATCAACATACCTGGCAGTTCTGATGAAGTTGCTTTTGAGTAGTCTTTCGATTTCCTCTTTTATCTTTGACAGAATCTGCGGTGCAAATCTCCTTGGTGTTTGCTTCACTGGTTTTCTATCTGGTCGAATGGGCAGCTTCAATTCAACCACTTCTCGACGCAGTCCAGGCATTTCATTATAGTCCCAGGCGAAGCAATCCTTGTATTCTTTTAAAAGATCAATGGTTCGATCTCTCAATCCTTTGTCAATTTTGACACTGATGAATGTTGGCCTTTTTGTGAAGCCATCTCCCAAATCAACTTCCTCTAAAGGATCTTGAGCCTGAATCCTCTTGGTCGAACCCATTGGGTCTTTTTCAAAACCTAAAGGCTCGTCATCATAGACGCAGTCAAGCCTTTGGCCTTCGACCATATTATCTTCCAAGTTAACTTCATTGTTAACTTCAGTGGTTTGATTAACCATCATTGGTTCTTTTGTGGTTTGTTTAACCATCATTTGTTCCATTTCGGCTTCTAACGCCGCATTTTGTTTATTTTCGGCTACATAGGCCGTAATTCTATCCCATATGTTGGGTGTAGACATCATCACCATCTATGGACCGTCCCATCCTGTAGGCTTACAGAAGCCTCTTGGACGAGTTGATTCTTCGATCACTTCTGTAACACCCCATTTCTACCCGGTATTTAAATAAGAATTATCAGAGTTCAAAAATTATTTTTCAACACGTCAAAAGGATGCTACATTTTCTTCGCACAAAACAACAACATTATAGTAACAAGGTTCTCTTAAAAATTAATACAATTACGCAACACACAGCAATGGGATGGAATCCTCAAAGATATATTATTGTTTCAGTTCACATAACAGGAACTACAACGTCTCGCAGCGGAATAAAAATAATACCTTATGAAACAACTACAGTCTCAACAATAACGTAAACGTCTCTATAAAATTATTCAACAAAATAATTAAACAAAACAAAGTGCAGCTAACGCCCCATCCCCTGAGTGTTACGTATCAAAGCATTTAGACCGACTCAGGAGTGAAGAAATAACAGCCTTCACTCATGGTTACCTGTAATAATAACAACAAAGGGGTGAGTCTAAACCGCATAATAAGGCTTATAATGAGCTGTATGCTAGAATATAGAACTACACCCATCACAGCAACATTTTTATATTTTTAATAATTATATATCTATATGTATGTATAGCAACTTCCATAGTATATATATATTTATTTATATGTATATAAGTATACATTATACTTATAACAACATCCGGAAACTTATACATATATATATATATATATATATATATATATATATATATATATATATATATATATATATATATATATAACAACACTCAGCAACTTGTACATATATATATAATGACATTCAGTAACTTATATATATATATATATATATATATATATATATATTACATTCAGCAACTTGCTTATACATATACCTGTACATTATAAACATACCACTTCCACAATTTATACACAGGAACAGCCACAGCGTATAAACATATATATATATATATATATACACCTATATATATCAACATTCACAATATAAATATAAAACAACTCACAGTTTATATACATGTATTGTCACGCAGTCTTATCACACACCAACAAAATTTTTAATGTTGAGCATGCATCTATGAGGTGCAGAATGCATGTGGTACCATTATCACTTCTCATTAGCCAATTGGGCACGTCGCGACCGCAGCCGAAAAAATAACGTCAAGACCGCAGCCTAAAAATGCATCGTCAAGACCGCAGCCTAATGTATGCATGTGACTCCATGAACAATCAACAAGCATAATTTTTCACAACCACAAGTCACACACATCATCATTATAAATCACAACGTCAAGACCGCGGCCTAAAACCATCACCAAAAATTCGGTCCATAGACCCATCAACACTCAACAACAACATTGGCACATACAAGTGTGCCAGCGCCACTCACAGCACCAAACAGTACCTATACACAAACAGGCAGCATACACAGATAGAGGACTGAACAAGCTTCGAAACGCCTTTTGAAGCACTCAAAACGGACACCCGAGTCAAAAGATACATAAAAAACAATTTAGGTTCAAAACTGAGACACGTGCTGAAAATGGCTCCCAGGCGCTGGGCGCCTAGCAGGGAACAGCAGCACACAAAACTGGCGCAGGCAAACTGGCGCAGGAAACTGGCGCAACTTAGACAGGAACAGCAACAAGCAACACAAAAACTGGCACAGGAGGGATCCCGGCGCCCCGCAGGGATCTTGGCGCCCAGACACAGAAACTGGCGCAGCAGCACCAAAAACTGGCGCAGCAGGGATCCTGGCGCCCAGCAGGGATCCTGGCGCCCAGACACAGAAACTGGCGCAGGGAACAGAATTGGCAACACAGTGCAGGATTTGGCGCCCAGGAACAGGGCACCCACCAAAATGTCACGATAGTACACAAAGTGCTCAGGAGCAAGGTCCAACCTACAACATATGATATAACAACCAGTTCTGGGCGCTTGGGGCACCAGAACCAGTGACACAGGAAATGGAACATGTGCATGGGCGCCTAGGGCGCCTTCCCAAACAGCACTGGAACAACATGGAGCCTTACTGGAACAACTTAGTATAGTTAGGCAAGGTATCCCACACTGAGACAGAGGTTAAAACATCGAGGGAAACATAAATTGCTTGGCGCCTAGGCATAGGGACCCAAAAACTGCAACAGAACACAAGGCAGGCAACATGGCTCCCGGGGGAGGGGATCCCAGTGACATTTCAAGACATACAGCCTAGCAACCCAAATTCAACCCCAATGACATCCAAATAACATGACTACTTAGAAACACAACTCGGGAACACAACACGGGCAGCCAAAATTAGGCGCCCCTTGCACTAAAACACGCACGCACACAGCAACACTCTTATATTTTTATTTATATATATATATATATATATATATAAAAGTATACAGTAACTTTTACAATTATGTATATATATGTATATATATAACAACTCTCACCATATACCTATATCTATATATAAACTTCTACAAAATTATACATATAACAAGTTTCATAATTTATATATATCAACTCTCAACAATTTATATATACATAGTTATATAAATATATACATGTAACAGCTCCACAATTTATATATATACATCTTTATGCACATAACAACTTCAACATACATTTCAATTACACATCAACAATAACAATGAAATCACGAATTGATCAAGGTAATCTCTAAAACCCACATACAACCCCTTATAAACCCTATTATAAGGTAAGACCCACCCTTACCTTGATTACACCGAAGACGAAGTCCTTCCTACGGAGTCACCAACAAAACCACAGCAACACGGAGTTCTCCTTCTCCCTTTCTCCCTAGCGATCGCGCCCTTCTTTCTCTTCTCACTCCTTCGCGATCTCTCTTCTCTCTCTTGCGATCTCCTTCTTCTCTTTTTCTTTCTCTCTCTCTTCGCGACTCACTCTTCTCTCCTCTCTTCTCACGATTTCTTTCTTTCTTTTTTTTTCCAAGAATGAGGCGCAAAACCCCTAACCCCAGCGCCTTAGGAGCCTAAGTCTCGGGCTTGGGCTTCTTGGGCCAACCTTACCACCCCGAAATTACCAATATCGCTCACTTCAATTTAAATAAATTAATATGTTAATAATTAATATAAAAATAATATTGCAACACATAAATAATTCAATTAAATAATTAATTAAATTATTTTGGGTGTTACAACTCTCCCCCACTTAGAATATTTTCGTCCTCGAAAATTTACCTACCCACACGAACCCTCCTCCACTAACACTCTAAACATCTATCACTATCTACCATGCTGATCACTACTGCTTTAGTTACCGGCGATAAGTGATTGGGCGGCCGTCCCTCCTACTTGTTCAGCCAGGTAACTCAAACACTAACAATCAGACCCATTCTCCAGAGGTTCTATAAGGATCCTTGATAGGGGTTTGAGCGTGATCCTGCCGGTACCACACGATCACCCCCAAACTCTATTAAAGTTCCTTCTTAATATAGTATGCCAGGACTCCGCTGCGCTACTCTGATAAACTGACTTGTAGATATTATTCGTGTTCTACCTCAATCATCTGTCTCTACGGTGCCCCATAGGTTTCATCACAACATCACAACAAGGCTTACAGAGTGCATAACGGTTGCAAGACAAGCCACATAATCAACAACACGACAATAACAATGACAACATCAACAAACAATAACAATAACAGCAACAACTAAAATTGCCACTCAGGCGACATCAACGACTAAATTCGCCACTCAGGCGACATCAATAACGACAAAACCACAACATTGGCCATAGGCCCACAACACAAAATCCGTCACAACAATTTGGGCCATATCGGCGTTACCCACAATAAAACAATTGGGCCATTCAGCGGTACCCAAGGAAAACAATGTGGGGCATTCGGCGTTACCCACGACAAAACAGTGTGGACCATTCGGCGATATCCACGACACAGCAATGTGGGCCATTCGGCGATACCCACGACACAACAACGTAATCAACATAGACAATAACGACATAGGCGACAACAACATAAGCAACCACACGGCAACAACATAGCAACGACATAAGCAACAACATGGCAACAACATAGTAACAACACTAGGGAACAACACTAGGCGCTAAGGGCAACCCACAAAAATAGGAACAACTCGCAAAGGTAGGGATAGTGCCTAAATATAGGAGCAATAACAGTATTTTTCGAAAATAGTACAGCAACTTTCGGGAACAGTTTTCAGAAACAGCAACATTAATTCTTGGAAAACAGCAACAATGTTTTTCAGCATGGCACATGTGATTTTTAATTCGATTTCTAGGATCATGGCAATCATCAAGCAACTTTAGGGCATGGGAAATATCAACACATAATAAAATCGTTCAATCAAGGCATTAAGACATAACCACCATATAAAAATCATGACGCATACACATGGTAATTATCAAAACCCTTACGAAAGCAGAAAATAGTCTCATTGTCATGTACCAATCATTATCTGTATTAACGTGATAAAAAAGAAAATTGGGGCCATTTCACAGGTGCAACACATGCCATTTGCTATACAATATCAACATGCAGTCAAGAACATGCTACAACAAAACTTTACACAAGGTTAGCATTCATTTATTAAAATAAATTTTTAATACCAATTTTAGTATCATAAAATTGTGTAATAGATGTCCGCAAGCAACCTCAGAAATCAATTTATTTCTTTTTAAATTACCAACCCACATAACGTAAACCATGAAGTAACAACCAAAAAAAATGTCATAAAACTCAAGTGTACAAGATCAGGTTTCACGTAGCATGGAAATTATGGAACAATTCACAGTTAACCTTACAACAATACACAATGCTAAATAGTTGAGTTAAACTAATTAAATCAATTTTTGTGTATATAAAATACATATATGAGTAATCCAAAATAAAAATAATTTAACTAATTCAATAGAAGTGCACGACCAATCTTAGCACACCTTATCATTCTAAGATTTCCAAACCACGTAACACAATTAAAAAAAAAACAAAAAAAATAGTAACAAGGATCAAATCATAAAATGGGTAACACCAAGGTATAATAAACCTTGAAAACAACTACATCTAATTTCTGTCATAAGAATTTAGGTAATTAGTAATCGAAGGATTTAAGAATTAATAGGTCTTACCATAGGCAGTAATCGAAAACGGTACGACACATAAGTGATGAAGTGGCAACTTAAAACATTTAATCAAGAAAATCCCATGAAACACTCAACTGATTAGCACACGATAAAAACATGTTATAACAACGACATTATGCATGTGAACATCTTGCGATATGAACTAACTTAATAGAGGTGCACAATTAGACTAATTACTCAAGTCATTCTTTGTCACTAAATCGCACAACAAAAATAATTTCTTAACAACAGCAAGGTCAAATCCTAGAAGGTCAGACTAATGAAGTCGGGATTCAGAGAACAACAAATACAAAGCAAAAGCAGAATTACCGAGTCCACACAGAGAAAACATAATACAGCACACAATACCAGTAGGGGCATCTCCCCCACTAGTTCTCTTACCATCAGCAGCTTTCTGTTTACTTGTACCTGCAGGAGCATCACTACAACACAAACAATGGTTAGGACTAAAAGACAACAGTTGGTCGTTAACCGACACAACGACTCGACGACTTGGCCGGACGGACCAACCATTGCTCAGATACCACTAATGTAACACCCCATTTCTACCCGGTATTTAAATAAGAATTATCAGAGTTCAAAAATTATTTTTCAACACGTCAAAAGGATGCTACATTTTCTTCGCACAAAACAACAACATTATAGTAACAAGGTTCACTTAAAAATTAATACAATTACGCAACACACAACAATGGGATGGAATCCTCAAAGATATATTATTGTTTCAGTTCACATAACAGGAACTACAACGTCTCGCAGCGGAATAAAAATAATACCTTATGAAACAACTACAGTCTCAACAATAACGTAAACGTCTCTATAAAATTATTCAACAAAATAATTAAACAAAACAAAGTGCAGCTAACGCCCCATCCCCTGAGTGTTACGTATCAGAGCATTTAGACCGACTCAGGAGTGAAGAAATAACAGTCTTCACTCATGGTTACCTATAATAATAACAACAAAGGGGTGAGTCTAAACCGCATAATAAGGCTTATAATGAGCTGTATGCTAGAATATAGAACTACACCCATCACAGCAACATTTTTATATTTTTAATAATTATATATCTATATGTATGTATAGCAACTTCCATAGTATATATATATTTATTTATATGTATATAAGTATACATTATACTTATAACAACATCCGGAAACTTATACATATATATATATAACAACACTCAGCAACTTGTACATATATATATAATGACATTCAGTAACTTATATATATATATATATATATATATATATATATATATATATATATATATTACATTCAGCAACTTGCTTATACATATACCTGTACATTATACACATACCACTTCCACAATTTATACACAGGAACACCCACTGCGTATAAACATATATATATATATATATATATATATATATATATACCTATATATATATATCAACATTCACAATATAAATATAAAACTACTCACAGTTTATATACATGTATTGTCACGCAGTCTTATCACACACCAACAAAATTATTAATGCTGAGCATGCATGTATGAGGTGCAGAATGCATGTGGTACCATTATCACTTCTCATTAGCCAATTGGGCACGTCGCGACCGCAGCCGAAAAAATAAAGTCAAGACCGCAGCCTAAAAATGCATCGTCAAGATCGCAGCCTAATGTATGCATGTGACTCCATGAACAATCAACAAGCATAATTTTTCACAACCACAAGTCACACACATCATCATTATAAATCACAACGTCAAGACCGCAGCCTAAAACCATCACGAAAAATTCGGTCCATAGACCCATCAACACTCAACAACAACATTGGCACATACAAGTGTGCCAGCGCCACTCACAGCACCAAACAGTACCTATACACAAACAGGAAGCATACACAGATAGAGGACTGAACAAGCTTCGAAACGCCTTTTGAAGCACTCAAAACGGACACCCGAGTCAAAAGATACATAAAAAACAATTTAGGAACAAAACTGAGACACGTGCTGAAAATGGCTCCCAGGCGCTGGGCGCCTAGCAGGGAACAGCAGCACACAAAACTGGCGCAGGCAAACTGGCGCAGGAAACTGGCGCAACTTAGACAGGAACAGCAACAGGCAACACAAAAACTGGCGCAGGAGGGATCCCGGCGCCCCGCAGGGATCCTGGCGCCCAGACACAAACTGGCGCAGCAGCACCAAAAACTGGCACAGCAGGGATCCTGGCGCCCAGCAGGGATCCTGGCGCCCAGACACAGAAACTGGAGCAGGGAACAGAATTGGCAACACAGTGCAGGATTTGGCGCCCAGGGACAGGGCACCCACCAAAATGTCACGATAGTACACAAAGTGCTCAGGAGCAAGGTCCAACCTACAACATATGATATAACAACCAGTTCTGGGTGCTTGGGGCACCAGAACCAGTGACACAGGAAATGGAACATGTGCATGGGCGCCTAGGGCGCCTTCCCAAACAACACTGGAACAACATGGAGCCTTACTGGAACAACTTAGTATAGTTAGGCAAGGTATCCCACACTGAGACAGAGGTTAAAACATCGAGGGAAACATAAATTGCTTGGCGCCTAGGCATAGGGACCCAAAAACTGCAACAGAACACAAGGCAGGCAACATGGCTCCCGGGGGAGGGGATCCCAGTAACATTTCAGGACATACGGCCTAGCAACCCAAATTCAACCCCAATGACATCCAAATAACATGACTACTCAGAAACACAACTCGGGAACACAACACGGGCAGCCTAAATTAGGCGCCCTTGCACTAAAACACGCACGCACACAGCAACACTCTTATATTTTTATTTATATATATATATATAAAAGTATACAGTAACTTTTACAATTATGTATATATATGTATATATATAACAACTCTCACCATATACCTATATCTATATATAAACTTCTACAAAATTATACATATAACAAGTTTCATAATTTATATATATCAACTCTCAACAATTTATATATACATAGTTATATAAATATATACATGTAACAGCTCCACAATTTATATATATACATCTTTATGCACATAACAACTTCAGCAACTAGTATATATATATATAGCGACTTCAACGATTTATATATGTATATATATATATATATATATATATATATATATATATATATATTGATTCATATAATAACTTCAGCAAATTATATATAACAATTTTTCAAAACATCTCAAATTCACTCTCCTACGTTCGAATACACACTTTATCAATTATTTGGCACACAATACAAATCTTACTCACATCTCATGACTCTTGCACATTTCAACAAACACATATAGGGCATCAACTCAACATACATTTCAATTACACATCAACAATAACAATGAAATCACGAATTGATCAAGGTAATCTCTAAAACCCACATACAACCCCTTATAAACCCTATTATAAGGTAAGACCCACCCTTACCTTGATTACACCGAAGACGAAGTCCTTCCTACGGAGTCACCAACAAAACCACAGCAACACGGAGTTCTCCTTCTCCCTTTCTCCCTAGCGATCGCGCCCTTCTTTCTCTTCTCACTCCTTCGCGATCTCTCTTCTCTCTCTTGCGATCTCCTTATTCTCTTTTTCTTTCTCTCTCTCTTCGCGACTCACTCTTCTCTCCTCTCTTCTCACGATTTCTTTCTTTCTTTTTTTTCCAAGAATGAGGCGCAAAACCCCTAACCCCAGCGCCTTAGGAGCCTAAGTCTCGGGCTTGGGCTTCTTGGGCCAACCTTACCACCCCGAAATTACCAATATCGCTCCCTTCAATTTAAATAAATTAATATGTTAATAATTAATATAAAAATAATATTGCAACACTTAAATAATTCAATTAAATAATTAATTAAATTATTTTGGGTGTTACAACTTCCCTCTCCCAAATAAAGCCGTGAGTAGGGTGTAGATCAAGTGAAGCATATATATTTTCCTGGGGGACATATGCTGTCTCAGAGGGAGTACATGGCGCTATGTTCGCCAATTGTTTGTCAAAAGTATGTTTGGTGATATGGTCGACTTCAGCTAAGAAGTAGCTTTGGTCCCCTTCCACGTTTTCGACAAGGCCATCCTCTCTCCAGATGGAAATCCTCTGATGGAGTGTTGAAGGGACTGCCCCAACTTCGTGGATCCATTCTCGACCAAGCAACAAATTGGAATTGGCCATGGTAGGAATAACCATAAACATGGTTAATCTCTTGACACTTCCCACCACCAATTCCACCTCTATGGCTCCCAAAGAGTAGCCAGATTTTCCTCAGAATTTGTGAGAACAATGTTGTGTGGCCTCAGATCGGTATCTGATTTACCAATTTTTGCCAACATATGTTGAGGCATTAAGTTCACCGCAGCTCCTCCGTCGATGAGAACCTTATTAACACCTACATTATTAACTTTGGCCTGAATAAACAAAGGCTTTAATTGGTACTTCATGCCTCCATTTGGGTGTTCAAACACTGCGCTTTGTTCTTCCATGCAGCCATTCTTGAGTACATAATAGCAGATTGGCTTATGCTTAGCCATATCTTGGTCGAAGTCTTGCTCGACTTCGTTGACTTTCGATATCACATCGAACTCAATAGGAAGTATTGAGACGACACATTTGACGTCGAAATCAGGCTGAGTCTGAAAAGTCAGATCCCATCTCTTCGTCATCCAGGTTAAGGCCTTCTTCTGGGTTGAGGCCTTCTTTGACAACCGTAAGAGGAGGAAAAATCCTCTCTGTAGCAGGCTTCCTTTGCACTTCGACAGACGAGGCTATTTGCTTTCCTTTGTTGGTGGCTGGATTTCCACTTCTTTCAGCTGCAATAAATTTCATCTGGCGTTGATGTCTCCGCCATTGAGTTTTGGTCATGGGATTTTTCCCTTTGTAATTTTTATTATAGACATATTTGCTTGAATCATATGTCTTATTCTGGGTCATGGCACTCGAGCTTCCCTGCACCATTTTTAAAGAATACCCTGCATCCTTTCCTCCTGAATGAACCCATCTCTCGACAGGTGATTTTGTGGGTGGCACAAAGGTTTTCGCCCCCTTATGAGTTGGAGGTGTCACTTTGAAGGGGATGCCTCTTTGATTAAAACTGAATTTTGGCCTATTATCAACCCACGCATTCTTTCTCTTCTGTTGATGAGTAGAATGTTCAAGGCTTTTTGCAGCCTCCTTATCAAATACCGAACTGCATCTAGGGCACAGCATTACTTCAGTATTGTTGATTTTGCATCTATTGAGGAAATCAATTAATTCCTCTTCAGCTTTTGGATACACCACCTGCATATGATCTTCATGTTGGTCTTTAGTGACCATTTTGACCATTGTTTCAACCCTTTCAGCACTTTTCGACATACTGGTGTTTCCAGCAGTGTCTTGACTAGCTTCGACAACGAGAATATCGATTTCAGTATAATTTGTTTCTGCAGTTGGTAAAGGATTGCTGTCGATTTGCATTGAAGGTTTTGACTTATCATCAAACTTGAGTCTCCCTTCACTTAGTGCTTTCTGAACCAAGTCCCTGAAAAGAACACATCGAGAAGTGTTATGGCCTAAAAAATTATGATATTTGCAATATCCTCTTTTCTTTTGTTGTTCTAATGGTGGTATTTTCAGGCCTTTAGGCACTAAAATCTGGCCATCAGAAACCAACAAATCAAATATTTGGTCACACTTTGTGACGTCGAAGGTATATGTTTTTGTAATATATTTATCATTTTTTGGTTCGACAGGATTTTTCCCATCAGAAGGCCTCAATAATTTACAAGTATATGGAGGTCCGGGCTTTAATTCAGCCATATTAACCTCTTCTTCGACTTCTTCATATGATATGTCGAAGTCTTGGTCACTATCATTAGTATTAACATAAGCAACCTTTTCCTTTTTATTAAATCGATTAGTTCTCGCCTTCTCATCTTTAAGCCTTTCGACTTGTCGAACTCTGTCAGCCAATTGAGCCATGTCTCTCAGGTGTAAAGTGTCTAACTTTTTCCTAATAGAATAATCTAGGCCACCAGCAGCCATTTCGACTAACTCATGCTCGGGTATTTGAGTAAAACATCTAGCTTTGAGAAGTCTAAATCTTTTGAGATAATCATCAATAGATTCTGGCATTTTACGTCGAACACTTGCCAATTCTTTAAGGCTAATCTTACATAGGCCCATGTAGAATTGTTCATGAAACGCTTTTTCCAATTGATTCCAATTAAACATGGAATGTGGGGGTAATGTAGTGAACCATGTGAATGCATTTTTTGTTAAAGAATTTGGGAAATATTTCATTCTTAAATTCTCATTTTGCACTATGTCACCAGCCTCAGTCAGATATCGTGCAATATGTTCGACAGTGGATTCGCTGGTTTCTCTAGCAAATTTTGTGAACTTAGGGATTTTCCATCCCCTAGGCAAATCTGTTTGTATCACATATTCCGACAGGGGAGATACAAAATTAGGTCTATGCAAGCCTAAGTTAAGACCATTTTGGGCTAAAATTGTTTCGACAAGATTTGCCAAATTATTTTGATTACCAAAGTTGTTTTGCTGAACATGTCTTATTACTTCGTCAGCATCTTGGTTTCTATTAACTAATACCATTTCAGGCACAGGTTCTTCGATAGCCATTATTTGTCGTTGATCGACAGGAATTGTATAGTTGGGCCTTTCGACAGGTAATTCTACAGGCCTAACATTTTGGACTTGGGGAATTCGCTGGTTGTGCGCTGGTGAAGTGCCAAAGAAATCAGCAATTCGACCCATTTGTGTAGCTAACATTTGGTAACTGTCATTTGTGTTCTGAATTAATGGGTTAAACACTGTACCAATTTGTTGTGTTAGCATATTAACCATATCGTGATTACTATCATCCATCTGTTGCCTTAATGCCAGCAAAGACGAGGTAGTTATCGAAGGTTGTGGATTTCGACTATAAATATTTTCTGGGGAATTATTAATAGGTGAAAAACTTGAGGCTAAGTTTTCTGCATACGTAGATGCATTTGTTTGAAGCCCTGCCATCATGGCTGTTGGCATGCCATATGGGTAATTTCGACCATTCATGAAATTGAATGGCATATTCCCCATCATGGAGTTTGCCATAAAGGGCATATTCGGATTTAAATTAGATGATACAGGGACCATATTCGACAAAGGGTTAATAGTAGGAGCAGTTGTTGCAGTTACACCCATAATTGTCGAAGAAGGAATTGGAGCGGTTACTCCTGTAACGGTTACTCCTGGAGCGGTTACTCCTGTAATGGTTGGGGAAGATGCAGGAGCAGTTACTCCTGGAGAGGTTACTCCTGGCATATTTGCAGCGTTTGTATTGTTAACCGACGCTTGAGAATGAGCATTTGATGTAGAAGCATCATTCATATTTGAGCGTGGCATTTCAATAGTACGCCTACCACTTCTTAAATGCATGCAAAGTGCAAATTACTGGTTTTAAGTTTGATAAAAACCCAGAATTATTTAGTAAACCTTTTAATAATTAGCACAAATGTCCCACCAGGCATGCCAATTTGTTTACCGTGATTTTTGGTAAACACCGCTAGTTACACGTGTGTGTTGCTTGCGAGATCAACTAGAAACATCTTAGAACATTTGTGAATTAAAGTTTTATTAAAATTATTGATGTTTATGATGCTAACTGTTTTAATGGAGTAAAACAATGAAGAAACGCATGTGTTTAAGAAGAAATGCAGAAATGTAGTGAAGTGCAGGAAATGTAGATATAGAAAAGAAGATTGAAAACAGTAAAATGCAGGAATTCGTAAAGGAAAGCAAATAAACTACAGAAATCTTTAAAGGAATGATAAATACATTACTTAATTTAAAGGTTGGTGCGCAGATTCATACATTGAATTCCTTTGACTCTGTTTTCTCTGATGCGGAAGTAAGAGTTTTGCAGAAGTTTATGTAGAAATGAAATGTGTGACCTTTCTCTCTACGAGAAAACTCCTATTTATAAAAGAAAAACAATAACCGCTCAGCGGTTTTTCTAAATAAAACAACTACTATTTCGACTAGATAAGATCAGATAACCGCTCCATCTTTCGACCACATCACTGCTGTCCTTTTCTACCAGCACTCTTTGATTTAACCTGTTATCTGAATATTGTTCAACCTTCTGTCGAAACTACTAACTTCAGCTTTACAATTTTCGCTAAGTTATGTGTTATGCTGATTCTCCCTGTACACAGCTTCTTGTTGTCGAAATATCAAGCCTTCTTCCTGAATGCGTCTAGTCAAACCTTGTTGACATGTAAATGCCCGTACTTTCGACAACAACACTGTCATGTCTTCGACTAAACTCTTTAACGTATTTCTCGTCAAAAACTTTGTCTTTGAACTCTCAGTTTCAATAAGCTTTAGGCATAGTCGAAATTACTCTTCACAGTACCTTTCTCAATGTCAAATATCAACATTTCTTCTTTAAAACAACAAGTCAACATTATTGACTGCATTTAATTGAGCCTATCGAAAATGCAGGCTAACACCAGGCAAGTGTGCTTTCGTGATGGATGAATGTCAATAGAGTGCACTATCCCAGAGGTCAATCTTTTATCCCTACAACAAAAACCATGCAATAACACTCATATCTTAAAAACATTATACAACAATTACTCTAAGGCTGAACATTTTTCTTACCAGTTACCCTTAAAGTGAGAAACCGGTCGTCCAGCAACTCTATCCCTGTAAAAACCAGGAACTCAAATTAGGGTTTTCGGTTGGGTGGAAATCAGAAGTAAAAAACAAAGGGTTTTTTACGATTACCCATTCTAGTGTGTCTGTACGACGGTGACGACGGTGACGAGATCTGAGATCTGGGTATAGGGTTTGTTTGGCGTGGAGCCTCTGAAGAGGAGAAGGAAAGGTCGATGGTGAGGGAGAAGAGAGGAGAAGAGAGGCGTGTGCGTTGAGAGGAGAAGCGTGTGCGTTGAGAGGCATGTGCAGCAAAGAAATCTGAGAAGAAATCTGAAAACAAAGAGAGGCGTCCGAGAGGAGAGGAGAAGAGAGGCGTGTGCGTTGAGGGAGAAGCCATGAATTCTGAGCAGGAAGAATCTGGAAGCGTGAGCCTTGAAGAAATCTGGAAACGTTCGCGTGTGAGAGAAGAGGAGAGGAGAAGAGAGGCGTACGTGTGTGTTGAGAGGAGAGAATGATCTGGAAACGTTCGCGTGTGAGAGGAGAGGAGTGAGCGTGTGAGTAAGATATTTTGGTACTTTAGAAGTCAAGCGAATACACGCCTGACTTCTAAAGTATTAAAATAGAAACAAATAATTTCACCATTAATTACAAGTTTGCCACCGCGTCACTTATGTAGTCAGGCAAATACACGCCTGACTTCTAAAGTCTACTTTTTTCCCTATTTGTTCACTTTAGAAGTCAGGCGTGTATCCGTTTGACTTTAAAACTCGCGAGTTTTGCCTTTTAATTACAAGTTTGCCACCGCGTCACTTATGTAGTCAAGCATCTGAGCGCCTGACTTTAAATGTCTAATTCTAATCCCATTTTTGCACTAGTGTGTGGTTCAGCTTCTTCATTAATTAAGATGAACCACAACATTAATGAAGAAGCTGAACCACAACCGTTGCAACATCTTGTGGTGAGCTTCTTCATTAATTAAAGACTAAATTGATACTTTTAATAATATTTTTTTCAAATTATGTAACTCTCTATTTTATTGTGTCATTTCAAATATCAACTTTTTTATATCGTAAGAATATTTATTTGGAAAACGATTATAATATTTTTTCTAAAAAAATGTTTAATTATCCTTTGCCCGACCATCAAAAAATTATGGATTGTAGCGACCGAAAAATCCGGCGGAGGGATTCTTCGAAGTTCTTGAAATGAAGCCGCCACCAAAGTTTAGTTTAAGGGCAAACATTGGAAGATCCCAGTGGATAAGGGGGTTTGCGGACCAAGTTCGGGTTCGGGAGTCGTTTATGCGTAGGGAAGGTATTAGCACCCTACGACATCCTTCCTAAGGAAGGGTACCTTTTAACTAAATGTGTAAACATTTATTAATTCAAAAATAATGTTTTTATCCTTATAATAATAATAAAAAAAAGACTAGATAAACAGCTAGTTATTTTTGCACTTTTTGAGAAATAGGAGAGAAAAGGATTAAAAGAAAAAAAAAGCGTTTTTTATTAATGCAATTGACAGAGGTCGGCCGCCCTCTGGTCCTGCGTATCTCCTGGTAGAGAATCAAATCGCACGTAGTTCTTGAGTAGAAAATATATGTGTGTTGGTGTTTTTTAATTAATATTTTGATAAAAAAGATTTTTCAAGAGTGGTAAAAATAGTATAAGAAAAAAAATAATTACAAAAACAGAATAGGTTGCAAAATAGTCATAAGAAGGGTGCAGTTAGCAGAAGAAGTACTGCAGTGTAAAAGTGGGGTGCGAATAGCAGAGCCCATTCAGTTCACGTTTTCGGGCTAAAACACTGGCCTACGAAATGGACTCATACAGGGGGTGTTGTATGATTAAAACGCAGGGTGTGTAATTAGCTGCAGTTGGTTGATAGTAGGTTTATGGACAGGGAGCGCACATTATTAAAACTAGAAGGTTTAAATAACATTCAGATATGACAATTAAAAATGAGAGATGGAAAAGGGTACATAAGGCACTACTCAAAAAACAGAACCCTAACTCACCTTCGTCCCACTCTATCAGCGCTGCTCTCCCACTCTTCCACCCTAATTTTTCATTCCCTCTATTCACGGTGCGCAACTCAGAAAAATGGGGTGAGAGATTCGTGGGGAGAGAGAAAGAGGGAAGACGAGGGGGAAGAAGAAGGATGTACGATGACTGCCAACGGAGGAAGAGAAGCAGATAGTGGTGGTTTTCGTCGGAGGTTCACCAGCGATGGATTTCGTTGTGAGTTTTCGCCTCAGGGGGGAACGCGACGGTGAGGAGATGCGTTCGTCGGTGATGGTGGCGGACTGAGGGAGGTGAGGAATGGACGGTGAGGGAAAGGGAAAGACGGAGGGTCAACCACCGTGGTTTTTTTTCGGTCGATCTGGGTTTGGAGGGTAGTTTGCGACAATAGGGGGCTCTTACGGTAGTTTGTGTGGTGGAGCTTCGGTGGAGACCAGGGAGGTTTGTTGGTGGTTTTGGGGTGATGAGATGAGGGTTTTAATGGTTGTTTGGGGGTGAGAGAGAGAGAGAGAGTTACAGAGGGAGAGTAAAAGATTGGCGTGGGGTAGTTACGGCGATGGTTCTCATTCCGGCGGTGGTTCGTGTTTCTGGTAGTGGTGGTTTGGTGACGGTGAAGGGGTGTGAGGTGGTGGTTTTGTGGTTGTAGGACTGGTGGTTGTAGGGGTGGTTGTTGGCTGTAGGAGGTGGTTGGCGTTAGGGTGGCTACTGTGGTGTTTGGTGGCGGAGCTTCGGTGGTGACCACCACATGGTGGCCGGAGCGTCACGCCCCCTTTCTCTTTCTTTTCTGATTTCTTCACTTTTGTTTCTGATCCTTCCCCAGTGACTGTGTGTGTGGGTGTTTCGGTTTTTTTTCAGTCACTGTTATTCCATCCTGCGTATTTGTGTGTGTATCATTGTGTATGTTTCGGTGTGTTTTTGTGTCACTGTGGATATTAGTGTGTGCCTCCTCCTTCGTTGCGTGTTACTGTTTGTTTTTATAGGTGGATTGGCGTGCTGAGGACAGTCAACAATTAGGGCAAAAAATGGCATCCAAAGGACAGCATCTTTGAGGGGAATAAAAGGACAACAGCTGGAGCAATTTTAGGGTGCCAAGGACAGGACCAAGGCAAGAAAAATGGAATCAAAAGGACACTCAGCAGCCCTGCTGCGCCCTTGGCCTCTATTTTTTGAGATTTTTTGAATTATTAAAAATTTGTATTTTAATTTTATACTATTTCTCTTTTTTGTTTTTGTCCATAAGTGTAGACTTTGGTTATGTAATAACACTTTGGATTATTAAGCTTTATTGGTTTATTCCGTTTTCAATTATGTTTTTTTTTGTATATTTTTTGTACCAATAACGATAGCTAAATAAATAACAATAGCGAAATAAAACGAGCATCAAACAAATCGTTGCACGAGAGTGCCAGAGACACATGCGCTTAAAACGATATGTGATACAACGAGAATAAATTTTTTTTGATTTTTTTCAATTAGCCGGACAAAATTAGGGTATGACATGGATCCACCACTAATTACTGTTAAGACCCCTATTCCATGTCCGACATCCCCTCCACAAACTTCTTTTCTTATAGAATTAATATTTCCACTTCCCGTTTTATTTTTAAATGGCTCTTTGAGTTCAAGTATAAGGTTTTTGTGGGCTATCTTTCCTCTAGCATCAAACTTGGCAGAATATATAGATGGCCCATGCATGGAAACTCACACACGCTGGTATTCAGCCGTGATTTTCCGAACCAGTACAAAACATACGTTCCGTGGCAACAAAAAATGGGTTCAGTTCTGAACTTCCAGACCGGTTCGCCAGTAAACTTCTGGACTGCGTAAGGCGTGTTTGGCCACAAATATGGGTTTGGTTCTGAATTTTCGAACAAGTTCGGAAGTAAAGTTCCGAACCTATCTGCTACTGGCATGGACAGAAACTCAAGATTCAGAATAGGGCCAAAAATAAACTAATTTTACCTTTTCAAAATAGATACTAACAATGAATTAACTAATTTTAATGAACTTAGGATCGATTAAATGGACAAATTATCTTGTCTTAATACGGAACTGAATAGAAATTCAAAAACATATTCAAATAACCATGAATCTTTTGCTAAGTTTACAATACAATTTGGTTCTTGATCTAAGTTTAAAGACGTTCATTGTTGCAAGTGTCCCGTAAATGGCTTGACCCATTCCTTTGCTATGTCTACACTGTGTCTATTCCAGTAATAATTGGGCAGGGGTATTGGGCTTCCTTTCTTCAAAATTATTTGTACAAAGTGGTTCCATGTGAAGCATATGTTGAACATGGGTGCATTCTTGATAGGTGCAACTTGAAATGGGAAAACCGTGTAAGATTCTTTAACATACAAGCAAACAAGCACGACCTTGTATTTGTTTGCAATCAAATAAGCACATTCTGAGATAGTCATCCAATTTTCCACTGCTTCCCTATGTTGGCACATCAACGACTTCATAACATAGGTGACTTTGCTCATCCCAAAAAACAACTTACAGTACAATTCAAAATCTCGCTGAACCTCTTCCAATAAATTATTCCTCACGGTATTCCAAGCATCCTCACCCCTACTAAGTAGTGCAGCAATGCACCAAAATCCACAATTACTGTCACCGTCCCCGTTCACGATATATTCAACAAAACGATGCATGACCTCGGGCATATATCTTATGTATGTATTGTATGCAGCTGAACGAATAATTTCAGGGGTAGGGTTTAGGGCAGGACTTGGAATTTGAGTTAGTGCCAGAGTGGGACATGTAGATTGGGTTGGTTTATTTGTTTGTGATGGTGTAGGAGTGAAACTTGTAACTTCGGTTGCTTTCTTTGGTAACGACAGGGTAGGAGTTCCACTCGTAGTTGGTTTTTGTTCCTTTATTTGAAATGGATTAGGGGTGGAACTTCTACTCTGGGCTGGAGTTGAGGATTTTGATACTGATGGAGTAGGCCATTTGCAGCGGATGTGCTATCTTCTTGTGAGTCAAAAATGTCATCTACATGTTCCTAGTATGACTTCTCTCGCTTTGTTGAGAACTCATCTTTCATTTTCTTTGCTTTTTTAGGTGCTCCCTTTGTAGTGATCTTATTCGGAGGTGGACACATGGAAGTAGTGTTTGGGAATGCCAACTCACGTGCTTTAGCCTTAATCATAACTCTACCAGGGTGATCAGAAGAATCAAACCTTCGTTGTATAGCTTCAAATTCAATCTTTAGATTCAACTCATCATTTGGGGCTCCTGAAGTATCGCCCTGATGGGTAACCTTGAAGTTAAGTCTCTTCCAGTGATGATGAATTGTTTCCAATGGAAACAGAGTGAGGTTTATCATGTGCCTACAAAATATGTATGATTTTTTTTACAACGATAAACTTGATTGATATATAAAAAACTAAAAGAGTCAGTCAAAACTTTTACCTAGCAAGTTCACATGCACATGGTAGACCATGTGTGGTTCTGATCGTGCATCCACATTCCGAAGAATCAACACCAATCGTGTTACACCTCTTCAACTCTTTGGCGATATAGTCCATCGCGTTGGAAGCCACTAAACCCTTTAGGTTGTCATATATTCTGCTCCAGTGATGAAATTTGACTCTGCTGAGGCTATGCTCGAAACTCCGCTTAAGTTCACTATGATGTGCCCTAAGCATGCCAGGAATCGAATCCCAGCACAAACACAAGTCACCCATATTGTTGTGCAATAGTTTCTTTAAACATGAGTGTGCTGACTCTACTTTGTTGGTGGTAGTGTTGCCCAGGTGCATATGACAGTTTATCCATGCATATACAAACCTCTCTTTATGAGGGGTGAGCCAAGTCTTCTTCACATAATTAATGAAGTTGTCAAATGGTGCTGAAACACTCTCCAAATTTAGCAAAGCCTGCTCATAAAAATCTCTGTGGCAACATGGACAACTTTTTGAAATTCTTCCATCACGTCATCAACTCTGTCCATCAGATGCTTTTCCTCGTTCTTAACCATGGGATGCAAGTATACCCTAGCTTTGGCCCTCGCGTTCTTTTTTATGTGATATTGGCACAACAAGTTTGTAGTTGTTGGAAATACCATCGCCACACAACATTCATAATAGCAGTGTCCCTGTCAGTAAGTATAACCTATGGCAAATCTTCCTATCTTCTAAATAGGCCCCTCAGTTTTTCAAGAGCCCATGAAAAGTTATCCAACCTCTCCCAACCAACGGAGAAAGTCATCTCCGTTGAGGTTACACCGACAATCTCAACCAATGGATACCTATACTGGTTGGTCTTGTACGTGGAATCAATCGTCAATAGAACGGAAAATGTATTATGAAGCTCAATCGAGTCTGGATGTGCCTAAAACATATCTTTCACAATCGAAGACCCATCTTGGACTCTGTGCCAATACACATAATTATCACGCTCCCAATAAGTCATCAATTGTTGGAGCTCAGTTCTACCCTGTCGTAGAGTGGATCGTAACCTTGAACGTTCATTGTGTATTTGTTTGAGACACATGTGACTGTCTGTAGGGTACATACTTTTTAGTTCGGCCAGGATCCGATTGGGTGGAATCAAGTTCTCACTTATTTTAGTAATTACTTCCTTCTGTTCCATCGTTAATCTAGAATTGAATGGATGACCTTCACCGTAAGACATTAATGTGTGGTTATGCATTCCACACATAACAGTCAATATCCATCCTCCAAGCTTTTTCATAAACTTTCCTTTCAGCCTAAACTTGCAACAACATTTTCTACTCCCGGTTGGAACCCAATGAGCGTACTTGTTTTTTTTCCCGCTTTTTCACAAACCAAGACACAATATTCTTTCCCTGACCTCCGTCCGTTGTCAGATCAGGATATGACAATCACCATCCCAAGAGTTCGCGTGATAGAACGTACCCATGCCAGCAGGTCGTCACGAGTATCGAACACTTGATCGGTTTTGAACGAACTCGTATGGTCTACAACCATTAAGTCTGCTTCTACACATTTTCAGCCATTTTATGACCCTAAAAAGTGAAAGAAAAACAAATCAAAGATAAATGTTAAAAATAGAGGATCTGCATAATCTGTACAACATGGTTCAGTTCTTAACTATCGTATCGGTTCAGAAGTTTACCATCGAACCACTTAAACTCAAACCCCCCTTTAGCAGGTTTATTTCTGTTTTGCTGAACAAGTTCGTTAGTTATCCTCTGAACCAATAAGGATTAGACATCCCCTTTAACGTGTACGGTTGTAAAGTTCCGAAATGGTTCGGAAGTTTACTTCCAAACCTAGTGCGATTCTAGAAAAAAAACGCACAATGGAGACTGTGTGCGTGAAAAAAAAGGAAATGTAACATCCGCAAAATAATTAGTAGGAATTATTTGGGTGTTAACCCAATTAAATTAATTTAGTACTTGACTGGTGAATTTACTGAGTGCTAAAATTATTTATTGGTTGTCATCGGATCATTAACCGGATAATATGGATCAAGGAAGTTTCGGAATCGAAATTGGAGATTTAGATCGATATGGTAATTGGATCACGTTACCACTTATATATTAATAAATATATATATGTATGCGTATGTGTGAGTGAGAAGAAAAAGAAAGAATTAAAAAGAAAGAAAGAAAAGAGAGAAGGAAGCATGAGAAACAGAGAAGGAAAGGAGAGAAAAGGAGAGAAAAGAGAAAGAAAGGGTGAGGAGGAAGAAGAAGAAAAAGGGAAGGGTTCGGTTCATCAAAACGACTTCCTTCCAACACGAAAAATGCTCAGTGTTACTTCCTCTTCGATTTGGTACCAAGATCTTCATCATCAACCCTCTCTCTCTCACTTTGCCATTTTCGAACTTCAGAGGGAAAATTGGAGTTTCGATGGTTGTAACTCAAGGGAAAGCTAAGGATGATGTTTAGGAGCGAGCACGAGGTGGATTACTCAAGTATTGAAGATCGATTGGGTGATTTGGAGTTGAAAATCAAAGATTGGGGTTATGGATGAATAGTAGCTTTTGGAGGTTAGGGATGATGAATAGTGTCCGTGGAGGATTTCGAGGGGTTTGGCATTTCGGTCAAAAGCGGTTTCGTGATCGAGTGGGAAGCTTTGGAAGCGGATTGGGTGTCGCCGGAGCTGGGAGCGTTCGTGTGGCTACTCGGTGATTTCGGCTCGATCTTGGATCACGCGTCAAGGGTGAGTTCTACTCACATTTAGGATTTTATGTTTCGAATTAATTGATAAACTGTTTTATCGCTTTCGCTGGACTGGAATATTATGTGATACTGTCTGATTCGGGTTAGGAATCGATTGGGGCGAGTCTCGGGTTGCGTCGCGTTAAAATGGAATTGTTGGTGATTTGATTCGAGAGATTTTGATTTAAAACCGTTATTTGGAAAATCGTCGTATTTTGATAAACTTCGATTTGATTAAGATTTTGATTGATTGTTTGATGTTGATTGGGTTTGATTATATGTGTGTGAAAACTGTTTTCAATCGGAACTAAAATCGGAATTGAGCGGAATCGCGGTTTTCGCGCGAAACCTCCAAAATCTGCCCTTGACAGACCCCCTGCTGTCTGTTCGTGCGCCACTTGCGCGCGGCGCGTCACTCGCGCGCCATTTGGCAGAACCTGCTGCCAGTTCGCGCACCACTTGCGCGCGGCGTGCCACTCGCGCGCCATTTGGCAGAATTTCAGCAATCAAACACTGTTTTTCGTTTCACGATAACTTTTGATCCGGGAACCCGATTGAGGTGTTCTAAGATGCGTTGGAAAGCTTATTCAGAGGCCTAACTGAATATTCTATTTTTAAGGCAAAAAGAATTGTTTTTGAAGTTGAAATTGTTTCGAAAAGCCGAACAATAGTACACGTGTGCGAATATGTTTTATTAATAATAAAGTGGACTATGAGTCCTACGTAATACGGTATAACTGACGCGGGACGATTATTATTTATTGTCTAAACCGGTCTACGATTCACGATATATATATTATATCGACTACGGGAAACGGCCCGATGCGGGTGTTACGTTCAATTGTTGGTCTGATTGTAAATGAACTAAATGTTCATATTATTATAGATATATATTATATCGAGTTTGGGTGACGACCCATCATGAACCCTTACCCTAGGCTCTGTGCCATTAGGAAACACTATTGGTAATGGGGTTCGCCGGGATTAGCAAGTGGATTGCAGTCGGTGTTGTGTCAAAAGTTTGTGCTGCGTTCATCGGGATTAGCAAGTGGATTGCAGTCGGTGGTACGTAGAAAGGCCTAGGATATTAGTTCATCGGGATTAGCAAGTGGATTGCAGTCGGTGTCCTATTAGATCGAAGCCTTATTGTATGATTCGCCGGGATTAGCAAGTGGATTGCGGTCGGTGCTGTGTCAAATCTTAAAAATGTTTTAAAACTGGACCGCGAGTGTTAGTAGGGGTCTCGGTAGAACTCACTGAGATTGTATCTCACTGTTTATATTTTGTGGTTTTTACAGAGAAACAGGGGTGAAAGCAAAGGTGAAGAACCACAGCTAGGTGGTGTGCTTATGAAGACGGTGAAGACTTAGTTTTCATTGTTAATGTCTTTCCCTCGAGACCTTTGTATTTTCGATTGTATAACTTGTATCAGTAAAAGTTGTAAAATCGTTTCCGCCATTTCTTGGTATTTGGATATTGGACTCTAGGTTATGAGCTGTTTTTATTTATGTTCAATATCTAAAACAGGAAAAATATCTCTGATTATTTTATGATGGTGCACTTGGGTATTTTTACTCGATAAAAATACCAGGGTGTTACAGTTGGTATCAGAGCAGTTCGACCTAGTCGGACTTAGTTTAGGGTTGAGTCGATTCCTTGTTAGTCCTTGTTGTAATTACACTTGTGATGCTAAGAGACATTGAGCCTGATCAACTTAATACTTAGTGCATCATAAGCGGAATTATGGTAGGATGATCAAGATGCAATCCTCGACCAAAAATCGGAACTCCAACAGATGCATCCTCAGGAAAGGTGGTGTGACGGTGGAAGAATGCACCGCTAAGTTTGAGAAGTTGTCTCAGTTTTACCGAATGGTAAGGTATGTTCCGAACAGGGAATAGAAGATGCAGAAGTATAAGAGGGGCCTTCGTGCTTTTATGACTTAGGGTCTCAGTTCTTATACTATTACCAATTATGTTGCCTTAGTGCAATCAGCCTATGTCGCCGAGGATGATCTCATGGGGAATACTGGAAAGGAAAGAAGGTAGGTGAATTATCAACTCCGAATGTAAGGTCCTAAGATAATTTCATCAAAGGAAAAGCAGATGCAATTCCTTGATTCTTCAAAGGTCAGAAGATTTTCTAACTGTGGAAAGCAACACAGTGGTGATTGTAAGCAAAGATCTAATCGGTGCTATTATAGTAATGTAGAGGGTCACTATGGTAAAGAGTGCCCTGCAAGGGAGAGTTCCAAGGAATTACAAGTAACTCTAAGGCAAGGACGAGTCAACACTCTGGATGGTCAGACAGTTACAATTGCAGACAAATTACTGAGGGGTAAGAGATCAGTTTTCAATCACTCCGTCAGTATATTATACGATGCGGGTGCAACCCATTGTTTTATAGCACAAGCATGTGTAGATCGGTTGGGATTAGCATTGTCTCCGCTATCCGAGCCGATAACTGTCTTAACTGCGGCTAAGGGTCGTGTCCAGACCCAATCTTTGTGTCAGAATTGTCTACGTGTTATAGGTGACAGAAATTTCGTAGAAGGATTATTTGTTTGCCTATGAGAAGTGTGGACACCATTTTGGGTATGAATTGGATGACTGCAAATCATGTTACAATCGACTGTGTTAATCAACTATCAGCTTCGCTTCAGGACCAGTTGAATTGTCTAAGACAAATTCTGAAGCGGTTACCTAGTTCACCTTAGACGATCAACCTTCATTCCAAGGTGCGGGAGCACATGTTAGTATGTTATCTGCATCCGCTGAAACTAGTTTAGATTTGGCGAACATTCAGGTTGTGAATGACTTTCGGGATGTTTTCACGATGAAGTTTCTTCTGAACCTCCAGAGCGAGAAGTAGAGTTTTCTATAGAATTGATTCCGGTACAGGATCAATATCGACTGTTTCTTATTGAAGGTTTCTTTAGAGTTAAAGGAAATGGAGTCTCAACTTGAAGAGTCGATGTTAAAGAAATTTATTCGACTGAGTGCTTCTCTAGGGAGTGCTCTGGTGTGATTAGTCAAAAGAAAGGTTAGTAGCAAGAGATTGTACATCGGTTATCGACAATTTCACTAAGTGACGATCAAGAACAAATATCCTTTGCCAAGGATACTCGAATTGCTGGATCAACTTCGAGGTGCCGTGGTGTTTTCAAAATTGATCTGAGGACAGGTCATCATCAAATAAAAGTTAGAGCCTTAGATATTCCGAAGACAGCTTTCCGTACTAGGTATGGACATTACGAGTTAGTAGTGATGCCTTTCGGTCTACCTAATGCTCCAGCGGTATTCATGGATTACCTAGATCAATTTGTAGTCGTTTTCATTGATGGTATCTCGATGTGCTCGAAGACCATAGAGGAGCATGTTCAACATCTCCGCAATGTTCTGAAAGTACTCCGAGAAAAGAAGTTGTACTTGAAACCTTCGGAGTGTGATTTTTGGGTGTCAGAGGTAAAGCCTTTGGGACATGTGATTTCCCAAGTCGGGAGTTTCTGTAGATCCCAGTAAGAAGGATGCAGTGTTGAATGGGAGTGACCAACATCAGTCGCAGAGATCAAAAGTTTATGGATCTAGCCGGTAACTATAAGAGATTTGTTCAAGGGTTCTCACAGTTAGTTTTCCACTTACTCGGTTAACTCGTAAGGGTCATCCGTTTATGCGGGCTGCCGATTGTGAAGAATGTTTTATAGAGTCGAAGATTTTGACTTCTGCTCCAATCCTGATTCTTCCGGATCCATCATTGGAATTTTAAATTTTCGATGACGCTTCAGGGAAGGATTTAGGATGTGTTCTCATGCAGAATCAACAGGTGGTAGCTTGTGCATCCAGGCAATTGAAGACTCGTGAAGGGAATTATCCGACTCATAACTTCGGAGTTGGTAGCTATTGTGTACGCACTGAAGATTTGGAGACGTTACCTGTATGGGTCTCGTTTCGATGCCTTTAGTGATCACAAAAGTCTAAAATATCTGTTTGATCAGAAAGAACTGAATAGCAGGCAAAGAAGTGTGGAGTTTCTGGAGGATTATAAATTCGTGTTGATGTAGCATTCAAGAGAGGCCAGTGTTGTAACTGATGCACTGAGTAGGAAATCCATCCACATGGCCGAGTTTATGATGCATGAGATGGAATTATCAGAGTCTTTTAGAGACTTAAATCTGAATTCAAGATCAAGGGGGAACCGTTTAGTGTTGAGCCATATGAGGATCTCTAGTTCCCTAAGGGATTCTATACGCTTAGCACAGGAAGTTGATGTGAAGCTACAATCACAAAAGGTATTTCCGGATTTTACTATGGAAAGTGATGGAGTCAGTTGTTTCAACGGTAGAATCTGTGCGGCCGATGATGAGAACAATAAAAGGCAAGTGTTAGAGGAAGCACACCGAAGTTTATATTCTGTTCCAGGGTGAACAGAATATAAAGCAGATGTATTAGTGGCGAGGTATTAGTTTGTTAACCTCTCATTGTGAAGGTTAACAAGGAGATAGTATTATGTGATTCCGTTTGACAAGTCGAACGTGAACACGAATATGTAAGTGGGGTAACTGCTGACTGTTCTCACGTTGCGAATAACCATCAAAGGATTAATTGATGGATTTGCTTATAAGTGACAGAAATTTCCGAAGTGAAGCTTGGCGTGCGGTATAATAGTTTTGAAAAATCGTTTTTGTGAAAACCCGCATGCTAAAGTTAATCTTGGGAACGAATTAAGAGGCTAATAGAATATGATTGAGGAGGAAAATCCTAGGAGGATTACTTAGGTTGAGGGGAAGCTCTCAACACTATTGACTAATTCGGAAAGGAGCTCTGAGTTCTGTTTGATAGTTGTTTGGAGAACAACTGAGGTGATTTTCATTACGTTCAAATGTATTTGTTGTCCCCACGGTTTATTTCTACGTTTAAGATAAACGTTTCTGGTAAATCCTCATTTCATCTTCTTTTGAAAAGTGTTATCTCGAAATCTTGGTGGCGAGTCAAGAAGTTTCACAAGTGACTTTTCGTCACATTGTCGGTGTGTACGGGAACTGTTATGGATTTTAGAAGATTTGTTGAGAACGTATTTACACCCTTCGAAGAAATTGTGTTTGTTTTTATCTTTACCGAGGAGTACCAGTTTGTGGATCTCATATTCAACATATATTCTACTAAGCGTCTTGTATTAAACCCTTGATTTAGATTAATCAAAGTTGGGGAGCAAGTGAGGAATGAAGCTTAGGAAGTGCTTTCGAACGCGGTACCGAGCCTATGTAGGCGAAAGAGGAGTTTCTCGTGTTGATTCGTAACAAGAGAGTTCGGACTGTAATCTTAGAAGCGTTCTTGGGTAGTAGTCGAACATACTTAAAGATTGACGTGCCAACTAGAGGAGATTTTCTACACACATTTCGTTAATTCAAGATTGTTTTCCAGCAAACTTGGACCTTTCTGAGAATATCTGTTCTCGGTTAGTCAATCGTAAGACTTGACGAAATTTTGAGGACAAAATTCTTTTAAGTTGGGGAGAATGTAACATCCGCAAAATAATTAGTAGGAATTATTTGGGTGTTAACCCAATTAAATTAATTTAGTACTTGACTGGTAAATTTACTGAGTGCTAAAATTATTTATTGGTTGTCATCGGATCATTAACCGGATAATATGGATCAAGGAAGTTTCGGAATCGAAATTGGAGATTTAGATCGATATGGTAATTGGATCACGTTACCACTTATATATTAATAAATATATATATATGTATGCGTATGTGTGAGTGAGAAGAAAAAGAAAGAATTAAAAAGAAAGAAAGAAAAGAGAGAAGGAAGCGTGAGAAACAGAGAAGGAAAAGAGAGAAAAGGAGAGAAAAGAGAAAGAAAGGGTGAGGAGGAAGAAGAAGAAAAAGGGAAGGGTTCGGTTCATCAAAACGACTTCCTTCCAACACGAAAAATGCTCAGCGTTACTTCCTCTTCGATTTGGTACCAAGATCTTCATCATCAACCCTCTCTCTCTCACTTTGCCATTTTCGAACATAAGAGGGAAAATTGGAGTTTCGATGGTTGTAACTCAAGGGAAAGCTAAGGATGATGTTTAGGAGCGAGCACGAGGTGGATTACTCGAGTATTGAAGATCGATTGGGTGATTTGGAGTTGAAAATCAAAGATTGGGGTTATGGATGAATAGTAGCTTTTGGAGGTTAGGGATGATGAATAGTGTCCGTGGAGGATTTCGAGGGGTTTGGCATTTCGGTCAAAAGCGGTTTCGTGATCGAGTGGGAAGCTTTGGAAGCGGATTGGGTGTCGCCGGAGCGGGGAGCGTTCGTGTGGCTACTCGGTGATTTCGGCTCGATCGTGGATCACGCGTCAAGGGTGAGTTCTACTCACGTTTAGGATTTTATGTTTCGAATTAATTGATAAACTGTTTTATCGCTTTCGCTGGACTGGAATATTATGTGATACTGTCTGATTCGGGTTAGGAATCGATTGGGGCGAGTCTCGGGTTGCGTCGCGTTAAAATGGAATTGTTGGTGATTTGATTCGAGAGATTTTGATTTAAAACCGTTATTTGGAAAATCGTCGTATTTTGATAAACTTCGATTTGATTAAGATTTTGATTGATTGTTTGATGTTGATTGGGTTTGATTATATGTGTGTGAAAACTGTTTTCAATCGGAACTAAAATCGGAATTGAGCGGAATCGCGGTTTTCGCGCGAAACCGCCAAAATCTGCCCTTGACAGACCCCCTGCTGTCTGTTCGTGCGCCACTTGCGCGCGGCGCGTCACTCGCGCGCCATTTGGCAGAACCTGCTGCCAGTTCGCGCACCACTTGCGCGCGGCGTGCCACTCGCGCGCCATTTGGCAGAATTTCAGCAATCAAACACTGTTTTTCGTTTCACGATAACTTTTGATCCGGGAACCCGATTGAGGTGTTCTAAGATGCGTTGGAAAGCTTATTCAGAGGCCTAACTGAATATTCTATTTTTAAGGCAAAAAGAATTGTTTTTGAAGTTGAAATTGTTTCGAAAAGCCGAACAATAGTACACGTGTGCGAATATGTTTTATTAATAATAAAGTGGACTATGAGTCCTACGTAATACGGTATAACTGACGCGGGACGATTATTATTTATTGTCTAAACCGGTCTACGATTCACGATATATATTATATCGACTACGGGAAACGGCCCGATGCGGGTGTTACGTTCAATTGTTGGTCTGATTGTAAATGAACTAAATGTTCATATTATTATAGATATATATATTATATCGAGTTTGGGTGACGACCCATGTTGACATACTAGGCGGGGAAGTCATGAACCCTTACCCTAGGCTCTGTGCCATTAGGAAACACTATTGGTAATGGGGTTCGCCGGGATTAGCAAGTGGATTGCCGTCGGTATTGTGTCAAAAGTTTGTGCTGCGTTCATCGGGATTAGCAAGTGGATTGCAGTCGGTGGTACGTAGAAAGGCCTAGGATATTAGTTCATCGGGATTAGCAAGTGGATTGCAGTCGGTGTCCTATTAGATCGAAGCCTTATTGTATGATTCGCCGGGATTAGCAAGTGGATTGCGGTCGGTGCTGTGTCAAATCTTAAAAATGTTTTAAAACTGGACCGCGAGTGTTAGTAGGGGTCTCGGTAGAACTCACTGAGATTGTATCTCACTGTTTATATTTTGTGGTTTTTACAGAAAAACAGGGGTGAAAGCAAAGGTGAAGAACCACAGCTAGGTGGTGTGCTTATGAAGACGGTGAAGACTTAGTTTTCATTGTTAATGTCTTTCCCTCGAGACCTTTGTATTTTCGATTGTATAACTTGTATCAGTAAAAGTTGTAAAATCGTTTCCGCCATTTCTTGGTATTTGGATATTGGACTCTAGGTTATGAGCTGTTTTTATTTATGTTCAATATCTAAAACAGGAAAAATATCTCTGATTATTTTATGATGGTGCACTTGGGTATTTTTACTCGATAAAAATACCAGGGTGTTACAGGAAATGGTTAGAAGGGATCATACCTTAAAAGGGTTGAGAATGTGAGGATGATAACTACAATGTGATTGAATTTGAAGAGTAGGTTAGGATGTGGAGTAAGAGAGATGAGAGATTTGGGAGTTTAAGAGGGGGTGTGTTGATGGAGAAGTGAAGAAGAAGGATAGTGTTTGGAATTTCATAATATTAGCAGGGGTATTTTGGTATTTTCACAAGGGGAGGGGATGTCTAGTGAGTAGGGAGGGGGTTGTATGAAGTAAGCCCCATATAGATTTGGGCGCATAGTGTCGGAGAAAAGTTTGTTGGTTGTTGATTTATCTATTTAATAAATAATTTGTTGTAAAAAATGAATTACAGATTTATCAAATAAATAGAAACATCCGTAGTTACAAAACGAATTACGGACTAATCTATTAAATTAATAAATCCAGAATTGATTATATAACTACGAATTTGTCAATTAAATAGATAAATCTGTTATCTATTACGGATCTATCTACTAAATAGATAAATCCGTAATTAATTCTAATTTTTTAAAAAATTAATATTAATTTTATTTTTTAAAATGAAATAGATATAGATACCGGTGATCTTTTGGCTATCGGACGCATTCACGACGACATAACATCCGGTAAAAGGGGGAGGAGAACAACCACTAAAAATTAAAAGAAGGTTCTAAAAAGACCACTAAAAATCCGTAAAAGAATCAAAACTAATCTGAAAATAAGAAAAACACCACAAATTAAAAATCTAATAAATCAAAAGAAGGTTATGAAGTTTTTTTTAGATTTTTTAGAGAATATGAAAAATTAAAAAAATTAATAAAATATAGTAATTGAAGGAATTTGAGATTTTGAGCCTCGAAATCTATCTAGGAGTCCCTTCTAAAGGAGTAATGAGCTTATAGGATCACGACATGTTTGCCGGATCGTTGCAAGTAATAGTTCGGAAAGACCGAGTGTCGAACTCAAAGATTGCGGTTAATTAGCTATTTAACAATTTAACTTATAAATTGAAAATGGACTAATTTGGATGTGTTTGACAATCCATTAAAGTGAAAAACAGTAAATATTTTTAATGATTTTAATTTATAATGATAGCAAGAACACAAGTGTGAATTGGTGTGAATTAAAAAGCGTTGTGGACGAGCTTCAATTTACTTCACTCTTTTATCTAACGAATCAAACGTGTTATTGAATTTATTTTATGAGCTATATATGATCAAATTGTTTAAATTATTCTAATTCTAATTCCTTAGGTAAGAGAACCTTTATTTCTAATAAAAATTCCTAGTTTCTTAGGTGACCTTAAAAAGAAATAAGCGGTAATAAGAACAATTATCCTATGATTCTAAATACCAATGACTACTCCTAGACTAGAGATAAACGTATTTCAATTCTCAAGCATATCTAATTCAAATTTTCATTCACAATCACATATCATAAATCATAGTGATCAAGTCCTAAAAAGCATTAATAATAGAGATTGAAGCATAAATCATAACATTTCCATTCAAATAATAGAGGTTTGATTCAACAATATAAGATATTCAAGAATCGTTACTCATCCCCAACCATAACAACTTTAGCTAGACATTGAAATAGGAATAACAAAAGAAAAGATCAAATTAGAGGGAGAAGCTAACAACATTGATGCTTCAATGACTTGTTCCCAAGCTTGAATCATCAACAGAGGTTAGCGGAGTGCGAATCCTTGCCGTCATGGTCGCCTAGCTATTGGACAACAATGACAGCCATCGCCTAGCGAGCTGCACGAAAGAATCAGTGCTGAAAACTGATTTCTCATCGACTGGCGAGCCAGCAGACCCATTTGTTGAACCGCTAGGCGATCTCCTGTCATAGCTAGGCGAAGGACAACAAAAAAAATGAATTAAAAGTACCAAGTATCTCAAAAGCACACAAACGAAAAAAAAACACAATCTAAAAAGTAACAAACGAAAGCAAAGCTAATACTATTCTAAAATTCACTATCATTGAGAAAAACTTAGGAAAAACAAATTAAAAACGAGTCAAACTATACATATAATTCAGAGCAATCATGAGCCCTGATTTTTTTTTGGATTATCTGGATATGGTTCGGGACAATCCGAGAGGGTTGCCCGAAAAACGATTTTTTTTGCCTAGATTATTTAATAAATTAATGTAAGCCATTGATCAGTATTATCAGTGGGATCTTGACCGTCAAAATGTTGTAAACTATGGACTTATATTACAATTGCGAATTTATAATTTTCAACTACAGATTTATCCAAAAAATAGGAATTACATATTTATATGTTGGATATAAACCTGTTAGCCAATTTTTTTCTCCAGATTTCTGATTTATGTACAACACATAAATCCGCAGTACAATTTTTCTATACCGGATTTATGTGCTTTAAGATAAATCCGTAATGAATTTTCACGTCAGGGGTAAAATAGATTTTCACCTTACATATGGGGATATAGTGCCCAACTATTGGGGTACATAAATCAACATCCAAATTTGTCCTTTGAGATATCTAGGTAAATATCGTCGTTTGAATTTTATTTCAGATATCAGTCTATTGCAATAATATAACACGACAATCCCTAGTTTACACAATTTTGAACGGTCAAAATTGTGTAAACTAGGGACCAAAATCTTGATCGTCAAAATAATCTAAACTAGGGACCAAAATGAAACTTAAAAATAATATGAGGGACCAAATTGACAAAATTAACAATCTAGAAAAACAACCCAATCTTCATATTCATCTTCTTTGGCGAGCCACCACCACCACCACAAAAAGTAACATCGCCTCTCTCTTCTCTCCCTCTCACTATCACTCTCTGAACGCATTAACAGGAATCAATTTCTCACAATTCAACATTAGGGATTTAGGATTTTGGGGGAAAATCAATTTCTCACCCAATTTCTCACCCAACATTAGGGATTTACGTTTTTGTGGGAAATTCAACATTCTGGGTTTCAGGGTTCTTTGCGTAGCAGCTTACAATTTCTCACGTTTGTTGTTGTTGTTTTGAGGATTATAATTTCTCCTATTATGAGGGTTACAATTTCTAACATTTGTTGTTGTTGTTCCGAGGGATTTACGTTACAATTTCTCACGCTCTTTGCGCAGCAGATTACAATTTCATGGTTACTCTTCTTTGTTTGTGGCAATGTTATTAAAAATGACCCGGTGATCGACCTGGCTAGGACATTGGGTCACCGGGTCAATGGCCGGACCGTTGGGTCACCGTGTAGAAATTAATGCATTACAGAGCTATGAAATTTTTTTACCATATTTTAAATAATTAGAATATAAACACAAATCTAATAACTATATAATAATTAAATAAAGCAAATTATCTTTAATATAATCACAAACTTGGGTGATTGTAGAAGGCCATTGATTTTATTCTAAAATTAATAAGGTGTGGAATGCTTTAAATATATATTATAAGGGCACTATGTGTAAGTCATATATCAAAACCATGAATCAGAGATATAACCCACGTTTGCAGCGTCCTTCATCAGAACAAACAGTGGCGCAGTGGCAAAGTCTTGCCCATCTCAGTTGAGGATTGCAAGTTCAATTCAATACTTGCTCCCCACACTTTAATTCACATTTTTAAATACACACAACCCGGACCGGGTCACATAGGCCGGCGGATCGCCTGGCCTTACGGGTCTAGGCGGGTCAAAAGCATCTCCGATCTGATAAGAGGACCGAACTGAGCTTACCACAGGGTCGCGGTTCAACTGGTCCGACCGGTCGGGTCGGTCGTCTTTCACAACACCGGTTTGATACTTGCTCCCCACACTTTAATTCGCCTGCCTTACGGGTTTCAACGGGTCTAGGCAGGTCAAATGCATCTCCGATCTGATAAGAGGACCGAACCGAGCATACCACCGGGTCGCGGTTCAACCGGGTCGGTTCGGGTTTCACAGCCTTGGGTTATGGGTTTCGATTCTGGGTTTCAAATATGGGTTCCACTTCTTTGTTCTTCATGGTTGCTGATTAGGAAGGTGAAAACCAACAACGATTCAAAAAGAACGAAACAGATCTAGAAGATGAATGGATTTCTCTGATTTGTTTTTAATTTCAAATCTGGAAGATGCGTTTTTTTGGTTTTTTTTTTAAAATCAATTAGGTTTGTGGTGGTGGTGGTCGTGACTGTGGCTCGCCAGAGGTTGTGGTGGCTAGCCGGAAAAGATGGAGACGGTGATTGATTTGGTGTTGTTTGTTTTTGTTAATTTTATTTTTGTGTTTTGTGTTTTTATCAATTTGGTCCCTCATATTTTTTTTAAGTTTCATTTTTGTCGCTTATATGCCACATCACTTAATGAGTTCCAAGTCATCCATAACACGTAAGAAACCTTGTTAGCAGTTGACTGCCAGCCTGACGTTCGTTAAGAAAAACTAACGGCAGGGACCAAAACGAAACGGAAATGAATGATGAATGGCAAAAATGGGATAAAAAATATAAGTAACCAAAATGAAACTTAAAGCATAGATAAATGAGCAAAAGTGACATTTAGCCTTTTTGTTTTGGTTCCTGCTTAGCCCTTAGGCTTCAACCCACTCATTTTTCTTTTTCCACCAATTTTAACCCATTATTTTATTAAAACTTATATATTCTTTCATTTTTATCACGCAATTTTAAGTTCAAAAAATTCCACAATTCATTTATTAAAATTAGTGGTGATATGTGGAAACACTTTTGACTTAAGCTCTATGCGAAATTCCAAAGTCGGTAATTACCCCAAAATGTAAAAGTTAAAATTTAATGAAAAAACTATCCTTACCCCTTTAAACCACATTTAAACATCTTTCTTCTCTCTTCTCCCTTATTCTCTCTCAAGGGTCTTCGTGGGAGAAATTTTCACCCAATGTTGAAGAAATTCAAAATGCCACGAAGTTGCTCCATTGCACGGTGCATAAACATTTTCGTAGTTAATGATTCTAGAAAAAATTGGGTTGTCATAGAGCTTGCGAACTTAGTTCACATGCGTACAAAATTCAAATTTGTACTATCATTATTAAGTGAGCTCACTATTAGCCTACAAAATTTGAAACCTAGAGTTTATAATAAACTAGAAGTATACCTCGTGCATACGCAATGTACAGATAACATTATATTCTTTGTATTTATAGACTTAGATATATTTCAATTACAATAAATATTTCAAATTATTAAGAAATGCAATTTTACAACTTTAGAATATTTTTTCATTTGACATTTTTTATCTTTACAAAATACATTTTCTCAGCCATAAAATTATGATAACAACATGTAACTTTTTCTCGTTGAATCAAATACAGAATGTAAAATGATTATTCTGATAATGTGTAACGTTCCAACATATATAAAGAATTAAATCAAATTATAGCAACAACATATAATGTTTACCCGCTAAAACAAAAAGTAAAATGTAATTTTTCGATAATATCTAGTACTTTCTTGTCGCGGCTCAAAAAATGATTATATCGACAACGTGTTACATTTCGTCATAAGAAGTTAAATCAAAAATAGTGAAATTATATCAACAAGATGTAATTTGGTAATTATAAACAAAACTATTCATTTATAATAGTAAAGATATTTTCCTGTTTAGTATTTTAGACATGAGTAATTTGGTATTTATGTTAGCAGTTTAGATTATCAAATAGATTGTTGTTGATAGTTGATAAATAGATATACACTACAACAGAATAAATTAAAAAGATCGCCAAATGAGGAGCGCTTTTCTATCGGGCGCTCCCTATTTCTAACACGGAAGCTCAATGAGGAGCGCTTTTCTATCGGGCGCTCCCTATTTCTAACACGGAAGCTCAATGAGGAGCGCTTTTTTTCTGAGCGCTCCCTATGTGTTACGCGTCCTCCACATTGAGTAGCGCTTCGTGGTTTAAGCGCTCCCTATGTGTTACGCGTCCTCCACAATAAGTAGCGCCTTGTTTCGCGAGCGCTCCCTATGTCTAAAATATTATTCCTTTCCTCCTTACTTTTCCTCCTTCCCGTTGAAACCTAACTGTTCACTCACTCTCCAGCGCTGTCGTTCACTGCCTCCCGTCCCTGTTCACTCACTCTCATCGCCTCCCCTTCGCCGCCGTTAACAGCGCCGTCCCTGTTCACTCACTCTCGTTTGCTGCTACGGTTTCTCCTTGAACGTCGCGCGCCTCCCTCCTCTGTTCGCTCACTCTCATCGCCTCCTCTTCGCCGCCGTCAACAGCGTCGTCGACCAAGCCAACGACGCCTCCCTCCCCAGTTCACTCACTCTGTCTCGTTTGCTGCTTCTGTTTCTCCCCTTGCTGCAGCTCGTCCTCCCTTGCTGTCTCGTAAGTTACTCTTAGCTTTCACATTATTTTGATAATTTTTCTTTTATTTTCTCAGTGCAACTATAATGTGTGCAAACTGCAAGGTGGTTTTTGTGATTGAGGGCTGGGGATGTTAGCCTTCTTCACCATTTTCTGGTTTTAAAAACATTTTACTAGTCATTGAATTTTGATACATGTTTGTTCATATTAGGAAGTTCTCTTAGACGATAATATTGGTTAAATATGGATCGAAAGTGGATGTCTGCAAATCGTTTTTCGAAGGAATATGTCGATGGAGTAGAATATTTTGTTAACTTTGCTGTTCGACGATTGGGAACTTCTATGAATATCAAATGTCCATGTTTACAGTGTTGTTATGTAAACTCAGTTACCGCAGTTGAGCTTGCAGGACATTTAAGGGCCTACGGGATCGATCAAAGTTATACTTGTTGGACAATGCACGGTGAGGAAAGAGGTGAATCTTCGAATATGAATAATAATTCCGAGAGATGTGAATCTTCGAATATGAATAATAATTCCGAAAAATATAGATTTGATGGCGACCAACTTGAAGAGATGACAAAGGCAGTTGAAGATGATCTTAATGATTCCCCTCAAAAGTTTGAGAAGTTGATAACCGATGCAGAGACACCTTTGTATGCGGGTTGTACTGAGTTCACAAAATTATTGGCGGTGATAAAGTTGTATAACTTGAAAACTTGCCACGGATGGACGGATAAGAGCTTTACTGAATTACTCGCACTATTGAAAGATATGTTGCCGAAGGATAATGTGCTCCCTTCTCAGACGTATGATGCAAGACAAATGTTAGGGTCAATTGGCTTGAATTATGAGAAGATACACGCTTGTCCCAATGACTGCATATTATTTCGGAATGAACATTCCTTGTTAAAGTCGTGTCCTAAATGTAATGCATCGTGGTATAAGAAGAAAGAATCTGCTCCAGAAAAGGTGTTGTGGTATTTTCCTATAATTCCTAGATTTAGGCGCATGTACCGTAATTCAGAAGATGCAAAACACTTGACTTGGCATGAGGATGAAAGGATTAAAGATGGCTTGCTACGACATCCGGCGGATTCTCCGCAATGGAAAAAAATTGATATTGATTATCCTGATTTCGGGGAGGAACCAAGAAACCTTCGACTTGCATTGTCTGCTGATGGATTTAACCCATACGGTATACAGAGTAGCTCTCACAGTACATGGCCCGTGATTTTGGCGGTTTATAACTTACCTCCATGGCTTTGTATGAAACGCAAGTATATGATGTTGTCTTTGTTAATTTCTGGGCCTAAACAACCGGGAAATGATATTGATGTATACTTGGCTCCTTTGATTGAAGACTTGAAGCTAATGTGGGACACTGGCGTAGAGGTGTATGATGGGTTCAGAGAAGAGAGTTTCACCCTAAGGGCTATGATTTTTGGCACAATTAATGACTTTCCAGCATATGGCAATTTATCTTGTTACAGTAACAAAGGTCAGTGTGCCTGCCCTATATGTGAAGATAATACAGATTGGATGTGGTTGGAACATGGTAAGAAGAATATCTACCTTGGTCATCGTAGATTTTTGCTTCCAACTCATCAGTATCGACTGTGGAGAAAGGCATTCAATGGGAATTCAGAAACCCGTAAAGCCCCCCCACCTTTGACAGGTGAACAGCTTTTTGAAAAGGTGAAAGATTGAACATTAAATTTGGGAAGCTTTTTGCAGGAGAGCTTGCCAAACGAGGGTGGAAGAAAAAGTCGATTTTCTTTGAGTTGCCATACTGGAAGTCATTACATGTAAGACATTTCATTGATGTGATGCATGTTGAAAAAAATGTCTTCGAAAGTGTCATTGGTACCTTACTCAATATGCCAGGAAAGACTAAAGATACCATCAATGCAAGGTTGGACTTAGTTAGTATGGGGTTGAGACCCGAATTGGGTCCGATAAAGAAGGGTACACGTACATATCTACCTCCGGCAGCTTATACTCTATCTAAGAAGGAGAAAATCATCTTTTGTAAGTTTCTTCATGAAGTTAAAGTTCCAGAGGGGTACTCTTCAAATGTTACACACCTTGTATCGATGAAAGACCTCAAGTTGAAGTCTCTAAAGTCCCATGATTGTCATGTTCTCATGGAGAATTTGTTACCCATTGGTATACGATCCATTTTGCCCAACAAAGTGCGTCAGGCCATAACTAATCTTTGTTTCTTCTTTAAGGCGATTTGTAGTAGAGTGATTGACCCTGGAAAGTTGCCAGCGTTGCAAAGATCAATTACTGTCACATTATGTGAACTTGAGATGTTTTTCCCACCTTCATTCTTTGACATAATGATTCATCTAACAGTTCATCTGGTTAGAGAGACACAATTGTGTGGCCCATGTTACATGAGATGGATGTACCCTTTTGAGCGTTACATGAAAATATTAAAAGGATATGTTAAAAACCAATCACGACCTGAGGGTTGTATTGCTGAGCGCTACATAGTCGAAGAAGCTATTGAGTTCTGCACCGACTATCTATCTAGTGTTGAATATTCTGTGGGGCTACCAAGAGAGCGTCACACAAGAAGCGTTTGTAAAGGAATGACAGGAAGCAAACTAGTGATGGTCTCAAGGAGGATTCTGGAGCAAGCACACTTATATGTTCTGCACAATGACAGTGAGGTTGATTCATATGTTGCAACGCATATGGACATGCTTAAGAGTGATTACCCAAGTAAAGGTGAAGTTTGGCTAAGAAAAGAACACAATAGGAGTTTCATAGTGTGGCTAAGAAATCATATTTCTTTAGAGTTTGCTTCGAATCCTACCTTGATTTCTGATAGATTGAGATGGTTAGCAAAAGGTCCAAATATACATGTTTTCTCTTTCACCAGCTATTTACAAAACGGGTACACATTCTATACAAAAAACCAAGATGATCAGAGTAAAATGCAAAATAGTGGGGTGACTCTTGTAGCTCAATCTATGCATACATCAGGTGCCAAAGACAAAAATCCCATTTATGCGAATATGTCATACTTTGGAGTCATTGAACAAATATGGGAGTTGGATTACAATATTTTTCGTGAGCCTGTGTTCCAATGTAAGTGGGCTGACAATAATAATGGTGTACAGATTGATGAGTCGGGGTTCATGCGAGTGAATTTCAACAAGTTAGGGTATAAAGATGAGCCTTTTATTTTAGCCTCGCAAGCTCAACAAGTGTTTTATGTCACTGATCCAGTTGATATCAATTGGTCCATTGTTCTATTGACAAACAAAAAACTATTGGTTAATGATATTGGTGATAAAGCACCCGAAGATGTTGATATTGAGGATGACCCTTTCTTTGGGACATCACAACCAATACTAGGGGAAACTACTTCAAAAGAGGATGTTGTGTATAATAGAAAAGATCATAGTGATGGAATCACGCTTCGTCGAAAACAAAGTACCAAGAAGCGAAAAGAAAAATATCATAGGAATAAACAAATTGTAAATAAAACTGTATTGAGGAAAAGGAAAAGGTAATCTAACTTACTTTTAGACTTATTTTGCTTGTCTCTTCTTTATTCATCTTCAAATTGTATATATTAAGTTACTTTTTCATTAATATATCGCAGATCAGATGACATTGCATAGCGATGATAGTGGGCATGATAGTGCTGATGCGAGTGATCATGAGCCCCCAAAAAAGGCCACTCGCCGTGGAATGACCGTAAAAAAGAATATCATCAACCGGCAAAGTAAAGGACTTCCAAAACTTCCGGTAAGATATATACTAATTAACTAAATTTATAACTTAGTTTAAACTATTTGTTATCTAATTTACGTAAGTAATAATGTAGGTCCAATGGAATGTTAAAGGCCAACCAATTGGTCGAAATGGTAAACAGTTGAGTACTTTCATTGGTACTAAAGTGAAGCAAACGGTACCGATTACAATCAATACATGGAATGATAAACGTAATCTCGCTTTGGAAAGACTCAAAGAGGAGCTATGGTGTATGATTCAGGTATATATTTTTGAATATATATAGTTATCTTCTTATATAATTATGTAACCATATATTGATAATATTTTCATTGTTGTGTGTAAGCAGACTTATTTTGATGTTGATGAGTCTCGGAAAGGATTCTGTCTTATGAAAGCTGGAAAGTTACATAGGAAGTTCAGAACTACTCTAAAGAATAAATGGATGACAGATGATGAAGGGAACCTCTTACACCATCCCCCACCACTATATAGTGAGATTATAAATCAGGAGGATTGGAATGTCTTTATAACCAAACGCACCGAAGATGAAGACTTCTTGGTTTGTACAATTACCTTTTAACTTAACTATATTTGACAATTATTATGCATTAATTAATGTATATTTATATGTCTATACAGACATTATGCAATGAAAATCGAGAGAGAGCAAAAAGTCCTGATTACCCTTATAGAGGCGGTGTTAAGGGTTATCAAGACATTGAAGAAAGAATGGTAAGGACAACATCCTTTATTTCAACTTTTACTATTATTAATCAATCTTTTGATATATTTATTAACAATTGGTAAATTTTAACAGCTAGTGGAGGTGGGGAAAGATCCAACTGAAGAATCTGTTGACCGGCATGTTTTGTGGCTAGAAGCCCGAGTAAGCAAAGATGGTGTGATTAAAGATCCAAAAACGAAAGAGGTGTCTCAAAGAATTGTAAGTACGATAAAATTAAAATTGTTTCGTAATTTTGATTATAGTTATAATGTCTAATAATGTTTAATACTTATTGTGAATTAGGAGACCATATCACAATCAGTAGAACAAGGACAAACAACTGATTTTGATGGTGGGAATGACATCCTTAGCCGTGCTTTGGAACTTGAAGAGTATTCGGGTCGTGTGAGGGGTACTGGATTTGGTGTTACTCCGACATCTTTTTGGGGTCCAAATAGGCCTAAAAAAAAAGAAACTAAAGAAAGACAGTTGGAGCAATTGGTGTTCAAGCTAATGGATGAAGTTGCCGATTTAAGAGATAGAGTTGGACCAAGGATTGATCAACCATCCCCTAAGCTAGATAGCTTCAGAGATAGTTGTACCATTGCGTCTAATGAGGTATTTATCTTTAAATTCTCTTTTCTTTGTACATATTACATCAATTTATTCATATTCTAATTTTTGTTTATCATTGATTTAGGGTAACAATAATGATTGTAAACTATATATATCAAACCCTCCTAAATTAGTTGCAAGGGGTTTAATTTGTAATGAACTGGGCACTTTATTGCACAATCTACCCATTCCCGAAAATCATGTAAGAGTCAGAGTTGACGTTGCAATTGTGGGGGATGCAAACTTGCCTGTACCAGTAAACAGTATAGGGATCATGACTGTGGATGATGCAATTGGTACTTTTGTGGCATGGCCAGTAAACCTCATTAATGTAAGTGACAGTATATTTGTTAGTAATTTATTAACAAATATATTTATTTCCAACTATACTTGTTACTAAATAGTTGTTTTTTCAAAAATATAGGTATCTCAACGGACAAAATCTAAAGTTAGTGGGAATGTTGAAAGATCTCGACCTTCTAATGCTGGCAAGTCAAAAGTTAGAGGGAATGTTGGTGGGAATGTTGGCAAATCTAAAGCTTCTGGGAAAGAGATTGAATCCCGACATTCCCAGTCTATTGCTGGCAGATCTTCTAGCAATGCCATGGACTTTATCAGTTACTTAAACCACTTGGATAGTGACGCCATGATCGAGGCATTTATGGATAGAGGGATTTTTGGAGAGGAGCAAGTGTTAACTTTGAATCAAGAGGAAGTCAAGGCGGTATATGATCATGAGTGGGCAAGTGCGACTAGTATTAGAGCATATATCAGGTACTTATCTATTGATGTTTTTATTGTTGTTATTATTATTATTATTATTATTATTATTATTATTTTAATTTGTATACATTTTTATTAAAGGTATTTGTACTATGAGATATTGGTCCCAACGGAACAAACACAAAGATATGTGTTCATATGCCCTGAGACTACTTTTCTACTTAACATCCCTCTGGATAAAACAATGCCACAAGACTATATAGACAAGTGCAGGGAACAAATGGAAAGAAACAAGGTAGAAGTGAAAGCCAATATCGATCGACGCTTGGCGCTATCGCATGAATTAAACTGTGATTCTTTGTTTTTTGCACCCATAAACTTAGGGTGAGTGATTTAATCTATATAAGTAGTATATAATATGTATTTGTGAAATAATCCTTGTTATTAATTTGATTATTCAAAAATTTTATAGGACTCATTGGATATTGTTGGTGATTGATCCCAAAAAAGACCTGATTTGCTATTTGGATTCACTGCTGGGACATTACAACAACTACCCCAAGTTGGTGGGAGTATTTAATAGGTTTGTTATTAGATTCTTTGCATATTTCATATTTTAGTTTATCTATGTATTTCGATTAATATAGTTATATATATATATATATATATATATATATATATATATATATATATATATATATATATATATATATATATATATGATGTTGTTTCAGTGCTTTAGCAACTTATTGGGGATTGCGTAATGTCAGGACTTCGTACAGAAAATCAACATCTTCTACAAAATGGAAAGCAATAAGAGTAAGTTTATAATTAATATTCTTATGCATATGTTATTTAATTAAATTTAATAACTAATGTTTTGTTTCATAGGGTCCCAAACAATCAAATGGCGATGATTGCGGGTACCATGTAATGAAATTTATGAAGGATATCATCACTCGCCAACAAATGACAATCCCAAACAATGTATGTAATTTGATAATTTGTTTTTTAACAAGTAATTAAATATTTAATTGATATTTAACTAATTTTAAGTTTATTTTCTTTTTTCAGTATTTTCCTGAATATGTGTCTGGAGCTCCAATGTCTGATGAGGAAATCACCGAGGTCAGAGGAGAGTGGTGTCGTCATGTTATCAATTTGATTCATGCAAATCGAAATTGATGTAAATTTTATAGTACCTCATTGGATATGTTGTAAATTTTGTTGATATTTTGGTACATGAGCATTTTGTTGAATTTTGGTACTTGACATCCCTTCTTTATAGAATTTGGTTTGAAACATATGTTGGATAGTTGGATAGATATCTGTATGCTGGAAAACTGGTTGCTGGTTGCAGGGAAGCTGAGAATTGGTAATTGGTGTAAATTTTATAGTACCTCATTGGATATGTTGTAAATTTTGTTGATATTTTGGTACATGAGCATTTTGTTGAATTTTGGTACTTGACATCCCTTCTTTATAGAATTTGGTTTGAAACATATGTTGGATAGATATCTGTATGCTGGAATTGGTAATTGGTAATATGCAGGGAAGCTGAGAATTGGTAATTGGTAATACTGGCAATAGAAGAAACAAGCAAAACTTTTTTGAAAAAAACTTAGGAATAGGGAGCGCTTTAAGAGAATAAGCGCTACTTATTTGAAACAAAATTAGGGATAGGGAGCGCTTTAGTTACATAAGCGCTACGTATATAAACTGAATGAGGAGCGCTTCTTAAATAAAGCGCTATTGATATTCCTCAGCGCGTTAGTCATGAGGAGCGCTTTGTATAAAAAGCGCTACTCATGCGTTATTTTCAGGAGCGCTTCCTGAGCGCTACCAAAGAGAAACAACCAAGAGTAGCGCTAACATCAGTAGCTCCCGAAAGCGCTACTTATGGGGAAAAAAAAGCGCTACTTATTAAGAAATCTGTTGTAGTGATAGTTGATGATTAGTAGTTTGATTAATTAGATAGTTGATTAATAGATATATAGTTGATGATTAGTACTTATTAAATAGACCGTAGATAGAATAAAAAAAATAAAACGTGAAGAGAGATAGAGTGAGTATAGGTGGGAGAGATAGAGAGAAAATGGAGAAAGATAAGAGTGAGAGAGAGAGAGAGAGATAAAAAAATAAGACTTAATTGTCAGATAAAAAAATTAAAATATAATGTGAGAAAGTGGGACCCATAAAAATAAAATATGAGATAAAATAATGATAGATTTCCAAATTTTCCCTTCAAAAAAGAAAAGAGTTAATGGACAAATTGGTAATTTGACCAACCCATTCTTTTCTTAAATAGTTAATTGAAGACATTGGTAGTTTGGTATTTATGTTAGCAGTTTAGATTATTAAATAGATTGTTGATAGTTGATAAATAGATATAGTTGATGATTAGTAGTTTGATTAATTAGATAGTTGATAAATAGATATATAGTTGATGATTAGTACTTATTAAATAGACAGTAGATAGAATAAAAAAAATAAAATGTGAAGAGAGATAGAGAGAGTATAGGTGGAAGAGATAGAGAGAAAATGGAGAAAGATAAGAGTGAGAGAGAGAAAGAGAGATAAAAAAATAAGACTTAAATATGAGATAAAAAAAATTAAAATATGATGTGAGAAAGTGAAACCCATAAAAATAAAATATGAGATCAAATAATGATAGATTTCCAAATTTTCCCTTCAACAAAGAAAAGAATTAATGGACAAATTGGTAATTTGATCAACCCATTCTTTTCTTAAATAGTTCATTCTTAAATAGTTAATTGATTAAGCTTATAGTAAATGAGTTCACGATGTTGCTCTATTGCCAGGTGTATAAACATTTTCGTAGTTAATTATAGTTCCCATAGATTTTATGTCTTACCATTTATTTCTTTTGTTTAAGATAAGCAGGTGCAGTGTTGGAAAAGTACACCAATTTAAAGTGCTTCATAGTTAATTAATAGTGAAAACCCTAAAAAAACATTGCATTTACCCTCCTATAAAAAATGTTTTCCACACCCTATAATATAATTTGCACCGAAGTCATTAATTTTGCACTCAATCCAAACTTGTACAATCACTAACATCATCTTCTTTACTCAAGAACACTTGTATGAGATGGTAAGGGTCTTGTCCAGCTTAACCAAGGTCCTGGGTTCCAATTCAGCCATTGACACGCAACTTTGTTAAATCTCTTGAGGAGAGCTTTGCCGTCCATTGTGGTCCTACCCGGCTCGAGGGATTAGTCTCAGGAATTGTGCGCAGAGGATAGCCGGCTCGAGAGATTAATCTCGGCAAATGCGTGTAGCCATTATGAAAGGATTTAACTTTGAAACTCTGTTAACTTTCTTTCTTTTTTTGGGTACAATAGAGGGTCTGTTATCTTTCTTTCTTGTGATCAGCACATCAAACTTCATGTTCTTTATAGTACTCATGATTTGATTAGAACAGGAGAGCTGAAATGTACGTAGAAATATCAATTAATGAGTTAGTTTCTAAGATCTTTCACAATACTTGTTTCTAAACATTTATTTGATTCAAAATTGGTAGTTTTATGGATTAATTGTGATTATGACATATTTTTTTATAACCAAATAATTTTTATGATTGTGACATGATTTTTGTATAGGCAATGTTAGTTGTTATTTGTTAGAGGGATGGGGGAAATATTAGTTTCCACGATTTGAACATTGGACCTCCTTCATATACTCTTTCGATATCCCTTAGCTCACAAATTGAGCTACCTACTTGGAATATGTTGTCACTGAATGGTGGCAAATCAAGGGCTCGAGTAAGCGGGTCAAATTTTTTTAAAATTGCGCATAACTAAAAAATAATAATTGTTTTTAATATATTTAACAAAATAAATATTCACAACTCATAATTGTTCTCTATGCACACAAAAGGCAGAGGAATTGACGTGAAAAATTGTATGAGTGTAGACTGAGCATAAAATTAGAGACTTGGTTGCATATTATTTTTCAGGGTATCCAAAATACATATTTTTTCTAAGGGGGTAAGTCAAATTTTGGTTTTTGAGGATATGCACTTGACCACCCTCACTTAAGATTATGTCTACCCCTGGTTGTCAACATTTTTTATAGAATCCCGCTCAACTAAGGACATTGTAAATGATAGTGTCGATTAGGCCTATTGAAGTCTGATTAGGTGGGCTTTTATTTAGTGTTATTTTAGTTGGGTCATTGGCCATTGAGCCTTTTAATATCCATTATCCACTACTAGTCATATATATATATATATATATATATATATATATATATATATATATATATATATATATATATATATATATATATATATATATATATATTGTTCTGGAGTGGACCGACCGGTCCCATCAGCAAAACTAAGAGGTGCATTCAGCAATTGGAATGGATCAGCCCAATCAACCCAGCCCATTTCCACCTCACGCGAGCCCAACATGCTTGGACGGTCAAGATCGACTCTACCCTTCCAACGATCCACGAGAGGGCACGATTTCCTATAAATACAGGCAAACTTTGCCCTAAAAAAGGTTCAATCTCTAATCCTTAGTACCTCCACTCTTATATTCTATATACTGACTTGAGCGTCGGAGTGGCTTGCAGGTACCCCCCCGGGCGCTCATTGACCTCCTGTCAGGACAGCAAGAGACCTACCAACAGCAGACGACCAAAAAGCTGCTCGGAACAGAACATTGGCGACCACAGTGGGAGATTTTTATCTTTCACACAATCACAACTCAAAACTTTTTCTCTTGCTGTGCAATGGCTTCCAGAGGCAGACCCCGGACTGGAAGCGTCACCCATGAGGGCACCTGGCAGGGCGCCTATGATGAAGCAGCCAGCGCCCATGAGGGCGCCTGGCAGGGCGCCAGTCAAGGCAGCCAGCGCCCATGAGGGCGCCTGGCAGGGCGCCAGTCAGGAAGTAGCCAGCGCCCATGAGGGCGCCTGGCAGGACACCAACAGTGAAGTACAAAGCGCCCATGAGGGCACCGTGGTAATTGATTAAAGCAACCCCCTTGAGGACTGGGGGTCAAAAAGGTCAAGGAGGAAAAAATGGAAAGAAATCTTGAGTGTTGCATCAACCTCGACCCATAGGAAGGGACCGGACCACCCTTATCCTTCGACAACAAGGATTTGCTTGACGGGAAACCAAACGAACACGTTCCGCCGCTCATCACCGCCGTTATGGCTGATAATGGAGTAAGAAGACTCCTGGTTGAACGTCTCCCCCGCCGACCTGACTCCATACTCAGTGGCGCACCATAGAGGGTGACTAGCGCTTGGCACCTAGGCGCCCGACACCAAGGCATCAACAACAAGAAGGACCCAGCACCATACGAGGTGCCTGGCACCCGGCACCCAGGAGGGTGCTCTAGTCGGCAGTCTATAACTTCGTCCATACTTATCCAATGGAGGCGTGTGAGCATGCGTTGGAAATCTAAGAAGAAGAGCTACAATTCTCATGTTGAGCTAAAAATCCAATTCGGACGTCTCCGCACCCGGGAAGGGCGCCCATGAGGGCGCCAACAGCATCCTTCGGCACCAGAAGCAACAAGGCGCCCATGGCGCCCATGAGGGCGCCAGATCCCGCTCCAGACGCAACAACGCGCCCATGGCGCCCATGAGGCCGCCAGATCCTGCTCCAGACGCAACAAGGCGCCCATGGCGCCCATGAGGGCGCCAGATCTTGCTCTAGACGCAACAAGGCGCCCATGGCGCCCATGAGGGCGCCAGATTCTGCTCCAGATGCAACAAGGCGCCAGATCCTGCTCTTGATGCGACAAGGTGCCCATGGCACCCATGAGGGCGCCAGCATCAGGGCACACCATCTTGGCCCAAGGCCCCTTGGAGGAGGGCGCCAACTTCAGGATGTGGCGTTTTTACTAAGTCCATAACTTCTTCCATGCTTATCCGATGGAGGCGTGTGAATATGCGTTGGAAAGCTAAGAAGTAGAGCTACAATTCTCATGTTGAGCTGAAAATCCAATTCGGACGTCTTCACACCCAGGAAGGGCGCCCATGAGGATGCCAACATCAGAACGCAGCACCATGGCGCAAGGCGCCCAGGAGGGCGTCAACATCAGGATACAACACACTAGCTTGGTACACGACAAGACAAATGAAGTAACGCCTCGGGCGAATCAACGAAAGTGCTTCAAGCCAAGACTATACTCCAAATTAATCTCGGCTTGGGGGCAACTATTCTGGACTATTCCATCTCCTCCGAAGGTTACTTACTAGTTTCACGACTCCCACTCCATGACCTCCTCACACACATTTCCCGTGGGAGGTCAAGGAACCAGGACAGCCCCCACCAGAGACTCCACCGGGGATCACCGTCGAGGAGATCCCCTGACTGGCGCAGGTTTCGAAATGTGGACTATGAAGACACATTCCCCCGTAACTCAAGAAGGTTCACAGATGACTTTACTGCCTCCCGTTTGAAACCCAAGTCTGAAGAAGTGCAGAGGGCAGTCGGACAGCGTGACAATGAAACACTACGAGAATACATGGAGCGCTTCAACAAGGAGGCCCCATGTGTGTGAAACTTGGAGGACCAAGCAACCAAACCCCCCGGAGACCAATAAGCAAAGATTCCTATAGGAGCTGGACTTCATCGAGGAAGCTAGAAACCAAGCAGCATTAAAAGACACGGTAATCCAGCAAAGATTACGTAGAATGAAACTCGTGACCCCGAATAGGGGGCAGGGCATCAGGACCTGAGCCTAGGGCTAGACCTAGTTTTGAATTTTTTTTGTTCAAGCACAAAAGCATAATGTATGGCGCTAGCTAGCATCAACACTGGTTACAAAGAAAAATGTGACACTGATCAAGAAAGAAAAAGGGCCTAACTCCATAGTCGGGAGTGGAATAAGGCCTGTGCAACCCAAGCACCATCCAGGCGCACAGGAGGGCGCCAAATCCTACTTCGAAGGCAGCCAACATGGCGCACAAGCAAATAACTAGTGCATGAGCACATAAGAAAATTAAATGATGCATGAACATGCGAGTGCACGAGTCCGTGAGAAAATGACGTAGTGCACGAGCACGTGAGAAAATGGCATAGTGCACGAGCACGTGAGCAAATAACATAGTACACAAGCACGGGAGAAAATGAGATATAAAGATAGTGCATGAGCACGTAAGACAACGACAACGTCAAGTCAAGACCATCCCCCAGGATAATCTCGACTTCGGGGACAACGGTGGAACCAGGTCAATATTCACCAGAGACACCGCCGGGGATCACCATCGAGGAGACCCCCCAACCGACGCAGCTCAATACCAACGAAGGACGGAAGCAAGAAGGATGATCTGGCTTGATTAGGCGCAGTAAATGCAACACCCTCAGGGACGACATTAAAAAGCAGATCCATGACACTGGTCCCTAGCAGTAACACCTATTCCCAAAAACTTCCCCAAGATCAAAAAAGAGAAAGGGTCCAACTCCATAGGAAGGAGGGGGCAATGCTAGTTTGAGATCCTACCTACCTGGCAGAGAGGGACTGCCTGGATCGCAGGGGCACGAGTCGACCTACACCACCACGAAGCGACTATCTAGAGACGTCGCAACCTCTAATGGGTGAGTTAAATTCTGATAGATTCTGATAAACTCCTGTTAGAGTCCCTAGATGGGCGAAGTGGCATCGCAAGATGTCACAACCTCGAAGCGGCATATCGAAAAGGTCGCAACCTCTGATGGGTGAGTTAAGTTCGGACAGATTCTGATAAACTCCTGTCAGAGTCCCTAGATGGGCGAAGCGGCATCGCAAATGTCGCAACCTCTAATGGGTGAGTTAAATTCGGATAGATTCTGATAAACTCCTGTTAGAGTCCCTAGATGGGCGAAGTGGCATCGCAAGATGTCACAACCTCGAAGCGGCATATCGAAAAGGTCGCAACCTCTGATGGGTGAGTTAAGTTCGGACAGATTCTGATAAACTCCTGTCAGAGTCCCTAGATGGGCGAAGTGGCATCGCAAGATGTCACAACCTCGAAGCGGCATATCGAAAAGGTCGCAACCTCTGATGGGTGAGTTAAGTTCGGACAGATTCTGATAAACTCCTGTCAGAGTCCCTAGATGGGCGAAGCGGCATCGCAAATGTCGCAACCTCTAGTGGGGAATTTAAATCGGATCGATTCTGATAAACTCCTAACGGAGATAACATTGCCACGAGACGATAGGAGGTGATACGTTCAGAAGCGTGAAAAATAAGCAAGATAAAGGAAACGTGGATATAACGTAAAATCATCCTTCAAACTCCATAAAGCAAACGTACAACAAAATCCAACAGGACAAAAAGAAATTACAAGTCAAGAACAACTGAACTTCTAGAAGAAATAATCAGGGGGCAGAACAAGCAGTCACGAGACAGACAGGAAAACTTAGAGACAACCCCCCTCCCCCGAGGTTGGAGACTTTGCAAGACAAGACATGCTCAAAAGAACAAAGAAGCTAGAAAGATAAGCGGAAAGTCCGCCCGGAAGTTACCTCCGTAAATTAGAAGCCGCAAAGACTCGCGGGAACGCCAATGGATGTTGGTAAAGAGTGTCAAGCACAAAACCAGGGCCCATGAGGGCGCCTGGCGGGGCGCCAAAGAAGACAGCCAGCGCGCATAGGGGCGCCAATGAGGCAGTCAGCGCCCATGAGGGCACCTGGCAGGGCGCCTGTCAAGGAAGCCAGCGCCCATGAGGGCGCCTGGCAGGGCGCCAGTCAGGAGCAGCCAGCGCCCAGGAGGGCGCCTGGCAGGGTGCTAATATGAAGCAACTAGCGCCCATGAGGGTGCCTGGCAGGAAGGCACTGTCAACAACGTAAATAAACGGTAACGAACAATAAATACCTACCAGGAAGAAAAGACGTTGAAACAAGTGGACTCTACTCCCTCTTCTTCTTTTTAAGGAGGCACTAGGTTGGTGACTTAGTCCCTACCCCTTCCCCCTCCTTGAAGTAGGCACTAGGGTTAACAATTACTTGGCCCCTACTCCTTTCCACCTTCCAAGAAAGCGCTCCAATGATGGATTAGTCCCCCATTGGTCCCTACTCCTCCACGGATTTTTTCGGCACCTAAGAGGGCACCTGGCAAGGAGGGCGCCCATGAGGGCGCCTAGTAGAAGCAACCAGCGCCCATGAGGGCGCCAGGCAGGAGCAAGCAGCGCCCAACAGAAGGGGGGGCTGGCAAGGGGCAGTCTGAAAGCAAATCCTTCGCAACGGGGTAGTCATCACTATGCAGTAAGGCACCCGTGAGGGAACCAAACCCTGTCTCGCAAAATTAAAGGATGCATGAGCATCTGAGTGCATGAGCACGTGAGAAAATAAAAAGCAGAGTGCATGAGCACGTAAGAAAATTAAAGGATGCATGAGAATCTGAGTGCAGGAGCACGTGAGAAAATAAAAGAGTGCATGAGTGTTGCACCCCGAAAAATCCCCGGCTTTGGGTTTCTCAATGTACAACGTGGAAAATTTTTGGAGCCGCCACCAATATTTTAATTTTAAGACCAAAACATTGAAAAAAGGTCTTTTAGAAAAAGGCGGATGGTCTTTGAAAACTAGAGATATAGGTTCGGGGGTCGATTACGTGCGAGGAAGGTGTTAGCACCGCGCACGTCCTTTCTACCGAAAGGGAACCTCTAATTAAATGTGTGGTTTTAACATTTGATTTGAAAAATACCTAGATTTGCCTATTTATTTCTTATTTGGAGATGAATGGGAAATCTTTAATGAGAATTTTATTTTAGGTGAGAAAGGGGGAAAAAAAGGTTTTTAGAAAAAAGTGCTTGACGGGACATGGCCCGCTCCTACGTATCTCCTGGTGCGATGGAGAATTCAAAGCTACGTAGTTCTTGGTGTGTAGAAAATGTTTGTGGGTTGGTGTTTTTTAATGTAGGGGTCTTAGGATTGTCTGATCTGTGTTGAAGGACCACTGGGGGTCTGAAGGGCCGCTGGGGGCTGAAGGAGCGCTGGGGCTCTGAAGGACCACAGTTCACTTATCCTAAAACGATGATTAACCCGGCCGTACGACCGACTTAATCCCCTACTTTGAAAATAAGATTTTTGATTTTTGTTTTATGAAAGAGATGTGTTTGTATTTTTTAATTTAGAAATTGTTTATTTTTGCGCTTGACAGGGGCGTGGCCCTGCTCCTACGTATCTCCGAGTGGAGAATCAAAGGCGACGTAGTTCTAGGTTGTCTTTGAAAAGTTTTTTTGTTTTTTTAGTTTTTGAAATAGGGCGAGTGTTAGCAAATGATTAAACTAGCAGAGGCTATGATGAATCACTACTAAATACTCGAAAAATGAGAGTTGTACCGCTAGTCAAACGAACAAAGGTTCTGATGGACTATTGATAACAACTCGTTTTTTTATTATCTTTTTTGAAATTGATTTTCGAAAGAGATTGATTTGTACGACGATCAAACTAACAAAGGTTATGATGGATCATCGTTTATTATTCTTATGGGAAAAATGACATTGCCACTAATAGCTAAACGAACAAAGGCTCTGATGAGCTACTAGTAGCAATGGGTTTGACAATGATTCCTTTTATTTGTTTTGTGAAAATGATGTGTTCACGGTTGAAAAAGGATTTTTATTTGTTGCCCAAATGGGAATCAAAGCCACGTAGTTCAAATGAAAAATGTTTTTGAAAGGGTTTGAAAGGGACAAGTTGAATCACCCGAGACCATCTTCACCACTTAGAACATGATGCACTAGGCATAAGTGGGAATCATATAGTTCGTCATCAACAATGGACGATAATATACAAGAACGAGTGGATAAATGCTATAGCTAAGTTTAAATCACATGGATCACAATAACTAAATATTAACAAATGAAAAGACTGAAATACCTCTGATGAAGACAGATATTACAGATCTGAAGAACGCAAACCCCGACTAACTCTTGCAGAAGATCGACTCTGACGGACCAACGGAACGAATAGAGCGAAAAATAAAGCGTGGAAGAGTTTTTCTAAAATGTGAGAGATTTCGAGAAAAGTGGGTTTTTTCTCTGATCTCGTGAAGAATGCGTGTGAAGATGTGTCTCCTGAAATGAAAAATGAGCTTCCTATTTATAGGAAATCAGATTTGATCTATTTTAGGAAACGGAGTAATCGATTATGTTGGAAATAACTTGGGAGATGTAATCGATTATTGGCTCATTGATTTTTGAGTGGATAATCGATTATGTGTGAAGGAAAAACAAGTGTATAATCGATTATCAACCTTCCTAAAAAGGTGGTAATCGATTATATGCTTAGTTACAAGAAGGGAGTAATCGATTTATTTGATAAATATGGAAACTTCCATTTGCTTCATAATCGATTATGTGTGATGTGCAAATGAGGGCTAATCGATTATTTGCTTCCAAAATGATTAGGATAATCGATTTATTGTTGTAAATAAGGAAACAATCGATTATTCACTTTAGTAAAGATAGGAGAGTAATCGATTATGTGCTCTGAAAACATTCAGGCACATAATCTATTACCATAATCCATTATCTTTGTAAAAATATAGGATTTTAATTTCAAGCCCTCAACCAAAATATTTTTAGAAATATTTTTCAAAACCATTTTGATGCACCATGCATGTTTTGAAACACTCATCTCTCAGCTACTAAAAGTCATAGACCTTCAGTGATAAATGACCAAAATGCCCTTTTTGACCTAAAAACCCTAATTTCCCAAAAAGTGCATTCTAACCCTAAAAATGATTTCAAAAACTTTGGAATGGTTTCTAGGACCCAAAATGCAATGCATAATTTTATTTTTGTGTGGAAAATTAGGGTTTGGACCTAAGCCGGACAAAATTGGGGTATGACAATGAGCACATAAGAAAATTAAAGGATGCATGAGCATGGAAGGAAATAAAATAGTGCACGAGCACGTGAACAAAAAAAACCAGAGTGCCAAGCACACGTCCACACAAGCCAGCTCCCATGAGGGCGCCTGGCAAGGAAACAACCAGCGCCCATGAGGGCGCCTGGCAGGGCGCCAAGCACCAAGGCAGCGCCCATGAGGGCGCCTGGCAAGGCGCCAATGCTGGAGCAGGCAGCGCCCATGAGGGTGCCTGGCATGGCGCCAACGAAGAGCACCAGCGCCCATGAGGGCGCCTGGCAGGGAGCCAAGCACCGAGGCAGCGCCCATGAGGGCGCCTGGCAGGGCACCAATGATAGAGCAAGCAGCGCCCATGAGGGCGCCTGGCAGGGGAACAATGCAAATCCTTCGCAAGGGGGCAGCCAGCACTGCGCAATAAGGCATCCAAGGCATGCATGAGGGCATCAAAATCTTGTCTCGCAAAATCTGCTCCACGAGGAGACACCCGACGTATAGGCACCCATGAGGGCATCAAAGTCTTGTCTCGCAAAATCTGCTCCACGAAGAGACACCCGATGTATGGCGCCCTAGAGGGCCCCAAAACACGTTTCTCAGGATGGCACCAAGCACATCCAGGAAGGCACCAAGGCGCCCTAGAGGGCGCCAAAACATGTTCTGCAGGATGGCACCAAGCACACCCAGGAAGGCACCAAGGCGCCCTAGAGGGCGCCAAAACATGTTCTGCGGGATGGCATCAAACGCATCCAGGCTGGCACCAAGGCGCCCTAGAGGGACTCAAAACATGTTTCTGCAGGATGAAACCAAGCACATCCAGGAAGGCACCAAGGCGCCCTAGGGGCGCCAAAACATGTTTCGCAGGAGGGCACCAACATCAGGAATCCTGGCACAAGGCTCCCATGGCGCCCATGAGGGCGCCAGATCCTGCTCCAAGAGGCGGTAGTCGAGACAACATGACAAGGCCCCCATGGCGCCTATGAGGGCACCGAATCCTGCTCCACGAGGAGACACCCAGCACACGCACGCAGGGAACAACACCAAGGGCGCCCAGGAGGGTGCCAACTCTTAGGGACAAACAAGCGTCCAGCAAGGCGCCCAAGAGGGCGCCAACAGCAGAACTTAGCACTCCGGCAAGAGGCTAAGAAAAGAAGCTAAGTGTCACCACAATTACCAAGTGATAGAGAAGCAGCAAGGTCGGGCGAACAATCGGGAAAAAGAAAAGTCCCTTTGATGGCAAGCTGAACCTGAAAATATCAAATCAAAAAGCAAGTCAAAATAAGAAATCGAACAACAACAAACAAGGAGATACAAAATCTAAAGTCGGAACCAACACCCAAGAGGGCGCCTGGAAGGGCGCCAAAACAAGGCAACACAAGGCGCCCATGAGGGCGCCAGATCCCCTGTCGCCAATCACCAACCACAAGGCGCCCATGAGGGCGCCACTCCTTGTTTCACCAAACATCAACCACAAGGCGCCCATGAGGGCGCCACCCCACCTTGGTGCATCATCAAACAACAAGGCGCCCATGAGGGCGCCACTCCTATGTTTGCGAATCCCAAGTACAAGGTGCCCATGAGGGCGCCACTCTCTCTCATACAAAGTATCGAGCACAGGGCGCCCATGAGGGCACCACTCCCCGATGTGCAAAACACCAAGTGTAAGGTCCCCATGAGGGCGCCAACCTCTCTTATGCAAAATATCGAGGACAAAGCGCCCATGAGGGCACCTCTCCCTGATGTGCAAATCACCAAGTGCAAGGCGCCCATGAGGGCGCCAATCCCTCTCATGCAAACCATCGAGTACAAGGCGCCCTTGAGGGCGCCACCCTCCATTTTGTAACTCGCCCATCACAAGGCGCCCTTGAGGACGCCACCCTCCATCTCACCAAACGGTGCCCGAGGCACCCACGAGGGCACCGGCATCAGAATGTCTTAGCACCTTGGCCCAAGGCGCCCAAGAGGGCACCAACATCAGGGGGCATGGCACAGGGCGCCCAAGAGGGCGCCAATCTCAGAGCATCCTGGCACAAGGCCCCCAAGAGGGCGCCAACCTCAGAGCACTTGGCACAAGACGACGCCAACATCAGGATACATCACCCCAACTTGGTGCCGGACACAAGGTTTACACTGAAGGAGGTGTGAGTCACGGTCGCAACAAAGTGATCTCATACGACCTGACAAGACAGACAAAGCAACACTTAGAAAAAAAATTCTCTTTTTTTACTCTAGAGAGTGGAAATGACAGAACACGGTTGTTACAAAGGCAGTGTCCCGCGTAACCTCACAGATCCGGTAAACCGACGCAAATACTTCAAGCCAAGACCATCCTTCGGAATAATCTCGGCTTGGGGGGCAACTGTTCTGGAGTGGACCGAGGGGTCCCATCAGCAAAACCAAGAGGTGCATTCAGCAATTGGAATGGATCAGCCCAATCAACCCAGCCCATGTCCACCTCACGCGAGCCCAACAAGCTTGGACGGTCAAGATCGACTCTACCCATCCAACGATCCACGAGAGGGCACGATTTCTTATAAATACAGGCAAACTTTGCCCTAAAAAAGGTTCAATCTCTAATCCTTAGTACCTCCACTCTTATATTCTATATACTGACTTGAGCGTCGGAGTGGCTTGCAGGTACCCCCCGGGCGCTCATTGACCTCCTGTCAGGACAGCAAGAGACCTACCAACAGCAGACGACCAAAAAGCTGCTCGGTACAGAACATATATATATATATATATATATATATATATATATATATATATATATATATATATATATATATATATATATATATATATATACTAGATGCGTTTGTACGTTTTATAAGTTGTTATAATTATCTATGATGTTATAGTAATTTCTATAAAAAAAGATTTTTCATATGCAGATTGAGTTATTTGAATTTAACTAATAATTACGCTTCTGATATTGGAACTAATGTTGTAGCCCCAGTTTACCAGGTCTGTGTTTCCATCGCCTTAAGATGGATTTACCAATAAATGTTTTTGAAGATGTAGTTTTAAACCAACCAACTCTGCGAGCTCCACGTTATTGTTTAGTATATGGAACTCTTCATACAACGCAACTATAAATTCCATTGGTTGGGAAAAATATTAAAAAAATATCAAAATTAGGATTGATGAAATTAAACAGGAAGAATGACCTAATGAAAATAATAGAGAATGATCTAATACCATCAGCATTTATTACACCATATATATAGTAAATGTCGTAGAATTTTTCTAATGGGAAATTGATTTCGAAAATGGATGTATCAAATTTCAAAATTTGGGTTGGAATTTCAAATTTAAAATCTGAAAAAATAAAACATATGAATTGAATGAGCCGCCAATAATATAGACAATAACATAAATGCGAGATTTTTGGATCCAATCATACCATTTTCAGTGTATTATGTGGAGAAATAGACCATTTGATAATAAGAATATTCCATTTTGGTTGGTTGGTCAACGTATACAATTATACCATTTGGTAATAAAACGGGTCCTTAGACATCATAGTAATAAATGTAGAGATTTAATGTATAATAACTATGGAAAGTATCTTTTTTGATTTGCCTTGCGGATTCAGCAAGCTTGATGTCCATGTTGTCAGGAATGTCCACGTGTTTTTTATTGGCACAATGAGGTGTACAATGATGTGTATTAGTGGTTGGTCTCTATGGACATATTTTTGAATTAGTATAATTAAGATTAAGATTAAGATTAAGATAATATTAATATATATATGAGAATACATTAATTCTGGGTAGTAATGTGAAAATTAATGAAGTTACTAAAGAGTGGGTAAGTCAGACTCTTATTAGGGAATATCTCAAATAGTAGATCCATATTTTATGTATACAACATATTTTATTTTTTCACGATATGAAAATAAAATCCATGGAAGTTGACTATTACATACTTAATACACATCCACACAAATATATATATATATATATATATATATATATATATATATGACTATTTTATTTAACTTCCTCTTCATATGGGAAACAACAAAACAAAGCATTTCAAATGTCAATATAACAACAACACAAACTTTCTCCATAACAAAAACTTCCATTTTTAAAGCCGCCGGCTTTGCATGCTACGTTGCAGTCTACAACAGCACATAGCCCATGTCCCACACAATCAAATCCTCTAAGATCATCATTCCAACCTCCTGCTGCTGCTTCTACAAGAACAAAATTCACAAATTCAAAATTCCTTGTTTAATTTGTTTTAGTATCAACATCAAAACCTTTTGAAGAATGAGATTTAAGTGTTAACTACAATGTGTAGACTATAACGAACTAGTTTTGATAATATCAAATATATATCTTCCTACAAGCAGAAACTTATACTGAAATTTCATGAAAAAGAATAAGAAATAATTAAATAGTAAAGCAAAAAAAAACTATTAAAAGAATAATTATTTTTTCTTGTTGTGTAGAACTAAGTATGTATCCTCGTTTCATACCTGCAGCCAGAACCAATGCAATGCATAAAACTCCTACAAGAATAGATTGATAAATGCGAAACACCATTTTTGTTATTATTTTACCTTTGGTCTTGTAATATGGATGGAAAAAAACTTCATGTTCATTATATTTATATTACTCATTTGATAAGAACAAGGAAACTGAAACATTTAAATCAATTACTTTGTGATTCTTTAAGAGTATAATATTGTTTTCATACGTAAATTCTATTTCCTTCAAAGTTGCTCAACTATCTTAGTTGTTAGTTTTTTGTATTAATTGCGATTAGTTATATGATAGAACCCGTCTTAATTAAAGGAGAACTACAATTGACCTTAAATATAAAATATCTTTTTAAAAATAATTAATTCATTTACGCCAGCACGACATGTGACAATAACACCACTACCTTATTAACAAGTCAGCATTTTGGTCAAAAATTGGATGACAATTTAGCGATGGACTAAATTGAGATCAAAATTGCAGGGGAATAAACAGGGGGCTAATATATATATATATATATATAAATATATATATATATATATATATATATATATATATATATATATATCATTTTTTATAAACAATATCCCAACTGTTCAGTTGGTAATCAACACCGTTGGCCCAATGACTTAATCTACCTTGAGACACAGGGGGTCGATCCGGTGCTCCCGGGTTCGATTCTCGCAGTGGACAAACTTAGTGTTGGCAAGTGCGAAATTTGATCCTAAACACGAGCGGTGATTAGTCTTTCGTTGAAAGCGTTGGAACACTCCGTGAGTAGCCAGCAATGATCCATTAAAAAAAACTGTTCAGTTGGTGGATCGGTGCTCTAGTGATGCTGTTGATTTCAGCGATTTTTTTTAATAGATGATCTATGTGGAGCATGTGCTAATAGATGATCTATGTGGAGCATGAGTATTTGGGTATATGGAAAAGCCAGAACCAACTCATTTGGGATGATAGTGCCACTGTGATTTGGATGGAAGCTCATTTGCGTTTAATTCAGCTTTGCACAATAATTCTACAGGTCCAATGTGGTCTAAACGGCCTATTGGTTGCGTTTAATGCAATGCATCTCTTTCAAAGGAGGAAAACCAAATTGGTATTGGTTTGTGTTTAAGGGACCATTAAGGTATTTTCAAAGGTGCTCATATTCATTGGGTTAACCCAATTATGGAGATAAATCTCTCTCTCTCTCTCTCTCTCTCTCTCTCTCTCTCTCTCTCTCTCTCTCTCTCTCTCTCTCTCTCTCTCTCTCTCTCTCTCTCTCTCTCTCTCTCTCTCTCTCTCTCTCTCTCTCTCTCTCTCTCTCTCTCTCTCTCTCTCTCTCTCTCTCTCTCTCTCTCTCTCTCTCTGTCTCTCATGCATACATAACCTTCTTTAGTTTCTTTTCCTCTCATGTTCCGTTCCTCATCGTCATCGGTCTCTAACTTTTCGTTCCTCGCTCGTATTGTTGAGAGTTTTATTGTAAACACGAGTCTAAATGAAGCAACACGGTACTCGAAGATAGAAAGTTGAGAGAATATGGTGTGAGGTTTTTTCGTAAATGTGGTCAAAGTTCTCGTGAATAAAAATTAAATTGTAATTATAAAGCACTTTATGTATTTTGTCACGATTTTTTTAACCAAACCGGTTATCAAAACAAACCTTGTGTACGCTGCACTCGAATATTAAAGAAAGATAAAAATTTAAACACCAATTAAAGTATGTTTTTAATACTTGTTGGTGCGAAGTGACCAAAATGCAGAAGACAACATAAATATTAAGTGAAACATGTGGGTATCGTGCAGGGTTGGATGAAAACAACCAATAAAATAGAATCACCTATAGAAAGTTGAAAGACGGTGATTGGGGGATCTATTGTAAACATGGATGATACTTTACATATTTAGTCAAAATTATTTTTTTCACCAAACGGGTTATTGAGGAATGAGCTTGCGTATCCAAACATGTAAAATTTTTCTCGACCCTAAAGTACATCAAAACAAAATGCTTAGCATGACACTTATGTATTTTGTCACGTAATCTTTTTTATTTTTCATCAAACAGATTATTGAGTAAGGAACTTCGCGTATCTCAACATCTAAAATTTGTTTTGTACCCTAAAGTACCCCAAAATTCACTGTTAGCATCACACTTTACCTATTTTGTCACAAAGCTATTAATTTTTTTTTGACCAAACTGGTTATTGAGGAAAAAACTTCTGGTATTTGAAAAGTTAAATTTTTTCTGATTCATAAGTACCTCAAAACACACTCGTTAACATCGTATTTTACGTATTTTGTTAAAAAATATTTTTTTCACCATCAAGTACACCAAAGCACATTGTTTAACATCTCATTTTACGTATTTTGTCCTGAAATTAAATCTTTTTTTAACCGAATCGATTATTGAAAAACAAAGTTCGTATATTTAAACATCTAAAATTTTTTGAGACCGTAAAGTACTCGTTAAAATATTAAAAAGGATAAAATGCAAAACCTAAAAATATAAAAGCAGAAAAAAAAAGGAAAATAAAAACTAAAGGTAAAAACAAAATAAGAAAAAAAAAGTGTGGCATTTCCCGTACAGAGCTTGTGCACTGCGGGAATCAAACTCGGGAGTACTGAGCCGACCCCTTGTCCTAGGGTAGCTTATGCCAGCCGTCTTGGTTTGTAAAATATATAGTCAAATAACTGTGAATACAAATTAAATTATAACTATAAATTAAATAAGAAGATTATAAAATTTTAAAGAATATTAACAAAGACGTTGAAATTAAACATTTATAGATAGTAGAAAGAAAATGTCTAAAAAGTTTTAATAACATAATTCATATTTATCAAATGTAAATATAAAACCCATAATTAAAAAGAAAAGATTACATCACAATTCGAAAGTGAAACGCGTGGGTATGATGTAGGACTGGATGAAAATCACCAGTAACATAGAAGCAAAACAGTACTCGAAGATAGAAAGCTGAAAGAGTTATATGATGTGAGGTTCTTTCGTAAATGTGAATGAAGTTCCCGTGAATAAAAATTTAATTATAACTATAAAACACTTTACGTATTTTGTCACGATTTTTTTTTATCAAACTGGTTAACGAGGAACAAACTTTATGTATTTGAAAAATTAAAATTTATTCTGAACCATAAAGTACACCAAATCACACTGTTTAGCATCTCACTTTACGTATTTTGTCATAAAATGAAAAAAAAATCAACCCAATCGATTATTGAAGAATAAACTTCACATATTTATACATCTTAAAATTTTCAAGACTGTAAAGTACTCCTTAAAATATATAAAAAGAAAAATATATAAAGTACTCCCTAAGATAAACTGCTTAGTATCGCACTTTACGTATTTTGGCACAAATATTTTTTCTCACCAAACCGGTTATTGAGGAATAAACTTTGTGTATTTGAACAATTAATATTTTTTCAGAACCACAAAGTACACCAGAACACATTATTTAGCATCTCACTTTACATATTTTGTCATTAAATTAAATATTTTTCACCTAACCAATTATTGAGGAACGAAATTCGCGTATTTAAACATCTAAAGTTTTTTCCATACCGTAAACTACTCCTTATAGTATAAAAAAGATTAAAAAAAAGAACTTTAAAATATGAGAAAAGAAGGAAAAAAAATTGGCGCCAAAGTGCCGCGGCAGTGACAAGCCACTTAATTTATATTATATATATATATATATATATATATATATATATATATATATATATATATATATATATATATATATATATGACTATTTTATTTAAGTTCCTCCTCATCAGGGAAACAACAAAGCAAATCATTTTAAATGTCAAAATAACAACAACACGTAATGCCTCCCAAACAAAAACCTCCATTTTTAAAGTCGGCGATTTTGCATGATGCGTTGCACTCAATCCAAACTTGTACAATCACTTACATCAAACCATCTCCTTCCCTCCCGTGTGCATAGACGACAATTATGATAAGTATTATTTATTTATTAAAGTTTTATTTTTATTATATTATTAGTGATTTGCTAATTTTTGAAAAAATTGACCTCCCTAACCTAGCTCGGGTCCTAAATCCGCAACCCTTCCCTCTATTCTATCTATTAATCTTTATGTCAATGTGAGGACCTTGTTGGTGGGTAATATGTTAATACATTTGTAAGTGTTCAAAGCGCCTTGAGGCTTTCCTTGACCCTAGTGAGCCCCCGATGCCCAACTCGTCTGAACTTGTTGTAACAAAAAAAAGTTGATACTTAATTTCTCAAGTTTAAATACTTGGATTCAAAGAGAATCGGCATCTGTATTTTTTTATGAGAGGTAGATCGAATTTATAGCTTTAAGATTAAACCCGTCTACTTATTTCAACCGATTCCGTTAAAGGAGAAATATCTTCAGGAGGGTCGAGTTGGTTTCGATATCATTTAAGGAGACGAGTGGGAGACGGTCGGGATACATGCTTTTGGTGTCATAATTGGAGAGGTACAATTTCTCTTAAGTTTCACTTCCCAGAATTATACAATCTGGCTATGAGCTGTGATGGAAATATTGTTGGTATGGGAGAGTAGTCTGGTGGCGTTTGGGTGTGGGCTCGGATACTGACTGATCATGAGCAGAACCTTTTTCGTGAGTTGGAAGACACTGTGGCTGCTTTTAGTCCTTTGGAAAGTGTGACGAATCGATGGCTTTGGGTCCCAAATCTAGTGGAAGGCTTTACAGTTAAATCTTTCTATGGACTATTACATATACCCTCACCAATTCGATATCAGATACTGTTTTTATAAAATCAATGAATCGCTTGTGGGTGACTGATGTCCCATCAAAAATCCATATTTTCGAGTGGAGGCTCCTACAAAGTAGACCTGCAACACGTGATAGCTTGGTGAATTGAGGAATCATTCGGCCATAATTTAATCGGAGTTGTCTGTTATGTTTTGAGGAGGATGAAACTGAAAGTCACATATTTTTCCATTGCAAGTTTGCCACTAAGGTCTGGAATTCGGTAACAGGTTGGCTTGGAATGTATGAAACCTCTCAAGTGGATCCCTTAAACCACTTTTTGCAACATGGAATGTTCAATTTAGGGAAAAAGAAATGAAGGATTCGGTATCTCATTTGGCTTGCAGTGACTTGGGTCTTATGGGGAGCAAGAAATGATGTGGTGGTTAAGGGGCTGGTTGTTGATGGGGAGTCCTTATATAACTACGTCATAGTGTTTTCTTGGCAGTGGTTCAAAGAGAGGGCAGGTAGGAATACTTGTTGGATGTATGAACAATGGCGAAATAATCCATTAACTTGCCTCAATACGGTCTGATATCAATGGTCTTAACGGACTGGTTTAATTCTTATGTTGGCTGCCCTTGTAGTGGGTGTAATCTCTTTTGCTGGTTTTGTTTCTATTGGCCTGCTTGTAATTCCTTCACTTGGTTGGTGATCCTTTGTAACCATTTTTTTATAAGCAAATGTCAGTGGGGGTGGGGGAATGTTAGTTTCTGGGGTTTGAACCTTTGTAACCATTTTTTATAAGCAAATGTCAGTGGGGGTGGGGGAATGTTAGTTTCCGGGGTTTGAACCCTGGACCTCCTTCTTGCAACTCCTTCATGTCCCTTAGCTCGCCAACTGAGCTACCTTCCTAGGACCGTTGATTGTACTAGTTTATGGGACTCTTTTTCCTCTACGGGTCTTTTTCCCATTGGTTTTTGGCCCTTAGAGGTTTTGATGAGACCCCACAAGTGTACGAGTTGGAGCACCCCTTATGCTCTACTTAATAAAATTCTTTGCTTATAAAAAAAACCATTCCGTTAAAGTTTAAATTTCACCTGCATTTGACTTTACTTCAAGCACTTAATAATACAGTTCGTGACGTATAAGTTATAACAAGTAACAACTCTCCTTGAAATAAACTGTTGATAATTTTATTTCTCGATACATATTGATATTGAAAACACATAATTAATAACTTCAACAAAACGTAAAAATATAAGATTGGAGGAATTTAATATTTTGCTCAACACACAGATGGCTATCTTTACATTTACATCTTGGGGTAGTCTGATGCCAGCATGACGTCATCATTTTGGTGCCAAAATTTCCTACTTCCCGCCCAAAAACCCCAACCAATAGCATGCTGCCATGTGTTTTCGCTGTATGGTGAATGCTGCCATGTGTTTTCACATCCTTTCTTCTATCAATTGCTTAATGTGTCACACACGCTTTCCCCCACAGACACGCCTTCCCCCACACACATCTCACTCTCTCAATTCTCTATTCTCTTCTCTGCACTCTCTTTCCACTCTTTCAGTTCTCTCTCTCTTGCCATATCTATTTCTTCTTCCCTTTCCACATTCTTCTTCTTCCTTCATCCTTCATCCATTATTTCTTCCTTCATCCATGCAATAAAAACTAGAGGGAGTCGACACTCTCCATACCTTGCCTCACCGCACCAAGAAAAAAGTCTCTCTCTCTCTCTAGGGACTTCTTCAATCGCATCTCGATTTCGCAAGGCTATCCGAAATTCTCCATGGAGGTAACTACATCGTTTCCATCATCGCATGGAATCTTATTTTGATCAGAATTATTGTGAGAGATTATTCGATTTCCTTTATTAATTGGATTTTGTTGTGTTTTCGTTCTGATGAATACGATTTCCCTTGATTTGTTGCTATTCAATTGGGGATTTTTCTTGATTTGTTTGTGGTTGTTGTAGGTTCCTGTGATGGTTGGTGCATGCAGCTCAATTTGAAAACCCTACTCGTCCTCCCTCCAATGTCCACGGCAGCGATGCAATTCCCATCTCTAATCAACTCCTCTTCCTCTGATGTCCAGGAATAGAACCACCGCAATCGCTGCCGCTGGCGATGAAGGTTCTGGTTTCAGTTTCAAGTCACTGTTAATATTAGTAAAATTTTCTCTATTTTTCAAGCTCTGTTCACAATTTTTTTAAGCACTAGATTTCTGAGAGTTTGACATGTATGTTTTATTGCTTTGTCAGGTTTGAAGAGGGCACAAATATGTGAACCGTGGTGCTAAAGATTAAAAGGAGCTTTTGACCATTAAAAAGGTAAAGATTGAATTCATCCAGTTTAAGATGGTGTTTGAGGCTTGCTGATTAATGAATGAATATTCGTAAGATGGAGTCTTTTCTTCTTCAATGGTTGCATGCTCAAATTTCTAGGTTTTCTATCTCATTGTATGTTGCTTCAATGATTCACAAAACCTGTCACCTTATTGTGATTTCTCTAATTTGCCCTATTTGGATTTTGACAATCTTTTGTTTAATTTTTTGTTGTTGCAGAGAATAAGCTGCCATTGACTCATTCCAAAATTCATGTGGAGAAAAGATATCATGTGATCTGTAAGAACCTGTTTCTTCTTTGATAGACAATTCAAACCTATTTTCTATTGTTTATGTTTTTTCATTTTGAGTTTTATTATGCCTTTCTCATTGCAACTTTTTTGTCAATCGTTTGTGTTTCTTCATGTTTAGTTGAAAATAAAATATATGAAATGTGTTTCTTAGAATGTAATGCTATTCCTTTATTTGGTTACATAGTTTGAGGATGGAGATGTCTATAGATCAATATTGCAATATGAGCTACAAATAGTCAAGGTGGTCATTTGGATCACCAATGGCTTCATATATGTTTAGAATTGGAGGCTTCTCTTGTGCTCTCAGAATCGGACAATCATCGATCTTCCGAGTGAACTCTCTTATATAATCATTAAAGATTTCATAATTTTCTTAACTTCTATGTCCATGTGCCACTTCAATCAACAATACATGTAGATGATGCTTACCAAGAGTGGGATTATCTAACTTTTGGCTTACGCAGATGAATGTGATGGGATCTTCAAATAAAAGAAAGCACAATGCAGTTTACAGTGTTGATGATGGTAGCTGTGATAACCACAATCCATTTATTCAACAAAGAAAATGGCTCCATACGCTATCTATGGTATAACAAGTTAATATTCCTTAATTACTTTGTTGTTTCAATGTATATTGTTTGTCTAAAGTAGGAGTGCTTTTGCTGGTTTTTTATTTATTGTCATAAAATGTTCTATAGGTACCTCTGCATCTCATAGTTTGATGAATGGAGCTACTCCTTTAAATGAAACTGCACTTTGTACATAACGTCTTTTTATTCTGCATGGTTTATTTTTTTATTAATCATCTAATGACTCATCTAACTACTCACCTAATGTACTAACTTTTATATTGTTTTCATTCAGCTATGTGTTCTGCTTCACAGCAAAAAACATCAGGTATTCAAAATCACGTTCCTTTCTTAAGTTCTTTAAATGTTTTGTTCATTTCTTGAAGGGATGGCTAACTCACCACCACCTTTATTAATTAGTGTGCAGAAGGGGATGGAAGAGTGGGGATCAACGTTAGTGGCAAAGGCTTAGATATGGTATATTTTCCTGTCTTATTTTGTGAAAGAGAAAACTCCTGTTTAAAGAAAAGATTTTTTCTGCCTAAATTATAATTTGAGCATTTTTGAAACATACCCTCCTTCCATTTGGTTTTGGTACTAATTAGTTTTCCTTTTTTTGTTATATTTTCCAATTAGGCAGTTATTTGCTTTTGGTACTTATTATTGTTTTGTTAGTATAACATACATGCTCAATGATTGAACTATATTTTGCACTTGCAGGGCATTCTTATCAATGGCCAATTTCCAGACCTTGAAATCTAATCTGTTGGCGATGAAAGTCTCGGTTTGATGATTATATTTTGATCATATCGCATGCTTGATCATCGTGGTCGTGGCTCTGAGAGATGAGAGATGAGATGAGATGAGAGATGGGAGCTGTGAGAGAGAGAGAGGATGAGATGGGAGATGAGATGGGAGCTGTGAGAGAGAGAGAGGATTTCTTTTTTTTTTTACTTTGCTTTCGCTTTCTTTTTTACTCCATATCTTGATTTCTTACTGCCAACTCTTCATTTCAACTAAAATTACTTATTATTTATTTTTCAGGTGTGGTTGATGGTTTACTTTTGGGCCAACATCTAAGGTTAGTGGTTGTTTGAACATGGTTTACTTTGCTTTCACTTCCCTTTTTACTCCATATCTTGATTTCTTACTGCCAACTCTTCATTTCAACTAAAATTACTTATTATTTATTTTTCAGGTGTGGTTGATGGTTTACTTTTGGGCCAACATCTAAGGTTAGTGGCTGTTTGAACATGGTGAGGAGTGAAGCATATTGCTCTATAAAAGTATGCCTACTGATTTATTCTTACTATGTTCGGGTTTCTATATATATAGCTTGAGTTTTTGTTGGAACTTATAATCATTTTTCTACTTTGACGGGGAGGGTGCCATGGTAAGTGATTTATTGTTTTTTTTTTGACAAAATTTATTGTCACTATGTAGTGGATTATATTTTCTCATTATTTTTCTTTGATTTATTGTTGTGTTGAATGTTTTGCCATTAAATTTGATTTGTTATTCCTGTTTTGTTGAAAAACTGATGTGCTATATATAGCAACTATTTTTGCAGAAGCTTGACTTCATATTATACATAGTGCAGTGTATATTATAGATTTTAGCTATACTTTGTGTAGTTATCAAAAAATTTGTGTAATTCTGTCCTAGGAATGCACTTATTTGTTAGTATGCAAAATTATGTGTAATTTGGCCTTTTTCAATTTTTGTTTTTTATATTTGTAGATAGGTGTTTTTGCTCAAGGTAAAGGTAATTAGTTGGATGATGTGCAAGAGTTCTTCAGTGTATTGAGAAGTCACCTTAAGAATGTGAATTTCATACCCCAGGTGCCTTCCCAAGCCCCCTAAAAAATGAATTCCTCAATCTGGTTTTTACATGGTTTGCTTCATTGTCTCTGATTTTGTGTTTGATATTTTTGGGGTGTCGAATTTTAGTAATAAAGTTGGAGCTTAATTGTTGATTTGATTTGATTGAATAAAATTCTCATGCAAACTTTTATATATAAAGATCATGTTTTTTGAAGATCAATTGCCTTATTATTTTCTAAAAACAGAGATTATTTTTTATTTTACTTTTGCATGACCTTATTTGTGTTCCTATGTTTAACTTATTTACCTTATTTGCTTCATTACTTGGTGTTTTGTTCCTTACTAGCTCGATTTTAGTTGTCTAACACCTCAGTCATCTTCCCTTTGTCAAATTCAAGCCATATGGTCTCATCCTATCTCTATTTTTTGAGCTTTGTTATGATTGATGTATCCAACAATACCTACCTGACTTATTGAAGCTTCATGATATTGTTCCTCAAAAAAAGTTCATACTGCACTTTGTACTTAATCAAGGATGTTGTTCCTTTATTTTATTTTAGCTGAGTTTGCTTTTATTTGATGTTGGATATGTACCTAGAGTTATTTGCTTCTCTACTTTTTTATGTTTTAATTATTTTCTTTTTTGTTCCTCATTCTGCATTTATGGTATACTCTTATCTTCTAATTTTCTTTATATAATCTTATTTCCATTCTCTACTTGCTTCTTAAAATTTGTTTTCCTATTTTTGTTATTTGTAGTAGATGCGGATTGGTTTCTATGTGCAAGTCTATCATCTTGGTTAACATACTTGGGAAAAATTGCCATGCAAGTTCATGTGGATGAGCAGTAAACCTGGACATTGTTGTGTTGTTGATGGTTGGACTGCATTCCATGGATTGAATGGGCTTTTGGCATGTCATATAGAAGGCAATTTTGGGAATAAGCAAAGGAAATAACGAAGAAGGAGGAAGAAAGGGAAAGAGGAGCAGTAACGGGAATGGAAGTAAAGAGAGTTTGAATTTGAAGCAGAGATTATTGGCTTTAGGGAGAGAAGTGTTTATGCAGCGATCGCATTGGAAGAAGTTAGGAGAAGAAGAACAAGCTGCAGTGCTCTTGATGTCTCTATCTTATGGATCCGTTTATGCTTAAAATTAATAAATCATTTTTATTTTTTAGAATTTAATTAGATTTTTATTTTAGGATCCAATCCAATCTACCAGTACTTCTAAGTGTAAATTTTAGTTTCTTATTACTGATGATTGTTGCTATCTGAGTGATTATCTTTTCAACAGTTGTAAGACATTATTCAAGTCCAATTTTGGTAATATAGTTATCCCTATTTCTCATTGCCTTGTCTTATATTTTCAGTATCTTTTCTAAAGATTATGTAATTCGCTTTATGTCGGCGCTGTGGGAAGAATCATCAATTGGATTCTTCAATTTCTTGTATTCAAATTCGTGATCTATTATTGTTTACCTTTGATTATTTTCATTCAAAGCGCGAGCTGTGATCTACATGTTATGTGAAATTCCATTTTCGTACGATTGAATTATTTCCTTATGCGTAATGTAAAGTGGATTAAAATTTAAAATTAGGTTGATCATTTATTTATTTCAAGAAAGTGGAGTTGGTGGCAAAAAGGAAACAACTTTAAAAGAGGAGGGAATGAGAGCCTAAGTATAATGTAGGGAGCCAAAGAAATAAAATGGTTACTTTGTTTGTTTATTAGTTTGTTCAACTATGTTGGGTTATTTTTTATTGTCAATTCCCTTCTTACCCATTCTAAGAATTATGTATTTTTAACAATGTATATGGTCCGTCATAGAACTGTGAGGTAGTGCATTTTCATCTCTATAGTGAATTTTTTTTTGCTTGATGGTCTTGCTCTTTTTGATTTTACTTAATGTGTATGCATTTTGGATTTTTTGAATCCTAAATCCATGACTAAGATTATTTGTCAACAACACTTGGTGATGAAAAGAAAGAGAGATGGATTATGCTTAAAACAGAACCATTCACACAACAATAAGTGTAGTGTAGCACCATTTTTCCTAGATTAATGCGCAATCAGCCGCCTCCCATTCAAGTTCACTACCCTACTAATGAAGTTGGTCGCGAGTTTCCTCCACCTAACTATTTTGATGATAAGACAATCAGACAAACTGCTGATAATCCCATTATTATGTAATGACTTTATTTAGTAGGATGGTTGTTGTGTTTCTTTAGTTTCAAGACTTTTTAATTATGTTTTGACTGTAGTTTTCTCTTATTGACTACATATACACTCTTGCTTTTTGCTTTGAATTACAACTATTTAAAATCATTGTTAGAATTTTTATTTCCATATATGTAATATTTAGAGTTTTTGCCCCCGTGCAGAGCACGGGTCACACCGCTAGTTTTATTTAGCTTCCTCCTCGTTGCAGATAACAATGCTATGTGCGTATTTCAACCATGCTTCAGACAACAACAAATGATGGTTGCCACACATTTGCCTCCACCCCAAAATCCCTAGCTAACGTACCTTTTGGTCGCAGTAAATACATTGCCCATGACCAATACGGTCATATCTCGGAATAAAGAACTCATCTGTTGCCAATCCAACTGTAAAAAAATATATATCACAAATTCAAAATTCCTTGCTTAGTAATTTTCTTGATATATCGTATGTTAACTGAAATGAACAAGACTAGACAACAAATTATTAGTTAATTGTATATTGTATATTAGAAATAGAACTTAAGGGACCAAATTAATTGTGTTTCTTACCTGAAGCAAGGACCAATGCAATGAGTAAAATTCCAGAAAGAGAAGAATGACAAGTGCGTGTAGCCATTTTTAAAGGATTTAACTTTGAAACTCTGTTATCTTTCTTTCATGTGATGAGGACATCAAACTTCATGTTCTTTATATAGTACTCGATATTTGATAAGAACAAGAGAACTGAATGTACGTAGAAATATCAATTAATGAGTTAGTTTTTAAGATCTTTCACAATACTTGTTTCTAAACATGCATTTATTTAAATCAAAGTTGGTAGTCTTTTGGATTAATTATGATTGTGACATATTTTTTTGTAACCAAATAATTTTTGGACCACTTCATCTACAAATAAAAAAAAATTATGATTTTGACATGATTTTTTTATAGGCAATGTTAGTTGTTATTTCTTAGAGGGAAGAGGGAAATATTAGTATCCAGGATTTGAACTCTGGACCTCCTTCATATTCTCCTTCGATATTCTTAGCTCGCAAATTGAGCTACCTACTTGGAAAATGTTGTCACCGGTGGGCGGTGGCAGATCTAGGGGTGTGTTTGGGAGTTTGGAGGGGAGGGGAAGGGAGGGGTTGAAACTAATAGTGTAAATTTTTTAGTAATTGGGAGAAAAATTATCCTCCAAACCCCCCAAACCCCTCTCCTAGTTTATTTTTGGAGCCCCTCCAAACTCCCCCAAATATGGAGGGTTTTGGAGGGGCTCCAAAAATAAACTAGGAGAGAGGTTTGGGGGGTTTAGGGGGATAATTTTTCTTCTCATCACTAAAGAGTTTACACTATTAGTCCCAACCCCTCCCCTCCCCTCCCCTCCAAACTCCCAAACACACCCTAGGGCTCAAGTAAACGGGCCAAAAATTTTTAAAGTCACATAACTAAAAAGTAATAAAAATAAAAATTTAATATATTTAATTAAATAAATATTCACAACTTATAATTGTTCTCTATGCACACAGAAGGCAGAGGAATTTACGTGAGTAATTGTGTGAGTGTAGACTGAGTACCAAATTAGAGACATGGTTGCATATTATTTTTCGGGGTGTGCAAAATATATTTTTTCCTCTAGGGGGTAAGTCAAACTTTGGTTTTTGAGGATATGCACTTGACCACCCTCACTTGAGATTGTCTGCCTCTAGTTGTCACCATTTTTTATAAAACCCCGCTCAACTAAGGACGTTGTAAATGATAGTGTCAATTAGGTCTAAATAAATAATTTATATTTTAATTTAGATGTTGAAGTCTAATTAGCTAGACTTTTATTTAGTGTTATTTTAGTTAGGTCAATGGCCATTGGGCCTTTTTATTATCCATTATCCACTACTAGTCCTATAATGTAATCTTCTTGAGACATGTCAAATGAATCAAAGCAAATTAATGAACAAGTCTTTTATATTAGTAGTTTAATTTCTCTATTCATTAATTCTTGGTTTAGTAGTTTTCCTTTGTTTTGTTAGATCTAGAGCTAAAGGCTACCCTAATAAAACTAAGGAAAACTAATAAATCAAGAAGTAAATAGAGAAATTAAATTACTACAATAAAAGACAACACATTTCCCTTCAACCGAAACCTTTCAAAAAAAAATTGAACGCACTGTAGACACATACGAAACGTAATCTTATTTTTAGAAACCTAAAGATTACTACGGTATAGATCTCGATATATAAACACAAAAATTAAAGTGATAACAATAAAAAGTACAGAAGTGTGATAAATATACACATTATGAAATGGAAAGTGATTAATGCTAGCTCAGTGTACAAATCCGTATGTGGTGGATTAATTCGTCAATTGAAAGGCTTTTTATTCAACGATGCCATCACTATATATTTGAGAAATTGAATATTATGCCTATTTAGTAACAATTACTAAACACTTACTTAGCACTCTAAGTCAGACTCCTTCGTTCTATGGCGTGGTGGCAGGACCGAGAGGTGACTTATCTTTCTCACTGTTAGCTTGTTTTCTTCTCCCCACCATAAAGTCTTTTGGTTTCTGAATTCTGAGAATACCGACGGTCTTTCTCACACAAACCCATTTTTTATTCTTTTCCATTCATTTCTCTTCGTGACTCTATCCTTTTCTGATTTCTACCATCTTTACCATCGTTCGTTCACCCATATTACTTAACAAAATCTTTGATTTTTTGCCAATGTTTTATTCATTTCAATTATTGTTTACTGCAAACTAATGAGCAAAATGTAACCCTCGTCAATGAATAAACGTGAATGCAAAGAAATAATTAAAGTAAAAAAAAATCAAGCTAAATTTATCAAACAATCTGTAAAATATAATGAAAGTAAAAAAACTTAGGGGAATGGAAGGAGCAATGAAGAAAAGATTTGTGGGCCGGTGGAATTTTGACCTTCTAAGCTTATGAACCAAGTCCATATTATTGACTTAACATGGTTAACAACCACCTGCCGATTAGAAACTTTACTTCTGAAAAGAATATGCAAGTGACAGTCATCCATATCAAATACTTCAATCTACAAGCCTTCTTCAATTCCAATTGCAAGCCTTGAGCTCGAAAATGCACAACCCCTATTAGAGTATCTGAAATCGCAAAACCCGACGGCTTCTAACACTACAAAAAAAAGCAGTATAGGCGACGGATTTTTCCGTCGCTAATGACCAAAAATCCGTCGCTAATGTGCCTTAGCGAGGGAATTAGCAACGGAACAAATCCCTCGCTTAAAATGGCCTCGCTAATGGTTAGCGACGGAAGTTAGCGACTGAATTTAGCGAGGGAAATTTCGTCGCTAATCACCTCGTAATCCGTGTTTTTTGTTAAAAAAAGCGCGCATTTGTCTTTAAAGTATATTATAAAATTATTGTTATAATAATTATTATAATATTATAATATTATTAATATTCAGTGTATTATAAAATTATTGTTATAATATTATTAAATTATAATATTGTTATAATATTGTTATAAAATTATTATAAAATTATTGTGAAATATGGTGGTAGTGGTGGTGAAATATGGGAAGGAGTTTGTGTGGAGAGAGAGACACGGTTACAGAGAGAGAGAGAGAGAGAGAGAGAGAGAGAGAGAGAGGTATGGTTAGAGAGAGGACTGAGGGTGGAAGTTAATTCTGTGGTGGTGGTCGTGGTGAAATATGGGAAGGAGTTTGTGTATAGAGAGAGAGGGAGAGAGACGGTTAGAGAGAGAGAGGGGTATGGTTAGAGAGAGGAGTGAGGGTGGAAGTTAATTTTGTGGTGGTAGTGGTGGTGGTGGTGGAGGTGAAATATGGGAAGAGGGTGGAAGTTGGGGTGATTGTAACATCCCCTAATTAGCTAATTTAATTTATTTAAATTAGCGAAAAGGTTAAGGTGAATATTGACTAAATGGGATATTTAGCACAAGAGGTTATCACTAATCGATTTAATTAGCATAATTACTAAATTATGTGATGTTGATGTAAATAATGGTGGTCATGCATAATTAAAATAAGGAATTAAGTTAATAATTTATGGCTTGTACCAAGAAGTGAATTATTAATCTAATTGCTTGTTAGTACTTGTGTGAGGAGTGTTAGGCTAATTTTAGTATATTAAGCCAAATGTTAGATAGGATGAATGAGTGTATAGCTGAAGGGCTTTTTGGTCAAACCCTAACTATTACACCCAGCTGAAGCAAAACCCACCAAACAGTGATTCATTTGAAGAAAAACAGAAACAGGATAGAGAGAGAAGGAGGAGAAGTCGAGAGAGAGAGAGTGGAGAAGAAGAGAGAAACCCAGCTCCAAACCTTCATGCATGTGGGTGATCCTTGCACCAATTTTTCCCATTCCTCTTCCTCTTTCCAATGATATGAATTTCAGTGGCCTTTCCTCCCTCTAGCTCAAATCTCAAATTCGAAATACACAGCCCAAAGTTGTTCAAAACTGGAATTCTTGCCTTTGCGTGTCACTTTTTGGAGCATTGAAGCAAACTTAGGCCCTTAGGAATCTCAAGGTTCAGTTCTGAAACTCAGTCACAAGCTACATTGTTCGTTTGAGTTGTTAAGGAAGAATTTCATTAGCCGAGGTTCTGGTTTAGTTGCTGTCCAAAGGTTTGGGTAGCTGAGTTCGTTGTTGAAGCGGATTACAGGAGAGTTCCTGGTTTTTGGGACGGTTGAACTCTCGGAGTCTCGGCGTTGTGAGCGATTTTCATCGCCATAGGTGAGTTCTATAACTCGTTAGGGATGTGTGATATCGAGTCCTGCATTTTCTGAACTAAGAAAACGTTATAAACCGCTTTGTGAAAAATAACTCAAAAACTGTTTTATCAAAAAGTCACTATGTTTGTAACCGATTGCTTTGATTTGATGATTGTATGAATTGATTGACTGTTTATCGCTTTCGCTGGACTGGAATAATATTCGTTATGTTAGGATATCGACCAGAATGAAATTGGAATCGAAACGGACTTGGAAAAATGACACGAAACTGGAAAATTGGCCACTGTCAAGGACGCACGGATCGTGCCTCCCAAGGGCATGGGTCGTGCGCCTTGTTCGCAGCAGCCAAGGAAATGGATTTTTAACACAGCACGGGTCGTGCGCCCTTGGCACGGATCGTGCGTGACCTACGCAAATCAGTTTTTACAATGTTTGAATACGCACGGATCGTGCGCCTTGGTGGCACGGATCGTGCGCCCTGTACGTTTTTCAAACTGAACTTTAAGTGATACGCACGGGTCGTGCGCCTCTGGAGCACGGACCGTGCGGATCCTTCTGTTACCCTAACTCAAAATCCTTTATAATCCGTTCCAAACGATTCCGATTCCTTAACGATTGATTCCCCAATGTTTCCCAAGAATGGAAACACACTTATGTCATGAGATGAAAGAAGTTTGAGGTAAATATCACAAGTTATAAATGTTAAGGATAACCGTACATTAGTAAGACGCGAGTGTACACAAGTTAATTCATACGAGTCAAGATAAGTAATGTTTAATTCAAAGACAAGATACCTTCCCTTGAGGAAGGGTAGACGGTACATGAATGAAAATGATAAGACGGCCCAATGCGGGTACATTTATATAATATATATAAATTGAGGTCAAGGGTGACGACCCTTAGAGGATTGGCATACTAGGGAAGGGGAAGTCATGAGCCCCAAAACCTAGACTCAAGAGGTTTCACCCACTAGAAATAGCGGGATGAGTTCACCAAAAGCCAAAGAAGTGCCTAAGAATAGGTAGGTTTGAGGTGTTATGCTAGAATGATAAATGAAAAGAAATGTAATGCGTAGTTGCTTAGTAGGGCTACAAATTACAAGAGGTAAAATATGATATGCTTCATGTGTCGCTTAGAAGGGCCATGAGCATAAAAGTTACATGAAATTAATATATGTCCACGTGGTTGCTTATTAGGGCCACGAGTTCAAAGCAAAAGGAAATAAGGAACCGCTAGAGTTAGTAAGGGGTCTCGATAGGACTCACTGAGATAATGTTTATCTCACCCTTCATATTTGTGGTTTTTACAGAGAAACAACGGAAGGCAAAGGCGACGAAGCACGGTTAGCCGGTGCGACTCTTGGAGTCATTGAAGATTGAGTTTCATGTTTAGACCTTTGTCCCATTTACTGTTTCTATGTTATCGATTGTATAACGATCATGTATCAGTTGTAAATCGTTTCCGCTACTTTATGTTTTGAGTATTGAACACCAGGATTATGTATAAGTCTTAAGTTATGAAACTTAAGCTTTTTGATAAAGTTAAGTATGGTTCGGAGAACCATTTGATATGTATTATCAAAATTTTTAGTTTGTGTTCAATATTCATTAACGGGAAGTTACTCTGATGTATGCCATTTAGTACATTTCGGTAGTTCTACATGTTAGAATTTATCGGGGTGTTACATTATGGTATCAAAGCAGTTCGATCTAGTCGGGCTTAGACAGTTAGGGTGGTTTTGTCCCTCGATTAATTCTGCTATTTAGCTTCTTATGATGCTAAGAGACATTGAGACTGATCAACTTAATACTTGGTGTATCGTTTGCAGAATTATGGCAGGAGGATCGAGGAATAACCACCCAATTGATCCACATTCTGCATGGATGCAGAATATGATCGAGAGACAGCAAAAGATGATGGAAGATATGTTACTAAAACAAAATGCTCAAGCTTAACCTCAACAAGTTCCTGAGCCTCAAGTTGACCCAAGGAGGGTTTTCTCTGAATTTCTGAAAATGAAGCCGTCCGAGTTCAGAGGGGGACCGGATGTCATGGGAGCCCAGCATTGGCTGGATGACATAGAGAAAATTTTCTTAACTATGCAAGTCACTGATGAGGACAAGCTGAGATTGGCGACTCATATGCTGAAAGGAGAAGCCAACAAGTGGTGGACTAACGCCAAGGCCATGATGGCAACCATGGGTACTCCCCAGACTTGGGAACATTTCAGGCAGGTTTGACAAGGAGAATGAGTTTTTGAATCTCACTCAAGGAGGTTCAACTGTGGGTCAGTACGCGGCTAAGTTTGAAGAGTTGTATCAATTCTTCGGTTTGGGCGGGTATGCTCCCAATGACAAGTGGAAAACTGATAGGTTCAAGTATGGGCTAAGAGAAGACATTGCTCAGAGTCTAAGTTCTTTTGCATATACCAACTATGCCGCCATGGTTCAACAAGCTTACATAGCTGAAAGTGATTTGAAGAGGTTGTATGCAAGCAGAAAAGTATTCAATCAGAATAAGAATAATGTTGGATCATCCAACAATCAGATGAGTCCCAGGCACAACTCCAACAAAGGGAAACAAGTTCAGTCGTCGAACCCCTCAAGATTCAGTACATGTTCCAACTATGGAAAGTACCATCAGGGTAAGTGTCAAATGGGATCCAACCAGTGTTTCTTCTGCAAGAAAGATGGTCATTATGCACGGGACTGCCCAGCAAAGGAGAAGAGTCATGGAGATAGCCCTGCTGCTACTACTACTCACGGGAGGGTCTACACATTGGACGCCTAGAAGGTCACACCATCAGATAATCTACTAAGGGGTATGGGATCTCTTTTTAATAACTCCGTTAGTATTTTATATGATTCGGGTGCGACCCATTGTTTTATATCTCAAATCTGTGTTGGACGGTTGGGATTGGCTTTGACACCTTTGCCTCAACCAGTCTCTATTAAGACTGCTGCTGAGGGTAGTATTCAAACCCAAGCGATATGTGAAAACTGTCTTCTATCCATTGGAGATAGAAATTTTGTGGTGGACTTCATTTGTTTACCAATGAAAGGTATGGATGTTGTCCTAGGAATGAGTTGGATGACGACCAACCATGTGACTATAGATTGTTTTCATCGGACTATCGGTTTCGCCTCCGAGTCAGTGGAGCTATAACCGCCCAATTCTGAAGCTGTTATTTCTTTCACTTCGGCCAATAACTATCTGTTCCAAGGCGCAGAAGCTTATGTCATGATGTTGTCTGCATCTACTGAGACAGGTTTGGATTTATCTTCTGTGCAAGTTGTTAATGAATTTCTTGATGTGTTTCCTGATGAAATTCCTTCGTTACCTCCGGATCGTGAGGTGGAGGTTTCTATAGAGTTGGTTCCGGGCACTCGACCAATTTCTATAGCCCCGTATAGAATGTCGCCGTTAGAGTTGAGGGAATTGAAAGTCCAACTGGAAGAGTTAATTTCCAAACAGTTTATCCGGCCGAGTGCCTCACCATGGGGTGCTCCAGTGTTGCTCATCAAGAAGAAGGACGGAAGTATGAGATTGTGTATTGATTATCGTCAGTTGAATAAGGTGACTATCAAGAACAAGTACCCTCTACCGAGAATTGTTGATTTGTTAGATCAATTGAGAGGAGCTTCTGTATTTTCAAAGATTGATTTGAGGTCCGGCTATCACCAAATCAGGGTTCGAGCGTTGGACGTCCCGAAGACCGCTTTCCGTACGAGGTATGGACACTATGAATTTGTAGTGATGCCCTTCGGTTTGACAAATGCTCCAGCCATATTCATGGACTATATGAATCTGATTTTTAATCCCTATCTGGATCAGTTTGTTTTAGTGTTCCTTGATGATATCCTGGTGTACTCTAAGACAATTGAGGAGCATGTGCAACATCTCCGAATTGTCCTGAACGTACTCCGAGAGAAGAAGTTGTACGCTAAGCCATCCAAATGTGATTTTTGGATGCTCGAAGTTAAGTTTCTGGGCCATGTGATATCTCAGGCCGGTGTTGTAGTGGATCTTAGTAAGATTGAAGCTGTGGTAGACTGGAGACAACCGTCTACGGTTACTGAGGTAAGAAGTTTCTTGGGATTAGCTGGGTATTATCGGAGATTCATTCAAGGATTTTCCCAGCTGGTTTTTCCACTCACTCGCTTAACTCGCAAGGGCAGCCGTTTATATGGGACTCAGATTGTGATGATTGTTTTGCGGAATTGAAGAATCGTTTGACTTCTGCACCTGTTCTGATTCTTCCAGATCCGTCCGTAGGATTCCAAATCTATTGTGACGCATCTGGTAAGGGTTTAGGATGTGTTTGTTGCGCCCAAAAAAGTCCTCGAGGGAGAACCTTCCTCGTTCACAACTTTTCCTAAGACAATGAAGCCGCCACCAATATTTATTAAGGAAAATATTAGGAAAACCTTTTTTGGAAAGCGATTGGTCTTGCGAAAACTGAGAGGTTTGGGTTCGGGGGCCGGTTACGCGCGGGGAAGGTGTTAGCACCCCACACATCCTCTCTACTGAGAGGGAACCTTTAATTAAATGTGTGGTTTTAGTGTGTTGACTTGAAAATACTTAATTTTGCCTCTCTACTTCTTATTGAAAAACTCTTAATGAAAACCTTTATTTATTATGAAAAAGGAAAAGGGGGAAGAATGGGTTTTTTAGAGAAAAAAAAAAACGCTTGACGGGACATGGCCCGCTCCTACGTATCTTCCGGTGCGATGGAGAACTCAAAGCTACGTAGTTCTTCTTTATCCTGAAAAGTTTTTTTTGTCTTTTATCTTTTTAGTGAGTTTTCGAAATAGGACGAGCATTTAGTGAATGATTAAACTAACCAAGGTTATGGGTAATCACCGCTAAGTACTCTTGAAAATGAGAGTCACTACCACCAGTCAGACGAACAAAGGTTCTGATTGACTATTAGTAGCAACCCGTTTTTTATTTGCCTTTTTGAAAGTGGTTTTCGAAAGAGATTGATTGGCATGAATGATCAAACTAACAAAGGTTATGAGTGATCATCGCTTGTTGTTCTTTGGGGAAAAAGACATCGCCACCAATGGCTAGACGAACAAAGGTTCTGATTAACCACTAGCGACGATGGGTTGAAAATGTTTTTAGAAAGGAAAAGGTTTTCGTTCTGAAAATGATCTTGGTTTGCAAAAGTGATTCTTTTTTGTTATGAAAATAACTCTTTTCTTTTTGTTATGCAAATGCTAAACTTTTTATGATTGCGCTTGACGAGAGTGTGACTCGCTCCTACGTATCCCAAATGGGAATCAAAGCGACGTAGTTCTAAGGATCCTTGAAAAGGAAAGCCTTTTTGCTTTGGCTTTGAAAAGTGAAGGGCGTTCATAATGATCAAACTAAAAAAGGTTATGGGTGATCATTACTAAAAACCCACTTAAGTGCATGTAAAAATCTCCTTTCGAAAAATGAAAGCCTTCATGATGATCAAACTAACAAAGGTTATGGGTGGCCATCACTAGCACTTGCTATGACTTTTGATGCTTAGGGAAATATCTTCTGAAATTGAAAGCGTTCATGATGATGAATTGAGCAAAGGCTCCAAGTGACCACCATTAGTGTTCCATTGTTAATAATCATGCAAGCAAAGGCTTCGCAAGACTACTAACGAAATTTTTTGGATTTTGAAGAGTTTTCGCAATTGGATTGATTCTTATTTAGGGGAAAGGAAATCTGTTATTTGGGAAAAAGGGTTTGTAAAAAAATAAGTTTATTTAGGGGAAAGAAACAAAATTTAAAAAAAAAGAGGAACAGGGGGTGCAGTAGTAAAAAGGGGGGTGCAAGTGGCAAGAGGGTTGTATTATTAAAATTGGGGTGTAAACAGTAGCCCATCCATCCTTAGCGAGCTGGCCCACGTTTTTTTTATTTTCTGATGGGCTTCGGGGAGGTGCGTGAAATAAACACAGGGGTGCAAATAAGAATCTGAAAAAATAAAAACGTGAAAAGACGAAATTGCCCTTGAGATCCCAATATAAAAGCGAAAATCCCAAAAATGGGAACCCTAAAAACTCTCCTCTTCTCCACGGCGCCTCCAACCTAAAAATGGCCAAACCTTAATTCCTCTCTCTCTCCTCTCCACGGCGCTTCTACCCTCACCTCCCCTCCTCTCCATTTTCTTCCTCTTTCCTTGCTCCGATCCCTTCCCTCTCAACCCATTTCGGTTCTTCCCTCCTTCTCCAACACCGAATCTTCTTCTCCATCTCATCACTAACTCTCATCTCGCTCTCCATCTCTTCACCGCCGCCAACGACGAAAATGGGGAGAGGGGAATGGTCGTGGTGGCTGCGATGGCCGTGGTGTCGTCTTTGGTGACTGTTTGGCGCGAGGAGAGAGGAAGGGGGGACGTACGAAGGTGAGTTCTGTGTCGGTGGCCGATGGCGCGGTAGCGGTGGTGGATTGCGCGGTTGAGGCGTATGGTGGTGGGACCGTAGGTGGTTGTTGGGTGGTTCGGTGGTGTACTGTGATGGGGAAGGGGGTCGTTTTTGTGGTGAGGAGAGAGAAAGGGCGTTGGTGGTGAGGAGGGAGAGGAGGCTGTTGGTGGTGGCTTGGTTGGTGACGGTGGTGGTGCACGGCGGTGACGACGGCGCGTTTTTGCAACGACCACCGTCTACGGATGTCAGGAATGGTACGGTTCCGATCACTTTATTTACTGTTTCTGTTCCTTGTTTTTTTTTACTGTCTGTTTTTCCTTCCTATGCCTATTTTACCCTTTCAGCCTGTTTTTTTCTAACACAAAAAAAGGTGCTGGTCTTACATATTTATTTTTCACAGTGTAGCTTTCTGGCATAACAAACAAACAGCAACATACTTGCCAAAGAGAAGCTAAAAAATTTAATGCTCACATGCTATTATATTTGTAGAAGCCAGCAAAAAATAAATTGATTGTAAAGCATTACCTTAACTCCTTGATTCTGAATCTATGTTTTCTTACTTGCTCTCCTAGAATTGTATTTTGTGCATCCGTTTTCACTGAGGAATTTCTGTCTATGCGTGTATACTGCTCTCTATGTGTACAGGACTGTGTTGGTTACTATTTGTATTTCTTTCTGTGTGCATCGGCCCTCCCCCCGTTACTGTTGCTGCCTATGATATTTATAGTCAAAATGTTGTGGTGTAGGTGTGGATGGAAGCAGAGGATCAAAGCTCATAGGAGACCAAGCTGTTGGCAGCAGTGGAGCAGCAAGGATGAGGCTGGCATGTTCTTGCCTAAAGTGTGAAAGACCAAGGAACAAGGAGAAAGAAATTTGGGCTTCATCCTCAAAATACCTCCTGCCACAACAACAATCACGACAGCAAAGGCAGCAGCGCCTGCTGTTCTTTTTTTTTTATTTTTGTTTTAATAATTTTTTGTTTTTTATTTTTGTCTCCATGTATAAAAAGAGTTGACTTTTTTTTTTTGTACTATTCTCGCTTTCCTTTTTTAATTTTTTTGTTTATATGTAAAAAAGGGGACAACTAATAAAAAGAAACTGATTTTATCTTATTACCATTATTTCAGTATTATTTTATTTTTCTTTATGATAATAAAAGCGGTAAAAACAACGCGCACCGACTCAACGACTCACACGACTCGAAATGAAACACGCGCTCGCGTTATTTATTATTATTTTTATTATTTATTTTCGGATTCTTTTTTAGAAAATAACGAGTGCCAAACAAGATCGTTGCACGAGAGTGCCAAAGACACCCGCGTTCAAAACAATATGCGAAGCGATAAAATTTTTGGGATTTTCCAATTAGTCGGACAAAATTGGGGTATGACAACTGCCCCTCTTTATTCGGATTTTATCAAGAAATATGAATTGGCCGAGACATATTTCGAAGGTAAAATAGGAATAAAGAATTCAGACATTATACCAATTTTGTCTACTTGGAGAAACCCAAATTTTCTTTTTCTTTTTCTTTTTCTTTTTCTCTCTCTTTTTTTTGAATCAACACTTGGAGTGTCGTTGAGGAAACAGTAAATGAACACTGACATGCAGGCAGAAAAGGTAAAATGGGCACTTGCGTGCAGAAAGCAGTAAATTGCCCAGGCTGCCTAAAACCTGTAATCCTTAAACGAACTCTTGACGAGTCCGAGTTTGCACGTGGCTTTGAGGAGCACGCATCCTGAGAATCTCTGGTCTTTCGAGCGACTGGGGGGGATCGTTATCAGCTCCGGAACTGATATACTGATCAATGCACGGCGTCCACTGTATCTTAGGCTGATACAACTATTCCGTTGAACCTCACATGGGGCTGCGGTCCATCGCGTTGCTCGTACACGATGTGAGACCTGGGCAGAAGGGAGCGATGATCTCTCTGGGCTCCAATCCGCAATGCGCGCCTGAGCGCTCTCTTTTCTTTTCTCTCTTTTGTTTTTTCTTTTCTCTCTTTTCTTTTTTCTTTTCTTTTTTTTTCTTCTGAACTCACCCAACTTGGGGGAGCATTCTCTGGAATATGGGGGCAAGGGCTAACACCGAAGTGCTCATCCTCTCTTTGTATCTGCAGCTGAAAATGAACAAATGCATGCAATGCAAATGCCATGATTGCTGTTTTCCTTTTCTTATGATGAATGTAATGCAAACGTCTGAATTTCTTTTTCTGTACTTTATTATTATTATTATTATTTTCTATGTCTGATGAGTGCATGATTTTATGCTTGGTGAATGTAATGCATTGCTTTATTTGTTTTATTACTCTTTTGCTTTTCTTCTCTTCTTTTCTTTTACTCTTTTTATGAAGTGCGGGTATGTGTAACACCCCTTTCTACCCGTCACTTTGTTTATGAAAATCAGAGTTTAAAAATTTCGTTCATAGGGAATGTTACACATACTTCAATAAAACGTCGCTTATCAATTTTAAAAATAGTTCAACTCAGTAATCATGCGTTCACGTAGCACGTCACAAATAAGGAATCTCAAGCCTCAATTTAACGTCGCTTATAAAACTCAACATAACAAAACCAACTACGCAGCGGAAAATAATAAAACATAACAGAAGGGTCCACATGGACATAACAACCAGAAAAATCATTAATAAAATGTTGAGTTCGTTTCCCCCCTGAGTGCTACGTATCAGAGCATGACGACTCGACTCGAGAAGTGAAGCTAAGGCATTCACTGGGAATCACCTGCACGTTACCAACACGGGGGTAACATTCAAACAGGAAAGGGTGAGCATCATTTCAATCCATATAGTAGAAAATATGATAAGTACTAATCATAGGCTACGCATTAGAACAATCAGCATCCAAAACACTAAATATCCACATCACAGTCATCATTCACATCACTTACAATAACTCATCTCATGTCATGTAGGCTTATGAAATGCAACCCACTCGCGGGCATATGCATGAGGTACCTTTTCATAAAACGTCGCTTAGCCCTTAAGGCCTCATCGTCACTTAGCCACTCAGGCCCCAAAAACGTCACTGGGTTTATGCATATGGGCATGAGACACTATGACATGCACCACTCACAACACACAAACGCACAATTACTCAAATCATAGTCAACTATGTGACCCGTCACTTACCGGTTTGCTCGCAAAGAGCACAGCACCTGTCAAATTCGTAATCAGCACACAACGTCACTTGGCCATTTAGACCTTAACATCACTTAGCCCTTCGGGCCTCAAACGTCACTGGGTTTTCATCGTCACTTACACATAAATATCAATCAGCTCAATAATAGCCACTGAGGGCTAAAACGTCATTTGACTAGCCACTAAGGGCATCCTCGTCATTTACACATCATTATCATCAACTTTGGCCACGAGGGGCAAAACAGTCATTTGACTAGCCACCAAGGGCATCCTCGTCAAAATCATCATTTTTGACACTACCACGTTAAAACTGTTGTTTATACACCAAAAGGGATTTTTAAAGAGCTCCATATCATTTTTCAATGTCACTGGGACGATCACCGGGGATGGCCACTTGGGCGCCCACAAACAATCAAAAAATAACAATTTTTCATTTTAAAAATTAGACCCATAGATAGACAACGTAAAAAGCTTCACGACACTTTTCGAATCGTTCAAAACGGACGTCTGAGTCAAAAGTTATGCTAAAAATAAGTTTGGGAAAAATCAAGCAACATTCTGAAAATAGGCGCCTTAGGCGCCCAGGCAACCAGGCAACACGCGCACTGGCGCCCAGCGCCCAGGCGCGCACACACGCACACCCGCACACGCCACAGGCGCCCAGCGCCCAGGCGCGCACACACGCACACAACGCAACACATACGGGCGCTCAGCGCCCAGCGCCTGGCGCCCAGCGCCTTGGCGCAGCACACACACACGCGCATGGGCGCTCAGCGCCCAGCGCTGGCACCCAGCGCCTAGCCACACAGGAATCTGGCAACACACAGCAACACACACAAGCCACAGGCGCCCAGCACAGGCACTTGGCGCCCAGAAAACAGCAGCAACAATTCCAGAATTTTTTCCAACAACCTTTCAACACTAAAAATTGATTCTCAACAATTTTAAAGTGTAAAAACTCAAATTTTTCCAGCAACCAAAAACGCACTTATCTCATTCAAAATCACCAAAACTCAATTTACCAAAACTCAATTAAACAAAACAACATCACCAACACCATCATGGCGCCCTAGGCGCCCAAAACACCTACAACCCTTATGCGACCTCGTCTCCAACAAGCCAAACGCATAGATCAACATTATAGTTCTCAACACATACGCATGACACCACCAATAAGACAAATTCATAGATCATAACCAAGCAATGAATCAAATTCGCATATACTCATAATAATCTTATATGAAAGTTAACATCAAGAACATCAAGAAACGCAAAAGAACATCAAGAACATCATGGCTCTAGTAGAAACCTTAGATCTAGGGCCTATCATAGATTTATTAGATGGAAGGATAGAGCTCCCCTAACCTTTTCAAGAAGAAGAATTCGATGCCCTAGGAGAAGTCACCTACAGAGCCACAGCAACAACGGAGATCCCTTCCTTTTGATCTTCGAATCCTCTTCTCCTTCTCCTCTTGGCCGCCTCCTTGCTCTCTCTCTTTCTCACGCTCTTCTCTTTCTCTCTTGCTCTCTCTTGCAATTCGCAACAATTAGCCAAAAACCCTAACCCCCAATCACTAGTCCACTTCGCATACTAGTGGATCATGGGCTTGGGCCTTCCACTCAAGCCCAAGTCATGCAAGTGGCGCCTCCACACCCTCCTAATACCACCATCATTAGTAAAATTCTAATTAATTACATTATATCAAATAAATTAATTTAAATCCCCATTTACTTAATTAAATAAATTAATTAATTATTTTAGGGTGTTACAGTATGCGGATGCAAAATTTTGGTGCTTGATGATATGTAATGAAATGGCAGATGACATGCAATGGAAAACTTTTCCTTCTTTGCATTTTTCTATGAAATGGGAATATTGCTGATGAATAACATGAAATGATGAATGACATGGGATGCTTTAGCTTTCTTTTCTTCTATGAGATGCAAGTATTGATGTGATGCAACTGTATTGCTGTGATGTTTGATGGGATGATGAATTTTGGTTCTTTTTGTTTTATGGAATGCAAACGTTACTATGATGTAGACGACACTGAATGTTTTTGTTTGTTTTCTTTTTTTGGCATAGGGACCTTAGGATTCTTGAGTGATCAATTCAAGTGTCCTATCGTGATGACTATTTCGAATGTACATTCGACTTAGTCTCCTATTTATTGAAAATGATTTTGTATTTTGAGACTTGATTTGATGTCTGATGCAATGATGATGAATGCTTGGTCTGCTAGAAAGAAAGCAGTAAATGAACACTTGGCGTGCTGATGAGAAAGCAGTAAATGAACACTTGGCGTGCTGATGAGAAAACAGTAAATGAGGATGAACACTTAGCGTGCTTTTAATGAACCACTTGGGACCCGAGGGCATTTGAACTCCGAACTGAAGGAGTGACTGGGAATGAGATTTCGAGACTGACAAGTCCAGGATGACTGACTTGAGAATTAGATTGAAGATTGACACTTGAAGTGCTGATTCTTAGAACTAGGCATGAGGATTAACATCTTGTGTTCATCCGCATTTTGCTTAGCAATGCAATGAATGACACATGTAATGCAGACATATGCCATGATTGATGTCTTGAATATTATGGAATGCTTTTGTTCTTTTGTATCTGCTTCTTCTTTGTAGTTTATGAAATGCAAATATCAACATAATGCTTTGGTGTTTGAATGCAAGTGTATGCGGTGATCGATGCTTTGATGAATGGAATGCTCCTGTTCTAACTTCTGTTTGTTTCTTTTTGCTTCTTCTATGAAATGCAAACATTAATATGATGCAATGCTCTGATGTTTGATGCAATGATTTTTGTTCTTTTTCTTTTATGGAAATGCTAACGTTAATATGATGAAAATGCACCGCTTTAATGTTTGATGATTGAATGACAAAGGAATGCTTGTGAAATGATGAATGATATGGAATTCTGGATGACAAGGAATGTTTCTGTTCTTTTTGTTGTTTGTTTGGAGTTTGCAAGTGAGAGTCAACACTGGATGTGTTAATGAAAAAGCAATGAATGAGAAGACATGAAATGAGGATCGCTTGGGATCAAGGGAGTAGCTTTGAATTATGGACGCAAAGGTCTGGTTTATGGGTCAACATATGTCTGTATTGATCTAATGGTCTGAAGAATTTTGATGATGCAATGGTGCATGCAATGATTAGTATCTTGTGGAATGGTGAATGACATGGAATGATTTTGTTCTTTTCCTTTTTATGAAGTGCGAACATTAATATGATGCCAATGCAATGAAAAGATTTCTGCTTTTTCTTCTTTACTATTTTCCTCTATGAAATGCAAGTATTAATATGGTGCAACTGACGTGGAACGTTTTTCTTTTTGCTATGTGATGAATGCACAAAATGTGAAGATGCAAATGTAATGCTTCGATGCATATGCCATGATGAATAGATTGAAATGCCTAGGTGCATGAGGTAAACATTTTGTGAAGATGAGATTCGAGACTTTGAATGCAAGGAATTGAGATGACTATTGCCCATTCTGTTGAAAAATTGAATTTGATTCAAACTCCGGTGTTCTCGAGGTTTTTATTTACAAACAACCTCACTTGTTTTCTCTTTCTTTCCATGATGACTGAATTTTAGATATCACGTAAATAACTTGGGCTCTCTCTTTTGAAGCATTTTCTAGTAAGCATGCATAGGAGTGCAAATGTGAATGAATGAGTCAGTTAACTTGGAATTGCTTTAGGGCATGGCAAGTGAAGGAATGACAGACATGGTTATTGTCGAAGCTCATGAGGGATCAAGAGATACAAGATTGCCCCAATTCAGGTCTTTGATGAGTGAATAACTTGCCCCTGTCTGGTGGTGACAACAACTAGGGGTGTAGAAGATGATGATTTGGGAATGCTTCGGCTTTTGAGATGAAAGGTGGAGCAAAAGAGATTTTGTCTCAACCCATAAAGTTTGATGTTGCCCTAGTCATAACAAGGACGAAACTGCCCCAATTAGAATGACAAGGCCTTGTTTAGGATAGTGAGTTGAGAGATTGCCCCGGTGAGGTTTTATAGGAATGAATGAGGTGAAGGAATGGGAACGCACTTGCCCCACTTTCGAATGACATTTCAAATGGTTTCTTTGAGTGAGGTTGTGAAAGGCGACAGAGTTATGGTGATGGTTATGAACTGAGGGTAATATATGAATGGGGTGGGCAATGAACAAACCTCCCCAAAGTTGAGTGGAGTGAGGGGTGAAGGGAATGCCCCCTAGTACACACCTTTGGTTCTCTTTAAGAACAACTCAAATGCAATGAATGTTTTGACTTTTTAGTATGAGGAGAGGCTCCACTTGGTGACCACTAGACCTTGTTTTAATGCAACACGAATGCATCTTGGAGTGCAAGTCCTTCTCCTTTTTTACCAACTTTCTTTTTTTGATTGTTTGTTCTTTCTTTTTGAGCAGCTTTCTTTTTTCTGCTTGTTTGTTTTTTTCCTTTTGAGCAAACACGTCGTAAATAGATGAACTTATTTGTCCTAAGATTAAAACTTGAGAGAACGAAAGCAATTAGTCACTGATCGGAATGGACTTTTTAGGGTTGTGATGTGGAGAAGGGGATGATGAAGTGTTTGGGGGTTGATGGGGAGGATGGGTCTTATTCGGTGTTGGCCGATGGTCAATGGTTTATGAAGGAAATGGTTATTAGGTTTGATGAGGCGCTTGGGGATGGTTGTACCCAATGAGGTGTTTGAAGGTTTTATGAAAGAAGAGATGGTTAAACCCAATGAATTGAGGGCTTCTTTGAAAGGAGAAATGATTGAACCCATTGAATTGAGGGCTTTTTTAGAAGGGGAAATGATTGAACCCATTGAATTTGGGGGCCCTTTTTTTGGAGGGGAGCTCTTATGCTTCATGGCAAAATGTATTGACTCTTAATTTATACTCCCTTTGTCTTCCTTTCTTTGTTTTGGGATTTTCCTCCTTAAACTTTGTTATTCCCCTCCTTTTGTGAATTTCCTTTCCTTTTGACTTGGAAATGATATACCATTTTTGATGTGGAATTAACCATCGCCCAGAGTGTTGGGGATATCTTGGGCTTTTCTCGGCTTAAGATGGGTAACAAAGGGTGTTTTTGTGATTTTGAATCTTTGGCTTAAGAGGGGTAGGGAATGGACCTTCTGGGATTTTAGGTTCTTGAGGGTATGGAGAGATGGCCAAATTTCATTTCAAATCCTGATTGCTTATTTCTGTAAGACTTAACTTTAAGACAGTAATTTATCTATCTTCATGTGTTTGCTCTTTTATTTTCCCCCTTTTTTGTGCCCTAATTTTTGCCTGGACCGCTCTTTGCGAGTTTTCAATCCACCGGGCGCTCTTTTTTGCCTAGGCCGCCCTTTGCGGGTTTTCAACCTAGGGAGCTTATTTTATCCTTTTTTATTTATTATATATTTTTTAGAAAGACTTGCACTAAAGGAATATGATACTGACAGGGAAAATTAGTGATCACAGAATTGCCCCAGCATGGAGGACTTAAAGTGTTAGCGAGAATGAACCAAAAAGTCAAGTATGCACTGATAGGAGAGAATATGCGCTTTATGGGTGGACGGGGTGGGGTTAGACTTGGATGGGGAATGATGATAAATGAAGGAAATTGACTGACTCAAACAAGAGAAACTGCACCTGCCATGCATGCTTACTAGAAGAACGCTTCACAGAGAGTTAACATTGGTTAAAACATGATATAAAAACTTTTTTGATGAACTGTTTTGGTCTTTTATCATGGAATGGATGAGATGTAATGCCCTTTTTTGAAGGAAATACAAATGAGCTATTGATGTGAAAAACTGAGAGCCTTGGAACACCTTGAGTTTGCAAATGAGTGAGGGTAAACTTTTCCAAAAAGGAAAGATTACTTTGCAAGAACATCTCGTCTCTCATCACAACATTTTTGTTGTATGCAATGCATGGATGAAAACATTATGATGTATACATGATGAAAATGAAATGTATGAAAGCATATTCACTTGAAAAGTGTGATTATTCTAAAAGTTTTTTCTTTTCGATGCTTTCTTTTTATGCAAGACGAAATATGAAATGCCAGTGCATCTTTGGATGATGAATGATGCAAGAATGATGCTTCTTCTCAAAATGATTTTTATGGAGGCAAGACAAGATATGAAATGCCGATAACCCCTTTTTCTTTTGAATGATGAAAGATGCAGGAATGATGCTTTTTTCTAAATGATGATTTTTTTAGAGGCAAGGCAAAGTATGAAATGCCAATGCCCCTTCCTTTTTTGAAAGATGCATGTATGGAGGAATGATGTATTTAAACCAAAGTGATGAGGTGCATGAATGCTACATTTTGAATAAATTTGATGATGATTTTTATTCATGATTATGAATAAGATGCTTTCTTGTTTTCATTTTTTGTGCAATGAAATGCATGATACTCACAAAAAAACATGCGTGGGAAGACATGGTTTTTATTGAATGGAAATGCATGCAAAATGAGAGGTTAATGTATTATTTTTCATGATGTGTGAAAAAGGACAACAATAATGCATGAGACGCGCTCCTAATATGACACGATATTTGGATCTTTCGAGAAAACTAGGGGAAAAAGCCTTAGTGAATGGAAACGCACAAGTGCGGAGAATGCACTCCTGACAAACCTAAATGAGACTGAGAAAAATGCATGTATGAATTTTATCAAGTTTTTGTTTTATGCCATGCAAATGATGTCTTTATATGAAAATGACGGCGATAATGCGACTTGACATGCATATGAAAAATAAGATGAAAACATTTTTTCGAGTTTGGTGACTGAAATTTTGGGAACATCACCTCATGTAGCCCGGTAAAAGAAAAGACTATGATGATTTTTTTGAAAGTTTTGCTTTTTTCCTTTTTTGAAAATTTTGTTTTATGTAATGCAAGGATGTATGCGAATGATGATGTGAGGCAACCAATTTTCGTTACTCTGAGTAACTTGCATGAAACATTGAGTGGATCCTAACTCAATACTTCACGCAATATACTGAAATACTTCGACATTTGGTTAACTCAAACTTATTCTCTTATTTGAAAACAAACCCCACTTGATAGGGTCAAAGTGCCCCGATACCGTAGAGTAACATCTCAAATTTGTAGTGCACAAACAAATTTGAGATATTACCCTTCGTCATTCGAAGGTGCACTTTTACTCATTGAGCTTTTACATGAAGAGCTTTTCTATTTTTTCTTTGTTTAGAGAAGATGCATGCATTGGAAACTTTTCATTTTTTTTGATTTTTAGTTTTGGAACATGATTTTGAAAATTATTTGGAGATGCAAATGATTTATTGGAAAAAAGGTTTTAGAAAAATGTGCTTGACGGGGTATGACCCGCTCCTACGTATCCCCATTGTAATGAGGAATCAAAGCTTACGTAGTTCTACTGGGTCTTTTTTTTTGAAATAATGCTTATGCATGAATGCCATGTTTTGGATGAACTTGGCGAGGAGCTTTTTCCTCTTTTTTGATTATAAACGAAATGCTTAAGCTATGAAGATGATAATTGTTTTTTCATTTTTATGCAATGAAATGAAATGCAAGATAAATAATTTTTTTTCAAAATTGGAACTTTATTTAATGCAAATGACGCAATGATGTAATGATGCAATGATGCAATGATGCAGGATGCAAGATACTTTTTTTTTTTTGAGGTTTCTGCATAAGGAGGGTATTCACAGGCGGAATTTAGAAAACTTTCACGCTATATGCCACCTCATATAGGTGTTTAAGGGAAAATCATATCTTTTTTTTTGAAAATCTTTGAGGGAAAAAATAACTGGACGAAATGCAACAATGCAGCACACAATTTGGGAAGCCCTTGTGACCTAAAAGGGGGTAGAACCTATGATCTAAGGCACTTTAGGGATAATCTTCTCATGTAGCTCTATTCACACCCTCACAAAGGCCATCAGAGCCACAGTCCCTCTCATGAAAATCCCCGTAAATGCAACAAACTGCTAGATACGAAGCATCATAAAAGAGCACAACTCTGATTGAAACTTTCGCGAGTAGCCAAACGGACAAAGGTCTTGATGGGCTCCCACTACTCGAATCCACTCATCCTATGGTATCCTAATAGACCTGGGTTATGGTCTCTTTCTCTAATCATATAGCCTCAAGGTACAAGTGTGTGTGTACGAAGGGCATTTCCTTAAAAAACTACCCCTCCTGCAAATGAAAATCCAGAACAGTCCAGACAATAGAAAGCAATAACAAGTCGTCTACCCTAGGGTTCAATACGAATCAAATACAACTAATCTAGGGTGCCGACAACAATGCACTACTTACCTCAAGAAAGCGAGCAAAGAAGAAGGGGACATGACAAGAGAGGGGAAATATGCATGAGGGAACTAAGCATTTAAGCAAAGAAGTAACTATCTATTATTTTAAACAAAAGCAAACATAGAAGAAGAATGCATATGGATGCAACATGCTTATGAAAAGGAAGAAGAATAGAGGCAAAGCAAGATGTTCAAATCAATCACACAAACCACACGCTTAATTAATTAGGCTTGACCCACTTTTGAAAAAAAAATGTTTTTTAGTCCCCAGTGGAGTCGCCAGCTGTTGCGCCCGAAAAAGTCCCTGAGGGAGAACCTTCCTCGTTCACAACTTTTCCTAAGACAATGAAGCCGCCACCAATATTTATTAAGGAAAATATTAGGAAAACCTTTTTTGGAAAGCGATTGGTCTTGCGAAAACTGAGAGGTTTGGGTTCGGGGGCCGGTTACGCGCGGGGAAGGTGTTATCACCCCACACATCCTCTCTACTGAGAGGGAACCTTTAATTAAATGTCTGGTTTTAGTGTGTTGACTTGAAAATACTTAATTTTGCCTCTCTACTTCTTATTGAAAAACTCTTAATGAAAACCTTTATTTATTATGAAAAAGGAAAAGGGGGAAGAATGGGTTTTTTAGAAAAAAAACGCTTGATGGGACATGGCCCGCTCCTACGTATCTCCCGGTGCGATGGAGAACTCAAAGCTTCGTAGTTCTTCTTTATCCTGAAAAGTTTTTTTTGTCTTTTATCTTTTTAGTGAGTTTTCGAAATAGGACGAGCATTTAGTGAATGATTAAACTAACCAAGGTTATGGGTAATCACCGCTAAGTACTCTTGAAAATGAGAGTCACTACCACCAGTCAGACGAACAAAGGTTCTGATTGACTATTAGTAGCAACCCGTTTTTTATTTGCCTTTTTGAAAGTGGTTTTCGAAAGAGATTGATTGGCACGAATGATCAAACTAACAAAGGTTATGAGTGATCACCGCTTGTTGTTCTTTGGGGAAAAAGACATCGCCACCAATGGCTAGACGAACAAAGGTTCTGATTAACCACTAGCGACGATGGGTTGAAAATGTTTTTAGAAAGGAAAAGGTTTTCGTTCTGAAAATGATCTTGGTTTGCAAAAGTGATTCTTTTTTGTTATGAAAATAACTCTTTTCTTTTTGTTATGCAAATGCTAAACTTTTTATGATTGCGCTTGACGAGAGTGTGACTCGCTCCTACGTATCCCAAATGGGAATCAAAGCGACGTAGTTCTAAGGAGCCTTGGAAAGGAAAGCCTTTTTGCTTTGGCTTTGAAAAGTGAAGGGCATTCATAATGATCAAACTAACAAAGGTTATGGGTGATCATTACTAAAAACCCACTTAAGTGCATGTAAAAATCTGCTTTCGAAAAATGAAAGCCTTCAAGATGATCAAACTAACAAAGGTTATGGGTGGCCATCACTAGCACTTGCTATGACTTTTGATGCTTAGGGAAATATCTTCTGAAATTGAAAGCGTTCATGATGATCAATTGAGCAAAGGCTCCAAGTGACCACCATTAGTGTTCCATTGTTAATAATCATGCAAGCAAAGGCTTCGCAAGACTACTAACGAAATTTTTTGGATTTTGAAGAGTTTTCGCAATTGGATTGATTCTTATTTAGGGGAAAGGAAATCTGTTATTTGGGAAAAAAAGGTTTGTAAAAAAATAAGTTTATTTAGGGGAAAGAAACAAAATTTAAAAAAAAAAGAGGAACAGGGGGTGCAGTAGTAAAATGGGGGGTGCAAGTGGCAAGAGGGCTGTATTATTAAAATTAGGGTATAAACAGTAGCCCATCCATCCTTAGCGAGCTGGCCCACGTTTTTTTTTATTTTCTGATGGGCTTCGGGGAGGTGCGTGAAATAAACACAGGGGTACAAATAAGAATCTGAAAAAATAAAAACGTGAAAAGACGAAATTGCCCTTGAGATCCTAATATAAAAGCGAAAATCCCAAAAATGGGAACCCTAAAAACTCTCCTCTTCTCCACGGCGCCTCCAACCTAAAAATGGCCAAACCTTAATTCCTCTCTCTCTCTCTCTCTCTCTCTCTCTCTCCTCTCCATGGCGCTTCTACCCTCACCTCCCCTCCTCTCCATTTTCTTCCTCTTTCCTTGCTCCGATCCCTTCCCTCTCAACCCATTTCGGTTCTTCCCTCCTTCTCCAACACCGAATCTTCTTCTCCATCTCATCACTAACTCTCATCTCGCTCTCCATCTCTTCACCGCCGCCAACGACGAAAATGGGGAGAGGGGAATGGTCGTGGTGGCTACGATGGCCATGGTGTCGTCTTTGGTGACTGTTTGGCGCGAGGAGAGAGAAAGGGGGGACGTACGAAGGTGAGTTCTATGTCGGTGGCCAACGGCGCGGTAGCGGTGGTGGATGGCGCGGTTGAGGCGTATGGTGGTGGGACCGTAGGTGGCTGTTGGGTGGTTCGGTGGTGTACTGTGATGGGGAAGGGGGTCGTTTTCGTGGTGAGGAGAGAGAAAGGGCGTTGGTGGTGAGGAGGGAGAGGAGGCTGTTGGTGGTGGCTTGGTGGGTGACGGTGGTGGTGCACGGCGGTGACGATGGCGCGTTTTTGCAACGACCACCGTCTACGGATGTCGGGAATGGTACGGTTCCGATCACTTTATTTACTGTTTCTGTTCCTTGTTTTTTATTACTGTCTATTTTTCCTTCCTATGCCTATTTTACCCTTTCAGCCTGTTTTTTTCTAACACAAAAAAAAGGTGCTGGTCTTACATATTTATTTTTCACAGTGTAGCTTTCTGGCATAACAAACAAACAGCAACATACTTGCTAAAGAGAAGCTAAAAACTTTAATGCTCACATGCTATTATATTTGTAGAAGCCTGCAAAAAATAAATTGATTGTAAAGCATTACCTTAACTCCTTGATTCTGAATCTATGTTTTCTTACTTGCTTTCCTAGAATTGTATTTTGTGCATCCGTTTTCACTGAGGAATTTCTGTCTGGGCGTGTATACTGCTCTCTATGTGTACAGGACTGTGTTTGTTACTGTTTGTATTTCTTTCTGTGTGCATCTGCCCTTCCCCCGTTACTGTTGCTACCTATTGTAGTGGAGCAGCAAGGATGAGGCTGGCATGTTCTTGCCTAAAGTGTGAAAGACCAAGGAACAAGGAGAAAGGAATTTGGGCTTCATCCTGAAAATACCTCCTGCCACAACAACAATCACGACAGCAAAGGCAGCAGCGCCTGCTGTTCTTTTTTTATTTATTTTTGTTTTAATAATTTTTTGTTTTTTTATTTTTGTCTCCATGTATAAAAAGAGTTGACTTTTTTTTTGTACTATTCTGGCTTTCCTTTTTCAATTTTTTTGTTTATATTTAAAAAAGGGGACAGCTAATAAAAAGAAACTGATTTTATCTTATTACCATTATTTCAGTATTATTTTATTTTTCTTTATGATAATAAAAGCGGTAAAAACAACGCGCACCGACGCAACGACTCACACGACTCGAAATGAAACACGCGCTCGCGTTATTTATTATTATTTTTATTATTTATTTTCGATTCTTTTTTAGAAAATAACGAGCGCCAAACAAGATCGTTGCACGAGAGTGCCAAAGACACCCGCGTTCAAAACAATATGTGAAGCGATAAAATTTTTGGGATTTTCCAATTAGTCGGACAAAATTGGGGTATGACAGTGTTCTAATGCAGAATCAACAAGTAGTTGCTTATGCCTCCAGACAGTTGAAACCGCATGAGGAGAATTACCCAACTCATGATTTAGAGTTGGCGGCGATTGTGTTTGCCCTAAAGATTTGGAGACATTACCTGTATGGGTCTTGTTTCGAAGTCTTTAGTGACCACAAGAGCCTTAAGTATTTGTTTGACCAGAAGGAGCTGAATAATAGGTAGAGGAGATGGGTAGAGTTTCTGAAGGATTATGATTTTGAATTGAAGTACCATCCTGGTAAGGCGAATGTTGTGGCTGACGCTTTGAGCAGAAAGTTTATCCACACTGCAGAACTGATGATTCATGAGATGTAACTGTTGGAATCGTTTAGAAACCTTAATTTGAAAGTGAAGTCGAGGAGGAACAGGTTGGCGTTGAGCCAGGTTCAGATTTCGAGTTCCTTGAGAAATCTGATTTGCTTAGCCCAAGAGGTTGATTTAGAGCTGCAAGCACAGAAGAGGTTTCCGAATTACACCGAAGATGGCGATGGTGTGATTTGTTTTGATGGTAGAGTCTGTGTGCCGAATGATGAGAGAATAAAGAGGCAGATTTTAGAAGAGGCTCATAAGAGTCGGTTCTCAATACATCCTGGGTCTACCAAGATGTATCGAGATTTGAAGAAGTTGTATTGGTGGCCGGGTATGAAAGTTGAAGTTGCAGAATTTGTGTTTCGATGCTTGACTTGTCAAAGGGTCAAGATAGAGCACCAGAAGCCAGGTGGCCAGTTACAACCGCTGAATGTGCCAGAGTGGAAATGGGAAAGCATTTCTATGGATTTTGTCATGGGATTGCCACGGTCCCACGCCGGAAACGATTCTATTTGGGTAGTGGTGGATCGCTTGACCAAGTCCGCCCATTTTATTCCGGTGCGTTCGAATCACAAGGTAGCTAGATTAGCAGAGGAATATCTCAAGAATATTGTGAAATTGCATGGAATTCCTACAAGCATCATCTGTGATCGAGATCCCAAGTTCACATCTCGGTTTTGGAGAGCATTGAATATGGCGTTGGGGACAACGGTGTGTGCTAGCACCGCTTACCATCCGCAAACAGACGGACAGACTGAGAGAACAATTCAGACATTGGAGGATATGTTGAGAGCATGTGTACTTGACAGTGGAGGCCGATGGGAGGATCATCTTCCATTGGTGGAATTTTCCTACAATAACAGTTACCATTCTAGTATCGGAATGGCTCCATATTAAGCATTATATGGAAGGAAGTGTAGAACACCATTGTGTTGGTGGGATGTAGGTGAACAGAGATTGTTGGGACCAGATTTGGTCCGTGAGACTACGGAGAAGATCCGTCAGATAAGAGAAAGGATGAAGGCCGCTCAGAGTCGACAAAAGAGTTATGCCGATAAGAGAAGAAGACCGTTAGAATTCGAAGAAGGAGACCATGTCTTTTTGAGGCTTTCTCCGACTATTGGTACCGGTATTGCATTGCGAGCGAAGAAGCTCAGTCCTCGGTATGTCGGACCTTTCCAAATTATCGAGCGAGTTGGGCCAGTAGCATATCGCATTGCATTACCTCCAGAATTGTCCAGGTTACATGATGTGCTTCATGTATCGCAGTTAAGGAAGTATATTCATGACCCGAATTAGCTATTGAGTCATGAAACGATCGACATCCAACCAGATTTATCTTATCAGCCTACTCCAGTCAGGATCATCGAACGTGGCGAGAAAACGCTCCGGACGAGATCAATTCCTATTGTCAAGGTGCTTTGGGACGGTGCATCACCCGACGAAGCGACATGGGAAGTAGACGAGAACATGCGGGTGAAATATCCCTATCTGTTTGATTGAGGTACGTTTTGTCAATTTTGAGGACAAAATTTTTAAAAGTTGGGGTGATTGTAACATCCCCTAATTAGCTAATTTAATTTATTTAAATTAGCGAAAAGGTTAAGGTGAATATTGACTAAATGGGATATTTAGCACAAGAGGTTATCACTAATCGATTTAATTAGCATAATTACTAAATTATGTGATGTTGATGTAAATAATGGTGGTCATGCATAATTAAAATAAGGAATTAAGTTAATAAGTTATGGCTTGTACCAAGAAGTGAGTTATTAATCTAATGGCTTGTTAGTACTTGTGTGAGGAGTGTTAGGCTAATTTTAGTATATTAAGCCAAATGTTAGATAGGATGAATGAGTGTATAGCTGAAGGGCTTTTTGGTCAAACCCCAACTATTACACCCAGCTGAAGCAAAACCCACCAAACAGTGATTCATTTGAAGAAAAACAGAAACAGGATAGAGAGAGAAGGAGGAGAAGTCGAGAGAGAGAGTGGAGAAGAAGAGAGAAACCCAGCTCCAAACCTTCATGCATGTGGGTGATCCTTGCACCAATCTTTCCCATTCCTCTTCCTCTTTCCAATGATATGAATTTCAGTAGCCTTTCCTCCCTCTAGCTCAAATCTCAAGTTCGAAATAGACAGCCCAAAGTTGTTCAAAACTGGAATTCTTGCCTTGCATGTCACTTTTTGGAGCATTGAAGCAAACTTAGGCCCTTAGGAATCTCAAGGTTCAGTTCTGAAACTCAATCACAAGCTAGATTGTTCGGTTGAGTTGTAAATGAAGAATTTCATTAGCCGAGGTTCTGGTTTAGTTGCTGTCCAAAGGTTTGGGTAGCTGAGTTCGTTGTTGAAGCGGATTCGAGGAGAGTTCGTGGTTTTTGGGACGGTTGAACTCTCGGAGTCTCGGCGTTGTGAGCGATTTTCATCGCCATAGGTGAGTTCTATAACTCGCTAGGGATGTGTGATATCGATTCTTGCATTTTCTGAACCGAGAAAACGTTATAATCCGCTTTGTGAAAAATAACTCGAAAACCGTTTTATCGAAAAGTCACTATGTTTGTAACCGATTGCTTTGATTTGATGATTGTATGAATTGATTGACTGTTTATCGCTTTCGCTGGACTGGAATAATATTCGTTATGTTAGGATATCGATCGGAACGAAATTGGAATCGAAACGGACTTGGAAAAATGACACGAAACTGGAAAATTGGCCACTGTCAAGGACGCACGGATCGTGCCTCACAAGGGCACGAGTCGTGCGCCTTGTTCACAGCAGCCAAGGAAATGGATTTTTAACACAGCACGGGTCGTGCGCCCTTGGCACGGACCGTGCGTGACCTACGCAAATCAGTTTTTACAATTTTTGAATACGCACGGATCGTGCGCCTTGGTGGCACGGATCTTGCGCCTTGGTGGCACGGATCGTGCGCCCTGTTCGTTTTTCAAACTGAACTTTAAGTGATACGCACGGGTCGTGCACCTCTGGAGCACGGACCGTGCGGATCCTTCTGTTACCCTAACACAAAATCCTTTATAATCCGTTCCAAACGATTCCGATTCCTTTCCGATTGATTCCCCAATGTTTCCCAAGAATGGAAACACACTTATGTCATGAGATGAAAGAAGTTTGAGGTAAATATCACAAGTTATAAATGTTAAGGAAAACCGTACATTAGTAAGACGCGAGTGTACACAAGTTAATTCATACGAGTCAAGATAAGTAATGTTTAATTCAAAGACAAGATACCTTCCCTTGAGGAAGGGTAGACGGTACAAGAATGAAAATGATAAGACGGCCCAATGCGGGTACATTTATATAATATATATAAATTGAGGTCAAGGGTGACGACCCTTAGAGGATTGGCATACTAGGGGAGGGGAAGTCATGAGCCCCAAAACCTAGACTCAAGAGGTTTCACCCACTAGAAATAGCCGGATGAGTTCACCAAAAGCCAAAGAAGTGCCTAATAATAGGTAGGCTTGAGGTGTTATGCTAGAATGGTAAATGAAAAGAAATGTAATGCGTAGTTGCTTAGTAGGGCTACAAATTACAAGAGGTAAAATATGATATGCTTCATGTGTCGCTTAGAAGGGCCATGAGCATAAAAGTTACATGAAATTAATATAGGGCCACGAGTTCAAAGCAAAGGAAATAAGGAACCGCTAGAGTTAGTAAGGGGTCTCGATAGGACTCACTGAGATAATGTTTATCTCACCCTTCATATTTGTGGTTTTTACAGAGAAACAAGGGAAGGCAAAGGCGATGAAGCACGGTTAGCCGGTGCGACTCTTGGAGTCATTGAAGATTGAGTTTCATGTTTAGACCTTTGTCCCATTTACTGTTTCTATGTTATCGATTGTATAACGATCATGTATCAGTTGTAAATCGTTTCCGCTACTTTATGTTTTGAGTATTGAACACCAGGATTATGTATAAGTCTTAAGTTATGAAACTTAAGCTTTTTGATAAAGTTAAGTACGGTTCGGAGAACCATTTGAAATGTATTATCGAAATTTTTAGTTTGTGTTCAATATTCATTAACAGGAAGTTACTCTGATGGATGCCATTTAGTACATTTCGCTAGTTCTACATGTGTCATACCCCAATTTTGTCCGGCTTAGGTCCAAACCCTAATTTTCCATACAAAAAAATATATATAATAAATTATGCATTGCATTTTGGGTCCTAGAAACCATTCCAAAGTTTTTGAAATCATTTTTAGGGTTAGAATGCACGTTTTGGGAAATTAGGGTCAAAAAGGGCATTTTGGTCATTTCTCACAAAAGGGTCTATAAAAATAATTTTTGCAATAAGCCTCATGCATCAAAATTAGGGTTTTTGAAAATATGTTATGCATGCATGGCAAGCTTTGGAAAATATTTTATGCATGCATGGCAAAAACCTAAAAAACAATTTTGTGGAAAGCAAGAATCAATTTCTATTATATACCAAAGGCCATGAATCGATTCCTAATTGTTTTAACTAAGTGAAGAATCGATTTTCACCTATGATAGATGTCCTGAAAATCGATTTCCTTCTTGTTACATAGGCCTTGAAATCGATTGTCAAGCCATCCCATAGGCCATGAATCGATTCCTAATTGTTTTAACTAAGTGAAGAATCGATTTTCACCTATGATAGATGTCCTGAAAATCGATTTCCTTCTTGTTACATAGGCCTTGAAATCGATTGTCAAGCCATCCCATAGGTCATGAATCGATTCCTAATTGTTTTAACTAAGTGAAGAATCGATTTTCACCTATGATAGATGTCCTGAAAATCGATTCCTACTTGTTTTCAAAGAGCAAAGAATCGATTCCCATGTTTTCTAAAGAATAAAGAATCGATTCCTCACTATTTCAACTTTCCAAAGAATCGACTCTTGAGGCTTCTAAAATGAAAAGAATCGATTCATCTATATTTTAACTACAATCAACAATCGATTCTTTCATTTCATTAAGATGTTTTTCAGATCTACGATTTCCTAAAGCCTATAAATAGGCAGCCTCAAGTCACTCTTCGGGGGACAGACATATTTCACGAGATCAGAGAAAAAACCCATTTTTCTCGAAATCTCTCACATTTTAGAAAAACTCTTCTACGCTTTATTTTTTCGCTCTATTCGTTCCGTTGGTCCGTCTGAGCTGATCTTCTGCAAAAGTTAGTTGGAATTGCGTTCTTCAAGTCGTAGTATCTGCCTTCATCAGAGGTATTTCTGTTTTTCTATTTGTTAATATTTAATCATTGTGATCCATGCCAAAATTGCCCTATGTGATTTAATTTAGCTATAGTGTCATTGTTGATGATGAACCACATGATTCCCACTTATGCCTAGTGCATCATTTTCTAAGTGGTGAAGATGGTCTCAGATGATTCAACCTCCCCTTTCAAACCCTTTCAAAAACATTTTTCATTAGAACTACGTCGCTTTGATTCCCATTTGGGATACGTAGGAGCGAGTCACGTTCTCGTCAAGCGCAACAAATAAAAATCATTTTCGCAACCATAAACAAATCATTTTCATGAAACAAATAAAAAGAATCATTTTCAAACCCATTGTTGCTAGTAGCTCATCAGAGCCTTTGTTCGTTTAGCTATTAGTGGCAATGTCCCTTTCTCATAAGAATAATAAACGATGATCCATCATAACCTTTGTTAGTTTGGTCATCGTGCAATCAATCACTTACAAAGACCACTTTCAAAAAGAGCAAATAAAAACGGGTAGCTACTAATAGTCAATCGGAACCTTTGTTCGTCTGACTAGTGGTATTGACCCTCATTTTCTAGAGTACTTAGCGGTGATTACCCATAACCTTGGTTAGTTTAATCATTCACCAAATGCTCGTCCTATTTCGAAAACTCACTAAAAAAGATAAAAAAATAAAAACTTTTCAAAAAGACAAAAAAGAACTACGTAGCTTTGAATTCTCCATCGCACCGGGAGATACGTAGGAGCGGGCCATGTCCCGTCAAGCACTTTTTTCTAAAAACCCATTTTCCCCCCTTTTTTTCATAATAAATAAAGATTTTCAATAAGAAGTAAAGAGGCAAAATTAAGTATTTTCAAGTCAACACACTAAAACCACACATTTAATTAAAGGTTCCCTCTCAGTAGAGAGGACGTGTGGGGTGCTAACACCTTCCCTGCGCGTAACCGACCCCCGAACCCTAATCTCTAGTTTCGCAAGACCAATCGCTTTCCAAAAAAGGTTTTCCTAATATTTTCCTTAATAAATATTGGTGGCGGCTTCATTGTCTTAGAAAAAAGTTGTGAACGAGGAAGGTTCTCCCTCGGGGGCTTTTTCGGGCGCAACAGCTGGCGACTTCAGTGGGGACACTAAAAAAAAAACATTTTTTTTAAAAGTGGGTCATATGATTGGTTTATATGATTGATTTGAATACCTTGCTTTGCCTCTCTTCTTCTTCCTTTTTCATAAAGCATGTGCATTCCTCTTCTATGTTTGCTTTTGCAATAGATGGTTACTTCTTTGCTTAGTTCCCTCATGCATTTCTTCCCCTTTCTTATCATGTCCCTTTCTTCTTTGCTCCTTTTCTTGAGGTAAGTAGTGCATTGTTATTGGCACCCTAGATTAGTTTATATTGGATCGATATTGAACCCTAGGATAAATGTAACGCCCCAAAAATAATAGATTAATTTATTTAATTAATTAAATGAAATTGGGTGGTAGAAATAATAATATAATTATTATTTATTACTTAATAAAATAATTATAGGTGTTATTATATGTGAGCCTTAGTTGGGTTGGAAATAATTATTTAATTTGAAGGGAGCGGTGATGGTAATTCCGGATGTTAGGATTGGCCCAAGCCCAAGCCCATTGACTTAGGCCTAGGCGAATTAGTAAGGGTTGGAGACAAGTGTCTCATTTGTGCAAAAGAAGGAAAAGGATTCGAAGAGAGGAGAGGAGAAAAGAGAAAAGAAACGTGAATTAGAGAGGGGAGTGAGAGAAGAGGAGGCGCGACTTGGAAGAAGAGAGAGAAAGGGGCGTGAGGCAAGAGGAGAGGGAGAGGAATTTCATGAGCACTCAAGAAGGAAGAAGCTTGCCTTGTGATTTTCTTGGAGCCTTGCCTAGCAATTTCGACTTCTAAGAGGTTAGGGGGTCCTCTTTTTATCTTTAATAATTTATGTGATGAGTATTGCCTAGGGTTAGGATCTAGGAAGATTTTAATGAATGAATTGTGTGTTGTTGATTTAATCGTAGCATTGTGATGTGTGATTAGGAATTGCCTATGTTGAATTCGCATAATTGATGCTTGATTGATGCTAAGGTGAATTGCATGTCACGTATTTGAGTATATGCCTTGTTGGTGTGTGTTTGGTGAGAATTGAGGATCATGGTGATAATTAGATTATATATATGCGATTGGGTGTTTGGTGAATTTACTTTGGTGTTTGAATTAGAAAAATTCTGGTTTTTGGAGTTCCTAGGCGCCTTGGGCGCCATTAGCCTTGTTGCTGTTTTCTGTGTCTGAGTCATGGGCACCAGGCGCCCAGCCACTGTGCCCTGCGCCAGTTTTCCTTGTGCTGTGTCTGTGTTGCAGAATTGTGTTGCTCGTGTCTAGGCACCATGGGAACCGAGGGTCCCGGAGTTCGGATGCTCGGTTTGATTTCAAATTCGGTATGGGAGTTCCTGGGCTCAAATAGAGTCAGTTTCAGGTGCTGGGTCAACAATTTGGCAGTGTTCCTTGTGCCATGGGCGCCAAGGGTCCCCATTTTCTGTTGCTTATTTTGCGAAAATTGATACTGGGTTTTCATGTCCACATTAAATGGCTCGTGCAAAACAATTTTTGGAGTCATAGGAGTTGTGGTTTGTTCTGGCCTTAGGCGCCTAGTCCATGGGCGCCAAAGGGGCGTGTCACATTTTGCCAAAATTTTTGTTGGGTTCCCTTATTCTGAGCATTAGGCTCGCGCAAAATTAATTTCGAAGCTAAAAGAGTTTTATTGCGTGTTTTGGCAAGGCGCCTTGTGCATGGGCGCCGTGTTCCCTGCGCCAGTTTTGCTAGGCGCTCTGCGCCAGTTTTCCTGCGCCTGTGTCTCGGCGCTAGGGGCCCTGCGCCAGTTTTGCTAGGCGCTCTGCGCCAGTTTTCCTGCGCCTGTGTCTGGGCGCTAGGCGCCCTGCGCCAGTTTTGCTAGGCGCTCTGCGCCAGTTTTCCCTGCGCCAGTGCCTGGGCGCTAGGCGCCCTGCGCCAGTTTTTGCTGGGCGCCAAAATCAGGATGTTGCCTAAATTTTTCCAAACTTGTTTTTAATGTAACTTTTGACTCGGTTATCCAAATTTAACGGTTGAAAGTGCGTTTCGAAGCTAATTTCGGTGTCTATCCAAATATTCTGGTTTTATGTAAAAAAATGGGTTATTTTACTGGTGGTTCTGGACTGAAGTTGTTCAAGGTGTCTAATTTCAATTTTTATTCACTTTCCCTATGTCGCGTCAAATCCTAAATTGGCCTAATTGAATTTGGTGTTGGTGTGAGTGGTGGGTTGAGTTGGTGAGTGTATTATGGTGTGATTGGTGAGCAGAGGCTTCGGCCTAATTTTAATTGGTGAGCAGAGGCTTCGGCCTAATTTTAATTGGTGAGCAGAGGCTCCGGCCTAATTTTGAATCGGTAAGTTGATTTAATGGTGAGTTTGATGAATTGTGTGGTGTGTGGTGGTGCATTTCCATAACATCTCATGAAACATGTGCATTATTGGTGAGCAGAGTCTTCGGCCTAATTTTATTTGGTGAGCAGAGGATACGGCCTATTTGTATTTGGTGACGGATCCGACATACATGTGCCCGTGGAATTTGGGTTGCATTTCATGCATAACCATGTATTGTGTAGTGCTGCTTGGAAATGTAATGTTGATGTGACTGTTGCCATTGTTGTGAATCGGTGTGCCTGGTTTCCTTTTCCTATGCAGTGCTTAATTCCATATGTTATTAATTATGAAAAGAGACTCACCCTACTGCTTTTATGTTGCTTCTTATGTCGGCAACGTGCAGGTAATAACGAGTGAAGGTTACCTTTATACCTTCGTTTGTTAGGAAGTGTCATGCTCTGATACGTAGCACCGGGGGGCGTCTTATGCTTAAGTGTTGTTGTCTTTATACTGTTAGACCATTTTTGGTGATGTATTGGTTTTGTTTTCGAACTTAATTATTATTTCGCTGCTGGCAGTGACTGAATTTAAGCGATGTGAACTAAACGTTTTTTTTATGGTGCTATGTATCTTGTGGTTTTAACCGAACAATGAAAATTGAAGTTGTTGATTTAATGAAGTAAGTGTATGCGCTTAGATTGTTTTTAAAAAAAAAAAAGAAACTCTGATTTTATTAAATAGTAAGGTTATTAGAAAAGGGGTGTTACATTAGTGGTATCAGAGCAATGGTTGGTCCGTCCGGCCAGTTCGTCGAGTCGTTGTGTCGGTGTACGACCAACTGTTGTCTTTTAAGTGCTGACCAATATTTGTGTTGCAAGAAGGCCAAGAGTTGCTACTGGTAAGTGAACTAGTGGGGGAGATACCCCTACTGGTACTGTGTGTTGTACTGCATTTCTGTGTGTGAACTTTGTGTCCCTGTTGTTGGTTGCTGTTCTTTAACCTTCTTGTATGAACTCTTGGGTGGTGTGTCTTGATGTGGAGTCTAAGTGCATTGTGAAAAAATTGTTTTGATAAATTACGTCAAGCTGCTACCCGACGCACAAAAATGCTTTGATCACTCTAAGTGATGTCGTCCATGCTTAAAAATGTCGAGTTTTGATGTTCCTTGATTTATAATTGTTTCCCATGATGAGACTGTCTGTATTTATTTTAAGGAATTATGACATCTTTTGCGTTAGTTGTTTATTTTTGGTGTTGTTCCTGATTGTTTTGACATGCAGTGTTGTACGTGTAGGGTCTTCATGAATTGTTTTGCAATTTCCATGCTACTTGGGGTTTGATATTGTACGCTTGGGTTTTATGAAAATTTTTGGTCGTTACTTCTTGAGTCGTGTTATGTGGTTTTGAGATCTGAAAAATAAAATGAATTCTGAAACTGTTTTTGAAATATCTAATGGACGATTTTACGGTTGGATACTAAAATTAGTAATGAAATCTATTTTTAATGAATGAACGTGGGTGTTGATCAAAGGAATTTTCTAGTTGGTTTTATTTGGAAAAGAGTAATGATTTGTCGTTGTGTCGATTTTAAAAACCTTGTCAAAAATGATTTGATGGCGATTTTGAAAACTAGTATTGGGTTTCCTTGGGAGCAAAAATGTACTAGTATGTATGAAACCTTGTGTGCTCTATGATGTTTAAATTGGTTAAGAAATATTGGCGTGCTCTATGTATTGTTTGATTTATGTGGAATATGTATTGCTCGTAAATTACATAGCGAGTGTGTTGAAGTGATTGATGTATTTTAATTGGTTCGTGTATGATTATTGGGGAGTTTAAACTACGCTTGATGGCTGAATTTGTGGCTGCTTAGATGCTTAATTTGTTGCTAAGCTCACTGTGTAGGCACTTTCTGAGTAGGTTTGACCTTCGGCTAAACTGGGACTGTTTTACTGGTTGATAAATCATATAACTTACAATTTTAGAAACTAGACTGAACGCTTGTCATTTTGGCTTTGGTTTGGTCGCATTTGGAGTAGTATAGCTCCAGTTATGGGCTTCGCAAGTTAGGATAAAATTCTGGGGACCGTCTGGACATAGAGTCAGTGTTTTGATTGTGGTGTTTTCAAATGAACTCCTTTTCGAATGAATCCAATTTCTTTGAAAACTAGACAAAATGATTTACTGTTTAGGCTGAAGTTTCGTGTTATTTGGGTTTGTTTTGTGCATTGTAGAAGAGTCACAACTTTGGACACAGTCGCTGCCCCATTTTCTGGACCAGCTGCCTTGTTTGTGAAAACTATGCTATTCGACTCGTCATTTTGAAATTCTAAAAATATATCCAGAAACTAGACTCCGTAAGTTTTCCGTAGAGTGGTTGTTTGCTAAATTCCGATGTCGTTTGATAGGGTAAATAAATTGTTGAAGTTTATGTGTGAGTGCTGGAATTTCCTGCGTTGCTTGGTGTATGCTGTCATTGTATCGGAAAAATGTTTTTGCAATATCTTTTGAACCAGGAGTCCGATTTGAGTAAACTAAAATGTTTCGGAAAGCTTATTCAGAGGCCTAACTGAATATTCTAATTTCAAGGCAAAATTGACTGTTTCTGGTGTCATTGATTTTTAGGCGTGTCGGTCAAATTAAATTGTTGTTGTGTTGTCGGTGGCTTAGTGCCCCAAGTCGTTGTTGCAGTGTCGGCGCTTTGGTGCCTGAAGTTGTTGATGTGTTATTGATTATAGGATTGTTGGTCCCGGAGTTGTCTCCACATTGTTGCTTTGTTGATGCTTGTGGATGCCTCGTTAATAATGTTGATGTTTAGGTGTTGTCTTGGGTACCTCCGAATGGCCCAAGTTATATTGTTATTGATGATGTTGCTTTGCTGTTGGTTTGTCGTTGTTGATGTCGCCTGAGTGGCAATTTTAGTCGTTGATGTCGTCTGAGTGGCAATTTTAGTTGTTGATGTCGCCTGAGTGGCAAAGTTGTTCGTTGATGTTGTTGTCATGTTGCTAAATTATGAGGCTTATGGTACGAATGTTATGCGCCCGGTGAGTTTCGTTATGATGCTGTGGTGATTGACGTATTTTGTTATCCTTAAGGGTAGATGAGTGAGGTAGAATGCGAGCTAGTTTATCAGAGTAGCGCAGCGGAGTAGAGAGTGAGTCTGATTTTTACTGCTTGAAGTTACCTGGCTGAACAAGTAGGAGGGACGGCCGCCCAAGCACTTACCGCCGGTAATCAAGGCAATAGTAATCAGCATATAGATGGCCCTAGTTGTCTAGGTGGCCTTAGAGGGAGAGTGTTGGCGTGGCAGGTAAATTTCGAGGACGAAATTCCTTTAAGTGGGGGAGAGTTGTAACGCCCCAAAAATAATAGATTAATTTATTTAATTAATTAAATGAAATTGGGTGGTAGAAATAATAATATAATTATTATTTATTACTTAATAAAATAATTATAGGTGTTATTATATGTGAGCCTTAGTTGGGTTGGAAATAATTATTTAATTTGAAGGGAGCGGTGATGGTAATTCCGGATGTTAGGATTGGCCCAAGCCCAAGCCCATTGACTTAGGCCTAGGCGAATTAGTAAGGGTTGGAGACAAGTGTCTCATTTGTGCAAAAGAAGGAAAAGGATTCGAAGAGAGGAGAGGAGAAAAGAGAAAAGAAACGTGAATTAGAGAGGGGAGTGAGAGAAGAGGAGGCGCGACTTGGAAGAAGAGAGAGAAAGGGGCGTGAGGCAAGAGGAGAGGGAGAGGAGTTTCGTGAGCACTCAAGAAGGAAGAAGCTTGCCTTGTGATTTTCTTGGAGCCTTGCCTAGCAATTTCGACTTCTAAGAGGTTAGGGGGTCCTCTTTTTATCTTTAATAATTTATGTGATGAGTATTGCCTAGGGTTAGGATCTAGGAAGATTTTAATGAATGAATTGTGTGTTGTTGATTTAATCGTAGCATTGTGATGTGTGATTAGGAATTGCCTATGTTGAATTCGCATAATTGATGCTTGATTGATGCTAAGGTGAATTGCATGTCACGTATTTGAGTATATGCCTTGTTGGTGTGTGTTTGGTGAGAATTGAGGATCATGGTGATAATTAGATTATATATATGCGATTGGGTGTTTGGTGAATTTAATTTGGTGTTTGAATTAGAAAAATTCTGGTTTTTGGAGTTCCTAGGCGCCTTGGGCGCCATTAGCCTTGTTGCTGTTTTCTGTGTCTGAGTCATGGGCACTAGGCGCCCAGCCACTGTGCCCTGCGCCAGTTTTCCTTGTGCCGTGTCTGTGTTGCAGAATTGTGTTGCTCGTGTCTAGGCACCATGGGAACCGAGGGTCCCGGAGTTCGGATGCTCGGTTTGCTTTCAAATTCGGTATGGGAGTTCCTGGGCTTAAATAGAGTCAGTTTCAGGTGCTGGGTCAACAATTTGGCTGTGTTCCTTGTGCCATGGGCGCCAAGGGTCCCCATTTTCTGTTGCTTATCTTGCGAAAATTGATACTGGGTTTTCATGTCCACATTAAATGGCTCGTGCAAAACAATTTTTGGAGTCATAGGAGTTGTGGTTTGTTCTGGCCTTAGGCGCCTAGTACATGGGCGCCAAAGGGGCGTGTCACATTTTGCCAAAATTTTTGTTGGATTCCCTTATTCTAAGCATTTGGCTCGTGCAAAATTAATTTCGATGGTAAAAGAGTTTTATTGCGTGTTTTGGCAAGGCGCCTTGTGCATGGGCGCCGTCTCCCCTGCGCCAGTTTTGCTAGGCGCTCTGCGCCAGTTTTCCTGCGCCTGTGTCTGGGCGCTAGGCGCCCTGCGCCAGTTTTGCTAGGCGCTCTGCGCCAGTTTTCCTGCGCCTGTGTCTGGGTGCTAGGCGCCCTGCGCCAGTTTTGCTAGGCGCTCTGCGCCAGTTTTCCCTGCGCCAGTGCCTGGGCGCTAGGCACCCTGCGCCAGTTTTTGCTGGGCGCCAAAATCAGGATGTTGCCTAAATTTTTCCAAACTTGTTTTTAATGTAACTTTTGACTCGGTTATCCAAATTTAACGGTTGAAAGTGCGTTTCGAAGCTAATTTCGGTGTCTATCCAAATATTCTGGTTTTATGTAAAAAATGGGTTATTTTACTGGTGGTTCTGGACTGAAGTTGTTCAAGGTGTCTAATTTCAATTTTTATTCACTTTCCCTATGTCGCGTCAAATCCTAAATTGGCCTAATTGAATTTGGTGTTGGTGTGAGTGGTGGGTTGAGTTGGTGAGTGTATTATGGTGTGATTGGTGAGCAGAGGCTTCGGCCTAATTTTAATTGGTGAGCAGAGGCTTCGGCCTAATTTTAATTGGTGAGCAGAGGCTCCGGCCTAATTTTGAATCGGTAAGTTGATTTAATGGTGAGTTTGATGAATTGTGTGGTGTGTGGTGGTGCATTTCCATAACATCTCATGAAACATGTGCATTATTGGTGAGCAGAGGCTTCGGCCTAATTTTATTTGGTGAGCAGAGGCTACGACCTATTCGTATTTGGTGACGGATCCGACATGCATGTGCCCGTGGAGTTTGGGTTGCATTTCATGCATAACCATGTATTGTGTAGTGCTGCTTGGAAATGTAATGTTGATGTGACTGTTGCCATTGTTGTGAATCGGTGTGCCTGGTTTCCTTTTCCTATGCAGTGCTTAATTCCATATGTTATTAATTATGAAAAGAGACTCACCCTACTGCTTTTATGTTGCTTCTTATGTCGGCAACGTGCAGGTAATAACGAGTGAAGGTTACCTTTATACCTTCGTTTGGTAGGAAGTGTCATGCTCTGATACGTAGCACCGGGGGGCGTCTTATGCTTAAGTGTTGTTGTCTTTATACTGTTAGACCATTTTTGGTGATGTATTGGTTTTGTTTGCGAACTTAATTATTATTTCGCTGCTGGTAGTGACTGAATTTAGTCGATGTGAACTAAACGTTTTTTTTATGGGGCTATGTATCTTGTGGTTTTAACCGAACAATGAAAATTGAAGTTGTTGATTTAATGAAGTAAGTGTAGCACTCGCTTAGATTGTTTTTAAAAAAAAAAGAAACTCTGATTTTATTAAATAGTAAGGTTATTAGAAAAGGGGTGTTACAATAAACAAATGCTATTTGTCTGGACTGCTATGGATTTTCATTTGCAGGTGGGGAAGGGTAGTTATTCCTAGGTGTTGTGCCCTCGACACACACTTCACATCCTATACTTGTGAGCATTGAGTGGGGCCTAAAACCCAAGGTCTGAACAAAAACCTAGGAGAGTGGGAACGATTAGTGACTGCCATTCGTAGACCTTTGTGTGTATGGCTCTCATGAAAGTTCCGCCCAAGAGTGCGCTTTGTCATGATTCCTCACACTCGGTAGCTTTCTACGATTGTGGGTGCCATCATGAGAGAGACTTTAGCTCTTGGTTGCCATTGTAAGGAAGTGATTAGAACCTACATGGGAGGATTACCCCATTCGTCGACTTTAGACCCTAGGATTCCCACCCTTTGTAGGACACGGGGGCACGCCTTTGTTTGTTGCATTAGTTTAGGCATTCCTTTTTCTTAAACTCTATTTCAGAAATCGTAGAAAATAATATCCTTATTTTCTTACCCTCTTTTATGTAAATGACACATCATTTCGCATCCAAATCATTTCGCATTCACATCGTTTCGCACCATTGCATTTGCATCTAACAAAATTTTGAAAAAAAAAAAAACTTTCATCATTTGCATTCTTCATGCATTAAAGTTTGTTTGCCGGAGATCGCAACATAACATCGAACCTTGTCATAGGTGTGTAAGAAGCAACATGGAATCCAAAGGCAAAACCACATTCAATTCGAGGTTCCCCATTGTAAAGAAGATTGATGTAACTAGTTTGAAGGAGTATGCTTCCCTATTAGGTCCTATTGAGCTTCGGTCCTTCGACAAGACTTATGGGAACATCCGCAAGTTATTACAGTTAGAAGTACAAGAGAGCGCCATCGCCGCCCTATGTCTGTTCTATGACTCTGAGATTAGATGTTTCCTTTTCAAGAACTTCCAAATGGCACCTACCCTAGAGGAGTATGAGAAGATTCTGGGTTTTGGTCGCTCAGAGGCTAGACCTTACCAGTATCAGAGGCAGTATTATTCAGATGAGAAGTTTGCTTCCTTGTTACAAATCAGTGTAGAAGAAGTGCGGTCCCACAAAATTAAGTGTAACAAGATATTTGGGTTTCCTCAGGAGTACTTTGAGAGTTTGATGACTAGTTATGTAGCATCAAATGATTGGGTTTCTTTCAAGCAAGTACTTGCTTTGACCATCTTCGGCATTGTTCTTTTCCCTCAGATTGAGAAACATATAGACGAAACCGCTGTTGGTGTGTTCCTAGCTTTCAAGAGTGCAAAAAGTCTCATCAACCCGGTTCCCGCTATTCTCACCGAGACCTATCGTGCCTTCACTCGCCATCATGAGTTCCTTAAGGATAAGATGTGTTGTTCCTTCCCTGTGCTATACGCTTGGTTGATCAGTCATGTGTGCCTTAACAAAAGTGAAGTTGGGGACCTGCTTTCCTACACCTTGGGTTGCAATCCGAAGACTATGAGCCCTCAGGAATGGAAGGATACTCTTAAGAACCTTGATGCTCTTCAAATTCGGTGGTACTTGCACAAGTTTTGGGAAGATATACCCTCAGTGATATTCCAATGTGGCAGTTTCCAGAACGTTCCTCTCATGGGAACACAGGAATGCATCAATTATAACCCGTCTTTGACCTTGAGACAACTCGGGTACCCTATGCGGGACTCACCCTCCGAAGCTATGTTGTCCCGTTTTTACCTCCATGAGGGGATCCCTAAAGACGAGGGCTTACTTCGGCGAGTCTTGCAAGCTTGGGAAACCGTGGTGCGGAAAAACAAGGGCGAGTTATCTAAAAGGACCACCGCTATCTCCTTCACTCAATGGCTTGAAAAGAGGATTAAGGAAACTCGATCATCCAACCAAGGAATGCCATCACTAAAAGAGAAAATACCAGAACCCCACGTTCCCTTAACTGAAGAACTAGAAGAGGTTAAGTTGGCCTTATCAAAAGCAGAAGAAGAGAAAAGGGCTTTGCAAAACAGATTGGGAAAGGTGATGCAAGACAAGCGGAAGCTAGAAAATGAAAAAGCTCTTCAAGCCGCCGCTATTAAAGCAACCAATAGGAAGCTTGAAATAGAAGAAGAGAGCAAGAGGGGAATTCAGAAACATTTGGAGGGAGCTAAAGAAGAAATAAAAAGGTGCGCCTCAAAGATGAATGAGGCTGTGGCGGAAGCAAGGGAATGGAAGAAATCATATACCAAGTCAAAGAGAGATGAGAAAATGGTTAGAGAGGCGCTAGCTAAGTCAAAAGAGGGATTCCAAAGTGTCATACCCCAATTTTGTCCGGCTTAGGTCCAAACCCTAATTTTCCACACAAAAATAAATTATGCATTTTGGATCCTAGAAACCGCTCCAAAGTTTTTGAAATCATTTTTAGGGTTAGAATGCACTTTTTAAGAAATTAGGGTTTTGAAAGATATGTTATGCATACATGGCAAGCTTTGGAAAATATTTTATGCATGCATGGCAAAGACTTAAAAGCATTTTTTTGGAAAGCAAGAATTGATTTCTATTTTGTTCCAAAGGCCAAGAATCGATTTATAGTATATTGCATAGGCCTTGAAATCGATTTTCAGGCTCTTCCATAGGCCATGAATCGATTCCTAATTGTTTTAACTAAGTGAAGAATCGATTTTCACCTATTTAGGATGTCCTGAAAATCGATTTCCCTCTTCTTGCATAGGCCATGAAATCGATTTTTAAGCTCTCCTAAAGGCCAAGAATCGATTCCCACTTACCTTAACTAAACATGAAATCGATTCCTACCTTTTAGGATGTCTCAAGAATCGATTTCCTTCTTTTTTAAAACACAATGAAATCGATTCCTATCATTTCAGGAAGTCTAAGAATCGATTCCCACTAATTTCTAAAGCCCAAGGAATCGATTCCTATGTTTTCTAAAAGCAAAGAATCGATTATACTATATTTTGCCTTCATCAAACAATCGATTCATCCTTGCAATAAATGTTTTTTAAAATTCTACGCTTTCCTAAGCCTATAAATAGGCAGCCTCAAGTCACATTTTCACGGACATTTTCACAAGGGCAGAGAAGAATTGCTCCACAGACATTTCACGAGATCTGAGAAGACGACTCTCGCAAATCTCATTTTCCAGTTCTACACTCCATTTTTGCTCTATTCGTGCCGTTGGTCTGTCTGAGCTGATCTCCTGCAAGAGTTAGTCGGGGTTTGCGTTCTTCAGAGTTGTAATATCTGTCTTCATCCGAGGTATTTCAGTCTTTTCATTTGTTAATATTTAGTTATTGTGATCCGTGTGATTTAACTTAGCTATAGTGTTTATTTACTCGTTCTTGTATATTATCGTCCATTGTTGATGACGAACCATATGATTCCCACTTATGCCTAGTGCATCATGTTCTAAGTGGTGATGATGGTCTCGGTTGATTCAACTTGCCCCTTTTAAACCCTTTTAAAAACATTTTTCATTAGAACTACGTCGCTTTGATTCTCGTTTGGGATACGTAGGAGCGAGTCACGTTCTCGTCAAGCGCAACAAATAAAAATTCTTTTCACCCCCCTAAACCAATCATTTTCATAAAACAAACAAAAATCATTTTCAAACCCATTGTTGCTAGTAGCTCATCAGAGCCTCTGTTCTTTTAGCTATTAGTGACAATGTCCTTTTCTTCTAAAAATAATAAACGATGATCCATCATAACCTTTGTTAGTTTGATCATCGTGCGAATCAACCTCTTTCGAAAATCACTTTCAAAAAAGATAATAAAAAAACGAGTTGTTATCAATAGCCCATCAGAACCTTCGTTCGTTTGACTAGCGGTACAACTCTCTCTTTTGAGTGTTAAGTAAGTGATTCATCATAGCCTCTGCTAGTTTAATCATTCACTAATACTCGTCCTATTTCAAAAACTCACCAAAAAAAGATAAAAAAAAACAAAAACTTTTTAAAAAGACAACCAAGAACTACGTAGCTTTGAATTCTCCATCGCACCGGGAGATACGTAGGAGCGGGCCAGGTCCCGTCAAGCACTTTTTCTAAAAAACCATTTTTTTCCCCTTCTCGCCAAAAATAAAATTTTTGTTAAGTTTTTCCCATTCATCCTTCCAATAAATAGGCAAACCTAGATATTTTTCAAATCAAACGTCAAACCACAGATTTAATTAGAGGTTCCCTTTCGCTAGAAAGGACGTGCGCGGTGCTAACACCTTCCTCGCACGTAATCGACCCCCGAACCTATATCTCTAGTTTCCAAAGACCATCCGCCTTATCCAAAAGACCTTTTTTCAATGTTTTGGTCTTAAAATTAAAATATTGGTGGCGGCTCCAAAAATTTTCCACGTTGTACGTTGAGAAACCCAACGCGGGATTTTTCGGGGTGCAACAGCTGGCGACTCCGCTGGGGTCACTTTTTAAAAGACGAGGGTCCAGCCTAACTAATTAAAATGTGTGGTTTAATATATTGTTGATTTGATTAAAACCTTGTTTGCCTTTCTTTCTTATCATTCATTGTAGGCGTATGCATTTGTCTTCTTCTATGTTGTTCCCTGTCTCATCCTTTATTCCCTTTCTTTTATCGCTTATGCCCGTGCATTCTTCCAATCCCCATGATCCCCTCTTCTTGGCTCATTTTCTTCAAGGTAAGCTCATGCATTTCTCCCCAATTCTATCATGTCCCTTCTTCTCAGCTCCCTTTCTGAAGTAAGTAATGTGTTTGTTGTTGGTACCCTAGGCTAGTTGTATTCGAATGATATTGAACCCTAGGGTAGACGACATGCTATTGTCTGGACTGTCTGGATTTTCATTTGCAGGTGGGGTAGTTTTGAGGAAATGCCCTTCGCACACACCACTTGTACCTTGAGATGATATGCTTTGAGAGAAAGACCATAACCCAGGTCTGTGAGAGTATCTTAGGATGAGTGGATTCAAGTAGCGAGATCCCATCAGGACCTTTGTCCGTTTGATTACTTGCGAAAGTTTCAATCAGAGTTGTGCTCTTTCATGATGCCTTGTACCTAGCAGTTTGCTGCATTTACGAGGAATTTCGTGAAAGAGACTGTGGCTCTGATGACCTTTGTGAGGAAGTGAATAGAGCTACATGGACCATAGGTTTCTTCCCTTTTAGGTCACAAGGGCTTTCCAAATTGTGTGCTGCATTGTTGCATTCAGTTCAACCAATTTTTTCTCAAAAATTTTCAAAAATCAAAAATATGCTTTTCCTTTTTCAGTAAACACCTATATGAGGTGGCATATAGCGTGTAAATTTTCAAACTACCACCTGTTACAAAAACACAAAAAAAAAGAGGCATCATTGCATCATTACATCATTTGCATACATCCCCGCATAACATAAAACATAAGTTTCTGCAACTCGTGCACGCATCATTGAATGGTGTGGAATCACAAAGTAATATCTTGTCATAGGCATGGTGTGGAATCAAAAGTGAAACAGCGCACACTCCGAGGTGTTTGTTTAAGTTTGAATGCATGGAATGTGCTTTGTTTCGCTTATTGATTCTAACCTTGTTGTGTTTCAAAGAAAAAATAATCAAAATCCACCGTTAAACCTATGGCAAGACATAGTACACCGTGATTCCTGGCACCAAGACAAACAGGAAATCATACATATTGCATTGCACTTACATTCAAACAAGTATTAGTGCATACCGTTTTTTATCAAAAAATCAAAAAATCAAGAAAAATCAAAAATTGTTATTTTCCACAAGTCTTTAGAAAACATACTACATGCATATGTCATGTTGCATGAATTTTTATGACCACCAGAGAGTTAAAAGCTTTATTTTGGAGAGAAGCCATGCATGCTAAAGTCAAAATCAAATTTTGTACTGTGCTCTTCAAATGAAAAGCTTATAATTCCCCGACGCGATAAATCCACATTCATCCATTCGCATTCTCATTTCATTCACATTCATCCATTCGCATTCTCATTTCATTCACATTTATTCATTTGCATTCTCATTTCATTCGCATTCTCATTCCATGCGTATTTATCCATTTTGCATTCTCATTCATCTGCATATTTACATCATGCATAAAAAAATGAGCAAAATTTGTGATGAGAGGTGAGACGTTCTTGCGAAGTTTTTCATCTTTGGAAAAGTTTAGTCTTACTTAGTCGCAAACTCAAGGTGTTTCAAGGCACTCGATTTTTTTTAAAACAGCAGTTTGTTCACATTGCATCTCACCCACTCCATGATGAATGACCGAAATGGTCCACAAAAATGTTTCTTTCACGTTTTAACTAATGTTAACTCTCTGCGAAGCATTCGTGTAGTAACTTCTGTATGACGTGTGTCACTATTTTTGTTTGAGTCAGTTAGCGTCCCCACATTGTCATCATCCCTCGCCCAAGTCTATTCCCACCCTGACAACCCATAAAGTACATATCCCCCAGATTAGTGCATAGTTGGCTTTTTGGTTGGTCCCCCCCTAATGAAATACCACTCTTGGTCCTCCATGCTGGGGCAATTCTGTGATCACTAACTTTCTTTATCGGCATTATTTTCCTTTAGTGCAAGTCTTTCCAAAAAAAGAAAACAAAAAAAAGAGAGGAGATAAATGAGAAGAGCAAGCTCGCTAGGTTGAAAACCCGCAAAGGTCAGCCTCGGCAAAAAGGAGCGCCCGGTGGATTGAAAACTCGCAAAGAGCGGTCCAGGAAAAAATTAGGGCATAAAAAAAATGCAAAGAAAAGAGCAAACACATATAGATAAATAAATTATTGTCCTTGGGTTAATTTTTGAGAAAACAAGCAATCATGATTTTGAAATGAAGTTTGGCCATCATTCCATATCCAAAAACACCTTATGCCAAAAATCCCAAAAATCTCAATCACCCTAGACAAGGATCAATCTCACATCAAAAATTGTGTATCACCCTTATCAGCTCACTTAGCTCAAAAGAAAGAGAAAGAAAAATCACACCAAAAACAAAAAAAAGAAGAAAGTGGAAAAAGAGAGGATTGAAAAGGAAAAATCCTTAAAAAAAGAAGCAAAAATGGTGAGCTGATACCATTAAACGCATGAGAGATCCTTGTCTGAAATAAACCCTCAAACACTTCCTTTGGCCTATCCTCCATAAACCCTTGACCACGTTACAACCCTGAAACAGATTCATTTTACTCTGAGGCACATAAGAGGTTCTCATCTCAATAAAACCTCAAACACCTCATTGAGTCTAATAACTCATTCTTTCATAAACCATTAACCTGGCCAAATCATACCACTAAACATCCATTCCATCAATCATCAAATACTTCTTTGAGCCCAATTATCCCTCCCTTCATAAATCATCCACCATTAGCCACATCACAACTCCAAAGATCCATTCTGATCAATGACCGATTGCTCCTGTTTTCTCAAAGTTTTAATCTTAGGACAAATAAGTTTATCTATTTATGATGTGTTTGCTCAAAAAGAAAAAAAACAAACAAGCAGAAAAAAGAAAGCTGCTCAAACAAGCAGAAAAAAGAAAGCTGCTCAAAAGAAAAACAAACAAGCAGAAAAAAGAAAGCTGCTCAAATGAAAAAACAAACAATCAAAAAAGTTGGTAAAAAGGAAGAAGGACTTGCACTCCAAGATGCATTCATGTTGCATTAAAACAAGGTCTAGTGGTCACCAAGTGGAGCCCCTCCTCATACTAAAAAGTCAAAACTTTCATTGCATTTGAGTTGTTCTTAAAGAGAACCAAAAGTGTGTACTAGGGGGCATCCCCTTCACCTCTCACTCCACTCAACTTTGGGGAGATTTATTCATTGCCCACCTCATTCATATATCACCCTCAGTTCATAACCATCACCATAACTCTGTCGCCTTTCACAACCCCACTAGAAGCAATCATTCCAAAGTGGGGCAATCCCGTCACCCTTCACTCCACCTAAAGTCGGGGAAATTCGCCCTACGCCCATCTCATCCCCTCGTCATATTCACATCCATGAGACCACACCAGGGCAATTTCTCGACCCACCATGCTAAATACAGCCTTTTGCAAACTCGAGTCGGGGCAACCTTCCTCTCGTCAAGATTGGGGCAACACCAAACGTCGTGGGTTGAGACAGAATCTCTTGTTTGCCACCCTTCATTCCAAAGTCATGGTATTTCCAATTCATTATTCCTCTACAACCCTGGCTGTTGTTACCACTAGACAGGGGCAAGTTATGCACTCACCTGCACCAGTAGTCTAGATCGGGGCAGTTCCACCTTTCATGACTTTGGCAAAAACCCACCTTTCATCCCCTCACGTATCATATCTGTCATACCAAGTCAACTGACTCATTCATCTGTATTTTCACTACTCTACATGTTTATGCTTCAAAGAGAGAGAACACAAGTTAATAATGTGAAGTCGGAAACTCACTCAGCTAACTTTGTGGACCTAAAAATCAATCATCATGGGGCACCATCATAGGAGAGCAAAATAAGCAAGTCTGCAAATACGGTCAAATAGTTTTGCCCACCAGTGTCTGTGTCTAACAACCTTGAGATTGCCATTCAAACCTCTTTCCAAGGAATGATTATTCCAAAGCACTCACCTCTCTACCCCTCGCATTGAAAGTCTCATTTCTCATCTCAAAACAAAACACATTTGCATGCATTAGTATTATACCATATCATAAAGCATTGTACCATACATTGTATTTCAACAACAAGTCATGCATCTACCACAACTATTGCATTTAAGCATTACCTTTGCGCATTCATCCATTTATTCAAAAAAGGGGCAGAGAAATCATCCACATTGCACCCGTTGCCCCCACCAAAGCATAAATCATTCCATCATACAGCCAGCAGTATATTTGCATGTTATCTGCATTCGCACGCACAGCTTATCATTTTCTGTTTCCAACCAACTCCAACATCCATCATTCACGGGCTTTTTGCAGTCCATTTACTTTCGCATTACGCATTCCTCACATTGCATACCTGTAACACCTTTTGCTTCGATAGACGGGCCAAGTGCCGGTCTCATCGTTGCCAAAAGCTTTCTACATCACCAATCATATCATTTGCTACGCATTCATATGTTTCCTTTATTCACCATAGCATTTGCATCAAAGTATTACATTCGCATCATGTTCACATTCGCATTGCATGCATCAAGAAAAGAAGCAAAATAAATAAGAAAAAAGAAAAAAAGAAAAATCCGTCCATCATTCCATCAGGTTCAACACCCATGGTATACCCATTTCATTCATCATCCCACGTTCATCACATTACATGCATGACATTGTTGGCTTCGATAGATGTCCAAGTGCCGGTCTCATCGTTGCCCAAAGTTTTTTACATCACTAATCATATCTCTGTACCATGCATGGCATTCACATCAAAGCATTACATTTGCATCACATTCACACTTTGCATTTCATGCACTCATACAGAAGAAAAATCAAAGAGATGAAGAATCAGGAATAGCATTTCACCACATTCATCATCACACCAAAATCATAGCATTGCATGCACATGCATAACATGCCCTTGCATAACATGCACTCATACTCCATGCACCATTCCTTGCATCAACTAACATATGCAGGTACCTCAATCCAATACAGCAGCATCAGTCATTTCAAATTAACCAATCAACAGAATTTGTGGGCCTTCTGTGCTCATCCTGAGCCCTCTGTGCTCATCCTGAGCCCTCTGTGCTCATCCTGAGCCCTCTGTGCTCATCCTGAGCCCTCTGTGCTCCCCCTGAGCCCTCTGCGCTCCTCCTGAGCCCTCTGTGCTCCCCCTGAGCCCTCTGTGCTCCTCCTGAGCCCTCTGCGCTCATCCTGAGCCCTCTGTGCTCCTACTGAGCCCTCTGTGCTCCTCCTGAGCCCTCTGCCCTCATCCTGAGCCCTCTGTGCTCATCCTGAGCCCTCTATGCTCACCCTGAGCCCTTTGTGCTCATCCTGAGCCCTCTGGGCTCATCCTGAGCCCTCTGGGCTCATCCTGAGCCCTTTGTGGTCATCGTGAGCCCTCTGTGCTCCTCCTGAGCCCTCTACGCTCCCCCTGAGCCCTCTGTGCTCAGCCTGAGCCCTCTGCGCTCATCCTGAGCCCTCTGTGCTCCCCCTGAGCCCTCTGTGCTCATCCTGAGCCCTCTGTGCTCATCCTGAGCCCTCTGTGCTCCGCCTGAGCCCTCTGTGCTCCCCCCGAGCCCTCTGCGCTCATCCTGAGCCCTTTGTGCTCCTCCTGAGCCCTCTGTGCTCCCCGTGAGCCCTCTGCGCTCATCTTGAGCCATCGGCGCTCATCCTGAGCCCTCTGTGCTCATCCTGAGCCCTCTGCGCTCATCCTGAGCCCTCTGTGCTCCCCCCTGAGCCCTCCGCGCTCATCCTGAGCCCTCTGTGCTCCCCCTGAGCCCTCTGTGCTCCCCTGAGCCCTCTGCGCTCCTCCTGAGCCCTTTGTGCTCCCCCTGAGCCCTCTGCGCTCATCCTGAGCCCTATGCGCTCATCCTGAGCCCTCTATGCTCATCCTGAGCCCTCTGCGCTCATCCTGAGCCCTCTGTGCTCCCCCCGAGCCCTCTGCGCTCATCCGGAGCCCTCTGTGCTCCTCCTGGGCCCTCTGCGCTCATCCTGAGCCCTCTGCGCTCATCCTGAGCCCTCTGCGCTCATCGTGAGCCCTCTGTGCTCCTCTTGAACCCTCTGTGCTCATCCTGAGCCCTCCGCGCTCATCCTGAGCCCTCAGTGCTCCTTCTTTACCGCGTTCCTTACCGCTTTATTTCCTGCTGTGATTCAAAAAAATCCAATCTGTTTTTGCATGCATATTGCATTTTTCATCTGACATCAACAAAATCAAAAAATGAGAAAAGAAAATGGGAAAATTCGGGTTTTCCCCAAGAGGACAAAATCGGTATAATTTCTGAATTCTTTATCTTCATTTTGCCTTGGAATATGTTTCGGCCAATTCATATTCCTCGTTAAAATTCAGATAAAGAGGGGCAGCTGTCATACCCCATCTTTGTCCGGCTTAGGTCCAAACCCTAACTTTCCACACAAAAATAAATTATGCATTTTGGATCCTAGAAACCGCTCCAAAGTTTTTGAAATCATTTTTAGGGTTAGAATGCACTTTTTAAGAAATTAGGGTTTTGAAAAATATGTTATGCATGCATGGCAAGCTTTGGAAAATATTTTATGCATGCATGGCAAAGACTTAAAAGCATTTTTTTGGAAAGCAAGAATTGATTTCTATTTTGTTCCAAAGGCCAAGAATCGATTTATAGTATATTGCATAGGCCTTGAAATCGATTTTCAGGCTCTTCCATAGGCCATGAATCGATTCCTAATTGTTTTAACTAAGTGAAGAATCGATTTTCACCTATTTAGGATGTCCTGAAAATCGATTTCCCTCTTCTTGCATAGGCCATGAAATCGATTTTTAAGCTCTCCTAAAGGCCAAGAATTGATTCCCACTTACCTTAACTAAACATGAAATCGATTCCTACCTTTTAGGATGTCTCAAGAATCGATTTCCTTCTTTTTTAAAGCACAATGAAATCGATTCCTATCATTTCAGGAAGTCCAAGAATCGATTCCCACTAATTTCTAAAGCCCAAGGAATCGATTCCTATGTTTTCTAAAAGCAAAGAATCGATTATACTATATTTTGCCTTCATCAAACAATCGATTCATCCTTGCAATAAATGTTTTTTAAAATTCTACGCTTTCCTAAGCCTATAAATAGGCAGCCTCAAGTCACATTTTCACGGACATTTTCACAAGGGCAGACAAGAATTGCTCCACAGACATTTCACGAAATCTGAGAAGACGACTCTCGCAAATCTCAGTTTCCAGTTCTACACTCCATTTTTGCTCTATTCGTGCCGTTGGTCTGTCTGAGCTGATCTCCTGCAAGAGTTAGTCGGGGTTTGCGTTCTTCAGAGTTGTAATATCTGTCTTCATCCGAGGTATTTCAGTCTTTTCATTTGTTAATATTTAGTTATTGTGATCCGTGTGATTTAACTTAGCTATAGTGTTTATTTACTCGTTCTTGTATATTATCGTCCATTGTTGATGACGAACCATATGATTCCCACTTATGCCTAGTGCATCATGTTCTAAGTGGTGAAGATGGTCTCGGTTGATTCAACTTGCCCCTTTTAAACCCTTTTAAAAACATTTTTCATTAGAACTACGTCGCTTTGATTCCCGTTTGGGATACGTAGGAGCGAGTCACGTTCTCGTCAAGCGCAACAAATAAAAATTCTTTTCACCCCCCTAAACCAATCATTTTCATAAAACAAACAAAAATCATTTTCAAACCCATTGTTGCTAGTAGCTCATCAGAGCCTCTGTTCGTTTAGCTATTAGTGACAATGTCCTTTTCTCCTAAAAATAATAAACGATGATCCATCATAACCTTTGTTAGTTTGATCATCGTGCGAATCAACCTCTTTCGAAAATCACTTTCAAAAAAGATAATAAAAAAACGAGTTGTTATCAATAGTCCATCAGAACCTTCGTTCGTTTGACTAGCGGTACAACTCTCTCTTTTGAGTATTTAGTAAGTGATTCATCATAGCCTCTGCTAGTTTAATCATTCACTAATACTCGTCCTATTTCAAAAACTCACCAAAAAAAGATAAAAAAAAACAAAAACTTTTTAAAAAGACAACCAAGAACTACGTAGCTTTGAATTCTCCATCGCATCGGGAGATACGTAGGAGCGGGCCAGGTCCCGTCAAGCACTTTTTCTGAAAAACCCCTTTTTTCCCCCTTCTCGCCAAAAATAAAATTTTTGTTAAGTTTTTCCCATTCATCCTTCCAATAAATAGGCAAACCTAGATATTTTTCAAATCAAACGTCAAACCACACATTTAATTAGAGGTTCCCTTTCGGTAGAAAGGACGTGCGCGGTGCTAACACCTTCCTCGCACGTAATCGACCCCCGAACCTATATCTCTAGTTTCCAAAGACCATCCGCCTTATCCAAAAGACCTTTTTTCAATGTTTTGGTCTTAAAATTAAAATAATGGTGGCGGCTCCAAAAATTTTCCACGTTGTACATTGAGAAACCCAACGCGGGATTTTTCGGGGTGCAACACAAAGGATGAAGTTTGAAATGGAGAACCAAGTGGAAAACATCAGGCAAGATAGAGAGTCTATCATAGGGATCTTGAAAGAATATCAGCAAGCTTTGGAGTTTGAACAAGGAAGGTCAGAAGAATTGAAGAGGAACGTCCGATGCCTAAGGGAATCTTATGGGCAAGTGCAAGAAGAGAGCCAGTACTGGGAGGAACGCTTCATGGCATTAATTGGCAGAATAGAAGACCAAGAAGTTATCAAGGAGCTAAGGGATGAGATTCAGCTTTGGAGGAGCAAATTTTCAAAGCTAGCAGGGCTAGCTAATCAAGCTGTGAGAGGTGTTCCCAAGAAGCTAAGAAGAGCTGAAGCAGAAATGAACCCTTGCAACACTCCGGCCAAGGTGCGTGAGTTTGTCGAGTATTGCAAGATCGTGACAGAAGAACTCATGGAGAAGGCCAAAGGGGCGGCCGAAAGCAAGAAGAGAAAGAGGAAGGAAAAATTGAAGGCTATATGCCTCTGAAGTTCACTTTAGAACATTGCAATAATTCTTAGGAAATTGTAATTTTCTTTGGATATTGTACTTTGTCCTCAGATTATTGTACTTTGCTTTTTTCTCGAGTTTGGAGTATTCTTTCCTTTTGAATAAAGTGTGTTCGTTTTGCCTCTTGCTTCCAACTTCATTGCAAAGAAATATAATAAAAATGTTAGAGCTTTACACGCTTATGACAAGACGAATTACACCGCGATTCCCGACACCCAAACAAACATAAAATCATGCATATCGCATTACATCTGCATTCATTTATTTAATTCTCGTGCTCATAAAGTGTATTCCCTCAATAGAAAAAGGCAAGCTGGTTCGCCAACATCGATACCCGACTCGTCTACAAGCAAGGCTCATGGCAACTAACCAGAATGACCAGGGCCGTCCTGTTATTGAAGACTTAGGAAGTGGGGAATCAGGCCATGGTAACACCGCTGCTGAAGTTCCCAATCCAGAGCAATTGGCTCAAGAGAATCGGGAGTTGAGAACGAAAATCGGGGCAATGGAAGCACAGATGACGGAAATGATGGGCATACTACAAGCTTTGAGGAACGGAACTGCCACTGAAAGTCTCGCCGTCACTACCGGAGTTGCTGTCACTCTTCCCCCTCCGAGTCTCGAGACTAACACCTTTGCTCATACTTCAGGAACCAACAACCAGGGCCAACCAGTTACGCATGGGATACCTTGGGGACTCCCATCCGGATACACACCTCCGGGAGCCGAGGCTAATGCGGGAAGTAATCCCCTTAGTGTTGCAGAACAAGTCTGACCCATCTCAGCCACAAACAGTGGAGGAACGGGAGCGCCTCAGGGCCAAATTCAGATTCCTATTCCGCCGGGAACTCCGTTCGACTTTCATTCACCAGTAACGGTCTATCCCCCAATTCAGGGACCAATTCCTGGGAATACCACTCACTCACGTGACCCACACGTGAACCCAGCCATAGTGTCGATGAGTAATCCTCACTACGGTGTGGATGGTTTTCCTCAGAACTACCCTGCTGAAGCTCCTCAAGCTAGAGACAGGTATCATATGTTAGAAGAGCGCTTAAGAATGATTGAAGGGTCGGGCTCTAGAGCAAGAGAAGCTCGTGATCTGTGTCTCATCCCTGATGTGGTTCTACCTCCCAAATTCAAAGTGCCCGACTTTGACAAGTACCGAGGCGTGACTTGCCCTAAAAGCCATCTGACCATGTACTGTAGAAAAATGGTTGCACATTCTCACGATGACAAGTTGTTGATCCATTACTTCCAAGAGAGCCTTGCGGGAGCATCTCTCAATTGGTACATGCAGCTAGAACCGTCCCATATCCATTGTCGGAAAGACTTGGCTGATGCTTTCCTCAGACAGTACCAGTACAATACAGATATGGCGCCAAACAGAACACAGTTGCAGAGTCTGGCAAAAAGAGATAATGAGTCATTCAAAGAGTATGCCCAGCGGTGGAGGGCTTTGGCTGCACAGGTAACACCCCCTTTGTTAGAGAAAGAATTAGTCTTCATGTTCATGGAAACCCTGCCGCCGTTATACTACGATCGGTTGATTGGTAGCATGTCTTCCAATTTCTCAGACATGGTAATCATCGGTGAAAGACTAGAAAACGGAATGAGAAGCGGCAAGATTGCCCATGGTTCCATAGGTACAACCACCCAGAAAAAGCCATTTTCCGGATTTTCAAAGAAGAAAGAAGGAGAAACCAACGCCATCACCATAAGCCCACCTTATCAACCACAAAACATCCCTGTCCCCACTCAAACACGACCAACCCTTCCACCACAAAATAACTACCACAAAAGCTACCCAGACAAAAAACAGACCACCTTCGATCCCATCCCCATGTCCTATACCGACCTATTCAACTATCTCTTTTCAAACAAACTCATCAATACCAGACCCATGAGACCAGTTCAACCACCCTATTTCCGAGGCTACAATCCCAATGTTACCTGTGCATTTCATGAAGGGGCAGTAGGACACGCTGTTGAGGACTGCAAGGCCTTTAAAATTGCAGTGCAAGATCTGATTGATGCCAAAGGGATAACCTTCAAACAAGAAAGCCCAAGCATCGCAACTAATCCGCTGCCTGGTCATGAGAAACATGCAACCAATGCCATCCATGATATGGGGAGTCAATCCCTAATCAGAACTGTGGAGTGTATCCAAACACCCTTAGAGGTTATTCATGCAGAACTATGCAAGTTCGGGGTCATTGAGAGAGGATGTACTCAGAGAGAAGTTTGTGTTGATGTTAATTGTGATGGGGCATGTGAGGCTTTGAGGACAGTTTTGCAGGACCTATTGGATCGTCATGTAATCCAAATAGGTGTGCAAGAGAAAGAGGAGGATGTGCTGACTTTCCAATCAGATAGGAATATAAATGTTCAGGTACCTATTGAGGTCCCGTATAGCCGAAAGCCGATCGTGGAGAGACCTAAGACCATTGTGATTCCTATCCCAGCTCCTCATCAAAAGAACAATACTATTCCATGGAGCTATGGGGTGTCAATTCCAATTCAGAAGCCTCAAGTTGTTCCCGATGTCACCAACATTGCGGGAAGCAGCGGAATCACTAGAAGCGGACGTGTTTATGTCCCTGAAGTCCCGAAAGAAGGTTCCTCAAAGGAGGAGGAGGAAAGAATTCGCAAAGGCAAAGCGCAAGAACCCAAGGAAAGTAGGAAAGTGTCAGAACAAAAAGCCACTGAATTTCTGAAAATCATGCGTCAGAGTGATTACAAAGTGGTGGACCAGCTGCACCACACTCCTGCAAAGATCTCTATCATGTCCCTACTGCTCAATTCTGAGGTTCACCGTGCAGCCCTAATGAAAGTATTGAATGAAGCCCATGTAGCTCAGAACATCACTGTTGACCAGCTCGATGGCATTGTAGGGAATATTGTTGCATCCAACTATATTACTTTTACCGATGATGAGCTCACCCCTGAGGGAAAGGGGCATAATCAGGCACTTCACATTTCAGTTAGATGTGGTGAATATACACTCTCCAGGGTCCTCATCGACAATGGATCCTCTTTGAATGTCATGCCCAAATCTACTATGAGCAGATTAAATGTAGATTGTTCATATATGAAGCCTAGCTCAACACTAGTTAGGGCATTTGACGGATCCAAGAAGGAGGTTATGGGAGAAATGGAGCTCCAGATGCAGATAGGGCCCGAAGTATTTTATGTGAATTTTCAGATCATGGACATTGCATCATCCTACAGTTGTCTCCTGGGGAGACCCTGGATTCATGCTGCCGGTGCTGTTCCTTCATCCCTCCACCAAAGGCTTAAGTTTGTAGTCAACGACAAGCTGATAGTCGTTTTTCGAGAAGAAGAGTTCATCGTTAGCAAGCCCCATCCCTCTCAATACATTGAGGCTGTAGAAGAATCACTTGAATCTGCCTTCCAATCACTAGAAATTGCAAATGCTGCTTTTTTGGGGGAAGAAGCCCCGTTGCCCGTACCAAAGATATCTAACGCTGTTATCATGGTAGCCAAAGTCATGCTGCAAAATGGTTACCAGATCGGAAAAGGGTTGGGAAAGTCCGAGCAAGGAGTTCTGACGCCGGTTCAGCTGCAAGAGTACAAGGATAGGCGTGGGTTAGGATATTGGCCCACTCAGGCTGACAAGAAGAGAATGGCTGAGGAAAAGCGAGAAAGGAGGCTAGCTAAGCTTCAGGAACGGGAACCAAGCTTGAAGAAGATTCCTATCTATGATCTCTCTTGGAGCTTTAGGAATGCGGGTATGCTGGATCCCAATCAGGTGGCCGTCGTTGAGGAAGAATCAGTTGTGGAAGACAAAGGCGTGGACTTGGTGCGTCGCAGTGCGGCAGATGAAGAGCTTGATAATTGGAAGATCATTGATTTCCCTGTTATTTTCATTCCAAAGTAATGATTTTGTAATACAAATTCTTTGGCTCTGCCCAAGGCCTTAGAATATTTCATAAGGGCATGCACGTTTTTCCTTCAAATATCATCTATCAATAAAATGTTGTTTTGGATCCTCAAATGAATAAATTTGCTTTTCATTATCATACGTCTCCATCTTGTGTTTCTATTTTTTCCTGTTCATTTCTTTCTATTCCCGCAAATGCAGATCTAAAATGAATATCTTTGAGAATAACGATGCCAACGATTCATATGTTAATTTTGATCACCCCGTTAACCAAGCTGAGGAGGATGTTGAGGATGACTGGGAAACTCCTCCAGAATTGATGAGAATGGTTGAACAAGAGGAAAAGGTTATTCAGGTACATGGGGAGTCCATTGAGATAATTAACCTAGGCACAGAGGACAGCAGGAAGGAAGTAAAGGTGGGTACTTCAATGAAGGAAGGCGAGCGCAAGAAACTAATGGAACTCCTACATGAGTATGTTGATGTCTTTGCATGGACTTATCAAGATATGCCAGGTTTAGATACTGACATAGTGGTGCATAAGTTGCCAGTCAAGCCAGAATGTCCTCCGGTAAAGCAGAAACTGAGAAGAATGAAGCCAGAAATGTCCTTAAAGATCAGGGATGAAGTGAAAAAGCAGTTTGACGCTGGGTTCCTAGTGGTAGCCAAGTATCCGCAATGGGTTGCCAACATCGTGCCAGTTTCGAAAAAGGACGGGAAAGTTAGAATGTGCGTTGATTACAGAGATCTGAACCGTGCTAGTCCCAAAGATGATTTTCCCCTGCCCCATATTGATGTCTTAGTGGATAGTACAGCGCAACATTCACTGTTCTCCTTCATGGATGGGTATTCAGGGTATAACCAGATCAAGATGGCTCCTGAGGATATGGAGAAGACAACTTGCACAACTCTTTGCGGGACGTTCTGTTACAGAGTCATGCCATTCGGGTTGAAGAACGCCGGTGCTACCTATCAAAGGGCTATGGTCACATTGTTTCATGACATGATGCACAAGGAAATAGAGGTCTACGTGGATGATATGATCGCCAAGTCTAAAACTGATGAGGAACACATTGTCGATTTGCAAAAGCTCTTCGAGCGGTTGAGAAAATTCAAGCTCAGATTAAATCCTGCCAAGTGTACCTTTGGCGTGCGATCAGGAAAGCTGTTGGGGTTCATCGTCAGCCAAAAGGGGATAGAGGTCGATCCAGACAAGGTGCGTGCGATTCTTGAGATGCCAGTCCCTAAAACAGAAAAAGAGATTCGGGGTTTCCTCGAAAGACTGAACTACATCTCTAGGTTCATATTCCAGTTGACTGCCAGAGTACCTAGCACACCAGCCTGTTGGAGATTATCAGCCTATGCAGTATGACTTTCCTGATGAAGATATCATGGCTTTGTTTGAAGAAGGGAAATCCCCAGAAGATGAAAGATGGAGAATGGTGTTCGATGGCGCCTCCAATATGTACGGGCACGGAGCCGGGGCAGTGCTGATTTCCCCTGATAATCGCTTCATCCCATTCACTGCCAGACTAAGCTTCTACGTCACTAATAATATCGCAGAGTATGAGGCATGTATTCTTGGTATCCAGGCAGCCATTGATTGGAAAGTTAAGAGACTTGATGTGTATGGAGATTCAACTCTAGTAATTCACCAAGTGAACGGTGATTGGGAGACCAGGGACTCCAAGTTGATCCCTTACCGAGATCACATTCTAAAGCTGGTTGAGCTTTTTGAGGAAATCACATTCCATCACCTTCCTCGCAATGAGAATCAGTTGGCTGATGCACTAGCCACTTTGTCTTCAATGTTTAATATCAGCTGCGACAAAAGCTTGACTCACATCGGGATTCAGCATCGAGATTTGCCAGCACATCATTATTGCATGGTCATCGAGGAAGAGTCTGATAACAAGCCCTGGTATTATGACATCAAACAGTACATCATGAACAGAGAATACCCTCCTGGAGCGTCAGAGAATGACAAGAGAACCCTCAGAAGATTGTCAAGGAATTTCTTTTTGAGCGGTGAAGTTCTGTACAAGAGAAATTATGACATGGTCCATTTAAGGTGTGTGACAGAAGAAGAGGCAACAAAAATCATGAGAGAAGTCCATGAAGGCTCATTTGGGGTTCATTCCAGTGGGCACACCATGGCAAGCAAAATCTTGAGAGCCGGCTATTACTGGTTGCAGATGGAAGGTGACTGCTACAGCTTCGTCCGAAAGTGCCACAAGTGCCAAATCTACGCTGATCATATTCATGTACCACCTGCTTCCCTAAATGTCTTGACTGCCTCTTGGCCATTCGCAATGTGGGGCATGGACGTCATAGGTCCAATTGAGCCTAAGGCGTCAAATGGGCATCGCTTCATCCTGGTCGCTATTGATTACTTCACCAAGTGGGTTGAAGCTGCTTCATATTCCAGCATTACCAGCTCTGTGGTTGCTAAGTTCGTAAAGAAAGATTTGATTTGCCGCTATGGGCTTCCGGATAAGATTATCACAGATAATGGCAGCAACTTGAACAGTAAGATGATGAAAGAGTTATGCGAGGACTTCAAAATCCAACATCATAGTTGTTCTCCATACCGTCCCAAGATGAATGGGGCAGTTGAAGCGGCCAATAAGAATATCAAGAGGATTGTGCAAAAGATGGTAGTAACCTATAAAGATTGGCACGAGATGCTTCCTTTCGCCTTGCATGGGTATCGTACCTCAGTGCGTACTTCAACCGGGGCAACCCCTTTCTCTTTGGTGTATGGGTCGGAAGCAGTCCTCCCCATTGAAGTTGAGATACCTTCTCTGCGGGTACTGATGGAAACCAAGTTGGAAGAAGCAGAATGGGTCCAAGCTCGTCTGGATCAGCTGAATCTCATTGAGGAGAAAAGAATTGCTGCCCTGTGTCATGGCCAGTTGTATCAACAAAGGATGAAGACAGCTTTCGACAAGAAGGTTCGTCCCTGAGAATTCAGCGAAGGAGACCTTGTGCTCAAGAAGATTCTGCCTATCCAGAGGGATCCCCGTGGGAAATGGACTCCTAGCTATGATGGACCATATGTGGTGAAGAAAGCCTTTTCTGGAGGAGCATTGATACTCACCAACATGGATGGTGAAGAACTCAGAAACCCAGTCAATTCAGATTCAGTCAAGAAATATTACGCCTGAGAAAAATAAAAAGAAAAAAGAGAAAAATGAGCCAAGCAAGAATTAGCTCGCTAGGTTGAAAACCCGAAAGGGCGGCCTAGGCAAAAAAGAGCGACCCGGTGGACTGAAAACTCGCAAAGAGCGGTCCAGGCAAAAATTAGGGTCAGGAAAGTTGGACTGAAAAGTAAAAGAGGCAAGCAGCGTCTCCCAAAAGCTTGGGTAAAAGGGTGATCAAGGATATAAGTATGGGTGATTGGCATCAACACTCCAAAGACGAAAAACGCTCATAAGATCTGTTGCGTCCATTTTTCTTGTTTTTTTTCTTAGTTTCAAAGCTCTCAATGTACTCTTTTCAGTCGGCGCGACCCTTTTGCGCGTTCGATTTCCATATGAATAAAAGTCCAAACTCTTCACTCCGTCTGCTTATTGTTTTGTCATTGCTTCCTTTTCATTTATGCTTTAAAACGATATTTTATGGTAGATGATAAATGGACTATGAAAACATGCATAAGTCAAAACATTAAAATCATTGCGAAACTTTTGAAAATCATGAGAAAAGAAATGATCTCTCAAATCAGGTAAATTCACAAAAGTCGAACAAAAGCACTGATTGCGTCAAAATAATTCACAAAAGGCTGAAGTATGACCCTCACACCATTATGGGCGATCCTCGTGCCTCGTAGCGCAAGTCCTACGATTTGGTTGAACCGGTGAAAGGAGAGCCAAAAAGAGCAAAAGAGCAACAAAAATAAAAAGAAAAGAAAAAGAAAACAATAAAAAAAAAAAGAAAAAAAAGGGGGGAGAGCAAAAGAGCAATAAAACGAATAAAACCCATGCATTGCATTCACCAAACATAGACAAAAAAAATTCATGCAAGGAAGAAGAAACTCCTGCATCACATCACATTCATCCCATCAAAAAGCAATCATGGCATTCGCATTGCATGCATTTGTTCATATCACTTGCAGGTACATGGATGGATAAATACTTCGGTGTTAATCCTCGCCCTCAGCTCCTAGAAAATGCTCCCTTAGTTCGGAGTTCAAATGCTTTTTAGTTCAGCGCTCAAGCGTGCATTGCAGTTTGGAGTTCAAAATCGCTCTCGTCAGAGTTCAACGCTCCCTTCTGTCCAGGTCTCACGTCGTGTACGAGCAACGTGATGGACCGCAGCCCCATGTGAGGTTCAACGGAATAGTTGTATCAGCCTAAGATACAGTGGACGCCGTGCATTGATCAGTATATCAGTTCCGGAGCTGATAACGATCCCCCCGGTCGCTCGAAAAGGCCAACAGGAAGAGCGTGCTCCTCAAAGCCACGTGCAAACTCGGATTCATCAAGAGTTCGTTTAAGGATTACAGGTTTTAGGCAGCCTGGGCAATTTACCGTTTTTCTGCACGCGAAGTGCCCATTTACCGTTTTTCTGCACGCGAAGTGCCCATTTACCGCTTTCTGCACGCCAAGTGCCCTTTTACCGCTTTCTCCACGCCAAGTGCCCATTTACCGCTTTCTGCACGCCAAGTGCCCATTTTACCGCTTTCTGCACGCCAAGTGCCCGTTTTTTTTTGCTTTCCGCACGCAAGTGCGCATTTTACCTTTTTTTCAAAAAAATAGAAAAAGAAAAGAGGAAAATTCGGGTTTCCCCCAAGTAGACAAAATCGGTATAATTTCTGAATTCTTTATCTTCATTTTGCCTTGGAACATGTTTCGGCCAATTCATATTCCTCGTTAAAATTCAGATAAAGAGGGGCAGCTGTCATACCCCAATTTTGTCCGGCTTAGGTCCAAACCCTAATTTTCCATACAAAAAAAATATATATAATAAATTATGCATTGCATTTTGCGTCCTAGAAACCATTCCAAAGTTTTTGAAATCATTTTTAGGGTTAGAATGCACATTTTGGGAAATTAGGGTCAAAAAGGGCATTTTGGTCATTTCTCACAAAAGGGTCTATAAAAATAATTTTTGCAATAAGCCCCATGCATCAAAATTAGGGTTTTTGAAAATATGTTATGCATGCATGGCAAGCTTTGGAAAATATTTTATGCATGCATGGCAAAAACCTAAAAAACAATTTTGTGGAAAGCAAGAATCAATTTCTATTATATACCAAAGGCCATGAATCGATTCCTAATTCTTTTAACTAAGTGAAGAATCGATTTTCACCTACGATAGATGTAACACCCCTTTTCTACCCTTATACTACGCGTCATTTATCAGAGTAATCCCTTTCAAAATTTTATTTTCATTGATAGAAAAGAAATGCTACAACTTCATCAAAAACAAACTCATCAATTACACTCTTCAAATTCGTGCAACAAAACATCCTTCATGGAAAATCAAATCCTCAAAATTCACATCACCGCGGAATAAACGACAACTCACCAATAAACTCTCAAACACGTCTCAAATATATCAATAAAATCATTGAAATAACTAATTAAATCGCTTATCAAAATTCACCCACGCCCCCTAGGTGTTACAGTATCAGAGAGCGACACAAAATATATCCCAAGAGCTAAAAGGAAGGCAGCAGGTCCTTCACTCGCGATTACCTGCAGCGTTGCCACAATAGAGCAACATTCCAAGCAGAAGGGGTGAGAATTTTAACAAAACATAATCAAGCATATGATAGAGTAATGGAGACAAACAATTCTACAACATCATTATTAACATCACATCATCATCACCAAACACCAATTCACAACACAGTTTGGCAAACAAGCCACAATCATGATCATGCATGTAAATGCAACCCCCACCAGGGCATATGCATGATGGTACCATATTCATCACAATTAAGAGGCCGAGCCTATTCTTCACAGGAGGCCGAAGCCTATTCTTCACATTATGCACATGCCATGAGACTCTATATACACTTGTGCATTTCATCAAAACACTCACCTGGAGTACTCATCATCATCATCATCAAACACTCATAGAGTGTATTCGTCATATTCAACAAAATCATATATATCACGTCATCATAATCACTCATAGAGTGAACTCGTCATATTCATCAAAATTATATTGCAGCCTCATCCTAGTTTTAATTGGAAAAACTTCACATTTTAAATGAGGGAACATCACTTTTAATTTTTAGAAAAACACCACATTTTTTTAATTGGGAAAAACTTCACATTTATAGAGAAACATCACATTTTAAATTTGAGATAGACCCCACATTTTAATAGTGAAAACATCATATTTTCATTGGGAAAATATCACATTTTTAATTGGAGAAAACAGTGTGAAAACAGCAAGAAAAACAGTGGAGAAATAGTGAGAAACAGTGGAAAACAGTGACTCGCGCTCGGAGGCGCGAGTGGGGCGCGAACGGGCGCGAATGGACAGCAACAACACGCCCAGCGCAGCACGCCTTGCGCCTGGGGCGCAACCTGAGCGCGAGTGAGGCGCAGTTGGGCAGAAACAGCTTTACTTGCAGAATTGTTCAGATTTCAAAATTTTCATCCATACATCATCAAATTCATCAAAACACAATTTCAACACACATTGTTCATCACCCCAATCAACACAATTTCATCAAGACATCATCAAATTCACCAAAGAACAATCATCAAGAACTCATCAATTAATCCCTCAAAATGTTAATCAAAACAAACATGGAAATTCCCCGAAGGGAATCGTCAACAACTCATCAAACAAATCCTCAACGTTTCAATTACACTACTACACCCAAAAATCCCACAAAACCCCAATCACATACTCGATTTTGTTGAATTAAAACGCTCACCCTTACCTCGAATTTTGCGTGTTCCGGAAGACAATGACGAAGAGTCACGAACAAAACCCAGCAACACAACGAACGAAGCTTCTCCTTCCTCCTTCGAAACCGTAGTCACGCCTACTTCTTGATCAAAGGGGAAATCAACACACGGAGATTAGGGCTTGAAAGTCACAACACTAGGAAAGGAAGAAAAACGACAAGGAAGGATCGAGAACTCTTACCTAACGAAACCTCGAGAGAATTCCCTTCCTTCTTCTCCTTTGGCGCCGTAGGATGCTCCCTCTCTTCTCACTCTCTAAATTCTCGTTTTCTTTCTCTGATGCAAGGAGTGAGGCGCAAAACCCTAACCCCTTAGCTTCAAGAGCCTCAGGAGCACCTACGCTGTTGGGCTTGGGCTTCCTGGGCCATTCTCCACCACCCCTGAGTTGCCAACATCACCCCCAATACTCGTTCCACTTCCTGAACAGCGCCCATCATTTTAATTAATTTAATCACGTTTCAAATGAAATTAACAAGTCAATTAAATAATTTAATTAAATTATTTCCGGGGTGTTACAACTCTCCCCCACTTAGGATTTTTCGTCCTCGAAAACATACCTGATTCAAACAACTCCGGATACGACTCTCGCATCTTATCCTCCAGCTCCCACGTCCGGCTTTCACCAGTTGCCCCAAACCATACCACCTTCACCAGATTGATCTTCTTACCTCGAAGGGTCTTCACTTCCCAATCCTCAATTCGTACAGGCACGGTCTCCACAGTGAGATTATCCCGCACCTCTACATCATCTGGTTGGATCACATGAGACGGATCTGCAATATACTTCCGAAGCTGCGACACGTGAAACACGTCGTGCAAGTTCGAAAGATTAGGTGGCAGGGCCACCCGATATGCAACACTTCCAACTCTTTCCGTAATCTGATACGGCCCAATGAAACGAGGAGTCAACTTCTTTGATTTCAGCGCACGCCCGACACCAGTCATAGGTGTGACCCTCAAGAACACGTGGTCACCCACTTCAAACTCTAAATCTTTCCTTCTCTTATGATGGTAGCTCTTCTGTCTACTCTGCGACGCTTTCATTTTCTCTCGGATCATCTTTACTTTCTCAGTAGTCTCTCTAACCAGCTCAGGTCCAAGTATTAAACTTTCTCCAGTCTCATACCAACATACCGGAGTCCTACACCTCCGACCATATAACGCTTCAAACGGTGCCATCCCAATACTGGAATGATAACTATTGTTGTAGGTGAACTCAATTAACGGGAGATGAGTATCCCACGCACCTCCTTGCTCTAGCACACATGATCTCAGCAGGTCTTCCAATGATTGGATTGTCCTTTCTGTCTGCCCATCAGTCTGAGGATGATAAGCTGAACTCAACCTCAATTTCGAACCCAACTCCTTCTGTAAACTACTCCAAAATTCCGAAGTAAACCTTGGGTCTCTATCAGACACAATGCACAAAGGAACACCATGCAGCTTCACAATCACTTGAATGTAGATCTCAGCCAATCTCGATGCCGGATACTTAATACCGATAGGAATAAAATGTGCCGACTTCGTTAATCTATCCACAACCACCCAAATTGAATCATGCCCTCTCACCGTATTGGGTAACCCAGACACAAAATCCATGGAGATACTATCCCACTTCCACTCTGGAACATTCAACGGTTGCATCATTCCCACAGGCTTCTGATGCTCGACCTTCGATTTCTGACAGGTCAAACACGAATACACGAATTGCGCCACATCGCGCTTCAATCCAGGCCACCAGAACATCTTTTTCAGATCTTGGTACATCTTCGTCGCTCCAGGATGGATACTCAACTTACTCCTATGCCCTTCCTCCAGAATTGCCTTTCTCATTTCCTCATCTTCGGGAACACAAATTCTTCCACGATACCTCAATACATTCTGAGCATCTAACTCGAAGTCTTCATTTTCAGACTGGCCAATCTCACTCATCAGATCAACCAATTTCATATCTAACTTCTGCGCTTCCCGGATACTAGCCATAAAATCATTGCCAATTTTCAACATACCCAATCTGATACTCTGAGGTGTAACTTCACAAACTAAGCTCATGTCCCTGAATTGCTCAATCAACTCAAGCTCTCTAGCCATCAATGCCGACATATGCAAGGTCTTCCTACTTAGAGCATCTGCAACCACATTAGCTTTACCTGGGTGATAACTCAATTCAAAATCATAATCTTTTAATAGCTCTAACCACCGGCGCTGCCTCATATTCAACTCTTTCTGATCAAACAGATACCGAAGACTCTTGTGATCACTAAACACCTCAAATCTCGATCCATACAAATAATGTCTCCAAATTTTCAATGCAAACACCACAGCAGCAAGTTCTAAGTCATGAGTGGGGTAATTCTTCTCATGAATTCTCAATTGCCTCGACGCATAAGCGACCACTTTCCCATTCTGCATAAGCATACCACCCAAACCCATCTTGGAAGCATCACAGTATACTACAAACGGCTCAACTGGACTAGGTAGGGTCAACACTGGAGACGTAGTCAACCTCCTCTTCAGCTCATTGAAACTTTCTTCACATCGGTCATCCCAAACAAAGGCCATGCCCTTGCAAGTTAATTGAGTTAATGGCAGAGCCAACTTCGAAAACCCCTCAATGAATCTTCTATAATAGCCAGCCAATCCCAGAAAACTCCTTATTTCAGTAACTGACTTTGGAGACTCCCACTGCAACACTGCATCAACTTTGGAAGGATCCACCGCAATCCCCTCCCTAGAAATCACATGACCGAGAAAACTGACCTTTTTCAACCAAAACTCACACTTGGACAACTTGGCATATAACTTTCGACTCCTCAGAATTTCTAACACCAACCTCAGGTGTTTCACATGCTCCTCTTCTGACTTAGAGTAAATCAGAATGTCATCAATGAAAACCACCACAAACTTGTCCAGATACTCGCGAAAGATTTGGTTCATGTACCCCATGAATACCCCCGGCGCATTAGTCACACCGAAAGGCATTACGGAATACTCATAGTGCCCATATCTTGTCCTAAACGCCGTCTTCTGGATATCTTCATCTTTTACCTTGATCTGATGATAACCAGACCTTAAATCAATCTTGTTGAATACTTTAGCACCCACCAACGGATCCATCAAGTCGTCGATCCTCGGTAACGGATAGTTGTTCTTGATTGTAACTTTATTCAATTGACGATAGTCTACACACAACCTCATACTACCATCTTTCTTTTTCACTAGCAACACTGGAGCTCCCCACGGCGACACACTCGGTCTTACAAACTTCTTCTCTAACAACTCTTCAAGTTGCTTTTTCAATTCTGCCAACTCAGACGCAGACATCCTATATGGTGCCATTGACACAGGCTTAGTGCTAGGGACTAGATCAATAGTGAACTCCACCTCTCTCTCTGGTGGTATATCAGGGATCTCGTCGGGAAACACCTCGGAAAACTAACACACCACCTGCAACTCATCAATCTTCGCTTGGCTCTCAGCAGACAACGATGCCAACAGAGAAAACAGCTGAACCTCTTCTTTCATCACCCTATGCAGCTGACCCGCGGATAGCAAACCAGACTTCTCTTCCGGCGAAGCAAAACTCACGGACCTTTCGCGACAGTTGATATGAACATGATTATCAACTAACCAGTCCATACCCAGAATGACATCCATCCCGCTCAGCGGCAAACAGATCAAATAAACTAAAAATTCTCTACCATAAACAGATACAGGACATTTCGCACAAACAACGGAGGTAGTTACCGAACCCTTAGCTGGAGTATCGATAACCATCTCCCTCAACATATCAGATAAAACAAGACTTAGTTTCTCAACACATGCGGAAGCAATAAAACTATGGGTAGCACCAGTATCAGCAATAGCAATAAGAGGAAAATTATTGATATAGCACGTACCTCGAATCTCATTCACCACGTCAGACTCAGCCAGAGCGAACACCTTCCCAAAAGACTTCTCCTTCTTGGGTTTTGAGCACTGTGTACTGATATGACCACTCTCCCCACAATTAAAGCATACCACCTCTTTCTTATCACAGCCGGAAGATATATGCCCCTCTTTCCCACACCGATAACATCGCTTCCTATCCCCACTTGGGCAATCTGGACTTTTATGGCCCACTTTCCCACACGTGTAACAAGTAACACCGGCTGCAGCATCTCCCCCACTTCGCTTAGACCCACCAACAAACTTATCAACAAACTTCCCTTTGCCCTTACCAGCAGGCGCCTCATATGGCTTACCACGACCCGTAAAGTTCTTTTGCTTTTCCCTTATAACTCTGGAGAAGGCATTATTGTCCTCCTCAAAAATTCTGGCGCTATTAACCAACAATGGAAACACACAAATTTGCTAATACCCTATGGCTCTCTTAATGTCAGCACGCAGCCCGTTTTCAAACTTGATGCATTTGGAGAACTCAGCACCCTCTCCATCATAATGAGGATAAAACTTAGACAGCTCAGTAAACTTTGCAGCATACTCAGTTACAGTCATGCTACCTTGCTCAAGTCTCAGAAACTCAACCTCCTTCTTCCCGCGGACATCCTCCGGATAGAACTTTCTCTTGAATTCCCTCTCAAACGCAGCCCAAGTAACCTCCTCATTGGCAGCCGTCAACCCCTGACTAGTCGTCCTCCACCAGTCATAAGCCTCTTTCTTCAACATATGTGTGCCATAGCGAACCTTCTGAGCATCGGTGCAATCCATAACGCGGAAGATCCGCTCCATCTGACTTAGCCACTCAAGGGCACCATCAGGATTATACCCGCCTTCAAAAGTAGGAGGGTTCTCACGCTGGAACGTAGCCAAGCTACGCGTCCCATCACCATCATCATCAAACACTCATAGAGTGTATTCGTCATATTCAACAAAATCATATATATCACGTCATCATAATCACTCATAGAGTGAACTCGTCATATTCATCAAAATTATATTGCATCCTCATCCTAGTTTTAATTGGAAAAACTTCACATTTTAAATGAGGGAACATCACTTTTAATTTTTAGAAAAACACCACATTTTTTTAATTGGGAAAAACTTCACATTTATAGAGAAACATCACATTTTAAATTTGAGATAGACCCCACATTTTAATAGTGAAAACATCATATTTTCATTGGGAAAATATCACGTTTTTAATTGGAGAAAACAGTGTGAAAACAGCAAGAAAAATAGTGGAGAAATAGTGAGAAACAGTGGAAAACAGTGACTCGCGCTCGGAGGCGCGACTGGGGCGCGAACGGGCGCGAATGGACAGCAACAACACGCCCAGCGCAGCACGCCTTGCGCCTGGGGCGCAACCTGAGCGCGAGTGAGGCGCAGTTGGGCAGAAACAGCTTTACTTGCAGAATTGTTCAGATTTCAAAATTTTCATCCATACATCATCAAATTCATCAAAACACAATTTCAACACACATTGTTCATCACCCCAATCAACACAATTTCATCAAGACATCATCAAATTCACCAAAGAACAATCATCAAGAACTCATCAATTAATTCCTCAAAATGTTAATCAAAACAAACATCGAAATTCCCCGAAGGGAATCGTCAACAACTCATCATACAAAACCTCAACGTTTCAATTACACTACTACACCCAAAAATCCCACAAAACCCCAATCACATACTCGATTTTGTTGAATTAAAACGCTCACCCTTACCTCGAATTTTGCGTGTTCCGGAAGACAATGACGAAGAGTCACGAACAAAACCCAGCAACACAACGAACGAAGCTTCTCCTTCCTCCTTCGAAACCGTAGTCACGCCTACTTCTTGATCAAAGGGGAAATCAACACACGGAGATTAGGAAAGGAAGAAAAACGACAAGGAAGGATCGAGAACTCTTACCTAACGAAACCTCGAGAGAATTCCCTTCCTTCTTCTCCTTTGGTGCCGTAGGATGCTCCCTCTCTTCTCACTCTCTAAATTCTCGTTTTCTTTCTCTGATGCAAGGAGTGAGGCGCAAAACCCTAACCCCTTAGCTTCAAGAGCCTCAGGAGCGCCTACGCTGTTGGGCTTGGGCTTCCTGGGCCATTCTCCACCACCCCTGAGTTGCCAACATCACCCCCAATACTCGTTCCACTTCCTGAACAGCGCCCATCATTTTAATTAATTTAATCACGTTTCAAATGAAATTAATAATTCAATTAAATAATTTAATTAAATTATTTCCGGGGTGTAACAATAGATGTCCTGAAAATCGATTTCCTTCTTGTTACATAGGCCTTGAAATCGATTGTCAAGCCATCCCATAGGCCATGAATCGATTCCTAATTGTTTTAACTAAGTGAAGAATCGATTTTCACCTATGATAGATGTCCTGAAAATCGATTTCCTTCTTGTTACATAGGCCTTGAAATCGATTGTCAAGCCATCCCATAGGCCATGAATCGATTCCTAATTGTTTTAACTAAGTGAAGAATCAATTTTCACCTATGATAGATGTCCTGAAATTCGATTCCTACTTGTTTTCAAAGAGCAAAGAATCGATTCCCATGTTTTCAAAAGAATAAAGAATCGATTCCTCACTATTTCAACTATCCAAAGAATCGACTCTTGAGGCTTCTAAAATGATAAGAATCGATTCATCTATATTTTAACTACAATCAACAATGGATTCTTTCATTTCATTAAGATGTTTTTCAGATCTACGATTTCCTAAAGCCTATAAATAGGCAGCCTCAAGTCACTCTTCGGGGGACAGACATTTTTCACGAGATCAGAGAAAAAACCCATTTTTCTCGAAATCTCTCACATTTTAGAAAAACTCTTCTACGCTTTATTTTTTCGCTCTATTCGTTCCGTTGGTCCGTCTGAGCTGATCTTCTGCAAAAGTTAGTTGGAATTGCGTTCTTCAAGTCGTAGTATCTGCCTTCATCAGAGGTATTTCTGTTTTTCTATTTGTTAATATTTAATCACTGTGATCCATGCCAAAATTGCCCTATGTGATTTAATTTAGCTATAGTGTCATTGTTGATGATGAACCACATGATTCCCACTTATGCCTAGTGCATCATTTTCTAAGTGGTGAAGATGGTCTCAGATGATTCAACCTCCCATTTCAAACCCTTTCAAAAACATTTTTCATTAGAACTACGTCGCTTTGATTCCCATTTGGGATACGTAGGAGCGAGTCACGTTCTCGTCAAGCGCAACAAATAAAAATCCTTTTCGCAACCATAAACAAATCATTTTCATGAAACAAATAAAAAGAATCATTTTCAAACCCATTGTTGCTAGTAGCTCATCAGAGCCTTTGTTCGTTTAGCTATTAGTGGCAATGTCCCTTTCTCATAAGAATAATAAACGATGATCCATCATAACCTTTGTTAGTTTGGTCATCGTGCAATCAATCACTTACAAAGACCACTTTCAAAAAGAGCAAATAAAAACGGGTAGCTACTAATAGTCAATCGGAACCTTTGTTCGTCTGACTAGTGGTATTGACCCTCATTTTCTAGAGTACTTAGCGGTGATTACCCATAACCTTGGTTAGTTTAATCATTCACCAAATGCTCGTCCTATTTCGAAAACTCACTAAAAAAGATAAAAAAATAAAAACTTTTCAAAAAGACAAAAAAGAACTACGTAGCTTTGAATTCTCCATCGCACCGGGAGATACGTAGGAGCGGGCCATGTCCCGTCAAGCACTTTTTTCTAAAAACCCATTTTCCCCCCTTTTTTTCATAATAAATAAAGATTTTCAATAAGAAGTAAAGAGGCAAAATTAAGTATTTTCAAGTCAACACACTAAAACCACACATTTAATTAAAGGTTCCCTCTCAGTAGAGAGGACGTGTGGGGTGCTAACACCTTCCCTGCGCGTAACCGACCCCCGAACCCTAATCTCTAGTTTCGCAAGACCAATCGCTTTCCAAAAAAGGTTTTCCTAATATTTTCCTTAATAAATATTGGTGGCGGCTTCATTGTCTTAGAAAAAAGTTGTGAACGAGGAAGGTTCTCCCTCGGGGGCTTTTTCGGGCGCAACAACATGTTAGAATTTATCGGGGTGTTACAGAAATAGTGTCGGAAATTTATTGACAGAAATTCAAATTAGTGATGGATTTTCAAATGGTGCAATTTCCAAGGAATTAGCGACGGATTTTTTACGACGGGAATTCAAATTAGCGACGGATTCAGAATCTTACGCATTCGAAGGTCTGCGCAACGGTCACGTCATCATTAGCGGCGGATTTTTTGCGACGGATTGTAGTGTAAATAGCAAGCCCAACTATCCCGGAACACCTTCACACAAAAAGTAGATGTGGAATCGACTCATCCTACTCAAAAAAAAAGGGGGCAAGAAACCCCATGAGGGTCATTGATAATGCTCTTAGAATTAAGAGTATCCCGGGTTGGGAGCTTCCCCAACAACAATCTCCAACCAAAAGCTCCCACCTTGTGGGAATAGATAACTACCACATATCAACAAGAGCACTCTGGATATCGCTATCCAACCTAATTTACTGCATCAAAGTTAACAAAAGTACATAACAGGATTTCACAAAAAAAAACAAATGAAGGTTTTCAAGCCTCCACCGCCAACGATTTTGCTCTGAATCATCAGGATGAAACAAATGAAGTGTGGACAAAAACAAATCCTGAACAACCCTCTCCTCCGCAGACAAGTCACGACTCCACTCAAGATTCCATCGCCAGATGTCGTCAAACCAAAACCTGTGGTCCAAAATGCTACCTTGTTTATGCTTAGCCTCTTCAAAAAGACTAGAAAATAAATCCTTAAAAGTGTCATTGCTGGCCCACTTATGTCCCAAAAAAGAAATAAGACTCCCCTTCCTCACCATAAGCCTAAGTGCAGATACAAAAGCTCCCTCCCAAGAAGGATAAGCCCAATCACCTTGATCCATACCCACAATAAATCACCCCATTTATGACTCTCATACTTGGACGACTCAGATTCATCCGATCGATCCAACGGCTCAAAACCTGCACGGATCTCTATAAATACTGGCTCACATTGCCATTAATAGGTACATTCCCATTCCTAGCGATACCACTCTTCTATTTTCAATACTGACTTGAGCGTTAGAGTGGCATCGCAGGTACCCCACCCGGGATCACTTTGGCATACCACTTGGACGACAGGAGACCTACCAACAGCAGTCACCGGACGACTGCTAGGTGCAGAACATTGGCGACCACAGTGGGAGCTGTCTAGATTTCACGTCATCTCCGCCTCTTAAGAATTCTCTCCTGCATTCCGAGGGCACGCCACAAGATGTTGCTGTCACTCTTCTAGGCAACACCATCCAAGTCCCGACTCCATAGCCGATCCAGATCCCCGTCCAACCTGAGGATGCAGCGACCATCCACCAGCTCCTGGACCTATTGTGCAACCGCACTCAGGCTATGCTGCAGCAAGTAACGTGCCTCGTGCAGATAGAGGGGCGAATGGCGGCCACGTCTGAGCAACCTCATCCTCATTGGAGCACTCCTCTCCCAAAGACAGTGAGCTCCAGGCACCACAGATCTCCACTCAGGCATCATCTCAACCATCGCTCTCTGCCCAGACGGAAGCGAGCTCATCACTCTCCTCCCCGACGCAACAGGCACCAAGGATCGGGTTCAGCTCCAAGCACCTTCCAACTTCGCCTGATGGTACCTACTGGCTTGAGGACTTTCCCTCCAGGACCTCGTCGCTCGCAACCTCCAATTCTCGTGAGAGGTCGCGAAGCCATGCCAAGACCCACAAGAGGCGTTGCCACAGATATACCTTGCGGAGATCTCTTGCCTGACAAGACCGCTAAGGCATAGACCTTGGGGACGGTTCACCTCACTACTCTCCATGGCTCTCCCACAAGGGATCGTTCACTAGGAAGATTGATGATTGTCCAATTCCTAAGGCCCTGGAGAAGCTTCCAGTCCTCAACATGTATGATGGGACTGGGGACCCTGACAGCCACCTGGCATACTTCTCTCTCATGATGCGCTATCGGGGGGCAAGGGAAACCGTCCACTACAAGATCTTCCCCCTCACTCTCGAGAAGTCACCACTAGCTTGGTTCCAGGAGTTGAAGCCAAACTCGGTCTCGTCTTGGGGACAGCTAGCTATGATGTTCACAACTCGTTTTGCCGCTTCCCGCTTAAACCCAAGTTTGAAGAGGTACTCAGGGCGATCAAGCCGGGAGAGAAAGAAACACTTAGAGAATATCTGGAAAGGTTCAACAAAAAAGTTGCGAATGTTAGAAACCTTGAAGACAAGAGGAGGCTCTTTTCGATGAAGGATGGTCTCCAGAAAGGAAGCTTATTCCAAAGAGAAATCGGGATCAACAAGCCACGCGACTTGGCTGATTTCCCTCAAAGATCCCCGAAGCACATGGACTATGAAGAGGACGAGCTGGCCTACAAGGCCATTGAAGAACCATGGCTGGAGCAAGCCCAAGTTGAGGGAACGCCTCGTGAGTCCCGACCCCGACGAGGCCGTTTCTCAGACTACACCTTGCTGAACACATCTCAGGCGGAGATCCTTGCCGAATGCGCCGACGCGGAGTTTCGGGACATCAAACAACCCGAACCTCTTGGGCAAAGGAAAGGCCGAACCTCTAAGAAGTACTGCCGTTATCATAGAAGTTATGGACACGACACCAACAAGTGCAACACTCTAAAAGACGACATTGAAGAGCTGATTCGCGAAGGGAAGCTCGCGCAATACGTGAAGGAAGAAGAAGACGAGACTCCTGACTCCAAATAGGGAGCCAATCACCAGGACATGGACCTAGAGCTAGGCCTAGTTGAGAAAATAAGCACTCATGCAAAATGTAAAAGCTCAATATGAATGTCTAACTGAAATTCATTTTGCAATTAGAAATCTTTCATTTCAATTCATTGTTGTTGGCACTTGTTCCAAATATTCTTTAAGAGTAAGAAAGAGAAAAGGTCCAACCCCTTAGTTAAGCATAGAGCGAGGCGAGTTTGAGACCTAACACAGCCTGCAGGGAGGGACTGCGTGGCCTGCTGGGGTGACACATCCTGCGGAGAGGGACTGCCTGGCTTGTAGGGGCAACATAGCCTGCAGGGAGAGACAGCCTAGCCTGCAAGGGCAACCTCAATAACAGCTTCAAGCCAAGATCATTATCCCAAGATGATGGTTTTGCAAATAAATCTCTTAAAGGCATGTTCACACGGAGTAGTTTGATGCTGACGTGTACCTTAAATCCTCGTAAAGGAATCAAGTGTGATGTAGCGTGCCGAAACAAATGAAGTCAGTCAGTAAAAAAGGCGACATGAGGTCGGCGCCGCGATAGGTTGCGTTTTCCCTATATACCGAGGCAGGAGTCTCATAACTCTCTCCACTTAGCAACTTTAAAGGATGTCGCAACCCATTGGACGAGTTCTATCCGGGCAGAGTCTCAGTAAACTGTGCCAAGGGAATACTTCAATGTGACCTTTGTAACGCCCAAATATTTAATTAAATTATTTAATTAAATATTTAGGTATCCATTTATTCATTTATTTATTTCAGTTGGTGTAATTATATTAGCATTTGATTAAGAGGTGTATAATTGGATATTAGGAGATGGTGTTAGTGATCGGGCTTAAGCTGGAGGAAAGCCCGTGATCCATATCCATGAGTTAGGCGCTTAGTCATATGGGGGTTAGGGTTTGGCTTGTCATTAGCGCAAACCCTAAGAGAAAATAAAGAGAAGTCGCGAATAGAAGAGAGGAGAGGAGAAGAGGATTCGGCGCACATCCAAGAGAGAAGAAGAGGAGGATTTCGCGAGTTCAAGGAGAAGAGAGGAGCTGTGTTGCTGAGGTTATTGTTGGTGACTTGATCAAGAGGATTAGTGTTCTCCTACTATAAGGTAAGGGTGGGGTTCTTCCTTATAATAGGGTTTTATGATGGGGTTATGTGGGAATATGTCCTATGATGCCTCTTGCTTGAATTTGATGTTTGGTTTGATGAGAGTTGAATCATGACTATGTTGATTGAAATATTGGCTTGTTGGTGATTGTTGTAACTCTAAAAATTGGTGTTCATTGTTGTTATCACGAATTGCATGCTAAGTGTTCGATTAATTGTTGTTGGTGTTGTGATTGACAATTCATGATAATTGACATTGGTGGTTAAGAATTTATGAACTAAATTGGTGATATGATTGCATATGTGGTGTGATGCTGTTTTTGGGGCCCTGGTGCTGGGCGCCATTTCTGGGTGTTGTAGTGCTGTTTCTGGCGCCCTGTGTGTGGGCGCCGTGTGCCAGTGTGCGTGTGTGCGTTACTGTGTCTTGGCGCAGGGGCGCCATGGGCGCCTGTTTCTGGGTTGTGTTGCGCGCTGTTGGCGCAGGGGCGCCATGGGCGCTGTTCGCGTGTGTGCGTGGGTGTCTTTGGGGAGCCAAGGGCGCTGTTCCCTGCGATGCCCCTAGGCGCCCTGCTCCTAGGCGCCGTTTCCAGGATGTGTCTCAGTTTTTCCCTGCTTTGTTTTCAAAATATCTTTTGACTCGGGAGTCCGATTGAGACGTTTCAAAATGTTTTGGAAAGCTTATTCAGCGGCCTAGCTGAATATTCTAATTTGAGGCAAAGTGATCTATTTTTCTGGAAATTGTTAGCCGTTGGCTTAGCCGTTAAATGTTGCTGTTTTGGAAAAAAAAATTTGTCACGTCTCAAATATTTTGGAAAATTGTCGTCGTCCCAAATATTTTGGAAAATTGTCGTTGTCTCCGGTGTTGGGAAAAATCATCGCGTCTCAAATGTTTTGGAAAATTGTTTGTCATCTCGGTGTCTTGGTGCTGTTTGAGCTAGGTGTGAAGGCTCAAGTATTGGTGTTGTTTGAGCTGGGTGTGAAGGCTCAAACCCTGGTGTTGTTGGAGCTAGGTGTGAAGGCTCCAAATCTTGGTGTTCCGTTGTTTCGGGTAGTTTGGTGTTTCGGTGTCGTTGGGCTAGGTGTGAAAGCCCAATTTTGGTGATATTCGGTGATTGATTTTTGGTGTGTCACGTTGTGACTAATTTTTGATGATTGTCTGTGTGCATTCATGGTGTCGCATACAGCATACGCATTTATTTCGGTGAAGGCCTTTGGTCTTGGAGCTGGGTGTGAAAGCTCAATTTTTTCTAAAACTAGTGAGCCGGGTGTGAAAGCTCAATTTTTCTAAATTGGTGAGCCGGGTGTGAAAGCTCTCAATTTTGGTGACGCCTCTATTTACAGGCAAAACTTTTGGTGATTTGGTACCACATGCATATGCCCGGCAGTGTGGGTTGCATTCATGCATTATCATGACATTTGGTGACTGATTGTGGTGTTTACAATTTGACGTGTGTTTATAATTCGATGTGTGTAGTGGAGTGGTAGATATAGTTGTCATATTCTAGCATATTTCCTATCATTTACGCTATTATATTGAAGATATCTCACCCCTTCTGTTTGAATGTTACCCCTATGCGGTAACGTGCAGGTGATCGCGAGTGAAGGCTTAGCTACCTTCGCTAGTCTGAGTCGGTGTCCTTTGCTTTGATATGTAACACTCAAGGGGGGGATGAACGCTAGACTTTGGCTGTTGCATTTTATTTGTTTGGAGTCCATTCAGGATGTTATGATTTTATGATTTGAAACTTATTTCTATTCCGCTGCGTGGTGATGTATTTTTGGCGATGTGGTTAACTAAACCGCTGTTATGGGCTTCGTCCCTTTTTGACAAAGTGTTATATATCGTATGTGACGTTTTGGTTATCGATGAATGTGTGACATATCTTTTCGAAGTATGGAATAATGAATTTTTTTGTAACTCTGATTTTATTAAATAATTACCGGGTAGAAAAGGGGTGTTACAACCTTGGTGGTCACAACCCCGTTGGACGAGTTCTATCTGGGCCGAGTCCCAGTAAACTGTGCCAAGGGTATACTTCAAGCTGCCATAGTGGTCACAACCCCGCTGGACGAGTTCTATCTGAGCCGAGCCTCGGTAAACTGTGCCAAGGGTGTACTTCATTACAAGGAGTCCAAGCAGACGTCGGTAACTCAACTGCGAAAGCTAGTCAAACTTTGTTACTACCCACTTGAAAAAAATCCTAAGTCTAAAACACAAGGGTGGTACCTTGACAAACGAGTGTGGGCGAGATCCAACGAAGCAGGTGCACGAGTGCAAGAAAAGGCACTAAAGGGCGAGACTTCATAGTCTCGATCCAGAGCGCCAAGGCAGACACCAAGTGCGAGTGGAAGCGCAAGACCGCACAATCTCGGGTGCAGGGCGCCATCCTAGGCGCGAGACTGCACTGCCTCAGGTGCAGGGCGCCATCCAAGGCGTGAAACTACAGTGTCTCGGGTGCAGGGCGCCATCCCAAGCGCGAGACTGCATAGTCTCGGGTACATGGAGTCATCCTAGGCGCGAGACTGCACTGTCTTGGGTGCAAGAAGCCATCTAGGGGGCAAAGCCAAGCTAGCAGGGCGAGATCCCACTATCTCATGCCTAGGCGAGATGTTGTCTATTCTGCAGACCATAACTTCCTCTGTGGTTATATGATTAAGGCGTGCGAGGATGCGTTGGAAAGCTAAGAAGCAGAGATACAGTTCTTCTATCCGCTCGAAACCCAATTCGGATGTCTTGAAGGTCGAAACTGCGAGATACATTCCAGGACGAGATGCACTTGTCTCCTACCCACAAACACGTTGAACAGATACAGAAGAGAGATGTTGGGGGGACGAGACGTGTTAGACTCGGACGATGTGGAAACAGTCTCATGTCTCGGGTCCCTGGTAACAAGATGCCTACGAAGGCGTGAAGATTGCTGAAAGACGTTGCAAAGTCTCATGTCTCATTTTTCTTGTCTCAAGTCTCATGTCTCAAATCTACCCAACGAGCATCAGGTCCAAAAATCCCAAACATAAATCAATAGACGAGGACTGAAGAAATCGAACATAAAGAGGGTACCTTGTTGGACGAACAGACGAGACTACGAAGTCTCGGGTGCAAGCCCGGATGAGGCTGGACGAGACAATAGCGAGATCTGAAGCTGGACAAGGATACGGGGCATGAGTCTCGAAGGGAAACTGCGCGACTAGGGACGTTAAACTATCTCGGATGTTGTGCCTTACTGCCAGGCGAGGGCGCGAGGTAAGGCACCATAGGGGAGACAACCCTGTCTCACGTCTCGGGTGAAGGAGTGAGACTGTCTCGCGTCTCGGGTGTTGGAACGAGACTTTATCTGGTCTCGGGTGCAGCTGTAGACTAAGTGACGTGACCAGGAAACCTACCGTCACGGGTCTCGGTTGTGCAGCTAGGCGAAGGCGCGCACTGGAAAACACGCAACTCTGATCCTGGGTGCTGGCGTGAGGTACGGGCGTGGACGCGAGATTGAACGTCACCGGGTCACGGGTGCCGGGCCAAGAGGCGCCTAACGTGGATACCAGCTCCTTAGTGCGGCGAGTTTCTCTTTCTCCCTTTGACACTCTTTGAAAAACCTCACCTTCCCATCTATTGGGAAGTAAATGAAATTTTACCAAGAGACCAAATGTTGGAAGCACATATATTTACAGTGGGAAAGAGATTATTAAAAAATCTTTTACTTCCCAAGTCATAGACAGCAACTCAACTACCAAGCGGTAAGAATACTGAATACGACCTACCAAGGAAGACAAGCCAGCGGGAAGCCAAAGCAAAGGGGGGCCCAATCCAATTCAAAAAGATAAGGCCAAGGGAGCTTAATCAGTGAACAAGGATAGGGTTTTTTCATCTAATACTAAATCTTTGGTGCAACCCAATGATCAAAGAAAGACCCTATTGTCACCCTTAAACTCTCCACTCAATCCTAGGTGTAACTCCCCGATATTTCTAGCTTGTAGAAATACCAAAATGTATCACTTGGCATACATCAGAGTAACTTCCTGTCATTGAATATTGAACACAACTAAAAACTTCGATAAATAATTATCAAACGGTTCAATGAACCTCATTAAACTTAACATAAAGTACTTAAGTCTCATAACTTAAGACTTATACAACCTGGTGTTCAATATCCAAAACTTGAGTAGCGGAAACGATTTACGACTGTTACTAATAATAGTTATACAATCGATATTACAAAGACAACAAAAGGGACAAAGGCCTAAACATAAAGCTGAATCTTCAATGACTTCACAAGTCACACCGGCTAACCGTGCTTCTTTGCCTTTGCTTTTCGCTGTTTCTCTGTAAAAACAACAACAATAAAGGGTGAGGTAAACATTATCTCAGTGAGTCCTATCGAGACCCCTTACTAACTCTAGCGGATTATTATGCATTGTACTTTGAACATCATGGCCCTAATAAGCGACCATGTGGACATATATTTCTTTATTTCCTCTTGTAGCCCTAATAAGCGACTACGTATCATGTCTTATCTTTTCTTTAACTTAGCACAACACCTCGAGCCACCTTATTCGGTTATTTCTTTGGCTTTTGGTGAACCCAATCCACTAACCACTAATTAGGGGGCAAACCTCATGGGGCCTAGGTTTTGGGGCTCATGACTTCCCCTCCCCTAGTATGCTAATCCTCAGGGTCGTCACCCTTGATATACATATATCATTTTAAGTATGCCATCTACCTTTCTTATAGGGAAATTAATTCTTCCTTTCCTTTAGGGGAAGTAACTTGACTGGTTTGGACTTATAGTCCTTTATCTTAACTTGACTTGTGTACACTCGCGCTTACCGATGTACGTTTTTTCATAATCTTCATAACTTAATAATTTTATCTCAAGCATGCTCAATTTCATGATATTCATGTACTACAATCATTGGGTAACATTGGGGAATTGATTAGAAGGAACTTGGAATCATTTGGAGTGGACTAAAGCATATTTTAAAAATGGGTAACAGAAGCTTACGCACGGTCCGTGGTTAGTAGGCGCACGATACGTGCGTGATTTGAAAACTTTGGCACAGAAACCGAACAGAGCACACGGTCCGTGCACTAAGGCGCACGACCCGGACAGGTTTTAAAAACGTTTGCATAGGACGAACACGATCTGTGCGCAGGGGCGCACGGTCCGTGCTTGAGTATCAGTATCCAGAAAAGCTGTTTTTTTTCTCAAATTCTTTCCATTCCGTTTCGATTCCAAATTTCATTCCGATCGATATTCTAACACAACAAATTGTATTCCAGTCCAGACAACAGTCAATACATCAATCAATTCAAACAATCACAATGTCAATCAATCAATCGTATAAATTATCGTTAAAACGTGATTTCGAAAAAAACACGGTTTTTGATTTGATTCTATTTTGAAATAAAACGCGAGGCACCTTGGTTCAGAAACGTGCAAACTCAGTATCGAAAACATCCCTAAGAGAGTATAGAACTCACCTATTGCGATGAAGATCGCACAAACAACGAGTCCACGGATTGAAATGACAATGTAACCTCACGAACGGTCCCCGTACACGAACTTTCCTCTCAAAGTCGAACTTAGAGCTGCTCCCCTACCCAGAACAGAATCTGACCTTGACTCTATTGCTCCCAAAATTACAATGTGGTTGGTTAAGGTTGGTTATTTACTGAGTATCAAGCTTCAGTCGCCACATGCAAGACTTGAGAACACCATTTCTAACACTTTGAGCTTGGAGGTTCATCAATGGTGTTTTGAAAAGGAGAACAATGTAGGTTACGAAATGGATATCATTCGGAAGAGAATGAGGAGCTGAGTTTAATGGTGTAAGAATCTAGAACATGCACTAAGGTTTAGTCTCCCTCCCCTTCTTCTCCTCTCTCACGACCTCCTCCTCACTCTCAAGCTATCTTTCTACTGTTTTTTTTTCTGTTTTCAGCCAAATGAAGTGTTTTGTGTGTTTTTGGTGCTGTCTCTCTGTGAGTGTGAGGGATATTTGGCCAGCTGGATGTTAAGTGAGCTGGGGGAAAATAAATGAGGTGGAAATACCAGTTTTTTCCCTCACTACCAATCACTCACTTAAACCCATTTAAGCAATTATCTAACAAAATGATTTCTCATCATAAGCATAGTTAAACAATTAACACATAATTCTTTCATTTAATCCATGATCATTATCTCATAATTAATAATTTATGCTAATTATACTCAGTTTAGCTAATTTACTTAATTATGACCTCTTGCTAATTTCAATAAATGAAATTAGCTAAATTGGGGATGTTACACTAGGTCCGAGGAAAAGGCGCACATGCGCGAAATCATCAGCCGGGCATGAGACCATGAGGTCTTAGGTATCAGGCGTGAGGCAATGAGGTCTATGACAGCACGAATTAATGAGACCATGAGATCTCACGCATCAGGCAAGAGACCATGAGGACACGCATCAGTCGTATTCTCCCCCTCTCTCACTCTTTGAGTCTCGCCTCTCCCTCTCTCGTGGAGTGAGTTAGATTTTCTAGAGGGTAAGAGTTCTCTTCCTTGACCGAAGCCATGAAAACAGTTACTAGGCGATAAAAAGACGCCTCGTTACAACCAACTACCAAGTGCTCCCAGGGGCAATGACACTTTTGGCAGAAACAAGCCAGCCCGCTGGGACGACCCAAGACAACCTGCAGAGGCGGATTAGCAGGTAGGTACGATGTCAGCAAAGACTTCAAGCCATAACCGTCCTCCGGAATAATCTCGGCTTGGGGAGCAATCCACAATAAAATCAGCCCATTTATGACTCTCATACTTGGATGACTCAGATTCATCTGATCGATCCAACGGCTCAAAACCCCCACGAATCCCTATAAATACTTGCTCACATTTCCTTTAATAGGTACATTCTCATTCCTAGCTATAGTACTATTCTATTCTCAATACTGACTTGAGAGTCAGAGTGACATCACAGGTACCCCACCCGGGATCACTTTGGCATACCACTTGGACGACACGAGACCTACCAACAGCAGTCACCGAACGACTCCTAGGTGCAGAACATATATATATATATATATATATATATATATATATATATATATATATATATATATATATATATATATATATATATATATAACTTTGTACCATTTTTGAAATACAATATCACAACTTTTTGTTCAGTTGGTGGATCGGTGCTCTAGCGAAGCTGTTGATTTCAGCGATTTTTTCTTTAATGCTCTCGGCCAGCTAGCAGGTGCTAATAGATGATGATGATCTATGTGGAGCATGAGTATTTGGAGTCTATATATGATAAAGCTAGAACCAACTCATTTATAGGCATGGCAACGGGGCGGGTCGGGGGCGGGTTTGGCATTCCCCGTCCCCGCCCCTACCTCTATTGGGGTCGGGTTTTGCATCCCCCAACCCCGTCCCAAACGGGGACAGGTTCCCCGCGGGTACCCGTTTCCGCCATTATTTATAGGAAAAATACAAAAAATATATTTATAATAATTAATAAAATAAAATAATAATAATTATACAATGATAAAATAAAGTTAAAAGTATTAAAATAGATTTTTCTATAGGAAATAGATCAAAATTAAAAATAAACAAAATTTATTAAACAAAATGAATGAGTAAATATGCATATAATAAAATAAAATAATTAATTTATGTTTTGTCGGGCGGGTTCAGGGCGGGGACGGGGTGGGTATCGAAGCGGTTTCCCCGTCAAACTCGGGGCGGGGTCGGGTGGGTACCCGCGGGTTCGGGTTATGTTGCCATGCCTACTCATTTGGGAGAACACAGGTTATGATAGTGCCACTGATTTGGAATGGAAGCTCATTTGCGTTTAATTAATCAGCTTTGCACAATAATTCTCTAGGTCCGATGTGGTATAAACGGCCTATTGGTTGCCTTTAATGCAATGCATCTTTTTCAAAGGAGGAAAACAAAGCTGGTATTCGCACTAGTGGAAAAAATGCATTTTATAACTGTCATTTATATCGGTTAAAAATGGCCTGATGTTAAAAGCGACGCGGTGGCAGTTTTGTAATTAAAATTACATTTTTTATATCGGTTGTCACACGAACCGTTATAGAAACATAATCTTACATCTTTCATATCGGTTCTATTCCATAAACGTTATAGAAAGTGCAATAATTTAGGCTTCCATAACGGGTCACAAAAACACCCGTTATAGAAAGGCAAAAATTTTGGTTCACTTCGCATCTCTTCCCCTCGCGTCTCATTTCTTCCATTCGCTTCTCATTTCTTCCATTCGCTTCCACCGTATCTCTTCCCTCCGCATCTCATTTCTTCCATTCGCTTCCACCGCATCTCACTGTCCTTCGCATCTCTTCCTTCGCATCTCATCTCTTCCCTTCGCATCTCACTGTCCTTCGCATCTCACTGCCCGTTTGGCAAACTCTCCCTCATCTCTCCCTCTCGTTGCATCTCTCCCTCTCACTGAATCTGCGAGTTGAGAAGAAAACGCAGAACGCGTCACAGCGACCTCACCACGACGCCACCACTGCAACGTCGTCACTGGGAGCCCCACCACGAGACACCGCTGCAACCACCACACTGTTGCTGCAACACCGCTGTTTCCAGGTTCCCTTCTCTGAGTTTAGGGTTTCACATCCATTGATTATCTGGTTTTGATTATCTCTGATTTTAGGAATTTCGATTATCTGATTTTGATTATCTAATTTTAGGGTTTAGGGTTTTCTATTTTGATTATCTATTTTACGGTTCAGTTTTCCTGATTTAACTACAATGCATGTGTAGGTGGTGATGGATAATGGCATAGTACAAGTTACGTTATCAAATCCAGATGGAATTGTCACTGGAATACGATATAACGGTGTTGACAATTTGCTTGAAGTTCTCAACAAGGAAACTAATAGAGGGTATGTAATGTAGCCATTCTCTCAAAATGTACTCTAATAATGCTTAAATAATCTGATGACTGAGTAATCAACACTTCAAGCTGATAGGTACTAAATAGCGATAATGAGAAAAATTAACGAAATATATGGGGGTTTTATTGGAAACAGAAATCTTGTAAGGGAGGAAATGGTAATTTATGGTAACCAGAAAGATATTTTCTTAGTTAAGAAAACATTTTCTTCAAATTGATGCCCTGTTTTGTCTCTATATAGCAGCAACAAGTTACTTTGGCAAAAAAGAAATATTCATTGGACAGCAAACACTTTCATAGATTCAGAAGCTTAAGAGTGTTTATGATTAACTTGATATGCATAAGCTCTTTTTTACTTATTTATCTTAACACAACAGGTCTATACACATTTCACTATATTCCTATACATGCCATGGCTTGGAAAAAAGTGTAAATGACTTGGGTGAGTAGATACTACTATATATTTTTGTTTGGTGATGGCTCTAAGTTCTATTAGTTTTATTTATGCATCGTAAGTTTGCCATGATTCTCAATTTCTTATCCATATTAATATGCCATAAACCATTTACATTGAGATTTTTCTTTTTACTTCTCTATTTATGAAGGATTGTGCAACTCAGAATTCTCAGATCAGATGCATTATGCAATGAGGCTGTCTAAGCCATCAACATAGGCTCTTGATTTGGACTTTTTTATTACAACCTTTTAGTTATGGATTATTTGGTATACACTTACTTATTTTTTAATCAAATGTGGTCCCTTTATTCTTCTGTTATTCATGATAGTTGGGATTATTACAACTCTAATATTTATGGTTATCTTTACACAAACTTTTTGAGTTGGCCATATTTTATTTGTATGTTTAGTGTAATTTTGAGCTTATAGTACTTTTAAGTTTAATAGAACTATATTTATGAATTATTATGACTGTATGGAAATCATTTTGTATTACAAATTGGTTAATATGTATGAATTAATTTTTTTTGAGAAATGCCAATAAATTAGTACATTTTCAATATGAACCTACTTTCAATGCCAATAAATTTCTGAGAAATGCAGTTTTCTTGTAATAAGCTTCAAAACTTGTTGAGTCACTTATTGCTTTGTTGAATATGCAGGTGGAGAAGTTGAAGGATTTGTGCTTGAAACAAAGAGAAGAAATCAAGTCACTGAGCTTCAGGAACATGTAGAGAAGCAAGGCTCAGTTCCTTCACTAACAAATTCTGGACTCTTCAATATTTACCTACAGTTCTGGACACTTCAATATTCACCTACGAAGAAGAATCAAAAGTTATTTGGTAAGTATTGAATCTGATGAGTGAAGAGTCTGATTCTAAAGGAAAGCCTATGGATCTCTTGCACCAGTTCGAAGATATCCTTGAATCTGATAATTGAATTGTTGCTTTATTCCAAATCAACAAATTTGCAAGGTGTCTTTGATATATTTCAAATGAAATGAGAAAAATGATAATTGAATTGTATTTCGATTTACCTTTTGCTTTGTCTAGTTTTGATTCCCGTTGTTATTTCTGTTCAGTTCACTAGTACAAACTTTCATGAAAATAATATCTTTGCATACCCCATTGTACATGTCTGTTGCACCCCGAAAAATCCCCGGTTTGGGTTTCTCAATGTACAACGTGGAAAATTTTGGAGCCGCCACCAATATTTTAATTTTAAGACCAAAACATTGAAAAAAGGTCTTTTGGACAAGGCGGATGGTCTTTTGAAAACTAGAGATATAGGTTCGGGGGTCGATTACGTGCGAGGAAGGTGTTAGCACCGCGCACGTCCTTTCTACCGAAAGGGAACCTCTAATTAAATGTGTGGTTTTAACGTTTGATTTGAAAAATACCTAGATTCGCCTATTTATTTCTTGTTTGAAGATGAATGGGAAAACTTAATGAAAATTTTATTTTTGGCGAGAAAGGGGAAAAAAAGGTTTTTTAGAAAAAGTGCTTGATGGGACATGGCCCGCTCCTACGTATCTCCCGGTGCGATGGAGAATTCAAAGCTACGTAGTTCTTGGTTTTTGGTTTTGAAAATGTTTGAAAAGGGGAGGAGCTTTCATAATGATCAAGCAAGCAAAGGCTTTGAGTGATCATTACTAATAACTCTGGATAGTGTTCATGACAATCAAACGAGCCAAGGCTTTGAGTGATAGTCACTAATAACAATGGGTTTGAAAATGACTTTTTGGTTTGTTTTGTGAAAATGATTGGTTTAGGGTGGCGAAAAGGATTTTTATTTGTTGCGCTTGACGAGAACGTGACTCGCTCCTACGTATCCCAAACGGGAATCAAAGCGACGTAGTTCTAATGAAAATGTTTTTGAAAGGGTTTGAAAGGGGAAGAGCTTTCGTAACGATCAAGCAAGCAAAAGCTTTGAGTGATCATTACTAATAACTGTTGATGGCATTCGTGACAATCAAACAAGCCAAGGCTTTGAGTGATAGTCACTAATAACTCGCGTTAATTGGAAAAGAGTTTGAAAGATTTTTGGAAAAAAAGGGTGAAGGTACTATCAATGATTGATTACAAAAGTTTAAGCACATTCAATAATCGCGAAATCCTGCATATGTTGAATATTTAATCAAGACTAAACATGCCAACATGATCAAAAGACCCACTTATCAGGGATGCAAGGTAAAGTTCTCAAAGCAAGTGTGTGTGTGTGTAGGAGGAGTGTATTTACCCTAATGACTCTATGCTACAACAGGCATGTAGACTTACGTCTTCATTAGGAGGTCATACACATGGATGGAATGGCATATTGAATCTGAGACATTTAAAAGTGCATCAAAAACAAGCAAGCAATTGATCATAGGCATAGAATGGTCTTCAATTAAACAGAGGAACATATGAGCAACGATTTCTCAATAACATGAACAAAGGGGGGAAATTGCATCAAGGCTAAGGTAAGCCTATCCTTTGCATTTATGAATAAGTGCCCAAAGGCTAGTAACACAATCAAAGAGGAGGGAGCATCAAGGTTTTGGGTAACCTATCCTTTGCAATACCTCATGGACCTTAAACCATAAACCTAACTATCTCATCTTATTATTCATCAAGAAGTTAAAAGGGGGAAGGTTGAATCATCTGAAACCATCTTCACCACTTAGAACATGATGCACTAGGCATAAGTGGGAATCATATGGTTCATCATCAACAATGGACAAATATATACAAGAACAAGTAAGTAGACACTATAGGCTAAGTTGAATCACATAGGGCAGTTTTGGCACGGATCACAATGATTAAATATTAACAAATGTAAAGACAGAAATACCTCTAATGAAGGCAGATATTACAACTTGAAGAATGCAACCCCAACTAACTCTTGCAGAAGATCAGCTCCGACGGACCAACGGAACGAATAGAGCAAAAAAATAAAGCGTAGAAGAGTTTTTTCTAAAATGTGAGAGATTTCGAAAAAAATGGGTGTTTTTCTCTGATCTCGTGAAATGTGTGTCTTGAAATGAAAAATGAGCGTCCTATTTATAGGAAATCAGATTTGATCTATTTTAGGAAACATGATAATCGATTATGTTGGAAATAACTTGGGAGATGTAATCGATTATTGGCTCATTGATTTTTGAGTAGATAATCGATTATATGGCATATATAATCGATTAGGTACTCACCATATTTAGTGAAAACTTTCCATTTATGCTCATAATCGATTTTGGACCTTAGTGAAAACATGGGATAATCGATTATGCTCCTGAATTGTTTCAGAGTAGATAATCGATTATCCCCTTTGATTTTCAGAGTAGATAATCGATTATCCCCTTGATTTGCAGGTAGATAATCGATTATCCCCTTGATTTTCAGAGTAGATAATCGATTATTTGCTTGAAGGAAGGATATGAATAATCGATTATGTGCCTTCCTAAAAATATGGATAACTTCCTTATTCATCAAGAATACATTATATGCATGATAAAATCAATTTTATACTTTCTAAAAAATTATTTTCATGCATGAGGCTTATTGAAAAATATTTTCATGCAAAAATTATTTTTATAGACCCTTTTGTGAGAAATGACCAAAATGCCCTTTTTGACCCTAAAAACCCTAATTTCCCAAAAAGTGCATTCTAACCCTAAAAATGATTTCAAAAACTTTGGAATGGTTTCTAGGACCCAAAATGCAATGCATAATTTATTATATATTTTTTTGTGTGGAAAATTAGGGTTTTGACCTAAGCCGGACAAAATTGGGGTATGACAGCTGCCCCTCTTTATCTGAATTTTAACGAGGAATATGAATTGGCTGAAACATATTCCAAGGCAAAATGAAGATAAAGAATTCAGGAATTATACCAATTTTGTCTACTTGGGGAAACCCGAATTTTCCTCTTTTTCTTTTTCTATTTTTTTTGAAAATATGGGCTTGAGAACAAACAGGGAACGGTTAACATTTGGCGCATTAACCGAGAGGGAAAATGACGGACCACTCGGGATCTGAAGGAGCACTAAGGCTCTGAAGGACCACTCAGGGTCTGAAGGAGCACTAAGGCTCTGAAGGACCACTCAGGGTCTGAAGGAGCACTAAGGCTCTGAAGGACCATTCGGGGTCTGAAGGAGCACTAAGGCTCTGAAGGACCACTCAGGGTCTGAAGGAGCACTAAGGCTCTGAAGGACCACTCAGGGTCTGGAAGGCTGCCTAGGCCTTAATTGAAGGACCATCGTGGTCTGAAGGAGCGCTACTAGCTATGGTACTAGTAAACTGGTCTGAGGGGGCCTTTGCATTCGAGCGGCCATGATGGGTCAAGATCAGATCCGGAACTGATATGTTGACCATGAAGGACGTCCACTGTGTCTTAGGCTGACACAACTAGTCTGAAGGACCACTCGGGGTCTGAAGGACTTACCCGCAGCTCGAATACGAGGTGAAGTCTGCTTTTGAAGGGACACTTGGGTCCTGAAGGGATTCACGAATCCTGTTGATTGTTTGATTGAAATGACCAATGCTTCCACACTGGATTGAGGTACCTGCATACGTCAGTTGATGCAAGGAATAGTGCATGGAGTATGGGTGCATGTTATGCAAGGGCATGTTATGCATGTGCATGCAATGCTATGATTTTGGCGTGATGATGAATGTGGTGGAACATTCCTGAAGTTCTCCTTTTGGTCTGACTGTTTTTTCCTGATCAGGTCTCTTTTTTTTTATAGAAATTCTTGAAAAAAAGGGTTGACATAGAACAAGAGTAAATAAAGGATCACCGGGGATCTGAAGGAGCACTAGGCTCTTGATGGTCTAATTCGCAGTCGATGCTTGGCACATTGATTGGAGTTAAACTGAAGGACCGACGAGGTCTGAAGGGCATGCCTAAGCCTGATGGACCAATGGGTCTGATGGAGCGCAAACTAGCAACGGTACTAGTAAAACGGTCTGCTTGGGGGATGGCCTTTTCCGAGTGGCCATGGGTGGCAAGGTCAGGTCATTGACTTGATTTGCTCACCTCGAAGGACGTCCACTGTGTTTTTTACGCGGACACAGCTAGTCTGAAGGACCTGGGGTCGGATGACCCGTCGGTTGCTCGATAACGCGACGTGCGATCTGGATTGAAGGACCATTGATGGTCTGAAGGAGCGCTTGGGCTCTGAAGGACCACTGGGGGTCAGCAAGAGTACTGGGACTCTGAATTGTGATATGAGACCAACGCCTGGAGCACTGACTTTGAGGGAACAAACTATTGGGATTGGTACATGGCGTATCTGCCTAGAACATACCTAATGAATGCATTTACCTGAGACGGGAAAAGCTATCTATATTTGGCATGTCTAAAAATGCAATGAATGATGTATGCGTGCAATATAGGTATGTGAAATGGTAGGCATCCGATGGGATGAATGAAGCGGGGCAGATGATGTGAGTTGAAGTTTGATGGAACATGGAGGTTGACAACCAACGTATGTGAATGCAGATAAGATATGAATGTGATTGTGCTGATTAATGATGAATGTAATGGAATGAGCAATTTTCCTCCTTTTGTTTTTTGGCTTTTCTCTTTTTTTCCTTTGGTATGAGTGTATGAAATGCAAAGTGTGAATGTGATGCAAATGTAATGCTTTGATGCGAATGCCATGCATGGTACAAAGATATGATTAGTGATGTAAACTCTTTTTTTTGGGGGCAACGATGAGACCGGCATTTGGACATCTATCGAAGCCAACAATGTCATGCATGTAATGTGATGAACGTGGGATGATGAATGAAATGGGTATACCATGGGTGTTGAACCTGATGGAATGATGGACGGATTTTTCTTTTTGCTTTTTTCTTATTGATTTTGCTTCTTTTCTTGATGCATGCAATGCGAATGTGAACATGATGCGAATGTGATACTTTGATGCAAATGCTATGGTGAATAAAGGAAACACATGAATGCGTAGCAAATGATATGATTGCTGATGTGGAAAGCTTTTCGCAACGATGAGACCGACACTTGGCACGTCTATCGAAGCAAAAAAGTGTTACAGGTATGCAATGTGATGAATGTGCAATGCGAAAGTAAATGGACTACAAAAGGCCCGTGAATGATGGATGTTGAAGTTGGTCGGAAACAGAAATTGATAAGCTGTGTGTGCGAATGCAGATAACATGCGAATGCAAATGTACTGCTGGCTGCATGATGGAATGATTTATGCTTTGGTGGGGGTAACAGGTGCAATGTGGATGATTTTTGCCTTTTTGGTTTTCTCTTTTTTTTTTTTTGAATAAATGGATGAATGCGCACAGGTAATGCTTAAATGCAATAGTTGTGGTAGATGCATGACTTGTTGTTGAAATACAATGTATGGTGCAATGATTTATGATATGGTATAATAGTAATGCATGTAAATGTGTTTTGTTTTGAGATGAGAAATGAGACTTTCGATGCGAGGGGTAGAGAGGTGAGTGCTTTGGAATAATCATTCCTTGGAAAGAGGTTTGAATTCAGACATGGCAATCTCAAGGTTGTTATTCACAGACACTGATGTGCAAAACTATTTGACCGTATTTGCAGACTCGCTTATTTTGCTCTCCTATGATGGTGCCCCATGATGATTGATTTTTAGGTCCACAAAGTTAGCTGAGTGAGTTTCCGACTTCACACTATTAACTTGTGTTCTCTCTCTTTAAAGCATAAACATGTAGAGTAGTGCAAATACAGATGAATGAGTCAGTTGACTTGGTATGACAGATATGACACGTGAGGGGATGAAAGGTAGGTTTTTGCCAAAGTCATGAAAGGTAGAACTGCCCCGATTTAGACTACTGGTGAAGGTGAGTGCATAACTTGCCCCTGCCTAGTGGTGACAACAGCCAGGGTTGTAGAGGAATAATGAATTGGAAATACCATGACTTTGGAATGAAGGGTGGCAAACAAGAGATTCTGTCTCAACCCACGACGTTTGGTGTTGCCCCAATCTTGACGAGAGCAAGGTTGCCCCGACTCGTGTTTGCAAAAGGCTGTATTTAGCATGGTGGGTCGAGAAATTGCCCTGCTGAGGTCTCATGGATGTGAATATGACGAGGGGATGAGATGGGCGTAGGGCGAATTTCCCCGACTTTAGGTGGAGTGAAGGGTGACGGGATTGCCCCACTTTGGAATGGTATTTCAAATGATTGCTTCTAGTGGGGTTGTGAAAGGCGACAGAGTTATGGTGATGGTTATGAACTGAGGGTGATATATGAATGGGGTGGGCAATGAATAAACCTCCCCAAAGTTGAGTGGAGTGAGAGGTGAAGGGAATGCCCCCTAGTACACACTTTTGGTTCTCTTTAAGAACAACTCAAATGCAATGAAAGTTTTGACTTTTTAGCATGAGGAGGGGCTCCACTTGGTGACCACTAGACCTTGTTTTAATGCAACATGAATGCATCTTGGAGTGCAAGTCCTTCTCCTTTTTACCAACTTTCCTTTTTTGATTGTTTGTTTTTTTCATTTGAGCAGCTTTCTTTTTTCTGCTTGTTTGTTTTTCTTTTGAGCAGCTTTCTTTTTTCTGCTTGTTTGTTTTTTCTTTTTGAGCAAACACATCATAAATAGATAAACTTATTTGTCCTAAGATTAAAACTTTGAGAAAATAGGAGCAATCGGTCATTGATCAGAATGGATCATTGGAGTTGTGATGTGGCTAATGGTTAATGATTTATGAAGGGAGGGATAATTGGGCTCAAAGAAGTATTTGATGATTGATGGAACGGATGTTTTTTTTTTAGTGGTATAATTTGGCCAGGTTAATGGTTTATGAAAGGATGAGTTATTAGACTCAATGAGGTGTTTGAGGTTTTATTGAGATGAAAACCTCTTATGTGCCTCACGGTAAAATGAACCTGTTTCAGGGTTGTAACGTGGTCAAGGGTTTATGGAGGATAGGCCAAAGGAAGTGTTTGAGGGTTTATTTCAGACAAGGATCTCTCATGCGTTTAATGGTATCAGCTCACCATTTCTACTACTTTTGCTTCTTTTTTCAGGATTTTTCCTTTTCAATCCTCTCTTTTTCCACTTTCTTTTTTTTTTTGGTGTGATTTTTCTTTCTCTTTCTTTTGAGCTAAGTGAGCTGATAAAGGTGATACGCAATTTTTGATGTGAGATTGATCCTTGTCTAGGGTGATGGAGATTTTTGGGATTTTTGGCTTAAGGTGTTTTTGGATATGGACTGATGGCCAAACTTCATTTCAAAATCATGATTGCTTGTTTTCTCAAAAATTAACCCAAGGACAATAATTTATTTACTTTCATATATTTGCTCTTTTTTCTTTATTTCTTTTCATGCTCTAATTTTTGCTTAGGCCGCTCTTACGAGTTTTCGACCTAACGAGCTTTTTTTGATTTTTTTTTTTACTTTTAAAAAGACTTGCACCAAATGAATACAATGTTAACAAGATATCTAGTGACGACAAATTTGCCCCAGTATGGAGGACCAAGAGTGGTATTTCATTAGGGGGACCAACCAAAAAGCCAACTATGCACTAATCTGGGGGATATGTACTTTATGGGTGGTCAGGGTGGGTTTAGACTTGGGCGAGGGATGATGACAATGTAGGGACGCTAACTGACTCAAACAAAAATAAAGACACATGTCACACAGAAGTTACTACACGAATGCTTCGCAGAGAGTTAACATTAGTTAAAACGTGAAAGAAACATTTTTGTGGACATTTTCGGTCATTCATCATGGGGTGGGTGAGATGCAATGCTTTGTTGAAAAATGTGAACAAACTGCTGATTTGAAAAACCGAGTGCCTTGAAACACCTTGAGTTTGCAACTAAGTAAGACTAAACTTTTCCAAAGATGAATAAAAAAACTTCGCAATAACGTCTCACCTCTCATCACAATTTTTCAGAATTATTATTTATGCTCATTTTTTATGCATGATGTAAATATGCAAATGAATGAGAATGCAAAATGGATAAATACGCATGGAATGAGAATGCGAATGAAATGAGAATGCAAATGAATAAATGTGAATGAAATGAGAATGCGAATGGATGAATGTGGATTTATCGCATCGGGGAATTATAAGCTTTTCATTTGGAGAGTACAAAATTTGATTTTGACTTTTGCATACATGGCTTCCCTCCAAAATAAAGCTTTTAACTCTCTGGTGGTCATAAAAATTCATGCAACATGAGATGTTTATTTGATTATTTCTGTAATGCAAAGAAAAAATGCATGTAGTATGTTTTCTAAAAACTTGTGGAAAATAATAATTTTTGATTTTTCTTGATTTTTTGATTTTTTTTTGATAAAAGACGGTATGGACTAATACTTGTTCGAATGCAAGTGCAATGCCATATGTATGATTTCCGGTTTGTCTTGGTGCCGGGAATCACGGTGTACTATGTCTTGCCATAGATTTAACAGTGGATTTTGATTATTTTTCTTTGAAACACATCAAGGTTAGAATCAATAAGCGAAACAAAGCACATGCCTTCAAACTTAAACAAACACCTCGGAGTGTACGCTGTTTCACTTTTGATTCCACACCGTGCCTATGACAAGATATGACTTTGTGATTCCACACCATGCAATGATGCGTGCATGAGTTGCAGAAACTTTATGTTTTATGTAATGCGGGGATGTATGCAAATGATGTAATGATGCAATGATGCCTCTTTTTTTTTGTGTTTTTGCAACAGGTGGTAGTTTGAAAATTTACACGCTATATGCCACCTCATATAGGTGTTTATTGAAAAAGGAAAAGCATATTTTTGATTTTTGAAAATTTTTGAGGAAAAATTGGTTGAACTGAATGCAACAATGCAGCACACAATTTGGAAAGCCCTTGTGACCTAAAAGGGGAGAAACCTTTGATCTAGGGCAATTTAAAAGGTAATCCTCCCATGTAGCTCTATTCACTCCCTCACAAGGCCACCAGAACTACAGTCCCTTTCACAAAACTCCCCACAAATGCAGCAAACTGCTAGGTGTGAGGCATCATGAAAGAGCACAACTCTGGTTGAAACTTTCGCAAGTAGCCAAACGGACAAAGGTCCTGATGGGCTCTCACTACTCGAATCAACTCTCCTAAGTTTTTGCAGACCTGGGTTATGGTCCCACTCAAAACACATAGTCACAGGGTATAAGTGTAGTGTGTGTCAATGGCGTTTTCCCTAGCACTACCCCACCTGAAATGAAAACCAGAGCAGTCCAGACAATTGCAAGTAATAACATGTTGTCTACACTAGGGTTCTATACCAAATAAACTAACCTAGGATATCAACAACAAGGGTATTGCTTACCTTAAGAAAGGGAGCCCAGAAGAGGGGACATGATAGAATGGGGAAGAGATGCATGAACTTACCTTTGGAGAAAAGGAGCAAAGAAGAAGGGAACATGGGGGGGGGGGTGGAAGAATGCATGAGCATAAGCAATAAAAGAAAAGGAGTAGAAGAGGAGATAGGGAACAACAAAGAAGAAGACAAATGCATACGCCTACAATCAATGATAAGAAAGAAAGGCAAACAAGGTTTTAATCAAATCAACAATACATTAAACCACACATTTACATTAGTTAGGCTTGACCCTCGTCTTTTAAAAAGTGTCCCAAGCGGAGTCGCCAGCTGTTGCACCCCGAAAAATCCCCGGTTTGGGTTTCTCAATGTACAACGTGGAAAATTTTGGAGCCGCCACCAATATTTTAATTTTAAGACCAAAACATTGAAAAAAGGTCTTTTGGACAAGGCGGATGGTCTTTTGAAAACTAGAGATATAGGTTCGGGGGTCGATTACGTGCGAGGAAGGTGTTAGCACCGCGCACGTCCTTTCTACCGAAAGGGAACCTCTAATTAAATGTGTGGTTTTAACGTTTGATTTGAAAAATACCTAGATTCGCCTATTTATTTCTTGTTTGAAGATGAATGGGAAAACTTAATGAAAATTTTATTTTTGGCGAGAAAGGGGAAAAAAAGGTTTTTTAGAAAAAGTGCTTGACGGGACATGGCCCGTTCCTACGTATCTCCCGGTGCGATGGAGAATTCAAAGCTACGTAGTTCTGGGTTTTTGGTTTTGAAAATGTTTGAAAAGGGGAGGAGCTTTCATAATGGTCAAGCAAGCAAAGGCTTTGAGTGATCATTACTAATAACTCTGGATAGTGTTCATGACAATCAAACGAGCCAAGGCTTTGAGTGATAGTCACTAATAACAATGGGTTTGAAAATGACTTTTTGGTTTGTTTTGTGAAAATGATTGGTTTAGGGTGGCGAAAAGGATTTTTATTTGTTGCGCTTGACGAGAACGTGACTCGCTCCTACGTATCCCAAACGGGAATTAAAGCGACGTAGTTCTAATGAAAATGTTTTTGAAAGGGTTTGAAAGGGGAAGAGCTTTCGTAACGATCAAGCAAGCAAAAGCTTTGAGTGATCATTACTAATAACTGTTGATGGCATTCGTGACAATCAAACAAGCCAAGGCTTTGAGTGATAGTCACTAATAACTCGCGTTAATTGGAAAAGAGTTTGAAAGATTTTTGGAAAAAAAGGGTGAAGGTACTATCAATGATTGATTACAAAAGTTTAAGCACATTCAATAATCGCGAAATCCTGCATATGTTGAATATTTAATCAAGACTAAACATGCCAACATGATCAAAAGACCCACTTATCAGGGATGCAAGGTAAAGTTCTCAAAGCAAGTGTGTGTGTGTGTGTGTGTGTGTAGGAGGGAGTGTATTTACCCTAATGACTCTATGCTACAACAGGCATGTAGACTTACGTCTTCATTAGGAGGTCATACACATGGATGGAATGGCATATTGAATTGAGACATTTAAAATGCATCAAAAACAAGCAAGCAATTGATCATAGGCATAGAAGGATTTTAATTAAACTAAGGAACATATGAGCAACGATTTCTCAATAACATGAACAAAGGGGGGAAATTGCATCAAGGCTAAGGTAAGCCTATCCTTTGCATTTATGAATAAGTGCCCAAAGGCTAGTAACACAATCAAAGAGGAGGGAGCATCAAGGTTTTGGGTAACCTATCTTTGCAATACCTCATGGACCTTAAACCATAAACCTAACTATCTCATCTTATTATTCATCAAGAAGTTAAAAGGGGAAGGTTGAATCATCTGAAACCATCTTCACCACTTAGAACATGATGCACTAGGCATAAGTGGGAATCATATGGTTCATCATCAACAATGGACAAATATATACAAGAACAAGTAAATAAACACTAAGGCTAAGTTGAATCACATAGGGCAGTTTTGGCACGGATCACAATAATTAAATATTAGCAAATGTAAAGACAGAAATACCTCTAATGAAGGCAGATATTACAACTTGAAGAATGCAACCCCAACTAACTCTTGCAGAAGATCAACTCCGATGGACCAACGGTACGAATATAGCAAAAAAATAAAGCGTAGAAGAGTTTTTTTTCTAAAATGTGAGAGATTTCAAAAAAATGGGTTTTTTCTCTGATCTCGTGAAAATGTGTGTGTTTTGAAATGAAAAATGAGCGTCCTATTTATAGGAAATCAGATTTGATCTATTTTAGGAAACATGATAATCGATTATGTTGGAAATAACTGGGTGTACGCTAATCGATTAGGTGCCTTGGATCTCAGATTCAATAATCGATTAGGTGCCTTGGATAATCGATTAGGCACTTTCCAAAACCATAAAAACTTTCCAAAATAGGTGATAATCGATTATGGTCCTTGGTGAAAACATGGGATAATCGATTATGCTCCTGAATTGTTTCAGAGTAGATAATCGATTATCCCCCTTGATTTTCAGAGTAGATAATCGATTATTTGCTTGCAGGAAGGATATGATGTAATCGATTGAGTGCCTTCCTAAAAACATGGATAACTTTCTTATTCATCAAGAATACATTATATGCATGATAAAATCAATTTTATACTCTCTAAAAAAAATTATTTTCATGCATGAGGCTTATTGAAAAATATTTTCATGCAAAAATTATTTTTATAGACCCTTTTGTGAGAAATGACCAAAATGCCCTTTTTGACCCTAAAAACCCTAATTTCCCAAAAAGTGCATTTTAACCCTAAAAATGATTTCAAAAACTTTGGAATGGTTTCTAGGACCCAAAATGCAATGCATAATTTATTATATATTTTTTTGTGTGGAAAATTAGGGTTTTGACCTAAGCCGGACAAAATTGGGGTATGACAATGTCATAAGTTTCGGGTCTTATTTTATGGCTTTATATACACATTGCAAGAATTGGTTTTGTTTTCACTTAATGTATCTGCTGTTTTGGAACTTTACGTTTGATTATCAGATGGAGAGTTTATTGCCTTTTAGTTTTCATGAAGTTAAGACTCTGTCTTCATGATAACTGGGACTTAAGGGTGTGACTTGTTTCAGCTATTGGAAGCTCAGAGAGCATGAACACTCAGAAGCCAAGCTGAAAAGCAGCCTTCATCATGGACACAAAACCTGCTTTCAGAAAACAATTAAGAAGGTTTGTACTTTGTACCTAAATTTCTTGACAGAATTATTATGGATGGCCTGCTTTGTCATTTGCTGATATTATGTGGTTTGAATCAATTTCAGATGTTTGGTTTGTCCAAGGCAGTTGCAGAAAGTAACTCCAATGCCACAAAAGAAGTTGAAAGTTGCAGAAAGTAACTCCAATGCCACAAAAGAAGCTGTATGGAGCATCTAAATCTTAAATTCTTCACTTTTGGTGAAAGTAGCTGTATGCCACAAAAGAATTTGATGTTTTTTGTTTTTTCAGACAGAGGTTAATTATCTTGGACAACTGCATCATCCTAATTTGGTGAAATTAATTGGGTATTGTTTGGAGGGAGAGAATAGGCTATTGGTATATGAGTTTATGCCTAAAGGGAGCTTAGAGAATCATCTCTTTAGAAGTAAGTTTTCATAATCATTGCACTTTTCATTCATATTTTGCTACTATTCAACTATTGCTAGGCCATGTTTGGATAAACAGTTGAATTAAACATTTATAAGTACTTATGTATAACCTATGTTATAATTAAAGATAAAATAAAGTTAAGCTGTTTTCATAAGGATTCTTGGAGAGCTTATGAAAATAAGCTAAAAACAACTTATGGACGTGTCATAAGTTGTTTCATAACTTTTCCCAAACAGTCAAGTCTCATGGGTGCTTGTCACCAGAGAAACTCAAAGGAAAGAAATCAACAAGAACAGAATACTGCTTCCTTTCTTATGAGTTTCATTGTATTTTGATAGGAGGACCACAACAACTATCTTGGTCAGTGAGGATGAAAGTAGCCATTGGTGCTGCTAGAGGACTTTCATTTCTTCACAATGCCAAATCACAAGTCATATACCGCGATTTTAAAGCTTCTAACATCCTTCTTGATGCGGTAAGATTATCTATTATCCATCTAAAAAAGTTTACTACAGTAATAACACATAGCGAAAGTTCATTCTAGGATGTGTTATGCACCCGTGAATCACGAGTATCTCTGATTAGTTTATAATAACTTCTTAATTTTGTTATTTGTGTGTGTGAACTGCTTTCTAATCATGCTATTGGATTGCACGAGTTCAATTCTAAACTCTCTGATTTTGGGTTGGCTAAGGCAGGTCCTGCCGGTGATAGAACTCATGTGTCTACTCAAGTCATGGGTACTCAGGGATATGCAGCACCTGAATATGTTGCAACTGGTATGCTTTAGCTTCACCTAAACCATGTTATTAATATATATAGTTAGTAGTAATCTTCAGTTATTGTTATCATCTAGTTAACATGCTATAGAACTAGTCAACCCTATCATATTCATGACAGATTTGGTATTACTCTGATATAGTTTCTGTTATAGAATTAGAAAGGAGACAATTTAGGTTTAGTTCAATGGTGTTGTTGGTGTTCTTTTTCAATCATTCAGTTTATTTCTAAAAAGTGCTCAGTATATGTTAAACATTACACTAAAAGCCTTGATCAATTTACAGGTCGGCTTATGGCCAAAAGTGATGTATACAGCTTCGGGGTTGTTTTGCTTGAGCTTTTATCCGGAAGACGAGCAGTTGATAAAACAATAGCAGGTGTGGACCAAAATCTAGTGGACTGGGCAAAACCATATTTGGGTGATAAAAGAAGACTTCAGGATTATGGATTCAAAGTTAGAAGGACAAAACCATATTAGGCCTTGAACAATGAACATATGTATGTAAATTCCTTATTTTTTGTGTATCCTGACCATAGTTGTTTTTTTGCCACAGTTCTTGCCTCTATAATACAATGTATCAAATTTTTGATTTGTAACTTGCATATCTCCTTGTCATGTTGATTTTGGATGTTTTTATTTAATATTGGTGTTTATATTTTCAAACAATATACGTGGTCCGTAAAAGAAGTATTACAGAAGGATCTAGAGTTGATGGAAGACGTCACTTTTTTTTTTTTAAAAAAAAGAGACTTTTTATATCGGTTCCCATAGAAAACCGATGTTAAAAATCATTTTTTTTTTAAAAAAAGACTTTTCATATTGGTTTTCTATGGGAACCGATATGAAAAGTCTCTTTTTTTTAAAAAAAACAGAGACTTTTCATATCGGTTTTCTATGGGAACCGATATGAAAAGTCTCTTTTTTCTAAAAAAAAAAAAAGAGACTTTTCATATCGGTTTTCTATGGGAACCGATATGAAAAGTCTCTTTTTTTTAAAAAAAAAAAGAGACTTTTCATATCGGTTCTAGGGGCAACCGATATAAAAACAACTTTTCATAACGGTTCAGGAACCGATATTAAATGTCCCTATTTTTTATATCTCCTTTTTTGGCATCGGTTCGGGAACCGATATGAAATGTCAATTTTAACCGATATAAAAAGCCTTTTTTTCCATTAGTGTGGTTTGTGCTTAAGGGACCATTAATTGTGGTATATTCATAGGTCCTCATATTCATTGGGTTAACCCAATTATGGAGGTAACTCTTGGAGAGGCCATGGGTCCTTTTGTGCCATCAACATCAACTAAGTCAGAGAATTGGGCTTTCACGATGTTGTTTTCAAGTTGATGCAAAAGTAGTCGTTTAATGATTTATGAAGGGAGGGATAATTGGGCTCAAAGAAGTATTTGATGATTGATGGAACGGATGTTTTTTTTTTAGTGGTATAATTTGGCCAGGTTAATGGTTTATGAAAGGATGAGTTATTAGACTCAATGAGGTGTTTGAGGTTTTATTGAGATGAAAACCTCTTATGTGCCTCACGGTAAAATGAACCTGTTTCAGGGTTGTAACGTGGTCAAGGGTTTATGGAGGATAGGCCAAAGGAAGTGTTTGAGGGTTTATTTCAGACAAGGATCTCTCATGCGTTTAATGGTATCAGCTCACCATTTCTACTACTTTTGCTTCTTTTTTCAGGATTTTTCCTTTTCAATCCTCTCTTTTTCCACTTTCTTTTTTTTTTTGGTGTGATTTTTCTTTCTCTTTCTTTTGAGCTAAGTGAGCTGATAAAGGTGATACGCAATTTTTGATGTGAGATTGATCCTTGTCTAGGGTGATGGAGATTTTTGGGATTTTTGGCTTAAGGTGTTTTTGGATATGGACTGATGGCCAAACTTCATTTCAAAATCATGATTGCTTGTTTTCTCAAAAATTAACCCAAGGACAATAATTTATTTACTTTCATATATTTGCTCTTTTTTCTTTATTTCTTTTCATGCTCTAATTTTTGCTTAGGCCGCTCTTACGAGTTTTCGACCTAACGAGCTTTTTTTGATTTTTTTTTTACTTTTAAAAAGACTTGCACCAAATGAATACAATGTTAACAAGATATCTAGTGACGACAAATTTGCCCCAGTATGGAGGACCAAGAGTGGTATTTCATTAGGGGGACCAACCAAAAAGCCAACTATGCACTAATCTGGGGGATATGTACTTTATGGGTGGTCAGGGTGGGTTTAGACTTGGGCGAGGGATGATGACAATGTAGGGACGCTAACTGACTCAAACAAAAATAAAGACACATGTCACACAGAAGTTACTACACGAATGCTTCGCAGAGAGTTAACATTAGTTAAAACGTGAAAGAAACATTTTTGTGGACATTTTCGGTCATTCATCATGGGGTGGGTGAGATGCAATGCTTTGTTGAAAAATGTGAACAAACTGCTGATTTGAAAAACCGAGTGCCTTGAAACACCTTGAGTTTGCAACTAAGTAAGACTAAACTTTTCCAAAGATGAATAAAAAAACTTCGCAATAACGTCTCACCTCTCATCACAATTTTTCAGAATTATTATTTATGCTCATTTTTTATGCATGATGTAAATATGCAAATGAATGAGAATGCAAAATGGATAAATACGCATGGAATGAGAATGCGAATGAAATGAGAATGCAAATGAATAAATGTGAATGAAATGAGAATGCGAATGGATGAATGTGGATTTATCGCATCGGGGAATTATAAGCTTTTCATTTGGAGAGTACAAAATTTGATTTTGACTTTTGCATACATGGCTTCCCTCCAAAATAAAGCTTTTAACTCTCTGGTGGTCATAAAAATTCATGCAACATGAGATGTTTATTTGATTATTTCTGTAATGCAAAGAAAAAATGCATGTAGTATGTTTTCTAAAAACTTGTGGAAAATAATAATTTTTGATTTTTCTTGATTTTTTGATTTTTTTTTGATAAAAGACGGTATGGACTAATACTTGTTCGAATGCAAGTGCAATGCCATATGTATGATTTCCGGTTTGTCTTGGTGCCGGGAATCACGGTGTACTATGTCTTGCCATAGATTTAACAGTGGATTTTGATTATTTTTCTTTGAAACACATCAAGGTTAGAATCAATAAGCGAAACAAAGCACATGCCTTCAAACTTAAACAAACACCTCGGAGTGTACGCTGTTTCACTTTTGATTCCACACCGTGCCTATGACAAGATATGACTTTGTGATTCCACACCATGCAATGATGCGTGCATGAGTTGCAGAAACTTTATGTTTTATGTAATGCGGGGATGTATGCAAATGATGTAATGATGCAATGATGCCTCTTTTTTTTTGTGTTTTTGCAACAGGTGGTAGTTTGAAAATTTACACGCTATATGCCACCTCATATAGGTGTTTATTGAAAAAGGAAAAGCATATTTTTGATTTTTGAAAATTTTTGAGGAAAAATTGGTTGAACTGAATGCAACAATGCAGCACACAATTTGGAAAGCCCTTGTGACCTAAAAGGGGAGAAACCTTTGATCTAGGGCAATTTAAAAGGTAATCCTCCCATGTAGCTCTATTCACTCCCTCACAAGGCCACCAGAACTACAGTCCCTTTCACAAAACTCCCCACAAATGCAGCAAACTGCTAGGTGTGAGGCATCATGAAAGAGCACAACTCTGGTTGAAACTTTCGCAAGTAGCCAAACGGACAAAGGTCCTGATGGGCTCTCACTACTCGAATCAACTCTCCTAAGTTTTTGCAGACCTGGGTTATGGTCCCACTCAAAACACATAGTCACAGGGTATAAGTGTAGTGTGTGTCAATGGCGTTTTCCCTAGCACTACCCCACCTGAAATGAAAACCAGAGCAGTCCAGACAATTGCAAGTAATAACATGTTGTCTACACTAGGGTTCTATACCAAATAAACTAACCTAGGATATCAACAACAAGGGTATTGCTTACCTTAAGAAAGGGAGCCCAGAAGAGGGGACATGATAGAATGGGGAAGAGATGCATGAACTTACCTTTGGAGAAAAGGAGCAAAGAAGAAGGGAACATGGGGGGGGGGGTGGAAGAATGCATGAGCATAAGCAATAAAAGAAAAGGAGTAGAAGAGGAGATAGGGAACAACAAAGAAGAAGACAAATGCATACGCCTACAATCAATGATAAGAAAGAAAGGCAAACAAGGTTTTAATCAAATCAACAATACATTAAACCACACATTTACATTAGTTAGGCTTGACCCTCGTCTTTTAAAAAGTGTCCCAAGCGGAGTCGCCAGCTGTTGCACCCCGAAAAATCCCCGGTTTGGGTTTCTCAATGTACAACGTGGAAAATTTTGGAGCCGCCACCAATATTTTAATTTTAAGACCAAAACATTGAAAAAAGGTCTTTTGGACAAGGCGGATGGTCTTTTGAAAACTAGAGATATAGGTTCGGGGGTCGATTACGTGCGAGGAAGGTGTTAGCACCGCGCACGTCCTTTCTACCGAAAGGGAACCTCTAATTAAATGTGTGGTTTTAACGTTTGATTTGAAAAATACCTAGATTCGCCTATTTATTTCTTGTTTGAAGATGAATGGGAAAACTTAATGAAAATTTTATTTTTGGCGAGAAAGGGGAAAAAAAGGTTTTTTAGAAAAAGTGCTTGACGGGACATGGCCCGTTCCTACGTATCTCCCGGTGCGATGGAGAATTCAAAGCTACGTAGTTCTGGGTTTTTGGTTTTGAAAATGTTTGAAAAGGGGAGGAGCTTTCATAATGGTCAAGCAAGCAAAGGCTTTGAGTGATCATTACTAATAACTCTGGATAGTGTTCATGACAATCAAACGAGCCAAGGCTTTGAGTGATAGTCACTAATAACAATGGGTTTGAAAATGACTTTTTGGTTTGTTTTGTGAAAATGATTGGTTTAGGGTGGCGAAAAGGATTTTTATTTGTTGCGCTTGACGAGAACGTGACTCGCTCCTACGTATCCCAAACGGGAATTAAAGCGACGTAGTTCTAATGAAAATGTTTTTGAAAGGGTTTGAAAGGGGAAGAGCTTTCGTAACGATCAAGCAAGCAAAAGCTTTGAGTGATCATTACTAATAACTGTTGATGGCATTCGTGACAATCAAACAAGCCAAGGCTTTGAGTGATAGTCACTAATAACTCGCGTTAATTGGAAAAGAGTTTGAAAGATTTTTGGAAAAAAAGGGTGAAGGTACTATCAATGATTGATTACAAAAGTTTAAGCACATTCAATAATCGCGAAATCCTGCATATGTTGAATATTTAATCAAGACTAAACATGCCAACATGATCAAAAGACCCACTTATCAGGGATGCAAGGTAAAGTTCTCAAAGCAAGTGTGTGTGTGTGTGTGTGTGTGTAGGAGGGAGTGTATTTACCCTAATGACTCTATGCTACAACAGGCATGTAGACTTACGTCTTCATTAGGAGGTCATACACATGGATGGAATGGCATATTGAATTGAGACATTTAAAATGCATCAAAAACAAGCAAGCAATTGATCATAGGCATAGAAGGATTTTAATTAAACTAAGGAACATATGAGCAACGATTTCTCAATAACATGAACAAAGGGGGGAAATTGCATCAAGGCTAAGGTAAGCCTATCCTTTGCATTTATGAATAAGTGCCCAAAGGCTAGTAACACAATCAAAGAGGAGGGAGCATCAAGGTTTTGGGTAACCTATCTTTGCAATACCTCATGGACCTTAAACCATAAACCTAACTATCTCATCTTATTATTCATCAAGAAGTTAAAAGGGGAAGGTTGAATCATCTGAAACCATCTTCACCACTTAGAACATGATGCACTAGGCATAAGTGGGAATCATATGGTTCATCATCAACAATGGACAAATATATACAAGAACAAGTAAATAAACACTAAGGCTAAGTTGAATCACATAGGGCAGTTTTGGCACGGATCACAATAATTAAATATTAGCAAATGTAAAGACAGAAATACCTCTAATGAAGGCAGATATTACAACTTGAAGAATGCAACCCCAACTAACTCTTGCAGAAGATCAACTCCGATGGACCAACGGTACGAATATAGCAAAAAAATAAAGCGTAGAAGAGTTTTTTTTCTAAAATGTGAGAGATTTCAAAAAAATGGGTTTTTTCTCTGATCTCGTGAAAATGTGTGTGTTTTGAAATGAAAAATGAGCGTCCTATTTATAGGAAATCAGATTTGATCTATTTTAGGAAACATGATAATCGATTATGTTGGAAATAACTGGGTGTACGCTAATCGATTAGGTGCCTTGGATCTCAGATTCAATAATCGATTAGGTGCCTTGGATAATCGATTAGGCACTTTCCAAAACCATAAAAACTTTCCAAAATAGGTGATAATCGATTATGGTCCTTGGTGAAAACATGGGATAATCGATTATGCTCCTGAATTGTTTCAGAGTAGATAATCGATTATCCCCCTTGATTTTCAGAGTAGATAATCGATTATTTGCTTGCAGGAAGGATATGATGTAATCGATTGAGTGCCTTCCTAAAAACATGGATAACTTTCTTATTCATCAAGAATACATTATATGCATGATAAAATCAATTTTATACTCTCTAAAAAAAATTATTTTCATGCATGAGGCTTATTGAAAAATATTTTCATGCAAAAATTATTTTTATAGACCCTTTTGTGAGAAATGACCAAAATGCCCTTTTTGACCCTAAAAACCCTAATTTCCCAAAAAGTGCATTTTAACCCTAAAAATGATTTCAAAAACTTTGGAATGGTTTCTAGGACCCAAAATGCAATGCATAATTTATTATATATTTTTTTGTGTGGAAAATTAGGGTTTTGACCTAAGCCGGACAAAATTGGGGTATGACAATGTCATAAGTTTCGGGTCTTATTTTATGGCTTTATATACACATTGCAAGAATTGGTTTTGTTTTCACTTAATGTATCTGCTGTTTTGGAACTTTACGTTTGATTATCAGATGGAGAGTTTATTGCCTTTTAGTTTTCATGAAGTTAAGACTCTGTCTTCATGATAACTGGGACTTAAGGGTGTGACTTGTTTCAGCTATTGGAAGCTCAGAGAGCATGAACACTCAGAAGCCAAGCTGAAAAGCAGCCTTCATCATGGACACAAAACCTGCTTTCAGAAAACAATTAAGAAGGTTTGTACTTTGTACCTAAATTTCTTGACAGAATTATTATGGATGGCCTGCTTTGTCATTTGCTGATATTATGTGGTTTGAATCAATTTCAGATGTTTGGTTTGTCCAAGGCAGTTGCAGAAAGTAACTCCAATGCCACAAAAGAAGTTGAAAGTTGCAGAAAGTAACTCCAATGCCACAAAAGAAGCTGTATGGAGCATCTAAATCTTAAATTCTTCACTTTTGGTGAAAGTAGCTGTATGCCACAAAAGAATTTGATGTTTTTTGTTTTTTCAGACAGAGGTTAATTATCTTGGACAACTGCATCATCCTAATTTGGTGAAATTAATTGGGTATTGTTTGGAGGGAGAGAATAGGCTATTGGTATATGAGTTTATGCCTAAAGGGAGCTTAGAGAATCATCTCTTTAGAAGTAAGTTTTCATAATCATTGCACTTTTCATTCATATTTTGCTACTATTCAACTATTGCTAGGCCATGTTTGGATAAACAGTTGAATTAAACATTTATAAGTACTTATGTATAACCTATGTTATAATTAAAGATAAAATAAAGTTAAGCTGTTTTCATAAGGATTCTTGGAGAGCTTATGAAAATAAGCTAAAAACAACTTATGGACGTGTCATAAGTTGTTTCATAACTTTTCCCAAACAGTCAAGTCTCATGGGTGCTTGTCACCAGAGAAACTCAAAGGAAAGAAATCAACAAGAACAGAATACTGCTTCCTTTCTTATGAGTTTCATTGTATTTTGATAGGAGGACCACAACAACTATCTTGGTCAGTGAGGATGAAAGTAGCCATTGGTGCTGCTAGAGGACTTTCATTTCTTCACAATGCCAAATCACAAGTCATATACCGCGATTTTAAAGCTTCTAACATCCTTCTTGATGCGGTAAGATTATCTATTATCCATCTAAAAAAGTTTACTACAGTAATAACACATAGCGAAAGTTCATTCTAGGATGTGTTATGCACCCGTGAATCACGAGTATCTCTGATTAGTTTATAATAACTTCTTAATTTTGTTATTTGTGTGTGTGAACTGCTTTCTAATCATGCTATTGGATTGCACGAGTTCAATTCTAAACTCTCTGATTTTGGGTTGGCTAAGGCAGGTCCTGCCGGTGATAGAACTCATGTGTCTACTCAAGTCATGGGTACTCAGGGATATGCAGCACCTGAATATGTTGCAACTGGTATGCTTTAGCTTCACCTAAACCATGTTATTAATATATATAGTTAGTAGTAATCTTCAGTTATTGTTATCATCTAGTTAACATGCTATAGAACTAGTCAACCCTATCATATTCATGACAGATTTGGTATTACTCTGATATAGTTTCTGTTATAGAATTAGAAAGGAGACAATTTAGGTTTAGTTCAATGGTGTTGTTGGTGTTCTTTTTCAATCATTCAGTTTATTTCTAAAAAGTGCTCAGTATATGTTAAACATTACACTAAAAGCCTTGATCAATTTACAGGTCGGCTTATGGCCAAAAGTGATGTATACAGCTTCGGGGTTGTTTTGCTTGAGCTTTTATCCGGAAGACGAGCAGTTGATAAAACAATAGCAGGTGTGGACCAAAATCTAGTGGACTGGGCAAAACCATATTTGGGTGATAAAAGAAGACTTCAGGATTATGGATTCAAAGTTAGAAGGACAAAACCATATTAGGCCTTGAACAATGAACATATGTATGTAAATTCCTTATTTTTTGTGTATCCTGACCATAGTTGTTTTTTTGCCACAGTTCTTGCCTCTATAATACAATGTATCAAATTTTTGATTTGTAACTTGCATATCTCCTTGTCATGTTGATTTTGGATGTTTTTATTTAATATTGGTGTTTATATTTTCAAACAATATACGTGGTCCGTAAAAGAAGTATTACAGAAGGATCTAGAGTTGATGGAAGACGTCACTTTTTTTTTTTTAAAAAAAAGAGACTTTTTATATCGGTTCCCATAGAAAACCGATGTTAAAAATCATTTTTTTTTTAAAAAAAGACTTTTCATATTGGTTTTCTATGGGAACCGATATGAAAAGTCTCTTTTTTTTAAAAAAAACAGAGACTTTTCATATCGGTTTTCTATGGGAACCGATATGAAAAGTCTCTTTTTTCTAAAAAAAAAAAAGAGACTTTTCATATCGGTTTTCTATGGGAACCGATATGAAAAGTCTCTTTTTTTTAAAAAAAAAAAGAGACTTTTCATATCGGTTCTAGGGGCAACCGATATAAAAACAACTTTTCATAACGGTTCAGGAACCGATATTAAATGTCCCTATTTTTTATATCTCCTTTTTTGGCATCGGTTCGGGAACCGATATGAAATGTCAATTTTAACCGATATAAAAAGCCTTTTTTTCCATTAGTGTGGTTTGTGCTTAAGGGACCATTAATTGTGGTATATTCATAGGTCCTCATATTCATTGGGTTAACCCAATTATGGAGGTAACTCTTGGAGAGGCCATGGGTCCTTTTGTGCCATCAACATCAACTAAGTCAGAGAATTGGGCTTTCACGATGTTGTTTTCAAGTTGATGCAAAAGTAGTCGTTTAAACTTTTAATTCAAATTTCTCTTTTATTTCTGAGTTGGGTTGTGTAATCCAGAGTTGTAAGAATCTGTTTTCTTTTTTGTGTAACATCTCTCAGGTGGAGTTGTCTAAGAAGAATGCCAATAAGACGGTTCACGATCTAATTGGGGTAGCCTTGTTATATGGTAGGAAAAAATCGACCTTCCCCTCCTACTGTTAGTAAATCACAAACTGTTCGATCAATTGAACCCCGACTTCCTATAGCTCCTCCACAATTTTTAATTTTCTAAAAATGCATCCATTAATGAAAATGAAGAATTCAATGATTGCAAATTTTTTGGATTATGAGCATACATTAATTCTCTGTATAGTAATGTGAAAATCAACATAGTTATTAATAACGAGTGGTTAAGTCATACTACTATTAGTATACAAGTACCATATCTATATCTTTAAAGTATTCACTAGATTTAATTTTATACGCTTTAATTAATGATACTTGTATCAAGAGAGCGCAATCACAGAAGAACAAACACAAGTTTGTATTTTAATGTCCATGACGAACAAGTTTGCAATATGATAATAAAACCCATTACATAGCTTAATACACAAATGACTATTTTATTTAACTTCAAAAACAATAATACAACACATTTCAAATGTCAGTATAACAACAACACGTAGACTCCCCCAAACATAAACCTCCATTTTTAAAGCCTTCAAATTTGCAAGTTTCGTTGCAGTGAATACATTGCCCATGCCCAGAACAGTCAACCTTCACATCGTTCCAATCTCCTGCTGCTCCTACTACAAGAACAAAATTCACAAATTCAAAATTCCTTGTTTAGTTTGTTTTAACATCAACATTAAAACCTTTTGAAGAATGAGATTTAAGTGTTAACTACAATGTGTAGACTATAACGAACTAGTTTTGATAATATCAAATATCTTCCTACAAGCAGAAACTTATATTGAAATTTCATTAAAAAGAATAAGAAATAATTAAATAGTAAAGCAAAAAAACTATTAAAAGAATAATTATTTTTTCTTGTTGTGTAGAACTAAGTATGTATCCACGTTTCATACCTGCAGCCAGAACCAATGCAATGCATAAAACTCCTACAATAATAGATTGATAATTGTGCCTCACCATTTTTGTTGTTATTTTACCTTTTGGTCTTGTAATATGGATGGAAAAAAACTTCATGTTCATTATATTTATACTACTCATTTGATAAGAACAAGGAAACCGAAACATTTAAATCAATTAATTTGTGATTCTTTAAGATTATAATATTGTTTTCATACGTAAATTCTATTTCCTTCAAAGTTGCTCAACTATCTTAGTTGTTAGTTTTTTGTATTAATTGCGATTAGTTATATGATAGATATACCTTGTCAAAGTTGTAAAAGAACCCGTCTTAATTAAGGGAGAACTACAACTGACCTTAAATAGAAAATATCTTTTTAAAAATAATTAATTCATTTACGCCAGCACGACATTTGACCGTAACACCACTACCTTATTGACAAGTCAGCATTCTAGTCAAAAATTGGATGACAATTTAGCGAGTGGACTAAATTGAGATCAAAATTGCAGGGGAAAAAACAGGGGACTAATATAGATATATATATATATATATATATATATATATATATATATATATATATATATATATATATATAATATAAATATATAATTTGTATCATTTTTTAAAAACAATATCACAACTGTTCAGTTGGTAACCAACACCGTTGGCCCAATGACTTAATCTACCTTGAGACACGGGGGGGTCGACCCGGTGCTCCCGGGTTCGATTCTCGCCGTGGACAAACTTTGTGATGGCCAGTGCAAAATTTGATCCTAAGCACGAGCAGCGATTAGTCTTTCGTTGAAAGTGTTGGAACACTCCATGAGAAGCCAGCAATTGTCCATAAAAAAAACTGTTCAGTTGGTGGATCAGTGCTGATGTTGTTGATTTCAGTGATTTTTTCTTTAATGCTCTCGACCAGCTAGCAAGTGCTAATAGATGATCTATGTGGAGCATGAGTATTTGGATATATGCAAAAGCCAGGACCAACTCTCTCTCTCTCTCTCTCTCTCTCTCTCTCTCTCATTGGGTTAACCCAATTATGGAGATAAATCTCTCTCTCTCTCATGTATACGTAACCTTCTTTTCTTTCTTTGCCTCTCTTGTTTCGTTCCTCACCGTCATCGGTCTCTGCCTCGTCGTTCCTCCCTCGTATTGCTTCTCATCACCGCTATTGTGTTTGATTTGTTGATTGCTTTTCTTTTCATCGTCTTCCGATTCCCGAAATCGTCTTCTCACCACCACTGTGTATTTCTTTCATTCCGGAAAATTTCTAATAGTAGGTTTCTAAATTTTCATGTTTCCGTGTCTCTGTTCATGTTTTTGAGTTTTCATGTGTCTTTTATTATCGATCCATGCGAATATTTTAGTCAAGTTCCGCCACTTCTTGCATATCTCAGACCCAAGAATAAGGGCAAGGGAAAAATGTCAGAGCACGCAACTAGCAATGTAGGAAGATATAGACCTTCCCCTCCTACCATTAGTAAATCGCAAACCGTTCGAACAGTTACATCCCGAATTCATATAGCCCCTTCTACATAAATCTTAATTTTCTTAAAATCCATTCATTAACAAAGATGAAGAATCAAGAACAACATTGCAAGCCATGGTTGCAAAATTTTTGATTATATGAGCATACATTAATTCTTAGTAGTAATGTGAAAATCAATGAAGTTACTAAGTGGGTATCAGACTCTTATTAGCGAATATATATGAATGGGTATGTCTGTCTATATATATATATGACTATTTTATTTAAGTTCCTTCTCATCAGGGAAACAACAAATCAAATCATATCAAATGTCAAAATAACAACAATACGTAAAGCCTCCCAAACAAAAACCTCCATTTTTAAAGTTGGCGGTTTTTGCATGATGCGTTGCACTCAATCCAAACTTGTACAATCACTTACATCAATCCATTTCCTTCCCGTGTGCATAGAGGAAAATTATGATCTGACTTATTTATTTATTAAAGTTTTATTTTTATTATATTACTAGTGATTTGCAAATTTTTCAAAAAATTGACCTCCCTAACCTAGCTTGGATCCTAAATACGCAACTCGTCCCTCTATTCTATCTATTATTCTCTCTGCCGATGTGAAGACCTTGTTGGTGGGTAATATGTAAATACCTTTGTAAGTGTTCAAAGCGCCTTGAGACTTTCCTTGACCAAGTGAGCCTCCGAGGCCCAACTCGTCTAAACTTGTTGTAACAAAAAAAAGTTGATACTTAATCTCTCAAGTTTAAATACTTGGAGTCAAAGAGAATTTGTATCTGTATTTTTTTTATGAGAGATAGATCGAGTTTGCGCTTTAAGATTAAACCATTGTACTTATTTCAAGTGATTCCGTTAAAGGAGAAATATTTTCAGGAGGGTCGAGTTGGTTTCGAGATCATTAAGGAGACAGGTGGGAGACGGTCGGGATACATGTTTTTGGTCTCATAATTGGATAAGTATAAATTCTTTAAAATTTTTCTTCCCAGAATTATACAATCTGGCTAGAGCTGTGAAGGAAATATTGCTGATATGGGAGAGCGGTCTGGTGGCGTTTGGGTGTGGAGATGGGAGTGGGCTCGGATACTGACTGGTCATGAGCAGAACCTTGTTCGTGAGTTGGAAGACACTGTGGCTGCTTTAAGTCCTTTGGAAAGTGTGACAGGTCGATGGTGGAAGGTTTTACATTTAAATCTTGCTATGGACTATTAACAGATACCCTCAATAATTCGATATCAGATACTGTTTTTATAAAACCTGTGAATCGCTTGTGGGCAACTGATTCCCATCAAAAATCCATATTTTCGGGTGGAGGCTCCGACAAAATATGGATAGACTTGCAACACGTGATAGCTTGGTGAATCGAGGAATCATTCGGCTAGAATTTAATCGGAGTTGTCTGTTATGTTTTGAGGAGGATGAAAATGAAAGTCACATATTTTTCCGTTGCAAGTTTGCCACTAAGATCTGGAGTTCGATAGCAGGTTTGCCTGGAGTGTATGAAACCCCTCAAGTGGATCCCTTAACCCACTTTTTGCAACATGGAAGGTTCTATCCAGGGAAAAAGAAAAGAAGGATTCAGTGTATCATTTGGCTTGCAGTGACTTGGGTCTTATGGGGAGCAAGAAATGATGTGGTGTTTAAGGGTCTGGTTGTTGATGGGGAGTCCTTATTTAACCGCGTCATAGTGTTGATCGCAGCAAATACATTGCCCATGACCAATACAGTCATATCCCGGAATAAAGAACTCACCTGTTGTCAATCCAACTATAAAAAAATATATATCACAAATTCAAAACTCCTTGCTTAGTAATTTTCTTGATATATCATATGTTAACTGAAATGAACAAGACTAGACAACAAATTATTAACAATAGCAAATAGTTCCCTAATTACATATACAGACAGTTACATAAGGAATTAAAAAATAGTAATATTGTATATTAGAGGAAAAATAAACAAAACTAAAATAATTTGATATATATAATATCGTTTTTTCTTTGCTTTATTAGTTAATTGTCTATTGTAAATTAGAAATAGAACTTAAGGGACCAAATTAATTGTGTTTCTTACCTGAAGCAAGGACCATTGCAATGAGTAAAATTCCAGAAAGAGAAGAATGACAAGTGCGTGTAGCCATTTTGAAAGGACCGTGCGATGTTGCTAGTGCGATGGTGCGTGTAGCCATTTTTAAAAATGGGAAACCGATGTTGCTGGTGCGATGGTGCGATGTTGCTAGTGCGATGGTGCGTGTAGCCATTTTGAAAGGACCGTGAAATTGATGATGGTGCGATGTTGCTAGTGTTGTAACGCCCCAAAAATAATTAACTGATTAATTAAATTATTAAAAATAAATTGGAGGTGAAATAGGAATTAATTAAGAGAATAATAAATAATATGACGAGGGAGGGGTTGATTTGGGAAAATGAGAGGGTGTAACTGTGAGCCCAGCGCGGGAGGGCCCACAGCTTAAACCCTAAAGTAACTGCGACTCTCCTCATTCTTCACAATTGTGCGAAATTGAGAGAGTGAGAAGAGAGGGAGTGGTGTGCGGCTAGGAGAGAAGAGAGAAGAAGGAGAGGCGCGATTTCTTTCAAGGAGGAAGCCGTGTTTCGTTCGTGTGTTCGTGAGTTCGTGTTCGTGTCTCGTTCTTCATAATTTGGAGCTTACGTCAATAGAGGTAAGGGTGGGTTTTAACACTAATAATGGGTTATGATGAGGGTATATGGGTAGTTAGGGTTTGGTTGGATTATTTGCGATGTTGGATTGAAATTGATGATGGTGCGATGTTGCTAGTGTTGTTATTTTGCATGATGTGTTGTTATTGAGTCTTCAATGGTGTTTGTCTTTATGTGATGATTGATTTTGATGATATATGATGTTGATGATGATTCTTGATAATGGCGGGTGGGTTGTGGTTGTCGATCATATCGTGATGTGGATTCGTTAAAAACCTGGTTTCTAGTGGTTGTTGTGCAAAGAGGGAATTGATGTGCTGAAATTTCGTTTTGAAGCCGTTTTAATAGGTGTCCAGTATTTCTGTGATTGTGACTTCATTATTGGCCCGAATTGCGTGGGGTTTGTTTCATTGGAAAGTAGACACGATTTCCTTCACCTTAGGCACTGGTTTCGCTAAATTTGAGTCAGTATAACTGGAGAAAACATTTTTACGAAATGGGTAAAAGAATATGAAAAACTGCATGAAACCGTATGGGTATAGGTTCAATGTTTTGTTCATAACTCTTTCCACCGAACTCAGTTTCGGATGATTTTTATCTCATTGTAAACCAGACTCCTGGGGCTTCAATTTAGACACGTATTTCGTTTCATTTGGTTGAGAATTCAAAGAGAAAACTGGGTTACAATTTAGCTAACAGAAGCTGTCGAACTTCTGTACCCTGAGAGGTATTTTGCAAAACTGTACTATTTGGGTACCTAAACAAATAAATAAAAATTATTTCTAGAAACTAGACATCTCAAGCTTTCCAGAGGATATTCGTTTGCAAAATTCCGACATCGTTTGATATACAAAATTAATTGTCGGAGTTCGTGCACAGTTGCAGAGAAATACTGCTCCTTAGCTGTTTAGTAAAATGGTCGAACGAATAGGATGTTGTGCTGGTTATTGTCGCTGCCCTTGTGTCCTGTGTGTGGGCGCGCCTAGTGCGTAAGTTCAGGCATTGTCTAGTGGTGCTGTGCACCAATTTGTGGTGTTGCGTGTGTCTGTCGTGCTGGTGTTGTCTGGTGGTGCTGTGCGCCAATTTCTGTGCTGTGTGTGTGTTTTGGTTGTGCGCGCTGTTTGGCGTGATGTGTACAGGTGATATGTGGCAGCTGTGATGCTGTAAAAAGGGAGAGTTACGAGGTAGCTGTGATGCTACGACACGTGGTATTTCTGTGTGATAATAATTTTGGTGGTATGGTATTTATTAATTAAATGCCCTGAGTATGTGTATCTATGCATGAATCATGAGTCGCATTGTCATATGCATCTTCGAGGTAGCTGTGATGCTACAACACGTGATTATTTTGGTGGTATGCCCGTCGTGGCCTTTTACGAGATCGGTACCGCATGCATATGCCCAGAGGGGTTGCATTCGTTCATGAGTCCATTTATAACGAGTGTTGGTATCTATTTACTAATGGAGTTTGTGCCTTGTGCCGTGATATGATGCATTGAATTCTATGTGCTTGCTGTGAGTTACCTGCTACTTATTTACTACTGTCATTGCTTATTATTTCTGTTAATGCTCACCCCTTCTGCTTGGAATGTTGCTCTTACGTGGCAACGCTGCAGGTAACTGCGAGTGAAGGTCTCCGGCTTTCCTATCTTCTGTCGGGTCGTGTCGTCGCTCTGAAATGTAACACCCGAGGGGGGGGCGTAAACGCTATTCATTTAGATTTCAATATGTATTTGAGACTTCGAGTTGTGGTTTAAGACCCTTTAATGTGAAGACGTGTTTTGATGATTATTTTTTCGCTGCTATGAGATTTCGAAATTATCTGACGTTATTAATTGAGATCGTTTTTGAGAGTAAAGTGTAACGCCTTTTTCAGTATGGCGAAGTTAAATTGCGAAGAACTCTGATTTTATTTGAAATAAATGAGGTTTAGAAAAGGGTGTTACAAGGTTTACAAGCCCACGAATTCTGGACTTTAAAAAGGTGGTGCGTGAATTAAAAATAGGGAACTTAGGGATTTTCCATCCCCTAGGCAAATCTGTTTGTATCACATATTCCGACAAGGGAGATACAAAATTAGGTCTATGCAAGCCTAAGTTAAGACCATTTTGGGCTAAAATTGTTTCGACAAGATTTGCCAAATTATTTTGATTACCAAAGTTGTTTTGCTGAACATGTCTTATTACTTCGTCAGCATCTTGGTTTCTATTAACAAATACCATTTCAGGCACAGGTTCTTCGATAGCCATTATTTGTCTTTGATCGACAGGAATTGTATAGTTGGGCCTTTCGACAGGTAATTCTACTGGCCTAACATTTTGGACTTGGGGAATTCGCTGGTTGTGCGCTGGTGGAGTGCCAAAGAAATCAGCAATTCGACCCATTTGTGTAGCTAACATTTGGTAACTGTCATTTGTGTTCTGAATTAATGGGTTAAACACTGTACCAATTTGTTGTGTTAGCATATTAACCATATCGTGATTACTATCATCCATCTGTTGCCTTAATGCCAGCAAAGACGAGGTAGTTATCGAAGGTTGTGGATTTCGACTATAAATATTTTCTGGGGAATTATCTATAGGTGAAAAACTTGAGGCTAAGTTTTCTGCATACGTAGATGCATTTGTTTGAAGCCCTGCCATCATGGCTGTTGGCATGCCATATGGGTAATTTCGATCATTCATGAAATTGAATGGCATATTCCCCATCATGGAGTTTGCCATAAAGGGCATATTCGGATTTAAATTAGATGATACAGGGACCATATTCGACAAAGGGTTAATAGTAGGAGCAGTTGTTGCAGTTACACCCATAATTGTCGAAGAAGGAATTGGAGCGGTTACTCCTGTAACGGTTACTCCTGGAGCGGTTACTCCTGTAATGGTTGGGGAAGATGCAGGAGCAGTTACTCCTGGAGCGGTTACTCCTGGCATATTTGCAGCGTTTGTATTGTTAACTGACGCTTGAGAATGAGCATTTGATGTAGAAGCATCATTCATATTTGAGCGTGGCATTTCAATAGTACGCCTACCACTTCTTAAATGCATGCAAAGTGCAAATTACTGGTTTTATGTTTGATAAAAACCCAAAATTATTTAGTAAACCTTTTAATAATTAGCACAAATGTCCCACCAGGCGTGCCAATTTGTTTACCGTGATTTTTGGTAAACACCGCTAGTTACACGTGTGTGTTGCTTGTGAGATCAACTAGAAACATCTCAGAACATTTGTGAATTAAAGTTTTATTAAAATTATTGATGTTTATGATGCTAACTGTTTTAATGGAGTAAAACAATGAAGAAACGCATGTGTTTAAGAAGAAATGCAGAAATGTAGTGAAGTGCAGGAAATGTAGATAAAGAAAAGAAGATTGAAAACAGTAAAATGCAGGAATTCGTAAAGGAAAACAAATAAACTGCAGAAATCTTTAAAGGAATGATAAATACATTACTTAATTTAAAGGTTGGTGCGCAGATTCATACATTGAATTCCTTTGACTCTGTTTTCTCTGATGCGGAAGTAAGAGTTTTGCGGAAGTTTATGTAGAAATGAAATGTGCGACCTTTCTCTCTACGAGAAAACTCCTATTTATAAAAGAGAAACAATAACCGCTCAGCGGTTTTTCTAAATAAAACAACTACTATTTCGACTAGATAAGATCAGATAACCGCTCCATCTTTCGACCACATCACTGCTATCCTTTTCTACCAGCACTCTTTGATTTAACCTGTTATCTGAATATTGTTCAACCTTCTGTCGAAACTACTAACTTCAGCTTTACAATTTTCGCTAAGTTATGTGTTATGCTGATTCTCCCTGTACACAGCTTCCTGTTGTCGAAATATCAAGCCTTCTTCCTGAATGCAACTAGTCAAACCTTGTTGACATGTAAATGCCCATACTTTCGACAACAACACTGTCATGTCTTCGACTAAACTCTTTAACGTATTTCTCGTCAAAAACTTTGTCTTTGAACTCTCAGTTTCAATAAGCTTTAGGCATAGTCGAAATTACTCTTCACAATACCTTTCTCAATGTCAAATATCAACATTTCTTCTTTAAAACAACAAGTCAACATTATTGACTGCATTTAATTGAGCCTATCGAAAATGCAGGCTAACACCAGGCAAGTGTGCTTTCGTGATGGATGAATGTCAATAGAGTGCACTATCCCAGAGGTCAATCTTTTATCCCTACAACAAAAACCACGCAATAACACTCATATCTTAAAAACATTATACAACAATTACTCTAAGGCTGAACATTTTTCTTACCAGTTACCCTTAAAGTGAGAAACCGGTCGTCCAGCAACTCTATCCCTGTAAAAACCAGGAACTCAAATTAGGGTTTTCGGTTGGGTGGAACTCAGAAGTAAAAAACAAAGGGTTTTTTACGATTACCCATTCTAGTGTGTCTGTACGACGGTGACGACGGTGACGAGATCTGAGATCTGGGTATAGGGTTTGTTTGGCGTGGAGCCTCTGAAGAGGATAAGGAAAGGTCGATGGTGAGGGAGAGGAGAGGAGAAGAGAGGCATGTGCGTTGAGAGGAGAAGCGTGTGCGTTGAGAGGCATGTGCAGCAAAGAAATCTGAGCAGAAATCTGAAAACGAAGAGAGGCGTCCGAGAGGAGAGGAGAGGAGAAGAGAGGCGTGTGCGTTGAGGGAGAAGCGTGTGCGTTGAGGGAGAAGCCATGAATTCTGAGCAGGAAGAATCTGGAAGCGTGAGCCTTGAAGAAATCTGGAAACGTTCGCGTGTGAGAGGAGAGGAGAGGAGAAGAGAGGCGTACGTGTGTGTTGAGAGGAGAGAATGATCTGGAAACGTTCGCGTGTGAGAGGAGAGGAGTGAGCGTGTGAGTAAGATATTTTGGTACTTTAGAAGTCAAGCGAATACACGCCTGACTTCTGAAGTATTAAAATAGAAACAAATAATTTCACCATTAATTACAAGTTTGCCACCGCGTCACTTATGTAGTCAGGCAAATACACGCCTGACTTCTAAAGTCTACTTTTTTCCCTATTTTTTCACTTTAGAAGTCAGGCGTGTATCCGTTTGACTTTAAAACTCGCGAGTTTTGCCTTTTAATTACAAGTTTGCCACCGCGTCACTTATGTAGTCAGGCATCTGAGCGCCTGACTTTAAATGTCTAATTCTAATCCCATTTTTGCACTAGTGTGTGGTTCAGCTTCTTCATTAATTAAGATGAACCACAACATTAATGAAGAAGCTGAACCACAACCGTTGCAACATCTTGTGGTGAGCTTCTTCATTAATTAAAGACTAAATTGATACTTTTAATAATATTTTTTTCAAATTATGTAACTCTCTATTTTATTGTGTCATTTCAAATATCAACTTTTTTATATCGTAAGAATATTTATTTGGAAAACGATTATAATATTTTTTCTAAAAAAATGTTTAATTATCCTTTGCCCGACCATCAAAAAATTATGGATTGTAGCGACCGAAAAATTCGGAGGAGGGATTCTTCGAAGTTCTTGAAATGAAGCCGCCACCAAAGTTTAGTTTAAGGGCAAACATTGGAAGATCCCAGTGGATAAGGGGGTTTGCGGACCAAGTTCGGGTTCGGGAGTCGTTTATGTGTAGGGAAGGTATTAGCACCCTACGACATCCTTCCTAAGGAAGGGTACCTTTTAACTAAATGTGTAAACATTTATTAATTCAAAAATAATGTTTTTAGCCTTATAATAATAATTAAAAAAAGACTAGATAAACAGCTAGTTATTTTTTGCACTTATTGAGAAATAGGAGAGAAAAGGATTAAAAGAAAAAAAAAGCGTTTTTTATTAATGCAATTGACAGAGGTCGGCCGCCCTCTGGTCCTGCGTATCTCCTGGTAGAGAATCAAATCGCACGTAGTTCTTGGGTAGAAAATATTTGTGTGTTGGTGTTTTTTAATTAATATTTTGATAAAAAAGATTTTTCAAGAGTGGTAAAAATAGTATAAGAAAAAAAATAATTACAAAAACAGAATAGGTTGCAAAACAGTCATAAGAAGGGTGCAGTTAGCAAAAGAAGTACTGCAGTGTAAAAGTGGGGTGCGAATAGCAGAGCCCATTCAGTTCACGTTTTTGGGCTAAAACACTGGCCTATGAAATGGACTCATACAGGGGGTGTTGTATGATTAAAACGCAGGGTGTGTAATTAGCTGCAGTTGGTTGATAGTAGGTTTATGGACAGGGAGCGCACATTATTAAAACTAGAAGGTTTAAATAACATTCAGATATGACAATTAAAAATGAGAGATGGAAAGGGGTACATAAGGCACTACTCAAAAAACAGAACCCTAACTCACCTTCGTCCCACTCTATCAGCGCTGCTCTCCCACTCTTCCACCCTAATTTTTCATTCCCTCTATTCACGGTGCGCAACTCAGAAAAATGGGGTGAGAGATTCGTGGGGAGAGAGAAAGAGGGAAGATGAGGGGGAAGAAGAAGGATGTACGATGACTGCCAACGGAGGAAGAGAAGCAGATAGTGGTGGTTTTCGTCGGAGGTTCACCCCCGATGGATTTCGTTGTGAGTTTTCGCCTCAGGGGGGAACGCGACGGTGAGGAGATGCGTTCATCGGTGATGGTGGCGGACTGAGGGAGGTGAGGAATGGACGGTGAGGGAAAGGGAAAGACGGAGGGTCAACCACCGTGGTTTTTTTTTCGGTCGATCTGGGTTTGCGAGGGTAGTTTGCGACAATAGGGGGCTCTTACGGTAGTTTGTGTGGTGGAGCTTCGGTGGAGACCAGGGAGGTTTGTTGGTGGTTTTGGGGTGATGAGATGAGGGTTTTAATGGCTGTTTGGGGGTGAGAGAGAGAGAGAGAGTTACAGAGGGAGAGTAAAAGATTGGCGTGGGGCAGTTACGGCGGTGGTTCTCATTCCGGCGGTGGTTCGTGTTTCTGGTAGTGGTGGTTTGGTGACGGTGAAGGGGTGTGAGGTGGTGGTTTTGTGGTTGTAGGAATGGTGGTTGTAGGGGTGGTTGTTGGCTGTAGGAGGTGGTTGGCGTTAGGGTGGCTACTGTGGTGTTTGGTGGCGGAGCTTCGGTGGTGACCACCACATGGTGGCCGGAGCGCCACGCCCCCTTTCTCTTTCTTTTCTGATTTCTTCACTTTTGTTTCTGATCCTTCCCCAGTGACTGTGTGTGTGGGTGTTTCGTTTTTTTTTTCAGTCACTGTTATTCCATCCTGCGTATTTGTGTGTGTATCATTGTGTATGTTTCGGTGTGTTTTTGTGTCACTGTGGATATTAGTGTGTGCCTCCTCCTTCGTTGCGTGTTACTATTTGTTTTCATAGGTGGATTGGCGTGCTGAGGACAGTCAACAATTAGGGCAAAAAATGGCATCCAAAGGACAGCATCTTTGAGAGGAATAAAAGGACAACAGCTGGAGCAATTTTAGGGTGCCAAGGACAGTCAACAATTAGGGCAAAAAAATGGCATCCAAAGGACAGCATCTTTGAGGGGAATAAAAGGACATGAGCTGGCACCAAGGACAGGACCAAGGCAAGAAAAATGGAATCAAAAGGACACTCAGCAGCCCTGCTGCGCCCTTGGCCTCTATTTTTTGAGATTTTTTGAATTATTAAAAATTTGTATTTTAATTTTATACTATTTCTCTTTTTTGTTTTTGTCCATAAGTATAGACTTTGGTTATGTAATAACACTTTGGATTATTAAGCTTTATTGGTTTAATCCGTTTTCAATTATGTTTTTTTTTTGTATATTTTTTGTACCAATAACGATAGCTAAATAAATAACAATAGCGAAATAAAACGAGCATCAAACAAATCGTTGCACGAGAGTGCCAGAGACACATGCGCTTAAAACGATATGTGATACAACGAGAATAAATTTTTTTTGATTTTTTTCGATTAGCCGGACAAAATTAGGGTATGACATGGATCCACCACTAATTACTGTTAAGACCCCTATTCCATGTCCGACATCCCCTCCACAAACTTCTTTTCTTATAGAATTAATATTTCCACTTCCCGTTTTATTTTTAAATGGCTCTTTGAGTTCAAGTATAAGGTTTTTGTGGGCTATCTTTCCTCTAGCATCAAACTTGGCAGAATATATAGATGGCCCACGCATGGAAACTCACACACGCTGGTATTCAGCCGTGATTTTCCGAACCAGTACAAAACTTCCGTTCCGTGGCAACAAAAAATGGGTTCAGTTCTGAATTTCCAGACCGGTTCGCCAGTAAACTTCTGGACTGCGTAAGGCGTGTTTGGCCACAAATATGGGTTTGGTTCTGAATTTTCGAACAAGTTCGGAAGTAAAGTTCCGAACCTATTTGTTACTGGCATGGACAGAAACTCAAGAGTCAGAATAGGGCCAAAAATAAACTAATTTTTCCTTTTCAAAATAGATACTAACAATGAATTAACTAATTTTAATGAACTTAGGATCGATTAAATGGACAAATTATCTTGCCTTAATACGGAACTGAATAGAAATTCAAAAACATATTCAAATAACCATGAATCTTTTGCTAAGTTTACAATACAATTTGGTTCTTGATCTAAGTTTAAAGACGTTCATTGTTGCAAGTGTCCCGTAAATGGCTTGACCCATTCCTTTGCTATGTCTGCCCTGTGTCTATTCCAGTAATAATTGGGCAGGGGTATTGGGCTTCCTTTCTTCAAAATTATTTGTACAAAGTGGTTCCATGTGAAGCATATGTTGAACATGGGTGCATTCTTGATAGGTGCAACTTGAAATGGGAAAACCGTGTAAGATGCTTTAACATACAAGCAAACAAGCACGACCTTGTATTTGTTTGCAATCAAATAAGCACATTCTGAGATAGTCATCCAATTTTCCACTGCTTCCCTATGTTGGCACATCAACGACTTCATAACATAGGTGACTTTGCTCATCCCAAAAAACAACTTACAGTACAATTCGAAATCTCGCTGAACCTCTTCCAATAAATTATTCCTCACGGTATTCCAAGCATCCTCACCCCTACTAAGTAGTGCAGCAATGCACCAAAATCCACAATTACTGTCACCGTCCCCGTTCACGATATATTCAACAAAACGATGCATGACCTCGGGCATATATCTTATGTATGTATTGTATGCAGCTGAACGAATAATTTCAGGGGTAGGGTTTAGGGCAGGACTTGGAATTTGAGTTAGTGCCAGAGTGGGACATGTAGATTGGGTTGGTTTATTTGTTTGTGATGGTGTAGGAGTGAAACTTGTAACTTCGGTTGCTTTCTTTGGTAACGACAGGGTAGGAGTTCCACTCGTAGTTGGTTTTTGTTCCTTTATTTGAAATGGATTAGGGGTGGAACTTCTACTTTGGGCTGGAGTTAAGGATTTTGATACTGATGGAGTAGGCCATTTGCAGCGGATGTGCTATCTTCTTGTGAGTCAAAAATGTCATCTACATGTTCCTAGTATGACTTCTCTCGCTTTGTTGAGAACTCATCTTTCATTTTCTTTGCTTTTTTAGGTGCTCCCTTTGTAGTGATCTTATTCGAAGGTGGACACATGGAAGTAGTGTTTGGGAATGCCAACTCACGTGCTTTAGCCTTGACCATAACTCTACCAGGGTGATCAGAAGAATCAAACCTTCGTTGTATAGCTTCAAATTCAATCTTTAGATTCAACTCATCATTTGGGGCTCCTGAAGTATCGCCTTGATGGGTAACCTTGAAATTAAGTCTCTTCCATTGATGATGAATTGTTTCCAATGGAAACAGAGTGAGGTTTATCATGTGCCTACAAAATATGTATGATTTTTTTTACAACGATAAACTTGATTGATGTATAAAAAACTAAAAGAGTCAGTCAAAACTTTTACCTAGCAAGTTCACATGCACATGGTAGACCATGTGTGGTTCTGATCGTGCATCCACATTCCGAAGAATCAACACCAATCGTGTTACACCTCTTCAACTCTTTGGCGATATAGTCCATCGCGTTGGAAGCCACTAAACCCTTTAGGTTGTCATATATTCTGCTCCAGTGATGAAATTTGACTCTGCTGAGGCTATGCTCGAAACTCCGCTTAAGTTCACTATGATGTGCCCTAAGCATGCCAGGAATCGAATCCCAGCACAAACACAAGTCACCCATATTGTTGTGCAATAGTTTCTTTAAACATGAGTGTGCTGACTCTACTTTGTTGGTGGTAGTGTTGCCCAGGTGCATATGACGGTTTATCCATGCATATACAAACCTCTCTTTATGAGGGGTGAGCCAAGTCTTCTTCACATAATTAATGAAGTTGTCAAATGGTGCTGAAACACTCTCCAAATTTAGCAAAGCCTGCTCATAAAAATCCTCTGTGGCAGCATGGACAACTTTTTGAAATTCTTCCATCACGTCATCAACTCTGTCCATCAGATGCTTTTCCTCGTTCTTAACCATGGGATGCAAGTATACCCTACCTTTTGCCCTCGCGTTCTTTTTTATGTGATATTGGCACAACAAGTTTGTAGTTGTTGGAAATACCATCGCCACACAACATTCATAATAGCAGTGTCCCTGTCAGTAAGTATAACCTATGGCAAATCTTCCTATCTTCTAAATAGGCCCCTCAGTTTTTCAAGAGCCCATGAAAAGTTATCCAACCTCTCCCAACCAACGGAGAAAGTCATCTCCGTTGAGGTTACACCGACAATCTCAACCAATGGATACCTATACTGGTTGGTCTTGTACGTGGAATCAATCGTCAATAGAATGGAAAATGTATTATGAAGCTCAATCGAGTCTGGATGTGCCTAAAACATATCTTTCACAATCGAAGACCCATCTTGGACTCTGTGCCAATACACATAATTATCACGCTCCCAATAAGTCATCAATTGTTGGAGCTCAGTTCTACCCTGTCGTAGAGTGGATCGTAACCTTGAACGTTCATTGTGTATTTGTTTGAGACACATGTGATTGTCTGTAGGGTACATACTTTTTAGTTCGGCCAGGATCCGATTGGGTGGAATCAAGTTCTCACTTATTCTAGTAATTACTTCCTTCTGTTCCATCGTTAATCTAGAATTGAATGGATGACCTTCACCGTAAGACATTAATGTGTGGTTATGCATTCCACACATAACAGTCAATATCCATCCTCCAAGCTTTTTCATAAACTTTCCTTTCAGCCTAAACTTGCAACAACATTTTCTACTCCCGGTTGGAACCCAATGAGCGTACTTGTTTTTTTTCCCGCTTTTTCACAAACCAAGACACAATATTCTTTCCCTGACCTCCGTCCGTTGTCAGATCAGGATATGACAATCACCATCCCAAGAGTTCGCGTGATAGAACGTACCCATGCCAGCAGGTCGTCACGAGTATCGAACACTTGATCGGTTTTGAACGAACTCGTATGGTCTACAACCATTAAGTCTGCTTCTACACATTTTCAGCCATTTTATGACCCTAAAAAGTGAAAGAAAAACAAATCAAAGATAAATGTTAAAAATAGAGGATCTGCATAATCTGTACAACATGGTTCGGTTCTTAACTATCGTATCGGTTCAGAAGTTTACCATCGAACCACTTAAACTCAAACCCCCCTTTAGCAGGTTTAGTTCTGTTTTGCTGAACAAGTTCGTTAGTTATCCTCTGAACCAATAAGGATTAGACATCCCCTTTAACGTGTACGGTTGTAAAGTTCCGAAATGGTTCGGAAGTTTACTTCCAAACCTAGTGCGATTCTAGAAAAAAAAACGCACAATGGAGACTGTGTGCGGGAAAAAAAGGAAATGGTTAGAAGGGATCATACCTTAAAAGGGTTGAGAATGTGAGGATGATAACTACAATGTGATTGAATTTGAAGAGTAGGTTAGGATGTGGAGTAAGAGGGATGAGAGATTTGGGAGTTTAAGAGGGGGTGTGTTGATGGAGAAGTGAAGAAGAAGGATAGTGTTTGGAATTTCATAATATTAGCAGGGGTATTTTGGTATTTTCACAAGGGGAGGGGATGTCTAGTGAGTAGGGAGGGGGTTGTATGAAGTAAGCCCCATATAGATTTGGGCGGATAGTGTCGGAGAAAAGTTTGTTGGTTGTTGATTTATCTATTTAATAAATAATTTGTTGTAAAAAATGAATTACAGATTTATCAAATAAATAGATACATCCGTAGTTACAAAACGAATTACGGACTAATCTATTAAATTAATAAATCCAGAATTGATTATATAACTACGAATTTGTCAATTAAATAGATAAATCTGTTATCTATTACGGATCTATCTACTAAATAGATAAATCCGTAATTAATTCTAATTTGTTAAAAAATTAATATTAATTTTATTTTTTAAAATGAAATAGATATAGATACCGGTGATCTTTTGGCTATCGGACGCATTCACGACGACATAACATCCGGTAAAAGGGGGAGGAGAACAACCACTAAAAATTAAAAGAAGGTTCTAAAAAGACCACTAAAAATCCGTAAAAGAATCAAAACTAATCTGAAAATAAGAAAAACACCACAAATTAAAAATCTAATAAATCAAAAAAAGGTTATGATGTTTTTTTTAGATTTTTTAGAGAATATGAAAAATTAAAAAAATTAATAAAATATAGTAATTGAAGGAATTTGAGATTTTGAGCCTTGAAATCTATCTAGGAGTCCCTTCTAAAGGAGTAATGAGCTTATAGGATCACGACATGTTTGCCGGATCGTTGCTAGTAATAGTTCGGAAAGACCGAGTGTCGAACTCAAAGACTGCGGTTAATTAGCTATTTAACAATTTAACTTATAAATTGAAAATGGACTAATTTGGATGTGTTTGACAATCCATTAAAGTGAAAAACAGTAATTATTTTTAATGATTTTAATTTATAATGATAGCAAGAACACAAGTGTGAATTGGTGTGAATTAAAAAGCGTTGTGGACGAGCTTCAATTTACTTCACTCTTTTATCTAACGAATCAAACGTGTTATTGAATTTATTTTATGAGCTATATATGATCAAATTGTTTAAATTATTCTAATTCTAATTCCTTAGGTAAGAGAACCTTTATTTCTAATAAAAATTCCTAGTTTCTTAGGTGACCTTAAAAAGAAATAAGCGGTAATAAGAACAATTATCCTATGATTCTAAATACCAATGACTACTCCTAGACTAGAGATAAACGTATTTCAATTCTCAAGCATATCTAATTCAAATTTTCATTCACAATCACATATCATAAATCATAGTGATCAAGTCCTAAAAAGCATTAATAATAGAGATTGAAGCATAAATCATAACATTTCGATTCAAATAATAGAGGTTTGATTCAACAATATAAGATATTCAAGAATCGTTACTCATCCCCAACCATAACAACTTTAGCTAGACATTGAAATAGGAATAACAAAAGAAAAGATCAAATTAGAGGGAGAAGCTAACAACATTGATGCTTCAGTGACTTGTTCCCAAGCTTGAATCATCAACAGAGGTTAGCAGAGTGCGAATCCTTGCCGTCATGGTCGCCTAGCTATTGGACAACAATGACAGCCATCGCCTAGCGAGCTGCACGAAACAATCAGTGCTGAAAACTGATTTCTCATCGACTGGCGAGCCAGCAGACCCATCGTCAGGCGGCCCAAAGTGATTTTCTACTATTTTCCCATTTGTTGAACCGCTAGGCGATCTCCTGTCATAGCTAGGCGAAGGACAACAAAAAAAATGAATTAAAAGTACCAAGTATCTCAAAAACACACAAACGAAAAAAAAACACAATCTAAAAAGTAACAAACAAAAGCAAAGCTAATACTATTCTAAAATTCACTATCATTGAGAAAAACTTAGGAAAAACAAATTAAAAACGAGTCAAACAATACATATAATTCCGAGCAATCATGAGCCCTGATTTTTTTTTGGATTATCTGGATATGGTTCGGGACACTCTGAGAGGGTTGCCCGAAAAACGATTTTTTTTGCCTAGATTATTTAATAAATTAATGTAAGCCATTGATCAGTATTATCAGTGGGATCTTGACCGTCAAAATGATGTAAACTATGGATTTATATTACAATTGCGAATTTATAATTTTCAACTACAGATTTATCCAAAAAGTAGGAATTACATATTTATATGTTGGATATAAACCTGTTAGCCAATTTTTTTCTCCAGATTTCTGATTTATGTGCAACACATAAATCCGCAGTACAATTTTTCTATACCGGATTTATGTGCTTTAAGATAAATCCGTAATGAATTTTCACGTCAGGGGTAAAATAGATTTTCACCTTACATATGGGGATATAGTGCCCAACTGTTGGGGTACATAAATCAACATCCAAATTTGTCCTTTGAGATATCTAGGTAAATATCGTCGTTTGAATTTTATTTCAGATATCAGTCTATTGCAATAATATAACACGACAATCCCTAGTTCACACAATTTTGAACGGTCAAAATTGTGTAAACTAAGGACCAAAATCTTGATCGTCAAAATAATCTAAACTAGGGACCAAAATGAAACTTAAAAATAATATGAGGGACCAAATTGACAAAATTAACAATCTAGAAAAACAACCCAATCTTCATATTCATCTTCTTTGGCGAGCCACCACCACCACCACAAAAAGTAACATCGCCTCTCTCTTCTCTCCCTCTCACTATCACTCTCTGAACGCATTAACAGGAATCAATTTCTCACAATTCAACATTAGGGATTTAGGATTTTGGGGGAAAATCAATTTCTCACCCAATTTCTCACCCAACATTAGGGATTTACGTTTTTGGGGGAAATTCAACATTCTGGGTTTCAGGGTTCTTTGCGTAGCAGCTTACAATTTCTCACGTTTGTTGTTGTTGTTTTGAGGATTATAATTTCTCCTATTATGAGGGTTACAATTTCTAACATTTGTTGTTGTTGTTGTTCCAAGGGATTTACGTTACAATTTCTCACGCTCTTTGCGCAGCAGATTACAATTTCATGGTTACTCTTCTTTGTTTGTGGCAATGTTATTAAAAATGACCCGGTGATCGACCTGGCTAGGACATTGGGTCACCGGGTCAATGGCCGGACCGTTGGGTCACCGTGTAGAAATTAATGCATTACAGAGCTATGAAATTTTTTTTACCATACTTTAAATAATTAGAATATAAACACAAATCTAATAACTATATAATAATTAAATAAAGCAAATTATCTTTAATATAATCACAAACTTGGGTGATTGTAGAAGGCCATTGATTTTATTCTAAAATTAATAAGGTGTGGAATGCTTTAAATATATATTATAAGGGCACTATGTGTAAGTCATATATCAAAACCATGAATCAGAGATATAACCCACGTTTGCAGCGTCCTTCATCAGAACAAACAGTGGCGCAGTGGCAAAGTCTTGCCCATCTCAGTTGAGGATTGCAAGTTCAATTCAATACTTGCTCCCCACACTTTAATTCACATTTTTAAATACACACAACCCAGACCGGGTCACATAGGCCGGCGGATCGCCTGGCCTTACGGGTCTAGGCGGGTCAAAAGCATCTCCGATCTGATAAGAGGACCGAACTGAGCTTACCACAGGGTCGCGGTTCAACTGGTCCGACCGGTCGGGTCGGTCGTCTTTCACAACACCGGTTTGATACTTGCTCCCCACACTTTAATTCGCCTGCCTTACGGGTTTCAACGGGTCTAGGCAGGTCAAATGCATCTCCGATCTGATAAGAGGACCGAACCGAGCATACCACCGGGTCGCGGTTCAACCGGGTCGGTTCGGGTTTCACAGCCTTGGGTTATGGGTTTCGATTCTGGGTTTCAAATATGGGTTCCACTTCTTTGTTCTTCATGGTTGCTGATTAGGAAGGTGAAAACCAACAATGATTCAAAAAGAACGAAACAGATCTAGAAGATGAATGGATTTCTCTGATTTGTTTTTAATTTCAAATCTGGAAGATGCGTTTTTTTGGTTTTTTTTTTAAAATCAATTAGGTTTGTGGTGGTGGTGGTCGTGACTGTGGCTCGCCAGAGGTTGTGGTGGCTAGCCGGAAAAGATGGAGACGGTGATTGATTTGGTGTTGTTTGTTTTTGTTAATTTTATTTTTGGGTTTTGTGTTTTTATCAATTTGGTCCCTCTTATTTTTTTTAAGTTTCATTTTTGTCGCTTATATGCCACATCACTTAATGAGTTCCAAGTCATCCATAACACGTAAGAAACCTTGTTAGGAGTTGACTGCCAGCGTGACGTTCGTTAAGAAAAACTAACGGCAGGGACCAAAACGAAACGGAAATGAATGATGAATGACAAAAATGGGATAAAAAATATAAGTAACCAAAATGAAACTTAAAGCATAGATAAATGAGCAAAAGTGACATTTAGCCTTTTTGTTTTGGTTCCTGCTTAGCCCTTAGGCTTCAACCCACTCATTTTTCTTTTTCCACCAATTTTAACCCATTATTTTATTAAAACTTATATATTCTTTCATTTTTATCACGCAATTTTAAGTTCAAAAAATTCCACAATTCACTTATTAAAATTAGTGGTGATATGTGGAAACACTTTTGACTTAAGCTCTATGCGAAATTCCAAAGTCGGTAATTACCCCAAAATGTAAAAGTTAAAATTTAATGAAAAAACTATCCTTACCCCTTTAAACCACATTTAAACATCTTTCTTCTCTCTTCTCCCTTATTCTCTCTCAAGGGTCTTCGTGGGAGAAATTTTCACCCAATGTTGAAGAAATTCAAAATGCCACGAAGTTGCTCCATTGCACGGTGCATAAACATTTTCGTAGTTAATGATTCTAGAAAAAATTGGGTTGTCATAGAGCTTGCGAACTTAGTTCACATGCGTACAAAATTCAAATTTGTACTATCATTATTAAGTGAGCTCACTATTAGCCTACAAAATTTGAAACCTAGAGTTTATAATAAACTAGAAGTATACCCCGTGCATACGCAATGTACAGATAACATTATATTCTTTGTATTTATAGACTTAGATATATTTCAATTACAATAAATATTTCAAATTATTAAGAAATGCAATTTTACAACTTTAGAATATTTTTTCATTTGACATTTTTTATCTTTACAAAATACATTTTCTCAGCCATAAAATTATGATAACAACATGTAACTTTTTCTCGTTGAATCAAATACAGAATGTAAAATGATTATTCTGATAATGTGTAACGTTCCAACATATATAAAGAATTAAATCAAATTATAGCAACAACATATAATGTTTACCCGCTAAAACAAAAAGTAAAATGTAATTTTTCGATAATATCTAGTACTTTCTTGTCGCGGCTCAAAAAATGATTATATCGACAACGTGTTACATTTCGTCATAAGAAGTTAAATCAAAAATATTGAAATTATATCAACAACATGTAATTTGGTATTTATAAACAAAACTATTCATTTATAATAGTAAAGATATTTTCCTGTTTAGTATTTTAGACATGGGTAATTTGGTATTTATGTTAGCAGTTTAGATTATCAAATAGATTGTTGTTGATAGTTGATAAATAGATATAGTTGATGATTAGTAGTTTGATTAATTAGATAGTTGATAAATAGATATATAGTTGATGATTAGTACTTATTAAATAGACCGTACATAGAATAAAAAAAATAAAACGTGAAGAGAGATAGAGTGAGTATAGGTGGGAGAGATAGAGAGAAAATGGAGAAAGATAAGAGTGAGAGAGAGAGAGAGAGATAAAAAAATAAGACTTAATTGTCAGATAAAAAAATTAAAATATAATGTGAGAAAGTGGGACCCATAAAAATAAAATATGAGATAAAATAATGATAGATTTCCAAATTTTCCCTTCAAAAAAGAAAAGAGTTAATGGACAAATTGGTAATTTGACCAACCCATTCTTTTCTTAAATAGTTAATTGAAGACATGGGTAGTTTGGTATTTATGTTAGCAGTTTAGATTATTAAATAGATTGTTGATAGTTGATAAATAGATATAGTTGATGATTAGTAGTTTGATTAATTAGATAGTTGATAAATAGATATATAGTTGATGATTAGTACTTATTAAATAGACAGTAGATAGAATAAAAAAAATAAAATGTGAAGAGAGATAGAGAGAGTATAGGTGGAAGAGATAGAGAGAAGATGGAGAAAGATAAGAGTGAGAGAGAGAAGGAGAGATAAAAAAATAAGACTTAAATATGAGATAAAAAAAATTAAAATATGATGTGAGAAAGTGAAACCCATAAAAATAAAATATGAGATCAAATAATGATAGATTTCCAAATTTTCCCTTCAACAAAGAAAAGAATTAATGGACAAATTGGTAATTTGATCAACCCATTCTTTTCTTAAATAGTTCATTCTTAAATAGTTAATTGATTAAGCTTATAGTAAATGAGTTCACGATGTTGCTCTATTGCCAGGTGTATAAACATTTTCGTAGTTAATTATAGTTCCCATAGATTTTATGTCTTACCATTTATTTCTTTTGTTTAAGATAAGCAGGTGCAGTGTTGGAAAACTACACCAAATTAAATTGCTTCATAGTTAATTAATAGTGAAAACCCTAAAAAAACATTGCATTTACCCTCCTATAAAAAATGTTTTCCACACCCTATAATATAATTTGCACCCAAGTCATTAATTTTGCACTCAATCCAAACTTGTACAATCACTAACATCATCTTCTTTACTCAAGAACACTTGTATGAGATGGTAAGGGACTCGTCCAGCTTAACCAAGGTCCTGGGTTCCAATTCAGCCATTGACACGCAACTTTGTTAAATCTCTTGAGGAGAGCTTTGCCGCCCATTGTAGTCCTACCCGGCTCGAGGGATTAGTCTCAGGAATTGTGCGCAGAGGATAGCCGGCTCGAGAGATTAATCTCGACAAATGCGTGTAGCCATTATGAAAGGATTTAACTTTGAAACTCTGTTATCTTTCTTTCTTTTTTTGGGTACAATAGAGGGTCTGTTATCTTTCTTTCTTGTGATCAGCACATCAAACTTCATGTTCTTTATAGTACTCATGATTTGATTAGAACAGGAGAGCTGAAATGTACGTAGAAATATCAATTAATGAGTTAGTTTCTAAGATCTTTCACAATACTTGTTTCTAAACATTTATTTGATTCAAAATTGGTAGTTTTATGGATTAATTGTGATTATGACATATTTTTTTATAACCAAATAATTTTTATGATTGTGACATGATTTTTGTATAGGCAATGTTAGTTGTTATTTGTTAGAGGGATGGGGGAAATATTAGTTTCCACGATTTGAACATTGGACCTCCTTCATATACTCTTTCGATATCCCTTAGCTCACAAATTGAGCTACCTACTTGGAATATGTTGTCACTGAATGGTGGCAAATCAAGGGCTCGAGTAAGCGGGTCAAATTTTTTTAAAATTGCGCATAACTAAAAAATAATAATTGTTTTTAATATATTTAACAAAATAAATATTCACAACTCATAATTGTTCTCTATGCACACAAAAGGCAGAGGAATTGACGTGAAAAATTGTATGAGTGTAGACTGAGCATAAAATTAGAGACTTGGTTGCATATTATTTTTCAGGGTATCCAAAATACATATTTTTTCTAAGGGGGTAAGTCAAATTTTGGTTTTTGAGGATATGCACTTGACCACCCTCACTTAAAATTAGGTCTACCCCTGGTTGTCAACATTTTTTATAGAATCCCGCTCAACTAAGGACATTGTAAATGATAGAGTGTCGATTAGGCCTATTGAAGTCTGATTAGGTGGGCTTTTATTTAGTGTTATTTTAGTTGGGTCATTGGCCATTGAGCCTTTTAATATCCATTATCCACTACTAGTCATATATATATTGTTCTGAAGTGGACCGACTGGTCCCATCAGCAAAACTAAGAGGTGCATTCAGCAATTGGAAAGGATCAGCCCAATCAACCTAGCCCATGTCCACCTCACGCGAGCCCAACATGCTTGGACGGTCAAGATCGACTCTACCCATCCAACGATGCACGAGAGGGCACGATTTCCTATAAATACAGGCAAACTTTGCCCTAAAAAAGGTTCAATCTCTAATCCTTAGTACCTCCACTCTTATATTCTATATACTGACTTGAGCGTCGGAGTGGCTTGCAGGTACCCCCCCGGGCGCTCATTGACCTCCTGTCAGGACAACAAGAGACCTACCAACAGCAGACGACCAAAAAGCTGCTCGGTACAGAACATTGGCGACCACAGTGGGAGATTTTTATCTTTCACACAATCACAACTCAAAACTTTTTCTCTTGCTGTGCAATGGCTTCCAGAGGCAGACCCCGGACTCGAAGCGTCACCCATGAGGGCGCCTATGATGAAGCAGCCAGCGCCCATGAGGGCGCCTGGCAGGGCGCCAGTCATGAAGTAGCCAGCGCCCATGAGGGCGCCTGGCAGGACACCAACAGTGAAGTACAAAGCGCCCATGAGGGCGCCGTGGTAATTGATTAAAGCAACCCCCTTGAGGACTGGGGGTCAAAAAGGTCAAGGAGGAAAAAATGGAAAGAAATCTTGAGTGTTGCATCAACCTCGACCCATAGGAAGGGACCGGACCACCCTTATCCTTCGACAACAAGGATTTGCTTGACGGGAAACCAAACGAACACGTTCCACCGCTCATCACCGCCGTTATGGCTGATAATGGAGTAAGAAGATTCCTGGTTGAACGTCTCCCCCGCCGACCTGACTCCATACTCAGTGGCGCACCATAGAGGGTGACTAGCGCTTGGCACCTAGGCGCCCGACACCAAGGCATCAACAACAAGAAGGACCCAGCACCATACGAGGTGCCTGGCACCCGGCACCCAGGAGGGTGCTCTAGTCGGCAGTCCATAACTTCGTCCATACTTATCCAATGGAGGCGTGTGAGCATGCGTTGGAAATCTAAGAAGAAGAGCTACAATTCTCATGTTGAGCTCAAAATCCAATTCGGACGTCTCCGCACCCGGGAAGGGCGCCCATGAGGGCGCCAACAGCATCCTTTGGCACCAGAAGCAACAAGGCGCCCATGGCACCCATGAGGGCGCCAGATCCCGCTCCAGACGCAACAACGCGCCCATGGCGCCCATGAGGCCGCCAGATCCTGCTCCAGACGCAACAAGGCGCCCATGGCGCCCATGAGGGCGCCAGATCCTGCTCCAGACGCAACAAGGCGCCCATGGCGCCCATGAGGGCGCCAGATCCTGCTCTAGACGCAACAAGGCGCCCATGGCGCCCATGAGGGCGCCAGATTCTGCTCCAGACGCAACAAGGCGCCAGATCCTGCTCTAGATGCGACAAGGTGCCCATGGCACCCATGAGGGCGCCAGCATTAGGGCACACCATCTTGGCCCAAGGCGCCTAGGAGGAGGGCGCCAACTTCAGGATGTGGCGGTTTTACTAAGTCCATAACTTCTTCCATGCTTATCCGATGGAGGCGTGTGAACATGCGTTGGAAAGCTAAGAAGTAGAGCTACAATTCTGATGTTGAGCTGAAAATCCAATTCGGACGTCTTCACACCCAGGAAGGGCGCCCATGAGGATGCCAACATCAGAACGCAGCACCATGGCGCAAGGCGCCCAGGAGGGCGTCAACATCAGGATACAACACACTAGCTTGGTACACGACAAGACAAATGAAGTAACGCCTCGGGCGAATCAACGAAAGTGCTTCAAGCCAAGACTATACTCCAAATTAATCTCGGCTTGGGGGCAACTATTCTGGACTATTCCATCTCCTCCGAAGGTTACTTACTAGTTTCACGACTCCCACTCCATGACCTCCTCACACACATTTCCCGTGGGAGGTCAAGGAACCAGGACAGCCCCCACCAGAGACTCCACCGGGGATCACCGTCGAGGAGATCCCCTGACCGGCGCAGGTTTCGAAATGTGGACTATGAAGACACATTCCCCCGCAACTCAAGAAGGTTCACAGATGACTTTACTGCCTCCCGTTTGAAACCCAAGTCTGAAGAAGTGCAGAGGGCAGTCGGACAGCGTGACAATGAAACACTACGAGAATACATGTAGCGCTTCAACAAGGAGGCCCCATGTGTGTGAAACTTGGAGGACCAAGCAACCAAACCCCCCGGAGACCAATAAGCAAAGATTCCTATAGGAGCTGGACTTCATCGAGGAAGCTAGAAACCAAGCAGCATTAAAAGACACGGTAATCCAGCAAAGATTACGTAGAATGAAACTCGTGACCCCGAATAGGGGGCAGGGCATCAGGACCTGAGCCTAGGGCTAGACCTAGTTTTGAATTTTTTTTGTTTAAGCACAAAAGCATAATGTATGGCGCTAGCTAGCATCAACACTGGTTACAAAGAAAAATGTGACACTGATCAAGAAAGAAAAAGGGCCTAACTCCATAGTCGGGAGTGGAATAAGGCCTGTGCAACCCAAGCACCATCCAGGCGCACAGGAGGGCGCCAAATCCTACTTCGAAGGCAGCCAACATGGCGCACAAGCAAATAACTAGTGCATGAGCACATAAGAAAATTAAATGATGCATGAACATGCGAGTGCACGAGTCCGTGAGAAAATGACGTAGTGCACGAGCACGTGAGAAAATGGCATAGTGCACGAGCACGTGAGCAAATAACATAGTACACAAGCACGGGAGAAAATGAGATATAAAGATAGTGCATGAGCACGTAAGACAACGACAACGTCAAGTCAAGACCATCCCCCAGGATAATCTCGACTTAGGGGACAACGGTGGAACCAGGTCAATATTCACTAGAGACACCGCCGGGGATCACCATCGAGGAGACCCCCCCAACCGACGCAGCTCAATACCAACGAAGGACGGAAGCAAGAAGGATGATCTGGCTTGATTAGGCGCAGCAAATGCAACACCCTCAGGGACGACATTAAAAAGCAGATCCATGACACTAGTCCCTAGCAGTAACACCTATTCCCAAAAACTTCCCCAAGATCAAAAAAGAGAAAGGGTCCAACTCCATAGGAAGGAGGGGACAATGCTAGTTTGAGATCCTACCTACCTGGCAGAGAGGGTCTGCCTAGATCGCAGGGGCACGAGTCGACCTACACCACCACGAAGCGACTATCTAGAGACGTCGCAACCTTTAATGGGTGAGTTAAATTCTGATAGATTCTGATAAACTCCTGTTAGAGTCCCTAGATGGGCGAAGTGGCATCGCAAGATGTCACAACCTCGAAGCGGCATATCGAAAAGGTCGCAACCTCTGATGGGTGAGTTAAGTTCGGACAGATTCTGATAAACTCCTGTCAGAGTCCCTAGATGGGCGAAGCGGCATCGCAAATGTCGCAACCTCTAATGGGTGAGTTAAATTCGGATAGATTCTGATAAACTCCTGTTAGAGTCCCTAGATGGGCGAAGTGGCATCGCAAGATGTCACAACCTCGAAGCGGCATATCGAAAAGGTCGCAACCTATGATGGGTGAGTTAAGGTCGGACAGATTCTGATAAACTCCTGTCAGAGTCCCTAGATGGGCGAAGTGGCATCGCAAGATGTCACAACCTCGAAGCGGCATATCGAAAAGGTCGCAACCTCTGATGGGTGAGTTAAGTTCGGACAGATTCTGATAAACTCCTGTCAGAGTCCCTAGATGGGCGAAGCGGCATCGCAAATGTCGCAACCTCTAGTGGGGAATTTAAATCGGATCGATTCTGATAAACTCCTAACGGAGATAACATTGCCACGAGACGATAGGAGGTGATACGTTCAGAAGCGTGAAAAATAAGCAAGATAAAGGAAACGTGGATATAACGTAAAATCATCCTTCAAACTCCATAAAGCAAACGTACAACAAAATCCAACAGGACAAAAAGAAATTACAAGTCAAGAACAACTGAACTTCTAGAAGAAATAATCAGGGGGCAGAACAAGCAGTCACGAGACAGACAGGAAAACTTAGAGACAACCCCCCTCCCCCGAGGTTGGAGACTTTGCAAGACAAGACATGCTCAAAAGAACAAAGAAGCTAGAAAGATAAGCGGAAAGTCCGCCCGGAAGTTACCTCCGTAAATTAGAAGCCGCAAAGACTCGCGGGAACGTCAATGGATGTTGGTAAGAGCAACTCCCCTCGGCACCAAGCAAGACCTGAAAATTCATAGGTAAGAAGGCAGGTTAAGAGTCAGGAGGAACAGCAAAAATAAAACGGAGTGCCAAGCACACGTCCACACAAAACCAGCGCCCATGAGGGCGCCTGGCGGGGCGCCAAAGAAGACAGCCAGCGCCCATAGGGGCGCCAATGAGGCAGCCAGCACCCATGAGGGCACCTGGCAGGGCGCCTGTCAAGGCAGCCAGCGCCCATGAGGGCGCCTGGCAGGGCGCCAGTCAGGAGCAGCCAGCGCCCAGGAGGGCGCCTGGCAGGGTGCTAATATGAAGCAACTAGCGCCCATGAGGGTGCCTGGCAGGAGGGCACTGTCAACAACGTAAATAAACGGTAACGAACAATAAATACCTACCAGGAAGAAAAGACGTTGAAACAAGTGGACTCTACTCCCTCCTCTTCTTTTTAAGGAGGCACTAAGTTGGTGACTTAGTCCCTACCCCTTCCCCCTCCTTGAAGTAGGCGCTAGGGTTAACAATTACTTGGCCCCTACTCCTTTCCACCTTCCAAGAAAGCGCTCCAATCATGGATTAGTCCCCCATTGGTCCCTACTCCTCCACGAAATTTTTCGGCACCTAAGAGGGCACCTGGCAAGGAGGGCGCCCATGAGGGCGCCTGGTAGAAGCAACCAGCGCCCATGAGGGCGCCAGGCAGGAGCAAGCAGCGCCCAGCAGAAGGGGGGCTGGCAGGGGGCAATCTGAAAGCAAATCCTTCGCAACGGGGTAGTCAGTACTATGCAGTAAGGCACCCGTGAGGGCACCAAACCCTGTCTCGCAAAATTAAAGGATGCATGAGCATCTGAGTGCATGAGCACGTGAGAAAATAAAAAGCAGAGTGCATGAGCACGTAAGAAAATTAAAGGATGCATGAGCATCTGAGTGCATGAGCACGTGAGAAAATAAAAGAGTGCATGAGCACATAAGAAAATTAAAGGATGCATGAGCATGTGAGTGCATGAGCATGGAAGGAAATAAAATAGTGCACGAGCACGTGAACAAAAAAAACCAGAGTGCCAAGCACACGTCCACACAAGCCAGCTTCCATGAGGGCGCCTGGCAAGGAAACAACCAGCGCCCATGAGGGCGCCTGGCAAGGCGCCAAGCACCAAGGCAGCGCCCATGAGGGCGCCTGGCAAGGCGCCAATGCTGGAGCAGGCAGCGCCCATGAGGGCGCCTGGCATGGCGCCAACGAAGAGCACCAGCGCCCATGAGGGCGCCTGGCAGGGAGCCAAGCATCGAGGCAGCGCCCATGAGGGCGCCTGGCAGGGGACCAATGATAGAGCAAGCAGCGCCCATGAGGGCGCCTGGCAGGGGAACAATGCAAATTCTTCGCAAGGGGGCAGCCAGCACTGCGCAATAAGGCGTCCAAGGCATGCATGAGGGCATCAAAATCTTGTCTCGCAAAATCTGCTCCACGAGGAGACACCCGACGTATAGGCACCCATGAGGGCATCAAAGTCTTGTCTCGCAAAATCTGCTCCACGAAGAGACACCCGATGTATGGCGCCCTAGAGGGCCCCAAAACACGTTTCTCAGGATGGCACCAAGCACATCCAGGAAGGCACCAAGGCACCCTAGAGGGCGCCAAAACATGTTCTCCAGGATGGCACCAAGCACACCCAGGAAGGCACCAAGGCGCCCTAGAGGGCGCCAAAACATGTTCTGCGGGATGGCATCAAGCGCATCCAGGCTGGCACCAAGGCGCCCTAGAGGGACTCAAAACATGTTTCTGCAGGATGAAACCAAGCACATCCAGGAAGGCACCAAGGCGCCCTAGGGGCGCCAAAACATGTTTCGCAGGAGGGCACCAACATCAGGAATCCTGGCACAAGGCTCCCATGGCGCCCATGAGGGCGCCAGATCCTGCTCCAAGAGGCGGCAGCCAAGACAACATGACAAGGCCCCCATGGCGCCTATGAGGGCACCGAATCCTGCTCCACGAGGAGACACCCAGCACACGCACGCAGGGAACAACACCAAGGGCGCCCATGAGGGTGCCAACTCTTAGGGACAAACAAGGGTCCAGCAAGGCGCCCAAGAGGGCGCCAACATCAGAACTTAGCACTCCGGCAAGAGGCTAAGAAAAGAAGCTAAGTGTCACCACAATTACCAAGTGATAGAGAAGCAGCAAGGTCGGGCGAACAATCGGGAAAAAGAAAAGTCCCTTTGATGGCAAGCTGAACCTGAAAATATCAAATCAAAAAGTAAGTCAAAATAAGAAATCGAACAACAACAAACAAGGAGATACAAAATCTAAAGTCGGAACCAACACCCAAGAGGGCGCCTGGAAGGGCGCCAAAACAAGGCAACACAAGGCGCCCATGAGGGCGCCAGATCCCCTGTCGCCAATCACCAACCACAAGGCGCCCATGAGGGCGCCACTCCTTGTTTCACCAAACATCAACCACAAGGCGCCCATGAGGGCGCCACCCCACCTTGGTGCACCATCAAACAACAAGGCGCCCATGAGGGCGCCACTCCCATGTTTGCGAATCCCAAGTACAAGGCGCCCATGAGGGCGCCAATCTCTCTCATACAAAGTATCGAGCACAGGGCGCCCATGAGGGCACCACTCCCCGATGTGCAAAACACCAAGTGTAATGTCCCCATGAGGGCGCCAACCTCTCTTATGCAAAATATCGAGCACAAAGCGCCCATGAGGGCACCTCTCCCCGATGTGCAAATCACCAAGTGCAAGGCGCCCATGAGGGCGCCAATCCCTCTCATGCAAACCATCGAGTACAAGGCGCCCTTGAGGGTGCCACCCTCCATTTTGTAACTCGCCCATCACAAGGCGCCCTTGAGGACGCCACCCTCCATCTCACCAAACGGTGCCCGAGGCACCCACGAGGGCACCGGCATCAGAATGTCTTAGCACCTTGGCCCAAGGCGCCCAAGAGGGCACCAACATCATGGGGCATGGCACAGGGCGCCCAAGAGGGCGCCAATCTCAGAGCATCCTGGCACAAGGCCCCCAAGAGGGCGCCAACCTCAGAGAACTTGGCACAAGACGACGCCAACATCAGGATACATCACCCCAACTTGGTGCCGGACACAAGGTTTACACCGAAGGAGGTGTGAGTCACGGTCGCAACAAAGTGATGTCATACGACCTGACAAGACAGACAAAGCAACACTTAGAAAAAAATTCTCTTTTTTTACTCTAGAGAGTGGAAATGACAGAACACGGTTGTTACAAAGGCAGTGTCCTGCGTAACCTCACAGATCCGGCAAACCGACGAAAATCCTTCAAGCCAAGACCATCCTTCGGAATAATCTCGGCTTGGGGGGCAACTGTTCTGGAGTGGACCGAGGGGTCCCATCAGCAAAACCAAGAGGTGCATTCAGCAATTGGAATGGATCAGCCCAATCAACCCAGCCCATGTCCACCTCACGCGAGCCCAACATGCTTGGACGGTCAAGATCGACTCTACCCATCCAACGATCCACGAGAGGGCACGATTTCTTATAAATACAGGCAAACTTTGCCCTAAAAAAGGTTCAATCTCTAATCCGTAGTACCTCCACTCTTATATTCTATATAGTGACTTGAGCGTCGGAGTGGCTTGCAGGTACCCCCCGGGCGCTCATTGACCTCCTGTTAGGACAGCAAGAGACCTACCAACAGCAGACGACCAAAAAGCTGCTCGGTACAAAACATATATATATATATATATATATATATATATATATATATATATATATATATATTTACTATAACATCATAGATAATTATAACAACTTATAAAACGTACAAACGCATCTAGTGTATATATATATATATATATATATATATATATATACACTAGATGCGTTTGTACGTTTTATAAGTTGTTATAATTATCTATGATGTTATAGTAATTTCTTTAAAAAAAGATTTTTCATATGCAGATTGAGTTATTTGAATTTAACTAATAATTACGCTTCTGATATTGGAACTAATGTTGTAGCCCCAGTTTACCAGGTCTGTGTTTCCATCGCCTTAAGATGGATTTACCAATAAATGTTTTTGAAGATGTAGTTTTAAACCAACCTACTCTGCGAGCTCCACGTTATTGTTTAGTATATGGAACTCTTCATACAACGCAACTATAAATTCCATTGGTTGGGAAAAATATTAATAAAATATCAGAGATTAGGATTGATGAAATTAAACAGGAAGAATGACCTAATTAAAATAATAGAGAATGATCTAATATCATCAGCATTTATTACACCATATATATAGTAAATGTCATAGAATTTTTCTAATGGGAAATTGATTTCGAAAATGGATGTATCAAATTTCAAAATTTGGGTTGGAATTTCAAATTTAAAATCTGAAAAAATAAAACATATGAATTGAATGAGCCGCCAATAATATAGACAATAACATAAATGCGAGATTTTTGGATCCAATCATACCATTTTCAGTGTATTATGTGGAGAAATAGACCATTTGATAATAAGAATATTCCATTTTGGTTGGTTGGTCAACGTATACAATTATACCATTTGGTAATAAAACGGGCCCTTAGACATCATAGTAATAAATGTAGAGATTTAATGTATAATAACTATGGAAAGTATCTTTTTTGATTTGCCTTGCGGATTCAACAAGCTTGATGTCCATGTTGTCAGGAATGTCCACGTGTTTTTTATTGGCACAATGAGGTGTACAATGATGTGTATTAGTGGTTGGTCTCTAGGGACATATTTTTGAATTAGTATAATTAAGATTAAGATTAATATTAAGATAATATTAAGATATATGTGAGAATACATTAATTCTGGGTAGTAATGTGAAAATTAATGAAGTTACTAAAGAGTGGGTAAGTCAGACTCTTATTAGGGAATATCTCAAATAGTAGATCCATATTTTATGTATACAACATATTTTATTTTTTTGCGATATGAAAATAAAATCCAAGTTGACTATTACATACTTAATACACACCCACACAAATATATATATATATATATATATATATATATATATATATATATATATATATATGACTATTTTATTTAACTTCCTCTTCCATGGAAGTTAAATGAAAATGAAAATAAATAGTCATATATTTGTCATATATATATATATATATATATATATATATATATATATATATATATATATATATGACAAATATATGACTATTTATTTTGGTATGAAAATGAAATCCATGGAAGTTGAGTTTTACATACTTAATACACACCCATACAAATATATATATATATATATATATATATATATATATATATATTACTATTTTATTTAACTTCCTCTTTATCTGGGAAACAACAAAACAAAGCATTTCAAATGTCAATATAACAACAACACAAACTTTCTCCATAACAAAAACTTCCATTTTTAAAGCCGCCGGCTTTGCATGCTACGTTGCAGTCTACAACAGCACATAGCCCATGTCCCACACAATCAAATCCTCTAAGATCATCATTCCAACCTCCTGCTGCTGCTTCTACAAGAACAAAATTCACAAATTCAAAATTCCTTGTTTAATTTGTTTTAGTATCAACATCAAAACCTTTTGAAGAATGAGATTTAAGTGTTAACTACAATGTGTAGACTATAACGAACTAGTTTTGATAATATCAAATATATATCTTCCTACAAGCAGAAACTTATACTGAAATTTCATGAAAAAGAATAAGAAATAATTAAATAGTAAAGCAAAAAAACTATTAAAAGAATAATTATTTTTTCTTGTTGTGTAGAACTAAGTATGTATCCTCGTTTCATACCTGCAGCCAGAACCAATGCAATGCATAAAACTCCTACAAGAATAGATTGATAAATGCGAAACACCATTTTTGTTATTATTTTACCTTTGGTCTTGTAATATGGATGGAAAAAAACTTCATGTTCATTATATTTATATTACTCATTTGATAAGAACAAGGAAACTGAAACATTTAAATCAATTACTTTGTGATTCTTTAAGAGTATAATATTGTTTTCATACGTAAATTCTATTTCCTTCAAAGTTGCTCAACTATCTTAGTTGTTAGTTTTTTGTATTAATTGCGATTAGTTATATGATAGAACCCGTCTTAATTAAAGGAGAAATACAATTGACCTTAAATATAAAATATCTTTTTAAAAATAATTAATTCATTTACGCCAGCACGACATGTGACAATAACACCACTACCTTATTAACAAGTCAGCATTTGCGTTTAATTCAGCTTTGCACAATAATTCTACAGGTCCAATGTGGTCTAAACGGCCTATTGGTTGCGTTTAATGCAATGCATCTCTTTCAAAGGAGGAAAACCAAATTGGTATTGGTTTGTGTTTAAGGGACCATTAAGGTATTTTCAAAGGTGCTCATATTCATTGGGTTAACCCAATTATGGAGATAAATCTCTCTCTCTCTCTCTCTCTCTCTCTCTCTCTCTCTCTCTCTCTCTCTCTCTCTCTCTCTCTCTCTCTCTCTCTCTCATGCATACATAACCTTCTTTAGTTTCTTTTCCTTTCATGTTCCGTTCCTCATCGTCATCGGTCTCTAACTTTTCGTTCCTCGCTCGTATTGCTGAGAGTTTTATTGTAAACACGAGTCTAAATGAAGCAACACGGTACTCGAAGATAGAAAGTTGAGAGAATATGGTGTGAGGTTTTTTCGTAAATGTGGTCAAAGTTCTCGTGAATAAAAATTAAATTGTAATTATAAAGCACTTTATGTATTTTGTCACGATTTTTTTAACCAAACCGGTTATCAAAACAAACCTTGTGTACGCTGCACTCGAATATTAAAGAAAGATAAAAATTTAAACACCAATTAAAGTATGTTTTTAATACTTGTTGGTGCGAAGTGACCAAAATGCAGAAGACAACATAAATATTAAGTGAAACATGTGGGTATCGTGCAAGGTTGGATGAAAACAACCAATAAAATAGAATCACCTATAGAAAGTTGAAAGACGGCGATTGGGGGATCTATTGTAAACATGGATGACACTTTACATATTTAGTCAAAATTATTTTTTTCACCAAACGGGTTATTGAGGAATGAGCTTGCGTATCCAAACATGTAAAATTTTTCTCGACCCTAAAGTACATCAAAACAAAATGCTTAGCATGACACTTATGTATTTTGTCACGTAATCTTTTTTATTTTTCATCAAACAGATTATTGAGTAAGGAACTTCGCGTATCTCAACATCTAAAATTTGTTCTGTACCCTAAAGTACCCCAAAATTCACTGTTAGCATCACACTTTACCTATTTTGTCACAAAGCTATTAATTTTTTTTTGACCAAACTGGTTATTGAGGAAAAAACTTCTGGTATTTGAAAAGTTAAATTTTTTCTGATTCATAAGTACCTTAAAACACACTCGTTAACATCGTATTTTACGTATTTTGTTAAAAAATATTTTTTTCACCATCAAGTACACCAAAGCACATTGTTTAACATCTCATTTTACGTATTTTGTCCTGAAATTAAATCTTTTTTTAACCGAATCGATTATTGAAAAACAAAGTTCGTATATTTAAACATCTAAAATTTTTTGAGACCGTAAAGTACTCGTTAAAATATTAAAAAGGATAAAATGCAAAACCTAAAAATATAAAAGCTGAAAAAAAAGGAAAATAAAAACTAAAGGTAAAAGCAAAATAAGAAAAAAAAAGTGTGGCATTTCCGGTACAGAGTTTGTCCACTGCGGGAATCAAACTCGGGAGTACTGAGCCGACCCCTTGTCCTAGGGTAGCTTATGCCAGTCGTCTTGGTTTGTAAAATATATAGTCAAATAACTGTGAATACAAATTAAATTATAACTATAAATTAAATAAGAAGATTATAAAATTTTAAAGAATATTAACAAAGACGTTGAAATTAAACATTTATAGATAGTAGGAAGAAAATGTCTAAAAAGTTTTAATAACATAATTCATATTTATCAAATGTAAATATAAAACCCATAATTAGAAAGAAAAGATTACAACACAATTCGAAAGTGAAACGCGTGGGTATGATGTAGGACTGGATGAAAATCACCAGTAACATAGAAGCAAAACAGTACTCGAAGATAGAAAGCTGAAAGAATTATATGATGTGAGGTTCTTTCGTAAATGTGAATGAAGTTCCCGTGAATAAAAATTTAATTATAACTATAAAGCACTTTACGTATTTTGTCACGATTTTTTTTTATCAAACTGGTTAACGAGGAACAAACTTTGTGTATTTGAAAAATTAAAATTTATTCTGAAGCATAAAGTACACCAAATCACACTGTTTAGCATCTCACTTTACGTATTTTGTCATAAAATGAAAAAAAAATCAACCCAATCGATTATTGAAGAATAAACTTCACATATTTATACATCTTAAAATTTTCAAGACTGTAAAGTACTCCTTAAAATATATAAAAAGAAAAATATATAAAGTACTCCCTAAGATAAACTGCTTAGTATCGCACTTTACGTATTTTGGCACAAATATTTTTTCTCACCAAACCGGTTATTGAGGAATAAACTTTGTGTATTTGAACAATTAATATTTTTTCAGAACCACAAAGTACACCAGAACACATTATTTAGCATCTCACTTTACATATTTTGTCATTAAATTAAATATTTTTCACCTAACCAATTATTGAGGAACGAAATTCGCGTATTTAAACATCTAAAGTTTTTTCCATACCGTAAACTACTCCTTATAGTATAAAAAAGATTAAAAAAAAGAACTTTAAAATATGAGAAAAGAAGGAAAAAAAATTGGCGCCAAAGTGCCGCGGCAGTGACAAGCCACTTAATTTATATATATATATATATATATATATATATATATATATATATATATATATATATATATATGACTATTTTATTTAAGTTCCTCCTCATCAGGGAAACAACAAAGCAAATCATTTTAAATGTCAAAATAACAACAACACGTAATGCCTCCCAAACAAAAACCTCCATTTTTAAAGTCGGCGATTTTGCATGATGCGTTGCACTCAATCCAAACTTGTACAATCACTTACATCAAACCATCTCCTTCCCTCCCGTGTGCATAGACGACAATTATGATCAGTATTATTTATTTATTAAAGTTTTATTTTTATTATATTATTAGTGATTTACTAATTTTTGAAAAAATTGACCTCCCTAACCTAGCTCGGGTCCTAAATCCGCAACCCTTCCCTCTATTCTATCTATTAATCTTTATGTCAATGTGAGGACCTTGTTGGTGGGTAATATGTTAATACATTTGTAAGTGTTCAAAGCGCCTTGAGGCTTTCCTTGACCCTAGTGAGCCCCCAAGGCCCAACTCGTCTGAACTTGTTGTAACAAAAAAAAGTTGATGCTTAATTTCTCAAGTTTAAATACTTGGATTCAAAGAGAATCTGCATCTGTATTTTTTATGAGAGGTAGATCGAATTTATAGCTTTAAGATTAAACCCGTCTACTTATTTCAAGCGATTCCGTTAAAGGAGAAATATCTTCAGGAGGGTCGAGTTGGTTTCGATATCATTTAAGGAGACGAGTGGGAGACGGTCGGGATACATGCTTTTGGTGTCATAATTGGAGAGGTACAATTTCTCTTAAGTTTCACTTCCCAAAATTATACAATCTGGCTATGAGCTGTGATGGAAATATTGTTGGTATGGGAGAGTAGTCTGGTGGCGTTTGGGTGTGGGCTCGGATACTGACTGATCATGAGCAGAACCTTTTTCGTGAGTTGGAAGACACTGTGGCTGCTTTTAGTCCTTTGGAAAGTGTGACGAATCGATGGTTTTGGGTCCCAAATCTAGTGGAAGGCTTTACAGTTAAATCTTTCTATGGACTATTACATATACCCTCACCAATTCGATATCAGATACTGTTTTTATAAAATCTATGAATCGCTTGTGGGTGACTGATGTCCCATCAAAAATCCATATTTTCGAGTGGAGGCTCCTACAAAGTAGACCTGCAACACGTGATAGCTTGGTGAATTGAGGAATCATTCGGCCAGAATTTAATCAGAGTTGTCTGTTATGTTTTGAGGAGGATGAAACTGAAAGTCACATATTTTTCCTTTGCAAGTTTGCCACTAAGGTCTGGAATTCGGTAACAGGTTGGCTTGGAATGTATGAAACCTCTCAAGTGGATCCCTTAAACCACTTTTTGCAACATGGAATGTTCTATTTAGGGAAAAAGAAAAGAAGGATTCGGTATATCATTTGGCTTGCAGTGACTTGGGTCTTATGGGGAGCAAGAAATGATGTGGTGGTTAAGGGGCTGGTTGTTGATGGGGAGTCCTTACATAACTGCGTCATAGTGTTTTCTTGGCAGTGGTTCAAAGAGAGGGCAGGTAGGAATACTTGTTGGATGTATGAACAATGGCGAAGTAATCCATTAACTTGCCTCAATACGGTCTGATATCAATGGTCTTAACGGACTGGTTTAATTCTTATGTTGGCTGCCCTTGTAGTGGGTGTAATCTCTTTTGCTGGTTTTGTTTCTATTGGCCTACTTGTAATTCCTTCACTTGGTTGGTGATCCTTTGTAACCATTTTTTTATAAGCAAATGTCAGTGGGGGTGGGGGAATGTTAGTTTCCGGGGTTTGAACCTTTGTAACCATTTTTTATAAGCAAATGTCAGTGGGGGTGGGGGAATGTTAGTTTCCGGGGTTTGAACCCTGGACCTCCTTCTTGCAACTCCTTCATGTCCCTTAGCTCGCCAACTGAGCTACCTTCCTAGGATCGTTGATTGTACTAGTTTCTGGGACTCTTTTTCCTCTACGGGTCTTTTTCCCATTGGTTTTTGGCCCTTAGAGGTTTTGATGAGACCCCACAAGTGTACGAGTTGGAGCACCCCTTATGCTCTACTTAATAAAATTCTTTGCTTATAAAAAAAACCATTCTGTTAAAGTTTAAATTTCACCTGCATTTGATTTTACTTCAAGCACTTAATAATACAGTTCGTGACGTATAAGTTATAACAAGTAACAACTCTCCTTGAAATAAACTGTTGATAATTTTATTTCTCGATACATATTGATATTTAAAACACATAATAAATAACTTCAACAAAACGTAAAAATATAAGATTGGAGGAATTTAATATTTTGCTCAACACACAGATGGCTATCTTTACATTTACATCTTGGGGTAGTCTGATGCCAGCATGACGTCATCATTTTGGTGCCAAAATTTCCTACTTCCCGCCCAAAAACCCCAGCCAATAGCATGCTGCCATGTGTTTTCGCTGTATGGTGAATGCTGCCATGTGTTTTCACATCCTTTCTTCTATCAATTGCTTAATGTGTCACACACGCTTTCCCCCACAGACACGCCTTCCCCCACACACATCTCACTCTCTCAATTCTCTATTCTCTTCTCTGCACTCTCTTTCCACTCTTTCAGTTCTCTCTCTCTTGCCATATCTATTTCTTCTTCCCTTTCCACATTCTTCTTCTTCCTTCGTCCTTCATCCATTATTTCTTCCTTCATCCATGCAATAAAAACTAGACGGAGTCGACACTGTCCATACCTTGCCTCACCGCACCAAGAAAAAAGTCTCTCTCTCTCTCTCTAGGGACTTCTTCAATCGCATCTCGATTTCGCAAGGCTATCCGAAATTCTCCATGGAGGTAACTACATCGTTTCCATCATCACTTTTCCTCTCTTTGCTTTCTCTCAAAATCTTCAATCGCATGGAATCTTATTTTGATCAGAATTATTGTGAGAGATTATTCGATTTCCTTTATTAATTGGATTTTGTTGTGTTTTCGTTCTGATGAATACGATTTCCCTTGATTTGTTGCTATTCGATTGGGGATTTTTCTTGATTTGTTTGTGGTTGTTGTAGGTTCCTGTGATGGTTGGTGCATGCAGCTCAATTTGAAAACCCTACTCGTCCTCCCTCCAATGTCCACGGCAGCGATGCAATTCCCATCTCTAATCAACTCCTCTTCCTCTGATGTCCAGGAATAGAACCACCGCAATCGCTGCCGCTGGCGATGAAGGTTCTGGTTTCAATTTCAAGTCACTGTTAATATTAGTAAAATTTTCTCTATTTTTCAACCTCTGTTCACAATTTTTTTGAGCACTAGATTTCTGAGAGTTTGACATGTATGTTTTAGTGCTTTGTCAGGTTTGAAGAGGGCGCAAATATGTGAACCGTGGTGCTAAAGATTAAAAGGACCTTTTGACCATCAAAAAGGTAAAGATTGAATTCATCCAGTTTAAGATGGTGTTTGAGGCTTGCTGATTAATGAATGAATATTCGTAAGATGGAGTCTTTTCTTCTTCAATGGTTGCATGCTCAAATTTCTAGGTTTTCTATCTCATTGTATGTTGCTTCAATGATTCACAAAACCTGTCACCTTATTATGATTTCTCTAATTTGCCCTATTTGGATTTTGACAATCTTTTGTTTAATTTTTTGTTGTTGCAGAGAATAAGCTGCCATTGACTCATTCCAAAATTCATGTGGAGAAAAGATATCATGTGATCTGTAAGAACCTGTTTCTTCTTTGATAGACAATTCAAACCTATTTTCTATTGTTTATGTTTTTTCATTTTGAGTTTTATTATGCCTTTCTCATTGCAACTTTTTTGTCAATCGTTTGTGTTTCTTCATGTTTAGTTGAAAATAAAATATATGAATGTGTTTCTTAGAATGTAATGCTATTCCTTTATTTGGTTACATAGTTTGAGGATGGAGATGTCTATAGATCAATATTGCAATATGAGCTACAAATAGTCAAGGTGGTCATTTGGATCACCAATGGCTTGATATATGTTTAGAATTGGAGGCTTCTCTTGTGCTCTCAGAATCGGACAATCATCGATCTTTCGAGTGAACTCTCTTATATAATCATTAAAGATTTCATAATTTTCTTAACTTCTATGTCCATGTGCCACTTCAATCAACAATACATGTAGATGATGCTTACCAAAAGTGGGATTATCTAACTTTTGGCTTACGCAGATGAATGTGATGGGATCTTCAAATAAAAGAAAGCACAATGCAGTTTAAAGTGTTGATGATGGTAGCTGTGATAACCACAATCCATTTATTCAACAAAGAAAATGGCTCCATACGCTATCTATGGTATAACAAGTTAATATTCCTTAATTACTTTGTTGTTTCAATGTATATTGTTTGTCTAAAGTAGGAGTGCTTTTGCTGGTTTTTTATTTATTGTCATAAAATGTTCTATAGGTACCTCTGCATCTCACAGTTTGATGAATGGAGCTACTCCTTTAAATGAAACTGCACTTTGTACATAACGTCTTTTTATTCTGCATGGTTTATTTTTTTATTAATCATCTAATGACTCATCTAACTACTCATCTAATGTACTAACTTTTATATTGTTTTCATTCAGCTATGTGTTCTGCTTCACAGCAAAAAACATCAGGTATTCAAAATCACGTTCCTTTCTTAAGTTCTTTAAATGTTTTGTTCATTTCTTGAAGGGATGGCTAACTCACCACCACCTTTATTAATTAGTGTGCAGAAGGGGATGGAAGAGTGGGGATCAACGTTAGTGGCAAAGGCTTAGATATGGTATATTTTCCTGTCTTATTTTGTGAAAGAGAAAACTCCTGTTTAAAGAAAATATTTTTTCTGCCTAAATTATAATTTGAGCATTTTTGAAACATACCCTCCTTCCATTTGGTTTTGGTACTAATTAGTTTTCCTTTTTTTGTTATATTTTCCAATTAGGCAGTTATTTGCTTTTGGTACTTATTATTGTTTTGTTAGTATAACATACATGCTCAATGATTGAACTATATTTTGCACTTGCAGGGCATTCTTATCAATGGCCAATTTCCAGACCTTGAAATCTAATCTGTTGGCGATGAAAGTCTCGGTTTGATGATTATATTTTGATCATATCGCATGCTTGATCATCGTGGTCGTGGCTCTGAGAGATGAGAGATGATATGAGATGAGAGATGGGAGCTGTGAGAGAGAGAGGATGAGATGGGAGATGAGATGGGAGCTGTGAGAGAGAGAGGATTTCTTTTTTTTTACTTTGCTTTCGCTTTCTTTTTTACTCCATATCTTGATTTCTTACTGCCAACTCTTCATTTCAACTAAAATTACTTATTATTTATTTTTCAGGTGTGGTTGATGGTTTACTTTTGGGCCAACATCTAAGGTTAGTGGTTGTTTGAACATGGTTTACTTTGCTTTCACTTCCCTTTTTACTCCATATCTTGATTTCTTACTGCCAACTCTTCATTTCAACTAAAATTACTTATTATTTATTTTTCAGGTGTGGTTGATGGTTTACTTTTGGGCCAACATCTAAGGTTAGTGGCTGTTTGAACATGGTGAGGAGTGAAGCATATTGCTCTATAAAAGTATGCCTACTGATTTATTCTTACTATGTTCGGGTTTCTATATATTTAGCTTGAGTTTTTGTTGGAACTTATAATCATTTTTCTACTTTGACGGGGAGGGTGCCATGGTGGCTGATTTATTGTTTTTTTTTTTGACAAAATTTATTGTCACTATGTTGTGGATTATATTTTCTCATTATTTTTCTTTGATTTATTGTTGTGTTGAATGTTTTGCCATTAAAGTTGATTTGTTATTCCTGTTTTGTTGAAAAACTGATGTGCTATATATAGCAACTATTTTTGCAGAAGCTTGACTTCATATTATACATAGTGCAGTGTATATTATAGATTTTAGCTATACTTTGTGTAGTTATCAAAAAATTTGTGTAATTCTGTCCTAGGAATGCACTTATTTGTTAGTATGCAAAATTATGTGTAATTTGGCCTTTTTCAATTTTTGTTTTTTATATTTGTAGATAGGTGTTTTTGCTCAAGGTAAAGGTAATTAGTTGGATGATGTGCAAGAGTTCTTCAGTGTATTGAGAAGTCACCTTAAGAATGTCAATTTCATACCCCAGGTGCCTTCCCAAGCCCCCTAAAAAATGAATTCCTCAATCTGGTTTTTACATGGTTTGCTTCATTGTCTCTGATTTTGTGTTTGATATTTTTGGGGTGTCGAATTTTAATAATAAAGTTGGAGCTTAATTGTTGATTTGATTTGATTGAATAAAATTCTGATGCAAACTTTTATATATAAAGATCATGTTTTTTGAAGATCAATTGCCTTATTATTTTCTAAAAACAGAGATTATTTTTTATTTTACTTTTGCATGACCTTATTTGTGTTCCTATGTTTAACTTATTTACCTTATTTGCTTCATTACTTGGTGTTTTGTTCCTTACTAGCTCGATTTTAGTTGTCTAACACCTCAGTCATCTTCCCTTTGTCAAATTCAAGCCATATGGTCTCCTCCTATCTCTATTTTTTGAGCTTTGTTATGATTGATGTATCCAACAATACCTACCTGACTTATTGAAGCTTCATGATATTGTTCCTTAAAAAAGGTTCATACTGCACTTTGTACTTAATCAAGGATGTTGTTCCTTTATTTTATTTTAGCTGAGTTTGCTATTATTTGATGTTGGATATGTACCTAGAGTTATTTGCTTCTCTACTTTCCATATGTTTTAATTATTTTCTTTTTTGTTCCTCATTCTGCATTTATGGTATACTCTTATCTTCTAATTTTCTTTATATAATCTTATTTCCATTCTCTACTTGCTTCTTAAAATTTGTTTTCCTATTTTTGTTATTTGTAGTAGATGCGGATTGGTTTCTATGTGCAAGTCTATCATCTTGGTTAACATACTTGGGAAAAATTGCCATGCAAGTTGTGGATGAGCAGTAAACCTGGACATTGTTGTGTTGTTGATGGTTGGACTGCATTCCATGGATTGAATGGGCTTTTGGCATGTCATATAGAAGGCAATTTTGGGAATAAGCAAGGGAAATAACGAAGAAGGAGGAAGAAAGGGAAAGAGGAGCAGTAACGGGAATGGAAGTAAAGAGAGTTTGAATTTGAAGCAGAGATTATTGGCTTTAGGGAGAGAAGTGTTTATGCAGCGATCGCATTGGAAGAAGTTAGGAGAAGAAGAACAAGTTGCAGTGCTCTTGATGTCTCTATCTTATGGATCCGTTTATGCTTAAAATTAATAAATCATTTTTATTTTTTAGAATTTAATTAGATTTTTATTTTAGGATCCAATCCAATCTACCAGTACTTCTAAGTGTAAATTTTAGTTTCTTATTACTGATGATTGTTGCTATCTGAGTGATTATCTTTTCAACAGTTGTAAGACATTATTCAAGTCCAATTTTGGTAATATAGTTATCCCTATTTCTCATTGCCTTGTCTTATATTTTCAGTATCTTTTCTAAAGATTATGTAATTCGCTTTATGTCGGCGCTGTGGGAAGAATCATCAATTGGATTCTTCAATTTCTTGTATTCAAATTCGTGATCTATTATTGTTTACCTTTGATTATTTTCATTCAAAGCGCGAGCTGTGATCTACATGTGATGTGAAATTCCATTTTCGTACGATTGAATTATTTCCTTATGCGTAATGTAAAGTGGATTAAAATTTAAAATTAGGTTGATCATTTATTTATTTCAAGAAAGTGGAGTTGGTGGCAAAAAGGAAACAACATTAAAAGAGGAGGGAATGAGAGCCTAAGTATAATGTAGGGAGCCAAAGAAATAAAATGGTTACTTTGTTTGTTTATTAGTTTGTTCAACTATGTTGGGTTATTTTTTATTGTCAATTCCCTTCTTACCCATTCTAAGAATTATGTATTTTTAACAATGTATATGGTCTGTCATAGAACTGTGAGGTAGTGCATTTTCATCTCTATAGTGAATTTTTTTTTTGCTTGATGGTCTTGCTCTTTTTGATTTTACTTAATGTGTATGCATTTTGGATTTTTTGAATCCTAAATCCATCACTAAGATTATTTGTCAACAACACTTGGTGATGAAAAGAAAGAGAGATGGATTATGCCTAAAACAGAACCATTCACACAACAATAAGTGTAGTGTAGCACCATTTTTCCTAGATTAATGCGCAATCAGCCGCCTCCCATTCAAGTTCACTACCCTACTAATGAAGTTGGTCGCGAGTTTCCTCCACCTAACTATTTTGATGATAAGACAATCAGACAAACTGCTGATAATCCCATTATTATGTAATGACTTTATTTAGTAGGATGGTTGTTGTGTTTCTTTAGCTTCAAGACTTTTTAATTATGTTTTGACTGTAGTTTTCTCTTATTGACTACATATACACTCTTGCTTTTTGCTTAGAATTACAACTATTTAAAATCATTGTTAGAATTTTTATTTCCATATATGTAATATTTAGAGTTTTTGCCCCCGTGCAGAGCACGGGTCACACCGCTAGTTTTATTTAGCTTCCTCCTCGTTGCAGATAACAATGCTATGTGCGTATTTCAACCATGCTTCAGACAACAACAAATGATGGTTGCCACACATTTGCCTCCACCCCAAAATCCCTAGCTAACGCACCTTTTGGTCGCAGTAAATACATTGCCCATGACCAATACGGTCATATCTCGGAATAAAGAACTCACCTGTTGTCAATCCAACTGTAAAAAAATATATATCACAAATTCAAAATTCCTTGCTTAGTAATTTTCTTGATATATCGTATGTTAACTGAAATGAACAAGACTAGACAACAAATTATTAGTTAATTGTATATTGTATATTTGAAATAGAACTTAAGCGACCAAATTAATTGTGTTTCTTACCTGAAGCAAGGACCAATGCAATGAGTAAAATTCCAGAAAGAGAAGAATGACAAGTGCGTGTAGCCATTTTTAAAGGATTTAACTTTGAAACTCTGTTATCTTTCTTTCATGTGATGAGGACATCAAACTTCATGTTCTTTATATAGTACTCGATATTTGATAAGACCAAGAGAACTGAATGTACGTAGAAATATCAATTAATGAGTTAGTTTTTAAGATCTTTCACAATACTTGTTTCTAAACATGCATTTATTTAAATCAAAGTTGGTAGTCTTTTGGATTAATTATGATTGTGACATATTTTTTTTGTAACCAAATAATTTTTGGACCACTTCATCTACAAATAAAAAAAAAATTATGATTTTGACATGATTTTTTTATAGGCAATGTTAGTTGTTATTTCTTAGAGGGAAGAGGGAAATATTAGTTTCCAGGATTTGAACTCTGGACCTCCTTCATATACTCCTTCGATATTCTTAGCTCGCAAATTGAGCTACCTACTTGGAAAATGTTGTCACCGGTGGGCGGTGGCAGATCTTAGGGGTGTGTTTGGGAGTTTGGAGGGGAGGGGAAGGGAGGGGTGGAAACTAATAGTGTAAATTTTTTAGTAATTGGGAGAAAAATTATCCTCCAAACCCCCCAAACCCCTCTCCTAGTTTATTTTTGGAGCCCCTCCAAACTCCCCCAAATATGGAGGGTTTTGGAGGGGCTCCAAAAATAAACTAGGAGAGAGGTTTGGGGGGTTTAGGGGGATAATTTTTCTTCTCATCACTAAAGAGTTTACACTATTAGTCCCAACCCCTCCCCTCCCCTCCAAACTCCCAAACACACCCCTAGGGCTCAAGTAAACAGGCCAAAAATTTTTAAAGTCACATAACTAAAAAGTAATAAAAATAAAAATTTAATATATTTAATTAAATAAATATTCACAACTTATAATTGTTCTCTATGCACACAGAAGGCAGAGGAATTTACGTGAGTAATTGTGTGAGTGTAGACTGAGTACAAAATTAGAGACATGGTTGCATATTATTTTTCGGGGTGTGCAAAATATATTTTTTCCTCTAGGGGGTAAGTCAAACTTTGGTTTTTGAGGATATGCACTTGACCACCCTCACTTGAGATTGTCTGCCTCTAGTTGTCACCATTTTTTATAAAACCCCGCTCAACTAAGGACGTTGTAAATGATAGTGTCAATTAGGTCTAAATAAATAATTTATATTTTAATTTAGATGTTGAAGTCTAATTAGCTAGACTTTTATTTAGTGTTATTTTAGTTGGGTCAATGGCCATTGGGCCTTTTTATTATCCATTATCCACTACTAGTCCTATAATGTAATCTTCTTGAGACATGTCAAATGAATCAAAGCAAATTAATGAACAAGTCTTTTATATTAGTAGTTTAATTTCTCTATTCATTAATTCTTGGTTTAGTAGTTTTCCTTTGTTTTGTTAGATCTAGAGCTAAAGGCTACCCTAATAAAACTAAGGAAAACTAATAAATCAAGAAGTAAATAGAGAAATTAAATTACTACAATAAAAGACAACACATTTCCCTTCAACCGAAACCTTTCAAAAAAAAATTGAACGCACTGTAGACACATACGAAACGTAATCTTATTTTTAGAAACCTAAAGATTACTACGGTATAGATCTCGATATATAAACACAAAAATTAAAGTGATAACAATAAAAAGTACAGAAGTGTGACAAATATACACATTATGAAATGGAAAGTGATTAATGCTAGCTCAGTGTACAAATCCGTATGTGGTGGATTAATTCGTCAATTGAAAGGCTTTTTATTCAACGATGCCATCACTATATATTTGAGAAATTGAATATTATGCCTATTTAGTAACAATTACTAAACACTTACTTAGCACTTTAAGTCAGACTCCTTCGTTCTACGGCGTGGTGGCAGGACCGAGAGGTGACTTATCTTTCTCACTGTTAGCTTGTTTTCTTCTCCCCACCATAAAGTCTTTTGGTTTCTGAATTCTGAGAATACCGACGGTCTTTCTCACACAAACCCATTTTTTATACTTTTCCATTCATTTCTCTTCGTGACTCTATCCTTTTCTTTTTTTTTAGATAAGTCAAAATTTATTGATGATAGGGGCACTAGGAGTGCCTCAACCCAATTACAATTACGGTAGCCGATTAATACTCTATCCTTTTCTGATTTCTACCATCTTTACCATCGTTCGTTCACCCATATTACTTAACAAAATCTTTGATTTTTTGCCAATGTTTTATTCATTTCAATTATTGTTTACCGCAAACTAATGAGCAAAATGTAACCCTCGTCAATGAATAAACGTGAATGCAAAGAAATAATTAAAGTAAAAAAAAAATCAAGCTAAATTTATCAAACAATCTGTAAAATATAATGAAAGTAAAAAAACTTAGGGGAATGGAAGGAGCAATGAAGAAAAGATTTGTGGGCCGGTGGAATTGTGACCTTCTAAGCTTATATATGAACCAAGTCCATATTATTGACTTAACATGGTTAACAACCACTTGCCGATTAGAAACTTTACTTCTGAAAAGAATATGCAAGTGACAGTCATCCATATCAAATACTTCAATCTACAAGCCTTCTTCAATTCCAATTGCAAGCCTTGAGCTCGAAAATGCACAACCCCTATTAGAGTATCTGAAATCGCAAAACCCGACGGCTTCTAACACTACAAAAAAAAGCAGTATAGGCGACGGATTTTTCCGTCGCTAATGACCAAAAATCCGTCGCTAATGTGCCTTAGCGAGGGAATTAGCGACGGAACAAATCCCTCGCTTAAAATGGCCTCGCTAATGGTTAGCGACGGAAGTTAGCGACTGTATTTAGCGAGGGAAATTTCGTCGCTAATCACCTCGTAATCCGTGTTTTTTGTTAAAAAAAAGCGCGCATTTGTCATTAAAGTATATTACAAAATTATTGTTATAATAATTATTATAATATTATAATATTATTAATATTCGGTGTATTATAAAATTATTGTTATAATATTATTAAATTATAATATTGTTATAATATTGTTATAAAATTATTATAAAATTATTGTGAAATATGGTGGTAGTGGTGGTGAAATATGGGAAGGAGTTTGTGTGGAGAGAGAGACACGGTTACAGAGAGAGAGAGAGAGAGAGAGAGAGAGAGGTATGGTTAGAGAGAGGACTGAGGGTGGAAGTTAATTCTGTGGTGGTGGTCGTGGTGAAATATGGGAAGGAGTTTGTGTATAGAGAGAGAGGGAGAGAGACGGTTAGAGAGAGAGAGGGGTATGGTTAGAGAGAGGAGTGAGGGTGGAAGTTAATTTTGTGGTGGTAGTGGTGGTGGTGGTGGAGGTGAAATATGGGAAGAGGGTGGAAGTTGGGGTGATTGTAACATCCCCTAATTAGCTAATTTAATTTATTTAAATTAGCGAAAAGGTTAAGGTGAATATTGACTAAATGGGATATTTAGCACAAGAGGTTATCACTAATCGATTTAATTAGCATAATTACTAAATTATGTGATGTTGATGTAAATAATGGTGGTCATGCATAATTAAAATAAGGAATTAAGTTAATAATTTATGGCTTGTACCAAGAAGTGAATTATTAATCTAATTGCTTGTTAGTACTTGTGTGAGGAGTGTTAGGCTAATTTTAGTATATTAAGCCAAATGTTAGATAGGATGAATGAGTGTATAGCTGAAGGGCTTTTTGGTCAAACCCTAACTATTACACCCAGCTGAAGCAAAACCCACCAAACAGTGATTCATTTGAAGAAAAACAGAAACAGGATAGAGAGAGAAGGAGGAGAAGTCAAGAGAGAGAGAGTGGAGAAGAAGAGAGAAACCCAGCTCCAAACCTTCATGCATGTGGGTGATCCTTGCACCAATTTTTCCCATTCCTCTTCCTCTTTCCAATGATATGAATTTCAGTGGCCTTTCCTCCCTCTAGCTCAAATCTCAAATTCGAAATACACAGCCCAAAGTTGTTCAAAACTGGAATTCTTGCCTTTGCATGTCACTGTTTGGAGCATTGAAGCAAACTTAGGCCCTTAGGAATCTCAAGGTTCAGTTCTGAAACTCAGTCACAAGCTACATTGTTCGTTTGAGTTGTTAAGGAAGAATTTCATTAGCCGAGGTTCTGGTTTAGTTGCTGTCCAAAGGTTTGGGTAGCTGAGTTCGTTGTTGAAGCGGATTCCAGGAGAGTTCCTGGTTTTTGGGACGGTTGAACTCTCGGAGTCTCGGCGTTGTGAGCGATTTTCATCGCCATAGGTGAGTACTATAACTCGTTAGGGATGTGTGATATCGAGTCCTGCATTTTCTGAACCAAGAAAACGTTATAAACCGCTTTGTGAAAAATAACTCGAAAACTGTTTTATCAAAAAGTCACTATGTTTGTAACCGATTGCTTTGATTTGATGATTGAATGAATTGATTGACTGTTTATCGCTTTCGCTGGACTGGAATAATATTCGTTATGTTAGGATATCGACCAGAATGAAATTGGAATCGAAACGGACTTGGAGAAATGACACGAAACTGGAAAATTGGCCACTGTCAAGGACGCACGGATCGTGCCTCCCAAGGGCACGGGTCGTGCGCCTTGTTCGCAGCAGCCAAGGAAATGGATTTTTAACACAGCACGGGTCGTGTGCCCTTGGCACGGACCGTGCGTGACCTACGCAAATCAGTTTTTACAATGTTTGAATACGCACGGATCGTGCGCCTTGGTGGCACGGATCGTGCGCCCTGTACGTTTTTCAAACTGAACTTTAAGTGATACGCACGGGTCGTGCGCCTCTGGAGCACGGACCGTGCGGATCCTTCTGTTACCCTAACTCAAAATCCTTTATAATCCGTTCCAAACGATTCCAATTCCTTTCTGATTGATTCCCCAATGTTTCCCAAGAATGGAAACACACTTATGTCATGAGATGAAAGAAGTTTGAGGTAAATATCACAAGTTATAAATGTTAAGGAAAACCGTACATTAGTAAGACGCGAGTGTACACAAGTTAATTCATACGAGTCAAGATAAGTAATGTTTAATTCAAAGACAAGATACCTTCCCTTGAGGAAGGGTAGACGGTACATGAATGAAAATGATAAGACAGCCCAATGCGGGTACATTTATATAATATATATAATATTGAGCTCAAGGGTGACGACCCTTAGAGGATTGGCATACTAGGGGAGGGGAAGTCATGAGCCCCAAAACCTAGACTCAAGAGGTTTCACCCACTAGAAATAGCGGGATGAGTTCACCAAAAGCCAAAGAAATGCCTAAGAATAGGTAGGCTTGAGGTGTTATGCTAGAATGATAAATGAAAAGAAATGTAATGCATAGTTGCTTAGTAGGGCTACAAATTACAAGAGGTAAAATATGATATGCTTCATGTGTCGCTTAGAAGGGCCATGAGCATAAAAGTTACATGAAATTAATATATGTCCACGTGGTTGCTTATTAGGGCCACGAGTTCAAAGCAAGGAAATAAGGAACCGCTAGAGTTAGTAAGGGGTCTCGATAGGACTCACTGAGATAATGTTTATCTCACCCTTCATATTTGTGGTTTTTACAGAGAAACAACGGAAGGCAAAGGCGACGAAGCACGGTTAGCCGGTGCGACTCTTGGAGTCATTGAAGATTGAGTTTCATGTTTAGACCTTTGTCCCATTTACTGTTTCTATGTTATCGATTGTATAACGATCATGTATCAGTTGTAAATCGTTTCCGCTACTTTATGTTTTGAGTATTGAACACCAGGATTATGTATAAGTCTTAAGTTATGAAACTTAAGCTTTTTGATAAAGTTAAGTATGGTTCGGAGAACCATTTGATATGTATTATCAAAATTTTTAGTTTGTGTTCAATATTCATTAACGGGAAGTTACTCTGATGTATGCCATTTAGTACATTTCGGTAGTTCTACATGTTAGAATTTATCGGGGTGTTACATTATGGTATCAAAGCAGTTCGACCTAGTCGGGCTTAGACAGTTAGGGTGGTTTTGTCCCTCGATTAATTCTGCTATTTAGCTTCTTATGATGCTAAGAGACATTGAGACTGATCAACTTAATACTTGGTGTATCGTTTGCAGAATTATGGCAGGAGGATCGAGGAATAACCAACCAATTGATCCACATTCTGCATGGATGCAGAATATGATCGAGAGACAGCAAAAGATGATGGAAGATATGTTACTAAAACAAAATGCTCAAGCTTAACCTCAACAAGTTCCTGAGCCTCAAGTTGACCCAAGGAGGGTTTTCTCTGAATTTCTGAAAATGAAGCCGTCTGAGTTCAGAGGGGGACCGGATGTCATGGGAGCCCAGCATTGGCTCGATGACATAGAGAAAATTTTCTTAACTATGCAAGTCACTGATGAGGACAAGCTGAGATTGGCGACTCATATACTGAAAGGAGAAGCCAACAACTGGTGGACTAACGCCAAGGCCATGATGGCAACCATGGGTACTCCCCAGACTTGGGAACATTTCAGGCAGGTTTGACAAGGAGAATGAGTTTTTGACTCTCACTCAAGGAGGTTCAACTGTGGGTCAGTACGCGGCTAAGTTTGAAGAGTTGTATCAATTCTTCGGTTTGGGCGGGTATGCTCCCAATGACAAGTGGAAAACTGATAGGTTCAAGTATGGGCTAAGAGAAGACATTGCTCAGAGTCTAAGTTCTTTTGCATATACCAACTATGCCGCCATGGTTCAACAAGCTTACATAGCTGAAAGTGATTTGAAGAGGTTGTACGCAAGCAGAAAAGTATTCAATCAGAATAAGAATAATGTTGGATCATCCAACAATCAGATGAGTCCCAGGCACAACTCCAACAAAGGGAAACAAGTTCAGTCGTCGAACCCCTCAAGATTCAGTACATGTTCCAACTATGGAAAGTACCATCAGGGTAAGTGTCAAATGGGATCCAACCAGTGTTTCTTCTGCAAGAAAGATGGTCATTATGCACGGGACTGCCCAGCAAAGGAGAAGAGTCATGGAGATAGCCCTGCTGCTACTACTACTCACGGGAGGGTCTACACATTGGACGCCTAGAAGGTCACACCATCAGATAATCTACTAAGGGGTATGGGATCTCTTTTTAATAACTCCATTAGTATTTTATATGATTCGGGTGCGACCCATTGTTTTATATCTCAAATCTGTGTTGGACGGTTGGGATTGGCTTTGACACCTTTGCCTCAACCAGTCTCTATTAAGACTGCTGCTGAGGGTAGTATTCAAACCCAAGCGATATGTGAAAACTGTCTTCTATCCATTGGAGATAGAAATTTTGTGGTGGACTTCATTTGTTTACCAATGAAAGGTATGGATGTTGTCCTAGGAATGAGTTGGATGACGGCCAACCATGTGACTATAGATTGTTTTCATCGGACTATCGGTTTCGCCTCCGAGTCAGTGGAGCTATAACCGCCCAATTCTGAAGCTGTTATTTCTTTCACTTCGGCCAGTAACTATCTGTTCCAAGGCGCAGAAGCTTATGTCATGATGTTGTCTGCATCTACTGAGACAGGTCTGGATTTATCTTCTGTGCAAGTTGTTAATGAATTTCTTGATGTGTTTCCTGATGAAATTCCTTTGTTACCTCCGGATCGTGAGGTGGAGTTTTCTATAGAGTTGGTTCCGGGCACTCGACCAATTTCTATAGCCCCGTATAGAATGTCGCCGTTAGAGTTGAGGGAATTGAAAGTCCAATTGGAAGAGTTAATTTCCAAACAGTTTATCCGGCCGAGTGCCTCACCATGGGGTGCTCCAGTGTTGCTCGTCAAGAAGAATGACGGAAGTATGAGATTGTGTATTGATTATCGTCAGTTGAATAAGGTGACTATCAAGAACAAGTACCCTCTACCGAGAATTGTTGATTTGTTAGATCAATTGAGAGGAGCTTCTGTATTTTCAAAGATTGATTTGAGGTCCGGCTATCACCAAATCAGGGTTCGAGCGTTGGATGTCCCGAAGACCGCTTTCCGTACGAGGTATGGACACTATGAATTTGTAGTGATGCCCTTCGGTTTGACAAATGCTCCAGCCATATTCATGGACTATATGAATCTGATTTTTAATCCCTATCTGGATCAGTTTGTTGTAGTGTTCCTTGATGATATCCTGGTGTACTCTAAGACAATTGAGGAGCATGTGCAACATCTCCGAATTGTCCTGAACGTACTCCGAGAGAAGAAGTTGTACGCTAAGCCATCCAAATGTGATTTTTGGATGCTCGAAGTTAAGTTTCTGGGCCATGTGATATCTCAGGCCGGTGTTGTAGTGGATCCTAGTAAGATTGAAGCTGTGGTAGACTGGAGACAACCGTCTACGGTTACTGAGGTAAGAAGTTTCTTGGGATTAGCTGGGTATTATCGGAGATTCATTCAAGGATTTTCCCAGCTGGTTTTTCCACTCACTCGGTTAACTCGCAAGGGTCAGCCGTTTATATGGGACTCAGATTGTGATGATTGTTTTGCGGAATTGAAGAATCGTTTGACTTCTGCACCTGTTCTGATTCTTCCAGATCCGTCCGTAGGATTCCAAAGCTATTGTGACGCATCTGGTAAGGGTTTAGGATGTGTTTGTTGCGCCCGAAAAAGTCCTCGAGGGAGAACCTTCCTCGTTCACAACTTTTCCTAAGACAATGAAGCCGCCACCAATATTTATTAAGGAAAATATTAGGAAAACCTTTTTTGGAAAGCGATTGGTCTTGCGAAAACTGAGAGGTTTGGGTTCGGGGGCCGGTTACACGCGGGGAAGGTGTTAGCACCCCACACATCCTCTCTACTGAGAGGGAACCTTTAATTAAATGTGTGGTTTTAGTGTGTTGACTTGAAAATACTTAATTTTTCCTCTCTACTTCTTATTGAAAAACTCTTAATGAAAACCTTTATTTATTATGAAAAAGGAAAAGGGGGAAGAATGGGTTTTTTAGAAAAAAAAACGCTTGACGGGACATGGCCCGCTCCTACGTATCTCCCGATGCGATGGAGAACTCAAAGCTACGTAGTTCTTCTTTTATCCTGAAAAGTTTTTTTTGTCTTTTATCTTTTTAGTGAGTTTTCGAAATAGGACGAGCATTTAGTGAATGATTAAACTAACCAAGGTTATGGGTAATCACCGCTAAGTACTCTTGAAAATGAGAGTCACTACCACCAGTCAGACGAACAAAGGTTCTGATTGACTATTAGTAGCAACCCGTTTTTTATTTGCCTTTTTGAAAGTGGTTTTCGAAAGAGATTGATTGGCACGAATGATCAAACTAACAAAGGTTATGAGTGATCATCGCTTGTTGTTCTTTGGGGAAAAAGACATCGCCACCAATGGCTAGACGAACAAAGGTTCTGATTAACGACTAGCGACGATGGGTTGAAAATGTTTTTAGAAAGGAAAAGGTTTTCGTTCTGAAAATGATCTTGGTTTTCAAAAGTGACTCTTTTTTGTTATGAAAATAACTCTTTTCTTTTTGTTATGCAAATGCTAAACTTTTTATGATTGCGCTTGACGAGAGTGTGACTCGCTCCTACGTATCCCAAATGGGAATCAAAGCGACGTAGTTCTAAGGAGCCTTGAAAAGGAAAGCCTTTTTGCTTTGGCTTTGAAAAGTGAAGGGCGTTCATAATGATCAAACTAACAAAGGTTATGGGTGATCATTACTAAAAACCCACTTAAGTGCATGTAAAAATCTCCTTTCGAAAAGTGAAAGCCTTCATGATGATCAAACTAACAAAGGTTATGAGTGGCCATCACTAGCACTTGCTATGACTTTTGATGCTTAGGGAAATATCTTCTGAAATTGAAAGAGTTCATGATGATCAATTGAGCAAAGGCTCCAAGTGACCACCATTAGTGTTCCATTGTTAATAATCATGCAAGCAAAGGCTTCGCAAGACTACTAACGAAATTTTTTGGATTTTGAAGAGTTTTCGCAATTGGATTGATTCTTATTTAGGGGAAAGGAAATCTGTTATTTGGGAAAAAAGGTTTGTAAAAAAATAAGTTTATTTAGGGGAAAGAAACAAAATTTAAAAAAAAAGAGGAACAGGGGGTGCAGTAGTAAAATGGGGGGTGCAAGTGGCAAGAGGGCTGTATTATTAAAATTGGGGTGTAAACAGTAGCCCATCCATCCTTAGCGAGCTGGCCCACGTTTTTTTATTTTCTGATGGGCTTCGGGGAGGTGCGTGAAATAAACACAGGGGTGCAAATAAGAATCTGAAAAAATAAAAACGTGAAAAGACGAAATTGCCCTTGAGATCCTAATATAAAAGCGAAAATCCCAAAAATGGGAACCCTAAAAACTCTCCTCTTCTCCACGGCGCCTCCAACCTAAAAATGGCCAAACCTTAATTCCTCTCTCTCTCCTCTCCACGGCGCTTCTACCCTCACCTCCCCTCCTCTCCATTTTCTTCCTCTTTCCTTGCTCCGATCCCTTCCCTCTCAACCCATTTCGGTTCTTCCCTCCTTCTCCAACACCGAATCTTCTTCTCCATCTCATCACTAATTCTCATCTCGCTCTCCATCTCTTCACCGCCGCCAACGACGAAAATGGGGAGAGGGGAATGGTCGTGGTGGCTGCGATGGCCGTGGTGTCGTCTTTGGTGACTGTTTGGCGCGAGGAGAGAGAAAGGGGGGACGTACGAAGGTGAGTTCTGTGTCGGTGGCCGACGGCGCGGTAGCGGTGGTGGATGGCGCGGTTGAGGCGTATGGTGGTGGGACCGTAGGTGGTTGTTGGGTGGTTCGGTGGTGTACTGTGATGGGGAAGGGGGTCGTTTTTGTGGTGAGGAGAGAGATAAAGCGTTGGTGGTGAGGAGGGAGAGGAGGCTGTTGGTGGTGGCTTGGTTGGTGACGGTGGTGGTGCACGGCAGTAACGACGGCGCGTTTTTGCAACGACCACCGTCTACGGATGTCGGGAATGGTACGGTTCCGATCACTTTATTTACTGTTTCTGTTCCTTGTTTTTTTTTACTGTCTGTTTTTCCTTCCTATGCCTATTTTACCCTTTCAGCCTGTTTTTTTCTAACACAAAAAAAGGTGCTGGTCTTACATATTTATTTTTCACAGTGTAGCTTTCTGGCATAACAAACAAACAGCAACATACTTGCCAAAGAGAAACTAAAAAAATTTAATGCTCACATGCTATTATATTTGTAGAAGCCAGCAAAAAATAAATTGATTGTAAAGCATTACCTTAACTCCTTGATTCTGAATCTATGTTTTCTTACTTGCTCTCCTAGAATTGTATTTTGTGCATCCGTTTTCACTGAGGAATTTCTGTCTGTTCGTGTATACTGCTCTCTATGTGTACAGGACTGTGTTGGTTGCTGTTTGTATTTCTTTCTGTGTGCATCTGCCCTCCCCCCGTTACTGTTGCTGCCTATGGTATTTATAGTCAAAATGTTGCGGTGTAGGTGTGGATGGAAGCAGAGGATCAAAGCTCATAGGAGACCAAGCTGTTGGCAGCAGTGGAGCAGCAAGGATGAGGCTGGCATGTTCTTGCCTAAAGTGTGAAAGGCCAAGGAACAAGGAGAAAGGAATTTGGGCTTCATCCTCAAAATACCTCCTGCCACAACAACAATCACGACAGCAAAGGCAGCAGCGCCTGCTGTTCTTTTTTTTTTTTATTTTTGTTTTAATAATTTTTTGTTTTTTATTTTTGTCTCCATGTATAAAAAGAGTTGACTTTTTTTTGTACTATTCTCGCTTTCCTTTTTTAATTTTTTTGTTTATATGTAAAAAAGGGGACAGCTAATAAAAAGAAACTGATTTTATCTTATTACCATTATTTCAGTATTATTTTATTTTTCTTTATGATAATAAAAGCAGTAAAAACAACGCGCACCGACTCAACGACTCACACGACTCGAAATGAAACACGCGCTCGCGTTATTTATTATTATTTTTATTTTTTATTTTCGGATTCTTTTTTAGAAAATAACGAGTGCCAAACAAGATCGTTGCACGAGAGTGCCAAAGACACCCACGTTCAAAACAATATGCGAAGCGATAAAATTTTTGGGATTTTCCAATTAGTCGGACAAAATTGGGGTATGACAGCTGCCCCTCTTTATTCGGATTTTATCAAGAAATATGAATTGGCCGAGACATCTTTCGAAGGTAAAATAGGAATAAAGAATTCAGACATTATACCAATTTTGTCTACTTGGAGAAACGCAAATTTTCTTTTTCTTTCTCTTTTTCTCTCTCTTTTTTTTGAATCAACACTTGGAGTGTCGATGAGGAAACAGTAAATGAACACTGACATGCAGCCAGAAAAGGTAAAATGGGCACTTGCGTGCAGAAAGCAGTAAATTGCCCAGGCTGCCTAAAACCTGTAATCCTTAAACGAACTCTTGACGAGTCCGAGTTTGCACGTGGCTTTGAGGAGCACGCATCCTGAGAATCTCTGGTCTTTCGAGCGACTGGGGGGATCGTTATCAGCTCCAGAACTGATATACCGATCAATGCACGACGTCCACTGTATCTTAGGCTGATACAACTATTCCGTTGAACCTCACATGGGGCTGCGGTCCATCGCGTTGCTCGTACACGATGTGAGACCTGGGCAGAAGGGAGCGATGATCTCTCTGGGCTCCAATCCGCAATGCGCGCCTGAGCGCTCTCTTTTCTTTTCTCTCTTTTGTTTTTTCTTTTCTTTCTTTTCTTTTTTCTTTTCTTTTTTTTTTCTTCTGAACTCGCCCAACTTGGGGGAGCATTTTCTGGAATATGGGGGCAAGGGCTAACACCGAAGTGCTCATCCTCTCTTTGTATCTGCAGCTGAAAATGAACAAATGCATGCAATGCAAATGCCATGATTGCTGTTTTCCTTTTCTTATGATGAATGTAATGTAAACGTCTGAATTTCTTTTTCTGTACTTTATTATTATTATTATTTTCTATGTCTGATGAGTGCATGATTTTATGCTTGGTGAATGTAATGCATGACTTTATTTGTTTTATTACTCTTTTGCTTTTCTTCTCTTCTTTTCTTTTGCTCTTTTTATGAAGTGCGGGTATGCAGATGCAAAATTTTGGTGCTTGATGATATGTAATGAAATGGCAGATGACATGCAATGGAAAACTTTTCCTTCTTTGCATTTTTCTATGAAATGGGAATATTGCTGATGAATAACATGAAATGATGAATGACATGGGATGCTTTAGCTTTCTTTTCTTCTATGAGATGCAAGTATTGATGTGATGCAACTGTATTGCTTTGATGTTTGATGGGATGATGAATTTTGGTTCTTTTTGTTTTATGGAATGCAAACGTTACTATGATGTAGACGACACTGAATGTTTTTGTTTGTTTTCTTTTTTTGGCATAGGGACCTTAGGATTCTTGAGTGATCAATTCAAGTGTCCTATCGTGATGACTATTTCGAATGTACATTCGACTTAGTCTCCTATTTATTGAAAATGATTTTGTATTTTGAGACTTGATTTGATGTCTGATGCAATGATGATGAATGCTTGGTCTGCTAGAATGAAAGCAGTAAATGAACACTTGGCGTGCTGATGAGAAAGCAGTAAATGAACACTTGGCGTGCTGATGAGAAAACAGTAAATGAGGATGAACACTTAGCGTGCTTTTAATGAACCACTTGGGACCCGAGGGCATTTGAACTCCGAACTGAAGGAGTGACTGGGAATGAGATTTCGAGACTGACAAGTCCAGGATGACTGACTTGAGAATTAGATTGAAGATTGACACTTGAAGTGCTGATTCTTAGAACTAGGCATGAGGATTAACATCTTGTGTTCATCCGCATTTTGCTTAGCAATGCAATGAATGACACATGTAATGCCGACATATGCCATGATTGATGTCTTGAATATTATGGAATGCTTTTGTTCTTTTGTATCTGCTTCTTCTTTGTAGTTTATGAAATGCAAATATCAACATAATGCTTTGGTGTTTGAATGCAAGTGTATGCGGTGATCGATGCTTTGATGAATGGAATGCTCCTGTTCTAACTTCTGTTTGTTTCTTTTTGCTTCTTCTATGAAATGCAAACATTAATATGATGCAATGCTCTGATGTTTGATGCAATGATTTTTGTTCTTTTTCTTTTATGGAAATGCTAACGTTAATATGATGCAAATGCACCGCTTTAATGTTTGATGATTGAATGACAAAGGAATGCATGTGAAATGAGGAATGATTTGGAATTCTGGTTGACAAGGAATGTTTCTGTTCTTTTTGTTGTTTGTTTGGAGTTTGCAAGTGAGAGTCAACACTGGATGTGTTAATGAAAAAGCAATGAATGAGAAGACATGAAATGAGGATCGCTTGGGATCAAGGGAGTAGCTTTGAATTATGGACGCAAAGGTCTGGTTTATGGGTCAACATATGTCTGTATTGATCTAATGGTCTGAAGAATTTTGATGATGCAATGGTGCATGCAATGATTAGTATCTTGTGGAATGGTGAATGACATGGAATGATTTTGTTCTTTTCCTTTTTATGAAGTGCGAACATTAATATGATGCCAATGCAATGAAAAGATTTCTGCTTTTTCTTCTTTACTATTTTCCTCTATGAAATGCAAGTATTAATATGGTGCAACTGACGTGGAACGTTTTTCTTTTTGCTATGTGATGAATGCACAAAATGTGAAGATGCAAATGTAATGCTTCGATGCATATGCCATAATGAATAGATTGAAATGCCTAGGTGCATGAGGTAAACATTTTGTGAAGATGAGATTCGAGACTTTGAATGCAAGGAATTGAGATGACTATTGCCCATTCTGTTGAAAAATTGAATTTGATTCAAACTCCGGTGTTCTCGAGGTTTTTATTTACAAACAACCTCACTTGTTTTCTCTTTCTTTCCATGATGACTGAATTTTAGATATCATGTAAATAACTTGTGCTCTCTCTTTTGAAGCATTGTCTAGTAAGCATGCATAGGAGTGCAAATGTGAATGAATGAGTCAGTTAACTTGGAATTGGTTTAGGGCATGGCAAGTGAAGGAATGACAGACATGGTTATTTTCGAAGCTCATGAGGGATCAAGAGATACAAGATTGCCCCAATTCAGGTCTTTGATGAGTGAATAACTTGCCCCTGTCTGGTGGTGACAACAACTAGGGGTGTAGAAGATGATGATTTGGGAATGCTTCGGCTTTTGAGATGAAAGGTGGAGCAAAAGAGATTTTGTCTCAACCCATAAAGTTTGATGTTGCCCTAGTCATAACAAGGACGAAACTGCCCCAATTAGAATGACAAGGCCTTGTTTAGGATAGTGAGTTGAGAGATTGCCCCGGTGAGGTTTTATAGGAATGAATGAGGTGAAGGAATGGGAACGCACTTGCCCCACTTTCGAATGACATTTCAAATGGTTTCTTTGAGTGAGGTTGTGAAAGGCGACAGAGTTATGGTGATGGTTATGAACTGAGGGTAATATATGAATGGGGTGGGCAATGAACAAACCTCCCCAAAGTTGAGTGGAGTGAGGGGTGAAGGGAATGCCCCCTAGTACACACCTTTGGTTCTCTTTAAGAACAACTCAAATGCAATGAAAGTTTTGACTTTTTAGTATGAGGAGAGGCTCCACTTGGTGACCACTAGACCTTGTTTTAATGCAACACGAATGCATCTTGGAGTGCAAGTCCTTCTCCTTTTTTACCAACTTTCTTTTTTTGATTGTTTGTTCTTTCTTTTTGAGCAGCTTTCTTTTTTCTGCTTGTTTTTTTTTTCCTTTTGAGCAAACACGTCGTAAATAGATGAACTTATTTGTCCTAAGATTAAAACTTGAGAGAACGAAAGCAATTAGTCACTGATCGGAATGGACTTTTTAGGGTTGTGATGTGGAGAAGGGGATGATGAAGTGTTTGGGGGTTGATGGGGAGGATGGGTCTTATTCGGTGTTGGCCGATGGTCAATGGTTTATGAAGGAAATGGTTATTAGGTTTGATGAGGCGCTTGGGGATGGTTGTACTTAATGAGGTGTTTGAAGGTTTTATGAAAGAAGAGATGGTTAAACCCAATGAATTGAGGGCTTCTTTGAAAGGAGAAATGATTGAACCCATTGAATTGAGGGCTTTTTTAGAAGGGGAAATGATTGAACCCATTGAATTTGGGGGCCCCTTTTTTTGGAGGGGAGCTCTTATGCTTCATGGCAAAATGTATTGACTCTTAATTTATACTCCCTTTGTCTTCCTTTCTTTGTTTTGGGATTTTCCTCCTTAAACTTTGTTATTCCCCTCCTTTTGTGAATTTCCTTTCCTTTTGACTTGGAGATGATATACCATTTTTGATGTGGAATTAACCCTCGCCCAGAGTGTTGGGGATATCTTGGGCTTTTCTCGGCTTAAGATGGGTAACAAAGGGTGTTTTTGTGATTTTGAATCTTTGGCTTAAGAGGGGTAGGGAATGGACCTTCTGGGATTTTAGGTTCTTGAGGGTATGGAGAGATGGCCAAATTTCATTTCAAATCCTGATTGCTTATTTCTGTAAGACTTAACTTTAGGACAGTAATTTATCTATCTTCATGTGATTGCTCTTTTATTTTTCCCCTTTTTTGTGCCCTAATTTTTGCCTGGACCGCTCTTTGCGAGTTTTCAATCCACCGGGCGCTCTTTTTTGCCTAGGCCGCCCTTTGCGGGTTTTCAACCTAGCGAGCTTATTTTATCCTTTTTTATTTATTATATATTTTTTAGAAAGACTTGCACTAAAGGAATATGATACTGACAGGGAAAATTAGTGATCACAGAATTGCCCCAGCATGGAGGACTTAAAGTGTTAGCGAGAATGAACCAAAAAGTCAAGTATGCACTGATAGGAGAGAATATGCGCTTTATGGGTGGACGGGGTGGGGTTAGACTTTGATGGGGAATGATGATAAATGAAGGAAATTGACTGACTCAAACAAGAGAAACTGCACCTGGCATGCATGCTTACTAGAAGAACGCTTCACAGAGAGTTAACATTGGTTAAAACATGATATAAAAACTTTTTTGATGAACTGTTTTGGTCTTTTATCATGGAATGGATGAGATGTAATGCCCTTTTTTGAAGGAAATACAAATGAGCTATTGATGTGAAAAACTGAGAGCCTTGGAACACCTTGAGTTTGCAAATGAGTGAGGGTAAACTTTTCCAAAAAGGAAAGATTACTTTGCAAGAACATCTCGTCTCTCATCACAACATTTTTGTTGTATGCAATGCATGGATGAAAACATTATGATGTATACATGATGAAAATGAAATGTATGAAAGCATATTCACTTGAAAAGTGTGATTATTCTAAAAGTTTTTTCTTTTCGATGCTTTCTTTTTATGCAAGACAAAATATGAAATGCCAGTGCATCTTTGGATGATGAATGATGCAAGAATGATGCTTCTTCTCAAAATGATTTTTATGGAGGCAAGACAAGATATGAAATGCCGATGCCCCCTTTTTCTTTTGAATGATGAAAGATGCAGGAATGATGCTTTTTTCTAAATGATGATTTTTTTTAGAGGCAAGGCAAAGTACGAAATGCCAATGCCCCTTCCTTTTTTGAAAGATGCATGTATGGAGGAATGATGTATTTGAACCAAAGTGATGAGGTGCATGAATGCTACATTTTGAATAAATTTGATGATGATTTTTATTCATGATTATGAATGAGATGCTTTCTTGTTTTCATTTTTTGTGCAATGAAATGCATGATACTCACAAAAAAACATGCGTGGGAAGACAAGGTTTTTATTGAATGGAAATGCATGCAAAATGAGAGGTTAATGTATTATTTTTCATGATGTGTGAAAAAGGACAACAATAATGCATGAGACGCGCTCCTAATAAGACACGATTTTTGGATCTTTCGAGAAAACTAGGGGAAAAAGCCTTAGTGAATGGAAACGCACACGTGCGGAGAATGCACTCCTGACAAACCTAAATGAGATTGAGAAAAATGCATGTATGAATTTTATCAAGTTTTTGTTTTATGCCATGCAAATGATGTCTTTATATGAAATTGACGGCGATAATGCGACTTGACATGCATATGAAAAATAAGATGAAAACATTTTTTCGAGTTTGGTGACTGAAATTTTGGGAACATCACCTCATGTAGCCCGGTAAAAGAAAAGACTATGATGATTTTTTTGAAAGTTTTGCTTTTTGCCTTTTTTGAAAATTTTGTTTTATGTAATGCAAGGATGTATGCGAATGATGATGTGAGGCAACCAATTTTCGTTACTCTGAGTAACTTGCATGAAACATTGAGTGGATCCTAACTCAATACTTCACGCAATATACTGAAATGCTTCGACATTTGGTTAACTCAAACTTATTCTCTTATTTGAAAACAAACCCCACTTGATAGGGTCAAAGTGCCCCGATACCGTAGAGTAACATCTCAAATTTGTAGTGGACAAACAAATTTGAGATATTACCCTTCGTCATTCGAAGGTGCACTTTTACTCATTGAGCTTTTACATGAAGAGCTTTTCTATTTTTTCTTTGTTTAGAGAAGATGCATGCATTGGAAACTTTTCATTTTTTTTGATTTTTAGTTTTGGAACATGATTTTGAAAATTATTTGGAGATGCAAATGATTTATTGGAAAAAAGGTTTTAGAAAAATGTGCTTGACGGGGTATGACCCGCTCCTACGTATCCCCATTGTAATGAGGAATCAAAGCTTACGTAGTTCTACTGGGTCTTTTTTTTTGAAATAATGCTTATGCATGAATACCATGTTTTGGATGAACTTGGCGAGGAGCTTTTTCCTCTTTTTTGATTATAAACGAAATGCTTAAGCTATGAAGATGATAATTGTTTTTTCATTTTTATGCAATGAAATGAAATGCAAGATGAATAATTTTTTTTCAAAATTGGAACTTTATTTAATGCAAATGACGCAATGATGCAATGATGCAGGATGCAAGATACTTCTTTTTTTTTGAGGTTTCTGCATAAGGAGGGTATTCACAGGCGGAATTTAGAAAACTTTCACGCTATATGCCACCTCATATAGGTGTTTAAGGGAAAATCATATCTTTTTTTTTTTGAAAATCTTTGAGGGAAAAAATAACTGGACGAAATGCAACAATGCAGCACACAATTTGGGAAGCCCTTGTGACCTAAAAGGGGGTAGAACCTATGATCTAAGGCACTTTAGGGATAATCTTCTCATGTAGCTCTATTCACACCCTCACAAAGGCCATCAGAGCCACAGTCCCTCTCATGAAAATCCCCGTAAATGCAGCAAACTGCTAGATACGAAGCATCATAAAAGAGCACAACTCTGATTGAAACTTTCGCGAGTAGCCAAACGGACAAAGGTCCTGAGGGGCTCCCACTACTCGAATCCACTCATCCTATGGTATCCTAATAGACCTGGGTTATGGTCTCTTTCTCTAATCATATAGCCTCAAGGTACAAGTGTGTGTGTACGAAGGGCATTTCCTTAAAAAACTACCCCTCCTGCAAATGAAAATCCAGAACAGTCCAGACAATAGAAAGCAATAACATGTCGTCTACCCTAAGGTTCAATACGAATCAAATACAACTAATCTAGGGTGCCGACAACAATGCACTACTTACCTCAAGAAAGCGAGCAAAGAAGAAGGGGACATGACAAGAGAGGGGAAATATGCATGAGGGAACTAAGCATTTAAGCAAAGAAGTAACTATCTATTATTTTAAACAAAAGCAAACATAGAAGAAGAATGCATATGGATGCAACATGCTTATGAAAAGGAAGAAGAATAGAGGCAAAGCAAGATGTTCAAATCAATCACACAAACCACACGCTTAATTAATTAGGCTTGACCCACTTTTGAAAAAAAAATGTTTTTTAGTCCCCAGTGGAGTCGCCAGCTGTTGCGCCCGAAAAAGTCCCCGAGGGAGAACCTTCCTCGTTCACAACTTTTCCTAAGACAATGAAGCCGCCACCAATATTTATTAAGGAAAATATTAGGAAAACCTTTTTTGGAAAGCGATTGGTCTTGCGAAAACTGAGAGGTTTGGGTTCGGGGGCCGGTTACGCGCGGGGAAGGTGTTAGCACCCCACACATCCTCTCTACTGAGAGGGAACCTTTAATTAAATGTGTGGTTTTAGTGTGTTGACTTGAAAATACTTAATTTTGCCTCTCTACTTCTTATTGAAAAATTCTTAATGAAAATCTTTATTTATTATGGAAAAGAAAAGGGGGAAGAATGGGTTTTTAGAAAAAACGACGCTTGACGGGAACAAGGCCCGCTCCTACGTATCTCCTGGTGCGATGGAGAACTCAAAGCTACGTAGTTCTTCTTTATCCTGAAAAAGGTTTTTTGTCTTTTATCTTTTTAGTGAGTTTTCGAAATAGGACGAGCATTTAGTGAATGATTAAACTAACCAAGGTTATGGGTAATCACCGCTAAGTACTCTTGAAAATGAGAGTCACTACCACCAGTCAGACGAACAAAGGTTCTGATTGACTATTAGTAGCAACCCGTTTTTTATTTGCCTTTTTGAAAGTGGTTTTCGAAAGAGATTGATTGGCACAAATGATCAAACTAACAAAGGTTATGAGTGATCATCGCTTGTTGTTCTTTGGGGAAAAAGACATCGCCACCAATGGCTAGACGAACAAAGGTTCTGATTAACCACTAGCGACGATGGGTTGAAAATGTTTTTAGAAAGGAAAAGGTTTTCGTTCTGAAAATGATCTTGGTTTGCAAAAGTGATTCTTTTTTGTTATGAAAATAACTCTTTTCTTTTTGTTATGCAAATGCTAAACTTTTTATGATTGCGCTTGACGAGAGTGTGATTCGCTCCTACGTATCCCAAATGGGAATCAAAGCGACGTAGTTCTAAGGAGCCTTGAAAAGGAAAGCCTTTTTGCTTTGGCTTTGAAAAGTGAAGGGCGTTCATAATGATCAAACTAACAAAGGTTATGGGTGATCATTACTAAAAACCCACTTAAGTGCATGTAAAAATCTCCTTTCGAAAAATGAAAGCCTTCATGATGATCAAACTAACAAAGGTTATGGGTGGCCATCACTAGCACTTGCTATGACTTTTGATGCTTAGGGAAATATCTTCTGAAATTGAAAGCGTTCATGATGATCAATTGAGCAAAGACTCCAAGTGACCACCATTAGTGTTCCATTGTTAATAATCATGCAAGCAAAGGCTTCGCAAGACTACTAACGAAATTTTTTGGATTTTGAAGAGTTTTCGCAATTGGAATGATTCTTATTTAGGGGAAAGGAAATCTGTTATTTGGGAAAAAAGGTTTGTAAAAAAATAAGTTTATTTAGGGGAAAGAAACAAAATTTAAAAAAAAAAAGAGGAACAGGGGGTGCAGTAGTAAAATGGGGGGTGCAGGTGGCAAGAGGGTTGTATTATTAAAATTGGGGTGTAAACAGTAGCCCATCCATCCTTAGCGAGCTGGCCCACGTTTTTTTATTTTCTGATGGGCTTCGGGGAGGTGCGTGAAATAAACACAGGGGTGCAAATAAGAATCTGAAAAAATAAAAACGTGAAAAGACGAAATTGCCCTTGAGATCCTAATATAAAAGCGAAAATCCCAAAAATGGGAACCCTAAAAACTCTCCTCTTCTCCACGGCGCCTCCAACCTAAAAATGGCCAAACCTTAATTCCTCTCTCTCTCCTCTCCACGGCGCTTCTACCCTCACCTCCCCTCCTCTCCATTTTCTTCCTCTTTCCTTGCTCCGATCCCTTCCCTCTCAACCCATTTCGGTTCTTCCCTCCTTCTCCAACACCGAATCTTCTTCTCCATCTCATCACTAACTCTCATCTCGCTCTCCATCTCTTCACCGCCGCCAACGACGAAAATGGGGGGAGGGGAATGGTCGTGGTGGCTGCGATGGCCGTGGTGTCGTCTTTGGTGACTGTTTGGCGCGAGGAGAGAGAAAGGGGGGACGTACGAAGGTGAGTTCTGTGTCGGTGGCCGACGGCGCGGTAGCGGTGGTGGATGGCGCGGTTGAGGCGTATGGTGGTGGGACCGTAGGTGGTTGTTAGGTGGTTCGAAGAAGGAGACCATGTCTTTTTGAGGCTTTCTCCGACTATTGGTACCGGTATTGCATTGCGAGCGAAGAAGCTCAGTCCTTGGTATGTCGGACCTTTCCAAATTATCGAGCGAGTTGGGCCAGTAGCATATCGCATTGCATTACCTCCAGAATTGTCCAGGTTACATGATGTGCTTCATGTATCGCAGTTAAGGAAGTATATTCATGACCCGAATTAGCTGTTGAGTCATGAAACGATCGACATCCAACCAGATTTATCTTATCAGCCTACTCCAGTCAGGATCATCGAACGTGGCGAGAAAACGCTCCGGACGAGATCAATTCCTATTGAGAAGGTGCTTTGGAACGGTGCATCACCCGACGAAGCGACATGGGAAGTAGACGAGAACATGCGGGTGAAATATCCCTATCTGTTTGATTGAGGTACGTTTTGTCAATTTTGAGGACAAATTTTTTAAAAGTTGGGGTAATTGTAACATCCCCTAATTAGCTAATTTAATTTATTTAAATTAGCGAAAAGGTTAAGGTGAATATTGACAAAATGGGATATTTAGCACAAGAGGTTATCACTAATTGATTTAATTAGCATAATTACTAAATTATGTGATGTTGATGTAAATAATGGTGGTCATGCATAATTAAAATAAGGAATTAAGTTAATAAGTTATGGCTTGTACCAAGAAGTGAGTTATTAATCTAATGGCTTGTTAGTACTTGTGTGAGGAGTGTTAGGCTAATTTTAGTATATTAAGCCAAATGTTAGATAGGATGAATGAGTGTATAGCTGAAGGGCTTTTTGGTCAAACCCCAACTATTACACCCAGCTGAAGCAAAACCCACCAAACAGTGATTCATTTGAAGAAAAACAGAAACAGGATAGAGAGAGAAGGAGGAGAAGTCGAGAGAGAGAGAGTGGAGAAGAAGAGAGAAACCCAGCTCCAAACCTTCATGCATGTGGGTGATCCTTGCACCAATCTTTCCCATTCCTCTTCCTCTTTCCAATGATATCAATTTCAGTAGCCTTTCCTCCCTCTAGCTCAAATCTCAAATTCGAAATAGACAGCCCAAAGTTGTTCAAAGCTGGAATTCTTGCCTTGCATGTCACTTTTTGGAGCATTGAAGCAAACTTAGGCGCTTAGGAATCTCAAGGTTCAGTTCTGAAACTCAATCACAAGCTAGATTGTTCGGTTGAGTTGTAAATGAAGAATTTCATTTGCCGAGGTTCTGGTTTAGTTGCTGTCCAAAGGTTTGGGTAGCTGAGTTCGTTGTTGAAGCGGATTCGAGGAGAGTTCGTGGTTTTTGGGACGGTTGAACTCTCGGAGTCTCGGCGTTGTGAGCGATTTTCATCGCCATAGGTGAGTTCTATAACTCGCTAGGGATGTGTGATATCGATTCTTTCATTTTCTGAACCGAGAAAACGTTATAAACCGCTTTGTGAAAAATAACTCGAAAACCGTTTTATCGAAAAGTCACTATGTTTGTAACCGATTGCTTTGATTTGATGATTGGATGAATTGATTGACTGTTTATCGCTTTCGCTGGACTGGAATAATATTCGTTATGTTAGGATATCGACCGGAACGAAATTGGAATCGAAACGGACTTGGAAAAATGACACGAAACTGGAAAATTGGCCACTGTCAAGGACGCACGGATCGTGCCTCACAAGGGCACGAGTCGTGCGCCTTGTTCGCAGCAGCCAAGGAAATGGATTTTTAACACAGCACGGGTCGTGCGCCCTTGGCACGGACCGTGCGTGACCTACGCAAATCAGTTTTTACAATTTTTGAATACGCACGGATCGTGCGCCTTGGTGGCACGGATCGTACGCCTTGGTGGCACGGATCGTGCGCCCTGTACGTTTTTCAAACTGAACTTTAAGTGATACGCACGGGTCGTGCGCCTCTGGAGCACGGACCGTGCGGATCCTTCTCTTACCCTAACTCAAAATCCTTTATAATCCATTCCAAACGATTCCGATTCCTTTCCGATTGATTCCCCAATGTTTCCCAAGAATGGAAACACACTTATGTCATGAGATGAAAGAAGTTTGAGGTAAATATCACAAGTTTTAAATGTTAAGGAAAACCGTACATTAGTAAGACGCGAGTGTACACAAGTTAATTCATACGAGTCAAGATAAGTAATGTTTAATTCAAAGACAAGATACCTTCCCTTGAGGAAGGGTAGACGGTACATGAATGAAAATGATAAGACGGCCCAATGCGGGTACATTTATATAATATATATAAATTGAGGTCAAGGGTGACGACCCTTAGAGGATTGGCATACTAGGGGAGGGGAAGTCATGAGCCCCAAAACCTAGACTCAAGAGGTTTCACCCACTAGAAATAGCCGGATGAGTTCACCAAAAGCCAAAGAAGTGCCTAAGAATAGGTAGGCTTGAGGTGTTATGCTAGAATGATAAATGAAAAGAAATGTAATGCGTAGTTGCTTAGTAGGGCTACAAATTACAAGAGGTAAAATATGATATGCTTCATGTGTCGCTTAGAAGGGCCATGAGCATAAAAGTTACATGAAATTAATATATGTCCACGTGGTTGCTTATTAGGGCCACGAGTTCAAAGCAAAGGAAATAAGGAACCGCTAGAGTTAGTAAGGGGTCTCGATAGGACTCACTGAGATAATGTTTATCTCACCCTTCATATTTGTGGTTTTTACAGAGAAACAAGGGAAGGCAAAGGCGATGAAGCACGGTTAGCCGGTGCGACTCTTGGAGTCATTGAAGATTGAGTTTCATGTTTAGACCTTTGTCCCATTTACTGTTTCTATGTTATCGATTGTATAGCGATCATGTATAAGTTGTAAATCGTTTCCACTACTTTATGTTTTGAGTATTGAACACCAGGATTATGTATAAGTCTTAAGTTATGAAACTTAAGCTTTTTGATAAAGTTAAGTACGGTTCGGAGAACCATTTGAAATGTATTATCGAAATTTTTAGTTTGTGTTCAATATTCATTAACAGGAAGTTACTCTGATGGATGCCATTTAGAACATTTCGCTAGTTCTACATGTGTCATACCCCAATTTTGTCCGGCTTAGGTCCAAACCCTAATTTTCCATACAAAAAAAATATATATAATAAATTATGCATTGCATTTTGGGTCCTAGAAACCATTCCAAAGTTTTTGAAATCATTTTTAGGGTTAGAATGCACGTTTTGGGAAATTAGGGTCAAAAAGGGCATTTTGGTCATTTCTCACAAAGGGGTCTATAAAAATAATTTTTGCAATAAGCCTCATGCATCAAAATTAGGGTTTTTGAAAATATGTTATGCATGCATGGCAAGCTTTGGAAAATATTTTATGCATGCATGGCAAAAACCTAAAAAACAATTTTGTGGAAAGCAAGAATCAATTTCTATTATATACCAAAGGCCATGAATCGATTCCAAATTGTTTTAACTAAGTGAAGAATCAATTTTCACCTATGATAGATGTCCTGAAAATCGATTTCCTTCTTGTTACATAGGCCTTGAAATCGATTGTCAAGCCATCCCATAGGCCATGAATCGATTCCTTGTTTTAACTAAGTGAAGAATCGATTTTCACCTATGATAGATGTCCTGAAAATCGATTTCCTTCTTGTTACATAGGCCTTGAAATCGATTGTCAAGCCATCCCATAGGCCATGAATCGATTCCTAATTGTTTTAACTAAGTGAAGAATCGATTTTCACCTATGATAGATGTCCTGAAAATCGATTCCTACTTGTTTTCAAAGAGCAAAGAATCGATTCCCATGTTTTCCAAAGAATAAAGAATCGATTCCTCACTATTTCAACTATCCAAAGAATCGACTCTTGAGGCTTCTAAAATGATAAGAATCGATTCATCTATATTTTAACTACAATCAACAATCGATTCTTTCATTTCATTAAGATGTTTTTCAGATCTACGATTTCCTAAAGCCTATAAATAGGCAGCCTCAAGTCACTCTTCGGGGGACAGACATTTTTCACGAGATCAGAGAAAAAACCCATTTTTCTCGAAATCTCTCACATTTTAGAAAAACTCTTCTACGCTTTATTTTTTCGCTCTATTCGTTCCGTTGGTCCGTCTGAGCTGATCTTCTGCAAAAGTTAGTTGGAATTGCGTTCTTCAAGTCGTAGTATCTGCCTTCATCAGAGGTATTTCTGTTTTTCTATTTGTTAATATTTAATCATTGTGATCCATGCCAAAATTGCCCTATGTGATTTAATTTAGCTATAGTGTCATTGTTGATGATGAACCACATGATTCCCACTTATGCCTAGTGCATCATTTTCTAAGTGGTGAAGATGGTCTCAGATGATTCAACCTCCCCTTTCAAACCCTTTCAAAAACATTTTTCATTAGAACTACGTCGCTTTGATTCCCATTTGGGATACGTAGGAGCGAGTCACGTTCTCGTCAAGCACAACAAATAAAAATCCTTTTCGCAACCATAAACAAATCATTTTCATGAAACAAATAAAAAGAATCATTTTCAAACCCATTGTTGCTAGTAGCTCATCAAAGCCTTTGTTCGTTTAGCTATTAGTGGCAATGTCCCTTTCTCATAAGAATAATAAACGATGATCCATCATAACCTTTGTTAGTTTGGTCATCGTGCAATCAATCACTTACAAAGACCACTTTCAAAAAGAGCAAATAAAAACGGGTAGCTACTAATAGTCAATCGGAACCTTTGTTCGTCTGACTAGTGGTATTGACCCTCATTTTCTAGAGTACTTAGCGGTGATTACCCATAACCTTGGTTAGTTTAATCATTCACTAAATGCTCGTCCTATTTCGAAAACTCACTAAAAAAGATAGAAAAATAAAAACTTTTCAAAAAGACAAAAAAGAACTACGTAGCTTTGAATTCTCCATCGCACCGGGAGATACGTAGGAGCGGGCCATGTCCCGTCAAGCACTTTTTTCTAAAAACCCATTTTCCCCCCTTTTTTTCATAATAAATAAAGATTTTCAATAAGAAGTAGAGAGGCAAAATTAAGTATTTCCAAGTCAACACACTAAAACCACACATTTAATTAAAGGTTCCCTCTCAGTAGAGAGGACGTGTGGGGTGCTAACACCTTCCCTGCGCGTAACCGACCCCCGAACCCTAATCTCTAGTTTCGCAAGACCAATCACTTTCCAAAAAAGGTTTTCCTAATATTTTCCTTAATAAATATTGGTGGCGGCTTCATTGTCTTAGAAAAAAGTTGTGAACGAGGAAGGTTCTCCCTCGGGGGCTTTTTCGGGCGCAACAGCTGGCGACTTCACTGGGGACACTAAAAAAAAACATTTTTTTTAAAAGTGGGTCAAGCCTAATTAATTAAGTGTGTGGTTTATATGATTGATTTGAATACCTTGATTTGAATACCTTCCTTTTTCATAAAGCATGTGCATTCCTCTTCTATGTTTGCTTTTGCAATAGATGGTTACTTCTTTGCTTAGTTCCCTCATGCATTTCTTCCCCTTTCTTATCATGTCCCTTTCTTCTTTGCTCCTTTTCTTGAGGTAAGTAGTGCATTGTTATTGGCACCCTAGATTAGTTTATATTGGATCGATATTGAACCCTAGGATAAACAACATGCTATTTGTCTGGACTGCTATGGATTTTCATTTGCAGGTGGGGAAGGGTAGTTATGCCTAGGTGTTGTGCCCTCGACACACACTTCACATCCTATACTTGTGAGCATTGAGTGGGGCCTAAAACCCAAGGTCTGAACAAAAACCTAGGAGAGTGGGAACGATTAGTGACTGCCATTCGTAGACCTTTGTCTGTATGGCTCTCATGAAAGTTCCGCCCAAGAGTGCGCTTTGTCATGATGCCTCACACTCGGTAGCTTTCTACGATTGTGGGTGCCATCATGAGAGAGACTTTAGCTCTTGGTTGCCATTGTAAGGAAGTGATTAGAACCTACATGGGAGGATTACCCCATTCGTCGACTTTAGACCCTAGGATTCCCACCCTTTGTAGGACACGGGGGCACGCCTTTGTTTGTTGCATTAGTTTAGGCATTCCTTTTTCTTAAACTCTATTTCAGAAATCGTAGAAAATAATATCCTTATTTTCTTACCCTCTTTTATGTAAATGACACATCATTTCGCATCCAAATCATTTCGCATTCACATCGTTTCGCACCATTGCATTTGCATCTAACAAAATTTTGAAAAAAAAAAAAACTTTCATCATTTGCATTCTTCATGCATTAAAGTTTGTTTGCCGGAGATCGCAACATAACATCGAACCTTGTCATAGGTGTGTAAGAAGCAACATGGAATCCAAAGGCAAAACCACATTCAATTCGAGGTTCCCCATTGTAAAGAAGATTGATGTAACTAGTTTGAAGGAGTATGCTTCCCTATTAGGTCCTATTGAGCTTCGGTCCTTCGACAAGACTTATGGGAACATCCGCAAGTTATTACAGTTAGAAGTACAAGAGAGCGCCATCGCTGCCCTATGTTGGTTCTATGACTCTAAGATTAGATGTTTCCTCTTCAAGAACTTCCAAATGGCACCTACCCTAGAGGAGTATGAGAAGATTCTGGGTTTTGGTCGCTCAGAGGCTAGACCTTACCAGTATCAGAGGCAGTATTATTCAGATGAGAAGTTTGCTTCCTTGTTACAAATCAGTGTAGAAGAAGTGCGGTCCCACAAAATTAAGCGTAACAAGATATTTGGGTTTCCTCAAGAGTACTTTGAGAGTTTGATGACTAGTTATGTAGCATCAAATGATTGGGTTTCTTTCAAGCAAGTACTTGCTTTGACCATCTTCGGCATTGTTCTTTTCCCTCAGATTGAGAAACATATAGACGAAACCGCTGTTGGTGTGTTCCTAGCTTTCAAGAGTGCAAAAAGTCTCATCAACCCGGTTCCCGCTATTCTCGCCGAGACCTATCGTGCCTTCACTCGCCATCATGAGTTCCTTAAGGATAAGATGTGTTGTTCCTTCCCTGTGCTATACGCTTGGTTGATCAGTCATGTGTGCCTTAACAAAAGTGAAGTTGGGGACCTGCTTTCCTACACCTTGGGTTGCAATCCGAAGACTATGAGCCCTCAGGAATGGAAGGATACTCTTAAGAACCTTGATGCTCTTCAAATTCGGTGGTACTTGCACAAGTTTTGAGAAGATAGACCCGCAGTGATATTCCAATGTGGCAGTTTCCAGAACGTTCCTCTCATGGGAACACAGGGATGCATCAATTATAACCCGTCTTTGACCTTGAGACAACTCGGGTACCCGTCTTTTTACCTCCATGAGGGGATCCCTAAAGACGAGGGCTTACTTCGGCGAGTCTTGCAAGCTTGGGAAACCGTGGTGCGAAAAAACAAGGGCGAGTTATCTAAAAGGACCACCGCTATCTCCTTCACTCAATGGCTTGAAAAAAGGATTAAGGAAACTCGATCATCCAACCAAGGAATGCCATCACTTAAAGAGAAAATACCAGAACCCCACGTTCCCCTAACTGAAGAACTAGAAGAGGTTAAGTTGGCCTTATCGAAAGCAGAAGAAGAGAAAAGGGCTTTGCAAAATAGATTGGGAAAGGTGATGCAAGACAAGCGGAAGCTAGAAAATGAAAAAGCTCTTCAAGCCGCCGCTATTAAAGCAACCAATAGGAAGCTTGAAATAGAAGAAGAGAGCAAGAGGGGAATTCAGAAACATTTGGAGGGAGCTAAAGAAGAAATAAAAAGGTGCGCCTCAAAGATGAATGAGGCTGTGGCGGAAGCAAGGGAATGGAAGAAATCATATACCAAGTCAAAGAGAGATGAGAAAATGGTTAGAGAGGCGCTAGCTAAGTCAAAAGAGGGATTCCAAAGGATGAAGTTTGAAATAGAGAACCAAGTGGAAAACATCAGGCAAGATAGAGAGTCTATCATAGGGATCTTGAAAGAATATCAGCAAGCTTTGGAGTTTGAACAAGGAAGGTCGGAAGAATTGAAGAGGAACGTCCGATGCCTAAGGGAATCTTATGGGCAAGTGCAAGCAGAGAGACAGTTGTAACACCCCTTTTTTTTCTACCTGTTAATTTTATTAGCGTAAAAATCAGAGTTTCAAATTTTAGTCACATCACAAGGGATGTCACACTTACTTCGTTAAACATCACACGCCAAATTACTCGCTTTTTGAAAACGGCCTATTAATACCTTCAAAACGTCATTGTCAATTAAAATACAACTTCCCAGCGGAAAATCCAACAAGTTTAATCATAAAAGGCATTGCAACTATGCAAGGCCTACATTACTAAAATCCAACCACCACAACAATCCTAAGTAACATAACAACGTCATCCCCCCTAGTGTTACATAATCAGAGCAGACGACCCGACTCGAATTAGTGAAGGTACCTAGTCCTTCACTCGCGATCACCTGCACGTTACCACATAGGGGTAACATTCAAACAGAAGGGTGAGTCCAATTCAATTCATATAATAAATCATATGATAAATAATAAGTCAAGTCACAGCTCTAAAATAAGCACATCACAATCATCAATCACATCACTACAATAACTCATAAATAATCACGTCACAATCATCAATCACATCACCACACTAACTCATAAATAATCACATCACAATCATCAATCAAATCACCACACTAACTCATCACTATGTCATGTAGGCATATGAAATGCAACCCACTCGCGGGCATATGCATGAGGTACCTTTTCACAAACGTCGCTTAGCCATTAAGGCCTCATCGTCACTTAGCCACTTGGGCCTCATCGTCACTTAGCCACTTGGGCCTCAAAACGTCACTGGGTTTATGCATATGGGGCATGAGACACTATGACATGCACCACTCACAAACACACAGATACTCAATTACACAAATCACAGTCAACTGTGTGACTCGTCACTTACCGGTTTGTCAAATAAGAGGCACAGCACCTGCCAATTCACAATTACACAACAACAACATCACTTAGCCATTTAGGCCTCAAAACGTCACTGGGTTTCATCATCACGAATACATAAACATCATCAACTCAACAATAGCCACTGAGGGCAAAAACGTCATTTACTAGCCACCAAGGGCATCATCGTCATTTACGCATCATTATAAATAATATTAGCCACCAAGGGCAAAACAGTCTTTTACGCGTCATTATAACTAATATTAGCCACTAAGGGCAAAACAGTCATTTACACTACATTGTAAATAATATCAGCCACTAGGGGCAAAACAGTCTTTTACACGTCATTATAAATAATATTAGCCACTAAGGGCAAAATAGTCTTTTACACGTCATTATAAATAATATTAGCCACTAAGGGCAAAACAGTCACTTAACTAGCCACTAGGGGCATCATCGTCAAAATCATCATTTTTGACACTAAATCGTTAAAACCATTGGCCATACGCAAAAGAGAATTTCTAAAGACACCTGGAACATCTTTTCATTGTCAAAGCAACGGTCACCAGAAACGGCCACTTGGGCGCCCCAGCAACCTTCAGAAATAATAAATTTTTATTTTTAAAAATGGAACACACAGATAGACAACTGAAAATGCTTCACAACACTTTTTGAATCGTTCAAAACGGATATCCGGGTCAAAAGATACAGCGAAAACAGTTTTTAGACATATTTTGGAACATCCTGAAAACTGGCGCCATGGGCATCCAGCGCCCAGGCGCCTGGCGCCCAGCGCCTAGCAAAGTGCAACACACGCACGCACACACCCTGTAACATCCCCTAATTAGCTAATTAGATTAATTAAATTAGCAAGAGGATTATCATGAATTGATTAATTAATAAATAATAATATTTATGCATAATTGCAATATTATGTTAAGTTAGTAATTAATGGGAGTCATAGGGGACAAAAAGGTTAAGTGAAGGGAAAACCTGTCTTTTAACCATACCATATATATATATATATATATATATATATATATATATATATATATATATATATATATATATATAATTGTCCCAGCTGAAAAACCAAAACACTTGAGCAAATTCTGGAAATCAGAATTTAGAGAGAAAGAGAAGAGAGGGGCGTGAGGAAGAAGAGAGGGAGAGGAGAGGAGAACCAGATTTTTCCTGGATGCATGTTTTGATTTCTAACATCATTGAAATCAGCTTTTCATTTTCTTCACACTGGTACCAACATCATCATCATCACCCTTCTCTATCTCAATTCGCCATTTGTGAGCACTTCAAGCTCAATTTGACCAAAATCATGAAATCCTAAGCTTGCATGTCATCTTAGAGCAGGGATAGAACCTTGGGAGACGTCACCTAGCCGTTTGAAACAATTAGAGAAGAGGGTCAGTAGCTCAAAGTCGCTGGGATTCGAATTGGAGAGGGCGTGGAGTTGTGGGAACGAGTAGGACCGTTACGGAACAAGTTCGTGCACGTTCGGTGTCGTTGAACTCCAAGTGTTTCAGAAATTGCGTGATTTTCATCACGATAGGTGAGTTCTATAACTCGCTTAGGGAATGTGTTCGTGTTTTCGAGTCTTTACTTTCGAAAATTATTGTCACACGTTTCTGGTATCGAAAGAATTTTATTGAAAACCGTTTTCCCAAAACTCGTGATGGAACTATGAATTGTTTGATTGATTGTTGGGTGTGCTGGATTGGATTGCTATAATATTGTGTTTTAATGCGTGTTTGAGTTGGGTCTCGATCGGAAGGGAAGTGGGAGTCGGAATGGAATGGAATAACACATGAAAAACCTGTTTTCTGGAAAACTGATGGAGACACACGGATCGTGTGCCTCTGGGCACGGGTCGTGCGCCTCCATCTGATGCGATAAGAATTGGATTTTTAAAACAGGCACGGATCGTGCGCCTAGTCGCACGGGTCGTGCGTATGTCTCTAGAACTTTATAAAATTTTAGTGGATCACGCACGGATCGTGCGCCAAGTCGCACGGGTCGTGCGTATCCTTCTGGAAATCTTCTACAAACTGTTCAACCACACACGGTTCGTGCGCCTATACGCACGGGTCGTGTGAGACCTTCTGACCTTCAATTTCAAAGTACCTTTTTATCCATTCCAAATGATTCCAATCCTCTTCCAATCCATTCCCCAAGGTTCCACAACAATGTAAAGGTAACAATGGTATGAGATTGAACATGTTCGATAGAAAAATTGTGTGTTATGAATAAAATGGAAAACCGCTCTTAGAGAACGCGAGAGTGCAAATGTCAAAGAATGATAATAACACACGGTACTTGACTAATATTATACACTGTAATTGACTGATATGGTACACGGTACTTGACTGATATTATACACTGAAATTGACTGATATGGTACATGGTACTTGACTGGAATGACTAACAGCCCATTGCGGGTACACAGACTGAAAATGTATAATAAATACAAGAGGAAAAAGGGTGACGACCCTAAGAGGTTAGCATACTAGGGGAGGGGAAGTCATGAGCCCCAAAACCTAGACTCAAGAATGTTTCCCCTGCTAGAAATAGCGGGATGGGTTCACCAAAAGGTCAAGAGATGCCTATAAAATAGGTAGACTGAGGTGTTATGCTAAAAACATGGAACAAAGATTGCATGCTTCATGTGTCGCTTAGGAGGGCCATGAGCATGAAGGTTACAGGAACTGAATGTATTCCCACGTGGTTGCTTTTTAGGACCACGAGTTCAAAACAAGGCATAATGAACCGCTAGAGTTGTAAGGGGTCTCGATAGGACTCACTGAGATAATGTTTATCTCACCCTTCATATTTGTGGTTTTTACAGAGAAACAGGGGAAAACAAAGGCGGTAAAGCATGGTTAGCTGGTGTGACTCTTGGAGTCATTGAAGACCTAGTTTAATGTTTTAGACCTTTGTTCCGTTTATTGTTTCTATGTTCCGATTGTATAACTTTCATTGTCAAGTTGTAAAATCGTTTCCGCTACTTTATGTTTTGAGTATTGAACACCAGGATGTGTACAAGTCTTAAGTTTTGGAACTTAAGCATTTTCAGAAAGTTTATGAGGTTCAGAGAACCAGTTATTATGTGTTATCTAAAGTTTTTAGATGTGTTCAATATTTCAATAACAGGAAGTTACTCTGAAGTATGCCATTTAGTGCATTTCGGTGATTCTATATGTTAGAATTTATCGGGGTGTTACATTATGGTATCAAAGCAGTTCGACCTAGTCGGGCTTAGATAGTTAGGGTGGTTTTGTCCCTCGGGTAACTCTGCTATCTTGCTTCTTGTGATACTAAGAGACATTGAGACTGATCAACTTAATACTTGGTGTATCATTTGCAGAATTATGGCAGGAGGATCGAGGAATAACCCACCAGTTGATCCGCATTCTGCATGGATGCAGAACGTGATCGAGAGGCAACAGAAGATGATGGAAGATATGCTGCAGATGCAACAGAATGCTCAAGCTCAGCCCCAGCAAGTCCCTGAGCCTCAAGTGGACCCAAGGAGGGTTTTCTCTGAATTTCTGAAAATGAAGCCGTCCGAGTTCAGAGGAGGATCGGATGTCATGGAAGCCCAGCATTGGCTAGATGATATAGAGAAGATTTTCGTAGCTATGCAAGTCACTGATGATGACAAGTTGAGACTGGCAACTCATATGCTGAAAGGTGAAGCTAACAACTGGTGGACTAATGCCAAAGCCATGATGGTAACTATGGATACTCCCCAGACTTGGGAACATTTCAAGCAGGTATTTTTGGAGCAGTTCTTTCCGACAGCCATGAGGTTCGACAAGGAGAACGAGTTTCTAACTCTCACTCAAGGAAGTTCAACTGTGGGTCAGTACGCGGCTAAGTTTGAAGAGTTATATCAATTCTTCGGTTTGGCCGGGTATGCTCCCAATGACAAGTGGAAAACCGAAAGGTTCAAGTATGGGCTAAGGGAAGACATTGCTCAGAGTTTGAGTTCTTTTGCCTATACTAACTATGCTGCCATGGTTCAACAAGCACACATAGCTGAGAGTGACTTGAAGAGGTTATATGCAAGCAGAAAAGTATTCCATCAGAATAAGAAGAATGTTGGATCATCTAACCATCAGACGGGTCCCAGGCACAACTCCAACAAAGGGAAACAGGTTCAGTCATCGAACTCCTCAAGATTCAGTACGTGTTCCAACTGTGGAAAGTACCATCAGGGTAAGTGCCAGATGGGATCCAACCAGTGTTATTTCTGCAAGAAAGACGGTCATTTTGCACGGGACTGCCCAGAGAAAGAGAAGAGTCAAGGAAGTAACCCTGCTGCTACTGCAACTCATGGGAGAGTTTACACCTTGGACGCCCAGAAGGTCACACCGTCAGATAATCTACTAAGGGGTATGGGATCTCTTTTTAATAACTCCGTTAGTATTTTATATGATCCGGGTGCGACCCATTGTTTTATATCTCAAGTTTGTGTCGATCGGTTGGGATTGGCTTTAACTCCTTTGCCTCAACCAATCTCCATTAAGACTGCTGCTGAAGGTAGTGTTCAGACCCAAGCAATATGTGAAAATTGTCTTCTATCCATTGGAGACAGGAATTTTGTAGTAGACTTCATTTGTTTATCAATGAAGGGCATGGACGTTGTCCTAGGCATGAGTTGGATGACGGCCGATCATGTGACTATAGATTGTTTCCATCGAACTATCGGTTTCGCCTCCGAGTCAGTAGAGTTACAACCGCCAAATTCTGAAGCTGTTATTTCTTTCACTTCGGCCAGTAATTATCTGTTCCAAGGCGCGGAAGCTTACGTCATGATGCTGTCTGCATCCACTGAGACAGGTCAGGATTTATCTTCTGTGCAAGTTGTTAATGAATTTCTTGATGTGTTTCCAGATGAAGTTCCTTCATTTCCTCCGGATCGTGAGGTGGAATTTTCTATAGAGTTGGTTCCAGGCACTAGACCTATTTCTATAGCCCCGTATAGAATGTCGCCATTAGAGTTGAGGGAATTGAAAGTTCAACTGGAAGAGCTAATTTCCAAGCAGTTCATCCGGCCGAGTGCCTCACCATGGTGTGCTCCAGTGTTGCTTGTCAAGAAGAAGGACGGAAGTATGACATTGTGTATCGATTATCGTCAGTTGAATAAGGTGACTGTCAAGAACAAGTACCCTCTACCGAGAATTGATGATTTGCTAGATCAGTTGAGGGGAGCTTCTGTATTTTCAAAGATTGATTTAAGGTCCGGTTATCACCAAATCAGGGTTCGAGCTTTGGACGTCCCGAAGACCGCTTTCCGTACGAGATATGGACACTATGAATTCGTAGTGATGCCCTTCGGTTTGACCAATGCTCCAGCTGTATTCATGGATTATATGAATCGGATTTTTAATCCTTATCTGGATCAGTTTGTGGTAGTGTTCATTGATGATATCTTGGTGTTCTCTAAGACGATTGAGGAGCATGTGCAACATCTCCGAATTGTTCTGAACGTACTCCGAGAGAAGAAGTTGTATGCTAAGCCGTCCAAATGTGATTTTTGGATGCCAGAAGTTAAGTTTCTGGGCCATGTAATATCTAGGACAGGTGTTGCAGTGGATCCCAGTAAGATCGAAGCCGTGGTAGACTGGGAGCAGCCGTCTACGGTTACTGAGGTAAGAAGTTTCTTAGGATTAGCTGGGTATTATCGAAGATTCATTCAAGGATTTTCCCAGTTGGTTCTTCCACTCACTCGGTTAACTCGCAAGGGTCAGCCGTTTGTTTGGGACTCAGACTGTGAAAATTGTTTCACGGAATTGAAGGGTCGTTTGACTTCTGCACCCATCCTGATTCTTCCTGATCCGTCAGTAGGATTCCAAATCTACTGCGACACCTCTGGTAAGGGTTTGGGATGTGTCCTGATGCAGAATCGACAAATAGTTGCTTATGCCTCCAGGCAGTTGAAGCCGCATGAAGAGAATTACCCCACTCATGATTTAGAGTTGGCGGCGATTGTGTTTGCCCTAAAGATTTGGAGACATTACCTGTATGGGTCTCGCTTCGAAGTCTTTAGTGACCACAAGAGCCTCAAGTATTTTTTTGACCAAAAGGAGTTGAACAACAGGCAGAGGAGATGGGTAGAATTTCTGAAAGATTATGATTTTGAATTGAAGTACCATCCTGGTAAAGCTAATGTTGTTGCCGATGCTTTAAGCAGAAAGTCTATCCATACTGCAAGGTTGATGATGCACGAGATGTCATTGTTGGAATCATTCAGAGACCTCAATTTGAGAGTTAAGTCAAAAAGGAACAGGTTGGTGTTGAGTCACATTCAGATTTCAAGTTCGTTGAGGAATCTGATTCGCTCAGCCCAAGAAGGTGATGTAGAGCTGCAACCGCAGAAGAGATTACCGAGTTACACCGAAGACGGTGATGGAGTAATTTGTTTTGATGGCAGAATCTGTGTGCCGAATGATGAGGATGTGAAGAGGCAAGTTTTAGAGGAGGCACATAAGAATCAGTTCTCAATACATCCTGGGTCTACCAAAATGTATCGAGATCTGAAGCAATTGTACTGGTGGCCGGGTATGAAAATGGATATAACAGAGTTTGTGTCTCGATGCTTGACTTGTCAAAAGGTTAAGATAGAGCACCGGAAGCCAGGTGGCCAGTTGCAACCGTTGAATGTACCTGAATGGAAATGGGAAAGCATATCTATGGATTTTGTCATGGGATTGCCGCGGTCCCAAACCGGAAATGATTCTATTTGGGTAGTGGTGGATCGCCTGACCAAGTCCGCTCATTTTATTCCAGTGCGTTCGACTCACAAGGTTGCTAGGTTAGCAGATGAGTATCTTAAGAATATTGTTAAGTTGCATGGAATCCCTACAAGTATCATCTGTGATCGAGATCCCAAGTTTACATCTCGATTTTGGAGAGCATTGAACATGGCGTTGGGAACAAAGGTGTGTGTTAGCACCGCATACCATCCTCAGACAGACGGGCAGATTGAGAGGACAATCCAGACTTTGGAGGATATGTTGAGAGCTTGTGTACTGGATAGTGGAGGTAGATGGGAGGATCACCTTCCATTGGTGGAATTCTCATACAACAACAGTTATCATTCTAGTATCGGAATGGCTCCATACGAAGCATTGTATGGGAGAAAGTGTAGAACACCATTGTTGGGACCAGATTTGGTTCGTGAGACTACGGAGAAGATCCGTCAGATAAGAGAAAGGATGAAAGCCGCGTAGAGTCGGCAAAAGAGTTATGCGGATAAGAGAAGAAGGCCGTTAGAATTCGAAGAAGGAGATCATGTCTTTTTGAAACTTTCTCCAACCATCGGGACCGGTATTGCTTTGCGAGCGAAGAAGCTCAGCCCTCGGTATGTCGGACCCTTCCAGATTATCGAGCGAGTTGGGCCGGTAGCGTATCGTATTGCATTACCTCCAGAATTGTTCAGGTTACATGATGTGTTTCATGTATCGCAGTTAAGGAAGTACATTCATGATCCGAATCAACCTTTAAGCTATGAAGCGATCGACATCAGACCGGATTTATCTTATCAGCCTACTCCAATTAGGATCATCGAACGCGGCGAGAAGACGCTCCGGACGAGGTCAATTCCTATCGTCAAGGTGCTTTGGGACGGTGCGTCACCTGACGAAGCGACATGGGAAGTAGAGGAGAGCATGCGGGAGAAATATCCGTATTTGTTCGAGTAAGGTATGTTTTGTCAATTTTGAGGACAAAATTTTAGAAGTTGGGGTGATTGTAACATCCCCTAATTAGCTAATTAGATTAATTAAATTAGCAAGAGGATTATCATGAATTGATTAATTAATAAATAATAATATTTATGCATAATTGCAATATTATGTTAAGTTAGTAATTAATGGGAGTCATAGGGGACAAAAAGGTTAAGTGAAGGGCAAACCTGTCTTTTAACCATACCATATATATATATATATATATATATATATATATATATATAATTGTCCCAGCTGAAAAACCAAAACACTTGAGCAAATTCTGGAAATCAGAATTTAGAGAAAAAGAGAAGAGAGGGGCGTGAGGAAGAAGAGAGGGAGAGGAGAGGAGAACCAGATTTTTCCTGGATGCATGTTTCGATTTCTAACATCATTGAAATCAGCTTTTCATTTTCTTCACACTGGTACCAACATCATCATCATCACCCTTCTCTATCTCAATTCGCCATTTGTGAGCACTTCAAGCTCAATTTGACCAAAATCATGAAATCCTAAGCTTGCATGTCATCTTAGAGCTGGGATAGAACCTTGGGAGACGTCACCTAGCCGTTTGAAACAATTAGAGAAGAGGGTCAGTAGCTCAAAGTCGCTGGGATTCGAATTGGTGAGGGCGTGGAGTTGTGGGAACGAGTAGGACCGTTACGGAACAAGTTCGTGCACGTTCGGTGTCGTTGAACTCCAAGTGTTTCAGAAATTGCGTGATTTTCATCACGATAGGTGAGTTCTATAACTCGCTTAGGGAATGTGTTCGTGTTTTCGAGTCTTTACTTTCGAAAATTATTGTCACACGTTTCTGGTATCGAAAGAATTTTATTGAAAACCGTTTTCCCAAAACTCGTGATTGAACTATGAATTGTTTGATTGATTGTTGGGTGTGCTGGATTGGACTGCTATAATATTGTGTTTTAATGCGTGTTTGAGTTGGGTCTCGATCGGAAGGGAAGTGGGAATCGGAATGGAATGGAATAACACATGAAAAACCTGTTTTCTGGAAAACTGATGGAGACACACGGATCGTGTGCCTCTGGGCACGGGTCGTGCGCCTCCATCTGATGCGATAAGAATTGGATTTTTAAAACACGCACGGATCGTGCGCCTAGTCGCACGGGTCGTCCGTATGTCTCTGGAACTTTATAAAATTTTAGTGGATCACGCACGGATCGTGCGCCAAGTCGCACGGGTCGTGCGTATCCTTCTGGAAATCTTCTACAAACTGTTCAACCACACACGGTTCGTGCGCCTATACGCACGGGTCGTGTGAGACCTTCTGACCTTCAATTTCAAAGTACCTTTTTATCCATTCCAAATGATTCCAATCCTCTTCCAATCCATTCCCCAAGGTTCCACAACAATGTAAAGGTAACAATGGTATGAGATTGAACATGTTCGATAGAAAAATTGTGTGTTATGAATAAAATGGAAAACCGCTCTTAGAGAACGCGAGAGTGCAAATGTCAAAGAATGATAATAACACACGGTACTTGACTAATATTATACACTGTAATTGACTGATATGGTACACGGTACTTGACTGATATTATACACTGAAATTGACTGATATGGTACATGGTACTTGACTGGAATGACTAACAGCCCATTGCGGGTACACAGACTGAAAATGTATAATAAATACAAGAGGAAAAAGGGTGACGACCCTAAGAGGTTAGCATACTAGGGGAGGGGAAGTCATGAGCCCAAAAACCTAGACTCAAGAATGTTTCCCCTGCTAGAAATAGCGGGATGGGTTCACCAAAAGGTCAAGAGATGCCTATAAAATAGGTAGACTGAGGTGTTATGCTAAAAACATGGAACAAAGATAGCATGCTTCATGTGTCGCTTAGGAGGGCCATGAGCATGAAGGTTACAGGAACTGAATGTATTCCCACGTGGTTGCTTTTTAGGACCACGAGTTCAAAACAATGCATAATGAACCGCTAGAGTTGTAAGGGGTCTCGATAGGACTCACTGAGATAATGTTTATCTCACCCTTCATATTTGTGGTTTTTACAGAGAAACAGGGGAAAGCAAAGGCGGTAAAGCATGGTTAGGTTGTGTGACTCTTGGAGTCATTGAAGACCTAGTTTAATGTTTTAGACCTTTGTTCCGTTTATTGTTTCTATGTTCCGATTGTATAACTTTCATTGTCAAGTTGTAAAATCGTTTCCGCTACTTTATGTTTTGAGTATTGAACACCAGGATGTGTACAAGTCTTAAGTTTTGGAACTTAAGCATTTTCAGAAAGTTTATGAGGTTCAGAGAACCAGTTATTATGTGTTATCTAAAGTTTTTAGATGTGTTCAATATTTCAATAACAGGAAGTTACTCAGAAGTATGCCATTTAGTGCATTTCGGTGATTCTATATGTTAGAATTTATCGGGGTGTTACACACCCGGGCGCTCAGCGCCCAGCGCCTTGGCGCAACACACAACGCACGCACACGGGCGCTCAGCGCCCAGTGCTGGCACCCAGCGCCCAGCGCTACGCACACACACACGCGCACGGGCGCTCAGCGCCCAGCGCCCAGCGCCCCAGACACACACACACAGCAACACACGCTGGCGCCCTTGGCGCCCAGCACAGGGCGCCTGGCGCCCAGAACACATCCCAGCACCAAAAATCACACAATTTCAGCATCAACACCATTTTTTCTCAAATTGTTACTTCAATCAAATGTAACACACATTGCAACCATCATTGATACGCATAGAAAATCGTCAAAATTATACCCAACCACATATAATTACGTATATGGCAACAATCAAGTCATGAATTTCGCAAACACTATAACAATCATACTTAACCTCTAGGCTATCACTAACTTAGGATCCATCATAGAAATTATTATAGAAATCGATAGAACTCCCCTTACCTCGAACTTGAAGGATAGAAGCCCTAGAGACAGTCACGATCGAAACCCCGGCAACACGATCACGTCCCTTCCTCCTCCTTGAACTCGCGCCCTTCTCCTTTCTCTTCTCCTCTCTACGGCGCCCTTCTTCTCTCTTTCTCTCTATTCTCAATTTCCCAATTGCCAACACCAACCCTAACCCCCATTTGGCTTGCCCCCTTCGCATATGATCTTGGATCACGGGCTTGGGCTTTCCACTTAAGCCCAAGTCTAACTAATTGGCGCCCTCCTCCCCTAATACTACCTACACCATTTAAATATAATTTTTAATTAATTAAATTATACCCAATAAATTAAATAAATTCCTAAATACTTAATTAATTAAATTAATTAAGTATTTTAGGGTGTTACACCAGTACTGGGAGGAACGCTTCATGGCATTAATTGGCAGAATAGAAGACCAAGAAGTTATCAAGGAGCTAAGGGATGAGATTCAGCTTTGGAGGAGCAAATTTTCAAAGCTAGCAGGGCTAGCTAATCAAGCTGTGAGAGGTGTTCCCAAGAAGCTAAGAATAGCTGAAGCAGAAATGAACCCTTGCAACACTCCGGCCAAGGTGCGTGAGTTTGTCGAGTATTGCAAGATCCTGACAGAAGAACTCATGGAGAAGGCCAAAGGGGCGGCCGAAAGCAAGAAGAGAAAGAGGAAGGAAAAATTGAAGGATATATGCCTCTGAAGTTCACTTTAGAACATTGCAATAATTCTTAGGAAATTGTAATTTTCTCTAAAAGTTGTAATTTTCTTTGGATATTGTACTTTGTCCTCAGATTATTGTACTTTGCTTTTTTCTCGAGTTTGGAGTATTCTTTCCTTTTGAATAAAGTGTGTTCGTTTTGCCTATTGCTTCCAACTTCGTTGCAAAGAAATATAATAAAAATGTTAGAGCTTTACACGCCTATGACAAGACGAATTACACCGCGATTCCCGACACCCAAACAAACATAAAATCATGCATATCGCATTACATCTGCATTCATTTATTTAATTCTCGTGCTCATAAAGTGTATTCCCTCAATAGAAAAAGGCAAGCTGGTTCGCCAACATCGATACCCGACTCGTCTACAAGCAAGGCTCATGGCAACTAACCAGAATGACCAGGGCCGTCCTGTTATTGAAGACTTAGGAAGTGGGGAATCAGGCCATGGTAACACCGCTGCTGAAGTTCCCAATCCAGAGCAATTGGCTCAAGAGAATCGGGAGTTGAGAACGAAAATCGGGGCAATGGAAGCACAGATGACGAAAATGATGGGCATACTACAAGCTTTGAGGAACGGAACTGCCACTGAAAGTCTCGCCGTCACTACCGGAGTTGCTGTCACTCTTCCCCCTCCGAGTCTCGAGACTAACACCTTTGCTCATACTTCAGGAACCAACAACCAGGGCCAACCAGTTACGCATGGGATACCTTGGGGACTCCCATCCGGATACACACCTCCGGGAGCCGAGGCTAATGCGGGAAGTAATCCCCTTAGTGTTGCAGAACAAGTCCGACCCATCTCAGCCACAAACAGTGGAGGAACGGGAGCGCCTCAGGGCCAAATTCAGATTCCTATTCCGCCGGGAACTCCGTTCGACTTTCATTCACCAGTAACGGTCTATCCCCCAATTCAGGGACCAACTCCTGGGAATATCACTCACTCACGTGACCCACACGTGAACCCAGCCATAGTGTCGATGAGTAATCCTCACTACGGTGTGGAGGGTTTTCCTCAGAACTACCCTGCTGAAGCTCCTCAAGCTAGAGACAGGTATCATATGTTAGAAGAGCGCTTAAGAATGAGTGAAGGGTCGGGCTCTAGAGCAAGAGAAGCTTGTGATCTGTGTCTCATCCCTGATGTGGTTCTACCTCCCAAATTCAAAGTGCCCGACTTTGACAAGTACCGAGGCGTGACTTGCCCTAAAAGCCATCTGACCATGTACTGTAGAAAAATGGCTGCACATTCTCACGATGACAAGTTGTTGATCCATTACTACCAAGAGAGCCTTGCGGGAGCATCTCTCAATTGGTACATGCAGCTAGAACCGTCCCATATCCATTGTTGGAAAGACTTGGCTGATGCTTTCCTCAGACAGTACCAGTACAATACAGATATGGCGCCAGACAGAACACAGTTGCAGAGTCTGGCAAAAAGAGATAATGAGTCATTCAAAGAGTATGCCCAGCGGTGGAGGGCTTTGGCTGCACAGGTAACACCCCCTTTGTTAGAGAAAGAAATAGTCTTAATGTTCATGGAAACCCTGCCGTCGTTATACTACGATCGGTTGATTGGTAGCGTGTCTTCCAATTTCTCAGACATGGTAATCATCGGTGAAAGACTAGAAAACGGAATGAGAAGCGGCAAGATTGCCCATGGTTCCACAGGTACAACCACCCAGAAAAAGCCATTTTCCGGATTTTCAAAGAAGAAAGAAGGAGAAACCAACGCCATCACCATAAGCCCACCTTATCAACCACAAAACATCCCTGTCCCCACTCAAACACGACCAACCCTTCCACTACAAAATAACTACCACAAAAGCTACCCAGACAAAAAACAGACCACCTTCGATCCCATCCCCATGTCCTATACCGACCTATTCAACTATCTCTTTTCAAACAAACTCATCAATACCAGACCCATGAGACCAGTTCAACCACCCTATTTCCGAGGCTACAATCCCAATGTTACCTGTGCATTTCATGAAGGGGCAGTAGGACACGCTGTTGAGGACTGCAAGGCCTTTAAAATTGTAGTGCAAGATCTGATTGATGCCAAAGGGATAACCTTCAAACAAGAAAGCCCAAGCATCGCAACTAATCCGCTGCCTGGTCATGAGAAACATGCAACCAATGCCATCCATGATATGGGGAGTCAATCCCTAATCAGAACTGTGGAGTGTATCCAAAAACCCTTAGAGGTTATTCATGCAGAACTATGCAAGTTCGGGGTCATTGAGAAAGGATGTACTCAGAGAAAAGTTTGTGTTGATGTTAATTGTGATGGGGCATGTGAGGCTTTCAGGACAGTTTTGCAGGACCTATTGGATCGTCATGTAAACCAAATAGGTGTGCAAGAGAAAGAGGAGGATGTGCTGACTTTCCAATCAGATAGGAATATAAATGTTCAGGTACCTATTGGGTCCCGTATAGCCGAAAGCCGATCGTGGAGAGACCTAAGACCATTGTGATTCCTATCCCAGCTCCTCATCAAAAGAACAATACTGTTCCATGGAGCTATGGGGTGTCAGTTCCAATTCAGAAGCCTCAAGTTGTTCCCGATGTCACCAACATTGCGGGAAGCAGCGGAATCACTAGAAGCGGACGTGTTTATGTCCCTGAAGTCCCGAAAGAAGGTTCCTCAAAGGAGGAGGAGGAAAGAATTCGCAAAGGCAAAGCGCAAGAACCCAAGGAAAGTAGGAAAGTGTCAGAACAAGAAGCCGCTGAATTTCTGAAAATCCTGCGTCAGAGTGATTACAAAGTGGTGGACCAGCTGCACCACACTCCTGCAAAGATCTCTATCATCTCCCTACTGCTCAATTCTGAGGTTCACCGTGCAGCCCTAATGAAAGTATTGAATGAAGCCCATGTAGCTCAGAACATCACTGTTGACCAGCTCGATGGCATTGTAGGGAATATTGTTGCATCCAACTATATTACTTTTACCGATGATGAGCTCACCCCTGAGGGAAAGGGGCATAATCAGGCATTTCACATTTCAGTTAGATGTGGTGAATATACACTCTCCAGGGTCCTCATCGACAATGGATCCTCTTTGAATGTCATGCCCAAATCTACTATGAGCAGATTAAATGTAGATTGTTCATATATGAAGCCTAGCTCAACACTAGTTAGGGCATTTGACGGATCCAAGAAGGAGGTTATGGGAGAAATGGAGCTCCAGATGCAGATAGGGCCCGAAGTATTTTATGTGAATTTTCAGATCATGGACATTGCATCATCCTACAGTTGTCTCCTGGGGAGACCCTGGATTCATGCTGCCGGTGCTGTTCCTTCATCCCTCCACCAAAGGCTTAAGTTTGTAGTCAACGACAAGCTGATAGTCGTTTTTGGAGAAGAAGAGTTCATCGTTAGCAAGCCCCATCCCTCTCAATACATTGAGGCTGCAGAAGAATCACTTGAATCTGCCTTCCAATCACTAGAAATTGCAAATGCTGCTTTTTTGGGGGAAGAAGCCCCGTTGCCCGTACCAAAGATATCTAACGCTGCTATCATGGTAGCCAAAGTCATGCTGCAAAATGGTTACCAGATCGGAAAAGGGTTGGGAAAGTCCGACCAAGGAGTTCTGACGCCGGTTCAGCTGCAAGAGTACAAGGATAGGCGTGGGTTAGGATATTGGCCCACTCAGGCTGAAAAGAAGAGAATGGCTGAGGAAAAGCGAGAAAGGAGGCTAGCTAAGCTTCAGGGATGGGAACTAAGCTTGAAGAAGATTCCTATCTATGATCTCTCTTGGAGCTTTAGGAATGCGGGTATGCTGGATCCCAATCAGGTGGCCGTCGTTGAGGAAGAATCAGTTGTGGAAGACAAAGGCATGGACTTGGTGCGTCGCAGTGTGGCAGATGAAGAGCTTGATAATTGGAAGATCATTGATTTCCCTGTTATTTTCATTCCAAAGTAATGATTTTGTAATACAAATTCTTTGGCTCTGCCCAAGGCCTTAGAATATTTCATAAGGGCATGCACGTTTTTCCTTCAAATATCATCTATCAATAAAATGTTGTTTTGGATTCTCAAATGAATAAATTTGCTTTTCATTATCATACGTCTCCATCTTGTGTTTCTATTTTTGCCTGTTCATTTCTTTCTATTCCCGCAAATGCAGATCTAAAATGAATATCTTTGAGAATAACGATGCCAACGATTCATATGTTAATTTTGATCACCCCGTTAACCAAGCTGAGGAGGATGTTGAGGATGACTGGGAAACTCCTCCAGAATTGATGAGAATGGTTGAACAAGAGGAAAAGGTTATTCACGTACATGGGGAGTCCGTTGAGATAATTAACCTAGGCACAGAGGACAGCAGGAAGGAAGTAAAGGTGGGTACTTCAATGAAGGAAGGCGAGCGCAAGAAACTAATGGAACTCCTACATGAGTATGTTGATGTCTTTGCATGGACTTATCAAGATATGCCAGGTTTAGATACTGACATAGTGGTGCATAAGTTGCCAGTCAAGCCAGAATGTCCTCCGGTAAAGCAGAAACTGAGAAGAATGAAGCCAGAATTGTCCTTAAAGATCAGGGATGAAGTGAAAAAGCAGTTTGACGCTGGGTTCCTAGTGGTAGCCAAGTATCCGCAATGGGTTGCCAACATCGTGCCAGTTCCGAAAAAGGACGGGAAAGTTAGAATGTGCGTTGATTACAGAGATCTGAACCGTGCTAGTCCCAAAGATGATTTTCCCCTGCCCCATATTGATGTCTTAGTGGATAGTACAGCGCAACATTCACTGTTCTCCTTCATGGATGGGTATTCAGGGTATAACCAGATCAAGATGGCTCCTGAGGATATGGAGAAGACAACTTGCACAACTCTTTGGGGGACGTTCTGTTACAGAGTCATGCCATTCGGGTTGAAGAACGCCGGGGCTACCTATCAAAGGGCTATGGTCACATTGTTTCATGACATGATGCACAAGGAAATAGAGGTCTACGTGGATGATATGATCACCAAGTCTAAAACTGATGAGGAACACATTGTCGATTTGCAAAAGCTCTTCGAGCGGTTGAGAAAATTCAAGCTCAGATTAAATCCTGCGAAGTGTACCTTTGGCGTGCGATCAGGAAAGCTGTTGGGGTTCATGGTCAGCCAAAAGGGGATAGAGGTCGATCCAGACAAGGTGCGTGCGATTCTTGAGATGCCAGTCCCTAAAACAGAAAAAGAGATTCGGGGTTTCCTCGAAAGACTGAACTACATCTCTAGGTTCATATTCCAGTTGACTGCCACTTGTGAACCAATCTTCAAACTTTTGTGCAAGAATCAAGAGACCAAATGGAATGATGATTGTCAAGAAGCATTTGAAAAGATCAAAAAATATCTTCAGAATCCAGCTATCTTGACGCCTCCTGCACTCGGCAGACCTCTGATCCTGTACCTAACCGTGCTAGACAGATCAATGGGTTGTATGTTAGGGCAACATGATGAATCTGGGAAGAAAGAGCATGCCATTTACTATTTGAGCAAGAAATTCACTGACTGTGAGACAAGGTACTCGCTGCTAGAAAAGACTTGTTGTGCTTTAGCTTGGCTGCTCATCGTTTGAGGCAGTACATGCTAAGTCACACTACTTGGTTGGTATCTAAAATGGATCCTATCAAGTATATCTTTGAGAAGCCCGCACTTACAGGGAGACTTGCCCGTTGGCAAATGCAGTTATCAGAATATGATCTCCTATATGTCACATCAGAAAGCAATTAAAGGTAGTGCGCTGGCAGAGTACCTGGCACACCAGCCTGTTGAAGATTATCAGCCTATGCAGTATGACTTTCCTGATGAAGATATCATGGCTTTGTTTGAAGAAGGGAAATCCCTAGAAGATGAAAGATGGAGAATGGTGTTCGATGGCGCCTCCAATATGTACGGGCACGGAGCCGGGGCAGTGCTGATTTCCCCTGATAATCGCTTCATCCCATTCACTGCCAGACTAAGCTTCTACGTCACTAATAATATCGCAGAGTATGAGGCATGTATTCTTGGTATCCAGGCAGCCATTGATTGGAAAGTTAAGAGACTTGATGTGTATGGAGATTCAGCTCTAGTAATTCACCAAGTGAACGGTGATTGGGAGACCAGGGACTCCAAGTTCATCCCTTACCGAGATCACATTCTAAAGCTGGTTGAGCTTTTTGAGGAAATCACATTCCATCACCTTCCTCGCAATGAGAATCAGTTGGCTGATGCACTAGCCACTTTGTCTTCAATGTTTAATATCAGCTGCGACAAAAGCTTGACTCACATCGGGATTCAGCATCGAGATTTGCCAGCACATCATTATTGCATGGTCATCGAGGAAGAGTCTGATAACAAGCCCTGGTATTATGACATCAAACAGTACATCATGAACAGAGAATACCCTCCTGGAGCGTCGGAGAATGACAAGAGAACCCTCAGAAGAATGTCAAGGAATTTCTTTTTGAGCGGTGAAGTTCTGTACAAGAGAAATTATGACATGGTCCTTTTAAGGTGTGTGACAAAAGAAGAGGCAACAAAAATCATGAGAGAAGTCCATGAAGGCTCATTTGGGGTTCATTCCAGTGGGCACACCATGGCAAGAAAAATCTTGAGAGCCGGCTATTACTGGTTGCAAATGGAAGGTGACTGCTACAACTTCGTCCGAAAGTGCCACAAGTGCCAAATCTACGCTGATCATATTCATGTACCACCTGCTTCCCTAAATGTCTTGACTGCCTCTTGGCCATTCGCAATGTGGGGCATGGACGTCATAGGTCCAATTGAGCCTAAGGCGTCAAATGGGCATCGCTTCATCCTGGTCGCTATTGATTACTTCACCAAGTGGGTTGAAGCTGCTTCATATTCCAGCATTACCAGCTTTGTGGTTGCTAAGTTCGTAAAGAAAGATTTGATTTGCCGCTATGGGCTTCCGGATAAGATTATCACAGATAATGGCAGCAACTTGAACAGTAAGATGATGAAAGAGTTATGCGAGGACTTCAAAATCCAACATCATAATTCTTCTCCATACCGTCCCAAGATGAATGGGGCAGTTGAAGCGGCCAATAAGAATATCAAGAGGATTGTGCAAAAGATGGTAGTAACCTATAAAGATTGGCACGAGATGCTTCCTTTCGCCTTGCATGGGTATCGTACCTCAGTGCGTACTTCAACCGGGGCAACCCCTTTCTCTTTGGTGTATGGGTCGGAAGCAGTCCTCCCCATTGAAGTTGAGATACCTTCTCTGCGGGTACTGATGGAAACCAAGTTGGAAGAAGCAGAATGGGTCCAAGCTCGTCTGGATCAGCTGAATCTCATTGAGGAGAAAAGAATTGCTGCCCTGTGTCATGGCCAGTTGTATCAACAAAGGATGAAGACAGCTTTCGACAAGAAGGTTCGTCCCCGAGAATTCAGCGAAGGAGACCTTGTGCTCAAGAAGATTCTGCCTATCCAGAGGGATCCCCGTGGGAAATGGACTCCTAGCTATGATGGACCATATGTGGTGAAGAAATCCTTTTCTGGAGGAGCATTGATACTCACCAACATGGATGGTGAAGAACTCAGAAACCCAGTCAATTCAGATTCAGTCAAGAAATATTACGCCTGAGAAAAATAAAAAGAAAAAAGAGAAAAATGAGCCAAGCAAGAATTAGCTCGCTAGGTTGAAAACCCGAAAGGGCGGCCTAGGCAAAAAAGAGCGACCCGGTGGACTGAAAACTCGCAAAGAGCGGTCCAGGCAAAAATTAGGGTCAGAAAAGTTGGACTGAAAAGTAAAAGAGGCAAGCAGCGTCTCCCAAAAGCTTGGGTAAAAGGGTGATCAAGGATATAAGTATGGGTGATTGGCATCAACACTCCAAAGACGAAAAACGCTCATAAGATCTGTTGCGTCCATTTTTCTTGTTTTTTTTCTTAGTTTCAAAGCTCTCAATGTACTCTTTTCAGTCGGCGCGACCCTTTTGCGCGTTCGATTTCCATATGAATAAAAGTCCAAACTCTTCACTCCGTCTGCTTATTGTTTTGTCATTGCTTCCTTTTCATTTATGCTTTAAAACGATATTTTATGGTAGATGATAAATGGACTATGAAAACATGCATAAGTCAAAGCATTAAAATCATTGCGAAACTTTTGAAAATCATGAGAAAAGAAATGATCTCTCAAATCAGGTAAATTCACAAAAGTCGAACAAAAGCACTGATTGCGTCAAAATAATTCACAAAAGGCTGAAGTATGACCCTCACACCATTATGGGCGATCCTCGTGCCTCGTAGCGCAAGTCCTACGATTTGGTTGAACCGGTGAAAGGAGAGCCAAAAGGAGCAAAAGAGCAACAAAAATAAGAAGAAAAGAAAAAGAAAACAATAAAAAAAAAGAAAAAAAAGGGGGGAGAGCAAAAGAGCAATAAAACGAATAAAACTCATGCATTGCATTCACCAAACATAGACAAAAAAAATTCATGCAAGGAAGAAGAAACTCCTGCATCACATCACATTCATCCCATCAAAAAGAAATCATGGCATTCGCATTGCATGCATTTGTTCATATCACTTGCAGGTACAAGGATGGATAAATACTTCGGTGTTAATCCTCGCCCTCAGCTCCCAGAAAATGCTCCCTTAGTTCGGAGTTCAAATGCTTTTTAGTTCAGCGCTCAAGCGTGCATTGCAGTTTGGAGTTCAAAATCGCTCTCGTCTGAGTTCAACGCTCCCTTCTGTCCAGGTCTCACGTCGTGTACGAGCAACGCGATGGACCGCAGCCCCATGTGAGGTTCAACGGATTAGTTGTATCAGCCTAAGATACAGTGGACGCCGTGCATTGATCAGTATATCAGTTCCAGAGCTGATAACGATCCCCCCGGTCGCTCGAAAAGGCCAACAGGAAGAGCGTGCTCCTCAAAGCCACGTGCAAACTCGGATTCGTCAAGAGTTCGTTTAAGGATTACAGGTTTTAGGCAGCCTGGGCAATTTACCGTTTTTCTGCACGCGAAGTGCCCATTTACCGTTTTTCTGCACGCGAAGTGCCCATTTACCGCTTTCTGCACGCCAAGTGCCCATTTACCGCTTTCTGCACGCCAAGTGCCCATTTACCGCTTTCTGCACGCCAAGTGCCCATTTTACCGCTTTCTGCACGCCAAGTGCCCGTTTTTTTTTTGCTTTTCCGCACGCAAGTGCCCATTTTACCTTTTTTTCAAAAAAATAGAAAAAGAAAAGAGGAAAATTCGGGTTTCCCCCAAGTAGACAAAATCGGTATAATTTCTGAATTCTTTAGCTTCATTTTGCCTTGGAACATGTTTCGGCCAATTCATATTCCTCGTTAAAATTCAGATAAAGAGGGGGGGCAGCTGTCATACCCCAATTTTGTCCGGCTTAGATCCAAACCCTAATTTTCCATACAAAAAAATATATATATTAAATTATGCATTGCATTTTGGGTCCTAGAAACCATTCCAAAGTTTTTGAAATCATTTTTAGGGTTAGAATGCACGTTTTGGGAAATTAGGGTCAAAAAGGGCATTTTGGTCATTTCTCACAAAAGGGTCTATAAAAATAATTTTTGCAATAAGCCTCATGCATCAAAATTAGGGTTTTTGAAAATATGTTATGCATGCATGGCAAGCCTTGGAAAATATTTTATGCATGCATGGCAAAAACCTAAAAAACAATTTTGTGGAAAGCAAGAATCAATTTCTATTATATACCAAAGGCCATGAATCGATTCCTAATTGTTTTAACTAAGTGAAGAATCGATTTTCACCTATGATAGATGTCCTGAAAATCGATTTCCTTCTTGTTACATAGGCCTTGAAATCGATTGTCAAGCCATCCCATAGGCCATGAATCGATTCCTAATTGTTTTAACTAAGTGAAGAATCGATTTTCACCTATGATAGATGTCCTGAAAATCGATTTCCTTCTTGTTACATAGGCCTTGAAATCGATTGTCAAGCCATCCCATAGGCCATGAATCGATTCCTAATTGTTTTAACTAAGTGAAGAATCGATTTTCACCTATGATAGATGTCCTGAAAATCGATTCCTACTTGTTTTCAAAGAGCAAAGAATCGATTCCCATGTTTTCAAAAGAATAAAGAATCGATTCCTCACTATTTCAACTATCAAAAGAATCGACTCTTGAGGCTTCTAAAATGATAAGAATCGATTCATCTATATTTTAACTACAATCAACAATCGATTCTTTCATTTCATTAAGAAGTTTTTCAGATCTACGATTTCCTAAAGCCTATAAATAGGCAGCCTCAAGTCACTCTTCGGGGGACAGACATTTTTCACGAGATCAGAGAAAAAACCCATTTTTCTCAAAATCTCTCACATTTTAGAAAAACTCTTCTACGCTTTATTTTTTCGCTCTATTCGTTCCGTTGGTCCGTCTGAGCTGATCTTCTGCAAAAGTTAGTTGGAATTGCGTTCTTCAAGTCGTAGTATCTGCCTTCATCAGAGGTATTTCTGTTTTTCTATTTGTTAATATTTAATCATTGTGATCCATGCCAAAATTGCCCTATGTGATTTAATTTAGCTATAGTGTCATTGTTGATGATGAACCACATGATTCCCACTTATGCCTAGTGCATCATTTTCTAAGTGGTGAAGATGGTCTCAGATGATTCAACCTCCCCTTTCAAACCCTTTCAAAAACATTTTTCATTAGAACTACGTCGCTTTGATTCCCATTTGGGATACGTAGGAGCGAGTCACGTTCTCGTCAAGCGCAACAAATAAAAATCCTTTTCGCAACCATAAACAAATCATTTTCATGAAACAAATAAAAAGAATCATTTTCAAACCCATTGTTGCTAGTAGCTCATCAGAGCCTTTGTTCGTTTAGCTATTAGTGGCAATGTCCCTTTCTCAAAAGAATAATAAACGATCATCCATCATAACCTTTGTTAGTTTGGTCATCGTGCAATCAATCACTTACAAAGACCACTTTCAAATAGAGCAAATAAAAACGGGTAGCTACTAATAGTCAATCGGAACCTTTGTTCGTCTGACTAGTGGTATTGACCCTCATTTTCTAGAGTACTTAGCGGTGATTACCCATAACCTTGGTTAGTTTAATCATTCACCAAATGCTCGTCCTATTTCGAAAACTCACTAAAAAAGATAAAAAAATAAAAACTTTTCAAAAAGACAAAAAAGAACTACATAGCTTTGAATTCTCCATCGCACCGGGAGATACGTAGGAGCGGGCCATGTCCCGTCAAGCACTTTTTTCTAAAAACCCATTTTCCCCCCTTTTTTTCATAATAAATAAAGATTTTCAATAAGAAGTAGAGAGGCAAAATTAAGTATTTTCAAGTCAACACACTAAAACCACACATTTAATTAAAGGTTCCCTCTCAGTAGAGAGGACGTGTGGGGTGCTAACACCTTCCCTGCGCGTAACCGACCCCCGAACCCTAATCTCTAGTTTCGCAAGACCAATCGCTTTCCAAAAAAGGTTTTCCTAATATTTTCCTTAATAAATATTGGTGGCGGCTTCATTGTCTTAGAAAAAAGTTGTGAACGAGGAAGGTTCTCCCTCGGGGGCTTTTTCGGGCGCAACAACATGTTAGAATTTATCGGGGTGTTACAGAAATAGCGTCGGAAATTTATTGACAGAAATTCAAATTAGTGATGGATTTTCAAATGGTGCAATTTCCAAGGAATTAGCGATGGATTTTTTACGACGGGAATTTAAATTAGCGACGGATTCAGAATCTTACGCATTCGAAGGTCTGCGCAACGGTCACGTCATCATTAGCGGCGGATTTTTTGCGACGGATTGTAGTGTAAATAGCAAGCCCAACTATCCCGGAACACCTTCACACAAAAAGTAGATGTGGAATCGACTCATCCTACTAAAAAAAAAGGGGCAAGAAACCCCATGAGGGTCATTGATAATGCTCTTAGAAATAAGAGTATCCCGGGTTGGGAGCTTCCCCAACAACAATCTCCAACCAAAAGCTCCCACCTTGTGGGAATAGATAACTGCCACATATCAACAAGAGCATTCTGGATATCGCTATCCAACCTAATTTACTGCATCAAAGTTAACAAAAGTACATAACAGGATTTCACAAAAAAAAACAAATGAAGGTTTTCAAGCCTCCACCGCCAACGATTTTGCTCTGAATCATCAAGATGAAACAAATGAAGTGTGGACAAAAACAAATCCTGAACAACCCTCTCCTCCGCAGACAAGTCGCGACTCCACTCAAGATTCCATCGCCAGATGTCGTCAAACCAAAACCTGTGGTCCAAAATGCTACCTTGTTTATGCTTAGCCTCTTCAAAAAGACTAGAAAATAAATCCTTAAAAGTGTCATTGCTGGTCGACTTATGTCCCAAAAAAGAAATAAGACTCCCCTTCCTCACCATAAGCCTAAGCGCGGATACAAAAGCTCCCTCCCAAGAAGGATAAGCCCAATCACCTTGATCCATACCCACAATAAATCACTCCATTTATGACTCTCATACTTGGACGACTCAGATTCATCCGATCGATCCAACGGCTCAAAACCTGCACGGATCTCTATAAATACTGGCTCACATTGCCATTAATAGGTACATTCCCATTCCTAGCGATACCACTCTTCTATTCTCAATACTGACTTGAGCGTTAGAGTGGCATCCCAGGTACCCCACCCGGGATCATTTTGGCATACCACTTGGACGACAGGAGACCTACCAACAGCAGTCACCAGACGACTGCTAGGTGCAGAACATTGGCGACCACAGTGGGAGCTGTCTAGATTTCACGTCATCTCCACCTCTTAAGAATTCTCTCCTGCATTCCGAGGGCACGCCACAAGGTGTTGCTGTCACTCTTCTAGGCAACACAATCCAAGTCCCGACTCCACAGCTGATCCAGATCCCCGTCCAACCTGAGGATGCAGCGACCATCCACCAGCTCCTGGACCTGTTGTGCAACCGCACTCAGGCTATGCTGCAGCAAGTAACGTGCCTCGTGCAGATAGAGGGGCGAATGGCGGCCACGTCTGAGCAACCTCATCCTCATTGGAGAACTCCTCGCCCAAAGACAGTGAGCTCCAGGCACCACAGATCTCCACTCAGGCGTCATCTCAACCATCGCTCTCTGCCCAGACGGAAGCGAGCTCATCACTCTCCTCCCCGACGCAACAGGCACCAAGGATCGGGTTCAGCTCCAAGCACCTTCCAACTTCGCCTGATGGTACCTACTGGCTTGAGGACTTTCCCTCCAGGACCTCGTCGCTCGCAACCTCCAATTCTCGCGAGAGGTCGCGAAGCCATGCCAAGACCCACAAGAGGCGTTGCCACAGATATATCTTGAGGAGATCTCTAGCCTGACGAGACCGCTAAGGCATAGACCTTGGGGACGGTTCACCTCACTACTCTCCATGGCTCTCCCACAAGGGACCGTTCACTAGGAAGATTGATGATTGTCCAATTCCTAAGGCCCTGGAGAAGATTCCAGTCCTCAACATGTATGATGGGACTAGGGACCCTGACAGCCACCTGGCATACTTCTCTCTCATGATGCGCTATCGGGGGGCAAGGGAAACCGTCCACTACAAGATCTTCCCCCTCACTCTCGAGAAGTCACCACTAGCTTGGTTCCAGGAGTTGAAGCCAAACTCGGTCTCGTCTTGGGGACAGCTAGCTATGATGTTCACAACTCGTTTTGCCGCTTCCCGCTTAAAACCCAAGTCTGAAGAGGTACTCAGGGCGATTAAGCCGGGAGAGAAAGAAACACTTAGAGAATATCTGGAAAGGTTCAACAAAAAAGTTGCGAATGTTAGAAACCTTGAAGACAAGAGGAGGCTCTTTTCGATGAAGGATGGTCTCCAGAAAGGAAGCTTATTCCAAAGAGAAATCGGGATAAACAAGCCACGCGACTTGGCTGATTTCCCTCAAAGATCCCCGAAGCACATGGACTATGAAGAGGACGAGCTGGCCTACAAGGCCATTGAAGAACCATGGCTGGAGCAAGCCCAAGATGAGGGAACGCCTCGTGAGTCCCGACCCCGACGAGGCCGTTTCTCAGACTACACCTTGCTGAACACATCTCAGGCGGAGATCCTTGCCGAATGCCCCGACGCGGAGTTTCGAGACATCAAACAACCCGAACCTCTTGGGCAAAGGATAGGCCGAACCTCTAAGAAGTACTGCCGTTATCATAGAAGTTATGGACACGACACCAACAAGTGCAACACTCTAAAAGACGACATTGAAGAGCTGATTCGCGAAGGGAAGCTCGCGCAATACGTGAAGGAAGAAGAAGACGAGACTCCTGACTCCAAATAGGGAGCCAATCACCAGGACATGGACCTAGAGCTAGGCCTAGTTGAGAAAATAAGCACTCATGCAAAATGTAAAAGCTCAATATGAATGTCTAACTGAAATTCATTTTGCAATTAGAAATCTTTCATTTCAATTCATTGTTGTTGGCACTTGTTCCAAACATTCTTTAAGAGTAAGAAAGAGAAAAGGTCCAACCCCTTAGTTAAGCATAGAGCGAGGCGAGTTTGAGACCTAACACAGCCTGCAGGGAGGGACTGCGTGGCCTGCTGGGGTGACACATCCTGCGGAGAGGGACTGCCTGGCTTGTAGGGGCAACATAGCCTGCAGGGAGGGACAGCCTAGCCTGCAAGGGCAACCTCAATAACAGCTTCAAGCCAAGATCATTATCCCAAGATGATGGTTTTGCAAATAAATCTCTTAAAGGCATGTTCACACGGAGTAGTTTGACGCTTATGTGTACCTTAAATCCTCGTAAAGGAATCAAGTGTGATGTAGCGTGCCGAAACAAATGAAGTCAGTCAGTAAAAAAGGCGACATGAGGTCGGCGCCGCGATAGGTTGCGTTTTCCCTATATACCGAGGCAGGAGTCTCATAACTCTCTCCACTTAGCGACTTTAAAGGATGTCGCAACCCATTGGACGAGTTCTATCCGGGCAGAGTCTCAGTAAACTGTGCCAAGGGAATACTTCAATGTGACCTTTGTAACGCCCAAATATTTAATTAAATTATTTAATTAAATATTTAGGTATCCATTTATTCATTTATTATTTCAGTTGGTGTAATTATATTAGCATTTGATTAAGAGGTGTATAATTGGATATTAGGAGATGGTGTTAGTGATCGGGCTTAAGCTGGAGGAAAGCCCGTGATCCATATCCATGAGTTAGGCGCTTAGTCATATGGGGGTTAGGGTTTGGCTTGTCATTAGCGCAAACCCTAAGAGAAAAGAAAGAGAAGTCGCGAATAGAAGAGAGGAGAGGAGAAGAGGATTCGGCGCACATCCAAGAGAGAAGAAGAGGAGGATTTCGCGAGTTCAAGGAGAAGAGAGGAGCTGTGTTGCTGAGGTTATTGTTGGTGACTTGATCAAGAGGATTAGTGTTCTCCTACTATAAGGTAAGGGTGGGGTTCTTCCTTATAATAGGGTTTTATGATGGGGTTATGTGGGAATAGGTCCTATGATGCCTCTTGCTTGAATTTGATGTTTGGTTTGATGAGAGTTGAATCATGACTATGTTGATTGAAATATTGGCTTGTTGGTGATTGTTGTAACTCTAAAAATTGGTGTTCATTGTTGTTATCACGAATTGCATGCTAAGTGTTTGATTAATTGTTGTTGGTGTTTTGATTGACAATTCATGATAATTGACATTGGTGGTTAAGAATTTATGAACTAAATTGGTGATATGATTGCATATGTGGTGTTTTGATGAATTTGGTGTGATGCTGTTTTTGGGGCCCTGGTGCTGGGCGCCATTTCTGGGTGTTGTAGTGCTGTTTCTGGCGCCCTGTGTGTGGGCGCCGTGTGCCAGTGTGCGTGTGTGCGTTACTGTGTCTTGGCGCAGGGGCGCCATGGGCGCCTGTTTCTGGGTTGTGTTGCGCGCTGTTGGCGCAGGGGCGCCATGGGCGCTGTTCGCGTGTGTGCGTGTGTGCGTGGGTGTCTTTGGGGAGCCAAGGGCACTGTTCCCTGCGTTGCCCCTAGGCGCCCTGCTCCTAGGCGCCGTTTCCAGGATGTGTCTCAGTTTTTCCCTGTTTTGTTTTCAAAATATCTTTTGACTCGGGAGTCCGATTGAGACGTTTCAAAATGTTTTGGAAAGCTTATTCAGCGGCCTAGCTGAATATTGTAATTTGAGGCAAAGTGATCTATTTTTCTGGAAATTTTTAGCCGTTGGCTTAGCCGTTAAATGTTGCTGTTTTGGAAAAAAAATTTGTCACGTCTCAAATATTTTGGAAAATTGTCGTCGTCCCAAATATTTTGGAAAATTGTCGTTGTCTCCGGTGTTGGGAAAAATCATCGCGTCTCAAATGTTTTGGAAAATTGTTTGTCATCTCGGTGTCTTGGTGCTGTTTGAGCTAGGTGTGAAGGCTCAAGTATTGGTGTTGTTTGAGCTGGGTGTGAAGGCTCAAACCCTGGTGTTGTTGGAGCTAGGTGTGAAGGCTCCAAATCTTAGTGTTCCGTTGTTTCGGGTAGTTTGGTGTTTCGGTGTCGTTGGGCTAGGTGTGAAAGCCCAATTTTGGTGATATTCGGTGATTGATTTTTGGTGTGTCATGTTGTGACTAATTTTTGATGATTGTCTGTGTGCATTCATGGTGTCGCATACAGCATACGCATTTATTTCGGTGAAGGCCTTTGGTCTTGGAGCTGGGTGTGAAAGCTCAATTTTTTCTAAAACTAGTGAGCTGGGTGTGGAAGCTCAATTTTTCTAAATTGGTGAGCCGGGTTTGAAAGCTCTCAATTTTGGTGACGCCTCTATTTACAGGCAAAACTTTTGGTGATTTGGTACCACATGCATATGCCCGGCGGTGTGGGTTGCATTCATGCATTATCATGACATTTGGTGACTGATTGTGGTGTTTACAATTTGACGTGTGTTTATAATTCGATGTGTGTAGTGGAGTGGTAGATATAGTTGTCATATTCTAGCATATTTCCTATCATTTACGCTATTATATTGAAGATATCTCACCCCTTCTGTTTGAATGTTACCCCTATGCGGTAACGTGCAGGTGATCGCGAGTGAAGGCTTAGCTACCTTCGCTAGTCTGAGTCGGTGTCCTTTGCTTTGATATGTAACACTCAAGGGGGGATGAACGCTAGACTTTGGCTGTTGCATTTTATTTGTTTGGAGTCCATTCAGGATGTTATGATTTTATGTTTTGAAACTTATTTCTATTCCGCTGCGTGGTGATGTATTTTTGGCGATGTGGTTAACTAAACCGGTGTTATGGGTTTCGTCCCTTTTTGACAAAGTGTTATATATCGTATGTGACGTTTTGGTTATCGATGACTGTGTGAAATATCTTTTCGATGTATGGAATAATGAATTTTTTTGTAACTCTGATTTTATTAAATAATTACCGGGTAGAAAAGGGGTGTTACAACGTTGGTGGTCACAACCCCGTTGGACGAGTTCTATCTGGGCCGAGTCCCAGTAAACTGTGCCAAGGGTATACTTCAAGCTGCCATAGTGGTCACAACCCCGCTGGACGAGTTCTATCCGAGCCGAGCCTCGGTAAACTGTGCCAAGGGTGTACTTCATTACAAGGAGTCCAAGCAGACGTCGGTAACTCAACTGCGAAAGCTAGTCAAACTTTGTTACTACCCACTTGAAAAAAATCCTAAGTCTAAAACACAAGGGTGGTACCTTGACAAACGATTGTGGGCGAGATCCAACGAAGCAGGTGCACGAGTGCAAGAAAAGGCACTAAAGGGCGAGACTTCATAGTCTCGATCCAGAGCGCCAAGGCAGACACCAAGTGCGAGTGGAAGCGCAAGACCGCACAATCTCTGGTGCAGGGCGCCATCCTACGCGCGAGACTGCACTGCCTCAGGTGCAGGGCGCCATCCAAGGCGTGAAACTACAGTGTCTCGGGTGCAGGGCGCCATCCCAAGCGCGAGACTGCATAGTCTCGGGTACATGGAGTCATCCTAGGCGCGAGACTGCACTGTCTTGGGTGCAAGAAGCCATCTAGGGGGCAAAGCCAAGCTAGCAGGGCGAGATCCCACTATCTCATGCCTAGGCGAGATGTTGTCTATTCTGCAGACCATAACTTCCTCTGTGGTTATATGATTAAGGCGTGCGAGGATGCGTTGGAAAGCTAAGAAGCAGAGATACAGTTCTTCTATCTTCTCGAAACCCAATTCGGATGTCTTGAAGGTCGAAACTGCGAGATACATTCCAGGACGAGATGCACTTGTCTCCTACCCACAAACACGTTGAACAGATACAGAAGAGAGATGCTGGAGGGACGAGACGTGTTAGTCTCGGGCGATGTGGAAACAGTCTCATGTCTCGGGTCCCTGGTAACAAGATTCCTACGAAGGCGTGAAGATTGCTGAAAGACGTTGCAAAGTCTCATGTCTCATTTTTCTTGTCTCAAGTCTCATGTCTCAAATCTACCCAACGAGCATCAGGTCCAAAAATCCCAAACATAAATCAATAGACTAGGACTGAAGAAATCGAACATAAAGAGGGTACCTTGTTGGACGAACAGATGAGACTACGAAGTCTCGGGTGCAAGCCCGGATGAGGCTGGACGAGACAATAGCGAGATCTGAAGCTGGACAAGGATACGGGGCATGAGTCTCGAAGGGAAACTGCGCGACTAGGGACGTTAAACTATCTCGGATGTTGCGCCTTACTGCCAGGCGAGGGCGCGAGGTAAGGCACCATAGGGGAGACAACCCTGTCTCACGTCTCGGGTGAAGGAGTGAGACTGTCTCGCGTCTCGGGTGTTGGAACGAGACTTTATCTGGTCTCGGGTGCAGCTGTAGACTAAGTGACGTGACCAGGACACCTACCGTCACGGGTCTCGGTTGTGCAGCTAGGCGAAGGTGTGCACTGGAAAACACGCAACTCTGATCATGGGTGCTGGCGTGAGGTACGGGCGTGGACGCGAGATTGAACGTCACCGGGTCACGGGTGCCGGGCCAAGAGGCGCCTAACGTGGATACGAGCTCCTTAGTGCGGCGAGTTTCTCTTTCTCCCTTTGACACTCTTTGAAAAACCTCACCTTCCCATCTATTGGGAAGTAAATGAAATTTTACCAAGAGACCAAATGTTGGAAGCACATATATTTACAGTGGGCAAGAGATTATTAAAAAATCTTTTACTTCCCAAGTCATAGACAGCAACTCAACTACCAAGCGGTAAGAATACTGAATACGACCTACCAAGGAAGACAAGCCAGCGGGAAGCCAAAGCAAAGGGGGGCCCAATCCAATTCAAAAAGATAAGGCCAAGGGAGCTTAATCAGTGAACAAGGATAGGGTTTTTGCATCCAATACTAAATCTTTGGTGCAACCCAATGATCAAAGAAAGACCCTATTGTCAACCTTAAACTCTCCACTCAATCCTAGGTGTAACTCCCCGATATTTCTAGCTTGTAGAAATACCAAAATGTATCACTTGGCATACATCAGAGTAACTTCCTGTCATTGAATATTGAACACAACTAAAAACTTCGATAAATAATTATCAAACGGTTCAATGAACCTCATTAAACTTAACATAAAGTACTTAAGTCTCATAACTTAAGACTTATACAACCTGGTGTTCAATATCCAAAACTTGAGTAGCGGAAACGATTTACGACTGTTACTAATAATAGTTATACAATCGATATTACAAAGACAACAAAAGGGACAAAGGCCTAAACATAAAGCTGAATCTTCAATGACTTCACAAGTCACACCGGCTAACCGTGCTTCTTTGCCTTTGTTTTTCGCTGTTTCTCTGTAAAAACAACAACAATAAAGGGTGAGGTAAACATTATCTCAGTGAGTCCTATCGAGACCCCTTACTAACTCTAGCGGATTATTATGCATTGTACTTTGAACATCATGGCCCTAATAAGCGACCATGTGGACATATATTTCTTTATTTCCTCTTGTAGCCCTAATAAGCGACTACGTATCATGTCTTATCTTTTCTTTAACTTAGCACAACACCTCGAGCCACCTTATTCGGTTATTTCTTTGGCTTTTGGTGAACCCAATCCACTAACCACTAATTAGCGGGCAAACCTCATGGGGCCTAGGTTTTGGGGCTCATGACTTCCCCTCCCCTAGTATGCTAATCCTCAGGGTCGTCACCCTTGATATACATATATCATTTTAAGTATGCCATCTACCTTTCTTTTAGGGAAATTAATTCTTCCTTTCCTTTAGGGGAAGTAACTTGACTGGTTTGGACTTATAGTCCTTTATCTTGACTTGTGTACACTCGCGCTTACCGATGTACGTTTTTTCATAATCTTCATAACTTAATAATTTTATCTCAAGCATGCTCAATTTCATGATATTCATGTACTACAATCATTGGGTAACCTTGGGGAATTGATTAGAAGGAACTTGGAATCATTTGGAGTTGACTAAAGCATATTTTAAAAATGGGTAACAGAAGCTTACGCACGGTCCGTGGTTAGTAGGCGCACGATACGTGCGTGATATGAAAACTTTGGCACAGAAACCGAACAGAGCACACGGTCCATGCACTAAGGCGCACGACCCGGACAGGTTTTAAAAACGTTTGCATAGGACGAACACGATCTGTGCGCAGGGGCGCACGGTCCATGCTTGAGTATCAGTATCCAGAAAAGCTGTTTTTTTTCTCAAATTCTTTCCATTCCGTTTCGATTCCAAATTTCATTCCGATCGATATTCTAACACAACAAATTGTATTCCAGTCCGGACAACAATAAATACATCAATCAATTCAAACAATCACAATGTCAATCAATCAATCGTATAAATTATCATTAAAACGTGATTTCGAAAAAAACACGGTTTTTGATTTGATTCTATTTTGAAATAAAACGCGAGGCACCTTGGTTCTGAAACGTGCAAACTCAGTATCGAAAACATCCCTAAGAGTGTATAGAACTCACCTATTGCGATGAAGATCGCACAAACAACGAGTCCACGGATTGAAATGACAATGTAACCTCACGAACGGTCCCCGTACACGAACTTTCCTCTCAAAGTCGAACTTAGAGCTGCTCCCCTACCCAGAACAGAATCTGACCTTGACTCTATTGCTCCCAAAATTACAATGTGGTTGGTTAAGGTTGGTTATTTACTGAGTATCAAGCTTCAGTCGCCACATGCAAGACTTGAGAACACCATTTCTAACACTTTGAGCTTGGAGGTTCATCAATGGTGTTTTGAAAAGGAGAACAATGTAGGTTACGAAATGGATATCATTCGGAAGAGAATGAGGAGCTGAGTTTAATGGTGTAAGAATCTAGAACATGCACTAAGGTTTAGTCTCCATCCCCTTTTTCTCCTCTCTCACGACCTCCTCCTCACTCTCAAGCTATCTTTCTACTGTTTTTTTTCTGTTTTCAGCCAAATGAAGTGTTTTGTGTGTTTTTGGTGCTGTCTCTCTGTGAGTGTGAGGGATATTTGGCCAGCTGGATGTTAAGTGAGCTGGGGGAAAATAAATGAGGTGGAAATACCAGTTTTTTCCCTCACTACCAATCACTCACTTAAACCCATTTAAGCAATTATCTAACAAAATGATTTCTCATCATAAGCATAGTTAAACATTTAACACATAATTCTTTCATTTAATCCATGATCATTATCTCAAAATTAATAATTTATGCTAATTATACTCAGTTTAGCTAATTTACTTAATTATGACCTCTTGCTAATTTCAATAAATGAAATTAGCTAAATTGGGGATGTTACACTAGGTCCGAGGAAAAGGCGCACATGCGCGAAATCATCAGCCGGGCATGAGACCATGAGGTCTTAGGTATCAGGCGTGAGGCAATGAGGTCTATGACAGCACGAATTAATGAGACCATGAGATCTCACGCATCAGGCAAGAGACCATGAGGACACGCATCAGTCGTATTCTCCCCCTCTCTCACTCTTTGAGTCTCGCCTCTCCCTCTCTCGTGGAGTGAGTTAGATTTTCTAGAGGGTAAGAGTTCTCTTCCTTGACCGAAGCCATGAAAACAGTTACTAGGCGATAAAAAGACGCCTCGTTACAACCAACTACCAAGTGCTCCCAGGGGCAATGACACTTTCGGCAGAAACAATCCAGCCCGCTGGGACGACCCAAGACAACCTGCAGAGGCGGATTAGCAGGTAGGTACGATGTCAGCAAAGACTTCAAGCCAGAACCGTCCTCCGGAATAATCTCGGCTTGGGGGGCAACTGTTCTGGACTGAACCAAGAGGCCCATTCAGCAATTAGGCACGGATAAACCCAATCAACTTGATCAATATCCACAATAAAATCAGCCCATTTATGACTCTCATACTTGGATGACTCAGATTCATCTGATAGATCCAACGGCTCAAAACCCCCACGAATCCCTATAAATACTTGCTCACATTTCCTTTAATAGGTACATTCTCATTCCTAGCTATAGTACTATTCTATTCTCAATACTGACTTGAAAGTCAGAGTGACATCACAGGTACCCCACCCGGGATCACTTTGGCATACCACTTGGACGACACGAGACCTACCAACAGCAGTCACCGAACGACTCCTAGGTGCAGAACATATATATATATATATATATATATATATATATATATATATATATATATATAACTTTGTACCATTTTTGAAAAACAATATCACAACTTTTTGTTCTGTTGGTGGATCGGTGCTCTAGCGAAGCTGTTGATTTCAGCGATTTTTTCTTTAATGCTCTCGGCCAGCTAGCAGGTGCTAATAGATGATGATGATCTATGTGGAGCATGAGTATTTGGAGTCTATATATGATAAAGCTAGAACCAACTCATTTGTAGGCATGACAATGGGGCGGGTCGGGGGCGGGTTTGGCATTCCCCGTCCCCGCCCCTACCTCTATTGGGGTCGGGTTTTGCATCCCCCAACCCCGTCCCAAACGGGGACAGGTTCCCCGCGGGTACCCGTTTCCGCCATTATTTATAGGAAAAATACAAAAAATATATTTATAATAATTAATAAAATAAAATAATAATAATTATACAATGATAAAATAAAGTTAAAAGTATTAAAATAGATTTTTCTATAGGAAATAGATCAAAATTAAAAATAAACAAAATTTATTAAACAAAATGAATGAGTAAATATGCATATAATAAAATAAAATAATTAATTTATGTTTTGTCGAGCGGGTTCAGGGCGGGGACGGGGTGGGTATCGAAGCGGTTTCCCCGTCAAACTCGGGGCGGGGTCGGGTGGGTACCCGCGGGTTCGGGTTATGTTGCCATGCCTACTCATTTGGGAGAACACAGGTTATGATAGTGCCACTGATTTGGAATGGAAGCTCATTTGCGTTTAATTAATCAGCTTTGCACAATAATTCTACAGGTCCGATGTGGTTTAAACGGCCTATTGGTTGCCTTTAATGCAATGCATCTTTTTCAAAGGAGGAAAACAAAGCTGGTATTGGCACTAGTGGAAAAAATGCATTTTATAACTGTCATTTATATCGGTTAAAAATGGCCTGTTGTTAAAAGCGACGCGGTGGCAGTTTTGTAATTAAAATTACATTTTTTATATCGGTTGTCACACGAACCGTTATAGAAACATAATCTTACATCTTTCATATCGGTTCTATTCCATAACCGTTATAGAAAGTGCAATAATTTAGGCTTCCATAACGGGTCACAAAAACACCCGTTATAGAAAGGCAAAAATTTTGGTTCACTTCGCATCTCTTCCCCTCGCGTCTCATTTTTTCCATTCGCTTCTCATTTCTTCCATTCGCTTCCACCGTATCACTTCCCTCCGCATCTCATTTCTTCCATTCGCTTCCACCGCTTCTCACTGTCCTTCGCATCTCTTCCCTTAGCATCTCATCTCTTCCCTTCGCATCTCATTGTCCTTCGCATCTCACTGTCCTTCGCATCTCACTGCCCGTTTCGCAAACTCTCCCTCATCTCTCCCTCTCGTTGCGTCTCTCCCTCTCACTGAATCTGCGAGTTGAGAAGAAAACGCAGAACGCGTCACAGCGACCTCACCACGACGCCACCACTGCAACGTCGTCACTGGGAGCCCCACCACGAGACACCGCTGCAACCACCACACTGTTGCTGCAGCACCGCTGTTTCCAGGTTCCCTTCCTTGAGTTTAGGGTTTCACATCCATTGATTATCTGGTTTTGATTATCTGATTTTGATTATCTAATTTTAGGGTTTAGGGTTTTCTATTTTGATTATCTATTTTACGGTTCGGTTTTCCTGATTTAACTACAATGCATGTGTAGGTGGTGATGGATAATGGCATAGTACAAGTTACGTTATCAAATCCAGATGGAATTGTCACTGGAATACGATATAACGGTGTTGACAATTTGCTTGAAGTTCTCAACAAGGAAACTAATAGAGGGTATGTAATGTAGCCATTCTCTCAAAATGTACTCTAATAATGCTTAAATAATCTGATGACTGAGTAATCAACACTTCAAGCTGATAGGTACTAAATAGCGATAATGAGAAAAATTAACGAAATATATGGGGGTTTTATTGGAAACAGAAATCTTGTAAGGGAGGAAATGGTAATTTATGGTAACCAGAAAGATATTTTCTTAGTTAAGAAAACATTTTCTTCAAATTGATGCCCTGTTTTGTCTCTATATAGCAGCAACAAGTTACTTTGGCAAAAAGGAAATATTCATTGGACAGCAAACACTTTCATAGATTCAGAAGCTTAAGAGTGTTTATGATTAACTTGATATGCATAAGCTCTTGTTTACTTATTTATCATAACACAACAGGTCTATACACATTTCACTATATTCCTATACATGCCATGGCTTGGAAAAAAGTGTAAATGACTTGGGTGAGTAGATACTACTATATATTTTTGTTTGGTGATGGCTCTAAGTTCTATTAGTTTTATTTATGCATCGTAAGTTTGCCATGATTCTCAATTTCTTATCCATATTAATATGCCATAAACCATTTACATTGAGATTTTTATTTTTACTTCTCTATTTATGAAGGATTGTGCAACTAAGAATTCTCAGATTAGATGCATTATGCAGTGAGGCTGTCTAAGCCATCAACACAGGCTCTTGATTTGGACTTTTTTATTACAACCTTTTAGTTATGGATTATTTGGTATACACTTACTTTTTTTTAATCAAATGTGGTCCCTTTATTCTTCTGTTATTCATGATAGTTGGGATTATTACAACTCTATTATTTATGGTTATCTTTACACAAACTTTTTGAGTTGGCCATATTTTATTTGTATGTTTAGTGTAATTTTGAGCTTATAGTACTTTTAAGTTTAATAGAACTATATTTATGAATTATTATGACTGTATGGAAATCATTTTGTATTACAAATTGGTTAATATGTATGAATTAATTTTTTTTTGAGAAATGCCAATAAATTAGTACATTTTCAATATGAACCTACTTTCAATGCCAATAAATTTCTGAGAAATGCAGTTTTCTTGTAATAAGCTTCAAAACTTGTTGAGTCACTTATTGCTTTGTTGAATATGCAGGTGGAGAAGTTGAAGGATTTGTGCTTGAAACAAAGAGAAGAAATCAAGTCACTGAGCTTCAGGAACATGTAGAGAAGCAAGGCTCAGTTCCTTCACTAACAAATTCTGGACTCTTCAATATTTACCTACAGTTCTGGACACTTCAATATTCACCTACGAAGAAGAATCAAAAGTTATTTGGTAAGTATTGAATCTGATGAGTGAAGAGTCTGATTCTAAAGGAAAGCCTATGGATCTCTTGCACCAGTTCGAAGATATCCTTGAATCTGATAATTGAATTGTTGCTTTATTCCAAATCAACAAATTTGCAAGGTGTCTTTGATATATTTCAAATGAAATGAGAAAAATGATAATTGAATTGTATTTCCATTTACCTTTTGCTTTGTCTAGTTTTGATTCCCGGTAGTTATTTCTGTTCAGTTCACTAGTACAAACTTTCATGAAAATAATATCTCTGCATACCCCATTGTACATGTCTGTTGCACCCCGAAAAATCCCCGGTTTGGGTTTCTCAATGTACAACGTGGAAAATTTTGGAGCCGCCACCAATATTTTAATTTTAAGACCAAAACATTGAAAAAAGGTCTTTTGGACAAGGCGGATGGTCTTTTGAAAACTAGAGATATAGGTTCGGGGGTCGATTACGTGCGAGGAAGGTGTTAGCACTGCGCACGTCCTTTCTACCGAAAGGGAACCTCTAATTAAATGTGTGGTTTTAACGTTTGATTTGAAAAATACCTAGATTCGCCTATTTATTTCTTGTTTGAAGATGAATGGGAAAACTTAATGAAAATTTTATTTTTGGCGAGAAAGGGGGAAAAAAGGTATTTTAGAAAAAGTGCTTGACGGGACATGGCCCGCTCCTACGTATCTCCCGGTGCGATGGAGAATTCAAAGCTACGTAGTTCTTGGTTTTTGGTTTTGAAAATGTTTGAAAAGGGGAGGAGCTTTCATAATGATCAAGCAAGCAAAGGCTTTGAGTGATGATTACTAATAACTCTGGATAGTGTTCATGACAATCAAACGAGCCAAGGCTTTGAGTGATAGTCACTAATAACAATGGGTTTGAAAATGACTTTTTGGTTTGTTTTGTGAAAATGATTGGTTTAGGGTGGCGAAAAGGATTTTTATTTGTTGCACTTGACGAGAACGTGACTCACTCCTACGTATCCCAAACGGGAATCAAAGCGACGTAGTTCTAATGAAAATGTTTTTGAAAGGGTTTGAAAGGGGAAGAGCTTTCGTAACGATCAAGCAAGCAAAAGCTTTGAGTGATCATTACTAATAACTCTTGATGGCATTCGTGACAATCAAACAAGCCAAGGCTTTGAGTGATAGTCACTAATAACTCGCGTTAATTGGAAAAGAGTTTGAAAGATTTTTGGAAAAAAAGGGTGAAGGTACTATCAATGATTGATTACAAAAGTTTAAGCACATTCAATAATCGCGAAATCCTGCATATGTTGAATATTTAATCAAGACTAAACATGCCAACATGATCAAAAGACCCACTTATCAGGGATGCAAGGTAAAGTTCTCAAAGCAAGTGTGTGTGTGTGTAGGAGGGAGTGTATTTACCCTAATGACTCTATGCTACAACAGGCATGTAGACTTACGTCTTCATTAGGAGGTCATACACATGGATGGAATGGCATATTGAATTGAGACATTTAAAATGCATCAAAAACAAGCAAGCAATTGATCATAGGCATAGAAGGATTTTAATTAAACTAAGGAACATATGAGCAACGATTTCTCAATAACATGAACAAAGGGGGGAAATTGCATCAAGGCTAAGGTAAGCCTATCCTTTGCATTTATGAATAAGTGCCCAAAGGCTAGTAACACAATCAAAGAGGAGGGAGCATCAAGGTTTTGGGTAACCTATCCTTTGCAATACCTCATGGACCTTAAACCATAAACCTAACCATCTCATCTTATTATTCATCAAGAAGTTAAAAGGGGAAGGTTGAATCATCTGAAACCATCTTCACCACTTAGAACATGATGCACTAGGCATAAGTGGGAATCATATGGTTCATCATCAACAATGGACAAATATATACAAGAACAAGTAAATAAACACTAAGGCTAAGTTGAATCACATAGGGCAGTTTTGGCACGGATCACAATAATTAAATATTAACAAATGTAAAGACAGAAATACCTCTAATGAAGGCAGATATTACAACTTGAAGAATGCAACCCCAACTAACTCTTGCAGAAGATCAACTCCGATGGACCAACGGTACGAATAGAGCAAAAAAATAAAGCGTAGAAGAGTTTTTTTTCTAAAATGTGAGAGATTTCAAAAAAATGGGTTTTTTCTCTGATCTCGTGAAAATGTGTGTGTTTTGAAATGAAAAATGAGCGTCCTATTTATAGGAAATCAGATTTGATCTATTTTAGGAAACATGATAATCGATTATGTTGGAAATAACTTGGTGTATGCTAATCGATTAGGTGCCTTGGATCTCAGATTCAATAATCGATTAGGTGCCTTGGATAATCGATTAGGCACTTTCCAAAACCATAAAAACTTTCCAAAATAGGTGATAATCGATTATGGTCCTTAGTGAAAACATGGGATAATCGATTATGCTCCTGAATTGTTTCAGAGTAGATAATCGATTATCCCCCTTGATTTTCAGAGTAGATAATCGATTATCCCCCTTGATTTTCAGAGTAGATAATCGATTATTTGCTTGAAGGAAGGATATGATGTAATCGATTGAGTGCCTTCCTAAAAACATGGATAACTTTCTTATTCATCAAGAATACATTATATGCATGATAAAATCAATTTTATACTCTCTAAAAAAAAATTATTTTCATGCATGAGGCTTATTGAAAAATATTTTCATGCAAAAATTATTTTTATAGACCCTTTTGTGAGAAATGACCAAAATGCCCTTTTTGACCCTAAAAACCCTAATTTCCCAAAAAGTGCATTCTAACCCTAAAAATGATTTCAAAAACTTTGGAATGGTTTCTAGGACCCAAAATGCAATGCATAATTTATTATATATTTTTTTGTGTGGAAAATTAGGGTTTTGACCTAAGCCGGACAAAATTGGGGTATGACAATGTCATAAGTTTCGGGTCTTATTTTATGGCTTGATATACACATTGCAAGAATTGGTTTTGTTTTCACTTAATGTATCTGCTGTTTTGGAACTTTACGTTTGATTATCAGATGGAGAGTTTATTGCCTTTTAGTTTTCATGAAGTTAAGACTCTGTCTTCATGATAACTGGGACTTAAGGGTGTGACTTGTTTCAGCTATTGGATTCTCAGAGAGCATGGACACTCAGAAGCCAAGCTGAAAAGCAGCCTTCATCATGGACACAAAACCTGCTTTCAGAAAACAATTAAGAAGGTTTGTACTTTGTACCTAAATTTCTTGACAGAATTATTATGGATAGCCTGCTTTGTCATTTGCTGATATTATGTGGTTTGAATCAATTTCAGATGTTTGGTTTGTCCAAGGCAGTTGCAGAAAGTAACTCCAATGCCACAAAAGAAGTTGAAAGTTGCAGAAAGTAACTCCAATGCCACAAAAGAAGCTGTATGGAGCATCTAAATCTTAAATTCTTCACTTTTGGTGAAAGTAGCTGTATGCCACAAAAGAATTTGATGTTTTTTGTTTTTTCAGACAGAGGTTAATTATCTTGGACAACTGCATCATCCTAATTTGGTGAAATTAATAGGGTATTGTTTGGAGGGAGAGAATAGGATATTGGTATATGAGTTTATGCCTAAAGGGAGCTTAGAGAATCATCTCTTTAGAAATAAGTTTTCATAATCATTGCACTTTTCATTCATATTTTGCTACTATTCAACTATTGCTAGGCCATGTTTGGATAAACAGTTGAATTAAACATTTATAAGTACTTATGTATAACCTATGTTATAATTAAAGATAAAATAAAGTTAAGCTGTTTTCATAAGGATTCTTGGAGAGCTTATGAAAATAAGCTAAAAACAACTTATGGACGTGTCATAAGTTGTTTCATAACTTTTCCCAAACAGTCAAGTCTCATGGGTGCTTGTCACCAGAGAAACTCAAAGGAAAGAAATCAACAAGAACAGAATACTGCTTCCTTTCTTATGAGTTTCATTGTATTTTGATAGGAGGACCACAACCACTATCTTGGTCAGTGAGGATGAAAGTAGCCATTGGTGCTGCTAGAGGACTTTCATTTCTTCACAATGCCAAATCACAAGTCATATACCGCGATTTTAAAGCTTGTAACATCCTTCTTGATGCGGTAAGATTATCTATTATCCATCTAAAAAAGTTTACTACAGTAATAACACATAGCGAAAGTTCATTCTAGGATGTGTTATGCACCCGTGAATCACGAGTATCTCTGATTAGTTTATAATAATTTCTTAATTTTTGTTATTTGTGTGTGTGAACTGCTTTCTAATCATGCAATTGGATTGCACGAGTTCAATTCTAAACTCTCTGATTTTGGGTTGGCTAAGGCAGGTCCTACCGGTGATAGAACTCATGTGTCTACTCAAGTCATGGGTACTCAGGGATATGCAGCACCTGAATATGTTGCAACTGGTATGCTTTAGCTTCACCTAAACCATGTTATTAATATATATAGTTAGTAGTAATCTTCAGTTATTGTTATCATCTAGTTAACATGCTATAGAACTAGTCAACCCTATCATATTCATGACAGATTTGGTATTACTCTGATATAGTTTCTGTTATAGAATTAGAAAGGAGACAATTTAGGTTTAGTTCAATGGTGTTGTTGGTGTTCTTTTTCAATCATTCAGTTGATTTCTAAAAAGTACTCAGTATATGTTAAACATTACACTAAAAGCCTTGATCAATTTACAGGTCGGCTTACGGCCAAAAGTGATGTATACAGCTTCAGGGTCTGAAGGAGCACTAAGGCTCTGAAGGACCACTCAGGGTCTGAAGGAGCACTAAGGCTCTGAAGGACCACTCAGAGTCTGAAGGAGCACTAAGGCTCTGAAGGACCACTCGGGGTCTGAAGGAGCACTAAGGCTCTGAAGGACCACTCAGGGTCTGAAGGAGCACTAAGGCTCTGAAGGACCACTCAGGGTCTGGAAGGCTGCCTAGGCCTTAATTGAAGGACCATCGTGGTCTGAAGGAGCGCTACTAGCTATGGTACTAGTAAAACGGTCTGAGGGGGCCTTTGCATTCGAGCGGCCATGATGGGTCAAGATCAGATCCGGAACTGATATGTTGACCATGAAGGACGTCCACTGTGTCTTAGGCTGACACAACTAGTCTGAAGGACCACTCGGGGTCTGAAGGACTTACCCGCAGCTCGAATACGAGGTGAAGTCTGCTTTTGAAGGGACACTTGGGTCCTGAAGGGATTCACGAATCCTGTTGATTGTTTGATTGAAATGACCAATGCTGCCTCACTGGATTGAGGTACCTGCATACGTCAGTTGATGTAAGGAATAGTGCATGGAGTATGGGTGCATGTTATGCAAGGGCATGTTATGCATGTGCATGCAATGCTATGATTTTGGCGTGATGATGAATGTGGTGGAACATTCCTGAAGTTCTCCTTTTGGTCTGACTGTTTTTTCCTGATCAAGTCTCTTTTTTTTTTATAGAAATTCTTGAAAAAAAGGGTTGACATAGAACAAGAGTAAATAAAGGATCACCGGGGATCTGAAGGAGCACTAGGCTCTTGATGGTCTAATTCGCAGTCGATGCTTGGCGCATTGATTGGAGTTAAACTGAAGGACCGACGAGGTCTGAAGGGCATGTCTAAGCCTGATGGACCAATAGGTCTGATGGAGCGCAAACTAACAACGGTACTAGTAAAACGGTCTGCTTGGGGGATGGCCTTTTCCGAGTGGCCATGGGTGGCAAGGTCAGGTCATTGACTTGATTTGCTCACCTCGAAGGACGTCCACTGTGTTTTTTACGCGGACACAGCTAGTCTGAAGGACCTGGGGTCGGATGATCCGTCGGTTGCTCGATAACGCGACGTGCGATCGGGATAGAAGGACCATTGATGGTCTGAAGGAGCGCTTGGGCTCTGAAGGACCACTGGGGGTCAGCAAGAGTACTGGGACTCTGAATTGTGATATGAGACCAACGCCTGGAGCACTGACTTTGAGGGAACAAACTATTGGGATTGGTACATGGCGTATCTGCCTAGAACATACCTAATGAATGCATTTACCTGAGACGGGAAAAGCTATCTATATTTGGCATGTCTAAAAATGCAATGAATGATGTATGCGTGCAATATAGGTATGTGAAATGGTAGGCATCCGATGGGATGAATGAAGCGGGGCAGATGATGTGAGTTGAAGTTTGATGGAACATGGAGGTTGACAACCAACGCATGTGAATGCAGATAAGATATGAATGTGATTATGCTGATTAATGATGAATGTAATGGAATGAGCAATTTTCCTCCTTTTGTTTTTTGGCTTTTCTCTTTTTTTCCTTTGGTATGAGTGTATGAAATGCAAAGTGTGAATGTGATGCAAATGTAATGCTTTGATGCGAATGCCATGCATGGTACAAAGATATGATTAGTGATGTAAACTCTTTTTTTTGGGGGCAACGATGAGACCGGCATTTGGACATCTATCGAAGCCAACAATGTCATGCATGTAATGTGATGAACGTGGGATGATGAATGAAATGGGTATACCATGGGTGTTGAACCTGATGGAATGATGGACGGATTTTTCTTTTTGCTTTTTTCTTATTTATTTTGCTTCTTTTCTTGATGCATGCAATGCGAATGTGAACATGATGCGAATGTGATACTTTGATGCAAATGCTATGGTGAATAAAGGAAACACATGAATGCGTAGCAAATGATATGATTGGTGATGTAGAAAGCTTTTCGCAATGATGAGACCGGCACTTGGCACGTCTATCGAAGCAAAAAAGTGTTACAGGTATGCAATGTGATGAATGTGCAATGCGAAAGTAAATGGACTACAAAAGGCCCGTGAATGATGGATGTTGAAGTTGGTCGGAAACAGAAATTGATAAGCTGTGTGTGCGAATGCAGATAACATGCGAATGCAAATGTACTGCTGGCTGCGTGATGGAATGATTTATGCTTTGGTGGGGGTAACAGGTGCAATGTGGATGATTTTTGCCTTTTTGGTTTTCTCTTTTTTTTTTTTGATTAAATGGATGAATGCGCACAGGTAATGCTTAAATGCAATAGTTGTGGTAGATGCATGACTTGTTGTTGAAATACAATGTATGGTGCAATGATTTATGATATGGTATAATAGTAATGCATGCAAATGTGTTTTGTTTTGAGATGAGAAATGAGACTTTCGATGCGAGGGGTAGAGAGGTGAGTGCTTTGGAATAATCATTCCTTGGAAAGAGGTTTGAATTCAGACATGGCAATCTCAAGGTTGTTATTCACAGACACTGATGTGCAAAACTATTTGACCGTATTTGCAGACTCGCTTATTTTGCTCTCCTATGATGGTGCCCCATGATGATTGATTTTTAGGTCCACAAAGTTAGCTGAGTGAGTTTCCGACTTCACACTATTAACTTGTGTTCTCTCTCTTTAAAGCATAAACATGTAGAGTAGTGCAAATACAGATGAATGAGTCAGTTGACTTGGTATGACAGATATGACACGTGAGGGGATGAAAGGTAGGTTTTTGCCAAAGTCATGAGAGGTAGAACTGCCCCGATTTAGACTACTGGTGAAGGTGAGTGCATAACTTGCCCCTGCCTAGTGGTGACAACAGCCAGGGTTGTAGAGGAATAATGAATTGGAAATACCATGACTTTGGAATGAAGGGTGGCAAACAAGAGATTCTGTCTCAACCCACGACGTTTGGTGTTGCCCCAATCTTGACGAGAGCAAGGTTGCCCCGACTCGTGTTTGCAAAAGGCTGTATTTAGCATGGTGGGTCGAGAAATTGCCCTGGTGAGGTCTCATGGATGTGAATATGACGAGGGGATGAGATGGGCGTAGGGCGAATTTCCCCGACTTTAGGTGGAGTGAAGGGTGACGGGATTGCCCCACTTTGGAATGGTATTTCAAATGATTGCTTCTAGTGGGGTTGTGAAAGGCGACAGAGTTATGGTGATGGTTATGAACTGAGGGTGATATATGAATGGGGTGGGCAATGAATAAACCTCCCCAAAGTTGAGTGGAGTGAGAGGTGAAGGGAATGCCCCCTAGTACACACTTTTGGTTCTCTTTAAGAACAACTCAAATGCAATGAAAGTTTTGACTTTTTAGCATGAGGAGGGGCTCCACTTGGTGACCACTAGACCTTGTTTTAATGCAACATGAATGCATCTTGGAGTGCAAGTCCTTCTCCTTTTTACCAACTTTCCTTTTTTGATTGTTTGTTTTTTTCATTTGAGCAGCTTTCTTTTTTCTGCTTGTTTGTTTTTCTTTTGAGCAGCTTTCTTTTTTCTGCTTGTTTGTTTTTTCTTTTTGAGCAAACACATCATAAATAGATAAACTTATTTGTCCTAAGATTAAAACTTTGAGAAAACAGGAGCAATCGGTCATTGATCAGAATGGATCTTTGGAGTTGTGATGTGGCTAATGGTTAATGATTTATGAAGGGAGGGATAATTGGGCTCAAAGAAGTATTTGATGATTGATGGAACGGATGTTTTTTTTTTTAGTGGTATAATTTGGCCAGGTTAATGGTTTATGAAAGGATGAGTTATTAGACTCAATGAGGTGTTTGAGGTTTTATTGAGATGAAAACCTCTTATGTGCCTCACGGTAAAATGAACCTGTTTCAGGGTTGTAACGTGGTCAAGGGTTTATGGAGGATAGGCCAAAGGAAGTGTTTGAGGGTTTATTTCAGACAAGAATCTCTCATGCGTTTAATGGTATCAGCTCACCATTTCTACTACTTTTGCTTCTTTTTTCAGGATTTTTCCTTTTCAATTCTCTCTTTTTCCACTTTCTTTTTTTTTTTTTGGTGTGATTTTTCTTTCTCTTTCTTTTGAGCTAAGTGAGCTGATAAAGGTGATACGCAATTTTTGATGTGAGATTGATCCTTGTCTAGGGTGATTGAGATTTTTGGGATTTTTGGCTTAAGGTGTTTTTGGATATGGACTGATGGCCAAACTTCATTTCAAAATCATGATTGCTTGTTTTCTCAAAAATTAACCCAAGGACAATAATTTATTTACTTTCATATATTTGCTCTTTTTTCTTTATTTCTTTTCATGCTCTAATTTTTGCTTAGGCTGCTCTTACGAGTTTTCGACCTAACGAGCTTTTTTTGATTTTTTTTTTTACTTTTAAAAAGACTTGCACCAAAGGAATACAATGTTAACAAGATATCTAGTGACGACAAATTTGCCCCAGTATGGAGGACCAAGAGTGGTATTTCATTAGGGGGACCAACCAAAAAGCCAACTATGCACTAATCTGGGGGATATGTACTTTATGGGTGGTCAGAGTGGGTTTAGACTTGGGCGAGGGATGATGACAATGTAGGGACGCTAACTGACTCAAACAAAAATAAAGACACATGTCACACAGAAGTTACTACACGAATGCTTCGCAGAGAGTTAACATTAGTTAAAACGTGAAAGAAACATTTTTGTGGACCATTTCGGTCATTCATCATGGGGTGGGTGAGATGCAATGCTTTGTTGAAAAATGTGAACAAACTGCTGATTTGAAAAACCGAGTACCTTGAAACACCTTGAGTTTGCAACTAAGTAAGACTAAACTTTTCCAAAGATGAATAAAAAAACTTCGCAATAACGTCTCACCTCTCATCACAATTTTTCAGAATTATTATTTATGCTCATTTTTTATGCATGATGTAAATATGCAAATGAATGAGAATGCAAAATGGATAAATACGCATGGAATGAGAATGCGAATGAAATGAGAATGCAAATGAATAAATGTGAATGAAATGAGAATGCGAATGGATGAATGTGGATTTATCGCATCGGGGAATTATAAGCTTTTCATTTGGAGAGTACAAAATTTGATTTTGACTTTAGCATACATGGCTTCCCTCCAAAATAAAGCTTTTAACTCTCTGGTGGTCATAAAAATTCATGCAACATGAGATGTTTATTTGATTATTTCTGTAATGCAAAGAAAAAATGCATGTAGTATGTTTTCTAAAAACTTGTGGAAAATAATAATTTTTGATTTTTCTTGATTTTTTGATTTTTTTTGATAAAAGACGGTATGGACTAATACTTGTTCGAATGCAAGTGCAATGCCATATGTATGATTTCCGGTTTGTCTTGGTGCCGGGAATCACGGTGTACTATGTCTTGCCATAGATTTAACGGTGGATTTTGATTATTTTTCTTTGAAACACATCAAGGTTAGAATCAATAAGCGAAACAAAGCACATTCCATGCCTTCAAACTTAAACAAACACCTCGGAGTGTACGCTGTTTCACTTTTAATTCCACACCGTGCCTATGACAAGATATGACTTTGTGATTCCACACCATGCAATGATGCGTGCATGAGTTGCAGAAACTTTATGTTTTATGTAATGCGGGGATGTATGCAAATGATGTAATGATGCAATGATGCCTCTTTTTTTTGTGTTTTTGCAACAGGTGGTAGTTTGAAAATTTACACGCTATATGCCACCTCATATAGGTGTTTATTGAAAAAGGAAAAGCATATTTTTGATTTTTGAAAATTTTTGAGGAAAAATTGGTTGAACTGAATGCAACAATGCAGCACACAATTTGGAAAGCCCTTGTGACCTAAAAGGGGAGAAACCTATGATCTAGGGCAATTTAAAGGGTAATCCTCCCATGTAGCTCTATTCACTCCCTCACAAGGCCACCAGAGCTACAGTCCCTTTCACAAAACTCCCCACAAATGCAGCAAACTGCTAGGTGTGAGGCATCATGAAAGAGCACAACTCTGGTTGAAACTTTCGCAAGTAGCCAAACGGACAAAGGTCCTGATGGGCTCTCACTACTCGAATCCACTCTCCTAAGTTTTTGCAGACCTGGGTTATGGTCCCACTCAAAACACATAGTCACAGGGTATAAGTGTAGTGTGTGTCAATGGCGTTTTCCCTAGCACTACCCCACCTGAAATGAAAACCAGAGCAGTCCAGACAATTGCAAGTAATAACATGTTGTCTACACTAGGGTTCTATACCAAATAAACTAACCTAGGATATCAACAACAAGGGTATTGCTTACCTTAAGAAAGGGAGCCAAGAAGAGGGGACATGATAGAATGGGGAAGAGATGCATGAACTTACCTTTGGAGAAAAGGAGCAAAGAAGAAGGGAACATGGGGGGGGGGGGGGTTGGAAGAATGCATGAGCATAAGCAATAAAAGAAAAGGAGTAGAAGAGGAGATAGGGAACAACAAAGAAGAAGACAAATGCATACGCCTACAATCAATGATAAGAAAGAAAGGCAAACAAGGTTTTAATCAAATCAACAATACATTAAACCACACATTTACATTAGTTAGGCTTGACCCTCGTCTTTTAAAAAGTGTCCCCAGCGGAGTCGCCAGCTGTTGCACCCCGAAAAATCCCCGGTTTGGGTTTCTCAATGTACAACGTGGAAAATTTTGGAGCCGCCACCAATATTTTAATTTTAAGACCAAAACATTGAAAAAAGGTCTTTTGGACAAGGCGGATGGTCTTTTGAAAACTAGAGATATAGGTTCGGGGGTCGATTACGTGCGAGGAAGGTGTTAGCACCGCGCACGTCCTTTCTACCGAAAGGGAACCTCTAATTAAATGTGTGGTTTTAACGTTTGATTTGAAAAATACCTAGATTCGCCTATTTATTTCTTGTTTGAAGATGAATGGGAAAACTTAATGAAAATTTTATTTTTGGCGAGAAAGGGGAAAAAAAGGTTTTTTAGAAAAAGTGCTTGACGGGACATGGCCCGCTCCTACGTATCTCCCGGTGCGATGGAGAATTCAAAGCTACGTAGTTCTTGGTTTTTGGTTTTGAAAATGTTTGAAAAGGGGAGGAGCTTTCATAATGATCAAGCAAGCAAAGGCTTTGAGTGATCATTACTAATAACTCTGGATAGTGTTCATGACAATCAAACGAGCCAAGGCTTTGAGTGATAGTCACTAATAACAATGGGTTTGAAAATGACTTTTTGGTTTGTTTTGTGAAAATGATTGGTTTAGGGTGACGAAAAGGATTTTTATTTGTTGCGCTTGACGAGAACGTGACTCGCTCCTACGTATCCCAAACGGGAATCAAAGCGACGTAGTTCTAATGAAAATGTTTTTGAAAGGGTTTGAACGGGGAAGAGCTTTCGTAACGATCAAGCAAGCAAAAGCTTTGAGTGATCATTACTAATAACTCTTGATGGCATTCGTGATAATCAAACAAGCCAAGGCTTTGAGTGATAGTCACTAATAACTCGCGTTAATTGGAAAAGAGTTTGAAAGATTTTTGGAAAAAAAGGGTGAAGGTACTATCAATGATTGATTACAAAAGTTTAAGCACATTCAATAATCGCGAAATCTTGCATATGTTGAATATTTAATCAAGACTAAACATGCCAACATGATCAAAAGACCCACATATCAGGGATGCAAGGTAAAGTTCTCAAAGCAAGTGTGTGTGTGTGTGTGTGTGTGTGTGTGTGTGTGTGTGTGTGTGTGTGTGTGTGTGTGTGTGTGTGTGTGTGTAGGAGGGAGTGTATTTACCCTAATGACTCTATGCTACAACAGGCATGTAGACTTACGTCTTCATTAGGAGGTCATACACATGGATGGAATGGCATATTGAATTGAGACATTTAAAATGCATCAAAAACAAGCAAGCAATTGATCATAGGCATAGAAGGATTTTAACTAAACTAAGGAACATATGAGCAACGATTTCTCAATAACATGAACAAAGGGGGGAAATTGCATCAAGGCTAAGGTAAGCCTATCCTTTGCATTTATGATTAAGTGCCCAAAGGCTAGTAACACAATCAAAGAGGAGGGAGCATCAAGGTTTTGGGTAACCTATCCTTTGTAATACCTCATGGACCTTAAACCATAAACCTAACTATCTCATCTTATTATTCATCAAGAAGTTAAAAGGGGAAGGTTGAATCATCTGAAACCATCTTCACCACTTAGAACATGATGCACTAGGCATAAGTGGGAATCATATGGTTCATCATCAACAATGGACAAATATATACAAGAACAAGTAAATAAACACTAAGGCTAAGTTGAATCACATAGGGCAGTTTTGGCACGGATCACAATAATTAAATATTAACAAATGTAAAGACAGAAATACCTCTAATGAAGGCAGATATTACAACTTGAAGAATGCAACCCCAACTAACTCTTGCAGAAGATCAACTCCGATGGACCAACGGTACGAATAGAGCAAAAAAATAAAGCGTAGAAGAGTTTTTTTTCTAAAATGTGAGAGATTTCAAAAAAATGGGTTTTTTCTCTGATATCGTGAAAATGTGTGTGTTTTGAAATGAAAAATGAGCGTCCTATTTATAGGAAATCAGATTTGATCTATTTTAGGAAACATGATAATCGATTATGTTGGAAATAACTTGGTGTATGCTAATCGATTAGGTGCCTTGGATCTCAGATTCAATAATCGATTAGGTGCCTTGGATAATCGATTAGGCACTTTCCAAAACCATAAAAACTTTCCAAAATAGGTGATAATCGATTATGGTCCTTAGTGAAAACATGAGATAATCGATTATGCTCCTGAATTGTTTCAGAGTAGATAATCGATTATCCCCCTTGATTTTCAGAGTAGATAATCGATTATCCCCCTTGATTTTCAGAGTAGATAATCGATTATTTGCTTGAAGGAAGGATATGATGTAATCGATTGAGTGCCTTCCTAAAAACATGGATAACTTTCTTATTCATCAAGAATACATTATATGCATGATAAAATCAATTTTATACTCTCTAAAAAAAAATTATTTTCATGCATGAGGCTTATTGAAAAATATTTTCATGCAAAAATTATTTTTATAGACCCTTTTGTGAGAAATGACCAAAATGCCCTTTTTGACCCTAAAAACCCTAATTTCCCAAAAAGTGCATTCTAACCCTAAAAATGATTTCAAAAACTTTGGAATGGTTTCTAGGACCCAAAATGCAATGCATAATTTATTATATATTTTTTTGTGTGGAAAATCAGGGTTTTGACCTAAGCCGGACAAAATTGGGGTATGACAATGTCATAAGTTTCGGGTCTTATTTTATGGCTTTATATACACATTGCAAGAATTGGTTTTGTTTTCACTTAATGTATCTGCTGTTTTGGAACTTTACGTTTGATTATCAGATGGAGAGTTTATTGCCTTTTAGTTTTCATGAAGTTAAGACTCTGTCTTCATGATAACTGGGACTTAAGGGTGTGACTTGTTTCAGCTATTGGAATCTCAGAGAGCATGGACACTCAGAAGCCAAGCTGAAAAGCAGCCTTCATCATGGACACAAAACCTGCTTTCAGAAAACAATTAAGAAGGTTTGTACTTTGTACCTAAATTTCTTGACAGAATTATTATGGATAGCCTGCTTTGTCATTTGCTGATATTATGTGGTTTGAATCAATTTCAGATGTTTGGTTTGTCCAAGGCAGTTGCAGAAAGTAACTCCAATGCCACAAAAGAAGTTGAAAGTTGCAGAAAGTAACTCCAATGCCATAAAAGAAGCTGTATGGAGCATCTAAATCTTAAATTCTTCACTTTTGGTGAAAGTAGCTGTATGCCACAAAAGAATTTGATGTTTTTTGTTTTTTCAGACAGAGGTTAATTATCTTGGACAACTGCATCATCCTAATTTGGTGAAATTAATTGGGTATTGTTTGGAGGGAGAGAATAGGATATTGGTATATGAGTTTATGCCTCAAGGGAGCTTAGAGAATCATCTCTTTAGAAATAAGTTTTCATAATCATTGCACTTTTCATTCATATTTTGCTACTATTCAACTATTGCTAGGCCATGTTTGGATAAACAGTTGAATTAAACATTTATAAGTACTTATGTATAACCTATGTTATAATTAAAGATAAAATAAAGTTAAGCTGTTTTCATAAGGATTCTTGGAGAGCTTATGAAAATAAGCTAAAAACAACTTATGGACGTGTCATAAGTTGTTTCATAACTTTTCCCAAACAGTCAAGTCTCATGGGTGCTTGTCACCAGAGAAACTCAAAGGAAAGAAATCAACAAGAACAGAATACTGCTTCCTTTCTTATGAGTTTCATTGTATTTTGATAGGAGGACCACAACCACTATCTTGGTCAGTGAGGATGAAAGTAGCCATTGGTGCTGCTAGAGGACTTTCATTTCTTCACAATGCCAAATCACAAGTCATATACCGCGATTTTAAAGCTTCTAACATCCTTCTTGATGCGGTAAGATTATCTATTATCCATCTAAAAAAGTTTACTACAGTAATAACACATAGCGAAAGTTCATTCTAGGATGTGTTATGCACCCGTGAATCACGAGTATCTCTGATTAGTTTATAATAATTTCTTAATTTTTGTTATTTATGTGTGTGAACTGCTTTCTAATCATGCAATTGGATTGCACGAGTTCAATTCTAAACTCTCTGATTTTGGGTTGGCTAAGGCAGGTCCTACCGGTGATAGAACTCATGTGTCTACTCAAGTCATGGGTACTCAGGGATATGCAGCACCTGAATATGTTGCAACTGGTATGCTTTAGCTTCACCTAAACCATGTTATTAATATATATAGTTAGTAGTAATCTTCAGTTATTGTTATCATCTAGTTAACATGCTATAGAACTAGTCAACCCTATCATATTCATGACAGATTTGGTATTACTCTGATATAGTCTCTGTTATAGAATTAGAAAGGAGACAATTTAGGTTTAGTTCAATGGTGTTGTTGGTGTTCTTTTTCAATCATTCAGTTGATTTCTAAAAAGTACTCAGTATATGTTAAACATTACACTAAAAGCCTTGATCAATTTACAGGTCGGCTTACGGCCAAAAGTGATGTATACAGCTTCGGGGTTGTTTTGCTTGAGCTTTTATCCGGAAGACGAGCAGTTGATAAAACAATAGCAGGTGTGGACCAAAATCTAGTGGACTGGGCAAAACCATGTTTGGGTGATAAAAGAAGACTTCAGGATTATGGATTCAAAGTTAGAAGGACAAAACCATATTAGGCCTTGAACAATGAACATATGTATGTAAATTCCTTATTTTTTGTGTATCCTGACCATAGTTGTTTTTTTGCCACAGTTCTTGCCTCTATAATACAATGTATCAAATTTTTGATTTGTAACTTGCATATCTCCTTGTCATGTTGATTTTGGATGTTTTTATTTAATATTGGTGTTTATATTTTCAAACAATATACGTGGTCCGTAAAAGAAGTATTACAGAAGGATCAAGAGTTGATGGAAGACGTCACTTTTTTTTTAAAAAAAAAAAAGACTTTTTATATCGGTTCCCATAGAAAACCGATGTTAAAAATCTTTTTTTTTAAAAAAAAAAAGACTTTTCATATCGGTTTTCTATGGGAACCGATATGAAAAGTCTCTTTTTTTTAAAAAAAAAAAAGAGACTTTTCATATCGGTTCTAGGGGCAACCGATATAAAAACAACTTTTCATAACGGTTCAGGAACCGATATTAAATGTCCCTATTTTTTATATCTCCTTTTTTGGCATCGGTTCGGGAACCGATATGAAATGTCAATTTTAACCGATATAAAAAGCCTTTTTTTCCATTAATGTGGTTTGTGCTTAAGGGACCATTAATTGTGGTATTTTCATAGGTCCTCATATTCATTGGGTTAACCCAATTATGGAGGTAACTCTTGGAGAGGCCATGGGTCCTTTTGTGCCATCAACATCAACTAAGTCAGAGAATTGGGCTTTCACGATGTTGTTTTCAAGTTGATGCAAAAGTAGTCGTTTAAACTTTTAATTCAAATTTCTCTTTTATTTCTGAGTTGGGTTGTGTAATCCAGAGTTGTAAGAATCTGTTTTCTTTTTTGTGTAACATCTCTCAGGTGGAGTTGTCTAAGAAGAATGCCAATAAGACGGTTCACGATCTAATTGGGGTAGCCTTGTTATATGGTAGGAAAAAATCGACCTTCCCCTCCTACTGTTAGTAAATCACAAACTGTTCGATCAATTGAACCCCGACTTCCTATAGCTCCTCCACAATTTTTAATTTTCTAAAAATGCATCCATTAATGAAAATGAAGAATTCAATGATTGCAAATTTTTTGGATTATGAGCATACATTAATTCTCTGTATAGTAATGTGAAAATCAACATAGTTATTAATAACGAGTGGTTAAGTCAGACTACTATTAGTATACAAGTACCATATCTATATCTTTAAAGTATTCAATAGATTTAATTTTATACGCTTTAATTAATGATACTTGTATCAAGAGAGCGCAATCACAGAAGAACAAACACAAGTTTGTATTTTAATGTCCATGACGAACAAGTTTGCAATATGATAATAAAACCCATTACATAGCTTAATACACAAATGACTATTTTATTTAACTTCAAAAACAATAATACAACACATGTCAAATGTCAGTATAACAACAACACGTAGACTCCCCCAAACATAAACCTCCATTTTTAAAGCCTTCAAATTTGCAAGTTTCGTTGCAGTGAATACATTGCCCATGCCCAGAACAGTCAACCTTCACATCGTTCCAATCTCCTGCTGCTCCTACTACAAGAACAAAATTCACAAATTCAAAATTCCTTGTTTAGTTTGTTTTAACATCAACATTAAAACCTTTTGAAGAATGAGATTTAAGTGTTAACTACAATGTGTAGACTATAACGAACTAGTTTTGATAATATCAAATATCTTCTACAAGCAGAAACTTATATTGAAATTTCATTAAAAAGAATAAGAAATAATTAAATAGTAAAGCAAAAAAACTATTAAAAGAATAATTATTTTTTCTTGTTGTGTAGAACTAAGTATGTATCCACGTTTCATACCTGCAGCCAGAACCAATGCAATGCATAAAACTCCTACAATAATAGATTGATAATTGTGCCTCACCATTTTTGTTGTTATTTTACCTTTTGGTCTTGTAATATGGATGGGAAAAAACTTCATGTTCATTATATTTATACTACTCATTTGATAAGAACAAGGAAACCGAAACATTTAAATCAATTAATTTGTGATTCTTTAAGATTATAATATTGTTTTCATACGTAAATTCTATTTCCTTCAAAGTTGCTCAACTATCTTAGTTGTTAATTTTGTGTATTAATTGCGATTAGTTATATGATAGATATACCTTGTCAAAGTTGTAAAAGAACCCGTCTTAATTAAGGGAGAACTACAACTGACCTTAAATAGAAAATATGTTTTTAAAAATAATTAATTCATTTACGCCAGCACGACATTTGACTGTTGTCATACCCTAATTTTGTCCGACTAATTGGAAAATCCCAAAATTTTATCGCTCCGCACATTGTTCTAAATGCGGGTGTATTTGGCACTCTCGTGCAACGGTTTTGTTTGGCGCTCGTTGTTTTCAAAAAAAAAAGGAATCCAAAAATAAATAATAAAATGATAAATAACGCGAGCGCGCGTTTCGTTTCGAGTCGTGTGAGTAATTGCGTCGATGCGCGTTTATTTTCACCGCTTTCCTTTTAGAGAAGTGAGAATAGAATGAAATCGGTTTTAAAAACGTGCGCGCATGTGTATTCAAATCGCGTACGTGTTCCTAGTCTTAAGGCGAATGCGCGTTTCGTTCCGAGTCGTGTGAGTCGTCGCGTCGGTGCGCGTTCTTTTTACCGCATTTATTATCATAAAAGAAAAATAAAATAATAATAAAAATAGTCATAATAAATTAAAATCAGCTGTCCTTTTTAATTTTGTTACATAGGCAAACAAAATTTTAAAAAAAAAAGGAAAAGAAAGAGAAGCAGAATTGTACAAAAAAGGGTCAGCTCTTTTATTTGCATCTGGACAAAAATTTAATTAAATACAAATGGCACAAAAAATTAATTACAAACAAAAGGGTACAAAAAAAAAATAAATAATAATGAAGCAAATCAGAATGGGCAGCATGCGACTTGCTGCCTTGCCCTCTCCATGAAGCTAAAGGCCCAAGTTCTTTCTTCTTGCCCCTTTTGTCTTGCCTCCCATTTTCAGCAAAGCATTGCTGCAGTGGCAGCAGCCCTGCTGCCATCCCCCTGCTGCATCACAGCAACCCAAAAGTCAGAAAAGCAGCAGAATGGACAAAGAGAAGAAGCCAAATTGTGGCAGCAACATGTATCAGCAGCAGATTTGGAACTGTCTAGCTCCAAAGCTTAAAATAGGCAGGGTCTTTGCTGACCTTTTGTTAGCCACAGCCTGCACACACATAAACAATGTTTATAACAGTCAAATACACTAAGTTGTGAAAGCACCAGAGGTGGGAGAGGAAGAAAAATTGCTCAGAAAGTTTAGAGCACCAAAACATGAAACATTTTGAGAAAATACAAATCAGAGTTTCAGGAAAAATTGACCACACAGTGCATCAACCTATGCAACTTCACTATAAATACACACTCAGGCAGCAACACACAGGGAGGGAAAAAACTGATACCACTATAAAGTTATAGAGAAAACAGCAACACAAAGGAGATTCAGAAAAAAAGGACAGAACGATTCTGAGAAACAACACATACGAAGGCAGCAGCAGCAGACACAATTAATAGCAGCAAGCAAAAGGATATCAGTAAGCAGCAATAGCAATAGGCGAATAATCAGAAGCTGGATAAAAGATTTCTTTCTTTCAAATAGGTTCTATTAAATATGGTTATTGTTTTGCAAAGAGCTATAATTGTGGTTTGTATGAAACAGTTTCGTTTTTTTTAGAAAGCTAGCAATAGAATCGTAAAAAGCGAATTAGCAAGAAATATTAGAGCAATCAAAATTAGTGGGAGAACAGTATGTATTAGTTTGAAGTAGGTTCAGTTTTATTTAAAAAGATTGTATTAGAACTAAAAAAAAATTATAAACAAGCATCAGAAGGTGGAAGAACAGGGGGAAAGAAAAACTGTGAGTGGCACTGGGGAACAGAGAAATTTTCTTTTTTTATCAACACAATATCATACACAGAGAAGAGAAATAACAAAAAGAGAGGATAAATTCCAAAAAAAAAAGAAGGGAGAGGGACTTTTACCTCCGGCCACCATTCACGGTGGCCGCCGCCGTAGACCACCGCCGTACGAACAACCCAAACAACACCACCCCCTTAGCGAACCACTGTCCAGTGCCTCCACCACCCCCTTTGCGAACCACTGTCCAGCCCGCACCACCACTAAACGACCCACGAACAGCCATCGTCGCACCACCGCAAAGTCCCCGTCAAACCGCCACAACCAAGACCGAAACACCACCACTCTCCACCAAACTGTGAGCGCCCCACCACCTTCACGCCGCGGTTTCCCCTCTCCGTCAACCAAGCTTCGTTTGAAGCCTCAGATCCTCCCTTTCAGCAACGGTAGACGACAGAAAAGAAGGGTAGGGAAAGGGGATCGGTGCCTATGGGGTGAGAGGAGAGCGAAATTTCGGTTGGGGAAGAGGGGAATGGTTGAACGGCGGAGAGAGTAGAGGAGATTAGGGAAGGGAGAGAGGTGGATACGGTAAGGAGAGAGAGAAAAAAATTTTAGGGTTGGCTATTTAGGGGTGGGGGGCGCCGCGTAGAGAAAGGATAGAAATTAGGGTTTCTTTTTTTAGTTTAGGCTTTTATAGTATGACACAAGGGTAGTTTCGTCTTTTCGCGTTTTTTTTTATTTTCAGATCTCTATTTACACCCCCTCATTTTACTCAGTTCGCCCCCCTTTTTTTTTGAAGCCCACGATTTCTTTTTTGAAGCGCAGCCCAGCTTACAAAAACAAGCTGGGCTCATTGTTCGCACCCCCCCCATTTTAATAATACAGCCCTCCTTTTATTTGCACCCCCCATTTTACTATTTCACCCCCTGTCTCTCTTTTTTTAAATTTTATTTCTTTTCCCCTAAATAAACTTTTTTTTTACAAACCTTTTTCCCTAATAACAGATTTTCTTTCCCCTAAATAAAAATTAATCCAATTGCGAAAACTCTTCAAAATCAAAAACTTTGTTAGTAGCCTTGCGAAGCCGCTGCTTGCATGATTATTAACAATGGAGTGCTAGTGACAGTCACCCATAACCTTTGTTAGTTTGATTATCATGAATGCTTTCAATTTCAAAAGATATTTTCCCAAGCATTAAAAATCACGGCAAGCGTTAGTAATGATCACCCATAACCTTTGTTAGTTTGATCATTATGAGTACCCTCCACTTTTCAAAACCTAGCAAAAAGACTTTCACTTTTGAGGCTCATTAGAACTACGTTGCTTTGATTCCCATTTGGGATACGTAGGAGCGAGTCACATTCTCGTCAAGCGCACTCATGAAAAGTTTAGCACTTGCATAATAAAAAGAAAAGAGTTATTTTCGTAACAAAAAAGAATCACTTTCGCAAACCGAGATCATTTTCAGAATAAAAACCTTTTCCTTTCTAAAATCATTTTCAACCCATCGTCGCTAGTGGTTAATCAGAACCTTTGTTCGTCTAGTCATTGGTGGCGATGTCTTTTCCCCAAAGAACAACAAGCGATGATCACCCATAACTGTTGTTAGTTTGATCATTCGTGCCAATCAATCTCTTTCGAAAATCACTTTCAAAAAAGATAATAAAAACGAGTCGCTACTAATAGTCAATCAGAGTCTTTGTTCGTCTGACTGGCGGTAGTGACTCTCATTTTCAAGAGTACTTAGCGGTGATTACCCATAACCTTGGTTAGTTTAATCATTCACTAAATGCTCGGCCTATTTCGAAAACTCACTAAAAAGATAAAAGACAAAAAACCTTTTTCAGGATAAAGAAGAACTACGTAGCTTTGAGTTCTCCATCGCACCGGGAGATACGTAGGAGCGGGCCTTGTTCCCGTCAAGCGTCGTTTTTTCTAAAAACCCATTCTTCCCCCTTTTTTTTCCATAATAAATAAAGATTTTCATTAAGAATTTTTCAATAAGAAGTAGAGAGGCAAAATTAAGTATTTTCAAGTCAACACACTAAAACCACACATTTAATTAAAGATTCCCTCTCAGTAGAGAGGACGTGTGGGGTGCTAACACCTTCCCCGCGCGTAACCGACCCCTGAACCCTATTCTCTAGTTTCGCAAGACCAATCGCTTTCCAAAAAGGGTTTTCCTAATATTTTCCTTAATAAATATTAGTGGCGGCTTCATTGTCTTAGGAAAAGTTGTGAACGAGGAAGGTTCTCCCTCGGGAACTTTTTCGGGCGCAACAGCTGGCGACTCCACTGGGGATTAAAAAACATTTTTTTCAAAAGTGGGTCAAGCCTAATTAATTAAGTGTGTGGTTTGTGTGATTGATTTGAACATCTTGCTTTGCCTCTATTCTTCTTCTTTTTCATAAGCCTGTTGCATCCATATGCATTCTTCTATGTTTGCTTTTGTTTAAAATAATAGATAGTTACTTCTTTGCTTAAATGCTTAGTTCCCTCATGCATATTTCCCCTCTCTTGTCATGTCCCCTTCTTCTCAGCTCCTTTTCTAAGGTAAGTAATGTGCTTGTTGTTGGTACCCTAGGCTAGTTGTATTCGAATGATATTGAACCCTAGGGTAGACGACATGCTATTGTCTGGACTGTCTGGATTTTTATTTGCAGGTGGGGTAGTTTTGAGGAAATGCCCTTCGCACACACACACTTGTACCTTGAGATTATATGATTAGAGAAAGAAACCATAACCCAGGTCTGTTAGGATACCATAGGATGAGTGGATTTGAGTAGTGGGAGCCCATCAGGACCTTTGTCCGTTTGGCTACTCGCGAAAGTTTCAATCAGAGTTGTGCTCTTTCGTGATACCTTGTACCTAGCAGTTTGCTGCATTTACAAGGAATTTCGCGAAAGAGACTGTGGCTCTGATGACCTTTGTGAGGGTGTGAATAGAGCTACATGAGAAGATTACCCCTAAAGTGCCTTAGATCATAGGTTCTACCCCTTTTTAGGTCACAAGGGCTTTCCAAATTGTGTGCTGCATCGTTGCATTCAGTTCAATCAATTTTTCCTTCAGAATTTTCGAAAATCAAAAAAAAAGATATGCTTTTCCTTTTCAATAAATGCCTATATGAGGTGGCATGTAGTGTGAAAATTTTCGAATTACCACCTGCAAATATCCTCTTTCTGAAAAAAAAAAACAAAAAAAAGAAGCATCATGGCATCATTGCATCATTGCACCATTACATCATTTGCATCATCTGCATTAAATAAAACCCAATTTTGAAAATCATTCATCAGACATCTGAGTTGTTTGCCGGGATTGTAAAGTAACTTGGAATCTTGTCTTAGGTGGGAAAGATAAAGCAACATGGGATCAAGAAGCGAGATCGTACTTAATTCAAGGTTCCCGGTTGTTAGGAGAATAGATGTAGAGGGTTTGAAAGAGTTTTTTTCCTTGATGGAGTCAGAAGAGAGGGATATATTCGGGAAGGCTTATGGTAACCTCCTCAGATTGTTACAGTTAGATGTCCAAGAGAGTGCTATTATGGCCCTGAGCCGATTCTATGATCCGGACATTCGATGTTTCCTCTTCAAAGACTTTCAGTTATCACCAATTCTCGAGGAGTACGAACAGATTCTGGGGTTCTCAAAGTCAGAGTTAGCACCTTACCAATATCAAAAACATCGGTATTCAGACCAGAGACTCTCTTTGTTGTTGCAAGTCAGTGTGAAGGAATTAGAGCTTCATAAAGAAAGGAAGAACCGTGCCAGGGGTTTCCCGCTATGTTATTTCGAAGGTTTATTGAAGTTTTAAGCCCAGAATAAGAAGTGGGGTCCTTTCAAGCAGCTGTTAGCCCTAACTATTTTCGGGATCGTCCTTTTCCCTCAGGTCGAGAAGTTCATTGATGAGACCGCTATTGGGCTTTTTTTAGCATTCATAAGTAAAGAAAATCCGATTAACCCTGTACCAGCAATCCTTGCAGATACTTACTATTCCTTCACTCATCACCGTGTGTTAAGAAAGAAGAAGGTTTCTTGCTCTTTCCATGTTCTCTACACCTGGTTCCTCAATCATGTTGTCACTCATAAGACGAAAGCTGTGGACTTAGTAGAATATGCCCTGTGTTGTGATGTAGAAGCCAGAAGTGCACAAGAATGGGTGCACACTTTAGAGAATCTCAGTGCTCTCAAAGTCTGTTGGTTCAATCATCCGTGTTGGAAAGATAGGCCTTCAATACTGTTCCAGTGCGGCAATTTCCAGAATGTGCCCTTGATGGGAACCCAAGGCTGCATCAATTACAATCCTTCTCTCACCATCAGACAGCTTGGGTATCCTATGAAGAATGCACCTACTGAAGACATGTTGGCCCCAATCTTTCTCGATAAGGAAGATCCAAAGAACCAAGGGTTGCTTCAGAAAATTAAAGGCTTGGGAGGGTGTAGTTTACAAGGATAAAGTGGAGATCACTAAGAAAACGGGTGATGTTACTTTCTACCAATGGCTTCACCAAAGAATTCAAAATGTTGGCCCGCCTTGTCAGAATTCATCGTCAGTTGGGAAAGAAGTCCCAGAGCTTCACGTTCCAAGTCTCAAAGAACTAAGCGAGGTCAAGTCTGCTTTGTTCAAGGTAGAAGAAGAAAAGAAAGCCTTACAAGATAAGTTGGGGAAAGTAATTCCTGAGAAGAGAAAGTTAGAGAACGAGAACGAGCGCAAGGCCGAAGCTCTCAAAGAAAGCAGCAAGAAGCTTAAGAAAGAAGAGGAAAGTAATCAAAAAATGAAGGAATATCTGAAAAGTACCAAAGATGAGTTGAAAAGATCGAATGCCAAAGTGGGTGAGGCCATGGTTAGAGCAAACGAGTGGAGGAAGCTGTTCAAGAAGTCTGCGCAAAGTGAGAGAGCTACAAAGGAATCACTAGAGGAATTCAAGAAAAAGTCTCAGTCTGTGAAGTGTGAGCTTGAAAGTCAAATAGGGTGCATCAGACAGGATAGAGATGCAATTGTGAGCATCCTTAGAGAGTATCAGCAGGCTTTAAGGATGGAGCAAGAGAATTCAGATGAGCTAAGGAGGAATCTGAGTCACATCAGTGATGCTTACCGACAGGTAAGAGAGGAGAGTCAGTACTGGGAATACCGTCTTCTCGAGCTAATGGGTAGGATTGAAAAGCAAGAGATCATAGTTGAGATGAGGGCAGAAATTCAACAGTGGAAGAACAAGTTCTCCAAATTGGCATGGTTGGCTAACCAGGTGGTGAGGGATGTTCCCAAGAGGTTGAGAAAGGCAGAAGCTGAGATGCTGCCTTACAACACTCCGGTGCGAGTATATGAATTCGTGGAGTACTGCAGATCTCTGACTGAGGAACTCATGGAAAAGGCAAGAGAAGCTGCTGCAGCTAGCAAAAAGGAGAAGGGCCAAGAGAAGATGAAGGCAATAGGTTTTTAGATTTAAATTTTCCCTTTTCTAGAATGTTCACTAGGAAATTGTAATTTTTCTTTTCTTAAAGAATGTTGTGTCTTTCTTTTCAAAGCGTTGTATTGCACATTTAAGGATATTGTATCTTGTTCTTCTCTTGGGATGATTAAAGAAATGATGCTTGAATAAAGTACGCTTATCTCGCTTGTTGATCCCAGCCGCGTTATGTTCTTGAAAATATTTGAATATGCACCTACGACAAGAGCGAGTTGCACTGTGATTCCCGGCAATAAACAACAAATAACATAAAAAATAAAAAAAAATCATGTGCATTACATTGCATTCATTAATTTGCTCCCTTGCTTATAAAAATGTTTTCAATTCAAACAGAAGATAAGGCAAGCTGGTGCGACCACATCCGTATTGGACACGTTCACAAGCCAGAAGAATGGCAATCTTAAGTGACCCCGATCAACCTCAACCAGAGAATCAGAATCCTCCAGCTTCAGAGAATGGAAACGGAACAGGCCAAGGCCCCGAGGTACAGAATCAGAACCATTCAGCTCCTGGTAGCTCCAGTCAAGGTGATCCTGAGTTGAGAAACGAAATGAATGCCATGAAGGCACAAATGAGCGAGATGATGAGACTCCTGTTGTCCTTGAAGAATGGAAACGACTTTCAAGCTGCTCAGTGGCCTCCTTATGGCCTTCCTTTGGGTTATAGTCCTCCAAATCAAGGGGCTAACCCAGGAGCTGGTCCTGTGGCAATAGACGAGAATGTACGGCCAACGTCTGTCGGGTCAGAAGGAATGGCTGGTGAACCCCAGGTTCAGATCCCGCATACAATTGTTATACCTCAGCCTACTCCTCAGAACCTCAGTCCACAGCCAGTCGCCTTTCCACAGACTCAAGGTTTCGTATCCGAAAACTCCGTTTACCCTCAGGTTCAACACTCAATGCCTCCACCTCCTTATGGTGTAAGTCATTCCCCTCGAGTCTATTCCGCTGAGCACCAACAGACCAAAGAGCAGCTCCAGATGTTAGAAGAAAGACTAAGAATGATTGAAGGCTTTGGCTCTAGGGCAAAGGAGGCCAGGGACCTATGCCTTATTCCTGATGTGGTGTTGCCGCCAAAATTCAAGGTCCCCGATTTTGACAAGTACAGAGGTGCGACCTGCCCAAAGAGTCACTTAACGATGTATTGTAGGAAGATGTCTACCTACTCCCGTGATGACAAATTGCTAATCCATTGCTTCCAAGATAGCCTTGCCGGTGCATCCCTTAATTGGTATATGAAGTTAGAGCCATCCCAAGTCCGCTGCTGGAAGGATTTAGCAGATGCATTCCTCAAGCAATATCAATATAATACGGACATGGCGCCGGACCGAACACAGCTGCAGAATATGAGCAAGAAGGAAAATGAATCATTCAAGGAGTACGCCCAGCGATGGAGGGCTTTGGCCGCACAAGTCACACCTCCTCTTTTAGACAAAGAATTGGTTTCTATGTTCATGGAAACCTTACCACCGCTATATTATGATCGTCTGATCAGTAGCGCATCATCCATTTTTTCAGATGTGGTGATTGTGGGAGAGAGATTGGAGAACGGATTGAGAAGTGGAATTTTGCACAGGGGTCCACAAGTAGCACAAGTTCCCAAAAGAAGCCATTCTCCGGCTATCCCAGAAAGAAAGAGGGGGAAACCAATGCCATCACTATCAGCCCACCATACCAGCCACCCAACATCCCAGTCCCCACTCCCACACAAACAGCCCATCCATTCCAAAACAACAACCAAAGCAACCACCAAAGGACCTATCAAAACAGAACAACCTTTGACCCAATTCCCATGTCATATACAGACCTATTCAACTACCTCATCACCAATAAGCTCATCAATACAAGACCCGTGAAACCTGTTCAACCGCCTTACTTCAGAGGATACAACCCCAATAGTACCTGTGCTTTCCACGAAGGGGCAGTTGGGCATGTTGTGGAGGATTGCAAAGCCTTCAAGATAGTGGTGCAGGATTTGATAGACAAAAAAGGCATAACTTTCAAGCAGGAGGATCCAAACATCACGACTAACCCGCTGCCTCGTCATGGGAAGCATGCCACTAATGCAATCATGGATATGAAAGAGCAGTCCCTAATCAGATCAGTAGAAGATATTCAGACTCCCCTAGAAATCATTCATGCAGAATTGTGCAAATGCGGGATTATTAGGATGGGTTGTGCTCAGAAAGGAGTTTGTGCTAATGTCAGTTGTGTGGGAGCATGTGAAGCATTCAAGGTGGTGTTACAGGACCTAATGGACCGCCACATCATCCAGGTAGGTATACAGAGGAGAGAGGACGATGTTCTGACCCTCCAATCAGATGGGGGTAGAGATGTGCAGAGACCTATCGAGGTGCCATACAGTCGAAATTCGGCTGTGGCTAGACCAAAGACTATTGTGATCCCAGTTCCAGCTCCTAGCCAGAAGAACACTGATGTCCCATGGAGCTACAGTGTGCCAATTCCAGCTTCGAGATCTCAAACTGCTCTTGACATCACCAATATTGCAGGAAGTAGTCGGGTAACTAGAAGTGGGCGTGTGTATGTTCCCCAAGCTCAGGAAGAGGTTCCTTCTAAGGCAACAGAAGAGAGAATCCGAAAAGGAAAGAATGTAGAACCAGAGCCTATGGTAAATAGGAAGGTGTCAGACCCAGAGGTTGCTGAATTCTTGAAGATAATGCGGCAAAGTGACTACAAGGTGGTGGATCAGCTACACCACACCCCAGCCAAAATTTCCATCATGTCCCTACTACTGAACTCAGAAGCCCACCGTGACGCCTTGGTTAAAATACTGAATGAGGCCCATGTCGCCCAAGATATTACTGTCAATCAGTTGGATGGTATAGTTGGGAACATCGTGGCATCTAATTACATTACGTTCACTGATGATGAGCTCACCCCAGAGGGGAAGGGGCACAATAAGGCGTTGCATATCTCAGTGAAGTGCGGTGAATATACACTCTCCAGGGTTCTCATTAACAATGGATCCTCATTGAATGTTATGCCCAGATCAACGATGAACAAGTTAGAGGTGGATTGTTCTTACATGAAACCCAGTTCAACCCTGGTCAGAGCCTTTGATGGGTCTAAGAAAGAAGTCATAGGGGAAATGGAGTTCCCAATGCAAATAGGGCCTGAGGTGTTCTATGTGACTTTTCAAATTATGGATGTTGAATCCTCATACAGCTGTCTCTTGGGGAGACCTTGGATCCATGCAGCAGGCGCTGTCCCTTCAACACTTCACCAAAAACTCAAGTTTATAGTCGACGATAAGCTTGTAGTTGTCTGTGGGGAGGAAGAGTTCACAGTCAGCAAACCTGTCCCCTCTCATTATATTGAAGCTGCAGAGGAATCCCTCGAATCCGCCTTTCAATCCTTAGAAATTGCGAATGCTGTGTTCGTAAGTGGAGAATCCCCAGTACCTGTACCCAAGTGGTCCAATGCTGATGTTATGGTAGCAAAAGTTATGCTGAAGAGTGGCTATCAGATTGGGAAGGGGCTAGGAAGATCTGAGCAAGGAATCCTGTCACCCGTACATCTGCAGGAATACAAGGACAGACGTGGGTTAGGCTATGGGCTCACTCCAGCTGATAAGAGAAGAATGGCTAAGGAAAAGCGTGAGAAGAGATTGGCTAGGCTTCAGGGGAGAGAACCCAGATTGATGATGGTCCCCATAGATGACCTCAAGCGGAATTTCAGGAGTGCTGGCATGCTGATCCCTGATCAGATAGCTGTCATCGAGGAAGAGTTATTTGAAGAAGGCAAGGGTCGGGGCCTGGTTCGTCGCAGTGTTGTAGGAGAAGAAATTGGCAATTGGAAGATCGTCGATTTCCCTGTTGTTTTCATTTCAAAGTAACGATCTTTGTAATGCAAATCCTCTGGCTCTGCCCAAGGCCTTAGGACAGTTTCGTAGGGGCATGCATGTTTTCTTTTAAGATATCATCTATCGACAAAATGTAGTTTTGAATTCTCAAATGAATAAAAATTGCTTTTTTGCATCTTCATTTTGCGTCTCTATTTTTGCTTGTTCATTGCTTTTCTATTCCCGCAAATGCAGATCTAAAATGAATACCTCTGAAAATAATGATGCCAGCGGTCCATATGTTAATTTTGATTACCCCGTTAATCAAGCTGAGAAGGATGCCGAGGATGACTGGGAAACTCCTCCGGAATTGATGAGAATGGTTGAGCAAGAAGAAAAAGTTATTCAGCCACATGGGGAAACTATTGAGGTCATCAATTTAGGCACAGAGGGCGAAAAGAAAGAAGTCAAGGTTGGCACTTCAATGAAAAAGAGTGAGCATGAGAAGTTGGTTCAACTCCTACGCGACTACATTGATGTCTTTGCATGGTCGTATGAGGATATGCCCGGGTTAGATACTGATATAGTGGTGCACAAGCTGCCAGTCAAGCCTGAATGCCCTCCGGTTAAACAAAAGCTAAGGAGGATGAAGCCTGAGATGTCTTTAAAGATCAAAGACGAAGTGAAGAAACAATTTGACGCCGGTTTCCTAGCCGTAGCCAAGTATCCACAGAGGGTGGCTAACATTGTGCCAGTGCCCAAAAAGGATGGAAAAGTTAGAATGTGTGTCGATTACAGAGATCTGAATCGTGCCAGTCCCAAAGACGATTTTCCCTTGCCTCATATTGATGTCCTAGTAGACAGCACAGCACGGCACTCCCTTTTCTCCTTCATGGACGGGTATTCAGGGTATAATCAGATTAAAATGGCTCCTGAGGATACGGAGAAGACTACTTTCACAACTCTCCGGGGAACGTTCTGCTATCAGGTCATGCCGTTTGGGTTGAAGAATGTCGGCGCTACTTACCAAAGAGCTATGGTCACGTTGTTCCACGATATGATGCACAAAGAGATCGAGGTGTACGTGGACGATATGATCGCAAAGTCCAGAACAGACGAAGAGCACGTTGTCAATTTGCGGAAGCTCTTTGAACGGTTGAGAAAGTTCAAGCTCGGGTTAAATCCAGCTAAATGCACCTTTGGGGTGAGATCAGGAAAACTATTGGGGTTTATTGTCAGTCAAAAGGGGATAGAGGTTGACCCAGACAAAGTGCGTGCAATTCTCGAGATGCCTGCTCCTAAGACAAAAAGAAATTCGGGGTTTTCTCGGAAGACTGAACTACATTTCCAGGTTTATCTTCCAGCTAACTGCCACATGTGAGCCGATTTTCAAATTGCTGTGCAAGAATCAAGAGACTAAGTGGAATGATGATTGCCAAGAAGCTTTTGAGAAGATTAAGAAGTACCTGCAAGATCCGCCTATTTTAATGCCTCCGGTGTATGGCAGACCTTTGATCCTGTACCTGACCGTGCTAGAAAATTCAATGGGTTGTGTGTTAGGACAACATGACGAAACTGGCAAGAAAGAGCACGCAATTTATTATCTGAGCAAGAAGTTCACCGATTGTGAGACGAGGTATTCTTTACTAGAAAAGACATGTTGCGCCTTGGCTTGGGCTGCTCATCGCTTGAGGCAATACATGTTGAGTCACACCACCTGGTTGGTGTCGAAGATGGATCCTATCAAGTATATCTTCGAGAAGCCGGCGCTTACAGGAAGAATTGCCAGATGGCAGATGCAGTTGTCAGAATATGATCTTCTTTATGTCACTCAGAAGGCCATCAAAGGTAGTGCGCTAGCTGAGTACTTGGCACATCAGCCTATTGAAGATTACCAGTCGATGCAGTGCGATTTCCCAGATGAGGACATTATGGCTTTATTTGAAGAAGGAAGGTCCCCAGAGAATGAAAGGTGGAGAGTAGTGTTCGACGGTGCTTCCAACAGCTATGGGCACGGGGCTGGGGCAGTGCTGATGTCCCCTGACAATCGCTTCATACCATTCACTACTAGATTGAGCTTCTATGTCACAAATAATATTGCGGAGTACGAGGCATGTATTCTGGGTATTCAGGCAGCTCTAGACTGGAAAGTTAAAAGAGTAGATGTGTATGGGGACTCGGCCCTAGTTATCCATCAAGTGAACGGAGATTGGGAAGCCAGAGATCCTGAGTTGATACTGTACAGAGACTACATCCGAGAATTGGTTGAGCCCTTCGAAGAAATAACATTTCAACATCTTCCTCGCAGAGAGAATCAGTTGGCTGATGCACTGGCCACTTTAGCTTCAATGTTTAATATCAATTGTGATAAGAACTTGACCCAGATCAGAATCCAGCATCGAGGTTTGCCGGCACACTCCTACTCCTGCGCAACAATTGAAGATAGCGGAGATGATAAACCTTGGTATCACGATATCAAGCAGTATATCCTGAACAGAGAGTATCCTCCAGAGGCATCGGAAAATGATAAAAGAACACTTAGAAGACTGTCAATGAATTTCTTCTTGAGCGGCGAGGTGCTTTACAAGAGGAATCATGATAAGGTACTCCTTAGGTGTGTGACAAAGGAGGAAGCAGAAAGGATCATGAGAGAGGTGCATGAGGGTTCGTTCGGAACTCATTCCAACGGGCATACTATGACAAGGAAGATATTAAGAGCTGGCTACTATTGGCTGCAGATGGAGTCAGACTGGTACAGTTTTGTAAGAAAGTGCCACAAATGCCAGATTTATGCCGATCACATACACGTGCCACCGGCTTCATTAAATGTCATGACTGCACCCTGGCCATTTTCAATGTGGGGCATGGATGTCATTGGTCCCATAGAGCCCGAGGCGTCAAACGGGCACCGCTTCATCCTAGTTGCAATTGATTACTTCACCAAATGGGTTGAAGCTACTTCATATTCCAGCATAACCAGTTCTGTGGTTGCCAAGTTTGTAAAGAAGGACCTGGTGTGTCGCTATGGCCTCCCGGATAAAATCATCACGGACAATGGTAGCAATCTGAATAGTAAAATGATGAAAGAATTGTGCACAGAGTTTAAGATCAAACATCATAACTCTTCTCCATACCGTCCTAAGATGAACGGGGCAGTCGAAGCAGCCAATAAGAATATTAAGAGGATTGTGCAAAAGATGGTAGTAACCTACAAAGATTGGCACGAGATGCTTCCTTTTGCTTTGCACGGGTATCGTACCTCAGTGCGTACCTCAACCGGGGCAACTCCCTTCTCTTTGGTGTATGGGTCGGAAGCAGTCCTCCCTATTGAAGTCGAGATACCCTCCCTACGGGTGCTAATGGAAACAAAATTAGAAGAAGCAGAATGGGTTCAAGCTCGTCTAGATCAGTTGAATCTCATTGAAGAAAAGAGAGTAGTCGCTCTGTGCCATGGGAAGTTGTACCAGCAAAGAATGAGGAAGGCTTTTGAGAAGAACGTTCGTCCTCGACAGTTTCAGGAGGGAGACCTAGTGCTCAAGAAAATCCTGCCTATCCAAAAAGATTCCCGGGGAAAATGGACCCCTAATTATGAAGGACCTTATGTGGTGAAGAAAGCATTCTCTGAAGGGGCATTAATCCTCACAAAAATGGATGGTGAAGACCTCCCGCTCCCAGTGAACTCAGATGCAGTCAAGAAGTACTATGCCTAAAAGAAATATATAGAAAAAAAGAGAAAGATGATCCAAGCAAGAATCAGCTCGCTAGGTTGAAAACCCGAAAGGGCGGCCTAGGTAAAATTGAGTGACCCGGTGGATTGAAAACCCAAAAGGGCGATCCAGGCAAAAATTAGGGTCAGAAAGTTGGACATAAAAAGAAAAGGGGCAAGCAGTGCTTCCAAAAGCTTGGATAAAAGGGTGATCAAGGCTGCAAGTATGAGCGGTTGGCATCAAATGCCCCAGAGACAAAGAATATTCATAAGATCTGCTGCGTCCATTCTCCTTTTCCTTTCTCTTAGTTTCAGGAAAATTTCCAATGTACCCTTCCCAGTCAGCATGACATTCTGCGCGTCTGACTCCCGTATGAATAAAAGTCCAAATTTTTCACTCTATCAGTTTGCTGTCTTATCATTGCTTTCCTTTCAATTCTGATTTTAAACTACGTTTTATGGTAAATGATAAATAAATCATGGAAATGTGCATAAGTCATAGCATTAAGATCATTGCGAATTTTTTGAAAATGACAACAAAAAGAGACGGTCTTTCAGTCAAGTAAGCCCACAAAAATCAAATAAGAAGCGCTGATTACATTAAAACAAGAAGACGGAGCTCGGCTCCCGAATAATTATCATAGATAATCATGGCGTCTCATAACGCAAGTCCCGCGAGTGGGTCGGACCAGCAAGGAAAAGCCAAAAGAGCAAAAGAGCACAAAAAGAAAAATATATATGAAAAATAAAAAAGGAAGAGAAAAGAAAAGGTTGAAAAAGCAAAAGAGCAATAAACAAATAAAGTCATGCATTACATTCACCAAGCATAAAATCATGCACTCATCAGACATAGAAAATAATAATAATAAAGTAAAGAAAAGAGAAATTCAGGCGTTTACATTACATTCATCATAAGAAAAAGAAAAAGAAATGACAATCATGGCATTGGCATTGCATGTATGGGCTCATTTTTCAGCTGCAGACAAGTGAGAGGGGATAAACACCGCGGTGTTAACCCTCGCCTCCAGATTCCAGAAAATGCTCCCCCAAGTTGGGAGTTCAAAAAAGAAGAGAAGAGAGAAACAAAAAAAGGGAAAAGAAAGAAGAGAAAAGAAAAGAGAGCGCTCAGGCGCGCATTGCGGATTGGAGCCCAGAGAGATCATCGCTCCCTTCTGCCCAGGTCTCACATCGTGTACGAGCAACACGATGGACCGCAGCCCCATGTGAGGTTCAACGGAATAGTTGTATCAGCCTAAGATACAATGGACGCCGTGCATTGATCGGTATATCAGTTCCGGAGCTGATAACGATCCCCCCCAGTCGCTCGAAAGACCAGAGATTCTCAGGATGCGTGCTCCTCAAAGCCACGTGCAAACTCGGATTCGCAAGGGTTCGTTTACAGGTTTTTGGGCAGCCTGGCATTTTACCGCTTTCTATATCGTTATCATCATTTAGCGCTTTCCTTGCCTTTCGCAGCTAGCGTGCATGTTGTTAACCATTTCGTTTATCGTTTCCTCATCAACGCCCCAAGTGTTGATTCAAAAAAAAAAGAAAAAAGAAGAAACAGAAAAAGAAAATTCGGGCTTCTCCAAGTAGACAAAATTAGTATAATTTCTGAATTCTTTATTCGTATTTTATCTTCAAGTATGTCTCGGCCAATTCATATTTCTTGATAAAATCCGAATAAAGAGGGGCAGCTGTCATACCCTATATTTGTCCGACTAATCGGAAAATCCCAAAATTTTATCGCTCCGCACATTGTTCTAAATGCGGGTGTATTTGGCACTCTCGTGCAACGGTTTTGTTTGGCGCTCGTTGTTTTCAAAAAAAAAGGAATCCAAAAATAAATAATAAAATGATAAATAACGCGAGCGCGCGTTTCGTTTCGAGTCGTGTGAGTAATTGCGTCGATGCGTGTTTATTTTCACCGCTTTCCTTTTAGAGAAGTAAGAATAGAATGAAATCGGTTTTAAAAACGTGCGCGCATGTGTATTCAAATCGCGTACGTGTTCCTAGTCTTAAGGCGAATGCGCGTTTCGTTCCGAGTCGTGTGAGTCGTCGCGTCGGTGCGCGTTGTTTTTACCGCTTTTATTATCATAAAAGAAAAATAAAATAATAATAAAAATAGTCATAATAAATTAAAATCAGCTGTCCTTTTTAATTTTGTTACATAGGCAAACAAAATTTTAAAAAAAAAGGAAAAGAAAGAGAAGCAGAATTGTACAAAAAAGGGTCAGCTCTTTTATTTGCATCTGGACAAAAATTTAATTAAATACAAATGGCACAAAAAATTAATTACAGACAAAAGGGTACCAAAAAAAAATAATAATGAAGCAAATCAGAATGGGCAGCATGCGACTTGCTGCCTTGCCCTCTCCATGAAGCTAAAGGCCCAAGTTCTTTCTTCTTGCCCCTTTTGTCTTGCCTCCCATTTTCAGCAAAGCATTGCTGCAGTGGCAGCAGCCCTGCTGCCATCCCCCTGCTGCATCACAGCAACCCAAAAGTCAGAAAAGCAGCAGAATGGACAAAGAGAAGAAGCCAAATTGTGGCAGCAACATGTATCAGCAGCAGATTTGGCACTGTCCAGCTCCAAAGCTTAAAATAGGCAGGGTCTTTGCTGACCTTCTGTTAGCCACAGCCTGCACACACATAAACAATGTTTATAACAGTCAAATACACTAAGTTGTGAAAGCACCAGAAGTGGGAGAGGAAGAAAAATTGCTCAGAAAGTTTAGAGCACCAAAACATGAAACATTTTGAGAAAATACAAATCAGAGTTTCAGGAAAAATTGACCACACAGTGCATCAACCTATGCAATTTCACTATAAATACACACTCAGGCAACAACACACAGGGAGGGAAAAAACTGATACCACTATAAAGTTATAGAGAAAACAGCAACACAAAGGAGATTCAGAAAAAAATTACAGAATGATTCTGAGAAACAACACATACGAAGGCAGCAGCAGCAGACACAATTAATAGCAGCAAGCAAAAGGATATCAGTAAGCAGCAATAGCAATAGGCGAATAATCAGAAGCTGGATAATAGGTTTCTTTCTTTCAAATAGATTCTATTAAGTATGGTTATTGTTTTGCAAAGAGCTATAATTGTGGTTTGTATGAAACAGTTTCGTTTTTTTTAGAAAGCTAGCAATAGAATCGTAAAAAGCGAATTAGCAAGAAATATTAGAGCAATCAAAATTAGTGGGAGAACAGTATGTATTAGTTTGAAGTAGGTTCAGTTTTATTTAAAAAGATTGTATTAGAACTAAAAAAAATTATAAACAAGCATCAGAAGGTGGAAGAATAGGGGGAAAGAAAAACTGTGAGTGGCACTGGGGAACAGAGAAATTTTCTTTTTTTATCAACACAATATCATACACAGAGAAGAGAAATAACAAAAAGAGAGGATAAATTCCAAAAAAAAAAGAAGGGAGAGGGACTTTTACCTCCGGCCACCATTCACGGTGGCCGCCGGCGTAGACCACCGCCGTACGAACAACCCAAACAACACCACCCCCTTTGCGAACCACTGTCCAGTGCCTCCACCACCCCCTTCGCGAACCACTGTCCTGCCCGCACCACCACTAAACGACCCACGAACAGCCATCGTCGCACCACCGCAAAGTCCCCGTCAAACCGCCACCACCAAGACCGAAACACCACCACTCTCCACCAAACTGTGAGCGCCCCACCACCTTCACGCCGCGGTTTCCCCTCTCCGTCAACCAAGCTTCGTTTGAAGCCTCAGATCCCCCCTTTCAGCAACGGTAGACGACGGAAAAGAAGGGTAGGGAAAGGGGATCGGTGCCTATGGGGTGAGAGGAGAGCGAAATTTCGGTTGGGGAAGAGGGGAATGGTTGAACGGCGGAGAGAGTAGAGGAGATTAGGGAAGGGAGAGAGGTGGATACGGCAAGGAGAGAGAGAAGAAAATTTTAGGGTTGGCTATTTAGGGGTGGGGGGCGCCGCGTAGAGAAAGGATAGAAATTAGGGTTTCTTTTTTTAGTTTAGGCTTTTATAGTATGACACAAGGGTAGTTTCGTCTTTTCGCGTTTTTTTTTATTTTCAGACCTTTATTTACACCCCCTCATTTTACTCAGTTCGCCCCCCTTTTTTTTTAAGCCCACGATTTCTTTTTTGAAGCGCAGCCCAGCTTACAAAAACAAGCTGGGCTCATTGTTCGCACCCCCCCATTTTAATAATACAGCCCTCCTTTTATTTGCACCCCCCATTTTACTATTTCACCCCCTGTCTCTCTTTTTTTAAATTTTATTTCTTTTCCCCTAAATAAACTTTTTTTTTACAAACCTTTTTCCCAAATAACAGATTTTCTTTCCCCTAAATAAAAATTAATCCAATTGCGAAAACTCTTCAAAATCAAAAACTTTGTTAGTAGCCTTGCGAAGCCGTTGCTTGCATGATTATTAACAATGGAGTGCTAGTGACAGTCACCCATAACCTTTGTTAGTTTGATTATCATGAATGCTTTCAATTTCAAAAGATATTTTCCCAAGCATTAAAAATCACGGCAAGCGTTAGTAATGATCACCCATAACCTTTGTTAGTTTGATCATTATGAGTACCCTCCACTTTTCAAAACCTAGCAAAAAGACTTTCACTTTCGAGGCTCGTTAGAACTACGTCGCTTTGATTCCCATTTGGGATACGTAGGAGCGAGTCACATTCTCGTCAAGCGCACTCATGAAAAGTTTAGCATTTGCATAATAAAAAGAAAAGAGTTATTTTCGTAACAAAAAAGAATCACTTTCGCAAACCAAGATCATTTTCAGAATAAAAACCTTTTCCATTCTAAAATCATTTTCAACCCATCGTCGCTAGTGGTTAATCAGAACCGTTGTTCGTCTAGTCATTGGTGGCGATGTCTTTTCCCCAAAGAACAACAAGCGATGATCACCCATAACTGTTGTTAGTTTGATCATTCGTGCCAATCAATCTCTTTCGAAAATCACTTTCAAAAAAGATAATAAAAACAAGTCGCTACTAATAGTCAATCAGAGCCATTGTTCGTCTAACTGGCGGTAGTGACTCTCATTTTCAAGAGTACTTAGCGGTGATTACCCATAACCTTGGTTAGTTTAATCATTCACTAAATGCTCGGCCTATTTCGAAAACTCACTAAAAACATAAAAGACAAAAAACCTTTTTCAGGATAAAGAAGAACTACGTAGCTTTGAGTTCTCCATCGCACCGGGAGATACGTAGGAGTGGGCCTTGTTCCCGTCAAGCGTCGTTTTTTCTAAAAACCCATTCTTCCCCCTTTTCTTTTCCATAATAAATAAAGATTTTCATTAAGAATTTTTCAATAAGAAGTAGAGAGGCAAAATTAAGTATTTTCAAGTCAACACACTAAAACCACACATTTAATTAAAGGTTCCCTCTCAGTAGAGAGGACGTGTGGGGTGCTAACACCTTCCCCGCACGTAACCGACCCCCAATCCCTATTCTCTAGTTTCGCAAGACCAATCGCTTTCCAAAAAAGGTTTTCCTAATATTTTCCTTAATAAATATTAGTGGCGGCTTCATTGTCTTAGGAAAAGTTGTGAACGAGGAAGGTTCTCCCTCGGGGACTTTTTCGGGCGCAACAACTGTAACACCACTACCTTATTGACAAGTCAGCATTCTAGTCAAAAATTGGATGACAATTTAGCGAGTGGACTAAATTGAGATCAAAATTGCAGGGGTAAAAACAGGGGACTAATATAGATATATATATATATATATAATTTGTATCATTTTTTAAAAACAATATCACAACTGTTCAGTTGGTAACCAACACCGTTGGCCCAATGACTTAATCTACCTTGACACACGGGGGGGTCGACCCGATGCTCCCGGGTTCGATTCTCGCCGTGGACAAACTTTGTGATGGCCAGTGCGAAATTTGATCCTAAGCACGAGCAGAGATTAGTCTTTCGTTGAAAGCGTTGGAACACTCCATGAGAAGCCAGCAATGGTCCATAAAAAAAACTGTTCAGTTGGTGGATCAGTGCTGATGCTGTTGATTTCAGTGATTTTTTCTTTAATGCTCTCGACCAGCTAGCAAGTGCTAATAGATGATCTATGTGGAGCATGAGTATTTGGATATATGCAAAAGCCAGGACCAACTCTCTCTCTCTCTCTCTCTCTCTCTCTCTCTCTCTCATTGGGTTAACCCAATTATGGAGATAAATCTCTCTCTCTCATGTATACGTAACCTACTTTTCTTTCTTTGCCTCCCTTGTTTCGTTCCTCATCGTCATCGGTCTCTGCCTCGTCATTCCTCCCTCGTATTGCTTCTCATCACCGCTATTGTGTTTGATTTGTTGATTGCTTTTCTTTTCATCGTCTTCCGATTCCTGATAGCCTCGCAAGTGCACGAGTCGTATCGCGTAATAAAAGAGTTATCGATCCACAGGGAGAGCCTAGGTGAATACCAATCTAATTTTTCAAAGTTGATTAACTGAAAAGAAAGTGTTTTTAGAAAGAAGGAATGTTTTAGTAAAGTCTACTCACTCATGATCATTGTAGACAAAAGAGGAGAAAAGAAAATAAAAGAAGAAAACATAAAGTTAAATAGCGAGAAATAAAAGAAAGCAGTAAAGTGCAAAATTATAAATAGCGGAATTGTAAATGACAAGAAAGTAAATTGCTTTAAAAAGTAAATTTCCAGTAATTTACTTGACTTGCCAGTAATTTACTTGACTTGCCAGTAGTTTACTTGACTTGGAAATTTAAAGGGCAAAAAAGTAAATAACAAGGAAAATAAAAGAGCGAAAAAGTAAAGAGCGAAAAGTAAAGAGCGAGAAATTAAATAGCAATGAAAGTAAATGACTTGGAAAATAAAAGGGCAAGAAAGTAAATAGCAGGGAAAATAAAAGAGCGAAAAAGTAAAGAGCGAAAAGTAAATAGCGAGAAAGTAAAGAGCGAAAATTTAAATAGCAAGGAAAGTAAATGACTTGGAAAATAAAAGGGCAAGAAAGTAAATAGCAAGGAAAGTAAATGACTTGGAAAATAAAAGGGCGAGAAAGTAAAAAGCGAGAAAGTGAAAAGCGAGAAAGTAAAAAGCGAGAAATTAAAGTGAAGTCATGAATCTTAGAGGAAACCTTGTCATGGATTTTCTAACAAAATTCAAGCTTGGTTACAAGTGAGGATCAAGCCTCTATTTATAGGAAAATATTAGGTCTAAGGCACTTGAGAGGAGGGCAAAATGGTCATAAAAAAAGTGGCAAATCAAGTGGCAAGGGAAAGCCATCAGCAAGTGGGTGCAGCCAAAATTGACTTGTCTGGTGCCAGGGTCGTGCGCCCATGTGCCTGGGTCGTGCGCCCTGGCCAGTCAATTTTGGCTGCTCTGCGCCAGTTTTGCACTAGGGTCGTGCGCCTATGGTGCCAGGGTCGTGCGCCATGTGCTGGAAACAGCTGTTCTGCGTTGCTGGCAAGCATGGGTCGTGTGCCTATGTGCCAGGGTCGTGCGCCTTGTTCTGCCAAAATGGGCCATTTTCAGTTGAAAACACGCACGGGTCGTGCGTGGTGCACCCAGGGTCGTGCGCAGGCTCTGCGCCAGTTTTTACCAGGGTCGTGCGCCTATCTGCCAGGGTCGTGCGCCAGTTTTGCACTAGGGTCGTGCAACATGTGCCAGGGTCGTGCGCAGGCTCTGCGCCAGTTTTTGCTGCTTGGCGCCCTTGGCGCCCTGTGCTGCGCCAGTTTTGCTGCTTGGCGCCCTTGGCCAGTTTTCGGTTTTTGGGGCCCTTGGCGCCCATGAGGGTGTCTAGTGCTTTAAAAATTGCTCCTCCTCAAATATTTCCTTTTTTCTTCATTTTAGCTCATATTTTCTCTTTTGCTCCAAAATAAAACCTGAAAATAAAAAGCAAACATATGTAGTAAAACAGTTCAAAGATATAAAATATAATTAAAATACCTAAAAAAACTTAATGAAAATAACTATTAAAAAGACTCTAAAAATAGACTTATCAAACTCCCCCACGCTTGAACCTTTGCTTGTCCTCAAGCAAAAACAGTGTAAATCCTTAGGCCGATTCTGAAGGAAAATTATTTTCACATCGAATCATTAAGCGAACTGTGGGGCAATTCTAACACTTCGGTTTGAGAACTACTATCCGAGCTTCTTGTGGAATTGGGAGACAAATTTAAAGTATCAATACATTAGAGAGGATATCAATGTCATCATAGAACCGGTTCCCCAGCATTCTTAAGTTTGGGTCCTCCATTCACTAAGACCGGGTCTCAAAGGAGGGTCTTTATACGTTGGGTATTCAACAATATTTCTTTTTCTTTTTCTTTGATTGTATATGCTAACCATTCATTTTGACATTTAAAATGCACCAATTTTTGCATTTTGAATTGGTTTTGCAATTTTTTTTTTTTTTTGAATACCCCAACTCAGACGTTTTTCTCCAGTAACCGCGCATCCAGTGAATGTCACCAAGAGAACCAGGTCACTAGTTTCTTTTCAGTCCTTCTAATTGTATTAACAACTGAAAACCGTCTCAGTAGTGTGTGTGTGAAAAAGCCCTAGAGGTAGAAATCGAACCATGATACAATTTTTGTTGCTCCCAACCAGTCCACCTAGATGATTGCTAATGAAAGATTGAAAAATTATTTTTGTCCAGAAAAGGCTTATCTAAAACATGCTTAGGGTTCACAAAGTTTCGTGATGGAGGGAGCAGATATGACTCAAAGTACAAAAAGATAAACTCGGTAAAGCAATAAAGATATTCCTAATAAAAGTAATAAAATACCCCCCCATGCTTGGACTAAGCATTGTCCTCAATGATTTTTCAAATAAAACAAAAGGGGTTAGGAGAGCTCACCTGGATGCCTGGTTCAGGATACTCGGCCCTGAGGTATTTTATTTTTTAAACAAATTGAAAAATACATTAAGCCGTGGGTTGCCTCCCACGCAGCGCTCGTTTATGGTCATTAGCTTGACCTTTTTCCTTTATAAAGTTATTCCTGGGTCCCATCGCTTGAAGCATAGAGACCAAGCGACATATGAAGAATGAAAGCATATTCCTGGATCGCATGGCTTGTAAAATGGAAGTTGTGTAAGCAATAAGATCTTTTTTACAATTCCCCCCAGATCAAATGTTATTTTTTTCACAAAGGAAGGTGAAAAGTAAGATAAAGGAGATGGTTTGTATGGTGGTGGGGGGATGTATGGTTCTTCTCTTTCCTTTTCTGGTTCCTTATCTTTTTCTTTCTCTTCTTGCTCACATGGTAAATTATGTTTTTCACTCACAATTTTTTCTTGGTTTGCTTTTGGTTCCTCTAATTGTTTTTCGCTTCTAAGGGTGACAGCATATATTTGGCCATTTAGATTTTGTTCAGGCTGTTCAGGAAATACCCCCGAAGATTTAGAGGATGAAGCCACCTGTGTTGCCATTTGAGTTATTTGATTTTCAAGCATCTTACTGTGAGTGGCAATAGAGTCTATTTTTGATTCTAATTTGATAAGCGTGTCATTCAAATAACCAGTTTGATTTTTGAATTCTTCATTTTGTTTTGTTTGAGATGACACAAATTTTTCCATCAAAAATTCTAAGTTCGACTTTTGCGGGTTGTTTTGTGGGTTGTTAAAAACCCTTTGATTTTGAAAGACAGGAGGTGGTCTAGGTGCTGGATTGGGTGGAGGATTTTTATAAAAAAAATTTGGATGATTCCTCCACCCAGAATTATAAGTATTTGAAAACGGATCTTCTTTTTTAGCATAGTTCATATGCTCATTTCCAGTACTAGATGCCTCAAGCTGGCATTTAGCTCCAATATGGCCAACAACCCCACATAATTCACATGGTGGAGTAGTAGGAGAAAAAGTTTGTGAAACGGCACTTACATTTAATTTTTCAAATTTTTGAAAAAGTGCGTCCACTTTTGAGGCAAGATGATCAACAGCGGATATTTCATACTTACCTGGCTCTTTTGATGATGCTGGTTTATCTGCCATGGCTCGCTCACTTGCCCATTGACAATGGTTTTGAGCCATATCTTCAATGAGTGCATAAGCTTCAGTAAAATTTTTGTTCATCAAAGCTCCACCTGCAGCTGCATCAACAGTCATTCTAGTTGCATATTGTAATCCATTATAAAATGTATGAACAACGAGCCATTTCTCTAGTCCATGATGGGGGCATAGCCTTAACATTTCTTTGAAACGTTCCCAAGCATCATAAAGAGATTCCCCGTCGTTTTGAGAAAATCGAGTAATTTGACTTCTCATTTGAGCTGTTTTACTTGGGGGAAAGAACCTAGTAAGAAAGGCTTGTTTTAATTGGCCCCAGCTGGTAATGGATTCCGAAGGCAAAGAATGTAGCCATGCTCTTGCTCTATCCCTTAATGAAAAAGGGAAGAGCTTTAGTCTTATGGCATCTTGAGGTACCCCGTTTAATTTGAGAGTTCCACAGTATTCCAAAAAAATTGAAATATGAAGATTTGGGTCCTCCGTGGGAGAACCAGAAAATTGGTTTTGTTGAACCATTGAAAGCGGAGATGATTTGAGTTCAAAATTATTTGCTTCCACATTCGGATGTACAATGGCAGCTGATGGCTCTGCTGAAGGTGTTGCGTACTCTTTGAGAGCACGATTTTCATTAGCCGCCATTTGGTTATCAGGAATTTCTCTCCTCCTTCTATGTAAGAACCTTTCGATTTCGGGAATTTGTTGAACAGTTTCACCGAAACTTCTGGTTCTTCACATTCGAGGGACAAGAGAAGAAAAAGTAAAAATAAAGAAAATAAAATTTCAGTCTAACCGGTTTCGAAAAATTTAATTAATATTACTGCCTCCCCGGCAACGGCGCCAAAAACTTGATAGCCTCGCAAGTGCACGAGTCGTATCGCGTAATAAAAGAGTTATCGATCCACAGGGAGAGCCTAGGTGAATACCAATCTAATTTTTCAAAGTTGATTAACTGAAAAGAAAGTGTTTTTAGAAAGAAGGAATGTTTTAGTAAAGTCTACTCACTCATGATCATTGTAGACAAAAGAGGAGAAAAGAAAATAAAAGAAGAAAACATAAAGTTAAATAGCGAGAAATAAAAGAAAGCAGTAAAGTGCAAAATTATAAATAGCGGAATTGTAAATGACAAGAAAGTAAATTGCTTTAAAAAGTAAATTGCCAGTAATTTACTTGACTTGCCAGTAATTTACTTGACTTGCCAGTAGTTTACTTGACTTGGAAATTTAAAGGGCAAAAAAGTAATTAACAAGGAAAATAAAAGAGCGAAAAAGTAAAGAGCGAAAAGTAAAGAGCGAGAAATTAAATAGCAATGAAAGTAAATGACTTGGAAAATAAAAGGGCAAGAAAGTAAATAGCAGGGAAAATAAAAGAGCGAAAAAGTAAAGAGCGAAAAGTAAAGAGCGAGAAAGTAAAGAGCGAAAATTTAAATAGCAAGGAAAGTAAATGACTTGGAAAATAAAAGGGCAAGAAAGTAAATAGCAAGGAAAGTAAATGATTTGGAAAATAAAAGGGCGAGAAAGTAAAAAGCGAGAAAGTAAAAAGCGAGAAAGTAAAAAGCGAGAAATTAAAGTGAAGTCATGAATCTTAGAGGAAACCTTGTCATGGATTTTCAAACAAAATTCAAGCTTGGTTACAAGTGAGGATCAAGCCTCTATTTATAGGAAAATATTAGGTCTAAAGCACTTGAGAGGAGGGCAAAATGGTCATAAAAAAAGTGGCAAATCAAGTGGCAAGGGAAAGCCATCAGCAAGTGGGTGCAGCCAAAATTGACTTGTCTGGTGCCAGGGTCGTGCGCCCATGTGCCTGGGTCGTGCGCCCTGGCCAGTCAATTTTGGCTGCTCTGCGCCAGTTTTGCACTAGGGTCGTGCGCCTATGGTGCCAGGGTCGTGCGCCATGTGCTGGAAACAGTTGTTCTGCGTTGCTGGCAAGCATGGGTCGTGTGCCTATGTGCCAGGGTCGTGCGCCTTGTTCTGCCAAAATGGGCCATTTTCAGTTGAAAACACGCACGGGTCGTGCGTGGTGCACCCAGGGTCGTGCGCAGGCTCTGCGCCAGTTTTTACCAGGGTCGTGCGCCTATCTGCCAGGGTCGTGCGCCAGTTTTGCACTAGGGTCGTGCAACATGTGCCAGGGTCGTGCGCAGGCTCTGCGCCAGTTTTTGCTGCTTGGCGCCCTTGGCGCCCTGTGCTGCGCCAGTTTTGCTGCTTGGCGCCCTTGGCCAGTTTTCGGTTTTTGGGGCCCTTGGCGCCCATGAGGGTGTCTAGTGCTTTAAAAATTGCTCCTCCTCAAATATTTCCTTTTTTCTTCATTTTAGCTCATATTTTCTCTTTTGCTCCAAAATAAAACCTGAAAATAAAAAGCAAACATATGTAGTAAAACAGTTCAAAGATATAAAATATAATTAAAATACCTAAAAAAACTTAATGAAAATAACTATTAAAAAGACTCTAAAAATAGACTTATCAATTCCCGAAATCGTCTTCTCACCACCACTGTGTATTTCTTTCATTCCGGAAAATTTCTAATAGTAGGTTTCTAAATTTTCATGTTTCCGTGTCTCTGTTCATGTTTTTGAGTTTTCATGTATCTTTTATTATCGATCCATGCGAATATTTTAGTCAAGTTCCGCCACTTCTTGCATATCTCAGACCCAAGAATAATGGCAAGGGCAAAATGTCAGAGCACGCAACTAGCAATGTAGGAAGATATAGACCTTCCCCTCCTACCATTAGTAAATCGCAAACCGTTGGAACAGTTACATCCCGAATTCATATAGCCCCTTCTACATAAATCTTAATTTTCTTAAAATCCATTCATTAACAAAGATGAAGAATCAAGAACAACATTGCAAGCCATGGTTGCAAAATTTTTGATTATATGAGCATACATTAATTCTTAGTAGTAATGTGAAAATCAATGAAGTTACTAAGTGGGTATCAGACTCTTATTAGCGAATATATATGAATGGGTATGTGTGTCTATATATATATATGACTATTTTATTTAAGTTCCTTCTCATCAGGGAAACAACAAATCAAATCATATCAAATGTCAAAATAACAACAATACGTAAAGCCTCCCAAACAAAAACCTCCATTTTTAAAGTTGGCGGTTTTTGCATGATGCGTTGCACTCAATCCAAACTTGTACAATCACTTACATCAATCCATTTCCTTCCCGTGTGCATAGAGGAAAATTATGATCTGATTTATTTATTTATTAAAGTTTTATTTTTATTATATTACTAGTGATTTGCAAATTTTTCAAAAAATTGACCTCCCTAACCTAGCTCGGATCCTAAATGCGCAACTCGTCCCGATGTGAAGACCTTGTTGGTGGGTAATATGTAAATACCTTTGTAAGTGTTCAAAGCGCCTTGAGACTTTCCTTGACCAAGTGAGCCTCTGAGGCCCAACTCGTCTAAACTTGTTGTAACAAAAAAAAGTTGATACTTAATCTCTCAAGTTTAAATACTTGGAGTCAAAGAGAATTTGTATCTGTATTTTTTTTAGGAGAGATAGATCGAGTTCAAGTGATTCCGTTAAAGGAAAAATATTTTCAGGAGGGTCGAGTTGGTTTCGAGATCATTAAGGAGACAGGTGGGAGACGGTCGGGATACATGTTTTTGGTCTCATAATTGGATAAGTATAAATTCTTTAAAATTTTGCTTCCCAGAATTATACAATCTGGCTAGAGCTGTGAAGGAAATATTGCTGATATGGGAGAGCGGTCTGGTGGCGTTTGGGTGTGGAGATGGGAGTGGGCTCGGATACTGACTGGTCATGAGCAGAACCTTGTTCGTGAGTTGGAAGACACTGTGGCTGCTTTAAGTCCTTTGGAAAGTGTGACAGGTCGATGGTGGAAGGTTTTACATTTAAATCTTGCTATGGACTATTAACAGATACCCTCAATAATTCGATATCAGATACTGTTCTTATAAAACCTGTGAATCGCTTGTGGGCAACTGATTCCCATCAAGAATCCATATTTTCGGGTGGAGGCTCCGACAAAATATGGATAGACTTGCAACACGTGATAGCTTGGTGAATCGAGGAATCATTCGGCCAGAATTTAATCGGAGTTGTCTGTTATGTTTTGAGGAGGATGAAAATGAAAGTCACATATTTTTCCGTTGCATGTTTGCCACTAAGATCTGGAGTTCGATAGCAGGTTTGCCTGGAGTGTATGAAACCCCTCAAGTGGATGCCTTAAACCACTTTTTGCAACATGGAAGGTTCTATCCAGGGAAAAAGAAAAGAAGGATTCAGTGTATCATTTGGCTTGCAGTGACTTGGGTCTTATGGGGAGCAAGAAATGATGTGGTGTTTAAGGGTCTGGTTGTTGATGGGGAGTCCTTATTTAACCGCGTCATAGTGTTGATCGCAGCAAATACATTGCCCATGATCAATACAGTCATATCCCGGAATAAAGAACTCACCTGTTGTCAATCCAACTGTAAAAAAATATATATCACAAGTTCAAAACTCCTTGCTCAGTAATTTTCTTGATATATCATATGTTAACTGAAATGAACAAGACTAGACAACAAATTATTAACAATAGCAAATAGTTCCCTAATTACATATACAGACAGTCACATAAGGAATTAAAAAATAGTAATATTGTATATTAGAGGAAAAATAAACAAAACTAAAATAATTTGATATATATAATATCGTTTTTTCTTTGCTTTATTAGTTAATTGTATATTGTAAATTAGAAATAGAACTTAATTAATTGTGTTTCTTACCTGAAGCAAGGACCATTGCAATGAGTAAAATTCCAGAAAGAGAAGAATGACAAGTGCGTGTAGCCATTTTGAAAGGATTTAACTTTGAAACTCTGTTATCTTTCTTTCTTGTGATGAGGACATCAAACTTAATGTTCTTTATATAGTACTCGATATTTGATAAGAACAAGAGAACTGAATGTACGTAGAAATATCAATTAATGAGTTAGTTTTTAAGATCTTTCACAATACTTGTTTCTAAACATGCATTTATTTAAATCAAATTTGGTAGTCTTTTGGATTAATTATGATTGTGACATATTTTTTTGTAACCAAATAATTTTTGGACCACTTCATTTACAAATAAAAAAAATTATGATTCTGACGTGATTTTTTTATAGGCAATGTTAGTTGTTATTTGTTAGAGGGAAGAGGGAAATATTAGTTTTCAGGATTTGAATTCTGGACCTCCTTCATATACTCCTTCGATATTCTTAGCTCGCAAATTGAGCTACCTACTTGGAAAATATTGTCACCGGTGGGCGGTGGCAGATCTAGGGCTCAGATAAACGCATAGTTTTAAAAACCGGCTCGGCCCGGCCAGTCGGTCCGGTCGAACCGGGAACCCGGGGGTAATCGAGCCGGTCAACCGTATGGATCGGATATGCAGCAAACTGGTGAAAACTGGTGTGACGCAGTCGGGTTTTGCAAAAACCGGTGAACCGGTGACCCGGTTTGACCCGGATCGGGTTGTGAATTTAAAAAAAATAAATTTTTTTATCAAAACGACGTCGTTTAATCTGTTTCTTTTGCTCTTTTTAATCTTTTTCTTTTCCATTATTGCATTATTAGCAAAACTAAGCACCATATTTGTTGAGTACATATTAATTTGTGTGATCTAAAATAGATTAATATTATGTACGAATAAATTTAAAAATATTAATAAATTAAGATATTAAGTTTTATATTTTAGTAAATATAAAATAAACATAGTTATTAATTTTACAGGTACAAAATTTATATTATATACTACATAGGTCTTGAAAATTTGCGAAATAGAGACCGGGTCCGAGTCATGTAGTCCCGGTTTTGGTCATGCGGTTCAACTGTAGACTCCTCGGTCCGACCCTTAACCCAGTGGCCTGATACCTTCATCGAGTCGGTCACCAGTCCGAGTTTTAAGACACTCATAAACGGGTCAAAAAATTTAATTTAAAGTCACACATAACTAAAAAGTAATAAAAATAAAAATTTAATATATTTAATTAAATAAATATTCACAACTTATAATTGTTCTCTATGCACACAGAAGACAGAGGAATTTACGTGAGTAATTGTGTGAGTGTAGACTGAATACAAAATTAGAGACTTGGTTGCATATTATTTTTCGGGGTGTGCAAAATATAGTTTTTCCTCTAGGGGGTAAGTCAAACTTTGGTTTTTGAGGATATGCAGTTGACCACCCTCACTTGAGATTGTCTGCCTCTAGTTGTCACCATTTTTTATAGAATCCCGCTCAACTAAGGACATTGTAAATGATAGCGTCGGTTAGGTCTAAATAAATAATTTATATTTTAATTTAGATGTTGAAGTCTAATTAGCTAGACTTTTATTTAGTGTTATTTTAGTTGGGTCAATGGCCATTGGGCCTTTTTATTATCCATTATCCACTAGTAGTTCTATAATAATGTAATCTTCTTGAGACATGTCAAATGAATCAGAAAATTAATGAACAAGTCTTTAATATAAGTAGTTTAATTTCTCTATTCCTCACTTCTTGGTTTAGTAGTTTTCCTTTGTTTTGTTAAATCTAGAGCTAAAGGCTACCCTATGTTTTGTTAGATCTAGAGCTAAAGGCTACCTTAATAAAACTAAGAAAAACTAATAAAGCAAGAAGTAAATAGAGAAATTAAATTACTACAATAAAAGACAACACATTTCCCCTTCAACCGAAACCTTTCAAAAAAAATTATTACGGTATAGATCTCGATATATAAACACATAAATTAAAGATTACTACGGTATAGATCTCGATATATAAACACATAAATTAAAGTGATAACAATAAAAAGTACAGAAGTGTGATAAATATACACATTATGAAATGGAAACTGATTAATGCTAGCTCAGTGTACAAATCAGTATGTGGTGGATTAATTCGTCAATTGAAAGGCTTTTTATTCAATGATGCCATCAGTATATATCTGAGAAATTGAATATTATGTCCATTTAGTAGCAATTATTAAACACTTACTTAGCACTCTAAGTCTGACTCTTGTTTTCCATCACCCCCAATTATTCTTACACGCATGGTGTTTTTATGTGAGAGGTGAGAGGGTCCATTTTCAGCAATTAGATCCAAACAAATGGCTAGGATTAAAAGTTGGCATTAAGTGACTCACGTGACTTATCTTTCTCACTGTTGGCTTGTTTTCTTCTCCCCACCTTAAATTCTTTTTGTTTCTGAATGCTGAGAATACCGATGGTCTTTCTCACACAAACCCATTTTTTAAACTTTTCCATTCATTTCTCTTCGTGACTCTATCCTTTTCTGATTTCTACCGTCTTTACCATCGTTCGTTCACCCATATTACTTAACAAAATATTTGATTTTTTGCCAATGTTTTATTGATTTCAATTATTGTTTACCACAAACTAATGAGCAAAATGTAACTTCCCAAGTAGGTAGCTCAGTTGGTGAGCTAAGGGAACCAAATGAGTGCAAGAAAGAGGTCTCGGGTTCAAACCCTGGAAACTAACAATTCCCCACCCCTACTAACCTTGCTTATAAAAAAAATGAGCAAAATGTAACCCTCGTCAATGAATAAACGTGGCTCTAAGCTTATGAACCAAGTCCATATTATTGACTTAACATGGTTAATAACCACCTGCCGATTACAAACTTTACTTCTGAAAATAATATAGTTCTGATGTAACCATATACACCAAGTGATAGCCATCCATATCAAATATTTCAATCTACAAGCCTTCTTCAATTCCAATTGCAAGCAGCTCGAAAATGCACAACCCCTACTAGAGTATCTGAAATCGCAAAACCCGACGGCTTCTAACACTACAATAAAAAAGCAGTATAGGCGACGGATTTTTCTGTCGCTAATGACCAAAAATCCGTCGCTAATGTGCCTTAGCGAGAGAATTAGCGACGGAACAAATCCCTCGCTTAAAATGGCCTCGCTAATGGTTAGCGAGGGAATTACTTCGTCGCTAATCACTTCGTAATCAGTGTTTTTTGTTAAAAAAAGCGCGCCTTCGTCGTTAAAGTATATTATAAAATTATTGTTATAATAATTATTATAATATTATAATATTATTAATATTCGGTATATTATAAAATTATTGTTACAATATTATTAAATTATAATATTGTTATAATATTGTTAGAAAATTATTATAAATTTATTGTGAAATATGGTGGTGGTGGTGGTGGTGAAATATGGGAAGGAGTTTGTGTAGAGAGAGAGACGGTTAGAGAGAGGCAAGGTTATAGAGAGAGAGAGAGAGAGAGAGAGAGAGAGAGAGGGAGAGAGAGGGAGAGAGGGAGGGGTATGGTTAGAGAGAGGAGTGAGGGTGGAAGTTAATTTTGTGGTGGTGGTAGTTAATTTTGTGGTGGTGGTGGTGGTGAAATATGGGAAGGAATTTGTGTATAGAGAGAGAGGGAGAGAGACGGTTAGAGAGAGAGAGGGGTATAGTTAGAGTTAGGAGTGAGGGTGGAAGTTAATTTTGTGGTGGTAGTGGTGGTGGAGGTGAAATATGGGAAGAGGGTTTGTGTGTAGAGAGAGAGAGAGAGAGAGAGAGAGAGAGAGAGAGAGGGAGAGAGAGAGAGAGAGAGAGAGAGAGAGAGAGAAAGAGAGAGAGAGAGAGAGAGAGAGAGAGAGAAGTGTGAGGATGAGAGGAGCTATGATGTGGTGGTGGTGGTGTGGTGGTGTAGGGTGGGTTTGTGTAGAGAAAGAGGAGAGTAAGGGAGAAAGAGAGTGAAGTGTGAGAAAAGAAACGAAGAAGAGAAGAGAGAAGAAGTGAGGAGGATTCGGTTTATAAAAAAATTAGAATTAGCGACGGAAATTTAGCGACGGAAATTCAAATTAGCGACGGATTTTAAAATGGTGCAATTTCCAACGAATTAGCGACGGAAATTTATTGATGGAAATTCAAATTAGCGACGGATTTTAAAATGGTGCAATTTCCAAGGAATTAGCGACGGATTTTTTGCGAGGGAAATTCAAATTAGTGACGGATTCAGAATCTTACGCATTCCAAGGTCTGCGCAACGGTCCCGTCAGCATTAGCGACGGATTTTTTGCGACAGATTTTAAATTTAGCGACGGAATTTAAATTTTTTGTTAAAAAAAGTGTGCCTTCGTCATTATTAGCGACGAATTTTGGTTCCCTCGCTACTTAAACATTAGCGACGGATTTTGGTTCCGTTCCTAATAAGGTATTTTTTTGTAGTGTAAATAGCAAGCCAAACTATCCCGGAACACCTTCACACAAAAATTAGATGTGGAATCGACTCATCCTACTCAAAAAAAAAGGGGCAAGAAACCCCATGAGGGTCATTGATAATGCTCTTAGAAATAAGAGTATCCCGGGTTGGGAGCTTCCCCAACAACAATCTCCAACCAAAAGCTCCCACCTTGTGGGAATAGATAACTGCCACATATCAACAAGAGCACTCTGGATATCGCTATCCAACCTAATTTGCTGCATCAAAGTTAACAAAAGTACATAACAGGATTTCACAAAAAAAACAAATGAAGGTTTTCAAGCCTCCACCGCCAACGATCTTGCTCTGAATCTTCAGGATGAAACAAATGAAGTGTGGAAAAAAGCAAATCCTGAACAACCCTCTCCTCCGTAGACAAGTCACGACTCCACTCAAGATTCCATCGCCAGATGTCGTCAAACCAAAACCTGTGGTCCAAAATGCTACCCTGTTTATGCTTAGCCTCTTCAAAAAGACTAGAAAATAAATCCTTAAAAGTGTCATTACTGGCCCACTTATGTCCGAAAAAAGAAATAAGATTCCCCTTCCTCACCATAGGCCTAAGCGCAGATACAAAAGCTCCCTCCCAAGAAGGATAAGCCCAATCACCTTGATCCATATCCACAATAAATCAGCCCATTTATGACTCTCATACTTGGACGACTCAGATTCATTCGATCGATCCAACGACTCAAAACCTGGAGGCAGACCCCGGGTCTGAAGCATTGCCGTTTTTCAACCCCAACCTGAAGACACACCCCAAGGTGTTGCTGTCACTCTTCCAGGCAACACCATCCAAGTCCCGACTCCATAGCCGATCCAGATCCCCGTCCAACCTGAGGATGCAGCGACAATCCGCCAGCTCCTGGACCTATTGTGCAACCGCACTCAGGCTATGCTGCAGCAAGTAGCGTACCTCATGCAGATAGAGGGGCAAATGGCGGCCACGTCTGAGCAACCTCATCCTCGTTGGAGAACTCCTCCCCAAGGACGGTGAGCTCCAGGCGCCACAGATCTCCACCCAGGCGTCATCTCAACAATCGCTCTCTGCCCAGACGGAAGCAAGCTCATCACTCTCCTCCCCGACGCAACAGGCACCAAGGATCGGGTTCACCTCCAAGCACCTTCCAACTTCGCCTGATGGTACGTACTGGCTTGAGGACTTTCCCTCCAAGACCTCGTTGCTCGCAACCTCCAATTCTCGCGAGAAGTCACGAAGCCAAGCCAAGACCCATAAGAGGCGTCGCCACAGATCTACCTTGAGGAGATCTCCAGCATGACGTGACCGCTAAGGCATAGACCTTGGGGACGGGTCACCTCACTACTCTCCATGGCTCTCCCACGAGGGACCATTCACTAGGAAGATTGATGATTGTCCAATTCCTAAGGCCCTGGAGAAGCTTCCAGTCCTCAACATGTATGATGGGACTGGGGACCCTGACAGCCACCTGGCATACTTCTCTGTCATGATACGCTATCGGGGGGCAAGGGAAACCGTCCACTACTAGATCGTCCCCCTCCCTCTCGAGAAGTCAGCACTAGCTTGGTTCCAGGAGTTGAAGCCAAACTCGGTCTCGTCTTGGGGACAGCTAGCTATGATGCTCACAACTCATTTTACCGCTTCCCGCTTAAAACCCAAGTCTGAAGAGGTACCTCGGGTCATCAAGCAGGGAGAGAAAGAAACACTTAGAGATTATCTGGAAAGGTTCAACAAAGAAGTTGCGAGTGTTAGAAACCTTGAAGACAAAAGGAGGCTCTTTTGGATGAATGACGTTCTCTAGAAAGGAAGCTTATTCCAAAGAGAAATCGGGATCAACAAGCCACGCGACTTGGCCGATTTCCTTCAAAGATCCCCGAAGCACAAGGACTATGACGAGGACGAGCTAGCCTACAAGGCCATTGAAGAACCATGGCTGGAGCAAGCCCAAGATGAAGGAACGCCTCGTGAATCCCGACCCCGAAGAGGCCATTTCTCAGAGTACACCTTGCTGAACACATCTCAGGCGGAGATCCTTGCCGAAGGCGCCGACGCGGAGGTTCGGGACATCAAACAACCCGAACTTCTTGCGCAAAGGAAAGGCCGAACCTCTAAGAAGTACTGTCGTTATCAAAGAAGTTATGGACGCGACACCAACTAGTGCAACACTCTAAAACACGACATTGTAGAGCTGATTCGCGAAGGGAAGCTCGCCCATTACGTGAAGGAAGAAGAAGACGAGACTCCTGACTCCGAGTAGGGAGCCAATCACCAGGACATGGACCTAGAGCTAGGCCTAGTTGAGAAAATAAGCACTCATGCAAAATGTAAAAGCTCAATATGAATGACTAACTGAAATTCTTTTTGCAATTAGAAATCTTTCGTTTCAATTCATTGTTGTTGGAACTTGTTCCAAAAATTCTTTAAGAGTAAGAAAGAGAAAAGGTCCAACCCCTTAGTTAAGCATAGAGGGAGGCGAGTTTGAGACCCAACACAGCCTGCAGGGAGGGACCATGTGGCCTGCAGGGGCGACACAGCATGCAGAGAGGGACTGCCTGGCTTGTAGGGGCAACATAGCCTGCAAGGAGGGACATCCTAGCCTGCAAGGGCAACCTCAATAACAGCTTCAAGCCAAGATCATTATCCCAAGACGATGGTTTTGCAAATAAATCTCTTAAAGCATGTTCACACGGAGTGGGTTGACGCTGACATGTACCTTAAATCCTCGTAAAGGAATCAAGTGTGATGTGGCGTGCCGAAACAAATGAAGTCAGTTAGTAAAAAAGGCGGCATGAGGTCGGCGCCGCGATAGTTTGCGTTTTCCCTGTATACCGAGGCAGGAGTCTCATAACTCTCTCCACTTAGCGACTTTAAAGGATGTCACAACCCATTGGACGAGTTCTATCCGGCCAGAGTCTCAGTAAACTGTGCCAAGGGTATACTTCAAGATGACCTTGGTGGTCACAATCCCGTTCGACGAGATCTACTTGGGCCGAGTCCCAGTAAACTGTGCCAAGGGTATACTTCAAGCTGCCATGGTGGTCACAACTCCGTTGGACGTGTTCTATCCGAGCCGAGCCTCGGTAAACTGTGCCAAGAATGTACTTCATTATAAGGAGTCCAAGAAAACGTCGGTAACTCAACTACGAAAGCTAGTCAAACTTTGTTACTACCCACTTGAAAAAAATCCTAAGTCTAAAACACAAGGGCGGTACCTTGACAAACGAGCGTGGGCGAGATCCAACGAAGTAGGTGCACGAGTGCAACAAAAGGCACTAAAGGGCGAGACCTCATAGTCTCGACCCCAGAGCGCCAAGGCAGACGCCTAGTGCGAGTGGAGGCACAAGACCGCACAATCTCGGGTGGAGGGCGCCATCCTAGGGGCGAGACTGCACTGTCTCAGGTGCAGGCCGCCATCCCAGGCGCGAAACTACAGTGTCTCGGGTGTTAGACTTAGAGTATAACCTTAGAGGGGGGGTGAATAAGGTTATGAGTAAATATGGATTCTTTTCGCAAATGATGATTATATTCTTTTTCAAATCGGATGCGGAAAATGTGATTTGAACTTTTGGATATAAAAACAAGCAAGAGTTGTTTAAATTGTATTCAATATTTCCAATAAAGATATTATAAGGGATATAGTATATCTTAGAGAAGAGGAGTAGAAGATGATTGATGAGTATTGATAATTTAAGCACAGTAATATTAATAATAAACAGTTATAATAATAGTGCAAAATATAAAGAGAGAAGGGATAGAGGGACACAGATATTTAGCGAGGTTCGGGATAAAACCCTACGTCCTCGGCCTTAGGCTTTTCAACCCTTGGACTTAGCAACCACTATATTGAAGAGAGTTATTACAAACAGTCGACTTCAACAATAGTGAATCTCAATTCCCCGAACTGAGAACCCAAGCACCCGCTAAGGATTTCAAAACCAACTCAATCACCCCGATTGAGAGACCCAAGTAAAACTTCCCAGGATTTCAAAATGACCACTAAAACAAAATAAGAATTACACAGTTGAGATCTATGGATCCAATCACTTCTTAGTAATGTGTCAGTTTAGAAGCTGAGAGAGATGAGTGATATTAGGATTTTAGATGCTCTAAAAATATGATATGGAATATGATCTTGCTTTTGCAAAAGCTTCACAATTGATATGACAATGAGAGCTTAGATTTGCAAAAAAGCTTTTATGAAGATAAATATGGTTTTCAAAAACACAGCTTTTGAACAAGATTCAAAACAATGAAGCACTATATTCTTAGATCTATAATAAAATGAAGAGCATTCAAAATAATATGAAAATTATGAAGAACAATATTAGATCTAAGAATTTTGCAAGAGAGAGTAGAATAGAGAGAAATTGTGAGCAGTGGTTCGTTTTGAGGTGAAGCTCAACCCATGTATTTATAGGCTTAGGCACCGTTGAAATTTTTGAAAAACATTTAATATTAGTGAAGAATCGATTCATTGATCAAGTTAAAATGTTGATGAATCGATTCATTGCCTTTAAAAAATAAAAGAATCGATTGTTTGTTTAGTTGAAATAAGAGAGGAATCGATTCATTGATGTTTGGAAAATGAGGGAATCGATTACAATGCTTATGTAGAAAGGCATGAATCGATTTTTAGGCCATATGGAGGTCCTGAGAATCGATTCTTATCCATGTAGAAATAAAGGGAATCGATTTTTCTTTTCTTTTTGGAAGGCATGGGAATCGATTCATGGCCCTTTGGAAACATGAGGTAATCGATTTTCAGGCCATATAGGAGGTCCTGAGAATCGATTCCAAGGCCTATGAAATGGGTTGGGAATCGATTCCAAGCTTTCCTAAAAATATTTTTTTCAACTTGCCACCTTATGCATGCATGCAATTTTGTGAAATATTTTTTCAAAACTATTTTTATGCATCATGCATGTTTTGAAAAGTCATCTCTCTCAATAGCTAAAGTGCCACATACTTTAGGTGATAGGACCTTTACAAAGTGTCCTAAAAGGCTTAGACACAATTTAGGGTTTTGAACTTCATATGTTGCTTCTTCTTCAAGCTTCTCCTCTTTTGTGTCTTCTTCTCTTTAAATTAAGTCCTGCACTTTGCTCATCTTGAAACATTAGTAGATATGATGTAATTTGTTATCATACAAAATAACGGAGTGTTTACCCTTGGTTCAACATCGGGTGCAGGGCGCCATCCCAAGCGCGAGACCGCACCGCCTCGGGTACAGGGAGTCATCCTAGGCGCGAGACTGCACTGTCTCGGGTGCAAGAAGCCATCTAGGGGGCAAAGCCAAGCTAGCAGGGCGAGATCCCACTATCTCATGCCTAGGCGAGATGTTGTCTATTCTGCAGACCATAACTTCCTCCGTGGTTATATGATTAAGGCATGCGGGTATGCGTTGGAAAGCTAAGAAGCAGAGCTACAATTCTTCTATCTGCTCGAAACCCAATTCGGATGTCTTGAAGGTCGAAACTGTGAGATACATTCCAGGACGAGATGCACTTGTCTCCTACCCACAAACACGTTGAACTGATACAGAAGAGAGATGTTGGGGGGGACGAGACGTGTTAGTCTCGGGTCCCTGGTAACAAGACCCCTACGAAGGCGTGAAGACTGCTGAAAGACGTTGCAAAGTCTCATGTCTCATTTCTCTTGTCTCAAGTCTCATGTCTCATGTCTCAAGTCTCATGTCTAAAATCTACACAACGAGCATCAGGTCCAAAAATCCCAAACATAAATCAATAGACGAGTACTGAAGAGATCGAACATAAAGAGGGTACCTTGTTGGACAAACAGACGAGACTACGAAGTCTCGGGTGCAAGCCCAGATGAGGCTGGACGAGACAATAGCGAGATCTGAAGCTGGACAAGGATACGAGGCACGAGTCTCGAAGGGAAACTACGCGACCAGGGACGTTAAACTATCTTGGGTTTCGCGCCTTACTGCCAGGTGAGGGCGCGAAGTAAGGCACCATAGGGGAGACCACCTTGTCTCACATCTCGGGTGAAGGAGCAAGATCGTCTCGCGTCTCGGGTTGTAGGAACGAGACTTTATCTTGTCTCGAGTGCAGCTGTAGACTAAGTGACGCGACCAGGACACCTACGGTCACGGGTCTCGGTTGTGCAGCTAGGCGAAGGCACGCAGTGGAAAACACGCAACTCTGATCATGGGTGCTGGCGTGAGGTACGGGCGTGGACGTGAGATTGTACGTTACGGGTGCCGGGCCAAGAGGAGCCTAACGTGGATATGAGGTCCTTAGTGCGGGGAGTTTCTCTTTCTCCCTTTGACACTCTTTGAAAAACCTCACCTTCCCATCTCTTGGGAAGTAAATGAAGTTTTACCAAGAGTCCAAATGTTGGAAGCACATATATTTACAGTGGGCAAGAGATTATTAAAAAGTCGTTTACTTCCCAAGTCATAGACAGAAACTCAACTACCAAGCGGTAAGAATACTCAATACAACCTACCAAGGAAGACAAGCCAGCGGGAACACTACAAGAATTTCTGCGATTACCGGCGGCCAAAATCCGCCGGTAATGACAAAACTCCGCCGGAAATTGGGCACTACCGGCGGATTTTTTCCGGAGGAAAGACGCCGGAAATTCACCCGCAGGTAACGGTTACCTGCGGATAATCCGCCGGTAGGTTCCGGCGGATTTGTGGTGGTTACCGGCGGATATTCCGCCGGTAAACTATTGCCGTTTAAAATCAAATTCCACCGGTAATATATCATATCCGCCGGTAATTTCTTTTATTATATTAAAAAAACGTTTTAAATTCGTTTATTTTAAAAAAGTCATTTTATTATTATTTGTTAATTAAATTTTTTTTAATTCATATTATAACAGTTTTTAATTCGTTTATTTAAAAAAATAGTATTATTATTCGTTAATTAAAAATTCTATTATTCAATTAATAAAAATTAAATTAAATTTATAATATAAATGTTAATTAAACGAGAATTGAATAACGCCTTAAATGATAAAAAATTGAATAAACATTCAAGAATTAAAATATTTATTACAAAATACAAATTAAAATATCCTAGATCTAATAAAACTGCTAGTCATAGTAGCGCTGATCAGACGGGTTAGGGTTATTAAACCATGTTTCTAACTCAATGTTGAGGTCTAGATCTGTTTTGATCTGCTGCTGTTGCTCGGGCTGCTGCTGGGCCTGCTGCTGGCATTGCTGTTGGGGCGGCTACTGGGACTGCTGCTGGGGCGGCTGCATATGCATCTGCTGCTGCATCCCGTAAGGTTGCTGCATCCCGTAAGGCAGAAATGCAGAGCCGGAAGGCTGCTGCATCTCGTAGGGCGGTTGCATCTGCATCTGCTGCGGTGGATAAAATGATGATGATGATGATGATGATGATGGCATAAATGGCCTCGAGTATTGAGCCATAGTATCCATCATTTGCTTATAGCGCGCTTCATTTATCCGTTGCAACTCCGCCTGCTGCTCCCGCATCTGCTGCATTTCGTCATTATGTTTTTTCTCTTGGTCGTTCAATTTCTACGTCAACAGCTCAACATCTATTATTTCTGAAGACGAAGCGACATAATTGCGACCAGTACTTCTCTCAGAAGAAGTTGCGGGAACCACTTTTGGAATAATGGAATTTGGGAAAGCAGACGGGCCCAAACCACCAGATCCTACTAACCGGCCCGGTTTTGATGGACCAACAGATTCCGGCCAAGCAAGAAAACCCTCCCGACTCTCCTCAACGGGATCAATCTCAGTACTGCCACTACTTAGCTGAGTTGCACGATAATTGGTTTGCCATTCATAAAAAATTTCCTGAAAGCAACAAACACCAAGAAATGTATAACCAAATTAGTATGTATATATATGTAATATATAATAATAATATAATATATATAATAAAAACAATATATAAATATAATAAACGTTATTTACCGTGATATTTCTTGACCGTTGCTCAACAAAATCACCAGTCTCCTCCCGCATATGAAGTTGGCAGTGTAACTCAGGCAAAGTAGGTGGCCGACCAAGGCTAGCATCCTATATATATACAGTTACTATTTAATATTATTATTATTTTATAAAATATAAAATACGTATGTATGTACTATTAAATTTACCATCCGTCTGTAAATTTCAGCAGTGTTGATAGAGCCACCCGTATTTCTGCAACCCCCTCTCTCAGAAACACGATTCTTCTTGGCACTCTCACTTTTTTTTTTACTTCTCATCTCCCCATTTCACTTGGAGACATTTCCAATCAGAATCGCCAATCCAATCTGGCTGCATCCCTGAATTGCGACAACCCCGGAGCATTTCAGAAAAGCGATGAGAAGCTCCACCGATAAACTGCTTTCACTTGCTCCGTAGATAAAGTATAATTGCCTTTGGGTTTCAGCGTCCTGCCGTTAGCTTGCTGAACCAATACCAAATCCTTTCGCCTGCAGTAATGATCCACATCCTTCCTAGCCTCCTCATTGTCTTTCGTTTTACCTTTCACGTTCATAACAGTGTTAAATATGTTATCAAAGAAATTCTTTTCAATATGCATTACATCGAGATTGTGTCTCAATAGATTATCTTTCCAATATGGAAGTTCCCAGGAAATACTTTTATTCGTCCAATTATGCCATTGTCCATAACCATCTGGACGAGAAACAACACCAGCAACCACTTCCACAGGAGGGATATCCTTGACACTGTTCCAAACTTCTTCTGCTGTCAGCCTACGAGGAGGTTCACCTGTTTCAACATTCCCCTTGATGAATGCATATTTTGACTTTCTAAAAGGATGCTCGGTAGGTAAAAACCTACGGTGTGAGTCAAACCATGAAGATTTTCCTCCATATTTAAGAGTAAAAGCCTTTGTGTCAACCATGCAAATTGGACACGCCCTCTTACCATGTGTCCCCCATCCAGACAACATTCCATACGCAGAAAAGTCATTAATTGTCCACATCAAAGCCGCCCTCATCATGAAATTTTGTCTTCGTGCAGCATCATAAGTTAAAACACCATCCCACAACCTTTTTAGGTCATCAATACCAGCTGTTGGATTAGTTGGCCTGGTATTATAGCATTTAAAAACATGTACGATTTAGACATACACATTTCAGGAGGTAGGTTGTATGGGGTAACAATAACTGGCCAACAAGAATACGGTGTTGCCGACGCTTGAATATATGGTGTGAAACCATCAGAGCATAAACCAAGCCGAACATTGCGTGGATCGTTGGCAAAATCTGGATGAACACGATCAAAATGCTTCCAAGCTTCACCATCAGATGGATGGCGTAATTGACCAGAATTATTTCTATTTTCATAGTGCCACGTCATTTTACCCGCAGTTTCCATTGAAGTGGACATCCTCTTCAGTCTTGGTATAATCGAGAAATAGAACATTGCTTTCCTTGGAACTGGTTTGCCTTTGCTTGTCCCTTTCCTGCTGACACGATACAGCGGCTCTTGACAAAACTTGCATTGCAGCAACTCTCCATCATTTATGCCAAACTCATTGTTATAATAGATCATGCAACCAGACACACAACAATCAATTCTTATAGATTTTAAACCAAGTTTCGATACCAATCTTTTAGCATCATAATAACTCTGCGGCAAAAGTCCTCTAACAGGGGTTGCATCCAACATCATTTTTGTCATGTATTCCATGCACAATTCCACAATGTTAAATTGAGACTTAAGACCCAACAACCGAACACACATTGATAACTTAGAGTCTGTAGATCCTTCAAATAATGGTTTATTTGTCTCACTCAAAAACCTATAAAACCTCTGAGCTTCCTCGTTTGGAACTTCTTCAGCATCATATTGTGGTTCTTCGAAATCCAAATTTACACCGACAGCATCAGATATCATCCCCTGATATACATCAAACGGCGGTTGATATCCAGTAGTCGTTGAATTACTACTTGATGTGGAAGCTACGACTGGACTTGACGCGAGACGACCTTGATCTACAGCTTGGACAGGAACATTATCAACCGCAGGAACTCCAGCTGCTACCTCGCCATGACGGGTCCATATCCAATAATCTGGCGTAAACCCATTATTGTACAAATGAAGTCGAATATCAGCTTCCTTTTTTATAGAATATCGAAACACACATATGGAGCAAGGACATCTAATTCCACCTTGTCGCTCAAATTCTTTTTGACGATTAGCAAAAAGAACAAATTCTTCGACTCCTTGTACAAAACGTCGTTTCAACCCAGTTCTTCCAGGATATATTCTATCATACATCCAACTACGATCCATTTTTTTGGGTATGTTCCTTAAATATAACATACACAACACAACATATATCACGTGTATTAGAATAATACACATTAGTATGGATATTTTATATTTGACCAAATATATATATAAATGATAATATATTTTTAGTAACATTTTATTTTACTAAAAAATTTATTTTTTTACAAAAAATGCAAATAACAAACAATTATTACAATTTAATTAATTTTATTTTCGAATAATTTCTATCACATCAATAATTTCCATGAATAAAATTTATCTTATTTTCATGAAAAATTTCGGCTAATAACATCAACTAACATTAAAATAATTTGTATTTAATTTTACTACAAAATAACTAATAATTTTTCGGTTTTAATGTAACATCCCTACTTTTTAAAAGACTCGTACTATGATACCTAAGACCGATTAGTTAATTGTGGGAATAATTGGTCGTGTCTCGGGGATTAATGTGTCGAGAAATTGTCAAGAAATCCTATTCTCCATCAAATAGTGGCCTATTCATAATTTAAACGGGGAATTGGGGCTGAAGGGCAAATCTGTCTTTTCACACCCATAGTTATTAAAATATAATTATGAAGATTATAATTAATTACGAACCGAAAGAATTGAGGAATTTCGGATCGGAACCGGATTAATCGAGAAAGTTTTGTACCGAAGGGAATTTTCAGCACCAAAACTATCATTTTATGGACCAAGGGCAAAACTGTCTTTTACCCCTCTTTAATGCTTCAACTAGGACTGAACTCACCCTCACCTCACACTTAACCATTTGCTCCAGCTGAAAGAAAAGAAAGGAAAACAGAAAGTGTGAGAGAGGAGAGTGGGGCGAAGGGAGAAGGAAGAAGAAGAGAGGAGAGCTTCTCAACTTGTCATTGCTTGTAAGTCTTCTAAACCTCTCTCTACTCCATTTTTGATTCTGAATCCAATGGTACCAAATTCAGGAGCTGATTCTCACTCTTTCTCTATACACCATTTTCGAATTTGAACCTTCAAGGTTGAAGACAATGAAGTTCTGAGTTTGTGGTGGCTTGCATGTTACGGTTTTGACGCTCAAGAGGAAGTGTATGTGTTGATTTTTAGAAGTAGAGAGGAGAGTAAATCACTAACTTGATGATTGCTTCAGTTTCAAGTGATTCGGTAGAAGAGGTTGCTGTTTTGCTCTAGTCGGTGCCTTCGGTTCTCGTTCGCGCGTTTTACGTTTTGGTCTTTCCGTGTCTCGGTGGAAGCTCTTAGCGAAATCGACATCACGGTGAGTTCTACTCACGATAGGCCATTTTGATATTCTGAACTTGTTTTCGGTATTGGATTCCTTGGTCACAATTTCTGTTCTCGAAAAACTTAGAACCGAAAAACGATTTTGAGTCCAAACGCTACTTTACGGATTAATGAGAATTTCGATTAAAACGCAGAAATGAAATGATCTGTATATCATCTGGAATATCTGGAAATTTTCTGAGTTTCAGGAGTGATTGATATTAGGAATCGAATCGGGCGGAAACGGAAAGCGGAACTGAGAAATAAGCGAAATTCGGTAACAGACACAGGTCACACGGACCGTGCGCCCCTGGGCACGGACCGCGCGCCTGCTACGGGTTGCCTTAATTGGAAAAAAATAACGGGACGCCCGGACCGTGTGCCCCTGGGCACGGACCGTGCGCCCCTTTCGGTTTAGATTGTGTGATTCTGGTAAATCACGCACGGGTCGTGCGCCCCTGGGCACGGACCGTGCGTGAGCTTCTGTCACCGGTTTCCGTTTTCTCATTTCGCCGTTCCGTTTGATCCCGAACCTTTTCTAATCTCTTTCTCAATCATTTAAAAAGGGATTGTCTTACTGAAAACCTTATTTTGAACTTGTTCAACTCATGGTTTTGAAAAAGAGTTTTGAAAGCCTATTTGATTGAAAAACCGAAACCCTAGTATGCGTGTGGGTACACCGACTGATGGATTGACTAAATATATATAACTATATATGTCATTGTGTATGATTATAACGACGGATGTCTAACTATTGAATTCATCTAAACGTGTTATAGATCGATATGGGTATTATTTATCCAATTATTATGTGAATGATCCTTTGGTGATCGAAAAGATATAAATTATCTAATGATGCTTATATGATTGATCCTTTTGTGATCAAAATCAAAAAGAAGATATAAATTATCTAACTCTCGAGAACTTGATGCGTATTGTCATACGTATTGCGTTGGATGACGATCCGAAAAGTAGCATACTAGGAAGGGAAGTCATGAGCCCTCACCCTAGGCCCTATATGTGTTTTGGCGTGGTCAACTCACGGGTTACCGGGATTAGCACTGGATTGCAGTCGGTTTATGCTAAGTGGAACACACGATTACCGGGATTAGCACTGGATTGCAGCCGGTACGTGTTAAATAAATTCACGAAGTGCGTGGAATTTCGATTAATAAATAAGACATTGTTATGTCAGCTTTTGTTGTAACGGTTTAATAATTTAACCGAGTGTTAGTGAGGGGGCACGGTAGGACTCACTGAGATAATGTTATCTCACCCTATCCATATTTGTTGTTTTTCAGAGAAGCAGGGAAAAAGGAAGACTATTGTGCACGAGTAGTTGGTATACTCCCGGAGGTGCTGAAGACTTAGTCATATTTATCCTTTGTTCTTTTGTTGTTCCTTTTGGTTGTATAAACTTGTATTGGTTATGAGTTATACGAACCGCTTTATGTTTCTGTTTGGTTTTTGGACTTGGATATTGTATTTCGTTCGGTATGGAACCGATGTACTTCTATTTTATGAAGTAACCTTATTTTCCGACTATATGTTTATTTCGGAAAAAGTTTGTATGTCCAATACTTAAACAGAAACTGTGTCCTCTGAATTTCTGCATCTGTGCATTTTTGGTGTCTCTACATGTTAGAAATACCGGGGTGTTACATTTGGTATCAGAGCGGTTCGACCTAGTTGGACTTAGATGTTAAGAGTCGTTTACGTCTTCTAAGTCTGATTCTTCTTAGTATGCTATTAGACATTGAGCCTGATCAACTTAATACTTTGTGCAGATTTTGCAGAATCATGGCTGGAAGAGGTAGGAGAAACCCACCTGTTGATCCTCATCAAGAATGGATTAATTGCATGCATCAAGAATCTTTGTTACCTTACAATGCAATGAAGAAGAGAAGGTAACCTGGTGGGTTAATGCTCGTAGAATGCTACAAACTTAGGGAACTCCTCTTGAGTGGAATAATTTCAAGGAATTGTTTTTAAGTCATTACTTCCCCGATTCTCAAAGACTTGCCAAACAGATGGAATTTCTGAATCTGAAACAGGGAGAGATGACAGTTGGGGAATATGCTGCAAAATTTGGGAGGTTGTCACAATTCTATGAATTGGGGACCACCGCTCCTGATGACAAGTGGAAAATGGTGATGTTCAGACAAGGTCTTAGAGGCGATGGGAATCAGGGTCTCAGTTCTTATTCCATGACCACTTATCCTGCTTTGGTTCAACAAGCTCATTCAGTTGAGAGCAATCTTAAAAGAATGTATGCAGAGAGGAAAGGTTTTTGGAAAGATAAGAAGAAGGGTAATGAGTCAACTTCTTCAAACCCGAGGTATAAAGGGAATTCAGACAAGGGGAAGCAGATTCAGTCTGACAACACTTTTGGGTATCGAAATTGCAGAGTATGTAAGAAGAGTTATCGTGGGAGATGTCAATCGGAGTCAAAGCCAAACCAGTGTTATTATTGCAATGAAGTGGGACACTACGCCAACAACTTCCCGGCGAGAAAGGCTTTCTTGGAGTCTCCTGATGCTCCTAGACAGGCTCGAGTCAACACTTTGGATGCCAAGACCATCAAACCAGCTGATAATCTTATAAGGGGTACAGGTTCTCTCTTTTATCAAACTGTTAATATTCTGTATGACTCTGGTGCTACTCATTGCTTTATCTCAGAAGCGTGTGCTGAACGGTTAGGATTAACAGTATCTCCTATATCCGAGCCAATAACTATCCTTACTGTTGCAAAGGGTCGTGTGCGAACCCAATCATTATGCCTTAACTGTCTGCTTACCATAGGAGGCAGGGATTTTGTTGTTGATTTTATCTGTTTGCCTATGAGGGGAATGGAGATCGTTTTGGGAATGAATTGGATGACTTCCAATCACATTACTATTGACTGTTTCAATCGTGCAATTAATTTTCCTTCTGAAGTAGCGGAACATTCACTACCTGCGGACGATGGTGTTAGTTCGTTCGCTTCAGCCAGCCAGTCTCTATTCCAAGGTGCGGAAGCTTTTGTTGTTATTTTGTCTGCATCAACTGAAGCTGATTTGGATTTATCATCTGTCCAAGTTGTTAATGAATTTTTAGATGTTTTTCCCGAGGAAGTTTCCTCTTTGCCTCCAGAACGAGAGGTAGAGTTCTCTATAGATTTGGCCCCTGGTGCAGGGCCAATATCCATAGCACCTTACAGGGTGTCTCCTCTCGAACTGGAGGAATTGAAGTCCCAACTGGAGGAATTAATTTCCAAGAAATTTATACGACCGAGTGCTTCTCCATGGGGTGCTCCGGTATTGTTAGTCAAAAAGAAGGACGGAAGCATGAGATTATGCAGAGACTACCGTCAGCTGAATAAAATCACTATCAAGAACAAGTATCCATTACCAAGGAAAGATGATCTACTTGACCAACTTCGAGGTGCTAAAGTTTTCTCCAAAATTGATCTAAGGTCAGGGTACCATCAAATCAGGGTAAGAGCCTTAGACATTCCGAAGACTGCTTTTCGTACGAGGTACGGACACTACGAGTTTGTGGTGATGCCCTTCGGATTGACTAACGCTCCAGCCGTATTCATGGATTATATGAATAGAGTGTTCCATTCCTACCTAGATCAGTTTGTGATCGTTTTTATTGATGATATCTTGGTTTACTTAAAGTCAGTTGAGGAGCATGCCCAGCATCTCCACTTTGTCCTAGGAGTACTCCGAGAGAAGAAGCTTTATGCTAAACCGTCGAAGTGTGACTTTTGGATGTCCGAAGTGAAGTTCTTGGGTCATGTGATTTCCCAAGAGGGGGTTGCAGTTGATCCTAGCATGGTGGAAGCAGTGTTGAATTGGGAACGACCGACGTCAGTGACAGAGATCAGAAGCTTTCTGGGTTTAGCCGGTTACTATAGAAGATTCATTGAAGGTTTTTCACAATTGGTACTTCCTCTTACTCGATTGACTCGCAAAGGTCAACCGTTTACTTGGGATGCCGATGTGAAGAGTGTTTTCTTGGATTGAAAGAAAGGTTAACTTCTGCTCCGATCCTAATTCTTCCGGATCAGTCATTGGGATTTCAGATCTACAGTGATGCCTCTGGGACGGGTTTAGGATGTGTCCTTATGCAGAATCAACATGTGGTGGCCTATGCGTCTAGGCAATTGAAGACTCACAAACGGAATTACCCAACTCATGACTTAGAGTTGGCGGCTATTGTGTTTGCACTGAAAATTTGGAGACATTACCTTTACGGTTCTCGTTTCGAAGTTTTTAGCGATCACAAGAGCTTGAAATATCTGTTTGACCAAAAAGAGTTGAATAAAAGACAAAGAAGGTGGACTGAATTTTTGAAGGACTACGACTTCGAATTGAAATATCACCCTGGGAAAGCCAATGTGGTAGCAGATGCTCTGAGCAGAAAGTCTATCCACACGGCAAGGTTAATGGTTCATGAGATGGCCTTGTTGGAATCATTCAGAGACTTGAAGCTCAAGGTAGCAAGAAAGAGGGACCGCATAGTGTTACGACATATTAGGATAGCCAGTGTGTTAAGGGAACAAATCCGTGTAGCTCAAGAAACTGATGTGAAGTTACAGTCTCAGAGAGGATCGCCAGATTTTACTGAGGATAGCGACGGCATGATTTGCTTTAATGGGAGGATTTGTGTTCCCGATGATGATGATATCAAAAGGCAAGTATTGGAAGAAGCTCATAGGAGTCAGTACTCTATACATCCGGGATCCACCAAGATGTACCGAGACTTGAAGCTAATGTATTGGTGGCCTGGGATGAAGGCCGAGGTTGCAGAATTTGTTTCTCGGTGCTTAACTTGTCAGAAAGTTAAGGCGGAACACCGAAGACTGGGCGGTCAGTTACAACCGCTAGATGTGCCAGTTTGGAAGTGGGAAGATATCTCAATGGACTTTGTTATGGGTTTGCCGAGGTCACAGGCCGGTAATGATTCTATTTGGGTTGTAATGGACCGATTGACTAAATCCGCTCACTTTATTCCCGTTCGCTCGACTTATAAGGTTTCTAAGTTAGCAGATGAATATGTGAAGAACATTATCAAACTGCATGGGGTTCCAACGAGCATCGTGTCAGACCGAGATCCCAAGTTTACTTCCAGATTCTGGAGAGCATTGAATGAAGCTTTGGGAACTAGGGTGCTGGTTAGCACTGCTTATCATCCTCAGACTGATGGTCAGACTGAGAGGACTATTCAGACTCTTGAGGACATGCTTCGGGCTTGTGTGCTCGATAGCGGGAGAAATGGGAGGATCATCTTCCATTAATAGAATTCTCCTACAACAACAGTTACCACTCCAGCATTGGAATGGCACCGTTTGAAGCACTTTATGGTAGGAAGTGTAGAACTCCAGTGTGCTGGTGGGAGATTGGTGAGGATAAGTTTTTGGGACCCGACATGGTTCGCGAGACTGATCAAGTTAATTCGAGAAAGAATGAAGGTTGCTCAGAGTCGGCAAAAGAGCTATGCTGACAACCGAAGGAGACAGTTGGAATTTGATGTTGGTGATCATGTGTTCTTGAAAGTTTCTCCAACCATAGGCACCAGGAGAGCTTTGCTAGCGAAGAAGCTCAGTCCTCGATATGTTGGACCTTTCCAAATTATCGAGCGAATTGGGCCAGTTGCCTATCGCCTCGCATTGTCTCCGGCCCTATCAAATCTCCATGATGTGTTCCACGTGTCTCAGCTGAGGAAGTATGTTCCCGATCTACATCAACCGTTGAGTGTTGATACGATTGACCTTCGACTGGATTTGTCATTTCAACCTTATCCTAGTCATATCTTGGAGCGTGGTGTGAAGACTCTGCGTTCAAGGACTATTCCGATTGTCAAAGTAGTCTGGGATGGCTTTTCAGTCGAAGAGGCTACCTGGGAATTGGAAGAAGACATGCGGACTCGATATCCATATCTCCTTCATTAAGGAACGTCTTGTCAATTTTGAGGACAAAATTTTTAAAAGTTGGGGTGATTGTAACATCCCTACTTTTTAAAAGACTCGTACTATGATACCTAAGACCGATTAGTTAATTGTGGGAATAATTGGTCGTGTCTCGGGGATTAATATGTCGAGAAATTGTCAAAAAATCCTATTCTCCATCAAATAGTGGCCTATTCATAATTTAAACGAGGAATTGGGGCGGAAGGGCAAATCTGTCTTTTCACACCCCTAGTTATTAAAATATAATTATGAAGATTATAATTAATTACGAACCGAAAGAATTGAGGAATTTCGGATCGGAACCGGATTAATCGAGAAAGTTTTGTACCGAAGGGAATTTTCAACACCAAAACTATCATTTTATGGACCAAGGGAAAAACTGTCTTTTACCCATCTTTAATGCTTCAACTAGGGCTGAACTCACCCTCACCTCACACTTAACCATTTGCTCCAGCTGAAAGAAAAGAAAGGAAAACAGAAAGTGTGAGAGAGGAGAGTGGGGCGAAGGGAGAAGGAAGAAGAAGAGAGGAGAGCTTCTCAAATTGTCATTGCATGTAAGTCTTCTAAACCTCTCTCTACTCCATTTTTGATTCTGAATCCAATGGTACCAAAGTCAGGAGCTGATTCTCACTCTTTCTCTATACACCATTTTCGAATTTGAACCTTCAAGGTTGAAGACAATGAAGTTCTGAGTTTGTGGTGGCTTGCATGTTACGGTTTTGACGCTCAAGAAGAAGTGTTGGTGTTGATTTTCGGAAGTAGAGAGGAGAGTCAATCACTAACTTGAAGATTGCTTCAGTTTCAAGTGATTCGGTAGAAGAGGTTGCTGTTTCGCTCTAGTTGGTGCCTTCGGTTCTCGTTTGCGCGTTTTACGTTTCGGTCTTTCCGTCTCTCGGTGGAAGCTCTTAGCGAAATCGACATCACGGTGAGTTCTACTCACGATAGGGCATTTTGATATTCTGAACTTGTTTTCGGTATTGGATTCCTTGGTCACAATTTCTGTTCTCGAAAGACTTAGAATCGAAAAACGATTTTGAGTCCAAACGCTACTTTACGGTTTAATGATAATTTCGATTAAAACGTTGAAATGAAATGATTTGTATATCATCTGGAATATCTGGAAATTTTCTGAGTTTCAGGAGTGATTGATATTAGGAATCGAATCGGGCGGAAACGGAAAGCGAAATTAAGAAATAAGCGAAATTCGGTAACAGACACAGGTCGCACGGACCGTGCGCCCCTGGGCACGGACCGTGTAACATCCGCAAAATAATTAACCGAATTATTTGGATGTTAACCCAATTAAATTAATTTAGTACTTCACTGGTAAATTATTGAGTGCTAAAATTATTTATTGGTTGTCATCGGATCGTTAACCGGATAATACGGATCAAGGAAGTTTCGGAATCGAAATAGGAGATTTAGATCAATATGGTAATTTGACCACGTTGCCATATATTTATTAAATAAATATATGTATATACGTGTGTGTGTGTGTTAATAAGAAAGGAAAGAAAAGAATTGAAAGAAAAGAAAGAAGAAAGCCACGCGAGAAACAGAGAGGAGAGGAGAAAAAGAAAAGAAGAGAGAAAGAAAGGGGAAGGAAGAAGAAGAGGAAAAAGGGGAAGGTTAGGCTCATCAAAACGACTTCCGTCCAACACGAAAAATGCTCAGCGTTACTTTCTCTTCGATTTGGTACCAACATCTTCATCATCAACTCACTCTACACGAATTTACAATTTTCGGTTTGAAGCTCAAGGTGGCGTTTTTGAGAGCTATCTTCGTCAATAAAGCGGTTTGAAGGCTAGGGGAGTTCGAATGGAGGCTTGGGTACTAGCTTGGAGTGAAAGAATCAAGGTTTGATTGGGTGAGATTTGAGAAATCAAATTTGGGGTTTTTAGATGAATAGTGATTTTGAGTTTGAAGATGATGAATAGTATCCGTGGAGGATTTCGGGGAATTCGGTGTTTCGGTCAAAAGAGGTTTCGTGATCGAGCGGAAAGTTTTGGAATCGGATTTGAGCGTCACCGGAGCGTGTAGTTGATTCGAGGAACGTTCGTGCGGTTTTGTCAGAAAAGCGGTGTCGCGGAAAGTCTCGGCGATTTTGAAGTCTCGGTGTCGGCACACGCTTCGAGGGTGAGTTTTACTCACGTTTAGGATTTTTGTTTTTCGAATTAATTGATAAACTGTTTAATCGCTTTCGCTGGACTGGAATATTATGTGATACTGCCTGATTCGGGTTAGGAATCGATTGGGGCGAGTCTCGGGTTGCGTCGTGTTAAAAATGGAATTTTTGGTGATTTGATTCGGGAGATTTTGATCTAAAACCGTTATTTGGAAAATCGCCGTAATTTGATAAACTTCGATTTGATTTAGATTTTGATTGATTGTTTGATGTTGATTGGGTTTGATTATGTGTGTGTGAAAACTGTTTTCGATCGGAATTAAAATCGGAATTAAGCGGAATCGCGATTTTCGCGCGAAACCGCCAAAAATCTGCCCTTGACAGACCCCCTGCTGTCTGATAGCGCGCCACTTGCGCGCCGCGCGCCACCCGCGCGCCAATTGGCAGAACTTCCTGTCTGGTCGCGCGCCGTTTGCGCGCCACGCGCCACTCGCGCGCCAGTTGGCAGAATTTCAGCAACCAAACACTGTTTTTCGTTTCGCGATAACTTTTGATCCGGGAACCCGATTGAGGTGTTCTAAGATGCGTTGGAAAGCTTATTCAGAGGCCTAACTGAATATTCTATTTTTAAGGCAAAATGAACTGTTTTTGAAATTGAAAATTGTGCCGAAAAGTGGTCTAATAGAGTGCGAGTGTGAACTTGGATTTTATAAAACGTGGATTAAAGTGTTTCATTGATTGTCTGATTTGATGGACCGTGGGTTCATAGTACTGTAGATATATATGTTTATATATATAGAGTTTGGGTGACGACCCATGTTGACATACTAGGCGGGGCAGTCATGATCCCCTACCCTAGGCTCCGGGCCTTTAGGAAGAATACTATTGGCAGTGGGGTTCACCGGGTTTCAGCAGTAATGCAGCCGGTGTTATGTTAAATTGTTTGTAGTGCGATTCACCGGGATGTAGCGGTCACGCAGCCGGTGTCGTACTGAGTCATAACAGGTTCATCGAGTATGTTGCGGTAACGCAGTCGGTGATCTGTTGAATTGTTTTGTTGTGCGATTCACCGGGATGTAGCGGTCACGCAGCCGGTGTCGTACTGAGTTATAGCAGATTCCCCGGGATGTAGCGGTCACGCAGCCGGTGGAATGCTATGTGTAAAATAATGCGGTTCACCGGGATGTAGCGGTCACGCAGTCGGTGCCGTGTTGAGTTAAAAATGTTTTTAAACAAGTACCGAGAGAGCGAGTAGGGGTCTCGGTAGAACTCACTGAGATTGTATCTCATTGTTTATATGTTATTGTTTTACAGAGACACAGGGACAGCGGAAATCCAAGAGGCACGAGTAGGTTGAGCTCGGACTGGTTGCTGATAGCCTAGCTTTATATTTAAGCTTATTCCCCTTTTGTTGTCTGTATACTAAAGCATTATGTATTTAAGGTATATCTTTCTTCCGCTTTCTTGTATGATACTGGATACTATAATTGCTGATGGTATATGGTCTGAGGACCATATTGTCTTGTTGTAAATAAGACTGTTTGGGTTTTATTCAGCGAAAAATTTATAGTGATATTCAGTGTCTAAGTAGGAAATATATCTCTGATGTGTTACTAATGTGCACTTTGGTATTTTTAATCGATAAATTATACCGGGGTGTTACAGTTGGTATCAGAGCAGTTCGACCTAGTCGGACTTAGTTTAGGGTTGAGTCGATTACTTGTTAGTCCTTTTTGTAATTACACTTGTGATGCTAAGAGACATTGAGCCTGATCAACTTAATACTTAGTGCATCATAAGCGAAATTATGACTGGATGATCAAGATGCAATCCTCGACCACAATCGGAATCTTCAACCGGTGCATCCTCAGGAAAGGTGACATGACGGTGGGAGAATACACCGCTAAGTTTGAGAAGTTGTCTCAGTTTTACCAAGTGGTAAAGTAAGCTTCGGATGACGAACGGAGAATGCAGAAGTATAAGACGGGCATAAGTGCTTTTATGATTTATTGTCTCAGTTCTTATACTATTACCAATTTTGTTGCCTTAGTGCAATCAGCCTATGTCGCCGAGGATGATCTCATAGGAAATATGGGAAAGGAAAGAAGGTAGTTGAATTATCAACTCCGAATGCAAAGTCCTAAGATAATTTCATCAAAGGAAAAGCAGATGCAATTCTTTGATTCTTTAAAGGTCAGAAGATGTTCTAACTGTGGAAAGCCTCACAGCGGTGATTGCAAGCGAAGATCTGATCGGTGCTATTATAGAAATGTAGAGGGTCATTATGGTAAAGAGTGCCCCGTAAGGAAGAGTTTCAAAGAGTTACAAGCAGCTCTAAGGCAAGGACGAGTCAACATTCTGGATGTTTAGGCAGTTACGACTGCAGACAATCTACTGAGGAGTATGAGATCAGTTTTCAATAACTCCGTCAGTATATTAAATGATTCGGGTGCAACCTATTGTTGTATATCCCGATCGCATGTGAATCGGTTGGGATCAGCCTTATCATCGCTATCCGAGCCGATGACTATTTTAACTGCTGCTAAAGAACGTGTCCAGACCCAATCCTTGAGTCAGAATTGTCTACTTGTCATAGGAGGCAGAAATTTCGTTGTAGAATTTATTGTTTGCCCATGAGAAGTGTGGACACCATTTTGGGTATGGATTGGATGACTGCAAATCATGTTGCAATCGACTGTGTTAATCAACTATCAGCTTCGCTTCAGGACCAGTTGAATTGTCTCGAACAAATTCTGAAGTAGTTACCTAGTTCACCCTAGACGGTCTATCTTCATTCCAAGGTGCGGAAGCACATGTTAGTATGTTATCTGCATCCACTGAAACTAGTTTGGATTTGGCGAACATTCAGATTGTGAATGACTTTCTGGATGTTTTCACGATGAAGTTTCTTCTGAATCTCCTGAGCGAGAGGTAGAGTTTACGGTAGAATTGGTTCCTGGTACGGGATCAATATCTATTGTTTCTTATTGAATGTTCCTTTAGAATTCAAGGAAATGGAGTCTCAACTTGAAGAGTCGACGTTAAGGAAATTCCTTCGACCGAGAGCTTCTCTAAGGAGTGCTCTGGTGTGGTTAGTCAAAAGGAAAAATGGTAGCATGAGATTGTGCATTGATTATCGACAACTCAACAAAGTGACGATCAAGAATAAATATCCCTTACCAAGGATAGACGATTTGCTTGAGCAATTTGAGGTGTTGCAGTGTTTCTAAAATTGATCTGAAGTCAGGATATCATCAAATAAAAGTTAGAGCCTTAGATATTCCGAAGACAGCTTTCTGTACTAGGTATGGACATTACGAGTTCATAGTGATGCCCTTCGGTTTGACTAATGCTCCAGCGGTATTCGTGGATACATGAACCGAGTTTTCCACGCGTACCTGGATCAAATTGTAGTTGTTTTCATTGATGATGTCGTGGTGTACTCGAAGACCATTGAGGAGCATGTTCAACATCTCCGCATTGTTCTGAGTGTACCCCAAGAAAAGAAGTTGTACGCAAAGCCGTCGAAGTGTGACTTGTGGATGCCGGAAGTGAAGTTTTTGAAACGCGCGATTTCCCAATCGGGAGTTGCGGTGGATCCCAGTAACGTGGGAGCTGTGTTGAACTGGGAACGACCAACGTCAGTCACTGAAATCAAAATGTTTCAAGAATTGAAGGTTTGGTTGACTTCTGCTCCATTCCTGATTCTTGCGGATCCGTCTTTGAAATTCCAAATTTACGACGATGTTTCTGGGAAGGGTTTAGGAGGTGTTCTTGTGCAGAATCAACAAGAGGTAGCTTATGCGTCCAGGAAATTGAAGACTCATGAGGAGAATTATCCGACTCATGATTTGTAATTGGCAGCTATTGTGTATGCACTGAAGATTTGGAGACGTTACCTGTATGGGTCTCGTTTCGAGGTCTTTAGTGGTCACAAGAGTTTAAGGTATCTGTATGATCAGAAAGAACTGAATAGCAGGCAGAGAAGTGTGTTGAGTTTCTGGAGGATTATAAATTAGTGTTGAGCCATATGAGGATCTCTAGTTCCTCAAGGGATTCTATACGCTTAGCACAGGAAGTAGATGTGAAGCTACAATCACAAAGGTATTTCCAGATTTTACCATGGATAGTAATGGAGTCAGTTGTTTCAACGGTAGAATCTGTGCGACCGATGATGAGAACAATAAAAGGCAAGTGTTAGAGGAAGCACACCGAAGTTTATATTCTGTTCCAGGGTGTTCAGAATATAAAGAAGATGTATGAGTGCTGAGGTATTAGTTTGTTAACCTCTCCTTTGTGAAGGTTAACAATGAGATGGTATAATATGATTCCGTTTGACAAGTCGAACGCGAACGCGAATATGTAGGTGAGGTAACTGTTGACTGTTTTTCACATTGCGAATAAGCACCAGAGGATTAATTGATGGATCTGCTGCAATGGACTGGAATTTCCGAAGTGAAGCTTGGTGTGCGGCGTGATAGTTTTGAAAAATCATTTTTGTGAAAACCCGCATACTAAAGTTAATTTTGGGAACGAATCAAGAGACTAATAGGATGTGATTAGGAGGAAAATCCTAGGAGGATTACTTAGGTTGAGGGGAAGCTCTCAACGCTATTGACTAATTCGGAAAGGAGCTCTAAGTTCTGTTTGATAGTTGTTTGGACAACAACTGAGGTGATTTTCATTACGTTCAATTTATTTGATGTCCCCGTGGTTTATTTCTACGTTTAAGGTCAGAGCTTTTGATAAAACCCAAATCTCATCTTTTTGAAGAAGTTTTACCTCGAAGACTTGGAAGTGAGTCAAGGAAATTCACAGTGACTTTCCGTCACATTTTTCAATGGGTACAGGAACTGTTATGGTTTTTTAGAAAATTTGCGGAGAACGTGTTTACACCCTTTGAGAAAATCGTGTTTGTTTTTACCTCTGCCGAGGAGTACCAGTTTGTGGATCTCATATTCAACATATATTCTATCAAGTGTCTTGTATTAGACCATTTGACTTAGATTAATCAAAGTTGGGGAGCAAGCGAGGATAATTAGAATGAAGCTTCAGGAGTGTTTTCAAATGCGGTGCCGAGCTTATGTAGGCGAAAGAGGAGTTTCTCGTGCCGATTCGTAATAAGAGAGTTCGGACTGTAATCTTAGAAGCGTTCTGGGGTAGTAGTGGATCATACCTGGAGATTGATGTGCCAACTTGGGAAGGTTTTCTACACTCATTTCGTTAATTCAAGATTGTTTTCTCGCAAATTTAGACCTTTCTGAGAATGTCGATTCTCGATTAGTCAGATGAAAGACTTGACGAAATTTTGAGGACAAAATTCTTTCAAGTTGGGGAGAATGTAACATCCGCAAAATAATTAACCGAATTATTTGGATGTTAACCCAATTAAATTAATTTAGTACTTGACTGGTAAATTATTGAGTGCTAAAATTATTTATTGGTTGTCATCGGATCGTTAACCGGATAATACGGATCAAGGAAGTTTCGGAATCGAAATAGGAGATTTAGATCAATATGGTAATTTGACCACGTTGCCATATATTTATTAAATAAATATATGTATATACGTGTGTGTGTGTGTGTGTTAATAAGAAAGGAAAGAAAAGAATTGAAAGAAAAGAAAGAAGAAAGCCACGCGAGAAACAGAGAGGAGAGGAGAAAAAGAAAAGAAGAGAGAAAGAAAGGGGAAGGAAGAAGAAGAGGAAAAAGGGGAAGGTTAGGCTCATCAAAACGACTTCCGTCCAACACGAAAAATGCTCAGCGTTACTTCCTCTTCGATTTGGTACCAACATCTTCATCATCAACTCACTCTACACGAATTTACAATTTTCGGTTTGAAGCTCAAGGTGGCGTTTTTGAGAGCTATCTTCGTCAATAAAGCGGTTTGAAGGCTAGGGGAGTTCGAATGGAGGCTTGGGTACTAGCTTGGAGTGAAAGAATCAAGGTTTGATTGGGTGAGATTTGAGAAATCAAATTTGGGGTTTTTAGATGAATAGTGATTTTGAGTTTGAAGATGATGAATAGTATCCGTGGAGGATTTCGGGGAATTCGGTGTTTCGGTCAAAAGAGGTTTCGTGATCGAGCGAAAAGTTTTGGAATCGGATTTGAGCGTCGCCGGAGCGTGTAGTTGATTCGAGGAACGTTCGTGCGGTTTTGTCAGAAAAGCGGTGTCGCGGAAAGTCTCGGCGATTTTGAAGTCTCGGTGTCGGCACACGCTTCGAGGGTGAGTTTTACTCACGTTTAGGATTTTTGTTTTTCGAATTAATTGATAAACTGTTTTATCGCTTTCGCTGGACTGGAATATTATGTGATACTGCCTGATTCGGGTTAGGAATCGATTGGGGCGAGTCTCGGGTTGCGTCGTGTTAAAAATGGAATTTTTGGTGATTTGATTCGGGAGATTTTGATTTAAAACCGTTATTTGGAAAATCGCCGTAATTTGATAAACTTCGATTTGATTTAGATTTTGATTGATTGTTTGATGTTGATTGGGTTTGATTATGTGTGTGTGAAAACTGTTTTCGATCGGAATTAAAATCGGAATTAAGTGGAATCGCGATTTTCGCGCGAAACCGCCAAAAATCTGCCCTTGACAGACCCCCTGCTGTCTGATAGCGCGCCACTTGCGCGCCGCGCGCCACCCGCGCGCCAATTGGCAGAACTTCCTGTCTGTTCGCGCGCCGTTTGCGCGCCACGCGCCACTCGCGCGCCAGTTGGCAGAATTTCAGCAACCAAACACTGTTTTTCGTTTTGCGATAACTTTTGATCCGGGAACCCGATTGAGGTGTTCTAAGATGCGTTGGAAAGCTTATTCAGAGGCCTAACTGAATATTCTATTTTTAAGGCAAAATGAACTGTTTTTGATATTGAAAATTGTGCCGAAAAGTGGTCAAATAGAGTGCGAGTGTGAACTTGGATTTTATAAAACGTGGATTAAAGTGTTTCATTGATTGTCTGATTTGATGGACCGTGGGTTCATAGTACTGTAGATATATATGTTTATATATATAGAGTTTGGGTGACGACCCATGTTGACATATTAGGCGGGGCAGTCATGATCCCCTACCCTAGGCTCCGGGCCTTTAGGAAGAATATTATTGGCAGTGGGGTTCACCGGATTTCAGCAGTAATGCAGCCGGTGTTATGTTAAATTGTTTGTAGTGCGATTCACCGGGATGTAGCGGTCACGCAGCCGGTGTCGTACTGAGTCATAACAGGTTCATCGAGTATGTTGCGGTAACGCAGTCGGTGATCTGTTGAATTGTTTTGTTGTGCGATTCACCGGGATGTAGCGGTCACGCAGCCGGTGTCGTACTGAGTTATAGCAGATTCCCCGGGATGTAGCGGTCACGCAGCCGGTGGAATGCTATGTGTAAAATAATGCGGTTCACCGGGATGTAGCGGTCACGCAGTCGGTGCCGTGTTGAGTTAAAAATGTTTTTAAACAAGTACCGAGAGAGCGAGTAGGGGTCTCGGTAGAACTCACTGAGATTGTATCTCATTGTTTATATGTTATTGTTTTACAGAGACACAGGGACAGCGGAAATCCAAGAGGCACGAGTAGGTTGAGCTCGGACTGGTTGCTGATAGCCTAGCTTTATATTTAAGCTTATTCCCCTTTTGTTGTCTGTATACTAAAGCATTATGTATTTAAGGTATATCTTTCTTCCGCTTTCTTGTATGATACTGGATACTATAATTGCTGATGGTATATGGTCTGAGGACCATATTGTCTTGTTGTAAATAAGACTGTTTGGGTTTTATTCAGCGAAAAATTTATAGTGATATTCAGTGTCTAAGCAGGAAATATATCTCTGATGTGTTACTAATGTGCACTTTGGTATTTTTAATCGATAAATTATACCGGGGTGTTACAGTTGGTATCAGAGCAGTTCGACCTAGTCGGACTTAGTTTAGGGTTGAGTCGATTACTTGTTAGTCCTTTTTGTAATTACACTTGTGATGCTAAGAGACATTGAGCCTGATCAACTTAATACTTAGTGCATCATAAGCGAAATTATGACTGGATGATCAAGATGCAATCCTCGACCACAATCGGAATCTTCAACCGGTGCATCCTCAGGAAAGGTGACATGACGGTGGGAGAATACACCGCTAAGTTTGAGAAGTTGTCTCAGTTTTACCAAGTGGTAAAGTAAGCTTCGGATGACGAACGGAGAATGCAGAAGTATAAGACGGGCATAAGTGCTTTTATGATTTATTGTCTCAGTTCTTATACTATTACCAATTTTGTTGCCTTAGTGCAATCAGCCTATGTCGCCGAGGATGATCTCATAGGAAATATGGGAAAGGAAAGAAGGTAGTTGAATTATCAACTCCGAATGCAAAGTCCTAAGATAATTTCATCAAAGGAAAAGCAGATGCAATTCTTTGATTCTTTAAAGGTCAGAAGATGTTCTAACTGTGGAAAGCCTCACAGCGGTGATTGCAAGCGAAGATCTGATCGGTGCTATTATAGAAATGTAGAGGGTCATTATGGTAAAGAGTGCCCCGTAAGGAAGAGTTTCAAAGAGTTACAAGCAGCTCTAAGGCAAGGACGAGTCAACATTCTGGATGTTTAGGCAGTTACGACTGCAGACAATCTACTGAGGAGTATGAGATCAGTTTTCAATAACTCCGTCAGTATATTAAATGATTCGGGTGCAACCTATTGTTGTATATCCCGATCGCATGTGAATCGGTTGGGATCAGCCTTATCATCGCTATCCGAGCCGATGACTATTTTAACTGCTGCTAAAGAACGTGTCCAGACCCAATCCTTGAGTCAGAATTGTCTACTTGTCATAGGAGGCAGAAATTTCGTTGGAGAATTTATTGTTTGCCCTACGAAGAGTGTGGACACCATTTTGGGTATGGATTGGAATGACTGCAAATCATGTGGCAATCGACTGTGTTAATCAACTATCAGCTTCGCTTCAGGAATCAGTTGAATTGTCTAAGACAAATTCTGAAGCAGGTTACCTAGTTCACCTAGACGGTCTATCTTCATTCCAAGGTGCGGAAGCACATGTTAGTAGGTTATCTGCATCCACGGAACTAGTATTAGATTTGGCGAACATTCAAGTTGTGAATGACTTTCTGGGTGTTTCCACGATGAAGTTTCTTCTGAACCTCCTGAGCGAGAGGTAGAGTTTACGGTAGGAATTGGTTCCTGGCACGGGATCAATGTCTATTGTTTCTTATTGAATGTTCCTTTAGAATTAAAGGAAATGGAGTCTCGACTTGAAGAGTCGATGTTAAAGGAAATTCATTCGACCGAGTACTTCGCTAAGGAGTGCTCTGGTGTGGTTAGTCAAAAGGAAAAATGGTAGCATGAGATCGTGCATTGATTATCGACAACTCAACAAAATGACGATCAGGAATAAATATCCCTTACCAAGGATAGACGATTTGCTTGAGCAATTTGAGGTGCCTGCAGTGTTTCTAAAATTGATCTGAGGTCAGGACATCATCAAATAAAAGTTAGAGCCTTAGATATTCCGAAGACAGCCTTCCGTACTTGGTATGGACATTACGAGTTTGCAGTGATGCCCTTCGGTTTGACTAATGCTCCAGCGGTATTCATGGATTACATGAACAGGGTTTCCCACCCTTACTTGGATCGGTTTGTGGTAGTTTTCATTTATGATATCTTGGTGTACTCTAAGACTATTGGGGAGCATGCCCAACATCTCCGCGTTATTCTGAACGTACTCCAAGAGAAGAAATTGTATTCTAAGCCGTCGAAGAGTGACTTCTGGATGTCGGAAGTGAAGTTTTTGGAATGCGTGATTTCCCAATCGGGAGTTGCGGTGGATCCCAGTAACGTGGGAGCTGTGTTGAACTGGGAACGACCAACGTCAGTCACTGAAATCAAAATGTTTCAAGAATTGAAGGTTTGGTTGACTTCTGCTCCATTCCTGATTCTTGCGGATCCGTCTTTGAAATTCCAAATTTACGACGATGTTTCTGGGAAGGGTTTAGGAGGTGTTCTTGTGCAGAATCAACAAGAGGTAGCTTATGCGTCCAGGCAATTGAAGACTCATGAGGAGAATTATCCGACTCATGATTTGTAATTGGCAGCTATTGTGTATGCACTGAAGATTTGGAGACGTTACCTGTATGGGTCTCGTTTCGAGGTCTTTAGTGGTCACAAGAGTTTAAGGTATCTGTATGATCAGAAAGAACTGAATAGCAGGCAGAGAAGTGTGTTGAGTTTCTGGAGGATTATAAATTAGTGTTGAGCCATATGAGGATCTCTAGTTCCTCAAGGGATTCTATACGCTTAGCACAGGAAGTAGATGTGAAGCTACAATCACAAAGGTATTTCCAGATTTTACCATGGATAGTGATGGAGTCAGTTGTTTCAACGGTAGAATCTGTGCGACCGATGATGAGAACAATAAAAGGCAAGTGTTAGAGGAAGCACACCGAAGTTTATATTCTGTTCCAGGGTGTTCAGAATATAAAGAAGATGTATGAGTGCTGAGGTATTAGTTTGTTAACCTCTCCTTTGTGAAGGTTAACAATGAGATGGTATAATATGATTCCGTTTGACAAGTCGAACGCGAACGCGAATATGTAGGTGAGGTAACTGTTGACTGTTTTTCACATTGCGAATAAGCACCAGAGGATTAATTGATGGATCTGCTGCAATGGACTGGAATTTCCGAAGTGAAGCTTGGTGTGCGGCGTGATAGTTTTGAAAAATCATTTTTGTGAAAACCCGCATGCTAAAGTTAATTTTGGGAACGAATCAAGAGACTAATAGGATGTGATTAGGAGGAAAATCCTAGGAGGATTACTTAGGTTGAGGGGAAGCTCTCAACGCTATTGACTAATTCGGAAAGGAGCTCTAAGTTCTGTTTGATAGTTGTTTGGACAACAACTGAGGTGATTTTCATTACGTTCAATTTATTTGATGTCCCCGTAGTTTATTTCTACGTTTAAGGTCAGAGCTTTTGATAAAACCCAAATCTCATCTTTTTGAAGAAGTTTTACCTCGAAGACTTGGAAGTGAGTCAAGGAAATTCACAGTGACTTTCCGTCACATTTTTCAATGGGTACAGGAACTGTTATGGATTTTTAGAAAATTTGCGGAGAACGTGTTTACACCCTTTGAGAAAATCGTGTTTGTTTTTACCTCTGCCGAGGAGTACCAGTTTGTGGATCTCATATTCAACATATATTCTATCAAGTGTCTTGTATTAGACCATTTGACTTAGATTAATCAAAGTTGGGGAGCAAGCGAGGATAATTAGAATGAAGCTTCAGGAGTGTTTTCAAATGCGGTGCCGAGCTTATGTAGGCGAAAGAGGAGTTTCTCGTGCCGATTCGTAATAAGGGAGTTCGGACTGTAATCTTAGAAGCGTTCTGGGGTAGTAGTGGATCATACCTGGAGATTGATGTGCCAACTTGGGAAGGTTTTCTACACTCATTTCGTTAATTCAAGATTGTTTTCTCGCAAATTTAGACCTTTCTGAGAATGTCGATTCTCGATTAGTCAGATGAAAGACTTGACGAAATTTTGAGGACAAAATTCTTTCAAGTTGGGGAGAATGTAACATCCGCAAAATAATTAACCGAATTATTTGGATGTTAACCCAATTAAATTAATTTAGTACTTGACTGGTAAATTTATTGAGTGCTAAAATTATTTATTGGTTGTCATCGGATCGTTAACCGGATAATACGGATCAAGGAAGTTTCGAAATCGAAATAAAAGATTTAGATCAATATGGTAATTTGACCACGTTGCCATATATTTATTAAATAAATATATGTATATACGTGTGTGTGTGTGTGTGTGTGTGTGTGTTAATAAGAAAGGAAAGAAAAGAATTGAAAGAAAAGAAAGAAGAAAGCCACGCGAGAAACAGAGAGGAGAGGAGAAAAAGAAAAGAAGAGAGAAAGAAATGGGGAGGAAGAAGAAGAGGAAAAAGGGGAAGGTTAGGCTCATCAAAACGACTTCCGTCCAACACGAAAAATGCTCAGCGTTACTTCCTCTTCGATTTGGTACCAACATCTTCATCATCAACTCACTCTACACGAATTTACCATTTTCGGTTTGAAGCTCAAGGTGGCGTTTTTGAGAGCTATCTTCGTCAATAAAGCGGTTTGAAGGCTAGGGGAGTTCGAATGGAGGCTTGGGTACTAGCTTGGAGTGAAAGAATCAAGGTTTGATTGGGTGAGATTTGAGAAATCAAATTTGGGGTTTTTAGATGAATAGTGATTTTGAGTTTGAAGATGATGAATAGTATCCGTGGAGGATTTCGAGGAATTCGGTGTTTCGGTCAAAAGAGGTTTCGTGATCGAGCGGAAAGTTTTGGAATCGGATTTGAGCGTCGCCGGAGCGTGTAGTTGATTCGAGGAACGTTCGTGCGGTTTTGTCAGAAAAGCGGTGTCGCGGAAAGTCTCGGCGATTTTGAAGTCTCGGTGTCGGCACACGCTTCGAGGGTGAGTTTTACTCACGTTTAGGATTTTTGTTTTTCGAATTAATTGATAAACTGTTTTATCGCTTTCGCTGGACTGGAATATTATGTGATACTGCCTGATTCGTGTTAGGAATCGATTGGGGCGAGTCTCGGGTTGCGTCGTGTTAAAAATGGAATTTTTGGTGATTTGATTCGAGAGATTTTGATTTAAAACCGTTATTTGGAAAATCGCCGTAATTTGATAAACTTCGATTTGATTTAGATTTTGATTAATTGTTTGATGTTGATTGGGTTTGATTATGTGTGTGTGAAAACTGTTTTCGATCGGAATTAAAATCGGAATTAAGCGGAATCGCGATTTTCGCGCGAAACCGCCAAAATCTGCCCTTGACAGACCCCCTGCTGTCTGATAGCGCGCCACTTGCGCGCCGCGCGCCACCTGCGCGCCACTTGGCAGAACTTCCTGTCTGTTCGCGCGCCGTTTGCGCGCCACGCGCCACTCGCGCGCCAGTTGGCAGAATTTCAGCAACCAAACACTGTTTTTCGTTTCGCGATAACTTTTGATCCGGGAACCCGATTGAGGTGTTCTAAGATGCGTTGGAAAGCTTATTCAGAGGCCTAACTGAATATTCTATTTTTAAGGCAAAATGAACTGTTTTTGATATTGAAAATTGTGCCGAAAAGTGGTCAAATAGAGTGCGAGTGTGAACTTGGATTTTATAAAACGTGGATTAAAGTGTTTCATTGATTGTCTGATTTGATGGACCGTGGGTTCATAGTACTGTAGATATATATGTTTATATATATAGAGTTTGGGTGACGACCCATGTTGACATACTAGGCGGGGCAGTCATGATCCCCTACCCTAGGCTCCGGGCCTTTAGGAAGAATACTATTGGCAGTGGGGTTCACCGGGTTTCAGCAGTAATGCAGGCGGTGTTATGTTAAATTGTTTGTAGTGCGATTCACCGGGATGTAGCGGTCACGCAGCCGGTGTCGTACTGAGTCATAACAGGTTCATCGGGTATGTAGCGGTAACGCAGTCGGTGATCTGTTGAATTGTTTTGTTGTGCGATTCACCGGGATGTAGCGGTCACGCAGCCGGTGTCGTACTGAGTTATAGCAGATTCCCCGGGATGTAGCGGTCACGCAGCCGGTGGAATGCTATGTGTAAAATAATGCGGTTCACCGGGATGTAGCGGTCACGCAGTCGGTGCCGTGTTGAGTTAAAAATGTTTTTAAACAAGTACCGAGAGAGCGAGTAGGGGTCTCGGTAGAACTCACTGAGATTGTATCTCATTGTTTATATGTTGTTGTTTTACAGAGACACAGGGACAGCGGAAATCCAAGAGGCACGAGTAGGTTGAGCTCGGACTGGTTGCTGATAGCCTAGCTTTATATTTAAGCTTATTCCCCTTTTGTTGTCTGTATACTAAAGCATTATGTATTTAAGGTATATCTTTCTTCCGCTTTCTTGTATGATACTGGATACTATAATTGCTGATGGTATATGGTCTGAGAACCATATTGTCTTGTTGTAAATAAGACTGTTTGGGTTTTATTCAGCGAAAAATTTATAGTGATATTCAGTGTCTAAGCAGGAAATATATCTCTGATGTGTTACTAATGTGCACTTTGGTATTTTTAATCGATAAATTATACCGGGGTGTTACACAGACGTAGGCAAAGTTTGGCCGAACTGCGTAAACAATATTGTGAACGACCAATTTTTACTGGTATGGTCTTCTTTTTTCACGAGAATTCCAACAATATCGTTTTATGCATTTTGGTGATTTTAATCGACTTTTGCGTGTCATTTTGGGCTTATTGCTGATTTTTGCTTTTTATCAATCTTGTTGTCACTAGTAGAACTTTTTTTAAGGAAAAAACTTTTTTTAAAAAAATCTGTTTTAGGATTAAATATTATTATTATTAACTCTTTTTTTATTTATTATTGTTATTAGTGGAACTTATTTATTTTTATTGCAAGAAAAAAAACTTAATTAAAAAATCTATTTAATTATAATTTACAACTTACAAAATTCAAAAGTTTTCAAATACAAATAAAATACACACCAAGGTAAAACTCACAAAAGTTGTGAAAAGAAATAAAAAGGGGAAAAGTAGAGCATCATCAAGCAGCATCTTTTATTGTGGGCTAGAAGTCCACATGCTCTTTCATCATATAGTTGCTTTTTTTTCACAAGTAAAGCACTGTTGCTATGACCATCAAATAGTAGAATGTTTCTATTCTAGTGTATAGAACAAAGCCCTTTTATGTCAAAGGTTCCAATTTGCCTTTTTCTCACTAAGCTGCTCACAGTCTCACACCACGCCTCAATGACCATAACAAAGGGAAAAGTCCAATTCGTGACAGCAGTAGGCATAGACTCCAAAGCTGCAAATGGGAGATCCTAGTTTCTTTGCATTATTTCTCTGAACAATATACACACAAAGAAAGATTAGGCAGCAGTTTATAGTCAAACAAGGCCTAGCTCGTGAATGCAGCAGAGGTCTTAAGGAAGTTTTCTTTTGCAGAGAAAACTTTAAGCATGAAAACATGAAAGTTTAGAGAAAATACAAAATCAGAGTTTCAAAAAAATTGACTTCACAGTGCATTTATCAATACAAACTTGGCCTATAAATTGATCTTCTAACACAACAGGAAAAAAAATGCTCACTAACAAGAACACAGTCAATCAAAAAACACTGAAAGAAAAATTATAGATTTTTCTTTGATTCAAAGTTCTGTTCCGAAAAAGCAGCAGCAACCGTAGAGTCTTTTTTTTCAGCAGAAAGAAAGTGCTTCACGAGACAAAACTTAGGATCCAGGTTGGTTATTCTAACTACTAGATAGAAAATAGATGCTGGAACATATTTTTTTATTTTTTGTGTGTAGAATCTTTGAATCCAAACGTGTAATAACCGTCAGGGTCGTGTGATAATCCCAAAAAAAAAACAATACTAGTAAAAAAACAGTTTAAAACGAACATTAAATAGAAAAAAAAAGAGTAAATAAATCAAAACTTGAGATAAGGACAGTAGTTAGAGTTGCTGTTGTTATAGGAATAAAACTTGAATTTGTTTCAAATGTGGTTTTTTAGATTTAGATGCAAGAACCAATCAAAAAAAAGCAACCAAAGCAGAATCAGTAGGAGAGGTAAAAAAAGTAGAGAGAGTTACCTCCGGCAACCGCGTACGGTGGTCGTCCCTGTCCCTGCGCCGTCGTGAGCTCTCGCCTCCGGTCGTCTTCTCCGGCGACCACCACCACTGTCCAAAAAAAAACGCCACCACGAACGGTTGCCACCACCCAAAACACCACCACGGTCGGCCACCAAATCACCCCAAAACGACAGTACCACCACCGAAACACCCTCCACCGCCGTGAATCACCATAAACAGCCGCCACCCAAAACGCCCAACAACCGTCGAACCACCGCCAAACAGTCACCACGACCCTTCTCTTCGCGACTACCTCCTCCACCCACAGTGCGACAACCCCCACCACGGCCAGTCACCACCGCAGCCAGCCACCACCTCCACCATAGAAACGAAAGGAACCCCAAAGAAAGTAGAAAGGGAAGATCGCACCAAACGACCACTTCTCCCCACCACTGAAGCCGTCACCTTCCCCCTCTCCACTTTCGTTGTTGACGACGTTGGGGGAAACAGTGAGCGAGTTTGGGGCCAGTAGAAAAAAGGCGGACGGCGAAGAAGAGGGAGAAGAGAGGGTAGGGAGCCGTGGGGAGAGGAGAGGAAAAATGGGTTTGATGATGATTTGGGGGGGTGTGGACGGCGCAAGGAGAGGGAAAGAGAGAAAAATTAGGGTTTGACATTTGGCGGGGTGAGGCGCCGTGGGAAGAGAGAAGGAAAATTAGGGTTTCCATTTTAGGTTTTCGATTTTATAGTAGGAGTGCCAGGGGCAATTTCGTCTTTTCATTTTTTTATTATTCAGATTCTTATTTACACCCCTTGCGTTTGCTTCGCACCCCCCCCCTGAAGCCCACATCTTTGTTTTAGTGAGATACGGACCAGCCCACTAAAAAATGAGGATGGGCTACTGTATGCACCCCAGTTTTAATAATACAACCTCCTGCGGTTAACTGCACCCCCATTTTTC